>JAYJMM010000109.1:1005000-2205000 GCA_037349105.1 Limnomonas spitsbergensis
CCTCACCCTCACCCCCATATTGGTGTTGGTCTCTAACTCACTCCCCCCCCCGTCTCTCCTCTAGGGCTGCTCTGCAACTGGCTGCGGATGCCCCCAGCAGCAGCAGCACCTCCATAGCCGCGGCAAGGTACCACCGCCGCCCCGACGGGCAGCTTGTCAACAGGCAGGCCCACTGGACGCAGTGTGTGATGGTCATTCGGGAGACGGCGGGGGGCAAGATCACCAGCACGTGCTTTTCACCAGACGGTTCAAGGGTGCGTTTAGGGTCCAGGGGTTAGGGTTTAAGGACTGTTCAACGGTGCGTTTAGGGTCCAGGGGTTAGGGTTTAGGGGCGGTTCAAGGGTGCGTATAGGGTCCAGGGGTTAGGGTTTAAGGACTGTTCAACGTTGTGTTTAGGTCCAGGGGTTAGGGTTTAGGGGCGGTTCAAGGGTGCGTTTAGGGTCCTGGGGTTAGGCTTTAGGGACGGTTCAAGATTGCGTTTAGGGTCCAGGGGTTAGAGTTCAGGGACGGTTCAAGGGTGCGTATAGGGTCCAGGGGTTAGGGTTTAGGGACGGTTCAAGGGTGCGTGAGTATCTTTTTTAGGGATATACAGGAGATCAGCTGCAGGCCAGCTTCCGTTGAATATGGAAGTCAAATGTTGTTGTTGTTACAAAGCTGGCGCAACCCTCCACAGCCTTTTGCGAAAGGGCCAGGTAGAGCGCACTGTGGCGGGAGAGCACGAAGTAAAAGCGAAACTGACACGAGCCAACCAGATGCCAGATGTGAGGACCGGACACTTGAGAGATTGGTCAGGGCGGGGCAGGGCGGGGCAGATCAGCTTAATCTTATCTAAAAGACGGGGGGATAAATTTCTAGGAGATGAAAGAGGTCGAGGAGGGAGAACCCCACCCATAGGATGTCAGGCAAGCAAAGAGGGCTCGACACTCCAAGGGAACAGCAACAAGGCAAAGGTGGTTCCAATAAAGAAAGCCTGCCACTCCAAGGGCGCAACAGCAAGGCAGAGTGCCCTGAATGCTTGAAAACGGGCCGAAAGAAGATACTACGAACAAGCTTTCCGGGTGGGTGGGTGGGTGTGTGGTGGAAATGTGGACTAGCTTAAAAATTGGGACAGGGACTTCAAGTGCAAAAGAAACTGCCTCTTGATGGAGGCATGGAACATCAGAAGAAAATAATTGGTGATTGAGCTTCTTACACCACTGGAACCAGGGCAGCTTGCGGCCTTCATTGTGTGGCCCTCCAGCGTTTCATACTCTTACACATGCCATGGCAGCAGCATCCTCAGGCCTCCACCTGACCCTGAAACCTGCCACTCCTTTCAACGCCCAGCCATCCACACAATTGTATTAGCCTCTGGTGGGTTGCATTGTTTTGTAACCACCACCCTGCAACACCCAGCGCTCCACACCATTTGTTCTGCATGCTTCGTCAGATTGCGAGCGGGTCGACGTCCAAGAATGTGCGCATGATTGATGCAAACACAGGCGCACAAGTAGGTGGACAGCGAGAGGGGTAGGGGGGGTAGGGTTCAGGCGCTAGGGTTTAGGGGGGTATATATGCATGATAGTTGCAAAGTTAAGGGGGTAGGGTTCAGGCACAAGGGTTAAGGGGGGGGGAGTGTGAATGCATGATAGTTGCAATAGCTTGCGCACAATTAGGTGGGGATTAGGGGGGTAAGGGGGGTAGGGTTCAGGCGCAAGGGAATCGGGTAGGTATGCACGTGGGTCGGGGGTTATTTACATTATAAGGTGATTCGGCTACAATTCAGCTATTTCACGGCCGCCAGCCTGGGGTCCTGATGTAGGTTTCCCTGTGGCGTGGTTTGATGTCCGTAGGCCGGTCAAGGCTGGTCGGATCCCATTCCTCTTGGCAATGGCAGCCTGGCTGCCCCCAATTTTGTGTTTTATGCTCCGTCATGGGTTTGGGTTTACACCCAAGGGTTCAGGCCCGTCCAGCTGAGGCTGCCTTTTGGGGGGGGGAGAAGAAACTTGCCGAGGAAGAAAAAAGGTTAAGGAAAAAAACTGCCTGCCTTTACTTTTGATGACTCATCCGTTTTGTCATCTTTCCGTTTTGCACTTTGGAAGAACGCTATTAAGAGGATGTGTAAGCTGTGCTGCATCATCAGCTTTCATGCCTCTGCCAGTGTGTCAGATTGAGGGCCCCTTTTTGCTGTTCAAGGGTGAAGGCTGCTGTCAGCTGAGGTTGCTTGCCTACAATTTAGGAATCCTCTCTCTCTCTCTCTCCGGTGTTTTAACCTGAGGAACCCTCGTCGTTTTTCAAGGGTACAGGCTGCTGTCAGCTGAGGTTGCCTGTCTACACTTAAGTAATCCTGTCTCTCTCTTTCTCTCTCCCCCTCTGCAGGTGTCTCAACTCGAGGGCCCCTCTTCGGTGTTCAATTGTGTCAGCTTTTATGGAGATGGATCGCGTATCGCCAGCGGGAGTGCAGACAAGTGAGAACCGGGGGTGGGGGGGTAAGAGTGAGAACGAGGAGGGGGGGTAAGAGGTAGAACGAGGAGGGGGGTAAGAGTTGGAAGAGGGGGGGAGGGTAAGAGTGGGAACTGGGAGGGGGGGTAGAGGTGTGAAGAGGCTTGGGGTAAGAGTGAGTAGGAGTGAGGGGTTGGAGTGAGGAAGGATGAGAGCGTGAGGTAGGGGTAAGGGTGAAGAGGGGTTCGAGTGAGCAAGGGGTAAGGGGTTCCGAACCCCGAACCCTTCATTCTGGTAAACCTCATCCTCATCACACTCTTTAATGCCCTCACTTTCTTCGCCCTTGTCCCTGCGTGATGTGTGCAATAGGACCATCCGCGTGTGGGACACCAAGACCGGAGAGACTGTGGGGGTGTTTGAGGGGCACAAGGAGAACGTCACCAGTGTGTGCGTCTCTTCAGACATGACGCGGGTGAGAGGGGGGGAGGGGGCAGGGGGACAATAGGGGTGAGAGCGGGGGGGGGGCAGAGGGGCAACAGGGGTGAGAGCAGGGGGCAGGGGGGCAATAGCAGCGGGGTGCGTGCACCCACTATCTATGCCCTGCCCTCTTGCCTTGATTTTAACCTGCTTGGGCAATTGTTTTGAAAAAGCTCATATCTTGTCTGATTCAGCTCTATCGGAAGCGAACCATTAACCCAACCACTAGACATCTAGAGAAAATCAGAGCCCTCTTGCATGTAGATTAAGGCGGCCTCCCATTGTGGCCTATTTTAGGGTGAAGTGTAAACCCTAAACCCTTAACCCACGTCGTACTGAGGTGTCCTTAATAGCTGTTTGGCATTGTGAAATATGTGAGGCAGGCCTGTGCACTCTTTAAACTACATCTGCACCTGTGGCCCTGAACCCTGCAAACTGCCTGATTGAAATTTTTGACCACAGCACCCGCCCCCACACACACCAGAATCATGTGTTGTTCATACCTGACACATGTTGTTCATACAAAGTTCATTTCCCCCACCAAACTTCGTTTCCCCCACTAAATTTCATTTCCACCACCAACACATCCAGCTTGTGGGTGGCAGCTCCGACAACCCTTCGATATGAGACCTCAGCATCATGTGTTGTTCATACCTGACACGTGTTTTTCATACTCTCCCAACACACTTTTCATACATGGAGTTGGTACTCCCCTCCACTACCCGACCCCTCGTGTTCATACTCTCCCACATTATTGATACGTTTAGTTGGTTAGCGGCAGCTCTGACAATACCCTGAAGATCTGGGATCTCAAGATCACGTGATGTTCATACCTGACCCCTCATGTTCATACTCCCCCCCACACACTATTAACACATTTAGTTGGTTAGTGGCAGCTCTGACAAGACCCTGAAGATCTGGGACCTCAAGATCATGGAGGAGATCTCCACGCTGGAGGGACACCGGGATGCGGTCAACAGCGTGTGCTTCACCATGGATGGGACCAAGGTGCGGGGTGGCAGCTTTTGAATAATTGACAGGCTGTAAGAGATACTAGGAGTGCGGGCGCAGCACCAGTATATATAGTCGGAGTGATCTGATCCTTTCAACTCGAGTGCCCTTTGCTCGTAGTGGCATGAAGCCCACTCTCACATAGGCCCAAGGCAGACCTTCAGGGGGTTGGCCTTTTCAGGCATATTAACATTTGAGGGGTACGGAGAGGCGGTCAGCAGGAAGGGCTTCACCATGGATGCAACAGAGGCAGGGTTTAGGGGTTGGGGCTGCAGGCTGTAGGCAATAGACAAAGCTCTGGACCAAGGTAGGGAGTGGGATCCAGGTAGGGAGTGGGATCCAGGTAGGGAGTGGGATCCAGGCTTTGAAACAATGGAGGGAGCTTCAGAGTGTAGGAAGACAAGTGTAGGTTTTAGGGAGAAGCCTGAATCTTGGTTGAGGCTTCTTAAAGGCCTCCAAACCGCCTGCTCACTAGCAAGCTGAACAAATACCCTCCTCACCCCCCTGCTCCCTCCAAAGTTGCAGAACAACCTGCAAACCATGCAAAAGAAGAAAAACATTCTCCTCACCCCCCCTGCTCCCTCGAAATCTGCAAGCATTGGACTCCCAAACTCCCTCCCCCTCCCCCTCCCTCTCGACAGGTGGCTAGTGGCAGCGCAGATCGCACCGTGCGTATCTGGGACACGAAGACCGGGAAGGTGCTCATGAACATGGACGGACACTTCGGCGTCATCAACAGCGTGTGCTGCTCTCCGTACAACAACCATGTGAGAGGGTGGATATGTGTGAAAAGGGTGGCTGGATTAAGTGAGAGTGTGGGAAGGTATGCGTGGGAGTGAGGATGTGTATGGAACGGGGGTATTTAATCCTGAACCCTCACCTGCCCCCAACCCCTAAGACCTCATCCGCCCCTAAACCCTAAACCCTGAACCCTCACCCGCCCCTAAACCCTAGACCCTCACCCGCCCCTAAACCCTAAACCCTCACCTGCCCCTTAACCCTAAACCCTCACCCGCCCCTAAATCCTAAATCCTCACCCGCCCCTTAACCCTAGACCCTCACCCGCCCCTAAACCCTAAACCCTAAACCCTCACCCGCCTCTAAACCCAAAACCCTCTCCCGCCCCTTAACCCTAATCCCTCACCCGCCTCTAAACCCCTCGTGCCAGGTGTCTAGCGGGGGCGGGGACAAGACAATTCGGATTTGGGACTCGGACAGCGGCCAGCAGGTGGCGCAGCTGGACGGCCACTCTGGGCTAGTGACTTGCATTGCCTACGACACCAGCGGCTCAAAGCTGGCGTCGTGCTCCTCGGACAAGTGGGTGTGCGGTTCGCCTTTGGGGTCCGATTGAAAGGGGGTTTAGGTGGCGATTGGAAGGGGAGTGAGTGGAGGTGGCGGTTGAACGGAGGTCGGTTGTGGCAGGCGACGGTCAAACGGAGTTCGGGTAGAATAGGTGGCGGTTGAATGGAGGTTGTGGTTGGTGATGTTTGAATGGTGGTTACGTTGCGGTTGGCTTGGGTAGGTGACGTTTGCATGAAGGTTGAGTTGATATCTGTGCTGTTAAAAAGAGGTTGAGTATGGAAGTTGGAACGTGCCCTAACCACCGATTTGAAATAAGCAATTGGCGGTTATGGAGGGACTTGAATGATGGAAGAAATGTATGGCATGGGGTAGGGTATTGGCTGTCCTTTCGGCATATTGCCCACATGCCTGAAAAGACCCACACCCACACCCACACCCACACCCACACCCACACCCACACCCACACCCACACCCACACCTGGGAAGGCATGCTTTTGTTTGGAATATTCAATCTCAGATGAATGCATTTCACAGGGCTCGGCCAGAGGTTTGTTAAACAGAGGTCCAGACCTTGACCCTTGGCTTGCCCCTCTTCATTCAGACCCCGGTTGCCACCCTCTGTAGAACCTTCCGTGTGTGGGACGCCAAACAATTCAGCCAGCTCCTGGTGGTGGATCGTCAGGTGGGGTGGGGTGGGCTTGGGTGGGGTAGGATTGGGTGGGGTAGGGGTGGGGTGGGGGGGTGGGGTGGATCGTTAGGTGGGGTGGCATTGGGTGGGGTGCGGTGGGGTCACCATAAACACTGCATTATGAACCCTGAATTGCGGGCCATAAACCCTCAACACATCAATGAACCTTGTCTTTGCCAGACCCCGTCATTTGAAGGCACCTTGCCTTTTATTTGACACCTGCTGGTGAAAGCTGAACCACATGCCACGCACTCTGCATGATATCTATCAAACCAGTTTTGGGTGGGTGGGGGGCATCAATTTGGGGGTCACTTTTTCACCCCTCGGTTTTTTGTTGTCAATTATCAAATCTGACAAAACTAAAAATGTATACAACATATTGACGTATCATATATGTCTTTGGTAAGCCCCGGCATTTTAAGTCCCCTGGCTTTCAGAGGCTTCTCCTGTTGCCTCCACCCTGCCTGTTCCCACTGTTTGGCCATTTCGAAAACAAATGCTGTGACCAACTGAAACCTTCTATACTGATTTATGATGCTGTGTGGCTATGTGCCTTGATCCCTACGCTGTTAACCTGGAACCTATGTTAATAGCCCTTAACCCCAGGGTGTAATATTGGGGCAGTAAGTGTGAAGTAAGTGTGGATTCGAAGCATGATGCATAACTCGTCCCCCCTAGTTTGGGCTTGAAACTACGGAGACAAGTCATGGTATGAACCCTGGGTTTCACACCTTGCAACCCTGCCAGGCTTAAACCCTCATAGGTCTGAACCCTGGAGGGCTGGTTGCAGGGGATGTATGACGTAGGGTTGCAGTACATGCCCTCCAGCTTCCTGTACTGCAGGGTATATGACCTAGGGTTGCAGAAACAGGAACCTGGATGGATGGACCAGGCACAGGGAAGCATTTAGCCTGGAAACGCATCATCTCGGCCCCCTGGATGATTTTGGTAGTCCGACGCCCTGATCCTACAACATGATAACTAAAGGCCTGCAAATAAACTCAAATCCAGAAAATGATTTCCGGTTAAAATGCCGGTCCTTTCTCCCACTCTGTCCACCTCCTATATTCTGTGCATTGACTAGTTTAGCCCTAAACCCTAAACCCTTAACCTTTAACTCCAAACCCTATATTCTGTGCTCCATGCCTGCTCCAGGTCGGCACCTTCACCAGCATCTGCTTTGCCCAGGATGGGGCACAGCTAGTCACGGCTTCAACTGACAAGTGAGAAAGGCGGAGAGGGGGGAGGAGAGGGGGGAGGAGAGGGGGGAGGAGAGGGGGGAGGAGAGGGGGGAGGAGAGGGAGGGAGGAGAGGGGGGAGGAGAGGGGGGCAGGAGAGGGGGGGGGGAGAGGGGGAAGGAGAGAGGGGAGGAGAGGGGGAGGAGAGGGGGAGGGGGAGGAGAGGGCAGAGGAAAGGGCAGAGGAAAGGGGCGGAGGAGAGGGCGGAGGAGAGGGCGGAGGAGAGGGCGGAGGAGAGGGGGGGGGGGGGGGGGGCGGAGAGGGGGAGGAGAGGGGGGAGGAGAGGGGCGGAGGAGAGGGCGGAGGAGAGGGCGGTGGAGAGGGGGGAGGAAAGGGGCGGAGGAGAGGGGCAGAGGAGAGGGGGGAGAAGAGGGGGGAGGAGAGGGGGAGGCTAGGGGGGAGATGAAATCTGGATTGAGGATGTGATAGAACGCAAACCTGAGCCTTGAAAACCCTTCGATCCGTTACCCTGAACCCTGAGCCCTGATCCCCTCAATCCCTAACCCTGATCCCGTAAACCTTGATACCCTGAAGCCTGATCCCTTGCACCCTGATTCCCTGGACCCTGATCCCGTAAACCTTGATCTCCTGAACCCTCATCCCCTGAGCCCTGATCCGTTGTCCCCTGCACACTGCCCCTCCCCTCCAGGTCCGTGCGTTGCTGGGACTCAAGGACAGGAGAGGCCCAGTCCTTGCTGGAGGGGCATCTGGACAACGTCGTGAGCGTGGGGCTATCGGGGGACGGGCTCAAGGTGAGAGAGAGGGGGGAGGGAGGGGGGGGAGGGGACGGAAGGAGGGGAAGAGGGGAGCAGGGACAGGAGGAAAGGGGAGAGTTGAGGTGGGGAGGGAGGAGGGGGAGAGGGGAGGAGAAGGAGGGGAGGGAGGGGGGACGGGCTGAATGTGAGAGAGAGAGGGGGGAGGGAGGAGGGGGGAGGGGTCGAGGGGCAACAGGGGGAGGGAGGAGGGGGAGGAGGAGGGGAGGGAGAAGGGGCGGGAGGAGGGGAAGAGAGGTGTGGTCTTGGGAGGAGGAGAAGGTGGGGAAGCAAGCAGGAGGAGACGGGAAGGAGGGGGGAGGTGGGGGGGATTGAGGAGGGACAGGAGGAGGGAGAGGGGGGGGGGCATGGCCTTCCACACATTCATTTGCAAGGTGTGGAAGCGGTGGGCTTGCCTAGCACAGATGAAAACTGTCACAGGAAATGTTGTGTGCATGTCAGGTTGTAACGTACATAACAGGCAGCCATGGGCCGATAGCCTCTGAGTCATTGAAGTGTGAACATGTGCACACGGTCATGTAATTAGGTGTGTGCACCTCCCATAGTAACAGCTTATAACATGCCACCCTGTATGTGTAACTCCCATCAGGAAAGCATGTTACGTGTAACCCTGTGTTTGTAACTCCCATCATAACAGCGTGTAACATGTAACCTGTCGCTCGTGTCTCCTTACTCCCATGATGACAGCTTGCCAGCGCCTCCTTGGACAAGACCGTTCGTCTGTGGGACGTGAAGCTGGAGGTGCAGGTGGCCATGCTGAGGGGGCACTCGGGGGTGTTCAACAGCGTCTGCTTCTCACCCAACGGCTTGCTGCTGGCAACGGGGTCGGTGAGTAGCTCTGAGGGGGGAGAGGGGGGGGAGGAGGGGAGGGGGAGGGGGAGGAGAGGGGGGAGGGGGGAGGCGGAGGGGGAGGCAGGTGGGGGGGAGGGGGGGGAGGAGAGGGGGGGAGGCGGGGGAGAGGGGGGGGAGGCGGAGGGGGAGAGGGGGGGAGGCGGAGGGGAGGCGGAGGGGGAGAGGGGGGGGAGGCGGAGTGCGAGAGGGGGAGAGGGGGGGGAGGCGGAGTGCGAGAGGGGGGGGAGGCGGAGGGGGAGAGGGGGAGAGGGGGGAGGGGGGAGGGGGGAGGGGGAGAGGGGGAGAGGGGGGGGAGGCGGAGTGCGAGAGGGGGAGAGGGGGGGGCGGCGGAGTGCGAGAGGGGGGGGATGGGGGAGGCGGGGAGGGGCCCAGGGTCATACAATTGGTGGTGGATCTTTAAGGGTCAGTCAAATTTCCCCTCCTGCGTTTTCTTTCTTCGCACCAGAGAGGTGTTAATTTCTGCCCGGTTTCCGAAAAGTGTGAAAGTGTGATTGCTTGCCTCCCATTTTTTGCACTTTAGTTTCTCAAGCGGCGATCATATGGCTATATCATAGACGATGAGTGGGCTGGCAGTGAGTTTAAGATTTTGTGCAGGAGGAGTGCTAGGATTGCAAGTTTCTGTGAGTAGGGTACAGGTAGTCAGGGTTGGGGAAAATATTTTAGGGCTCCGTGGTACGGGTTTAGATTTCTGCAAGGAAGGCACCCTAGGGTTTGAGATCAGGTGAAGGAATGTGATCCCGATCCTCAGCAGCGGCAAGTTTGCAAGGACCTGGCTCTGCTTTCTGGTTCCTTTGTGTCTGTGTTTTTGGTATTGGGTCCTTGTCTGGCCCGTGGGTGTTGCTCGTGTTTCATCTGTTGTCTCTTTGCTGGCGGTTTTGTTTGGTCTCTGGTGTCTGTCTCGGTTTTCGTTTTCTGGTCTCCTCCCGGTTCGCTCTGCCTGGCCCTTTCGCAAAAGGCTAGGGGTGGTTGCGTCAACTTTGCAACAGAGACTCGGCCACTGCCCATGATACATTGCTTCAGCTGTTTCCATCACAGCGTTTCAGCAGAGCTTGGCTGCCCATATTGCAAGACCGTCTTTCCACATTCCTGGCTTAGGGCCTGCATGGTCTGCTTGGCCCAGTCTTGCAAAGGGGGGGGGACCCCCTAAGATTGACCGCACAGTTCGCATCAACAAGTGTCCAATGCATATCTTTTAAGTTAAAAGTATCTGGGAAGTATCGTATAATGCGGCCTCATACGCAGGATGACCGCACCGTCCGTATCTGGGACGCCAAGACCTATCAGCAGCTGGCTGTGGCGGAGGGCCACTTGGAACAAGTGCGCTGTGTGACCTTCTCCCCAGACTCCTCACAGGTAAGCAGACCGCTGCAGTGAGAGGCAGGAGGGTAGATGAAGGGTAGATGAAGGGTAGATGAAGGGTAGATGAAGGGTAAATGAAGGGTAGATGAAGGGTAGATGAAGGGTAGATGAAGGGTAGATGAAGGGTAGATGAAGGGTAGATGAAGGGTAAATGAAGGGTAGATGAAGGGTAGATGAAGGGTAGATGAAGGGTAAATGAAGGGTAGATGAAGGGTAAATGAAGGGTAAATGAAGGGTAGATGAAGGGTAGATGAAGGGTAAATGAAGGGTAGATGAAGGGTAGATGAAGGGTAAATGAAGGGTAGATGAAGGGTAAATGAAGGGTAGATGAAGGGTAGATGAAGGGTAGATGAAGGGTAGATGAAGGGTAAATGAAGGGTAGATGAAGGGTAGATGAAGGGTAGATGAAGGGTAAATGAAGGGTAGATGAAGGGTAAATGAAGGGTAAATGAAGGGTAGATGAAGGGTAGATGAAGGGTAAATGAAGGGTAGATGAAGGGTAGATGAAGGGTAAATGAAGGGTAGATGAAGGGTAAATGAAGGGTAGATGAAGGGTAGATGAAGGGTAGATGAAGGGTAGATGAAGGGTAAATGAAGGGTAGATGAAGGGTAGATGAAGGGTAAATGAAGGGTAGATGAAGGGTAGATGAAGGGTAAATGAAGGGTAAATGAAGGGTAAATGAAGGGTAGATGAAGGGTAAATGAAGGGTAAATGAAGGGTAGATGAAGGGTAAATGAAGGGTAAATGAAGGGTAGATGAAGGGTAAATGAAGGGTAGATGAAGGGTGGATGAAGGGTAAATGAAGGGTAGATGAAGGGTAAATGAAGGGTAGATGAAGGGTAAATGAAGGGTAGATGAAGGGTAGATGAAGGGTAAATGAAGGGTAGATGAAGGGTAAATGAAGGGTAGATGAAGGGTAAATGAAGGGTAGATGAAGGGTAAATGAAGGGTAAATGAAGGGTAGATGAAGGGTAGATGAAGGGTAAATGAAGGGTAGATGAAGGGTAGATGAAGGGTAAATGAAGGGTAGATGAAGGGTAAATGAAGGGTAGATGAAGGGTAAATGAAGGGTAGATGAAGGGTAGATGAAGGGTAAATGAAGGGTAGATGAAGGGTAAATGAAGGGTAGATGAAGGGTAAATGAAGGGTAAATGAAGGGTAGATGAAGTGCGATGTGTGACCTTCTCCCCAGACTCCTCGCAGGTAGGCAGGCCGTTGTGGTGAAAGGCAGGAGTGTAGATGAGGAGTAGATGAAGAGTAGATGAAGGGTAAATGAAGGGTAGATGAAGGGTAGATGAAGGGTAGATGAAGGGTAGATGATGTGCGATGTGTGAACTTCTCCCCAGACTCCTCGCAGGTAGGCAGGCCGTTGTGGTGAAAGACAGGAGTGTAGATGAGGAGTGGATGAAGAGTAGATGAAGGGTAAATGAAGGGTAGATGAAGGGTAGATGAAGGGTAGATGAAGGGTAGATGAAGGTTAGGTGAAGGGTAGATGAAGGGTAGATGAAGGTTAGGTGAAGGGTAGATGAAGGGTAGATGAAGGGTAGATGAAGGGTAGATGAAGGGTAGATGAAGGGTAAATGAAGGGTAAATGAAGGGTAAATGAAGGGTAGATGAAGTGCGATGTGTGACCTTCTCCCCAGACTCCTCGTAGGTAGGCAGGCCTTTGTGGTGAAAGGCAGGAGTGTAGATGAGGAGTAGATGAAGAGTAGATGAGGAGAAGATGAAGAGTAGATGAAGGGTGGATGAAGAGAAGATGAAGGGTAGATGAAGTGCGCTGTGTGGCCCTGCACCCCCATGCAGAGGGAGCGTTACAGAAGTGTAGCTGGATTGGTGCTGGCTCTTACCTCCAGTGCGCTCAAGCAGTGCTTATAGATGAGCTAGGGGGAACAGAACAGCTGTGGGTGCTGCCCTTCAGGCTGCGACTCGTCACCCCAGACCTCGGATCTAGGATTTGTGATTCGAAAAAGGCAATGCATGCAGCACCAAGTATTGTGCAGAACAAAAGCACCACATGCACAACGTGCAACAACGTACAACAATGCAACAACATGCAACAATGCAAAAACAAGCAACAATGCGACAACAATGTAACAACATGCCCCCCCCCCCCGCAGGTCGCCAGCGCCTCTGAGGACAAGACGGTCAAGCTGTGGGACGCAGCCACCGGCCACCAAATCACGCAAGTCAACTCGATATCCACAGCGTCCGGGGCCATCTGCTGCGTGGCCTATTCCCGGGACGGGAGAAAGGTGCGGAGGGGGTGAGGGGGGTGAGCAGGCCTTGAAATCGATAACATGAACATTGTGAAGTGAACCCTAATTTCCCCATCCTAGATTCGGTATGAGGACCCCCAAATTGCCCTTCTGTATCTGAATAGGAGATCTGCAAGCAAATCGGTGCAGATGTTAGGCAGAGGAAGGGGGGAGGGGGCTTGGGAAACGAAACCCTAAGACCCAAGCCCTGCTCCTGCTGACTGTACCTGGTGAGAACCCCGATGGCGCGTTGAAGTGTGAAGGTGTCAGCCTCACCTAGCAGCTTCTGACTAGCTATCAAGCTAGGGCTAACCGGGCGCACACGCGTCTACCTCAATCAGCCCTAGCTTGATAGCTAGTCAGAAGCTGCTAGGTGAGGCTTACAGAAGGGTGAGGGGCTGATCCCTGAGCCAGCAATGCGGTGAAGACAAGAAACTAAACACTGGGAACTGGACTGAATGCAAACTGAATGCAAACTGAATGCAAACTGAATGCAAACTGAATGCAAACTGAATGCAAACTGAATGCAAACTGAATGCAAACTGAATGCAAACTGAATGCAAACTGAATGCAAACTGAATGCAAACTGAATGCAAACTGAATGCAAACTGGGTTCCCACCCCTGTCCCCTGCTTCCCCCAGCTTGCCACTGGGTCTGCGGATACGTACAAGACTGTCCGCTTGTGGGACAGCGTGAGCGGCAAGCAGCTGATTGAGGCCAAGGGGCATTTTGGGGTGGTGGCCTGCGTGGCCTTCTCTCCAGACGACCGCTTTGTGGCCAGTGGGGCAGCGGACAGGTGGGAAGGGAGGAGGGAGGAGGAGGGGGGGGGGGGGTCAAGATGTGGCTGGAGGGATTGGGTGTGGAGATGGGGCCTGCAAGGTCTCCTCTCCAGAAGACCGCACTGTGGCCAGCGGAGGCGGCGGACAGGTGGGACAAGGGAGGAGGAGGGAGAAGGAGGAGGGAGGAGGAAGGAGGAGGGGGGTTGAGGATAAGGCTTGAGGGATCAGGGGGGGTCAGGCAGTCTTCTCCCTAGACAACTGCACTGTGGTCAGCGGGGCGGCAAACAGGAGGGAGGAGGGAGGAGGGAGAAGGGAGGAGGGAGGAAGGAGGAGGGAGAAGGGAGGAGGGAGGAGGGAGGAGGGAGGAGGGAGGAGGGAGGAGGGAGGAGGGAGGAGGGAGGAGGGAGGAGGGAGGAGGGAGGAGGGAGGAGGGAGGAGGGAGGAGGGAGGAGGGAGGAGGGAGGAGGGAGGAGGGAGGAGGGAGGAGGGAGGAGGGAGGAGGGAGGAGGGAGGAGGGAGGAGGGAGGAGGGAGGAGGTGATTTGAGATTTTGAGAATTTGAATCGAGGTAATAGGGGACAGAGGTGAGGATTTTATATTCAGGGCAGATCTGCAATCAGGGACTCATATGATATTAAATGTTAAGGGCTTAATCAGCTGATGCCATGAGCTGATTAAGCCCTTAACCCTTGAGACACTTGGCCTGTCATAGGCAGAAAGGAGGCACACAAATGGAGGGCTGTCCCAACAGCAATTTCGCTGCAATGGGCTGTCCCCAAAGCAATTTTGCTGCACAACGGAGTCCCGATATTGAGCTGCCTGCTGTTTGTTCCTGTTCGGACTGCCGTTCATGTTTCTCAGTCCTTCCTATTGCTTGGCCCCATGTTTCAGAAAGGGCTGCAGTGGGCAGCTGTGTAGGGCACATGCTGTCAGAACAACACTGACATGCTGCACTTGCCCAAGTACACTTTCCCTACACTTTTCATACATTTGAAGTGTCTTTCTATCTTTGAAGCTTCAATGCCCTGCCCCTCTCCTCAGGACTCTTCGAGTGTGGGATGCGGAGAATGGCCAGCAGCTGGCGGTGCTTGAGGGACATGAGATGTCCGTCCTGTCCCTGGCCTTCTGCCCCATCACACATAGGGTGAGACCATCACACATAGGGTAGGCAGGGAGAACATGCGACAGGGAAGGGAGGGGAGGGGAGGGAGGGGAGGGGAGGGGAGGGGAGGGGAGGGGAGGGGAGGGGAGGGGAGGGGAGGGGAGGGGAGGGGAGGGAGGGGAAGGGGAAGGGGAAGGGGAAGGGGAGGGGAAGGCTTGCATCTGGTCATAGAGAGGTCCACTGACGTATGTCTCCCACAAGGAGGACACACACTGGTTTGCCTTATCATGCACTGTGATCACCTCTTATTGTCAGTTCTCAAGGGCAGTGTGTCTTCCTTGTCAGCAGGCTTGTTTTCTCTATCGTGAGAAATGGCGTGTTCGGCCTTTACCTGACTGAGGCCCTAGACCCTGAACTCCATCCTCTTTATACCCTGAAACCTGAAACATGCAATCATTACCCTGTACCCTGAACTCTAAACCCTAAACCTTGAACCCTGAAATCTGAACCTGAACCCTGAACCCTGAAATCTGAACCCTGAGCCCGTGCCTTCAGATTGCGAGTGGGAGTGAGGACCGCAGCCTGAGGCTGTGGGAGCACTCGGGGAAGGTCTGGGTGGAGACTGCTCGGCTGATGGGACATCTCATGGGTGTGAACAGTGTGGCATTCCACCCGGATGGGACCAAGGTGGGAGGCGACAGGGGGAGAGGAGTGATTTAAATTATGGACTATGAACGTCCAATGCAGGGGATTTCTGCTCTCCACCAAACTCGTTTCCCTGAAATAGGAAAGGAAGTGTTCACGTGAGGACGTCTGAAATGTGTCCAGCCCGCATGCTGAGCAGCACAAGTTGTTTGATTATATGAAATGTGAATGTCCCATTCCTCCCCCACGCATCATCCGATTCAGCTCCCATGGATTGTGAATTTGAAAGCTGTTTATTGCACCATGGCCCTGGCCCTCCACCCCTCATGCGCAGATGGTCAGTAGCGGCAGCTCCACTGTCCGGGTGTGGACCGTGCCAAAGAGGGGGATCAAGGTGGTCGATTCGGTGAGACAAGTGGGGCAAGGGTCTTGGGGGTGAAGGGCTCGGGCAGGGGGGCTGGATTGAGGGGGCTGCACGGCAGGGGGGCTGGGGGCTGGAAGCAAGGGGGGCTGGGAGTTTGAGGCGAGGCAGCTGGGGCTTAGGGGTCTGGAGGAGAGGGGGCTGGGGGCACCCATGGAGAGGGCAGAAATCAAAGGGGGGGTGAGCATTGCATCTATGCACAGGTTTGTACACCAAGTGCAGTTCACTAGGTACAGGGTTTCAGCTCAACCTAACTCAAGAACTTGAAACACAAAAGAAGAAGACAGCGGCTCAGGGCGAAGATCTTTTACTTGTCTGAAAGCAGCGACCCACCCACCCCCTTAATTTAGACAAAATTATAAAACCATCTCTGCTGCCCTTGTGTGCTTTGCAAGCAAGCAGCTATCACTTTTGTTTGTTTGTGAAGCCCCCTGTCTCTGTTGCTTTCATGCGCTTCAGGCCTGACTGTTCCAGGTGTAAAAGCCGACATCCCTCATGTAACGGATGCAGGACGGGAACTTCCCAGAGAGCTCTGGTTTCACTGTCTTTTCCCTAGCCTGCTTCAGGACTATTTCCTTAGCCTGCTTCTGGACTATTTCAAAGTCCGGCTGTCCCCGCTGTTGCCTTATCTGTCATGTGGGACCGGGCTCTTTCCATTTGAAAAAAATCGCTGTCTCTGCTGCGTTCACTTGACTCAAGATCGTGCGGCTTCCTAATTTGTTCCATAAGCTCCGCTTTCTCTGCTAACTTCACTTGACTTAAGATCGTGCGGCTTCCTAATTTGTTCCATGAGCTCCGCTGTCTCTGCTAACTTCACTTGACTCAGGATCATGCTGCTTCCTATTTTGTTTCTGATGCCTCGCTGTCTCTGCTGCCTTCACTTGACTCAGGACCGAGACTTCTTTGAGAGCGCCAATGCTGCGGCGGAGATGGGGCATACTGCCATGGTGAACAACATCACCTTCTCGCCCAATGGAACCATGGTGGGGGATGGTGCAGGCTAACAGGGGGCAGGCTAGCAGGGGGCAGGCTAGCAGACAGGCTAGGCTGACAGGCAGGCTAGGCTAGCATGGGACAGGCTATCAGGCAAACAGACTGGCAGGCTAGCAAGCTAGGCTAGCAGGGGGCAGGCTAGCAGGGGGTAGGCTAGTAGGGGGCAGGCTAGCAGGGGGCAGGCTAGCAGGGGGTAGGCTAGCAGGGGGTAGGCTAGCAGGGGGCAGGCTAGTAGGGGGTAGGCTAGCAGGGGGTAGGCTAGCAGGGGGCAGGCTAGCAGGGGGCAGGCTAGCAGGGGGCAGGCTAGCAGGGGGTAGGCTAGCAGGGGGTAGGCTAGTAGGGGGCAGGCTAGCAGGGGGCAGGCTAGCAGGGGGTAGGCTAGCAGGGGGCAGGCTAGCAGGGGGTAGGCTAGCAGGGGGTAGGCTAGCAGGGGGCAGGCTAGCAGGGGGCAGGCTAGCAGGGGGCAGGCTAGCAGGGGGCAGGCTAGCAGGGGGTAGGCTAGCAGGGGGCAGGCTAGCAGGGGGTAGGCTAGCAGTGGACAGGCTAGCAGGGGGCAGGCTAGCAGGGGGCAGGCTAGCAGGGGGCAGGCTAGCAGGGGGCAGGCTAGCAGGGGGCAGGCTAGCAGGGGGTAGGCTAGCAGGGGGCAGGCTAGCAGGGGGTAGGCTAGCAGGGGGTAGGCTAGCAGGGGGCAGGCTAGTAGGGGGCAGGCTAGCAGGGGGCAGGCTAGCAGGGGGTAGGCTAGCAGGGGGCAGGCTAGCAGGGGGTAGGCTAGCAGGGGGTAGGCTAGCAGGGGGTAGGCTAGCAGGGGGCAGGCTAGTAGGGGGCAGGCTAGCAGGGGGTAGGCTAGCAGGGGGCAGGCTAGCAGTGGACAGGCTAGCAGGGGGTAGGCTAGCAGGGGGTAGGCTAGCAGGGGGCAGGCTAGCAGGGGGCAGGCTAGTAGGGGGTAGGCTAGTAGGGGGTAGGCTAGCAGGGGGCAGGCTAGCAGGGGGTAGGCTAGCAGGGGGCAGGCTAGCAGGGGGTAGGCTAGCAGGGGGCAGGCTAGCAGGGGGCAGGCTAGCAGGGGGCAGGCTAGCAGGGGGCAGGCTAGCAGACAGGCTAGGCTGACAGGCAGGCTAGGCTAGCATGGGACAGGCTATCAGGCAAACAGACTGGCAGGCTAGCAAGCTAGGCTAGCAGGGGGCAGGCTAGCAGGGGGTAGGCTAGTAGGGGGCAGGCTAGCAGGGGGCAGGCTAGCAGGGGGTAGGCTAGCAGGGGGCAGGCTAGCAGGGGGTAGGCTAGCAGGGGGTAGGCTAGCAGGGGGCAGGCTAGCAGGGGGTAGGCTAGCAGGGGGTAGGCTAGCAGGGGGCAGGCTAGCAGGGGGCAGGCTAGCAGGGGGTAGGCTAGCAGGGGGCAGGCTAGCAGGGGGTAGGCTAGTAGGGGGCAGGCTAGCAGGGGGCAGGCTAGCAGGGGGCAGGCTAGCAGGGGGCAGGCTAGCAGGGGGCAGGCTAGCAGGCAATCAGGCTGGCAGGCTAGGCTAGCAGACAGGCTAGGCTGACAGGCAGGCTAGGCTAGCATGGGACAGGCTATCAGGCAAACAGACTGGCAGGCTAGCAAGCTAGGCTAGCAGGGGGCAGGCTAGCAGGGGGTAGGCTAGTAGGGGGCAGGCTAGCAGGGGGTAGGCTAGCAGGGGGTAGGCTAGCAGGGGGTAGGCTAGCAGGGGGCAGGCTAGCAGGGGGCAGGCTAGCAGGGGGCAGGCTAGCAGGGGGTAGGCTAGCAGGGGGCAGGCTAGCAGGGGGTAGGCTAGTAGGGGGCAGGCTAGCAGGGGGCAGGCTAGCAGGGGGTAGGCTAGCAGGGGGCAGGCTAGCAGGGGGTAGGCTAGCAGGGGGTAGGCTAGCAGGGGGCAGGCTAGCAGGGGGCAGGCTAGCAGGGGGCAGGCTAGCAGGGGGCAGGCTAGCAGGGGGCAGGCTAGCAGGGGGCAGGCTAGCAGGGGGTAGGCTAGCAGGGGGTAGGCTAGCAGGGGGTAGGCTAGCAGGGGTAGGCTGGCAGGGGGCAGGCTAGCAGGGGGCAGGCTAGCAGTGGACAGGCTAGCATAGGGCAGGCTAGCAGGGGGCAGGCTAGCAGGGGGCAGGCTAGCAGGGGGCAGGCTAGCAGGGGGTAGGCTAGCAGGGGGCAGGCTAGCAGGGGGCAGGCTAGCAGGGGGCAGGCTAGCAGGGGGCAGGCTAGCAGGGGGCAGGCTAGCAGTGGACAGGCTAGCATGGGGCAGGCTAGCAGTGGACAGGCTAGCAGGGGGCAGGCTAGCAGGGGGCAGGCTAGCAGGGGGCAGGCTAGCAGGGGGCAGGCTAGCAGGGGGCAGGCTAGCAGGGGGCAGGCTAGCAGGGGGCAGGCTAGCAGGGGGCAGGCTAGTAGGGGGCAGGCTAGCAGACAGGCTAGCAGGGGGTAGGCTAGCAGGTAGGCTAGCATGCAGGCTAGCAGGGGGCAGGCTAGCAGGGGGCAGGCTAGCAGGGGGCAGGCTAGCATGGGGCAGGCTAGCAGTGGGCAGGCTAGCAGGGGGCAGGCTAGCAGACAGGCTAGCAGGGGGCTGGCTAGCAGACAGGCTAGCAGGGGGCAGGCTAGCAGGGGGCAGGCTAGCAGGGGGCAGGCTAGCAGGGGGCAGGCTAGCAGGGGGCAGGCTAGCAGGGGGTAGGCTAGCAGGGGGCAGGCTAGCAGGGGGCAGGCTAGCAGGGGGCAGGCTAGTAGGGGGCAGGCTAGCAGGGGGCAGGCTAGCAGGGGGCAGGCTAGCAGTGGACAGGCTAGCATGGGGCAGGCTAGCAGTGGGCAGGCTAGCATGGGGCAGGCTAGCAGGGGGCAGGCTAGCAGGGGGCAGGCTAGCAGACAGGCTAGCAGGGGGCAGGCTAGCAGGGGGCAGGCTAGCAGGGGGCAGGCTAGCAGGGGGCAGGCTAGCAGGGGGCAGGCTAGCAGGGGGCAGGCTAGCAGGGGGCAGGCTAGCAGGGGGCAGGCTAGCAGGGGGCAGGCTAGCAGGGGGCAGGCTAGCATGGGGCAGGCTAGCAGTGGGCAGGCTAGCATGGGGCAGGCTAGCAGGGGGCAGGCTAGCAGGGGGCAGGCTAGCAGACAGGCTAGCAGGGGGCAGGCTAGCAGGGGGCAGGCTAGCAGGGGGCAGGCTAGCAGACAGGCTAGCAGGGGGCAGGCTAGCAGGGGGTAGGCTAGCAGGGGGCAGGCTAGCAGGGGGCAGGCTAGCAGGGGGCAGGCTAGTAGGGGGCAGGCTAGCAGGGGGCAGGCTAGCAGGGGGCAGGCTAGCAGTGGACAGGCTAGCATGGGGCAGGCTAGCAGTGGGCAGGCTAGCAGTGGGCAGGCTAGCAGGGGGCAGGCTAGCAGGGGGCAGGCTAGCAGACAGGCTAGCAGGGGGCAGGCTAGCAGGGGGCAGGCTAGCAGGGGGCAGGCTAGCAGACAGGCTAGCAGGGGGCAGGCTAGCAGGGGGTAGGCTAGCAGGGGGTAGGCTAACAGGGGGTAGGCTAGCAGGGGGCAGGCTAGCAGGGGGTAGGCTAGCAGGGGGTAGGCTAGCAGGGGGCAGGCTAGCAGGGGGGCAGGCTAGCAGGGGGCAGGCTAGCAGGGGGCAGGCTAGCAGGGGGCAGGCTAGCAGGGGGTAGGCTAGTAGGGGGTAGGCTAGCAGGGGGTAGGCTAGCAGGGGGTAGGCTAGTAGGGGGCAGGCTAGCAGGGGGCAGGCTAGCAGGGGGCAGGCTAGCAGGGGGCAGGCTAGCAGGGGGTAGGCTAGCAGGGGGCAGGCTAGCAGGGGGCAGGCTAGCAGGGGGTAGGCTAGCAGGGGGTAGGCTAGCAGGGGGCAGGCTAGCAGGGGGTAGGCTAGCAGGGGGCAGGCTAGCAGGGGGTAGGCTAGCAGGGGGCAGGCTAGCAGGGGGCAGGCTAGCAGGGGGTAGGCTAGCAGGGGGTAGGCTAGCAGGGGGTAGGCTAGCAGGGGGCAGGCTAGTAGGGGGTAGGCTAGCAGGGGGTAGGCTAGCAGGGGGTAGGCTAGCAGGGGGTAGGCTAGCAGGGGGCAGGCTAGCAGGGGGCAGGCTAGCAGGGGGCAGGCTAGCAGTGGACAGGCTAGCATGGGGCAGGCTAGCAGGGGGCAGGCTAGCAGGGGGCAGGCTAGCAGGGGGTAGGCTAGCAGGGGGTAGGCTAGCAGGGGGCAGGCTAGTAGGGGGTAGGCTAGCAGGGGGCAGGCTAGCAGGGGGTAGGCTAGCAGGGGGTAGGCTAGTAGGGGGCAGGCTAGTAGGGGGTAGGCTAGCAGGGGGTAGGCTAGCAGGGGGCAGGCTAGTAGGGGGTAGGCTAGCAGGGGGTAGGCTAGCAGGGGGTAGGCTAGTAGGGGGTAGGCTAGTAGGGGGCAGGCTAGTAGGGGGTAGGCTAGTAGGGGGCAGGCTAGCAGGGGGCAGGCTAGTAGGGGGTAGGCTAGTAGGGGGTAGGCTAGCAGGGGGCAGGCTAGCAGGGGGTAGGCTAGCAGGGGGCAGGCTAGCAGGGGGTAGGCTAGCAGGGGGCAGGCTAGCAGGGGGTAGGCTAGCAGGGGGCAGGCTAGCAGGGGGCAGGCTAGCAGGGGGTAGGCTAGCAGGGGGTAGGCTAGCAGGGGGTAGGCTAGCAGGGGGCAGGCTAGTAGGGGGTAGGCTAGCAGGGGGTAGGCTAGCAGGGGGTAGGCTAGCAGGGGGTAGGCTAGCAGGGGGCAGGCTAGCAGGGGGCAGGCTAGCAGGGGGCAGGCTAGCAGTGGACAGGCTAGCATGGGGCAGGCTAGCAGGGGGCAGGCTAGCAGGGGGTAGGCTAGCAGGGGGTAGGCTAGCAGGGGGCAGGCTAGTAGGGGGTAGGCTAGCAGGGGGCAGGCTAGCAGGGGGTAGGCTAGCAGGGGGTAGGCTAGTAGGGGGCAGGCTAGTAGGGGGTAGGCTAGCAGGGGGTAGGCTAGCAGGGGGCAGGCTAGTAGGGGGTAGGCTAGCAGGGGGTAGGCTAGCAGGGGGTAGGCTAGTAGGGGGTAGGCTAGTAGGGGGCAGGCTAGTAGGGGGTAGGCTAGTAGGGGGCAGGCTAGCAGGGGGCAGGCTAGTAGGGGGTAGGCTAGTAGGGGGTAGGCTAGCAGGGGGCAGGCTAGTAGGGGGTAGGCTAGCAGGGGGTAGGCTAGCAGGGGGCAGGCTAGCAGGGGGCAGGCTAGCAGGGGGCAGGCTAGCAGGGGGCAGGCTAGCAGGGGGCAGGCTAGCAGGGGGTAGGCTAGCAGGGGGCAGGCTAGCAGGGGGTAGGCTAGCAGGGGGCAGGCTAGCAGGGGGTAGGCTAGCAGGGGGTAGGCTAGCAGGGGGCAGGCTAGCAGGGGGTAGGCTAGCAGGGGGCAGGCTAGCAGGGGGTAGGCTAGCAGGGGGTAGGCTAGCAGGGGGCAGGCTAGCAGGGGGCAGGCTAGCAGGGGGCAGGCTAGCAGTGGACAGGCTAGCATGGGGCAGGCTAGCAGTGGGCAGGCTAGCATGGGGCTGGCTAGCAGGGGGCAGGCTAGCAGGGGGCAGGCTAGCAGACAGGCTAGCAGGGGGCAGGCTAGCAGGGGGCAGGCTAGCAGGGGGCAGGCTAGCAGGGGGCAGGCTAGCAGGGGGCAGGCTAGCAGGGGGCAGGCTAGCAGGGGGCAGGCTAGCAGGGGGCAGGCTAGCAGGGGGTAGGCTAGCAGGGGGCAGGCTAGCAGGGGGTAGGCTAGCAGGGGGTAGGCTAGCAGGGGGCAGGCTAGCAGGGGGTAGGCTAGCAGGGGGTAGGCTAGGCTAGCAGGTAGGCTAGCAGACAGGCTAGCAGGGGACAGGCTAGCAGGCTAGGGGACAGGCTAGCAGGCTAGGGGACAGGCTAGCAGGCTAGGGGAAAGGCTAGCAGGCTAGGGGACAGGCTAGCAGGCTAGGGGAAAGGCTAGCAGGCTAGGGGACAGGCTAGCAGGCTAGGGGACAGGCTAGCAGGCTAGGGGACAGGCTAGCAGGCTAGGGGACAGGATAGCAGGCTAGGGGACAAGCTAGCAGGCTAGGGGACAAGCTAGCAGGCTAGGGGACAGGCTAGCAGGCTAGGGGACAGGCTAGCAGGCCAGGGGACAGGCTAGCAGGCTAGGGGACAGGCTAGCAGGCTAGGGGACAGGCTAGCAGGCTAGGGGACAGGCTAGCAGGCCAGGGGACAGGCTAGCAGGCTAGGGGACAGGCTAGCAGGCTAGGGGACAGGCTAGCAGGCTAGGGGACAGGCTAGCAGGCTAGGGGACAGGCTAGCAGGCTAGGGGACAGGCTAGCAGGCTAGGGGACAGGCTAGCAGGCTAGGGGACAGGCTAGCAGGCTAGGGGAAAAGCTAGTATGCTAGGGGACAAGCTAGCAGGCTGGGGGACAGGCTAGCAGGCTAGGGGACAGGCTAGCAGGCTGGGGGAAAAGCCAGCAGGCTAGGGGACAGGCTAGCAGGCTGGGGGAAAAGCCAGCAGGCTAGGGGACAGGCTAGCAGGCTAGGGGACAGGCTAGCAGGCTAGGGGACAGGCTAGCAGGCTGGGGGACAGGCTAACAGGCTAGGGGACAGGCTAGCAGGCTAGGGGACAGGCTAGCAGGCTAGGGGACAAGCTAGCAGGCTAGGGGACAGGCTAGCAGGCTAGGGGAAAAGCCAGCAGGCTGGGGGACTGGCTAGCAGGCTAGGGGACAGGCTAGCAGGCTAGGGGACAGGCTAGCAGGCTATGGGACAGGCTAGCAGGCTAGGGGGACTGGCTAGCAGGCTAGGGGACAGGCTAGCAGGCTAGGGGACAGGCTAGCAGACAATCATGTGGTGGGGGGGGGCAGCATGCAAGCTGACAGAAGGTGGATCAGTAGGGTGGGGTGAGGTGCAGGGGTAGACAGGAGGTGAGCGGTTCAACAGGCGGTGTACGGCACAACAGACGGTGTGCGGCACAGGGGGGTGGGGTACAGGGTGTGCGGCACAGGGGGGTGGGGTACAGGGGGTGCGGCACAGGGGGTGGGGTACAGGGGGTGTACGGCACAACAGACGGTGTGCGGCACAGGGGGGTGGGGTACAGGGGGTGTGGCACAGGGGGGTGGGGTACAGGGTGTGCGGCACAGGGGGGTGGGGTACAGGGTGTGCGGCACAGGGGGTGGGGTACAGGGGGTGTGGCACAGGGGGGTGGGGTACAGGGTGTGCGGCACAGGGGGGTGGGGTACAGGGTGTGCGGCACAGGGGGGTGGGGTACAGGGGGTGCGGCACAGGGGGGTGGGGTACAGGGTGTGCGGCACAGGGGGGTGGGGTACAGGGTGTGCGGCACAGGGGGGTGGGGTACAGGGTGTGCGGCACAGGGGGGTGGGGTACAGGGGGTGCGGCACAGGGGGGTGGGGTACAGGGTGTGCGGCACAGGGGGGTGGGGTACAGGGTGTGCGGCATAGGGGGGTGGGGTACAGGGTGTGCGGCACAGGGGGTGGGGTACAGGGTGTACGACACAGGGGGGGTGGGGTACAGGGTGTGCGGCACAGGGGGGTGGGGTACAGGGTGTGCGGCACAGGGGGTGGGGTACAGGGTGTACGACACAGGGGGGTGGGGTACAGGGTGTGATACACAGGGGGTGGGGTACAGGGTGTGATACACAGGGGGGGTGGGGTACAGGGTGTGATACACAGGGGGGTGGGGTACAGGGTGTGCGGCACAGGGGGGTGGGGTACAGGGTGTGCGGCACAGGGGGGTGGGGTACAGGGTGTGCGGCACAGGGGGTGGGGTACAGGGTGTACGACACAGGGGGGTGGGGTACAGGGTGTGATACACAGGGGGTGGGGTACAGGGTGTGATACACAGGGGGGGTGGGGTACAGGGTGTGATACACAGGGGGGTGGGGTACAGGGTGTGATACACAGGGGGGTGGGGCACAGGGTGTGCGGCACAGGGGGGTGGGGTACAGGGTGTGCGGCACAGGGGGGTGGGGTACAGGGTGTGATACACAGGGGGGTGGGGCACAGGGTGTGATACACAGGGGGGTGGGGTACAGGGGGTGCGGCACAGGGGGGTGGGGTACAGGGTGTGCGGCATAGGGGGGTGGGGTACAGGGTGTGCGGCACAGGGGGGTGGGGTACAGGGTGTGCGGCACAACAGGCTGGCTGTTTTCGTTCATTTTTCCGTCACTGTCACCCCGAGATGCATGTAGTGACATTATCATGTGGCGGCAGACAACTATGCTGATATTGTCAAGGTGCTTGATCTGTCCCTGTCTGGCAAAGCAGGTAGTCTGCACCTCCTTGACTCTCATGCCCTTCAAAGCGTGTCGACCTCTGCCTCTCTTTCAGAGCAGGCAGGCTGTGCCTCCTCGACCCGCATGCCGTCCTGGTGATGATTTAGTAACAGCCGCCCCCCCCCGGGTGATGATTTAGTAACAGCCGCCCCCCCCCGGGTGATTTTGTTGCAGCTGGCCACTTCGTCGTACGACAAGACGGTGCGACTGTGGGACATAGAGACCGGCAAGACGCGGAAGGTGCGCGACGGAGGCGGCGGCGGTGGGCGAATTCGAAAGCCGATATAAACCACTCGGCAAACCAGATTTGTGTAAGCCATGTGGCTGCATGGAAGCGAAGCGCGCCTGGGGATGCCCTCCTGCATGGCTTATTTGGGGTCGTCCCAAACCCTAAACATAGTCCATAACCTGTTACCCTAAACCTTAGTCTATAACCCTGTAACCTAAACTCGAGTCCATAACCCTCATATCTTAACCCCAGTCCATAACCCTAAAATCTAAACCCTGGTATGTTAAGCTATATCAAATGGCATGAACCTTGAACCCCAAACCCATCTTCCACATACGGATCCTCAAAGGCCGTGATTTGTGTATTCCCTCAGTCCTAGTTCCTGAACCCTAGTCCCTGAACCCCGATCCTGATCGCCACCTCTCACCTCCACAACTCACATATCACCTCCACCTCGCGCCTCTCACCCCCCCCCCACTCTCACCTCTCACATCTCACCTCCACCTCTCACCTCCACCTCTCACCTCCACCTCTCACCTCCACCTCTCACCTCCACCTCTCACCTCCACCTCTCACCTCCACCTATCCCCTCTCACCTCGACATCTCCCCTCTCACATCGACCTCTCACATATCACCTCCACCTCTCACCTCCACCTCTCACCTCTCACCTCGACATCTCCCATCTCACCTCGACATCTCCCCTCTCACATCGACCTCTCACATCTCACCTCCACCTCTCACCTCCACCTCTCACCTCTCACCTCCAACGCTCACCTCCCACCTCCACATCTCACCTCTCACATCTACCTCTCACATCCACCTCTCACATCCCACCTCTCACATCTACCTCTCACATCTCACCTCCACCTCTCACCTCCACCTCTCACCTCTCACCTCGACATCTCCCCTCTCACCTCGACATCTCCCCTCTCACATCGACCTCTCACATCTCACCTCCACCTATCACCTCTCACCTCCACTTCTCACCTCTCACCTCCAACGCTCACCTCCCACCTCCACATCTCACCTCGCACATATACCTCTCACATCCACCTCTCACATCCCACCTCTCACATCTACCTCTCATCCCTCACATCCACATCTCACCTCCACCTCTTGCATCCACCTCTCACCTCTCACATCTACCTCTCACATCCACCTCTCACATCTCACATCTACCCCTCACCTCCACCTCTCACCTCCACCTCTTGCCTCCACATCTCACCTCCACATCGCACCTCCACATCTCACCTCTCACCTCATACCTGGCACCTCCACCTCTCACCTCTCACCTCCAACGCTCACCTCTTGCATCCACCTCTCACATCTACCTCTCACATCCACCTCTCACATCCCACCTCTCACATCTACCTCTCACCCCTCACATCCACCTCTCACATCCACCTCTCACATGTACCTCTCACCTCGACCTCTCACATCTCACATCTACCCCTCACCTTCCACCTCTCACCTCCACCTCTTGCCTCCACATCTCACCTCCACATCTCACCTCCACATCTCACCTCTCACCTCGTACCTCGCACCTCCACCTCGCACCTCCACCTCGCACCTCCACCTCCACCTTTCACCTCCACCTCTCACCTCCACCTCTCACCTCCACCTCTCACCTCCACCTCTCACCTCCACCTCTCACCTCTCACATCCACCTCTCACCTCTCTCACCTTCCACCTCCACCTCTCTCACCTCTCACCCCCACAGGTCCTAAAGGGCCATGATGGTGTGGTCACGGTGGTGGTTTGGTCTCACGACAGCGCCCGGCTGGCCAGTGGGGGGGCAGATGAAACTGTCCGCATATGGGACACCAAGGCGGGTGTGCAGGTGGGTGGGTATGCAGGTGGGTGAGTGGGTAGGTGGGGAGGTGGGTGTGCATGCAGGTGGGTGGGAAGGTGGGTGGGTGGCCTGAGACTTTCGGCAAGGCGCACTATTGATCTGCAGGGGGGCACTAGGCAGGCTTTATCTGGGGCCCGGGGCAAAAACCTTAGATCTCTCTTGACCTTGGATCTCTCTTGACTTAAGATCTCTCTTGACCTTAGATCTCTCTTGACCTTAGATATCTCTTGACCTTGGATCTCTCTTGACCTTAGATCTCTCTTGACCTTAAATCTCTCCTGACCTTAGATCTCTCTTGACCTTAGATCTCTCTTGACCTTGGATCTCTCTTGACCTTAGATCTCTCTTGACCTTGGATCTCTCCTGACCTTGGATCTCTCTTGACCTTAGATCTCTCTTGACCTTGGATCTCTCTTGACCTTAGATCTCTCTTGACCTTGGATCTCTCTTGACCTTAGATCTCTCTTGACCTTAAATCTCTCTTGACCTTGGATCTCTCTTGACCTTGGATCTTTCTTGACCTTGGATCTCTCCTGACCTTAGATCTCTCTTGACCTTGGATCTTTCTTGACCTTAGATCTCTCTTGACCTTGGATCTCTCCTGACCTTAGATCTCTCTTGACCTTGGATCTCTCTTGACCTTAGATCTCTCTTGACCTTGGATCTCTCCTCACCTTAGATCTCTCTTGACCTTAGATCTCTCTTGACCTTGGATCTCTCTTGACCTTGGATCTTTCTTGACCCTGGATCTCTCTTGACCCCCCCCCCCTCACTCCCTGAAGCTGCAAGTGCTGAATGGCCATTCCAACTGGGTGCGCACGATAGACTTCTGCCCCAACAATTCGAAGCTCATATCCGGATCTGTGAGTGGGCAGGGGAGTCAACCGCTTTTTAAGCTGTAAGCATGATCTCCAACTGCCCTTTACACTGGGTGCTCACAATACGCTTTTGCCCTAGAAACTCGAAGTTCATATCCGGATCGGTAAGTAGGCAGGCTGGTAAACTGCCGTTCAAGCTGTCGGCCCCAACTGGCCCAACTGCCCTTCAAACTGGGTGCGCAAGATGGACTTCTGCCCCCAACAATCTCTAAGCTCATATAGAGATAGTTCAGTGGAGGACGAGGGGCAGGCGGGTAAGCTGCCCTTCAACTGCCCTGTCCCCAACTGCCTTTCAAACCCTGACCCCAACTGCCCCTCCGCGTTGCCCCTGTAGGACACCGGCGAGGTGCTTGTGTGGGAGCTGAAGACGAGCGCCCTGCTGTTCTCCCTGAAGGGGCATAGCGGGCCCGTTCACTGTGTTGCCTGGGCGCCGGATGACATACGCTGCGCCAGCTGCAGGTAAGGATGCAACATAGATGCATGATCTGTTTATACCAGCTGTGCCAGCTTCATGAAGCTATATAGCAGCTGCCTGATATCTTATGCATCAGCTGCTTGTAAGGCTGTGCGTATAATCTCAAAAAGCTGGTCAGCTGAGGACTTTTCAAAGCTCAGGCGATCAGGCGATTTGGAGCTCCTGCGGAAGAGGTGTGACGCCTCCCAGGAGCCCCATCCCTCCTGGTCTCCAATAGTTGTGGATGCCAGCCACTGATACATGTCTGCGGGTACTCATCCTGTTCAGCTTTTGCAGGTCACGTGTCGTCGATGAGATGCCCTGTGTCCTAAATACCTGGAATAAAAATTGAAAAGAGGGAGAAAGGAAACTGTAACTGATAAAAATAAAAACTCTCGCGCCCCCCCCCCCCCCACACACACACCACTTCCACCCCCTGACCACCACCTCACACACACCTCATGAAATCTCTTGTGATGCCCCCTCATTTATTTTCTCGCGACATCCCCCCCTACAAGATCTCTCGCGGCACTCCCTCTCCATAAGCTGTACTGCATCATTTTCCTGCGGTGACGATGCAACAACTGCTACCAACCCCTGAACCCTATCACTGAAACCCAACCTTGAATCCCTAACCCTAACCTACAACCCCAAGCCCTTAACCTGAACCCAAACCTTGAACCCCAACCGCTTGGACCTGAACCC
The DNA here is from genome assembly GCA_037349105.1 of Limnomonas spitsbergensis. NCBI lineage: Eukaryota > Viridiplantae > Chlorophyta > Chlorophyceae > Chlamydomonadales > Limnomonas > Limnomonas spitsbergensis. Next base: position 1,033,637 of record JAYJMM010000109.1, read on the forward strand.
GAACCTTGAGCCCCAACCCCTCAAACCCCAATCCCTAACCCTAACCTTTAACCCCAACCCCTCGAACCCTTCGAACCCTAACCTTCAACCCTTGGCCCCTAACCCCTGCCCCCTGCCTGTCAGTTATGATGACACCTTGCGTGTGTGGGACCCCCCAAACCCCTGTTCCTGCCCCCTGCCCCTGCTCCCTGCCTGTCAGTGATGATGACAGCTTGAACCCCAGCCCCTTGAACCCTAACCTTCAAATCCTGCCCCCTGCCCCTGCCCCCTGCCTGTCAGTGATGATGACACCTTGCGTGTGTGGGACCCCCCAAACCCCTGTTCCTGCCCCCTGCCCCTGCCCCCTGCCCCCTGCCCCTGCTCCCTGCCTGTCAGTGATGATGACAGCTTGAACCCCAGCCCCTTGAACCCTAACCTTCAAATCCTGCCCCCTGCCCCTGCCCCCTGCCTGTCAGTGATGATGACACCTTGCGTGTGTGGGACCCCCCAAACCCCTGTTCCTGCCCCCTGCCCCTGCCCCCTGCCCCCTGCCCCTGCTCCCTGCCTGTCAGTGATGATGACAGCTTGAACCCCAGCCCCTTGAACCCTAACCTTCAAATCCTGCCCCCTGCCCCTGCCCCCTGCCTGTCAGTGATGATGACACCTTGCGTGTGTGGGACCCCCCAAACCCCTGTTCCTGCCCCCTGCCCCTGCCCCCTGCCCCCTGCCCCTGCTCCCTGCCTGTCAGTGATGATGACAGCTTGAACCCCAGCCCCTTGAACCCTAACCTTCAAATCCTGCCCCCTGCCCCTGCCCCCTGCCTGTCAGTGATGATGACACCTTGCGTGTGTGGGACCCCCGGCATGGCCGCATGATCCATGTGCTGGAGGGGCACTCCGCCAGCGTGGTCTGCATGGCCTTCTCGCCCAACAGCACGCTGCTGGCCAGCGGGTCAGGTGGGGGGAGGGATGGGTTTGGGGTTCAAAGGGTGAAGAACTGAAGGTGTTGCGCTGCTGGTCAGCGGGTCAGGTGGGGGGGGAGGACGACTTCAGTGTCCAGAGGGGGAGGGCATTGCGCTGCAGGTCTGTGGGTAGTGCGTGAGGGAGGGGCCGAGGTTGAGGGGGGGGAGGGGAGGGGCCGAGGTTGAGGGGGGGGAGGGGCCAAGGTTGAGGGGGGAGGAGGGAGGGGGAAGGGCCGAGGTTGAGGGGGGGGAGGGCGGGGGAGGGGCCGAGGTTGAGGGGGGGCAGGGCGGGGGAAGGGCCGAGGTTGAGGGGGGGGAGGGCGGGGGAAGGGCCGAGGTTGAGGGGGGGGAGGGCGGGGGAGGGGCCGAGGTTGAGGGGGGGGAGGGCGGGGGAGGGGCGAGGTTGAGGGGGGGGAGGGCGGGGGAAGGGCCGAGGTTGAGGGGGGGGGAGGGCGGGGGAGGGGCCAAGGTTGAGGGGGGGGAGGGCGGGGGAAGGGCCGAGGTTGAGGGGGGGGAGGGCGGGGGAGGGGCCAAGGTTGAGGAGGGGGAGGGCGGGGGAAGGGCCGAGGTTGAGGAGGGGGAGGGCAGGGGAGGGGCCAAGGTTGAGGAGGGGGAGGGCGGGGGAAGGGCCGAGGTTGAGGAGGGGGAGGGCGGGGGAGGGGCCGAGGTTGAGGGGGGGGAGGGCGGGGGAAGGGCCGAGGTTGAGGGGGGGGGAGGGCGGGGGAGGGGCCGAGGTTGAGGGGGGGGAGGGCGGGGGAGGGGCGAGGTTGAGGGGGGGGAGGGCGGGGGAAGGGCCGAGGTTGAGGGGGGGGAGGGCGGGGGAGGGGCCAAGGTTGAGGGGGGGGAGGGCGGGGGAAGGGCCGAGGTTGAGGGGGGGGAGGGCCGGGGAATCCTGGCCAGTGGCTTAGAAGCGGGGTTCAGGTTCCGGGTTAAGGAGGCGAGGGCGGCAAGCTGCTGGCCAGTGCTACCAACTGCAGGGCTCGCATCCAACCGGCGCCGCCGCTCCAACGCAACTCACCTTACCCTGACCTGTCCTGGCCTGGCCTGCTCCTGCCCCTAAATCAGAGGACAAGAGGGTGTGGCTTTGGAGCTCCGTCCTAAGCCCTTGACCCTAAACCCTAAACAACCTTAAACCCTAAACCCTACTCAGAGGACAAGACGGTGCGGCTTTGGAGCTCCGGATCCGGCCGCTGCCTGGCTGAGTTCAAGGGCCACTTTGGTCTTGTGACGCACGTGCGGTTCTCCCCGGATGGATCCCAGGTAAGGTTGACAGTGAAGGGTTGAACCCTAAACCACACGATGGATCCCAGATAGGGTTTACAGTGAAGGGTTGAACCCTAAACCACACGATGGATCCCAGGTAGGGTTTACAGCTGAGGGTTGAACCCCAAAACCACACGATGGATCCCAAGTAGGGTTTACAGCTGAGGGTTGAACCCCAAAACCACACGATGGATCCCAGGAAAGGTCGCTATGACACTACTTTCCAGTGGCTTGGGTCCTTTTAAGGTTAAGGGCCGAGGGTTTATGCTGACCTGTCATAGGGGCAGGGGCTCTCAGCAGGGAAGTGGGGGAGATGCCTGAGCGGCTCCAGACCCAACTTGGACATGCTATGAGGACTGCGTTGGGGAGGGCGGAGGGCCTGGTCGATCGAGATCGAGGGCATACCTGCTTGTCCTGTGTCTACAATGCATTTACTTTCCCTCGTGTCCCTCCTCTCAGGGGGAAGCAGCGGCCGCGCGCACAAGGTCCTACGTCCCTACTTCAAAAATCGCTTTTAAATGACATAAATCTCTGTACAATCGCTGTACAATTGCTTGTAAATCGCATTTGAAGGCATGTAGGTCCCCCCTCCCCTGTTTGGTAGCGCCTCCTCCCAGGTGGCTGGCAGTGGCCGCATGCAAGGGATCCAGTGCCCCCACGTTCAAAATGCACTTTCTCGATTTCTTCAAAAAAAAATAGTCACCTTCTCAACTTTCCAAACGCTTTTGAATCTCATTTCCTGCCCTCCCAGGTGGCTGGCAGTTGCCGCGTGCAAGGGATCCAGTGCCCCCATGTTTAACAAACACGTTGGAATCACCAGAACAACTTTTCGCTATGAACGCTTTTGGATCTCGTGTCCTGCCCTTTCAGGTGGCAAGCAGTTGTGCGGATAAGATGTTCCGCATCTGGGACACCAAGACCCTCAAGGAGGTCAAGACCTTCATGGTAGGGGGGGAGGGGGCAGAGGGGGGTCTTATCAGTAAACCCTCAACCATGAACCCTACGCCAAGAATTTCATGGAGGTCAAGATGTTCTTGGTGGAGGGGTGCCGTAGACTGTAAACCCTAAAACCCTTACCCAACGCCAAGAGGTCCCAAGAGGTGAAGATCTTCTCAATGCAGGGCGGCGGTGCTGAGGCAGGCCTGAGGGCAGGCGCCCTCGCCTTGGGGCAGCAGTGCAGATCTTGTTTGCTTGTAATTGCTTTGGTTATACTTGGATGCAGATTGATGTAAGCGTGCACGCCGAACGCCTCTGCAATTTGGGGGGCTCTGACTCCTCTGCTTATGACGGGAGCTTCCATCAAGAAAAACTCGACCTTCAAAATCAAATTTTCGAAGGATGTCAGGCCCATAAATTGAACCCCAGACCCTAAATCCTGAACCATGATTTACCTGTTGGGCGTGGGGCAGGACAGTCGGGATCTGGACCACAAGGGCATGCCTCCATAGACCTTCTATGTAATATGTATGATATACTTTGCATAGGCGGGGCATGTAAAGTATATTGCCGATCCTACTTATATCCCTTTGACACGCTTGACACCCAAGCCTCGCTTATCCTCGCCCTTTGCACCCCTTGATCGGTAGAATTCACACATTTGGGGGGCTCAGATTGGCAATAGTCTCCGAGATAGAATCAGTTTGAGACTACAGTATCATCACTGCCCGTTTATAAAGAGTTGGGTGAAAACGTCCGTCAGAAAAGTTGTCGCTTTAAAGTGCTGTCATCCTACTCCTCAAGCCTGCACAAGCAGTTCACAGTTCGGTAGAGGGTCCTGCCCTCAGAAAGTGTTACCGGTGTCAGGGGGGCCGGTTTCGGAGCAAAAGAAATATGCTAGCACTGAATCGGAGACGACTCGCAAGTCTTCAGAGGGGGAAACTGACGGTTTGGAGCGCAGTCGAAGGCCCAATAGCCACCGGCCAAAGGGGTGCTCCAGGGTAACGTGGAGCATCAGAAGCTAAAGCGGAGGTCAGGGTGGGTGGGTTCGAAAGTTAGAGGAACTAAAAGCTCAGACGTAAGAGGAAAACTTTTCCGACTAAAGGTCTTTCATGAGCTTAGCTCCTTTACACCCCATATAGGGGTTTAGGGTTACGATCAAGCATTTTCACTCTTTTCGCCCCCCAAATCCTTCAGGTGTGTGCATTACTATGCTCTAACCTTGCTCTTCCAGAGTACTCCCATGATGGTTTCGTCCAATTGATAGATGAAATGCCCCTTCCCGTTCCCCAGGCCTGCACCGATGGCATCTGGGCCAAGGGCCTCCTCTTGACCTTCTCTCCCGAGATGGGCGTCATGGGCGTGTGGGACTGCAAGACGCTCAGTCAAGTGGCGGAGGCGTACTCGACCTTCGCGGTGAGACACGGACCTGTCTCTGTGTACAGCGCAGTGCCGCGCCCTATGCAGTGCAATACATTTCAGTACAACGTCCGATTCAGTGCAGTATCATATGCAGTACGGTACAGTGCAGTACAGCGCCATATGCAGTACAGTGCCCTATGCAGTGCAGTACAGTGCTGTACCGTGACTGAGATGGATGCACTTCTTTAATACCGGTAATTAAAAATGGCCCCTTGAAAACTAATTTCGAAAAAACGAAATTTGACCGGAGTGTTTTGTATCTTGCATCAGGTCCGTGACTTAGCATTCAACGGCCAGGTTGCTGCGTGTATCGTCGCGGACACCGAGGCAGTCATTATGTACCGCCTCAACATCGACACCATCGCCACTCACCAGGCCCAGGTGTGGGGGAGTGCGTATGGTTGGTCGGTCGGTCACGCACCTTGTGTGATCAAAGTGAAATCAAGGAATGCCCACATTTGTGTGATCAAAGATAAATCAAGGAATCTTCACATTTGTGTGATCAGAGTGAAAGCAAGGAATCCCCACATTTGTGTGATCAAGGTGAAAGCAAGGAAACCCCACATTGTACTGCAGGGGGCCGAGAAGACGCCTCTTGGCACAGCCGGAATGTTTAGATAGATTCCTGATAATATCTCTCGCCAGACGTGAATGAGATGTCCTGTGTCTTCCTCCATGCGGTGCATCGACGCTGATTTATGTGCAGAGAGGGCAAAGAAAATAAAATCCGGTGTTTGAAAATTCGAAATTCAAATTCAGGCCTGGATCTGAGTCTTGGTATCTGTCCCTGCTGACCCTTCCAGCTCCAACTGAGCCGCGCCCAATCCTTGGCGGCCAGCGTGGGGCGGGACACCGGCCGGAGGCTGCCGAGCAACACGGAGAGCGCGGCAGGCCCCGTGAAGACACGGACCGGGAGGAGCAAGAGCCCCAGCAGGATCACGCAGGGCAGGCTCAATGGAGGGTCAGGTCCCAAGCGAAGCCCATCGGGGCACCGGAAGGCGGGGGGGCAGGCAGGCAAGAAGTAGCAGAAGCTTAATGACCACCTGAGGAGCAATCATGGGATGCCACGGCCTGGATGCTCTTTCCTTCTGCTGTGTTTGAATAGGGCGCCGTAAGTTTGTCTGAAAGCTGCACATATAGCATGTGTCTGCTCAGCGGGGGTTGCGCGCAATGATCGCTGAAGAGTGTATACCTGCAGAGTATATACCTGAAGAGTATATACCTGAAGAGTGTATACCAGAAGAGTGTATACCAGAAGAGTGTATACATGAAGAGTGTATACATGAAGAGTGTATACATGAAGAGTATATACCTGAAGAGTGTATACCTGCAGAGTATATACCTGAAGAGTATATACCTGAAGAGTGTATACCAGAAGAGTGTATACATGAAGAGTGTATACATGAAGAGTGTATACCTGAAGGAGACCCTTTTAAGCCAGCCGATGGAGATACTTTAGAACGGTGCATACCTACTGGGCCCTGCTGCATGCTCGGCCGCGTGGGGCTAGTGCGACATGCTAACTGGCAGGAAGTGGTTAATACATGCGGTAAGGCATGGCACGTGCCTAGAAAGCCTCGTCACCTGTGAATTGTGTGAACCAGGTGTAAACTGCCCTGTAGCGCTCTGTACAGGAGGCAGGAAGGGAAGGCTGGTCGCGGCGTGTCCCTTCCCTTGCCCTTGTCATCATCGCCCTCAAAGCCTCCTATGTTGGTCCGGATGAGGACCCACAGGCGTGACAGCTGAGCGGGCCAAGGCACAGTTGCAGGTGCAACTGCCATCGAGGCATACGTAGCATCTGCGGTCTTCTTGGCGCCCTGGGTAACAACAGCATTTGAATGTAACTTGTCAATAACGTTAAATGTGATTTGTGATGCATTGTCCACATGCTAAACTGTTTATACAGAGCAGTGCTGCCTCCATGGTGGGATAAGGAAAGGTTGACAGAGTTGTTAAATCTATTTCTTGCCTAGGGACGATCATCTGCTACCAGGCACCAGCCCCAAGCGACCGAGCGTTCAGCAGGGCCCAGCGGGTATTCACTGATCTAAAATAAGCGCATATAACAACATGAGATCCTTTGCGAGAGAAAACGGGTCAGAAGAGCTCGCCCTAATCCTGGCCTCAACAGGATCACTATGACTGTTTGCAGCGGCCACCAGACAAACTGTGATTGACTTACGTAGTGAGCGGGGATGGGCACATGGGCGATAACTGGCTGACGGTGCCGTCTGTCTGGTGACCACACGAACACAGCCCACTTGCTTGCCTTCTTTCCCTCTTACCGGTTCCTTACGTTTATTTTATTTTCCTCCAACTGAACAGTTGGGCGCCCACGCGGCCGAGCCTTTTTTCCAGGGCTCAGAGGTCAATAACGTTACACCCCTTGGCCCGCTCAAAGCTAGGCCGCGTGGGCGCCCAACTGTTCAGAAGGGAGTAAAGAAGGAACTAAAAGGAAGAGAGGGGGAAAGGAACAAAAGGAGAGGCCGGGAAGGCAAAGAAAACCAAGTCCAACACCTGAGGTCCAATAGAGACTAGCCCTTAACAAAGCCTGTAAGAAAAGATAAGTCCAGAAAAGCAAGCGTATCCCACCCCTGCTCGGCCGCGTGGGCGCCCCACTGATCAGGAGGAGGAAGAGAAGAAACTAAAAAGGGGGCAAACAACAACAACACCAAAAAGGAACAAAAGAGAAGTCCGGAATGGCCAACGACACCGGCCTCAGCAACCCTAGAGACTAACCCTCAATAATGCCAGTCACAGCACAGTCCACAAAAGCAAGTGCATCCCACTGCTGCTCAGCCTGGTACAACTGGTGGAACTTAGTGGCAGCGCCCGGAGGACCTGCCCACCCCCGCTCCCGTAACTGCTCCCTGACACTAGGGCACTGGAAGCACACATGCAGCGCATCCTCTACCTGCTCGCTATCCCCCCGTGCCCAACACCGCTGGCAGCAGCGTGCCTGTCGCCGCTGACCGTTGCGCCGTCCTCTGGTATCAGCAGTGCTGATCGCGCCAAGCCGCAGTCGCAAATTGATGCGCACACAAGCACACTCCCTCTGACTAGTGCGACTCTTGGCTTGCGCCAGCACGGCACCCGCCGTGGACTGGAACCAGGCGCGGTAAGTCGCCGCACATCTGTGCTCGATGGTAGGGTCCCTGGGGTCCCCACCGCCGCTTGCGTCCAGCCGTGCTTGCTCGTAGGCTGCGTCAACGAGTGCCAACACCTCTTTGTCGGGTAGGCGCTGTAGGGCAGCTGCTGCCTCGCGCAAGGTGGGGGTGGCTGCCCCTCGCTCCAGCTCCTCTAATGCACCTAGCAGATCAGAGCACCAGGTGCGGCCGCCAGTGCCCTGGCTGGTTGCAAGCTGCATATCTGCTGCCATGGCTTGAGCCATGAGAGGGCTGTATTGCTGTGCCTCCGGTGCCACCGCTGCATTGTAGAAGCGGAGGATATGGGCCCACCAGTCTCGCTGTAGTGGCTGGAGCTGCAGCTCTCTCATGACTCCCCAACTGGCGGCTGATGCAGGTAGCCCCGCAGCCTGGCGTAGGTGCTGAAGCAAGCTGGACTGCATTTTGCTGGAGAGACATTGCCGCGGCCGAAGGTGGCTGGTGGCCCACACCACGTCGCCGTAGTTGGCTGCAGGCGCTGCATACACAGCTGCCAGCCTGATGCGGGTTGGAAGATGGCGCCTTAGGCCCACCTTGGCTGCCATGCGGCGAACACGGTGCAGCGCGGCAGCCAAAGGCGCCTCTCTACCCTCCATGGCCCTCTTCATGCCGCCGCTTTCTTGCTGAGTGATGCCCAAGAATTTGAAATCTTGGACACGCTTCAACACGGTACGGTCAGGGCCGTAAACGCAAACACGGGCTGGCTGTCAGCGCTGCGCTGCTAAGCGGCTACCAAACTCCATGATCTCTGCCTTACTGACATTGACATGAAGCTGTTTATGTGCCGCATATTCATGCAAGGCATCAAGCATGCGTTGCAGCCATGCTGGGGTGTGGGCTAGCAAGGAGAGGTCATCCGCATACAGCAGGCAGCGTAGCTGTCGCCCCGCCTGCATCTCACTGCCACCTGCCGGGCACTTGGCTGCGAGCATGGCCGGCAGGTCACTGAGGTAAAGGCTAAAGAGCAAGGGGCTCAGGGGGCAGCCCTGTTTGATGCCTTTGGTGCAAGGTACAGGACCAGTGCGGTTGTGGCCGTCAGTGAGCGTGTAAACTGCACCGGCATAAAGCGCATGCACCGCGCGTAACAGGCATGGAGGCCTGTGAAGATGCTCGCATAAATGCCGCCACAGCTGCTCCTGGGGCACGCTGTCATAGGGCTCAGAGGTGTAACGTCATTGACTTGGGCAGAGGAAAATCCTGCAGAATGAGCGGATCAGCTGTCATGGATGATGAGTGGAGCTGCGGGCATACACTAAACTAGTTATAAAGCCAGAACAGCATGCATGGTAAGCGTTAATATAAAATGAACTCAACACGCATGCTGAGCACGCGTGCCGAGCTACAAGAAAAGCAAAAACATGGCAAGAGGTTACACCAAAGCAAGTGGCCATGCATCGAGACGACCTGGAGTAGCAGTCACCACGATATATGCTGGCCTAAGACAGGCATACACACAGAGCGCTGCAGCTTACCAGTACATGCTCAGCTTTTGGCATGACATATGCTGGGAGAAGAAGGACAAGCGTGCTAGCCTTTATCCTCAGCTTCTTGCAAGATGTGACAAAGTGAGTTAAGAGTATGATCAACAGGTCGAATGCTGGCCCACGAGCTGATGGAGCATGAACAGGGTATAGCTACAATCCCTCTTATACCAAATCCTTGATGCCAGGCTTTGGAGGCAAGTCTGGCAGAGGCACTCAAGCAGGTCAGCCCACGTGGCCGAGCTTTGAGCGGGCCCAGAGGTGTAACGTTTTTGACCTCTGGGCCCTGCCCTAAAAAGGCTCGGCCGCGTGGGCGCCTTACTAAGAGTTGGGAGGCAACATGTGAAGAAGGCACTCGTGCAGGTACTCCCTGAGGTTGTGCCATGAATATACAGACCGGTGCCCAGAGATGTCATGTCATTGACCTGCAGGCTGAGCTAGAGATCCCTGGACCTAGGGATGCATAGTATCGCACATTCGACATACCAGTCACCGATACCACCAGGAGTACCACACAAACTAAATGAACAGTACTGCAGCCAGCTGGGCATGCGCAGTGGACATTTGGACAAATTCACAGGCATGGAATGTTGGGCAGGTTGGCACGGCACTAGAGTTATTTGCAACTGATGCACCAGTCAGGGAGAATGCAGTGCCACTCAGCGCGGATGGTGGTCTATACCTGGACGATCCGCTGTTCTTTCTCATTAGGAAGTATAAGAGTGGGGCCTTGCTTTGATTTTGAGGCAAAGTTGGCTCGACTCACATCAGATACCAATCGCCCTCCCGCCACTCCAGAGTGGGCCACACCATGTTAGTACCTGTTTATCAGACGACAGTTGCTTTTTGCCATTCCTCCTGTTGATGAATTGCGTGCAACAACCAGGGCAGGGGGTGAGGCACCTTACTTCTTGTGATAGCTCTGCGCTAAGGGCTTCGCACATTGCGTACCAGATAATCGCATTACTTATATTTCAAAATCTGGAAAAAACCAGGCTAAATTTAACCATAGTCGAAGGTACGTGCAACATAAATGCAGTGAATAGCTTCTCTCATCTAACCTCATCATCCAGATGAACACGACCACACACCAACCCGACAGCCACCTTTGCAGGAGCTCAAATCCCTGCCCTAACTAGCACGTTTTATTTTAACGACAAGAGAGAGCTTCTTCTTCCTGAATCAGTATATCTCCTCGATAGTCAAAAGTAAAGACACACCAACACAACGCAGCCAGGCCGCAACAGCACAATTTCAGCAGCGCACAGAGTGCTCCGCTCAGCCATACCAAACCCATGCTCATGCGAACCTGGTGTTTCAACTGGAGAATCAGGTGCTGCAGTAGCTGTTGAGAATCTTCAACAGTACTTGGACTAGCAATTGAGCTGATGGCACCCCCACAGACCCTCCACGATCAGGTGACGAGCATTGCACTCCTCATGTCACGCCGATGACGTAGCAAGCAGTCTATTGCTTCTGCTGCTTGCCCTTCTTGGGTGCGTTGGGGTCCTTGCGCACGCGGACACTCTTTGGCGTAACCTCCACCTGCTCGTCGTCATTGATGTACTCTAACGCATCGTCCAGGGACATGACACGAGGCTCATCTAGACCTGTCTTGATCTCCTTGTTGGCCCTGTACAGGACAACAGAGATGAAGAGGATTCAAATATGATGAGAGCTGTGGCTATCCAGTAATCCAATATCAAAAAAACGGATTAGCAGGCCCTTAGGAATTACAGCTGAACAACAGCCGATTAGTTGTTACAAGGCATAAATCCTAGGGGCCAGCCGGCATCTCTTGGCGATCAAAAGCAGAGCCCAAAGCAACAGCTCCGCCACTTCCATTACCTTGAGGCACTTCAAATCCCCTGCTTCAAATGATCCTGAATCCCCGCCCTCTTATTATGTTTTTTCCCGTTCACACTTGCTTGCACATGTTCTTGACATCTTACCCCTGATACATGAGACTTGTTGGTGAATGCTCCCTCCCTCCCCCCCATTGATGTCCCTCATCTCGTGGCACTTACGCGCGCATGTTCGTGAGCTGCTTGGTCTTGCAGACGTTAATGATAAGGTCTCCTGCCTTGGCGTGCATGCCGACGCACTGCCCTTCATAGACGGGGTCACCGGGCCTGCAGAACATGAGGCCACGATCCTGTGCAGTCTCCAGAGCGTATGCCGTCACGTCGCCAGTCTCGTGGGCTACCAGTGAGCCTTGCTCTCTGATAGGCGGAATACAAGAAAGGCAGCAGTCAGTAAAACAAAGATTAAGTCAGATGATAGCAGGAGGAGGGGGGATTTGGCAATCACGACCAAGCCTCAGAAATAACGACTAACTAATATTTGCTTTTAAGAAACAGCTGAAAATCTGAATTGCCCCTGCAAATGTTGGTCAGGCACGCCCCTCACTGGATGTTGGTAAACTGTTGGTCAGCCACACCCCTCACCGCTTGTACTGCATGTTGGTCAGCTATTGGTCATGGCCTCTGTAAAGGCACACCCACTAGTCGGCCGCACCCCTCACCTCATGTTGATGGCACCAGCCATGGGCGCATACTCGAGGAAGATGGTGTTCATGATCGCCATGCCGCGCGTGGCGGACAGCAGGGCGTTACGCAGACCCAGCAGACCGCGGGTCGCGATGCGGAACTTAGCTCGGCTCGACCCCTCAATGAAGGGAGCCAGGTCAATCATCTCGCCCTTGCGTTGCGCAAAGATCTCGACAACAGAGCCTGTGTGGGGCAAAGGGGAGAGGAGGGGGGGGAGGTTGGGGGAGGGGATGGGGCAGGGGAGCGGGGCAGGGGAGGCGGGGAGGAGGGGACGGGGGGGAGGTTGGGGGGTAGGGGAGGGGGGCAGGGGAAAGGGGGAGGAGGGGAGGGGGGGGGGAGGGGGAGGTTAGTTCTAGTGGGTCTGTGAGGGATTTCGTGTCCAACAGAGGAAGTGTGCGCATGTGTGATGGCCACACAGATGATTTGAGATAAGCAGTGAAGGTTCCAGGACCAATTACACATATGGCTTAGACTGACGTGGTGTCTGCCATAACATGTGGCGCAATGTCCACTCCATTCAATCGGGGTGCACACCTGTCACTGTTCTTACGGAATCTTTACAAGTCCAAGCATAGGTTGTCAGCTGTAACAAAGCTAGTATGTACAGCGCGCGCACGCACAAGGCCGCTCACCAATGCTGGCGTCTGGCACCTCCACAATCGCCTCCTCAAACGGCTCACACTTCTTCCCGTCCACCTCCTTGGTGATGACCTTGGGAGGCCCAATCTCGAACTCGTAACCCTCGCGACGCATGTTCTCAATCAGGATGCCCAAGTGCAACGCGCCGCGTCCGCTGACGATGAACTGATCCGCAGACACACCAGACTCCACACGCAACGCCAGGTTACGCTCCAGCTCTCGGTCCAACCTGTAGGGCGCAGAGGCAGCATGAGAGGCTGTCAAAAAATGCAATGGGAACACATCATCATCTGGACGAGAGGGGTTTTCAGGGAGTAGAGGCAGCACAAGAGGCTGTCAAAAGAAGCAAGGACAGTAGGACCTGCCATGCTAAACAATAAGTACAGGAAGACGCTCCTGCAGTTGGTGACATGGTTGTGTGCACATCCAAACACTCCAGAAGTCGGGGACTCGGTGGTGTCCCACCCACATGACCGGGCACTGCACAGCCCTCCTCCACAGTTAAGTACAACTTTCAACACATGGACATGTCAGTGTGTTCAAAAGCCTTTAGTGCCCACATGCCTGCCTTGGGCACACCCATTTATCAGCCCAGCCCAACTTCCAACCCTTGGGACTTGTCAAAGTGTGCTCAGAACAGTTGTGCGCCAATTACGGTGGCTGAATTGCGTAGCTGGGTTTCGTTTGACGCAATTTAAGGCATATTCAGCTACTTTTACCAGTAAAGGACCGTAATAACACGATTTATGATACGGTTTGTGAAAAATGGTGCAATTGCACAGCAGCAATTCAGAGGCCCGTCGCACCTCTCCTTGATATTCCTGCTCGTCACAAACTTGCCCTCCTTCCCAGCGAAAGGCGACGTGTTCACCTTGAACACCATGCTGACAGTGGGCTCCTCAACCTGCAAACAAGGGGGAGGGAGGGAGCTGGGCTCAGCCACAACATCAACTCGAAGGGGCGTGGCAGGCATTTTTTCACCATCCCAGATTTTCCACTCTCAAGCCAGAACTCTCAGCACATAGGCTTTCCACTCCTCAATCACTATCACAGGATGCAAATGGCAGGACCACCATTTTTAAATACCTGTGATCCAGCTAAACAAAGAGATGCTACATCAGTCCTTGTCAGAACATGTCGGATCAAATGAAATCAGCCTCCACTTAAATATTTGATCTGCCCACCAATTTTCCGAAACCGGTTTCATGAGCACCAATCGAGAACCTTGACAACTGTCACATCCTCTCAATGGCCGTTCGCACCCTCTCAAGCAAAACCTGACAGACACTTTGAACGGAGTGCATTCAGCCTCTCCCATGGGTCAAGGTTCCACGTCCTATAGCGTACCTTGATAGTGGGTAGGGGGATCGGTGCCTCACGGGAGCAGATGGTCTCCCCAATCTTGATGTCAGGCAGGCCTGTCAACGCACAGATGTCGCCTGCCATGACCTCCTCAACGGGAACGCGGCTGAAGTTGCTGTACACAAACAGATCTGAGATCTTTTGCATCCGGCTCTGCAGCAAAAGAAGAGAGAAAATATTTGATGATTTCCACAACATCTCACGTGAAGTTTCTGGCAACAGACTCTTGCCGGCAGGAGGAATACAACTGATGGTGAATGGAGTTTCCTTCCGCTAACATTGGCCGCACAAGGGCCAAGCCCCACTCATTGCATCCATCTAATAACACAAAGAAGGCAAGCAACTGCACGACATGTCGAACAGATGCCCCTCAATGTAACAAGCCCACAACCTCCCACACTCAGGCTGCAAGCCTTCAGCCACACCACTTTCGCCCAACACATATTACAGCCTGTCAGAAGACCCCCACTTTCCCTTCCTGGACACCTGCACTATCCCCCCACCTCCTCCCACCACATCTGGCTCCAGGGTGCAACAAATTGACATGTTAATGCCTGTCATGACCCCACCCCTCCATCCTTCCCTGGGTGCTCGGGGAGGATAGTACAACGCCCTCATCAGAGTTTCCACCCATCTCCACCCACCACGCCTGGCTCTAGGGAGCAGCAGATGGACACATTCTGCCCCTTCTTAATGGATCCGCTGACCACGCGTCCGACGGCAATGCGGCCCAGGAAGGCATCGTAGTCAATGTTGGCGGCCATCATCTGGAGGGTGGAAGTGGTGCTGACAACGGGAGGGGCCACCTGTTCAGGAGAGGCAGGAGGGGAAACGGGGTCAAAGTCCACCTCTGGACAGGTTGCGAGGGCGCAGTTCCTTATTGCGCTGTGCTGCGGCTTGCCACAGGTGTTTGTGAATCTTTCAAAGTTTCTCGACGTGTGCCCAAGGGCTGAAGTGCGTGTCAGGTCAGTAGCTCTTGAAGGCAAGGGTCGAGCAGGCGTGACAGGTTCACATCCGAACAAACCAGCCTTGGGCACATAAATGGCCTGGAAAAGGACAGCACTCCAGAACTAATCGGCCTCACCTCTTCTTTTAATACATGGGGAGAAGTCTACAACGCTCTGCCTTCAATTATGCAGGCCATGGACAAGGCTATGGGCAATGGCGATGGCGATGGCAGGGTGCCATGGCCCATACACTTGTACACAGCCCATGGTCATGTGTCTTACGGGCTTGAACACTGGACCTTAAATCCGTAGGGACTAAATTAATGGCGTTCTGCCTTTTCTGACCTCCTTGAGCACCATCTCGAAAAGAGGCTCCAGGTCCTCAGCCATGGTCTCCGGTGTAAGGCCAGCAATGCCCTTTGCGCCGGAGCAGTACATGATGGGGAAATCACACTGTGGGAGTGTGGCACAGAAAGGGTGAAGTGAGACGGGCAAACACATGGGGCAATGACAAATCAAGAAATGTGTCCAGGGTTTAAGGTGTGTTCAAGGAGGGAAGGAGGGAAGGAGGGAAGGTAAGCAAATGTGTCCAGGGTTTGAGGTGTGTTCAAGGAGGGAAGGAGGGAAGGTGAGCAAATGTGTCCAGGGTTTGAGGTGTGTTCAAGGAGGGAAGGAGGGAAGGTGAGCAAATGTGTCCAGGGTTTGAGGTGTGTTCAAGGAGGGAAGGTGAGCAAATGTGTCCAGGGTTTGAGGTGTGTTCAAGGAGGGAAGGTGAGCAAATGTGTCCAGGGTTTGAGGTGTGTTCAAGGAGGGAAGGAGGGAAGGTGAGCAAATGTGTCCAGGGTTTGAGGTGTGTTCAAGGAGGGAAGGAGGGAAGGTGAGCAAATGTGTCCAGGGTTTGAGGTGTGTTCAAGGAGGGAAGGAGGGAAGGTGAGCAAATGTGTCCAGGGTTTGAGGTGTGTTCAAGGTGGGAAGGAGGGAAGGTGAGCAAATGTGTCCAGGGTTTGAGGTGTGTTCAAGGAGGGAAGGTGAGCAAATGTGTCCAGGGTTTGAGGTGTGTTCAAGGAGGGAAGGAGGGAAGGTGAGCAAATGTGTCCAGGGTTTGAGGTGTGTTCAAGGTAACAAGGAGGGAAGGTAAGCAAATGTGTCCAGGGTTTGAGGTGTGTTCAAGGAGGGAAGGAGGGAAGGTAAGCAGATGTGTCCAGGGTTTGAGGTGTGTTCAAGGTAACAAGGAGGGAAGGTGAGCAAATGCACTTCGCAACACACACAAAGGCAAGACGTGTTGTGCAGGCCCTCTTTTGACATATATGCTTTTTGCAGTCCAGCGGGGCATCACATTCGATGCATGGGACAGGTGCCTGCAAACCAGCATGGGCTCCGGATTGCGATTGAGGCTCAACAAATCTTGAGAATGGCGGCTTCAACACCCAACCCAGTTTTGGTCATCCAGTGAAGTGACTTGGTATCTCAGGGGTTACTTGGTTGTCATTCAAGTTGTTAGAGTGCAGGGGCCAAATCCAGCACTCCTCTGTTGGTCACCTGCTCGTCGGTGGCGCCCAGGTCCATGAAGAGCTCGTAGGTGGAGTCAATGACCCATGCGGGGCGGGCGGATTCGCGGTCAATCTTGTTGACAACCACGACAACCTTCTTCTCCAGCAGCAGCGCCTTCCTCAGCACAAAGCGGGTCTGTACGGGCACAGAAGGGATTATTTCAGGGTACGTTGGACCACCTTTGGGTGGCCGCTATGCGGCCACCACTGGGCCGATTGGGCCAAAACCTGGACCGGCCTACATCCAGGGGGTCAAAGCAGAAGGGCTTGCTGCGCCAACCGCTCACAGCCGTGGACCATGATGTAGCTGATTTGTAGCTGAAGCGCTAAAATAAACCCTTGGGCACAGGTAGAGGATGGACACAAGTCCCAGGATCATGCAAACAATACGCCGCAGCATCCTCACAACCATGAACTCACTTACAAAGGCAATCAATCAGTCACAATGACAGGAGATGGAACCCTATCCCGTCGCTTTGCGCGGCACCGAGAAGGTAACCACAGCCAAAAGGCACTGCATTCCTAATGATGTTGTTAATATCCTGTACACAAATGTAAAGTTGCTTTGGCATACCCAGTGCTCCGAAAGGAAGGGTGAACTCCTTGAACCCTACCTCCAGGATTTCACCTTTTTTTACCTATGCATGAAAGCCAGACCATCCTGTCTGCCCATGTCCACCCCCTCACCTGGGGCATGTCCTCCCCCTCACCTGGGGCATGGGGCCCTCCACGCTGTCAACCAGCAGCAGCACACCGTCGCACATGTTGAGCACACGCTCCACCTCTCCACCGAAATCCGCGTGGCCAGGGGTGTCAATGATGTTGATCTTGGTGCCCTTGTAGGTCACCTGGACATTCAGGACAGAATAGGGACATGAGCATGTAGAGGGGTCAGTGGGTTCAGGTATGGTCAGGTGGCAGAGCTCTATCTCCCCAGACATGGTTGCATCCCTGAAGTCACTGGGGACAGGGAGGCCATGAGGCATGGATGAAGTGAATCCTGTAGGTAAATACAGGTGAGCGTCGATAGGGGACAGTGTTAGATTGTCACGCATTAAGAGGGTTTCAAATATCATAGCATGCCCAGAAATGCTAGCAAACAAAATCCTGTCCTTCAAGTTTGAAATCAGAGAGTTCAGCCACACACTTCCGGGCTAGTTTACCCGCCCACCTTGCCTAATTTACTAGTGCGCACTTTACTAAGCCACACCGGGCAAACAGCCGGGCGACCACCACTGGGCCAACAGGCATCCAAGTACACTCAGTGCCTCAAGAGGCGAACCGACATTCTACGACGTTCAACGTGTGCCCAGAAGGGTGCTGCATCATGTGCCCCCCACAATCCGGATTGTAGCTGCAGCACGCCGAATCAGCACTAGCACCCCCTGATGAGCACAATTTGCACGTGCTTTCATGATTTGGTTCAATCAGCTCGATAGCAGGGGCTCGATAGTAATTCACAAAAACAACTCGTTGCTAATCAGTGCGCACCGCTGTGTTCTTGGCCAGAATGGTGATTCCTCGCTCGCGCTCCAGGTCATTGCTGTCCATGATGCGCTCAGTGGTGGCCTGCATGAGGAACAGAGGAGAGGAGGTGTTGCATCAGGGCCAGAGGAGAGGGTGCTTGAGACGAGAGAGGGGTGGGAGCCTGCCATGCGGATGCTGATCACGGGATGCAGCCTCGGACAACGGAAAAGTCTTGTACACAGATAGACCGTGTGGAAGCTTAAGGACTCATTATTTTATGATTTCCTTACACAAGTTCCTCTACCTCTAAACAGATTATCATCACATTCAGCGATGTCAGCTTTGACACTGGAAGTAATTCTTCCTTCATTCCTTGCCTACCTGGTTATCGCGGAACACATTGCTTTGCTTAAGGAGGGCGTCCACCAGCGTGGTCTTTCCGTGATCGACGTGGGCAATGATGGCGATGTTGCGGATATCCTTGCGCTCAACCTCGTTGCCAACAGCTGCGGGAGCTGCAGGGGGAGGGGGGGCGTGTAGGTTATGAGGTCGGGACATGAAGGGGGAGTCGTCTGTAGATTTTTCCAAGCAGATCTTAAACGTGTTACAGCGTTTAGTAAATGTAGCCAATTGGGGAAGTAGGGAGTGTAATGGGGGACAGGGCATGCATGAGGGGACTGAGCTGAAGCAGGGCGTGGTTGGCAGGCGTCAAGCAGTTTGACTGACCAGGCATGGGGCCATGGGGTTGAATGCATGGCCTTGTGACACTGGTGATCGAGAGGACAGAGGGGTGCATGCAAGCTGGCTCACCATCCGCAGCAGCAGCAGCGCGGCAGACAGGGCTGGCCCTGGAGCGATGCGCGACGGCGGGTGCAGCGCTGCGCTCGATCGACGCCATGGAGCGGGCACCAACTGCGTGGGAGGGAGGATCATTGGACGGAGGTCAGAAGAGGGGCGCGCACTCGCATGCGCTATTGGCCTGACAGAGATGTACGGACGAGGGGAGCACGGGCATGGCCAATCTCGGTGCATCGATCCTGGCTCAAAAAATCCAGACACCGAGGGACGTTGTGATGTGGACATTTAAATTTCGTTTTATAGCATATTAGCAGTGGTGTCGACGTGCCCCGGAAGGGGTGAGTTGCTCGGCACGTGGGCACCCGCGAGGTGCAATGGCTATGCCAGTCTATTGAGAAGGCTGAGAAGAGCAAGTCGAGGAGGACTGCTTGGTGATGCATGAGACGCCGAGACCCGTACGGGTAGCTTTTGTGAGCCACGGGGGTCCAGGCGGCGACCTTCAGGATAAGGCCCAAGACCACCTCGGTGCAAGGAATGCAGCTAAGTGGGATTGAGGCAAGATTGCGGCTAAAACTTACCGGCAGGTGCAGCCATAGCTGCTGGGCGCGAGGCGGGGAGGACAGCTGCAGGGACAGCGACCTGTCCAGCCAGCTGGGAGGTCCCACCCTGCCTCTTGGCACTGAGCTTGGAAGCGCGCTGCGCAAGGAAAGCCATGGCGGCTGGTGAGGGAGGGAGGTGGAAGGTGTCAAGCCAGGCCGAGTGTTCGACTGCTGGGGTGATAAAAAGTGCAAAATATGTGGTCGGCGTGCGTGTTGGTGTCCCGCCCCGTCCACACCCGCCAGGCAAAACCCCACACTTTTTCTTGTGGTCGAAATTGTGGTGAAATCGAGGCTACGTTTCCGCACTGTCAACTGCTGGGGTCATTCCCGGGTCAACGGGGAATGCATTTTTTAGTGCGCCGGGCGGCAGTCACTCCGAATTTTAGTTGAGACTGGATTCCAGACGATCACGCGGACACTGAATCTGACGGAGCCTACCGGAGAGCTGGAAGGAAGGCAACTATCTCTTCAATAGATGGATTTGCATCAATTTCTTCGCACTCAGGATTACCGGTCATCGAAACAGCATGTAGGCGATCGTTTAATATTTGGTGGTCCCGGGGGTGGCAAACACTGGAAACCTGCCTAAAGCATTTCCATCAGTGGGGAATAACGTATTTTTCCAAGGGGGGTGCACCCTGCCCTAAAACCCTAAAAAAACAGGTATTTTCCCCTTCTACATCTCTGTGGCTGCAGCGCAGTGTTGTGCATACCGGTACCCTGCCGGTGCCTCTATACGTCTCACTGAGACCTTCTTTTCACCCCTCTGAACAGTTGGGCGCCCACGCGGCCGAGCTTTGAGAGGGCCCATAGGTGTAACGTTATTGACTGGGACCTACCCCCTGTTGATCGTGGCATTCATGAAATATTAGTTCCTGTCTGCCCTGCAAACCTAATGAGCAGTAATTTAAATTAGCACCGTTGAGTGCATCATATACTGCGCCTGCTACTCCTCCCGGGGGACGCACATTGAAGACCTGTGAACATAGTAAATGGTGTGATATATGTATAGCCGGTATGTTATGTGTCAAGCAGCAAACACCGTTTGTTTCTGATTTCTTTTTCACCATCAGGTAGAGGGGTTAGGGTGGTTCCATTAGGGGAGTCAGACCGACTCTCTCACCGCGCAAAGGAATAGAACCATCCTAACGGCTCAATATTCCTGTTTGTTTTCACCCAGGGGAACTGGTACCATAGAAGTTAAATGCCTTTGTGAGAGACAGACAGTTTGAGTTTTTAACCGCATGGCCAAAAATAGTTTTTATTAAGCCGCAGGGGCCATCAACAGTTCAACGTTAATCCATCAACTTTACACCTCTGGGCCCGCTCAAAGCTCGGCCGCGTGGGCGCCCAACTGTTCAGAAGGGAGTAAAGAAGGAACTAAAAGGAAGAGAGGGGGAAAGGAACAAAAGGAGAGGCCGGGAAGGGAAAGAAGTCCAAGTCCAACACCTGAGGTCCACTAGAGACAAGCCCTCAACAAAGCCTCTAAGAAAAGAAAAATCCAGAAAACAAGTGTATCCCACCCCTGCTTGGCCGCCACTGATCAGAAGGGAGAAGAGAAGAAACGTGGAAGTTAGTGGCAGCGCCCGGAGGACCTGCCCACCCCCGCTCCCGTAACTGCTCCCTGACACTAAGGCACTGGAAGCACACATGCAGCGCATCCTCTACCTGCTCGCTATGCCCCCGTGCCCAACACCGCTGGCAGCAGCGTGCCTTTCGCCGTTGACCGTTGCGCCGTCCTCTGGTATCAGCATTGCTGATCGCGCCAAGCCGCAGTCGCAAATTGATGCGCACACAAGCACACTCCCTCTGACTAGTGCGGCTCTTGGCTTGCGCCAGCACGGCATCCGCCGTGGACTAGAACCAGGCGCGGTAGGTCGCCGCAGATCTGTGCTCGGTGGTAGGGTTCCTGGGGTCCCCACCGCCGCTTGCGTCCAGCCGTGCTTGCTCGTAGGCTGCGTCAACGAGTGCCAACACCTCTGTGACGGGTAGGCGCTGTAGGGCAGCTGCTGCCTCGCGCAAGGTCGGGGTGGCTGCCCCTCGCTCCAGCTCCTCTAATGCACCCAGCAGATCAGAGCACCAGGTGCGGCCGCCAGTGCCCTGGCTGATTGCAAGCTGCATATCTTCTGCCATGGCTTGAGCCATGAGAGGGCTGTATTACTGTGCCTCCGGTGCCACCGCTGCATTGTACAAGCGGAGGATATGGGCCCACTAGTCTCGCTGTAGTGGCTGGAGTTGCAGCTCTCTCATGACTCCCCAACTGGCGGCTGATGCAGGTAGCCCCGCAGCCTGGCGTAGGTGCTGAAGCAAGCTGGACTGCATTTTGTTGGAGAGACATTGCCGCGGCTGAAGGTGGCTGGTGGCCCACACCACGTCGCCGTAGTTGGCCGCATGCGCTGCATACACAGCTGCCAGCCTGATGCGGGTTGACAGATGGCGCCTTAGGCCCACCTTGGCCGCCATGCGGCGAACACGGTGCAGCGCGGCAGCCAAAGGCGCCTGTCTACCCTCCATGGCCCTCTTCATGCCGCCGCTTTCTTGATGAGTGATGCCCAAGAATTTGAAATCTTGGACACGCTTCAACACGGTACGGTCAGGGCCGTAAACGCAAACACGGGCTGGCTGTCGGCGCTGCGCTGCTAAGCGGCTACCAAACTCCATGCTCTCTGCCTTACTGACATTGACATGAAGCTGTTTATGTGCCGCATATTCATGCAAGGCATCAAGCATGCGTTGCAGCCATGCTGGGGTGTGGGCTAGCAAGGAGAGGTCATCCACATACAGCAGGCAGCGTAGCTGTCGCCCCGCCTGCATCTCAATGCCCTCTGCCGGGCACTTGGCTGCGAGCATGGCCGGCAGGTCACTGAGGTAATGGCTAAAGAGCAGGGGGCTTAGGGGGCAGCCCTGTTTGATGCCTCTGGTGCAAGGCACAAGACCAGTGCGCCGTCAGTGAGCGTGTAAACTGCACCGGCATAAAGCGCTTGCACCGCGCGTAACAGGCATGTAGGCATGTGAAGATGCTCGCATAAATGCCGCCACAGCTACTCCTGGGGCACGCTGTCATAGGCTTTTGTGAAGTCCACAAAGGCCACATGCAACTTGCCACGGCCTACAGCTGCCCGTTGAGCATGGACTGCATGCATGAGGAGGAAAGCAGCATGGAGCGTGCTACGGCGTTGTTGAAAACCAACCTGCTCAGGAGGGACGTGGCCGTGCAATCGCGCCCACTCATCAGTGATAGCAGTGAGCATGCTGGCATACAACCGGGAAAGCACGCTAGTGATGGCGATGGGCCGGTAATTACTGGGATCAAGGGGGTCGCCCTTCTTGTAAACAGGCTGAATCCTGACTGGCTGCCAAGCACTAGGCATTCCCCCCCCGCACCGCCATGGCAGTGAACCAGTCTTGCAGCAGATCCCTCAGCACGTGCCGTTGCTCCCCCTCTGAATCGTCCTCTACCATAGCCAACTTGATAAAGGGTGCCGCTAGACCGTCTAGGCCCGCCGCGGTGTGTACGCGCATGCTGGAGAAAGCCCTTGCGAAGCAAGAGGCAAGCTGCTCCGCTAACACGCCTAGGTCCTCCGGCTGAGCGGTGGTAGGGGGCAAGTTTGCCTGTGGCGCCGCAGGAGAGGGGGGCACAATGGTGGTGAATTGCTGTCGCAGGTGTGCCTCCCACTTCAACGAGGAGACAGCCGTGGTGGGGCAGGTCTGCCGCCTCTCTTGCAGCTGCTCCCGGTAGACGTTGAAGTCGCCACGCTGCAGCCTGTCAGCTAAAGCCGCTGCAATACGGCGCGTGTAGTAGCGGCGACGCCGTCGTGCTGTGGACTTGTAGCGCTGCCTGGCTGCCTCGCGCTCAGTGCCCGGGGCACTGCAAAGCGACTTCGCTCGCAGCGCAGCATAGGTGCTCTGGACCTCCGCATCCCACCAGGGGGGGCGCTGATGTTGCCCACGCTGGGCATGGGGCCGCGGAGTGCGCGTAATGCCTGCAGCCTCGGCCGCAGACCAAATCACAGCAGTGAGCGCCGTTGCGGCTGCCTCGTCGTCAGCTCCCGCAATGGCCATGCTGAAACGCTGTAGGCCCTGCTCATCGCGGGCTAGTGCGGCGCTGTAAATGTGCGCCTTATCAGCTCTCCATGTCAGGATGGTTCGGCAGCTTCCTGCTGGTTGGCCAGCACAGGCTGACCTCCCCCCACGTCGATGCCGCTATCTACCGGAGGTTGAAAGGTCGCCGCAACCGGACGATGATCTGAGAGGTCCGGTTGGGTGGGAAGCACCCCGCTCACCTCCACATGCCTCCACATGCTACATGGCACCGCAATGTGGTCAACGCGGGACCGGCCAGTAGTTACAAGGAAAGATGCGTCCCCTTGGTCACCCTTGCGGCCCGTGAGCATTAGCATCCTGGAGGCCGCCGCTGCGTTGAGCAGCATCCGAGCCTGCGGTCTAAGCATTCTGGGCGGCTCACCGCGGAGCGCCCAGTGCGTGTGCATCTCAGGTGCATGTTGGATTGTCCATGCAAGGTCCGCACCGCCGTCCGGGAGCTCACTGCCATGCCACACGTCCGCATTGAAGTCGCCCGCCCAAATGCAAGAGCCTCGCAAACTGAGCTGCTCCGTCTCATGCTGCAACTCCTCTCGACGCTGCTCATACTCCCCGGCATCATGATTCTGCCTTATGGGGGGCAAGTAAATACATGCCAGGAAAGTAGGCTGAGAGCTGCTAAAAAGCCGTCCGCTGCATTCTAGCCATGCCAGTCCCCCGTGGTTGGAGGTGCTGTTCAGGGTGCAGAGCCCCGAAATGCTGCTGGCCACCACAAAAGCCACACCCTGTCCCTTGCCTGACTGCTGTTGGGCCCAGAACATGCTGTGGTTGGGTGCCAGCAGCTGCTGCATCGCCGCCTCGTCTATACCGGCAACGTCCCGCAACGCCACTATCTCATGATGCCGTATAAGCCTATAAGGCCGAGTAGGGCGTCCACCTTAGGAGTGGGGGCACCCTGGACTGCAGCTCTGATGTCAGAGCCGCGCAACCCGTTGCAATTGACTAATTGAGGGTGGCTAACCTCAAACCGCCGCGGGTTGCCTCCGCTGTCCGGCCTAAGCGTTTCCCGGCGGCCGAGGAGGCGGCCGTGGGGCTGGCTGTGCCCGCCCATCTCTCCGCCGGCTATGCCCAGCCCGAGCTGCCCGTCCCTGGCCCATCTGCTGCGGGGGTGGGGGCGGGGGCGGGGGCGGAGGCGGAGGCGGGGGTGGAGGCGGAGGCGGGGTGTTGGACGGCATATGAACGCTGGCAAAAGTGCGCTGCCAGCTGAATCGGCTTTTGCGCCCATGCCTGGCGTGCCGCGTGGGTTCATCTGGCTGACGTCGGTGGCGGCTGCTAATGGCCTCCAGCTGAGCCATGCGTCGGTCATGCGTGCAACCATGAGCGACAATTGTTCCAGCTGCTGCTGCTGTTGTTGCTGCTGCGGCTGTTGCGGCGGTAGCGGCGGTAGCGGCAACTGCGAAATCTGCGGCAACTGCCGCTTACCCTGCTGCTGCTGTTGCTGGTGTTGCTGGTGTTGCTGCTGATGTGGTTGTGGTTGCACATGCTGTTGCTGCTGCTGCTGCTGCTCCTTCCGCCTCTGCTGTTGTTCCTGTGGTTGCGGCTGCGGCGCTGGTGGTTGCGGCCGCCGCTGGTACCGCTGTGTTTCTTCCTCAAGAGCTGCCATGCAGCGAGGGACGAAAGAGCTTGCAATGGCACAAATCTCTTCCTGGGGGCTATCATAATACGGTAGACCTGACGTAAAAAAGCCGCATGAGCCCCTCTGCAGCACCGAAAATAGCTTCGCGAAAGGTGACAACAACGTCCAGGGCGCTGCGCGGCCGGGAGGCGGGTGGCTGGGCAGAGCGCTTGGCGCTGACGTGCGTGGCGCCTCATGCTGCAATCCTGCGGTTCCCTACCGCGAACAGCAGTGCACAGATGGTCGACCTCATTTGCCCGAGACACTTTAGTGCACCCAGGCGAGTCCTCGGCCTCGGCGGTGTCCACGCTGTCAGCACTAGTGCGCGCTTCGCGGCCGAACTGGCGCTGTGGGTCTGCTTGTTAAAGGGAAAGAAAGAAATGTCGATATCTGGCTGGAAATAGGCTAGGTGCGCGAGGGCTTCCTCCTGAGCTTGCTCCCGCTCCCACCGAAGGCACCGCCGCACCGGGTCATCGATGGCATCAAAGCGCAAGATGGCCTCGACGTGTAATGTCTCCTGTTTTACAAGTGCATATGCTTTGCCCGGGGGACGGATTTCGTTAGAATCTACTCTCTAGTGGAACTCAGGTGTCGGATTTATGCTTCTTTGACTTCCCGGCCTCTCCTTTTGTTCCTTTCCCCCCTTCTTCCTCTTAGATTCTTCTTTTATCCCTTCTGAACAGTTGGGTGCCCACACGGCCGAGCTTTGAGCGGGCCCAGAAGTGTAACGTTATTGACATGGAAGTCATCGAGTAAAGGATGGGTTCCTTGGCTCATACAATGCCTCTGCAATAATGCTCATCTCGAGTCACGGCACAGAGGGAACATAGCTGCTCTGGAGGGGGGGGATTATGAGGCATAGCGGGGTGATGCAACAGTAAAAAACTAAAAATTATACCCTCCCTGGCCCCTGGGTGGAGGAGCCCGCCATATGCAATGAGGTTGCCTGTTGACGTGGAACTGAGCCCATTTCCCCTGGCTGTTCAAGTTGTGTTCCACAGCTCTGGGACCATAACCCCCGTGTGCCCCGTGCATGCTCTGTCAAAAACGTTACACCTCTGGGCCCGCTCAAAGCTCTGCCGCGTGGGCGCCCAACTGTTCAGAAGGGAGAAAATAAGACACTAAAAAGACCAAGTCCTGCACCTGATTGCATGCTCTGTGCTAGGCTCAGTGCTCCTCCCGAGGATAAAGCCCCGAAACCAGAGAGCCCCGGCCGACACCAAGGGCCTAAAGCCCTAAACCATGCACCACGGTCCGAGCCGAAATTGTGCCCGCGTTCTCACTCAGCGTCTTGTGCCTTCGAGCTTGGCGTCAATCTACAGAGCTGATGCTTGTGTGGCCTTTCTAAGTTATATCCACCTTGCACTCACTCTGAGCCAACCACGTGCCCCGCATCGGCATCATCGACTGCTGCGCCTCGGGATAATCGACGAAACCTGCTCGGCCGTGTCAATACCTGCCAGCTCCAGCCCTCGCCTGTAAAATAATACTGACACCTAGCTTATAAGCTTACAGTACGCACTCGAATTATCCTGCTCGGACGCTGCGATGGGCAAGGCCAAGCCAGGTAAAAGTAATTAAACGCGGTCACCGTCGGAGCTGGTCGGAGCCTGCTGCTGTCCTTATTCCTTGTTCTCGTGACGCGACTCGCCCTCCGTCGCGGTGCTTCATAACGAAAGACTCAGACGCACGGTGCAATGCCCAGCCATGCGCGCTAGAAGCGCCCGAAATCGCCTGAGCAGGTCTTTGGGACCAGCATCACTCCGCAAAAGGACCACTCGTCCCAGGCCGTCCCAGAGGCATCCCACGTCCTACCTGGGACGCCCACCTGAGTGGGATGCCTCTGGGACGTCTCCTATATTTCATTTTGTCCATGGACGCGTCTCAGACACGTCCAGTAGTGGGACGTGGGATGCGTCTTAGACTCGTCCCACCTTGGATGCCTCTGGGACGCATCCCACATGGCCACATGCGCACACTAGCACAGGATGCATGCTGGGATGAAGTATAGGATGCCTGTGGAGACGTCCGCCATGATGCATGCCGGTATCAATGCTAGGACGCATACTGGGACGTGGTTTGGGACCAGCATGCATAATGGCACAGTGCTGTGGGAGGCGTGTACAAGTTACACCTGAAATGATATGCTGGTGAAGGTGCGTGAGAGGGGAACACCCAGACTTTTTCTTTTACTTGTTGTTGCTGAAGTGGTTTCCTGGAACTAGCCAGCCAGCGCCTGATTGTTTGGCGCCCAACAGACTGTCAAAGTCTGAAATCCTGGAATCAAGCTTCCGCTTCGTGCCGGCACGCAGGTGCCGATCCTGAGGGCAGCATGGTTCTGCTCAAAGTGAAATCCGTGAAGGCACTGAGGTCTCACCCCAAGGACCGCATTACGTGGTCCCTAATTTCAAGGCAAATTCATATGCTTTCGCCAGGAAGGGACCATAAGGACATGGTAATGACTGAAACCATTTCTGAAAAATTTACAGTGCAATTGCACAGCATTGGTGCTTAAGAATACTTTGGGTCCAGTGATGTGTAGAGTGCAGCTGACATCGAGCTATGAAAATACCGCACGGAGGCACAATACCATAATGGAAGCATTACCAGTAGAACCATGCAACATGTTTTCTATTCATGTGTGCAGGAATTCAGGAAACATGGTTACTTGCGCTTACTAGGGCGATTCAGCAATTTTATGCCTGTGTGCCATGCAGGTGCCACGTCTGCAAGACGCCTGCTCCTTCCCTGAAGTCCATGGAGGATCATTTTGTGGCAAAGGTACTATCAATGCATTGCCGACGGAACGTTGGCGTAATTGAACAGTGTCTGCCTCCGGAATCGCCGGTCATAAAGATAGTTACCGGTACGACGAGGCTAGGCTGCCTGGGGCCCAGCCGCTGGCTACATGTATCGCTTACCCCGTAATTTAAATGATCATGTCAGCATTTCAGAGTCAGCACCAGATTCAGATGGCACATGATACCCCCAATCACCCTCCCTGTTCATCCTCATCCTGAAACCAATTCCATCAGGAAATAGAGAGGATAGGTTTCCAGGGATCTATGAATAGATCGCTGGAGACCTAGCTCACACATTCGTTGTAATTTTGAATGTACTTTCACCTCAGATCTGATTCTCTGCGGCCCGAGGCCAGCGCTGCTCAGGTTCAGCATGCCCTTTGGTTTGGACCTTGTTTTCTGATCGATTATGATTAGTCCCGATGAGCTTTGTTGTTGCTGTTCGGCGAAGCTTCTACTGAAGGTCTTGGCCTCGAGCATGCAAGCTTCATCAAAGACTGCTAGCTGCACATATTTTAATTTAAACCCGTTTCATCAAATAAAACGTACCAGTGCCATGATGTCGTCTTATCTCAGCATCCAGTTCTACCGTATGAGGCCCAGAGCCTGCTGCTGTTGTGCTCCAAGTGAAGCGTTCATACCATCTCAGCACGTGGCCTCGCACTGTCAGTCAGTTCGTACCCTAAATTCTCATTGGACAATCTTTGAGCTCAAAGACATGTGCATCCATGATCTGTGCTTGTGCATTTTTTTGTACACACTGGTGACCTTATTTTTTATTTCTTTTTATTTTTTCTATTCAGCACCCCGGCCTACCATGGGAGCCGGAGAGATGCACCAACGTGCGCGATGCCTACGGTGGCGTCACCACCTAGGGCATCGCGGTCCGTGGCTCGACCAGAAAGTAGGAGGACGCCTCTTCCCCCACCCACCGCACACATTCACGCCTGCCTGGCTGGATGTGTTCCATCCTCGGGCTAGAGCTGGCTTGTGAGCATACATCGCCCAGGGTATTGCAGTATATACCATACTGATGTAGATGCTGTGCAGTTATTGGCGCTGGGGATGTTGCTCTGGCTTCACGCGTTGGCAATCAAATTCCTGACAGGGTTCACGTGTTGGCCTTGTAAACCTTCGCACCCCTTAAAAGCCTAGCCCTGAAAGACTGGGGGCAGATGTCAAGGGTTGTAAGCAACGTACTCACCAAGCCACGAATGCTGTCTTGGGGCTGTGTCTAAGTGGGCAGGACTCATAGGGGGGAAATGGTCCAGTGGTGTAACGCTTGCAGAGGTTGAGGGATCGAACCCACACCACATTCTCTCTTTTGCCTAGAGCGCTGAGTTCCATGTTCCTGCCCCCTCAATGGCATGGCTGCACCATGGCCCAGGCTGTGCATGGTAGCTGGAATTGAGCCTAGTCATCCCCTACCAGCCCCACGTGGCCGAGCGTTCAGCAGGGCCCAGCGGGTATGCACTGCTCTAAACTCATAGGCTCAAAGCAGCCCTAAAATTTATGTTGAAACATGGCATGTGGGAGTCCTTGCGGAACTATTTGGGGGCGTTTGAATAGCGTAGCCACCTCTATGATTGAAGAGCCTGCCTGCCTGAATACATGCTTGGCGCGGTGTTTGACATCTTGGATGCCATAGGGGTAATGGGATCCCTTTTATTTTTTCTACCCCCCCTCGGACTTGGGTGCAAATTGCCTTGTGGAGATTATATTCGAATTGTGCTGCGCATGCATGGACTATTTGGCATGTTGTATGTACCGTACATGGGCATAATCGCTTTTGAGGCTTGGTTTATTCAGTGCAAGGTGTGCGTAACGGCTGGTAGGCCGGTAGAGACCAGTGGTAGAGACAACTCATACGTCGTTTTCGGATTCAGGGCCAGTATATCTGCCAATATACGGCTGGTAATAGATACCAGAAATCTGAGTACTGGTGAGGTCTAACTGAAAATCTCGGCAGCACAGCAGCAGCGTCAGAGGCATAACGAGGCAGATCTAAGCTAGTAGGCTGCTGCATGCAAATTACGGCGTCATATTTATTGGTCGCACTGAAGGCAACGATGAATCACGAATCAGAAATGTCGTGGCCGGTTAGTGCTGTGCCACTCCTGCTGTACCGGACTCATCCCCTAATTTGAAACGACGTAGACATGTTACGATGGTTTGATTTTGCTAGAGGTTGTGGTATGTGCAACGTTGCCAGCGTGGTGAACAAAGATCGTTTTGCGCCGTACGATGTACAACCGATTTCCAACGTGTGAACATTGGTTTTCACGATATCCAGCAGGGTTTCAGATCTCCAGGCAATTGAATTGTAAACATTATTGCACGTGTCATATAATCAAACTTGCCAACCCTGACATCATGAACGCGTCCACTCTTCGCGATACGTGGCTTGTGCAAGTTGGTGACGGCCCGCGCCAGGCTGACGGTGACGTTCCCTCAGCTTCAGCTGTATATCGCCATATCAGCGCAAAGGATGGCTTCCCTACACTGGAGTCTTCAACCCTATATGAGGTCTTCACTCGCTCCGTTGCAAAGTATCCCAACAACAAATGTCTAGGATCGAGGTCAAAAAAGGCAGACGGCACCGCGGGGGACTACGAGTGGAAGACCTACAAGGAAGTCGGTGACGAAGTGGTGCTGCTTGCGTCTGGGCTGAATGCTGTTGGAATGCAGCCCAAGCGCACCGTTGGCGTTTTCGGTTCAAACTGTCCCGAATGGATGATCGCCATGCAGGCAAGTCTGATGAAATTGCAGCAGGCACCTGATTGACATCTGACGATTCACGACCACCCTAGATTCAAACAAGTCAAATCTTTAGTCCCATGCACAAGCGATGCTGTGAACGCCATTTGAGCGCGCGAGCTGTTCTCATGTCCATTACCGCAGGCGTGTAACCGCATCAATGCTCAGTGCGTGCCTCTATACGACAGCCTGGGCGAAAATGCGATTGAGTTCATCATCCAGCACTCGGAGTCCTCGCTGACTTTTGTCTCAACTGACAAGTTCCCAGCCTTGGCCAAGGCCCTGTCTCACGACAACGTCAAGAGCACCTTGAAGACCATTGTTTACTGGGGAGCTGGCCATGCTGAATCCATTGAGGTACGTTGTGAATGCCTTACATAATAATCGCATTTGTACATCACTGATCAGGAGGTCTGATAATAGAAGAAAACTAAATTCAGTTCAAGGTTACCAGCTCACCCAAGCAAGGTGCATGGGCCAGGCAAATATCTGTGCCAGGTATGTGTCACTGAGGGTACATCTGTGTCACACTGTGGCAATTTGCTACCAACGAAATTTGTTCTTGTATTTCTCCGCCATCTGCGGTTGTCTACATCATTCCCCTTCATGACTGCAAGTTTTGAAGTGCATCACCAGGCACAATCAAATGCATCAATGCCGATTCCACTGTTTTGAAGCCCATTCCTTCCTATTTCAATGTTAATCAGGTTCCAGGTGCCCTTGGTTTGAACTCACCAGTACCAAACATCACCTGCATGTGCCATCAGATTGCTTGCCAAATATCTTGATTCTCTTGTTTTGCAAACATATTACAACTGTAGATAACATGCCTCCCTGCAGACGGCCAAGAGCCTTGGCTACCAGCTGTATTCCTTTGAAGAGCTCAAGAAGCTAGGTGCCGACAAGCCCTCAGATGCAACTCCGCCCTCCCCAGACGACCTGTGCACCATCATGTACACGAGTGGCACTACCGGCGACCCCAAGGGCGTGATGATCAAGCACAGCGCTGTCTGTGCATGCCTGGCAACACTGGAGAACTACTGCAAGTACAACAACATCATTTTTGACGAGAACGACAGCCTGCTGTCCTACCTACCACTTGCACACATCTTTGACCGGTGAGAGACCAGATTTGTTGAATTCAAGTTCCGTAAAAATAGTGCTTCACCGGACAGAATTTTGAAAGGGTCTTTGGGAGCCTGGCTTAGGCGTTGGATCCATTGTATTGGCATGTTACACTTTTGGTTGGAAAACTATTTAACAGGTGTGGGCCGTCCCTCCACTGCCGCGCGCAAAATGAATGCTCACCATATTTCTCACCAGGCCCAGACCCCTGCCTGTGGTCCGATTTCAATCTCCCTATCATCTGCCTTGCTCACAGCGTGAACGAGGAGATGTTCCTGAATCTGGGTGGCTGCATCGGCTACTGGCAAGGGGATGTCAACAAGCTGCTGGATGACGTGGCGGTGCTGAAGCCTGCGCTGTTTGTTGGAGTGCCTCGCGTCTTTGACCGCATCTATTCGCGTGTCATGGGGATGGTGAGGCCAGGGGAGCTGATTCGGAATCCATCATGCAGCTGCGTGTAGAATTCATGACCGGTGTCCTGGTCGTAGGGTGGTGAGGTTTGCGAAGTGCTTTAAAAGGCAAGACTGAAGCACGCCCTTGCATAGTTTGATTACAGTTTTCCGGGACGGGCTGTGTACTCGTCTCTTCTACAGCGCCTACTGTCAGCTTCTGCCATGTTCCCAACTTCCGACTCCAGCAAGCTATCGACTGCTGCACTGCAAACTACTGGCTTTTTGAACTGCTGATTGATACCGACCCCTACCTCTGACCCGGCACCTGACCAGGTGCAAACCTCTTCCTTCATCAAGCGCACCCTGTTCAATTGGGGGCTCAGCAGCAAGATGGCCAACATGAGGCTGGGCAAGAGCCAGAAGACGGTGGGTTCAAGTCTTCTGGCAAGGGCGCAGACAGCACAGCCATGGCCACGCCCAATATACTCCTAATGTTGCCGTCGTGCCGGCACCCCGCTTGCCCTAGCATGATCTCCACCATCAAAACCACCTTGTCTGGTTGATTTAAATTCGGGCATGAGGAGAGCTGCAAAGATTGAGTAGCCCCTCCCCCCCCTTTGAAGATATGGCAGCACCTGCTAATGTTTCTGGCTTAAGTCTACAGCCTGCAAAATCGCTCTTGTTTCAGTAACTCTAATCAAACCTGTCCCTCCGTCTGCAGGCCGCTCCTCTGTTCGACAAGATTGTGTTCAGCAAGGTGGCTGCCCGTCTGGGTGGCAAGGTGAAGGCCATTGTCAGCGGTGGTGCCCCTCTGGCTGCGCACGCCGAGGAGTTCCTTCGCACTGCCATGTGCTGCCCAGTGGTCCAGGTGGAAGGGGGGACACTGGGGGGTTCTACGGCCGAAGTAGTGACGTACAATGCAGGGCTAGCAGTGAAGGCTTGGTGGCATGTTTGCTGGTCTCGGCCATGATGTGCTTACAAGTGTTGTCCAAGGATTAATACATATTGGTTACCAACCGTTTGTTCCTCGAAAATATGGAAAACGAATCTTGACTGATACGACAGGTAGATGAATAGCAACCCTGTTGGAGGACATCAGCCCTGTCTTGGGGCTGACACCTTTCTGAATGTTTTTTCATGCTGCACATTGTTCGTTTCACAAATTCCCACCTGAGAGGCTGGGAATTTAAATTATAGGGAGCTCCCGCTCCTGCACCTCCTACCTGTGTTGCACCCTGCCCCATTCCTGACCGCTTGATCGCCCGAAGGAACGCCTGCAAAGAACATGCATGAATGGCCATCACATTTAGCAAGGTCCAATGGTGATGATGCCCACATACTCGTGCTGCTGGCCTCACTCTGCAGTAGTACAAGTAACATTTCGATATGTTTTGTTGCCTGTAGGGCTACGGCCTCACCGAGACTTGTGCGGCGTCCTTCATCGCCTCGGCAGACGTCATTGGACACAGCTCCACGGTCGGGCCACCCACGCCTTGCGTTGAGTTCAGGCAAGTTGTGGATGCGTGTATGTTTACTGGCATAACAGCGTTGGATTCAGCCACGCTTATGGCTTGATAGCTCGGTACCCAGCCACTCATTCATTGTCACTGGCCCTTTCTGTCATGCTGACCTCCTTGACCACATCCAGACTGCACAAAATGTTGGTTTTACGGTGTTTCTGTGCCTGATTTGCATTACGGTACTCCCAGCCCCTTGATGTATTGAGATTTCAACGCATGCACCTCGCTGCATTGCAGAAGAGCTACCTTTCGACCGGCCTTTGATTCTATGAGTTGGACAGTTCGCCAGACGTATAACCATGTGATGCCAAGCTGCACTTCTGCCCCCCGCCTCCCCCCCTGCAGGCTGGAGAGCGTGCCAGACATGAAATACGATGCCCTGGATGCTGATGAGCCCAAGGGGGAGGTGCTCATTCGGGGCCCGCTCAACTTCAGCGGCTACTACAAGAACCAGGAGATGACGGACGAGGTGCTGGAGAAGGATGGGTGGTTCCACACCGGTAAGACACGAGGCTGGAGAGGGAGTCCGTGGTCGTGTATGGATTATGGTGTTGGAAGAGCATGGCTGCTGTTTCTAGCGAGCAATATTGCGTGTACTCGCCAACACGCCTATACTTACCGTGAGTGTTTGTGTGTGCATATGTTCTGGTTTGCCGAGTCGTGTTTGGCTTGTTCTTCTGATTGGCCTGCTTGGTTTTCTGTTGCATTCGAGTGCCATAAACTGAGATCCTCACTGTCCGTATCCTGCCTCAGGATGCTCATCGTGAAGGGGGCGTGCTGTTGCTCCCTGTGTCCGCACCCGCACCATGATGCGTCCGCCTGAATGCGTCCGCACCTTAATGCGTCCGCACCATAATGCGTCCGCCTGAACGCGTCCGCACCTTAATGCGTCTGCACTCCCGCGCAGGTGACATTGCCATGGTGACCAAGGAGGGGGCACTGAAGATCGTGGACCGCAAGAAGAACATCTTCAAGCTGTCCCAAGGTGACGCGAGCGGAGGGTGTATTGACAGGGCAGACACCCTGACACAGTTTCATGGGCTTGCAAATTTAATGAGGGGCACCTTTTCCACAGGCCTTTCCAAGGATTTTGTGTATAAAAAAACAGAATATTATGTTTTGGCATAACTTTGAAATGAGGCTGCTTATTTAGGGAATTCTTGACCCAAACTCATCAACAATCAGGTTCACCTTGGCCAATATTTGTATCTTTCTCATCTCCTCACGGTGTGACAACACGTTTTGTTGGGGATGAGACCCCTCGAGTGTTGCAGCTTAGGCCTGAAACTAGATTCGATACCAATCCGGCAGCACTGAGGTGGTTCTCGCCCTAGCCTGGATCTCATCCCCTAGCATTGGCCCTTCAACCTATTTTCCAAGCAAGATGGCAGGCCGCATTTCACTGATCCTTCCCTTGTCCTCCCTGCCCTGTAGGCGAGTACGTAGCTGTTGAGAAAGTGGAGTCCGTGTACAAGAAGAACCTGCTGGTCGAGCAGGTAGGTGATAACAAGAGGAATGGGATAGGACTAAGTCTGTGGAGTCAGGGTTGTGATGTAGTGTAAACTAACATTTACTTCGTATATAAACCGTGTATAGTCATATAGTGTACTACATCCTCAAATACATATTTGTAGTCTGGTCTCTGGCCATATCCGAGAGGAGATCAACATAAAGGAAGAGGACAATTAGAACATGAAATAAAGTGGGAGAACCATCGAAAGTATTAAGTCCTATGACAGGTGATGTAAAGAAGCTGCACTTCAGACAACAGGTGTCCTTGACATGGCCCTCGCTTTTCCATATAAAGGTCTGGTGCAGCCAGCCCTGCTGCTTGGACCACGGTCCGTAGGCCGGTCAAGGTTTGGCCCCAATCGGCCCAGTGGTGGCCGTTCGGCGGCCCCCCAAAGGTGGTCTGGCGTGCACTAAAAGAATCACTGCTTGACATGGCCCTCGCTTCTCTCGTCCCCTCACAGGTGTGGGTGTACGGCAGCAGCTTCAAGAGCTGCCTTGTGGCCGTAGTGGTGCCCTCAACCACTGGAGTCAAGGCCTGGGCAGCAAGCCTGGGCATCACAGGCGATGTCGCAGCCATATGCGCAGACCCAAAGGCCAAGGCTGCTATGCTAGCGGTGAGAACTGGCTTCGCAATACCGGCAGGGTTACCCAGTACGGCTGTATTGGCAAAAATCCTGTACTGTTTGACCGTACCGTTTGGAACTACCGTATTGTCCATTTTCTTACTAGTCCATCCCATTATGTCCGTACCGTACCGTATACTGTAACGGGTTACCCTGAATACCGGTGGCGTGTTGTGTAGATGGCATGGATCAGCTGGATCTCTCACCACTGATGTCTCACCTTCAGATCTCTCACCTCTGATCTCTAAAATGAAATGATACGTTTCTGGCTGGCCCGTGTTGTTGAGTTGTTTTGATTTCTTGCCACCAGGAGCTGGTTGCCACTGGCAAGGCCGAGAAGCTCAAGGGATTCGAGCTAGTCAAGGCTCTGCTACTGGAGCCCGAAATGTTCAGCATTGAGGATGAGCTGCTGACACCCACTTTCAAGCTCAAGAGGCCACAGCTGCAGAAGAAGTACCAGAAGAACATCGATGAGATGTATGGAACGCTCAAGGATTGAATTGCGGCGAGTGCGATATCGAGCCCAGCCCTGAAGTTTGGCCGTGCCCTGCTTTCCGGGCGATCCTGTCGAGCCTTCACCCTTTACCCTGAACCCTTGAACAAAGACATCTCATGTTATGAAAATAAACAAGGAATAATGGCCCTGGGCCAATGTGACTCCTCTTCACTTATGAATGCTGGCTGGTGTGCGTTGTCATTGACTCGCTTCCTAAGTATATTTCTAGTGCAACTCGCACTCAAAGGCACAAACATGGTGTGTGCCTGTGTGGTGATTTCCATGCCAATTATGGAGTACCGTAGAACGCCTTGGACTTAGCGCAAACCCCAAAAAAGAATTTAAAAAACGGATGCGCAGCGGCGACATTTTAATGAAATTTAACATCGCACATCACAGAGAATAAGTTAATTTCCGTCTGCGCAGCACTTTCAGCCAGTACTGTCAAACTCAGTTAAAAGTTCGTTTAATGCTCGCGTACCCGCAAACCGTAGCCGTCACCCCCCCGCTCCGCCGGTTTCTGAGGCCAGGAAACGTGTGGCTATTGGGGCCCGGGTGGCTCAGTGGTCCTACGCTAAATGGCAGTCCACCCTGAGGTCTGCGGTTCGAATCCTGTCAATGTTCATTTATCGTGCTCCAGGTGTAAGCGGGGAAAACGTCCGGCACTTCGTTAAATGTGCCCCGCAGATTGTCGTGAGCGGGCTACCCTACCAACTAGGATGAGCTGCTGTGTGTCGAGTGGTACTCACGCCTCCTGCTTCGGCGGAGGAGTTTTCTTCTTTCTGATGCCCCGAAATGTCAGCAGTCGTCAGCACTTCGAGCTTCGCAACGGGGACTGGCGTAAGGATCACTCGTCGGATGCCAAATTAAAAAGTCGCGCGCATGCGCGTGGTTTTCCATATTTGCTGTTTATAATTCATACCGCGCACTCCCCAAATACTTTTTGGGGCACCTGACTGACACGCCGCGCAGCGGCAATTTTTGAATTGTTATTAGCGCGCACCCATGTTCGCGCACCTCAATAATTATTTAATTACGAGCGGGGTCAAAGTCTTTCTACGGTAGTGGACAGATTCGTGTCAGTGCGCTGTGTCTTGATGGTTTGCCTTGAGGTTCTTAATGGAGGGGGGACACTGCTGCTCGTGGCCAGGAAGCGATGGTGCAGCTACTGCTGGGATGGGCAACAGGGCAGCTCCGTACTGGCAGTCAGCATGTTGTGGCCATTCCAGCAACAACCGTACCACAGCCTCACGCCCTCTGCATGCAGCTCGAATTAGCGCCCTCCCATCCTGGCAATCGGCGCAGGGTGGATGTTGGGGCCAACCCAGCAACAATTGAACGATCGCCTCATGCCCTAAATCTGCAGCTCGAAACAGCGCCATGCCATCCTGGCAATCAGCGTGGGGCGCATGCTGAGGCCATCCTTGCAACAGTCGCACCACGGCCTGATGCCCACTGCCGGCAGCTCGAATCAGCGCTTCCCCATCGTGGCAGTCAGCGTGGGGCGCATATTGTGGCAATTCTAGCAACAGTCGCACTATTGCCTCATGCCCTCCACATGCAGCTTGAACGAGCGCCTCCCCATCCTAGCAGTCAGCGAGGGGCGCATGCTGTGGCCATTCTAGCAACAATCGCACTATTGCCTCATGCCCTTCCTCTGCAGCACGAAACAACGCCTTCCCATCCTGGCAATCGGCGTGGGGCGCATGTTCAGGCCATTCAAGCAACAGGCGCCCCATGGCTTCATGCCCTTTCTTTACAGCTAGAATCAGCGCCAGCCCATTTCGGCAATCAGCATAGGGCGCATGCTCAGGCCATCCTAGCAACAGTCGCACCACCGCCTCGCTCGTGCCCTTCCTCTGCAGCTTCGATAAGCGCCCTCCCATACTGGCGATCAGCACGGTGCGCATCATGTGGACGTCCCAGCAACAACTGCACCACCCTCTCATGTCCTTTACCAGCAGCTGCCACTAGTGCCTTGATTGCCTTCTCTTGCTGCTGGCCGTATCCTCTGCTGGTTTGCTTTGAAAGCTGTATTGCCCTGACCAGTGCCTCATGCTGGTCCCCTGTCTTGCTGGTGCTGTGCACAGCCCTAATGATAGCATCACCTGGGTCATTGTGAACCTCCATAAGCAGGCTGGCCACCAGGCTGGGGCAGGACCGCAAGCAATCCCGCCACTGCCTGCACACACTCAAAGACGCGATCCAGCGGCCGCGGAAGCCAGGGCGCCATGGGCGGATACCGTCTAGCTTCCACGCACCCACGCTGCTAAGAATATGGCCGAGGACAGACTGGTCAAGCTCCAGGATGCAAGTTTCGCCCAGGTCGTGGATACAAGTTGTGACAAGAGTGTCCTCAAGATGCGCGATCTGGGCGTCCATAATATCGGTTGGGGAGGCGTGGGCTAGAATACTAGAACTTGTGTTAACCTCGCAATTGAGTCAGTTATTTCAGTAGGGAGGTGCGCCGATGCTGCAAACCAACGTAAATAAGCCTCGGTAGATTTGCTTCGGGTTTCAACATCGGCGGTTTCAACATCGGCTAGCTATCCATACCACTGATGCATACCCGCGGTGTACACACCATGGCGCGCCGATGCTGCAAAGCAAAGCAGGCTCGTTTCGTAGTTTCAAATCCACCGCATCTTTCCGATTGAATGAGTTCCAGGCTACGGTGTACCGTGGTGATCAGCGTTTCGGGCACGACGGGCGCACCTACGCCAAGTCGCCAACGAATGCATCGCCCAAGACGAGCTTTGCGAAGGTGAGGAGCAGGGCGCACGCTGTGTCTGGTGCCGTGGCTGCATAGTTGTTGCCCTGGTCTATTATTAAAAAAAGACCACATTTTTCGACCCGTACAATTCGCCCGTACATTCTCGCGTACGGCACCACAGTAGATAAAAGACCACATTTTTCGACCAATACAAACCGACAGGCAACCGACCAGGTGTCACTGGTGCCATATCGTCGTCATAGCCTCGCAGAGGTGTTTTAGCCTCTACAACTCAGGTGTAGTGGGCTGCTAATAACCCTCGTAACTCTTTCGGTGGAACAGCGAATGAAAACAGCGAGTCAGCGAGACAGCAAGGCCCAGTCAGGATGGCGAGGTCGGTTACCGCTGACAGCTGAGTTTCAAATGTTCACACGTTCGCACATCTTTCCATGTCGGAACGCGAGGAATCTCAAGTAGAAATCGTCGTCGAAATCGGGCGTTGCTGTCGAAGTTGCGGGAATTTTATATCAGTATGAAATCTCCTGCCACGCGAGGCGCATGCAGGCCAGCCATTCATCGCAGGTATCTTTTTTATGTGCCGGCGTAGTTACCGCATCTGTTGCATGTCAATGCCATCACCTCTGGGCCCTGCTCAAAAAGGCTCGGCCGCGTGGGCGCCCAACTGTCACGCCTGTTGCATGTGTCTTCACTAGTATCATCACCACCCCTGAGGCTGCATGGGAATTGCACAAGTTTGACTTCGTGATACACCCTGACACACACAAGCTTGTGCATGTTGCCATTAAATCCCCTACTAGTCAGTTCTTTAAGAGAGCCATGCAAAGAGCTGATACCACCCCCATGGTACTTGACAAGTATTTTGCTAGGCATGACAGTTTGGCGGCATTGAAAATTGAAGAGTACTTCCGTCTTTATGAGGTCCACACTGCCACATCGGCTGAAATTTTGGATAAGGAACGTGTCAATCTTGTCAATGAAAATGGCATGACAGTAGTTTCTGTTCAAATTACCCGATGTCTCTGTTATTCTTACACACCTCCCCCAGTCAGGTGTGAGTTTCTGGTACGATGAACTGCTTCGTTCGTTCTAAACCCTTCTCGTCTCATCGTGACATGCTTGATTCCTTAACCCCATTGTTGATGGAGTTCAACGATTAAACAAAACCAAGGGCTGGCAGGAGTCTGCAGTTGTCAAAAGGTGTGGAACACTGATGTGGAGTTACAAGCCTAAATAAAAAACGGTAGGAGGTTTTAGGGAGGCGTGCCAAGTCAAAAATGTATGCTGAGTCATACATTGAGAGTCAGGGCCCCATTCAGGCTTCTAAAGATATCATAGCCGACCCTAACGCTGCTGTGGTGGGGGATGACATGCATGCTACCATTCTGACTAAATCCTTCGACGCAGTAAATTGCTCTTTAAAACTGTCCTCAAGCGCATGTACTCGCCTACAAAACATGTTGATACAGTTGTTCTCGATATTAATTTGCTTTTGAAGTTCCCCTGACTAGGCTGCAGCTTTCATGGCGATCGCTGCCGCATCGGAAAATCCGCTTTACTGAGGCTCTAAAGAATCTATGGTCCTGGTGGAACTGAAAATCATTTTTCATCAAAACTTAAATCAGTGCCCTCATGACAGCAAATGAAAAAGTTATACTTTGTGCCTCCACCGCCAAGGCTGCCTATGGGTTAGGCAACAACGCAAGCACATCATATAGTTATTAACTTGGGTTTACTGGGTCTGACTACACAGATGTTAACACAGCTTGAGCAGAAGGCAAATAGTGGCATACCAATTCCGACTCACCAATATAAGGTGTCCCCCCCTAATTCCAGCACTCGTGAATAAAACCGGGGCCTATAACCACCATTACACGTGTTGATGGAGACGGCAATTATAGTCCAGATTCCCGTGGGCCAGATTGGGTTGATGCATGGGGATTGGCAGGCTTCGTCGTTGTATAGCTGACGTGTGTGGTGTGCATGAAACCGGAAGGGTGGCCATCGTATTTGCATAAGATTGAGATAAGTGCATGCATGTCACAGTATATTACCGTATACGTGACAGAACCGTTTAGACCGCAGTTAGCGGCCTCGGGGACTCCGCAGCTTCTCTGCGGAGTCTACGGATTTGAACTGAGACCTAGAAACCCGCTTACGCCGGTTGATTTGACAGATTGTACCGTATTCTGAATTGGGCCTGCCGGGTCCCTGTATCCCGGCAGTTGCCTAGGCTAACTACTTCGTCCCTTTCTAAAGGACAGACCTCTTATGTAACAAGCTCCGGCCGGCATCCAATGCATGAGGCCTGAGGTGTTCATAACGTCAGTACCTATATCAAGTCAAGACTAGCTCCGCCTCAGCTGAACTACCTGGAGACAAGTACCTCAGTAGTGAACCGAGACCCTGCCGAAGAAGAAGTACGCAGTCAACCTCCCGGCTACCTCACCGCATGTTGCGCGGTAAGTGCCCTTAACATAGCCCAGCTGGATCGCGCCCAGACGGCCAGAAGGCCTACGCTACCATACGTCTATTGCTATACATACAAATATCCAGCTCTACTGCTTAACTCGCTGAGCACTCGCAGCCAGTGAAGAGTCACTGAGCCTGCCCGTAGGCGTCCGTCACTGCCGTGAGGAAAGAAGTCCGCCACGGACCTGAAGCGCACATCGCGTGTCCTTTAGAAAGGGACGAAGTGGATTTAGCCTGATCAGCTTGATTCGCCAATTCCTGCTAAAGGTGCTTGTGCAGCGGAATTGGAATTTTGTTTGCATGCAAACGACCTTGGACAGCGTTTGAACTGCACTTTGCTGTGGTAATCTCCAGAGAGAGATTGCCAAGTTAAACCCTGAGAATCGCTGAGCGTGGCAGCTTAGTGTTGAGTCCAGGAGAGGCTTGAAGATCTGGCTGTGGATTTAAACACCCAGCAGATAATTACCTGTGTGACTGCAGATTGTGATCAGGTGG
Organism: Limnomonas spitsbergensis; assembly: GCA_037349105.1. Lineage (NCBI taxonomy): Eukaryota > Viridiplantae > Chlorophyta > Chlorophyceae > Chlamydomonadales > Limnomonas > Limnomonas spitsbergensis. The sequence continues at coordinate 1,075,394 of JAYJMM010000109.1, forward strand.
ATCCAATCTTTCATCATTGACAGAAGTGAACTTGTGGATAGAACATCCAAGTTTGAAATCTTGTGGGTGTACCAAAGGATCCCCGCAGGGACGCAGAGCTGAGCGGACACTACGCAAGAGGCTACATCCACGCAGGGCGTGTGACATCCACGCAGGACGTGAGACATCTAGAAGCAGCCCAGCCAGCAAGGTGGGAAGAACTGAAAAGGCGAAGGAGGATTCCGCCAGATTGAAATTAGTGAGCAGAAAAGCAGGAAGGCAAGGCCTATCCTGCATATTGCTGTACCTGCCATCCGATCTTGGCTCGCAAGCCCTCACCAGATTGCAGTAGGAACAAGGGGGCAGAAGCCTAAAGTTAGCAGATCCTGTAGGGGGTGTCGCCAGCACGCTTGCAGGACCGTGCGGTTCGTAAATTGCCTGTAGGAATGACAGACGTAGATCTAAATCCCGATAGGCACCAGCACCCTGACGCCCAACGGAGAAGTGGGCGTCTGAGGGGGCTGGAGCCGGGTGTAAACCTGATGGAAGCTAGTGATGAGCTGGCTGCAGAAGCCCTGTTGGTGGCGGCGAAGCTGGCAGGGCCAGTGGGACCGCCCGCAGGAGACAGCAAGGTGCCAGAACCGGGCCACGTACCGCCCAGAGAGGCAGGGGCGCAGGCAGACGGCTCAGCACTAGTGTCGCACAAAGGGATCAGCCGAGGTGGGCGAGTGCCCCAATCAACCCTGGATATTCCAAGGCAAGGCCTGGAATATGCGCAGTGGTTGAGACAGGGAGGAAGAACCCCTGAGCTGACATTGGACCCGGCCGTTGAGGTGTCGCAGACCAGTGGCGCAAATCGGGACAGTGGTCCAGAAGGCGCACCAGAGCAGGACTTGCCCAGTGGGGCAGGGGCCGTGCAACGAGTCAAGAACGAGCCCGATCACGGTGATCAAGGGGCAGGCACCTCGGCAGCCCCAGAGGGGGCAGCAGAGTGCGGAAGAGCAAGAGACCTAGGCAGTGGGCCAGAATACGCGACGCAGAAGAGGCTAATGAGAGTGGCAAGTGCTGCGCAGTGCGTTAAAAAGGAGAACGGGACGATGCCCCGTGGTGGAAGTCAGGTGATCAGGAAACCTGCAGATCTGCAGGCGGTGGGTGGAGCACAAGCCGCCACTGCGGAATGGCCCCCAGTAAAAAGGAAGGAGGATCTGGCTCAGCCAAGAGGGTGGAACAGGCTAGGGCAGTGGGCCACTGGAGTGTGGAAAAGTGTGTGTGACGCAGAGCAGGCGGGGTTAAGCAGTCTGGCTGTGCCCCAGCAGCGCGCACCCTTGGAGGCATTGACCAGGTGTATGGAGCAGCCAGGTAATCAGGTGTCCCCCAACGGCTGGTCCATGTTTGACATCCTCAGCAGTGACAGTGAGCCAAGTCCCAGGCACCTGATCAACTGTATTACGGCAGAGAGTGCCGGCCCACCCAGGCAGGATAGCCTGGTAGCTAGCGAGCAGCTGCACCTGATCAACTGTATTACGGCAGAGAGTGCCGGCCCACCCAGGCAGGATAGCCCGGTAGCTAGCGAGCAGCTGCACCTGATCAACTGTGTTCCGATAGGGAATGCTTTTTCACCCAAACCAGTGACCGGTGGCTGCGAGCCAAGCCAACTGCAGGTGCAGGCGTCACGGCTGTGTTTGCAGAAGGAGGCAGTTCCTGTGACACCTGTAGGGATCGGTGGCTCCGAGCCAAGCCAACTGCAGGTGCAGGCGTCACGGCTGTGTTTGCAGAGAAAGGCAGTTCCTGTGACACCTGTAGGGATCGGTGGCTGTGAGCCAGACCAACTGCAGGTGCAGGCATCACGGCTGTGTTTGCAGAAGGAGGCAGTTCCTCTGAAAACTGTGGTGGCCGGTGGCTGTGAGCCAGGCCAACTGCAGGTGCAGGCGTCACGGCTGTGTTTGCAGATGGAGGCAGTTCCTGTGACACCTGTAGGGATCGGTGGCTGTGAGCCAGGTCAACTGCAGGTGCATGCGTCACGGCTGTTTTTGCCGAGGGAGGCAGCCCATGTGACACCTGTGGCGGCCGCTGGCTGTGAGCCAGGCCAACTGCAGGTGCATGCGTCACGGCTGTGTTTGCAGAGAGAGGCAGTTCATGTGACACCTGTGGTGACCGATGGCCACGAGCCGTGCCAACTGCAGGTGCAGGCGTCACGGCTGTGTTTTCAGATGGAGGACGTTCCTGTGACACCTGTGGTGGCCGGTGGCCGTGAGCCAGGCCAACTGCAGTTGCAGGCGTCACGACGGTGCGTGCAGAGGGAAGCAATTCATGTGACACCTGTAGGGATCGGTGGCTGTGAGCCAGGCCAACTGCAGGTGCAGGCGTCACGTTTGTGTTTGTCGAGGGAGGCAGCCCATGTGACACCTGTGGTGGCCGGCGGCTGCGAGCCGGACCAACTGCATCCGTGGGAGCAGAAGCTGACCCAAAGGGTGGCTGAGGAACCAGTTGACCCAAGTGAGGTTGAGGACCACGAGCACAGGCAGGCGCCGGTGCTGGTGCAGATGCACCAGCCAGAAGAAGATGGGCCTGTCACACCACCAGTGCCAGCAGCTCCAGGAGGGGTCCAGGTGCCAATATCAGAACCAGGTGCGGCCCAGCAGGCCAGCAAACAGCTGGAGGCGGCAGAGAATCCTGAGGGGTCAGAGGAGCAGGGGATCTCCATACCCATGCTGAGGGAAAAGGTGAACTGGTACCAGCAGAAGCTCAAAGGAATGGCCAGGCAGCTGTGGATGGCCAGGCAGCCAGGGATTGCCTGGCAGATGAGAATGACCAGGCAGCTGAGGATGATGAAGCGTCGCTTGGCAAATAAACTGCAGACGCTGTTGCCACAAGACAGGGCAGCTGACAGTGACGTGGATGAAGCTAGGAGCAGCAGGTCTCCGGTGCCAGCACCCGTGAACAACAGCAGCAGCAGGAATGTGTGCCTGGTAGCATTCCCTGCTGCGGTGCCTGCAGATGTGGAGCTGGCCAGGCTCTGGGAGGATTGCGCAACAGGTGACCGTCAGCAGCAGATGGACACCCGCAATGCCATGCGTCAGGCCATGAGGTATTACCCCGGAAGAGTATGCATGTTCTGCGGGTTCGAGTGCGAGCACAGCGACAGTGCATGTGAGCACCTCATGGATGCCAACATCCAGAGGGGGCTGGAGCCGGGTGAGGACCCGGCTGAGGCCAGTGATGCAGAGATCAAGCGCGAGGGAGCTGAGATCAAGCCTGCTGTGACCAGGCAGGCCCCGCAGAGCAGCAAAGAACCACAGGAAAAGTCAGCTGTACCGGTGGGAAAGCCGTGGGCTGACCTAATATCTGAGGAAGAGCTGCCTGATCCGATACAAGAAGAGAAGGGGCGGCAGCCAGTGACAGGGCTGCGCCCAAGGCAGCCAATGCGACCACGCAGGGTGCCGGTTCAAAGAGGGGCGGGATCCACAGTTTACGGGACGCCGCTGTCCAAGTTTACGCCCAGTGTGGGCAGACCTGTGCAGACACCCAAGGAGGGATCTAGCAGCCAGATGCGAGCAGGCGGCGGCCACAAGGAAATCCTGCGCGGATTTTATCAAGGTACAGCACAGGCGCAGGATACCAGACCTAGAGAGCCAGAGCGCTCCGGGACTGGGGGAGTAGTGTGCGGCAATGAGGAGTCAGAAGGACCGATCGGTTGGGCAGGAATTTTGCAGTGGGCAACAGACCTGTGGAAGCAAGTTTGCTCCAGGACGTTCTTGCATTTCCAGGACCAGGTCACAGCCATTGAGGAGTTCAAGGCCCATCATCTGAGGGGATGGGCAACAAAGGCCATGCTGGGTATCCCCCACACAGGGCAGGACGGGGCGACGCTGTTAAGCGCCCTTGGACAGGTATCCAAGGGAAGGGCTGGACGCGAAGCAGCCCTGGCTGTTAAGGCCTTCGCAGATGAGTGGTGCAATGAGGTAACAGGAAATCAGGTGGAACCGGGATCCGAGCCAGAAGATGAGGAGGACCAGGCATGGGAAGGATTTAAAACAGCGGGGCAGCGGCCTGAGGAGCTCAGGGAAGTCCAAAGGTGGCAGCAGCAAGCAAGAACCGCGCCAACCCCAACACTCAGATCTGAGGTTTTTGAGGTCAGCAGCGAGCCAAGCCTCAGGGGGCGGCCAAGGGGCAGGGAAGAGCCCAGGGCCAGTAGCCCAGCCGCCAGCGAAAGGGCGGAGTTGACTAGCCGATCGCTGGCCAGGATGGCTGAGCAAGGCGTAGCAACGCGCAGAGCAAACAGGCAAGAGTCCTATGCACTCCTGCGCATAATCGAGGACAAAGAGAACACAGGCCAGGAAACCCAGGTGGATTACATCGAGGAGTTCCTGAGGAAAAGGCAAGAGGGCGCAGCAAGAGGAACACAACAGGACGAGCCTGCAGGCAGTGTGCGCTTCAGTGGACCAAGAAGGCAGGAAACCAGAGGGGAAACACAATCTGATTCCTACGTCAGGAATTACACAGGAGGGAAACAGCCAAGCTGGCAGAGCCAGGAGCCGCCCAGGGGGCAGGCAGACGGCAGGGAACAGCCAAACTGGCAGAGCCAGGAGCCGCCCAGGGGGCCGGCAGAATACGGCAGGAGGACACAGCCAGGCGAGCCAAGCCAGAAGCCGCCCAGGGGGCAGGCAGAATCCGGCAGAGGATCACAGCCTCGGGAGTCTGGCCCAGAGGAGAGAAAAAGCAGAGATGAGGCTGATCAGCCGCCACCCGAGAGGAGCAGAGGCTCCGCGAGCAGGGCCGGCAGACAGTCGTCCGGGGGCGGACAAGCCCAGGATGGGGCTGGCCGCAGAAACAGCCAGTACCAGCGCAGTCGCAGCCCATCAGGGGGCGACAGTAGCGGATCTGGATCAGACTCCAGTTTAGACGAGTCGGGGTCAGGTGGAGCGGACAGGCGCGGGCCAAGGGCCAGGCGGGAGTCCAGCGACCAGGAAATGAAGAGGCTCGATAGGGAGCAGACAAGGATGAACATGCAGCTGCTGCAGCAGATGGTCCTGCAGCTGGCAGGGGTGGCCAAATATACCAAAATCCCAGCTATCCAAGGCAACGTGCCGGTGTTGGATATGTCACACCCGGGCGCGGTTGCAGCCAAGAAATATTGCCAAGAGTGTGGCTATTGGGGATCACACAACAGACTGGCGCTGTCGGATGAACCACCGGCGCTGGCCGTGGTGGCAGGGGAAATTGTTGGATCCTGCCAGTCACCCTCGGCCATGGCCATGCTCGTGCGATCCCTGGCCAGGTTGTGGAACAACAAGCCTGCCAGTGTGGGGCCGTTGATGGTGGCCATCAGGGCAGCGCCCCATGCAGGGGACAGGGCCACCAAGGAGGTGGAAAGGATCAGGGGGCAGTGGGCCGCTCCAGCAGAGGAGCAGTGCTGTGCGGTTTCCCTGCTTACCCTGTGGATCAGGGTGGTAAAGGAGGAGGTGGGGAAGCCGACCTCGGATGAGAGATCCGCGATCACCAACCTCAAGCTGGGAGTCAAAACAACCTTGGATCCAGAGGTCAAGCCAGAGGAGACAGTGGAGGCGTTTGCGCACAGAGTACTGTCCACAGCAGAGCTGCTGCAGATCTCGAGGGATGCAGTGGACTACTTTGGCAGAAGGCACTCGGTCTCGCACATGTTCTATGAGGGGCTGCCAGTGGCCACCAGGGTCAAGCTGAGCAAGTTCGTGATCACTGTGCCAGGGTACTTGTGCATGACCGATGAGGAGCAGATCACAGTGCTGACGCAGCAGGTGGTGCTGTGGGAGAAGTTCGCCCTGGAAATGGGGGACCTGATGGTCACAGATCACAGGCCTACGGCAGAAGAGGAGAATGAGATGGAAGAGGCAGAAGAGGAGAATGAGATGGAAGAGGAGGAAGAGGCGGATGAGGAGGAGGAGGCGCGAGAGGCTTCTTGGAGGAAGAGACTTTTTGGAGAAAGATATTCCTTGGATGAAGAGAAGCCAATGTCACCCAGCGAGCGGTCCATAAATGGGCCAAGGTGGCGCTAGGCTTCCAACAAAGAGGAGGAGTCAGCCCTTGCGGAGCTTACCGAGACCTGAGGCCGAGCCCAGAGCGGCAAGGCCGCTGAGCACGTGACGTTACCCACGCCGTAACTGGCAATGGGCGGGCAGGCGCCTACAGAGCAGAAAATGCAGACGCAGAGCGGCTTGTCCTAAGTAACCGGCAGGCAGTGGGCCGGCAGCCAGCGGACCGAAGACGGAAGATGCAGGATTGGAGTTAAAGCTATCGCAGCAACATAGTGAAAATTTGTTTCTCAAACACCGTAGCAGCAAGGCTACGGTAGTACATATGTTATGAAGATGATGAGCGAGGAGAATTAGTCAACTCGGGCGATGATAACACAGCAGGGGGCGGATCACGCTGCTACGGCGCACATTTCCTGTGGCCATTGAAGACCAGGCGGCTATGGCGCAGTGGGGCGAGAGCAGCGGTTGTTCTTAGCTTGACCTGATAACTTTGAAAATTTCTCTGTTTGCTAGCCAGTAGTGGGCTGAACAGCCTGGATTTGTAGGATTCTGCGCATTGCGCTTCAGCTGAGACTCGGTGGATTTTTTTAATTCTGATTGAAGAAGGCCTGAACCAGGCAGATTTGCTGAGACGATTTGAGCTTCTACGTACATATTTTCCAGAAGTTTAAAGATTCTGATTTCTGATGATTTCTGATGACTTCTGATGACTTCTGATGATTTCTGAACTTGGTTTCTGATGGTTTCTGATGATTGCTGAGGGTTTCTGATGGGTTCCGACCCTTTATTGCCTGCAACCAAGCATGACACTGGTGACGGTACCGGATTCTGTGTGGTCCGCCACGGGTTTCAGTGAATTTTTTCTTTGATGAATTTCCTTGTGTGGATGTCCTGCAGCACATTTCCTGCAGTGGATTTTCTTCAGGGGATTTTTTTTACCGACTGGCTGGATTGCAGTCAGATGTTTAGGAGGCTTCAGTGTTAGGGAACTGACAAGTTCTGGGCGTACAGATTTTGCTTTGAAAACAGCCTGAACCAGGCTGATGTGTGTATATAGCCTGAACCAGGCAGATGCGGGGGACGGCCTGAACCAGGCAGATTTGCTTTGATATTTTGATCTTCTGAGGTGTACATATTGCCAGAAGTTTCTTTCTTTCAGTACCGACCCCTTTTTCCGGCTCCCAGCGCATGCCCTTTAGGCTTAACGCTGAGGAGCGGGGGGCGAGTGAAGTAGTAGGGGCGGTACCCACAAGACAGGGACACCCAGACATTACCCCTAGGCAGAGAGACTTCCTGCTAGGGCCGAACCTTACAGTAGCCAGTTAACAGCTCTTGTCTGAAGTACAAGGAGTCTGTGTGTACGGTAATGTACCGTGTTTATGAGTAGAAGGACACTTCTCTAAGGCGCCTTTACCGGAGATTCCGGAGTTTACCATATTGGCACGTTTACTGCTTTATGGTGCGACAGCTGTCACAGTATATTACCGTATACGTGACAGAACCGTTTAGACCGCAGTTAGCGGCCTCGGGGACTCCGCAGCTTCTCTGCGGAGTCTACGGATTTGAACTGAGACCTAGAAACCCGCTTACGCCGGTTGATTTGACAGATTGTACCGTATTCTGAATTGGGCCTGCCGGGTCCCTGTATCCCGGCAGTTGCCTAGGCTAACTACTTCGTCCCTTTCTAAAGGACAGACCTCTTATGTAACAAGCTCCGGCCGGCATCCAATGCATGAGGCCTGAGGTGTTCATAACGTCAGTACCTATATCAAGTCAAGACTAGCTCCGCCTCAGCTGAACTACCTGGAGACAAGTACCTCAGTAGTGAACCGAGACCCTGCCGAAGAAGAAGTACGCAGTCAACCTCCCGGCTACCTCACCGCATGTTGCGCGGTAAGTGCCCTTAACATAGCCCAGCTGGATCGCGCCCAGACGGCCAGAAGGCCTACACTACCATACGTCTATTGCTATACATACAAATATCCAGCTCTACTGCTTAACTCGCTGAGCACTCGCAGCCAGTGAAGAGTCACTGAGCCTGCCCGTAGGCGTCCGTCACTGCCGTGAGGAAAGAAGTCCGCCACGGACCTGAAGCGCACATCGCGAGTGAAGTAGTAGGGGCGGTACCCACAAGACAGGGACACCCAGACATTACCCCTAGGCAGAGAGACTTCCTGCTAGGGCCGAACCTTACAGTAGCCAGTTAACAGCTCTTGTCTGAAGTACAAGGAGTCTGTGTGTACGGTAATGTACCGTGTTTATGAGTAGAAGGACACTTCTCTAAGGCGCCTTTACCGGAGATTCCGGAGTTTACCATAGTGGCACGTTTACTGCTTTATGGTGCGACATGCAGCGTCTCTTGAGGATGAGGTAGGGGCCCATGTCCTGGGACACCATACCATATTAACCCTTTTCACAGTACCGGCAGGGGCACCATTCCACTGTACCGGCAACCCTGTTTGCACCATGTCATACTTTGTAATGGTGGCATACCTGCTGGATTTAACGACATCAGGCCGTGGCAGTGCTTCCTCAAGAGGGATCGGTTCCATACTTGAGATCAGCTTCATATGGGGATGAGGGGGGTATCAAGATATGACCCTAATGGTTTAACCTCAGATTTGCTTTGGCAGAATTTCATAACATGCTGGTCCTTTGAAAGGCGAGCTGTGTTACAATGGTGCTGTTTTAAAACCGACAGCTCTTTAAAAAGGAGCAGGTGTATGTACTCGGAGCCTCCAGGAGCTTAAGACATCTATATTCCAATACCATGCTCCACCGTAAACCAATCATAGCCTACCTGCCTAACTAACACTACCAGCTCAAGTATCCAAATTCAAATATTGATGCGTAAAAAGCAAAGCATGTTAATGAGCAGCAGCCGCAGGCGCATAGCCGCTCAATCCCCACACGTCCACACACAAGTTCAGCTCTAAGCCCGTCCGTGAATCAAAGATTTGACAAGCCTTTGGCGCATTTTGACGCATCAGCATAGCTCAGCGGGGTGGCGCCTGACTGCCACTTGGTAGCCATTCAAGGCGTCACTGCCGAAGGCAGCATTCGTTGGAGAAGAAAACTATGAATGAATCACCGGGAATTGTGTAAACCCATGGAGAAATAAGACAACCCGCAGGACAGTCCTCGTCAGCACAAACGCGGCATGCAGGAGCAAACGATGCAGTTTATGAATGCATGGGAGCGGGACTCAAGGGCCAAGGGCGCCCTTCCCCAACTAACAGCAGCCGCACAAGAACGTAAGAACGTACCGCTGTACCGCAGGGCCGCACTGATTTCGTTGTTTTTTGAATCGTGTTCTTATGCTCCTGCTCTTCATGTGCTGTCAAGATTGCCGCCCCGGATTAGGGGTTTGGTTCAGGTTGGATTCAGAAGTCGTTCTGAACACGCACTACCGCCATAGCCAAGGAAACCCGCCCATTCGAAATACGGGACCTTCATACGAAGCAAGGTAGCGCACGTACTGACACATTGTGACCACCTGGTGCCTGCTGCGGAAGAGAGCCCCCCTATGATGATGATGGACACGCCGGCCCCGGCAGCTCGCGGAGCGCCGCCAGCCCTTGCCTGTCCCCAGACCCTGACCCAAACGACTCAATGCTGTCCTCCGAAACCTGCAGATACTGGTAGCGGGGCGACGCTGGCCCCCGCATGCTCCCCTCAGAGGCCTCAGGGGACAGGCGCGAACCTGCGCGGCCCGCAATCTCAGACGAGGATGTGCGGCTGGGTATAAAGGAGCTGCCGCCTGCTGCGCTGTAGCGCGCAAATAACCCGCCCCCGTGTCCCGACAGCGGGGACGTGCCGTACTGCTGGCTGAGCAGCGGCTGCATCTTGCGCAGGTGTGGCGGCGAGGGACGCCGACGCGGGGAGAGCGCGCGGGCGGCGGTGGGCGCGGCGTGCGGATCTGGCGAGGTCGTGCGGTCTGCTCCCGCCGCGGCCGCAGCCAGCGAGCCGTTATAGGCGCCCCCGGTGGACACGCGCAGCGGACTGTTGTGTCGGCTGAGACGGCTCATGCTGGGCTGGCGGCGGAACACAGGCACCAGGCTGGAGATGACGGGGGCCGTGTATGCGCTACCGCTGCCGCTACCGGCTCCGCCTGCGCACACTCAACCAGGGAAACAAGGGTTAACATTTCTGAGGCATTCGCTTCATGGATCCCTCAAAACCCCAAACAACGTTAATTATGAGGTATGGCGTGGCAAATCTACTGGTATTCTTAACCTGCCCTTGCCTCTCATCCATACCGGTACCTGATTTCTTAGCAGTTTGGATTTCGTTGACTAGCTCGTACCGCCCGTCCGCACGTGAGCCACTGCGCACACCGGAAGCTTCCACAGCGGTAAGAGGCGTTCCCCTGCTGGCCGACGGGGAGGGCGACGGTGACAGCGAGCCACCGAACGTCCCCGCAGCCAAGGTGGCCTCGCTCGGCCCGCTCCTCATCACCGTGTTGCGGTATATGGAGGACTGCGCCAACAGCGGGGGCATCGTCCTGCTCAAGGGCGTGGGCTGCGGGGATTGACCCACACGCTTCAGGCTGGAGGAGGGGGAGGGCCCGAGAGAGGACGGCAGCGACGGGGACAGCTCCCTTCCATAAGGGGGCCCGCGTGGGGAGGGCGTGGGGTGGCTGAGCGGGGGCATACCTCTCTCCTGAGAAGCGCCCGCTGCGCCGACTGCTGCCGCGCCTGTGGGCATGGGCGGGAGCGCTGCGTAGCCAGACCCCCGGGATGAGCCTCCAAACTGCATCCCGCTCCTCAGGCTGCCCCCACCCGTTGCCGCTTCACCACCACTTCCTCCTCCTCCTCCTCCTACGCTGCCTGCAGATCCATGACCACCACTGGCTCCAGGGCGGTGGCGCACCCCGGCTGCTGAGGGGTTCCCGACTGAGAACGTCGCAAGCGGGCGGAAGGAGGAGCTGGGGTTGACGCGGAAGCTCCGGTCAAGGTGCCTGCGTGCATTCGTGTGTGTGTGTGTGTGTAGGTGTGGGGGGGGTTGGGGGGACACCTATGCAGGCGGATAGGAAAATCACGGACGCTGTGGTCAAGGTGCCAGCGTGCGTGGGTGGGTGGGGGACGGGGGTAATTGGGGAGAGGTAGAAGCAGTGGGTTCAGGGTTTAGGTGCCTGCGTGCAAGTGTGCGTTTGGGACCAAGTGGGAAAGAAGGGAGCAACAATGTGCAACGGGCCAAAGTTAGTTTGTCCTGCGCGGTTTAAGTTTTAAGTACAGAACATGATGCAGCGGCTATTGGGTACGTCCAACTGTCCGTACTGCATCGCATCTATGATTTCTGCCCCCTCCCACACACCACCACATTCGACTTCACTGGTGCTCTACTCACTAGCGCTCCACTCACTAGCGCTCCACTCACTGGTGCTACACTCACTAGCGCTCCACTCACTGGTGCTACACTCACTATCGCTCCACTCACTATCGCTCCACTCACTAGTGCTCCACACACTATCGCTCCACTCACCAGCGCTCCACTCACTAGCGCTCCACTCACTAGCGCTCCACTCACCAGTGCTCCACTCACCAGCGCTCCACTCACTATCGCTCCACTCACTAGTGCTCCACCCACCTGCTATTACAAGCCTCCTTTCCATAGCCAAATTTTATGAGTACAGGGTACCAGCTCCATCCCTTCACGTTGTACCGCCTCCACCCACCCACCCACTAGTGCTCCCCTCCCACCTGCTGTTGCTGGTCTTTCTCATCCCAGCCAACGTCATGAGGTGCACCACCACTCCCCCCACCTACCATGATCGCAGCTTCCCCCCCCACACAAGCCCCCCACACACACCTGCTGTTGCTCGCCCTCCTCATCCCAACCAAAGTTGTGATGAGCACGACCACTACCCCACCTGTCACGACGCCACTGTTCACAACCGCTGCCTCTCCCCCCACTAGGGCCCCCCCCCCCCCCCACACACCTGATGTTGCTGGCCTTCCTGGTCATGGCCACCGCTGTTGAATCCAGGGGTGGCAGCTCTACTTGCCCGCGCTGTACCGCCTCCACCAGACGCCGCAGGGCCGCCTCGTCACGCAACACATCATCCTCGTCATTCTAATCATGAGGGTGCAGGGTTCGGGGTTTAAGGTTGCAGGTCAGGGTTCATAATCCAGCGGTCATAATCCAGGGTTCATAATCCAGGGTTCAAGGTTGCAGTTCAGGGTTCAAACTTCAGTTTTGAGGGTACGTGATTCAAGGTTCAGGGTTTAAGGTTCAAGGTTTCAGGGTTCAAGGGTTCCAAGTGTCGAAGTTCAGGATGGGGTGCAGGTAAACAGAGCAAGGGTCTACAATGGGGTAGGGGAACTGACAGGTTTCGCCGGGCACTTTTTCCCTCTTTCCGTTTTTTTTCCCGAGCCGGAGTCATCTTATTTTAACAGAGACAATGCCGGGACCCCTTCATCACGAGTTGCAGCTGGGCTTGCTCCAGGGTTTAAGCTGTCAATCCAGCATTACTCGCCAGTGGTTAGAGTGATGATCCAGCAGGGTGGAGGTAACCCTAGGGGCCGGGAGGCAGTGTTTCTTTCTTGTGACTCAGCTACATGTCAGCTACACTCCGGCTGCTGGCCGGAGGCCCCGTTGATGGCCAGCATTGCTGCTTCGGTCATCACCATGAACTAGCCGGTCCAGCTTTGGTCTTAATTGGGCCCATGGCGGCCGCTGGGCGGCCTGCGGAAGTTGGATCCTTGGCTGGGGGGGAACTCTAGCTACGTCATGGTATCCGCCTCCTCGCCCAGACCCGCCTCCCACAGTCATGCCGCCCTGCCCCCCAGAGACTGGGACCACGACTGGGGTGTGGATTCGTGTGGACGCGTGTGAATGTGTGGTCAAGTGTGGATGTGTTCTAGTCTCACCTGCCCCCCAGCTCGGACAAACTTGACGTATTGCTTATCCAGCTCCTCTTTCAGGCGGCACGGGGGGATGAGGGCCTGCCAGGAGGGAGGCAGGGTCAAGGGTTAGGGTCAAGGGTTGGGGCCAGGAGACAGGGTCAAGGGTTAGGGTAAAGGGTTGGGGTCAGGGGGGAGGGTCAAGTGTTAGGGTCAAGGGGAGATGAGGGCCTGCCAGGAAGGGGGGAGGGTCAAGGGTTAAGGTAAAGGGTTGGGGCCAGGGTAGATGAGGGCTTGCCAGGAAGGGGGGAGGGTCAAGGGTTGAGGTCAAGGGTGGGGTCAAGGAGAGATGAGGGCTTGCCAGGAAGGGAGGCAGGGTCAAGGGCGAGGCAACTGCGTCGCAGCTCAGAGGTTTAGGTAAACATGTTGTGGGTGTGGATTCCACACTATCCATCCATAAGCCTGCAGCAAAGGCTGATAAGCACCTCTTCCCACCCAACTGGACAACCGCCCAACCACCTTCCCCTTACTCGTGCTCCCACACTTCATAATGTCGGTCTTTCAACACGGAAGGGATGGCTCAAGCACTAATGGCATGCCTCGGCAATACCAATGGCAATACTAATGGCAAATACCTTGGCAGCACCTCATTTCGATCGAGAGTATATTCACGTACCGGTCAGGCGGTCAAACCTCCGTCAGCAAAAACTGATTGCATAAGCTGTTAACGATTAAACGCATCAGAGCTGTTGTCATCCACTATCAGATATTCGAATTGCCTTCCCTAGGGCATCAAGTAATTGCTGCTGACTATACTGCTGACAGCCGGACAGCCGACCAGAAGTCTTCATTTCCGACTGCACACCGAGGACGACGATCGCTAACTGACAATCTCTGCATCCCTCGCCCCCAAACAACGTGAAGTACGAGGTTAGGCAAAGCAAACCTAAAGCAACGGTGGCCTGGCCCAGCTTCTCCCCCACATATGTCATCACCCGCCCCATATCTGACAGTCGTTCCAGACCAGTTCAAATACCAAGCGAGCCTGCCCCCCCCTCCTCATACCTGGCAGCCATCCAGTGCACTCACCTCCCCCCCCCATCTTGCTGTTTCGACAAGCTTTTAGTCCAAAGGGGGCAGCCCCTCCACCTCCCCCAGACATACCTCGCATGTTCCTGACCAATTCAAATACCGAGCGAGCCTGCCCCCCCCTCCACATACCTGGCTGCCATCCAGTGCACTCTCCTCCCCCCCCCATCTTGCTGTTTCGACAAGCTTGTAGTCCGAAGGGGGCAGCCCCTCCACCTCCCCCAGACATACCTCGCATGTTCCTGACCAGTTCAAATACCGAGCGAGCCTGCCCCCCCCTCCACATACCTGGCTGCCAATCCACTGCACTCTTCTCCCCCCCCCATCTTGCTGTTTCGACATGCTTGTAGTCCGAAGGGGGCAGCCCCTCCACCTCCCCCAGACATACCTCGCATGTTCCTGACCAATTCAAATACCGAGCGAGCCTGCCCCCCCCTCCACATACCTGGCTGCCAATCCACTGCACTCTCCTCCCCCCCCCATCTTCCTGTTTCGACAAGCTTGTAGTCCGAAGGGGGCAGCCCCTCCACCTCCCCCAGACATACCTCGCATGTTCCTGACCAGTTCAAATACCAAGCGAGCCTGCCCCCCCCTCCTCATACCTGGCTGCCAACCCAGTGCACATCCCCTCCCCTGTTGTTTTTGACCTGTTATTAGTCCCAAGGGGGCAGCCCCTCCACCTCCCCCACACCTACCTCGCAGTTGTTCCTGACCAGTTCAAAGACCGTGGGATGGAACTGCACCCGGCCCTTCTTCAGGGGGATCTTGAGGCGTGACGCAAACTCTGCAACCTAAGAGACCCGAGGGGGGGGGGGGATGTGGGCAAGAGGGGGAGATGGCTTCTCATGGTTCATGGATCATGTTTACAGTTCATGCTTCATGGTTCATGGATATCAAGATTCATAGGAATTGTGGGTTCAGGGTTAAGAGTCATTGCTCACAGTGCTTGGCTTGTGGCTTAATTTCTTCCTGGGAACATGAGCACAGAGGAGGCAGGCCCGTGATGCAAGGACGCTGAGAGTGCTTGCAGCTTCAAGCTAGAGCGTCTGAGCCTCAAACCCTCGAGGCCAAACCTCACACATTCAAACATTCACACATTCACACAGCCCCTGACCTACAGCCCCTGACCCCAAGATCACAATTTAAACCCCTTACAAATCCACGACAACGCTCTCCCCTGTTTTCAATCCATCCATCTATCTATTTATCTATCACCATCTCCCCTTCCCTCTCTCTCCCCTCTCTCCCGCCCTGGCCCCCTCCTTGTCTCTATCCCCCCCCCCCCCCCTCACTCCCCGCCTCCGCTCTCCCCCCTTCCCCCTCTCCCTCCACACCTCTTCGTCCGTGGTTTTCTCCGGCAGGCCCAGCGGCAGGCCCAACTTCTTAAACAGCTTAAAGAGGTCTTCGGGTGAGATGGTTGCGGAGCCGTCATCAAACTGAACCCAGGTCCACACCAGCTCATCCAACAGCTGACGAGGGGGGCAGAGGAAAGGCATGGGGGGTTACAGTTCATACATGATAACGGGCGGATGTGGCTTCGGCCCAAGCTTTGCTATTTCCTCAACACTCACGCCCCAAACGGGACGTAGTTTCCTTTCTTTCTCCCAAACCTGCTGGGTCCCTAATATCGAGGGAGCTACATGACATCTCAAGCACCGCCCCTGTCCACCACCTTTTATACGGCACCTACCAACTTGCTCAACCTTTCTGATCATTTCCGGCCTTGACTTTGTCCCCGGTGTTTGATTTTGGCTCTAGGGTCTGTCCTGGGTTCCTGTCTGGCCGCCTGTGGTTGGAGGGCTGCTGGGGATTCTTTTGCCTTGGAAATAAGGATTTAGGGTTTTCTCTGTTGCTCTGTTTTTCCGTTGGTTGGCGCGTGCCTGCTTCGGTTTCGGTGGGTGGTCTACCCCCGGTTCGCTCCGCCTGGATTCTTTTCAAAAGCCTGTGGGTGGTTGCATTAATTTTGTAACAACCACCTTCAACCGACACCTGCCGACCGACCCAACCACCTTAACCCACCCACCAGAGGTGTGATCTCCCAGTGCATCATCTCACTGTATTTCTCGTATGCCTCAATGATGACGGCCCTGCAATAGCATGCATTGCAGGCGGTACGGGTTTTCGTGCCGGCGATACACATAGGAGGTTCAGTCTGGCATGTCACATTGTTGCCTTTTCATAACGGCAACAGCGAAAACATTGCCAGCATCAAAACGACAAAGATCACACAAGATCTAGCTTCAAAACGACAAAGATCACACAAGATCTAGCTTCAAAACGACAAAGATCACACAAGATCTAGCATCAAAACGACAAAGATCACACAAGATCTAGCTTCAAAACGACAAAGATCACACAAGATCTAGCTTCAAAACGACAAAGATCACACAAGATCTAGCATCAAAACGACAAAGATCACACAAGATCTAGCTTCAAAACGACAAAGATCACACAAGATCTAGCATCAAAACGACAAAGATCACACAAGATCTAGCTTCAAAACGACAAAGATCACACAAGATCTAGCTTCAAAACGGTAATAATAACTACAGAAGTAACAGCTTAATAACAAGGCATGAGGCATTTGCTTGGCCCGTTACAGAGGTTACAGTAAGCAGTACACGGGAGTTACATAACTGTAGTGCCAGGGTTTGAGAGGCCAATGGTCAATCCCTGGCAGGGTTGGCAGAACAAAGGAGAACAGTGACACATGCGAAAAGTGGCAGATGAGAAGAGTGGAACATGAACCCACAAACCTTCCCCATATTAAAAGCTTCTATGAAGAGGTGCTCAAGGTTCCTCACGCCTCTTGCTTTGGCGGAGGAGTTGTCTTTCTTCTTGCAAGGTTTGAAAAAACCTGAAAAATATTTCCCCCCCTGAACCCATCCATCCATCATGAGGTACGAAAGCCGTAAGGACCAGGTCACGAATTGCAATCTTGCACAAACTGGGTTGAGGGATTAGGAAGATAACTTACATGAAGAGGTTGAGCATCACGAATGCGACCAGGAAGAGGAACGTCAGGCAGAAGGGGATGCTGAACCAGGTGCCACAGCCAGTGGTGCCCGTCGCACGCTGTCGGGGAGGTGTGGAATGGGGGAGAGAGGGTGAGAGAATACAGAGGGGGCAAAACAACAACAGGGCCATGAACGTGTGAAAGGGGTGGAAAGGGTTTGAGAAATAAGAGGGACCAGGGCTCAGGGATCCATGAGATTGTGATGCATCAATGCATTTGAATGGAATGGAAGTGTGATATCAATGCATTTGAATGGAATGGAAGTGTGATGGAATGGAAGTGTGATATCAATGCATTTGAATGGAATGGAAGTGTGATGGAATGGACGTGCATCAATGCATTTGAATGGAATGGAAGTGTGGCATCAATGCATTTGAATGGAATGTAAGTGTGATATCAATGCATTTGCATGGAATGGAAGTGTGATATCAATGCATTTAAATGGAATGTAAGTGTGATATCAATGCATTTGAATGGAATGGAATGGGATGGAATGGAAGTGTGATATCAATACATTTGACTGGAATGGAAGTGTGATATCAATGCATTTGAATGGAATGGAAGTGTGATATCAATGCATTTGAATGGAATGGAAGTGTGATATCAATGCATTTGAATGGAATGGAAGTGTGATATCAATGCATTTGAATGGAATGGAAGTGTGATATCAATGCATTTGAATGGAATGGAAGTGTGATATCAATGCATTTGAATGGAATGGAAGTGTGATATCAATGCATTTGAATGGAATGGAAGCGTGATATCAATGCATTTGAATGGAATGGAAGTGTGATATCAATGCATTTGAATGGAATGGAAGTGTGATATCAATGCATTTGAATGGAATGGAAGCGTGATATCAATGCATTTGAATGGAATGGAAGCGTGATATCAATGCATTTGAATGGAATGGAAGTGTGATATCAATGCATTTGAATGGAATGGAAGTGTGATGTGATGGTGTGATATCAATGCATTTGAATGGAATGGAAGTGTGTTATCAATGCATTTGAATGGAATGGAAGATGTCTTCCTAGTCAGTGCGTTTGAATACCATTGTGGTGGTCACAGGCCTCACCTCATAAGCTAGGCAGTCCGGGTTGCCCGGGATCATTTGAAACAGGAAGTCAGCCCTGAAGAGCACAGGCAAGATATATAAATAGCAGTGGAAATATTAAATTACAGAGTACAGGCAAGACACTCAGATTGCAGTGGAAATATTAAATTACAGAGCACAGGCAAGACACTCAGATTGCAGTGGAAATATTAAATTACAGAGCACAGGCAAGACACTCAGATTGCAGTGGAAATATTAAATTACAGAGTACAGGCAAGACACTCAGATTGCAGTGGAAATATTAAATTACAGAGCACAGGCAAGACACTCAGATTGCAGTGAAGGTATTTAATTGTAAAGCACAAGACAGCAGCTTTTTGGAGGGCTGGGTATGAAAGAGGTTGGACCACAGCCACACTTTGCCACACTTCTCCACACCCGGCATTGACGCGCATTGTGACTCAGATTCAACCGCTCTCATAGCTTAAGGCACAAAATGTGAGATCCCAGAGTTTTGAACCCCGTCTCGCGCAGGGACAACATGAGGGCCTCCCAGTTTCCAAGAAGCTGCGCATCCAATCCAAGAAGCTGCGCATCTGATCCAAGGAGCTGCACATCTAATTCAAATAAAGGATCTCGTCCAGACGAAGATCGGGTGAAAGTTTGAACGAGGTCTGAATGCAGATCTGATCAAAGTTAAAGGACATAAAAAGAGCCTCACCCCCCCCCCCTCCTCCTCCTCTGTATCACCAGTTTCGAGTGGTGGGGAAATAAAAATGAAAATCCCATCAGGTTTGAGGAGATCAGAAAAGCCCCCCCCCCCCGCCCCCCCACTCTAACAAGAGCTACAAATTGGGAATCCACTGCTCGTTTTTACGAGGCCTGGCTGAACAGCTGAAAGGAGGGTTGACACAAATCAAATTCAGATTCAGATTCAGAACCAAACTAAACCAAACCAAACCAAACTAAAATCAGAGTCTCTCTCACTCGTTGTTGATATGCACAGGGGGAATCCTCAGCCCTAATCTTTCCTCCCCCCTCCTCCCCCCTCCTCCTCCTTCCTCCTCCCTCCTCCCCCCTCCTCCTCCCTCCTCCCTCCTCCCTCCTCCCTCCTCCCCCTCCTTCCTCCTCCCTCCTCCCCCCTCCTCCTCCTTCCTCCTCCCTCCTCCCCCCTCCTCTCCCCCTCCTCTCCCCCTCCTCCTCCCTCCTCCCCCCTCCTCTTCCCTCCTCCCCCCTCCTCCTCCCTCCTCCCCCTCCTTCCTCCTCCCTCCTCCCCCCTCCTCCTCCTCCTCCTTCCTCCTCCCTCCTCCCCCCTCCTCTCCCCCTCCTCCCCCCCTCCTCCCCCCTCCTCCTCCCTCCTCCCCCCTCCTCTTTCCTCCTCCCCCCCTCCTCCTCCCTCCTCCTCCACCCTCCACCCACCAGTTGTCCGTTGTGGAGATGCGCAGCAGCACCAACAATGCTGAGGGGAAGTTCTGGAAGTTCACGCGGTAGTTCAACGAACCCAGCAACGGTATGTCGTAAAAGGCCTGGAGCATCAGGGTCAAGGGTTCAATCTCTGAGGTTTTGGAGGCCATAGTAACAGCAAACTAAAATCCATAGTAACAGCACACAAGTATCCATAAGCAGCAGCAGATCAGAGGAGGAGGTTTTCAGGGTTCTTTTTACTGTGCACCATACAGGCTTCAGCAGGCGGCTGGGCAGCCATCACCGGTCCAACAGCGACCAGACCTCGACTGGCCCACGATCGGTGACCCAAACAGCTAGGCTTGCTGCACCAGCCCCCCCCCCTAGTTTTCACGCTGTCATGTAGCTGGAAAGTAGCTGAACGCACGCAAAATAAGCAGCGGAGGCCTGACATGTATACATTCAAAAGGCATACCAAATTGGAGCGTTCTAAGGACCCAAGTTTGCAAGCCGGGACAGGTTGTGGACTACTGTTCCTTCATCACTGCAACGGTAAGGGTAAGCACTTCCCGTGTCGTCAACAATGGCGAGGACCATTGATGTGGTACCACACGTACCCCCCTTCCCCACACCCACCCACCCACACATGTACCCCCACCCCCACCCACACCCACACTTACCCCCCCCCCCCCCCACACACACACCTGCATGCCCACCTACCAGCATAATTCGAGCCCGAATCCTTAAAAATCGGTCATAAAAAAACCCAATGAAACCTACATTTGAAATGCAAGTTTGACCTAACCCCCCTCCTACCTGCACGCCCACGTATGCGAACATGAAGAAGATGAGGAAGATGATGCAGCCGATGGAGAGGATGGCGGGCATGGACACCACAAGAGTGACGTACAGCAGCTTGATGCCCTGCAGGTATACGGTTACACATCCAGGTTACACCACAGGAGTGACGTACATCAGCTTGATGCCCTGCATGTATACGGTTACACATCCAGGTTACACCACAGGAGTGACGTA
The DNA here is from genome assembly GCA_037349105.1 of Limnomonas spitsbergensis. NCBI lineage: Eukaryota > Viridiplantae > Chlorophyta > Chlorophyceae > Chlamydomonadales > Limnomonas > Limnomonas spitsbergensis. Next base: position 1,095,830 of record JAYJMM010000109.1, read on the forward strand.
CATCAGCTTGATGCCCTGCATGTATACGGTTACACATCCAGGTAACACCACAGGAGTGACGTACAGCAGCTTGATGCCCTGCATGTATACGGTTACACATCCAGGTAACACCACAGGAGTGACGTACATCAGCTTGATGCCCTGCAGGTATACGGTTACACACCCAGGTTACACCACAGGAGTGACGTACATAAGCTTGATGCCCTGCAGGTATACGGTTACACATCCAGGTTACACCACAAGAGTGACGTATATCAGCTTGATGCCCTGCAGGTATACGGTTACACATCCAGGTTACACCACAGGAGTGACGTACATCAGCTTGATGCCCTGCAGGTATACGGTTACACATCCAGGTTACACCACAGGAGTGACGTACATCAGCTTGATGCCCTGCAGGTATACGGTTACACATCCAGGTTACACCACAAGAGTGACGTACATCAGATTGATGCCCTGCAGGTATACGGTTACACATCCAGGTTACACCACAAGTGTGATGTATATCAGCTTGATGCCCTGCAGGTATACGGTTACACATCCAGGTTACACCACAAGAGTGATGTATATCAGCTTGATGCCCTGCAGGTGTAAGGTTACACATCCAGTTTTAACGTCCACATTTGTATGAACACAAAACCTTCTGGTTAGGTCATTTTGGCTCGGTGCAGGAACAATCCTAAGAGACGTTTTTTTTGCAGGTATGAACCCCTTAGTATGAACCCCCTAGTTTTGATGATGACGTTAAGGATCAAGTACAATTTGGTGAATACTGAAAACTCGGTGATGCATTTGCACTGTATTGTGCAGGAAGAGGTCGCACGTCAGGCATCCTCGCGAGCCTCTGACGGAGCTGCACTACTGATCCAAGTGAACCCGCCCTAGTGCCCCCACAGAAAGAAAGGATGACAAATAAAACTGCACCTCGCAGGGGCGTGAGGGTCAAGGAAACAGTGCGGCATGGGCCTAGGCCGCGTCCGCGTCGTTACCAGTGCCCCCCACATGAAGACCTAAATCACTTCCAATCACACAAAAGCAAAGACGTTGCAGCCCCCCATGGTATACCGTGTTTTTTCAACTCTCACAAAACTCCGGTCATGGATTTATTATTTCCACCCGATTTATAATTTCTTTCCACTCAATCCTGCATTCCATGTACCTGGTAGCTCCTCAGCACACTTGCGAGCTTGAGGGACCGCAGCGCCCCTTCAATGGCCAGAACCCTGAATGCAACAGGAAGAACGATGGGGGGGGGAGATGTAGGGGAGAGTGAGGGGGCGTAGTGAGGGGGGATGGATGTAGGGGAGAGTGAGGGAAAGGATGACCGGGAAGCTTGAATGGGCATAGTGAGGGGGGATGGATGTAGGGGAGAGTGAGGGAAAATATGACCGGTAAGTGTGAAGGGGCGTAGTGAGGGGGGATGGATGTAGGGGAGAGTGAGGGAAAAGATGACCGATAAGTGTGAAGGGGCGTAGTGAGGGGTGATGGATGTAGGGGAGAGTGAGGGAAAAGATGACCGATAAGTGTGAAGGGGCGTAGTGAGGGGTGATGGATGTAGGGGAGAGTGAGGGAAAATATGACCGGTAAGTGTGAATGGGCGTAGTGAGGGGGGATGGATGTAGGGGAGAGTGAGGGAAAAGATGACCGGTAAGTGTGAATGGGCGTAGTGAGGGGGGATGGATGTAGGGGAGAGTGAGGGAAAAGATGACCGGTAAGTGTGAATGGGCGTAGTGAGGGGGGATGGATGTAGGGGAGAGTGAGGGAAAAGATGACCGGTAAGTGTGAAGGGGCGTAGTGAGGGGGGATGGATGTAGGGGAGAGTGAGGGAAAAGATGACCGGTAAGTGTGAATGGGCGTAGTGAGGGGGGATGGATGTAGGGGAGAGTGAGGGAAAAGATGACCGGGAAGTGTGAATGGGCGTAGTGAGGGGGGATGGATGTAGGGGAGAGTGAGGGAAAAGATGACCGGGAAGTGTGAAGGGGCGTAGTGAGGGGGGATGGATGTAGAGGAGAGTGAGGGAAAGGATGACCGGGAAGTGTGAATGGGCGTAGTGAGGGGGGATGGATGTAGGGGAGAGTGAGGGAAAGGATGACCGGGAAGTGTGAAGGGGCACAGTGAGGGGGGATGGATATAGGGGAGAGTGAGGGAAAGGATGACCGGGAAGTGTGAATGGGCGTAGTGAGGGGGGATGGATGTAGGGGAGAGTGAGGGAAAGGATGACCGGGAAGTGTGAAGGGGCATAGTGAGGGGGGATGGATGTAGGGGAGAGTGAGGGAAAGGATGACCGGGAAGTGTGAATGGGCGTAGTGAGGGGGGATGGATGTAGGGGAGAGTGAGGGAAATGATGACCGGGAAGTGTAAAGGGGCATAGTGAGGGGGGATGGATGTAGGGGAGAGTGAGGGAAAGGATGACCGGGAAGTGTGAATGGGCGTAGTGAGGAGGGATGGATGTAGGGCAGAGTGAGGGAAAGGATGACCGGGAAGTGTGAAGGGGCACAGTGAGGGGGGATGGATATAGGGGAGAGTGAGGGAAAGGATGACCGGGAAGTGTGAATGGGCTTAGTGAGGGGGGATGGATGAAGGGGAGAGTGAGGGAAAGGATGACCGGGAAGTGTGAAGGGGCATAGTGAGGGGGGATGGATGTAGGGGAGAGTGAGGGAAAGGATGACCGGGAAGTGTGAAGGGGCGTAGTGAGGGGGGATGGATGTAGGGGAGAGTGAGGGAAAGGATGACCGGGATGACCGGGAAGTGTGAAGGGGCGTAGTGAGGGGGGGGGTCTGAGGGAAAGGGCGGCCGGGAAGTGTGAAGGGGAAGATAGTGAGGGAGAGGGATAGGTGGGTCACCGTCGTCCAATACCTATTATTTAATAGCTTTCAAATTTTGAATGATTTGAAGACGATCTCAGCAGTGAGGATATCGATGCAAACAAGCAGCACCTTTGCCAGCTGCGCAATGAGTCAAAACAGAGGGTTGAGGACTTCGGGCGTCTTCTTTCGCACTCGACACGTATGTAAACACGCCTACTACTGTGAAGGGATTGAGCGACCCTACCAACTCGAAATGAATCAGTATTTATTCATTAATTGTTTCGTCTGCACACAGTCCCACCTGATGAGGCGGAATACCGTAGCCGAGGCGATGAACTGTACGGCCAGGTTGACGATGCCGATGGCCACCACCAGCAGGTCGAAGCGGTTCCACCCGTCCTTCCTAGAAACAGGAGGGGAGGGGAGGAAAGACGGTCAAAGCAGGTGAAAGCAGGTCGAAGCGGTTCCACCCGTCCTTCCTTGGAGAATGGTAAGGGCAAAGGATGAAAAGGCTCCACCCGTCCTTCTCGGAGACAGGATGGGAGAGGAGGAAAGTGTGTATATGGAGGGTGGGGTTTAACGGGGGATAGCTGTAACAAGAGGTCAAGGTGATGGCGCGGACGCGGCCTCGTCCCCTGCTGCGCTCTTCCCTAGGCGATCAAGACCCTGAGACGCATGGTTGATTTCACTTTACCTGCCTGTTTTGGTTAGACTTTGAAAGGTCCTGGTCCTGGAGCAGCTCAACCACATGTATTGATTTGGCTAGATATGAGGTGGCAGAAAGTGTTCACCAGATCCTGTACCACCTCCCAGGACTTTTTTTAGTGGAATTCGTAATTATGTTTGGTTACCAGAATCAGCGAGTTCTGACGGAGATCTTGGTGTAGAGCGCGCCGCAGGCGCCGAAATTTTCCCGATCCTAATTGATTTCGTCGATTTTCGTTACCGCGCAACTGAACCTCGGCTTCGCCGAATTCATTGTTTGGTTACCACTTTGGTTACCACAGTTTGGTTACTACGACTCGTGACCAGTAACCACTAAAAAAATCCCTGCCACCTCCGGTCGGTGCATTCAAGTTGCATTTTGATTTCCAACACACACCTGCATTTTGAATTCCAACACACACCTGCATTTTGAATTCAAACACCTACCAGTACGCCTCTGGTCCCAGAGCCACCAGCTTCATCACAAACTCCAGCATGTAGGCCGTCACAAAACCCACATTGGCCCACAGCAGACCATCCTGCGATTCAAATTCAAATTCAAATTCAAGCCGTTACAAACAATGCCGCTTTCCGATCTGTGGCCAGTGATGAAGATCATGCCTGTATGGCAGTCCTGGGATATCAGTGTCAGCAGCAGAGGTAGCAGAAGTGACAGCAGAAGTAGCAACAGCAGTGGTAGCAGGAGTTACAGCAGAAGTAGCAGCAGAAGTAAGAGCAGTAGTGGCAGTCGCAGTAGCTGAAGTCACAATAGCAGCGGTATCAGTATCAGTGGCACTGGATGCAGGTAAACATTCACCGGCCCCCCACTTCCATTACCTTCTACTGAGAGCCTGCGCATGTCATAACATTCTCCTCAGACATCCAGACTTTTCCCTGCTTTAGTAGGCGCTACTCTGCTTAACTCCTTTGCGTCCACGTCATGTTTCATGATTGGGGCTTATCTTCCTCAGTCCTCACTGTCAGGGTTCATTACCACACCGCTGGTTTGTGGTTGTGTGCTGGTTGCTTGCCACGGGGGGTCACTGGCTTTTTGCTCCCTGTCCTAGTTCCTTTCGTGCTCGTACCAGTTCTCGGGCACCGGTCCCATGCATCAAATGTGATGCTCCACTGGGCTGGGAAAATGCAGCTAATGCGATGCTCCACTGGGCTGGAAAAAAATATCTCCAGCCTGAAGTGGACACGTGACGCAGTTTAAACTTCCTTTAAATAAAACATTGAAGATCCAGAAGTACAGGGGATCCTGAAGTACAGGGGGGGTCCAGAAGTACAAGGGTTCCCGAAGCACAGGGTGCTCCTCAAGTATGGCGTGAAAGCAAGTGAGGTGCTGCCCCTCCCCTCCTTGGTCTAGGGCCCCTTCCTGCTGTGACCTACAGCCCCTCCCCTCCTCGTCCTAGGCGCACCTCCCTTCCCTGGCCTACAGCCCCTCCCCACCTTGATCTAGGGCCCCTCCCTTTCCGTGGCCTACAGCCACTCCCCTCCTTGTCCTAGACGCACCTCCCTTCCCTGGCCTACAGCCCCTCCCCACCTTGGTCTAGGGCCCCTCCCTTTCCGTGGCCTACAGCCTCTCCCCTCCTTGTCCTAGGCGCACCTCCCATTCTTTGGGTTGCTGCCAGTGCCACAGAGCCATGACGATGCAGTTGGAGAAGGAGATGAACAACATCAGCGTCCAGAAGTACCTGACCATGGGCGGTACATAGGCGGTACATCAGCGGTACGAAATGACGACACCTGTGCACTATTCTCAGCAGCATCGAGGCTGGGCAGAAACTGCATTGCTGAAGTGCCTGAGTGGTTTTAGCAGTGCACATATACTTTAGTCACGGACGTATTTCGTTGTTTTGATCGTTGATCAGGGAGTAACGAAATCGTGAAAATGTTTAGGACTGGAATTTGTCATGTGAGGGGCAACGAATAAAAAAAACGCCAAAACATCGACTTTTTAAGCAACAACGAACTTCCAAAACAACGAAACATTTTCCACGTCCGTGACTACGGTACAGTATAATAAACATTTTGTTGTGTGTTTCAGCAACTTAGTGAACATTCAGAAGTCCATGCGGGCAGACTAGAGTGATCCAGGAAGACTGTTCACTCTCCCTCACACATCGCCACACTTCTCCACACCTGTGCTTCACTATGTAGAAGAGGGATCGGCGCAGCTTGTTCTGCGGGAGATCCTTCTTTGGGTCTAACGGGTGCAGACGGAACACAGCTTCCTGCGGTACAAGATACGGCAGTACACTGTACTTCACTGGTGGTACGCGCAGTACAAGACATGCGTATTTGCATTCGCATGGAAGCAGGGCACACGATCATGTGAAGCATGCCGCCAGTGTGTGCTTAAACAAAGTGGTTGATGCAGCACTAGTCGGGGTTTCATACGCAGGATGTAGGGCGCAGGCAGATAAGTGAGGGACATCGGATGACCCATCCCATACATTCTGAAGAGCCCAACATGCTGCAGAAAAAAATCGTGAAACATGAAAATAACGGACTGCACTCTGCCCCGTCCCTGCCCCCCCCCCCCCCACCCCCGCACCCACACCTGTACCGCAATCCACTGCCGCTGCTGCCCGGTGAGCCAGGAGCTGCCCCGTCCCTGCCCCCCCCCCCCCCCACACCTGTAACGCAATCCACTGCCGCTGCTGCCCGGTGAGCCAGGAGCTGCCCCGTCCCTGCCCCCCCCCCCCCCCCACCCCCCCACCCACACCTGTAACACAATCCACTGCCGCTGCTGCCCGGTGAGCCAGGAGCTGCCCCGTCCCTGCCCACCCACCCCACCCACCCACACCTGTAACGCAATCCACTGCCGCTGCTGCCCGGTGAGCCAGGAGCTGCCCCGCTGCTTCTCCTTGATGCGGCAGAACTGAGCGAAGATGATACCTGCGGTCAGAGCCGCCAGGATCAAGCCCGGGTCAAGAGGGCCGTCACCACGTGCGGGTCATAACCAGCTCATGAATACAGGTGAGTTCGGTGAGGGGACAGCGGTATATTCTAACGATTCTCAATAAGCTGGCCACACCTAGCTCGACTGTCATGAGCTGTTCATGACCAGAACAGCTCATAAACAATCGTTATATTTTATTTTAGTTCAGGGTTTAACAGGTCCAGCATGGGGGTGCAAAACCCTAAACCCTAAGCCGGTAACCTTAACCTGCAAACCTGTAAAAACCTTATGAGGGAATGGGTGAAGAAGGATGGGCGTGCAGACCAATTTGAAGACCCTTCAACCTGGACGGATCTGCCGCTAACCTCAAACCCTTTCCAATGCTAAGCAGGGCGAGCGCAGGTATCCTAAACCCTCAATGGCCGACTGGTTAGGCAGAGTGAGGTCACACCCCGTCCACCAGCAACTCTCACCCGTGAACAGGTTGAGCAGGATGAGCGCACAGAACAACACGTACACCACGAAGTAGAGGAAGGCGGCCCAATTCTGATTCAGCACGGGGACGCCATCTACAGCAGACGCAGTGGGGGGAAGAGGGGTGACGGCGATGTGAGGAGTTCACTTCAGCCTAAGCTTTATGACAGCTTGTTCCAGCTTCATTGCAGCTGCCTAAACCTTCGTTACAGCATTGTTCCAGCTTCCTTGCAGCTGCCTTAAGCTCCGTTGCAACATGTGCCCAGCTTCCTTGCAGCTTCCATACGCTTCATTGCAGCATTGTTCCAGCTTCCTTGCAGCTTCCATAAGCTTCATTGCAGCATTGTTCCAGCTTCATTGCAGCTGCCTTCAGCTTTGTTACAGCATTGTTCCAGCTTCCTTGCAGCTTCCTTCACTTCATTGCAGTATTGTTCCAGCTTCATTGCAGCTTCATTCTAGCTTCAGTGCAGCATCGTTTCAAGTTCATTGCGGTGCTATACAGCACGTGCGCTATTGACTGCCCTTTCTCTCTCACCCGTTTTCAGCGGGGCCGACATGGCTTGCACCATGAAGGTGGTGTATCCATTGAGGGAGGTGGCCACCATGAGAATGAGCATGGAGAAACCCAGATTGTCGAAATTGGGATACATGTTGGTCCACTGAGGGTAAGAGGGAGGGAGGGAGGGAGGGAAAGAGGGAGGTGAAAGGGAGGGAGGGAGGTGATCAGGAGGGATGGATGGAGGGAGGGAGGGAAAGAGGGAGGTGAAAGGGAGGGAGGGAGGGAGGTGATAGGGAGGGAGGAAGGTGAAAGGGAGGGAGGGAGGTGAAAGGGAGGGGGGGAGGTGAAAGGGAGGGGGGGGAGGTGAAAGGGAGGGAGGGAGGTGATAGGGAGGGAGGGAGGTGAAATGGAGGGAGGGAGGTGAAAGGGAGGGAGGGAGGGAAAGAGGGAGGTGAAAGGGAGGGAGGGAGGGAGGTGATAGGGGTAGGAGGGAAATGAAAGGGAGGGAGGAAGGTGAAAGGGAGGGAGGGAGGGAGGGAGGTGATAGGGAGGGAGGGAGGGAGGGCGGTGATAGGGAGGGAGGGAGGTGATAGGGAGGGAGGGAGGTGAAAGGGAGGGAGGGAGGGAGGTGATATGGAGGGAGGGAGGTGATAGGGAGGGAGGGGGGGGAGGTGAAAGGGAGGGGGGGGAGGTGAAAGGAAGGGAGGGAGGTGATAGGGAGGGAGGGAGGTGAAATGGAGGGACGGAGGTGAAAGGGAGGGAGGGAGGGAAAGAGGGAGGTGAAAGGGAGGGAGGGAGGGAGGTGATAGGGGTAGGAGGGAAATGAAAGGGAGGGAGGAAGGTGAAAGGGAGGGAGGGAGGGAGGGAGGGAGGTGATAGGGAGGGAGGGAGGGAGGGCGGTGATAGGGAGGGAGGGAGGGAGGTGATAGGGAGGGAGGGAGGTGAAAGGGAGGGAAGGAGGGAGGTGAAAGGGAGGGAAGGAGGGAGGTGAAAGGGAGGGAGGGAGGTGCTAGGGAGGGAGGAAGGGAGGTGAAAGGAAGGGAGGGAGGGAGGGGGGTGATAGGGACGGAGGGGGGGAGGTGATAGGGAGGGAGGGGGGGAGGTGAAAGGGAGGAAGGGAGGGAGGTGAAAGGGAGGGAGGGAGGGAAGTGAAAGGGAGGGAGGGAGGAAGGTGAAAGGGGGGGAGGGAGGGAGGGAGGAGGGAGGGAAGTGAAAGGGAGGGAGGTGAACAAGTGTCGAAACAAGTCCACTGAGGGGGGTATGGGGGGCAGTAAGGTTGGGGATGGGGGGCAGGTATGTTCGTAGGTGGTTGGACTTTGGATCCAAATTGGCCCACTTAGGGAGGGGTAGGTAGGTGACAGGACGGGGGGGGGGGGGCACTTCATCAAAGTTGATATACAAGAGGTTCCTCTAACAGGAGTGGCAGGGTTAATCCTGGGTTAATCCTGGGTTCATCCTGGGTCTAATCCTGGGTTAATCCTGGGTTAATCCTGGGTTAATCCTGGGTTGATCCTGGGTTAATCCTGGGTTAATCCTGGGTTAATCCTGGGTTAATCCTGGGTTCATCCTGGGTCTAATCCTGGGTTCATCCTGGGTTCATCCTGGGTTCATCCTGGGTTCATCCTGGGTTCATCCTGGGTCTAATCCTGGGTTCATCCTGGGTTAATCCTGGGTTAATCCTGGGTTGATCCTGGGTTCATCCTGGGTTCATCCTGGGTTCATCCTGGGTTCATCCTGGGTTCATCCTGGGTCTAATCCTGGGTTCATCCTGGGTTCATCCTGGGTTAATCCTGGGTTAATCCTGGGTAAATCCTGGGTCTAATCCTGGGTTCATCCTGGGTTCATCCTGGGTTAATCCTGGGTAAATCCTGGGTCTAATCCTGGGTTCATCCTGGGTTCATCCTGGGTTCATCCTGGGTTCATCCTGGGTTCATCCTGGGTCTAATCCTGGGTTCATCCTGGGTTAATCCTGGGTTAATCCTGGGTTGATCCTGGGTTCATCCTGGGTTCATCCTGGGTTCATCCTGGGTTCATCCTGGGTTCATCCTGGGTCTAATCCTGGGTTCATCCTGGGTTCATCCTGGGTTAATCCTGGGTTAATCCTGGGTAAATCCTGGGTCTAATCCTGGGTTCATCCTGGGTTCATCCTGGGTTCATCCTGGGTCTAATCCTGGGTTCATCCTGGGTTCATCCTGGGTCTAATCCTGGGTCTAATCCTGGGTTCATCCTGGGTTAATCCTGGGTTAATCCTGGGTAAATCCTGGGTCTAATCCTGGGTCTAATCCTGGGTTAATCCTGGGTTAATCCTGGGTTAATCCTGGGTCTAATCCTGGGTTAATCCTGGGTCTAATCCTGGGTTAATCCTGGGTTAATCCTGGGTTGATCCTGGGTTCATCCTGGGTCTAATCCTGGGTTAATCCTGGGTCTAATCCTGGGTTAATCCTGGGTTAATCCTGGGTCTAATCCTGGGTTAATCCTGGGTTAATCCTGGGTCTAATCCTGGGTTAATCCTGGGTTAATCCTGGGTCTAATCCTGGGTTAATCCTGGGTTAATCCTGGGTTAATCCTGGGTAGATGCTGGGTAGATCCTGGGTTCATCCTGGGTTCATCCTGGGTAGATCCTGGGTAGATCCTGGGTTAATCCTGGGTTAATCCTGGGTTAATCCTGGGTAGATCCTGGGTTAATCCTGGGTTAATCCTGGGTTAATCCTGGGTTAATCCTGGGTTGATCCTGGGTTCATCCTGGGTTCATCCTGGGTAGATCCTGGGTTAATCCTGGGTTGATCCTGGGTTGATCCTGGGTTAATCCTGGGTTAATCCTGGGTTAATCCTGGGTTAATCCTGGGTTGATCCTGGGTTGATCCTGGGTTAATCCTGGGTTGATCCTGGGTTGATCCTGGGTTGATCCTGGGTTAATCCTGGGTTAATCCTGGGTTGATCCTGGGTTGATCCTGGGTTGATCCTGGGTTAATCCTGGGTTGATCCTGGGTTAATCCTGGGTTGATCCTGGGTTGATCCTGGGTTAATCCTGGGTTGATCCTGGGTTAATCCTGGGTTGATCCTGGGTTAATCCTGGGTTAATCCTGGGTTGATCATGGGTTGATCCTGGGTTAATCCTAGGTTAATCCTGGGTTAATCCTGGGTTGATCCTGGGTTGATCCTGGGTTGATCCTGGGTTGATCCTGGGTTAATCCTGGGTTGATCCTGGGTTAATCCTGGGTTAATCCTGGGTTAATCCTGGGTTAATCCTGGGTTGATCCTGGGTTAATCCTGGGTTGATCCTGGGTTGATCCTGGGTTAATCCTGGGTTAATCCTGGGTTGATCCTGGGTTAATCCTGGGTTGATCCTGGGTTAATCCTGGGTTGATCCTGGGTTGATCCTGGGTTAATCCTGGGTTAATCCTGGGTTGATCCTGGGTTAATCCTGGGTTAATCCTGGGTTGATCCTGGGTTGATCCTGGGTTAATCCTGGGTTAATCCTGGGTCTAATCCTGGGTTAATCCTGGGTCTAATCCTGGGTTGATCCTGGGTTGATCCTGGGTTAATCCTGGGTTAATCCTGGGTTGATCCTGGGTTAATCCTGGGTCTAATCCTGGGTCTAATCCTGGGTTGATCCTGGGTTGATCCTGGGTTAATCCTGGGTTAATCCTGGGTTAATCCTGGGTCTAATCCTGGGTCTGATCCTGGGTCTGATCCTGGGTTAATCCTGGGTTAATCCTGGGTTGATCCGGGGTTGATCCTGGGTAGATCCTGGGTCTAATCCTGGGTTAATCCTGGGTTAATCCTGGATTAATCCTGGGTTAATCCTGGGTCAATCCTGGGTTCATCCTGGGTCTGATCCTGGGTCTGATCCTGGGTTAATCCTGGGTTAATCCTGGGTTGATCCTGGGTTGATCCTGGGTAGATCCTGGGTCTAATCCTGGGTTAATCCTGGGTTGATCCTGGGTTAATCCTGGGTTAATCCTGGGTTAATCCTGGGTCTAATCCTGGGTCTGATCCTGGGTTGATCCTGGGTTAATCCTGGGTTGATCCTGGGTTGATCCTGGGTAGATCCTGGGTTGATCCTGGGTAGATCCTGGGTAGATCCTGGGTTAATCCTGGGTTGATCCTGGGTAGATCCTGGGTAGATCCTGGGTTGATCCTGGGTAGATCCTGGGTTAATCCTGGGTTGATCCTGGGTTGATCCTGGGTTGATCCTGGGTTGATCCTGGGTTAATCCTGGGTTGATCCTGGGTTGATCCTGGGTAGATCCTGGGTTAATCCTGGGTTGATCCTGGGTTAATCCTGGGTTAATCCTGGGTCTAACCCCATACCCCATGTCCCAGGAGCTTGATGAGTGCATCCCATACCCCATACTCCAGGAGCTTGATGAGTCCATCCCATACCCCATACCCCAGGAGCTTGATGAGTGCATCCCATACCCCATACCCCAGGAGCTTGATGAGTCCATCCCATACCCCATACCCCAGGAGCGTGATGAGTGCATCCCATACCCCATACCCCAGGAGCTTGATGAGTCCATCCCATACCCCATACCCCAGGAGCTTGATGAGTTCATCCCATACCCCATACCCCAGGAGCGTGATGAGTCCATCCCATACCGCATACCCCAGGAGCTTGATGAGTGCATCCCATACCCCATACCCCAGGAGCTTGATGAGTGCATCCCATACCCCATACCCCATACCCCAGGAGCTTGATGAGTCCATCCCATACATCATACCCCAGGAGCTTGACGAGTCCATCCCATACCCCATACCCCAGGAGCTTGATGAGTCCATCCCATACATCATACCCCAGGAGCTTGATGAGTGCATCCCATACCTCATACCCCATACCCCAGGAGCTTGATGAGTCCATCCCATACCCCATACCCCAGGAGCTTGATGAGTCCATCCCATACCCCATACCCCAGGAGCTTGATGAGTGCATCCCATACCCCATACCCCAGGAGCTTGATGAGTCCATCCCATACCCCATACCCCATACCCTAGGAGCTTGATGAGTCCATCCCATACCCCATACCCCAGGAGCTTGATGAGTGCATCCCATACCCCATACCCCAGGAGCTTGATGAGTCCATCCCATACCCCATACCCCAGGAGCTTGATGAGTGCATCCCATACCCCATACCCCAGGAGCTTGATGAGTCCATCCCATACCCCATACCCCAGGAGCTTGATGAGTCCATCCCATACCCCATACCCCAGGAGCTTGATGAGTCCATCTCATACCCCATACCCCAGGAGCTTGATGAGTGCATCCCATACCCCATACCCCAGGAGCTTGATGAGTGCATCCCATACCCCATACCCCAGGAGCTTGATGAGTCCATCCCATACCCCATACCCCAGGAGCTTGATGAGTGCATCCCATACCCCATACCCCAGGAGCTTGATGAGTCCATCCCATACCCCATACCCCAGGAGCTTGATGAGTGCATCCCATACCCCATACCCCAGGAGCTTGATGAGTGCATCCCATACCCCATACCCCAGGAGCTTGATGAGTCCATCCCATACCCCATACCCCAGGAGCTCGATGAGTCCATCCCATACCCCATACCCCAGGAGCTTGATGAGTCCATCCCATACCCCATACCCCAGGAGCTTGATGAGTGCATCCCATACCCCATACCCCAGGAGCTTGATGAGTCCATCCCATACCCCATACCCCAGGAGCTTGATGAGTCCATCCCATACCCCATACCCCAGGAGCTTGATGAGTCCATCTCATACCCCATACCCCAGGAGCTTGATGAGTGCATCCCATACCCCATACCCCAGGAGCTTGATGAGTCCATCCCATACCCCATACCCCAGGAGCTTGATGAGTCCATCCCATACCCCATACCCCAGGAGCTTGATGAGTGCATCCCATACCCCATACCCCAGGAGCTTGATGAGTCCATCCCATACCCCATACCCCAGGAGCTTGATGAGTGCATCCCATACCCCATACCCCAGGAGCTTGATGAGTGCATCCCATACCCCATACCCCAGGAGCTTGATGAGTGCATCCCATACCCCATTCCCCAGGAGCTTGATGAGCGCACCCCATACCCCATACCCCAGGAGCTTGATGAGTGCATCCCATACCCCATACCCCAGGAGCTTGATGAGCGCACCCCATACTCCATACCCCAGGAGCTTGATGAGTGCATCCCATACCCCATACCCCAGGAGCTTGATGAGTCCATCCCATACCCCATACCCCAGGAGCTTGATGAGTGCATCCCATACCCCATACCCCAGGAGCTTGATGAGTGCATCCCATACCCCATACCCCAGGAGCTTGATGAGTGCATCCCATACCCCATTCCCCAGGAGCTTGATGAGCGCACCCCATACCCCATACCCCAGGAGCTTGATGAGTGCATCCCATACCCCATACCCCAGGAGCTTGATGAGCGCACCCCATACTCCATACCCCATATAAGAGTGCAGGCCTCACATGATTTCATGGTGTACAAACATATCATTACATTTGATATGACCCATGCCCCTCCCCCCCATGCCCCCACCTCCAGATCCATCAGCATGCCAAGATACCATGACATCACCCCCTCCCCCCCATGCCCCCACCTCCAGATCCATCAGCATGCCAAGATACCATTACATCACCCCCTCCCCCCCATGCCCCCACCTCCAGATCCATCAGCATGCCAAGATACCATGACATCCCCCCTCCTCCCCCATGCCCCCCCTCCAGATCCATCAGCATGCCAAGATACCATTACATCACCCCCTCCCCCCCATGCCCCCACCTCCAGATCCACCAGCGAGGTGGTGTTGCCGATGGTCATGGGTGTTTGGAGAGCGCAGGCCTCGCGGGACGCCACGGTGATGTGAAGGCCATCCGGGTCCTGAAAGGTGTGAGTCAAAGGTGTTTCTTTTTGTGAGGACTCAACAAGGTGTGAGACCAGTGCCCAACCCTAACCTAAGGTCATCCGGGTCCTGAAAGGTGTGAGTCAAAGGTATGTGGGAGGGGATGCAACAGCCTCGACAAAAAATAAATAAAAACGGTGTTGGTGTCACAGCCTACAGCCTAGGTGCATCCACCCATCAACCCTTTTCAATGATTTGGAGATTCTTTGAAATGCACCACATCATCTCTATTACATTTTACCCTTTATGTACCCTTTTACGCTCTATGAACCCTTCATGTACCTTTTACCCTTTATGTCCCCTTTCGTCCATGCATGGTGTAGGGTTAAGGGCTTGTGGTTCACAAACCATGTTGTTCGTCCTGCCATACCGACTAAGTATATTTGATGCCCCCTTGGTGACTTTCCTGATGGCCAATCAGTGGCAACCCTGGCACCATCCAGACTCCGAAACCATCAACCCACCTGGGTGCACGAAACGCTGAATTATATTAAAAATCCATACCTTAGCCCTGGTTAAACACAACAACTTATCATCTTTACCCTAGGCCCCGTCCTCCCCACTCCTGCAGTACACAAACCTATTATTCACCCTACATCTCGGCCTCCATAACTACCCAGCAGTACAAGAGCTTATCCTCTAACCCTGTACCCCTACACCCTATACTCCGGCTTCCACACTTATCGTGCAGTGCACGGACCCAGCTCCCTAAACCACAGCCCAACCTGTACACTGCCCCCCCTCCCCCCCTGCCTACCGAGCAGTACCAGAACCTGCCCCCAAAGAACTGAATGCCTGCGATGCCGAACATGGAGACGAAGATGGTGCACATAAGGGTGACCTGCCCCACACGCGCTAGGGCCATGATGATGTTCCGCGAAACCTGAGGTGCAGGGGAGGGGGGAGTGAGCAGTGAGGGAGAGGACAGGAGAGGGGAGCGAGAGATGGGAGAGGGGAGGGAGAGGGGAGGGAGAGGGGAGGGAGAGGGGAGGGAGAGGGGAGGGAGAGGGGAGGGAGAGGGGAGGGAGAGGGGAGGGAGAGGGGAGGGAGAGGGTGCAAGGAGGGGCAGGGAGGGGGGCAGGGAGGGGGGCAGCGGCAGAGAGGGGGGGCAGGAGCGGGGAGGGGCAGGAAAGGGGGGCAGGAAGGGCGACGGGTTGGTCTTCCCTCTTTGCTTGTATTCTCTATCCCTGTCATTTCTCCCCTCACTCTTTTCCGTCCTAAATCACTCCTCACGTCACTCCTTACCTCTCTGAGGCTGCTGGAGTTGGTGACCACTTTCAGGACCTGGAACACCCTCAGCACGTGAAGCCCTCCCAGGCGGCCGGCTGCGTCCAGGATCAGCTCCAGGACCGAGGTGAAGGCGACAAATAGGTCCACCTGGTTGACAGCCTAGGCAGGAGAAGCAGGGCGGGGAGGTGTGTAAGGGGGGGGAGGTTAGGATTGCAAGCAGGTCACCTGGTTGACAGCCTAGACAGGAGAAGCAGGGCGGGGAGGTGTGTAAGGGGGGGGAGGTGAGGATTGCAAGCAGGTCACCTGGTTGACAGCCTAGACAGGAGAAGCAGGGCGGGGAGGTGTGTAAGGGGGGGGAGGTTAGGATGGCAAGCAGGTCACCTGGTTGACAGCCTAGACAGGAGAAGCAGGGCGGGGAGGTGTGTAAGGGGGGGGAGGTTAGGATGGCAAGCAGGTCACCTGGTTGACAGCCTAGACAGGAGAAGCAGGGCGGGGAGGTGTGTAAGGGGGGGGAGGTTAGGATGGCAAGCAGGTCACCTGGTTGACAGCCTCGACAGGAGAAGCAGGGGGAGGAGGTGTGTAAGGGGGGGGAGGTTAGGATTGCAAGCAGGTCACCTGGTTGACAGCCTCGACAGGAGAAGCAGGGGGAGGAGGTGTGTGGTAGGAGGGAGAGGTGAAGATGATGAACATGCCTGCCTGACTGACAGCCTGACCAAGGTAAGCAGGGGTAGGAGGGGGGGCGGGTGATGTGCCCACTGGTTGCCTCCAGAAATAGTACCAGGGCTGATGTGGATGCGGTAAACAGCTTGCACAGGGGAAGCAGGGGGCGGGGGTAACGGGGGGATAAGGAGCTTAGGGGGCGGGGGTAACGGGGGGATAAGGAGCTTAGGGGGCGGGGGTAACGGGGGGATAAGGAGCTTAGGGGGCGGGGGTAACGGGGGGATAAGGAGCTTAGGGGGCGGGGGTAACGGGGGGATAAGGAGCTTAGGGGGCGGGGGTAACGGGGGGATAAGGAGCTTAGGGGGCGGGGGTAACGGGGGGATAAGGAGCTTAGGGGGCGGGGGTAACGGGGGGATAAGGAGCTTAGAAGGCGGGGGTAACGGGGGGATAAGGAGCTTAGGGGGCGGGGGTAACGGGGGGATAAGGAGCTTAGGGGGCGGGGGTAAAGGGGGGATAAGGAGCTTAGGGGGCGGGGGTAACGGGGGGATAAGGAGCTTAGGGGGTGGGGGTAAAGGGGGGATAAGGAGCTTAGGGGGCGGGGGTAACGGGGGATAAGGAGCTTAGGGGGCGGGGGTAACGGGGGGATAAGGAGCTTAGGGGGCGGGGGTAACGGGGGATAAGGAGCTTAGGGGGCGGGGGTAAAAGGGGGATAAGGAGCTTAGGGGGCGGGGGTAACGGGGGATAAGGAGCTTAGGGGGCGGGGGTAAAAGGGGGATAAGGAGCTTAGGGGGCGGGGTAACGGGGGATAAGGAGCTTAGGGGGCGGGGGGTAACGGGGGGATAAGGAGCGTAGGGGGTGGGGAGGGGGTGCTTAAGAGAATTTACATACAGACTGGGGATTTCAGGGCCAATGAATTGCACAGTCTCAAGATTTCGAGCTCCTGCGAGCCCTCCCTAAAGAACCCAAGAGCAATCCAGAAAAACAGGCAACCCGAGAATACATCCCCTATGGTACTGCCGGTGGTTCCTGGCCCATCCCCTATGGTACTGCCGGTGGTTCCTGGCCCATCCTCAACTCTGCTCAATACTCATGCCTAACGATCCTTCCACCCGCATGGAGACAAAAAATTACCAGGAAACATGACCGGGAAAGAAACAGACTAACAAATGAAACGCCGTTAACCGAACACCGAAAATATATTACGACAGCATTTCCGCATCAATCTAGTCACCAAATAGGGCGCTCAGGGTTCAGGGTTCAAGGTCCAATGTTCAGGGTCCAACGCCCAGGGTCAGGGTTCAAGGTCCAATGTTCAGGGTCCAACGCCCAGGGTCAGGGTTCAAGGTCCAATGTTCAGGGTCCAACGCCCAGGGTCAGGGTTCAAGGTCCAATGTTCAGGGTCCAACGCCCAGGGTCAGGGTTCAAGGTCCAATGTTCAGGGTCCAACGCCCAGGGTCAGGGTTCAAGGTCCAATGTTCAGGGTCCAACGCCCAGGGTCAGGGTTCAAGGTCCAATGTTCAGGGTCCAACGCCCAGGGTCAGGGTTCAAGGTCCAATGTTCAGGGTCCAACGCCCAGGGTCAGGGTTCAAGGTCCAATGTTCAGGGTCCAACGCCCAGGGTCAGGGTTCAAGGTCCAGGTTTCAGAGCTCAGGGTTCAGGTTAAACTGTTGCGGGTGTTGTGCTTTCACCTTTGACATGTAGGGTAGGAAGCCGTACGCAACCACCTTGATGACAGCCTCGGCGCAGTAGATGGACGTGAAGAGAATGTTGCTGCCAGTTGGGTGGGAGGGGCAGGGAAGTGGAACATTCAGCTACACATTCAGCCACAGTCAGCCACCATCAAAACAATGCTTGCCTGCAGTGTTCAAAACCAGGTCACGTGTCCAGCCACGGCTACACCCAGCTACACATTCAGCTAAACCTAGCTACATCCAGCTACACGTTCAGCTACTTTCAGCTAAATTCAGACACAGATGAGGCAGTGCTTGCCTGCAGCATAAAAGTGGATCATGCTTTTTATTGCAACAGAAACGTCGGTACCATGTTGGGTGCTGCGGGTACAGCTTAACTTGCTTTGCTTTCAAATTCCGCCATTCAGCTACGTGCACGGCGTTTATACTTTCGACCTCAGCATTTCACGTCCTGCTCTGGTTTATATTTAAATGCGAGTATGTCGCACGGTGTACATCTATGTGATGTACATGGTACATTTAGTCACCAGTGGTTCAGTGCGAGGTACTGCAGGCTGTACAACTATCTTAAGTACATCTGGTCACCTGTAGTTCAGTGCGCGGTACTGGAGGCTGTCATGGTTGTTGTTCGGCGTTTCAAAGATGAGCGAGATGCAGTTAAGGATCGTGATACAAAGCATCGTCCAGTCAAACCTGCAGGGAGGGGCGGTACAACAGAGGTCACACGTCACTCCTTTCATACTGGCATAGAAACACGTTCAATTATGTTATGGGCAGTTCACACCAATGATGTTGGGTACAGTTCACACCAATGATGTTAGGTGCAGTTCACACCTATGATGTTAGATACCGTTCACACCAAAATGCTGGTATGGGAAGGAAACCATCAAATACAAGTCGCGTAAAATACACGTAAAATGAAATACCGGTAAGCATGGTAGAGTCACCCATACAGTCAATGCAAGTCACAGACACCCCCTTCAACCCCACTCCTCTACCCCAATCCTCAACCCTATCACCTCCCCCCTTAACCCCACCCACCACTTGCTGGTCACCATATTGTACAGCGCCACGCGGTACACATTACTCTTTGGTATGAAGTACAGCGAGACGCCTTTCAAAGCGACGCGGTCCCGGTCCACACGCTTGGCGGCCTGCAACTCGGCCTCGCGCGCATTCTCTGAATCTGTGCGCCAGCCGTAGCTGGGCAGGTTGAGCGCATCGATGTTGTCAATAAACCCGGAGACTGTGGCCGCGGAGCCCTGACGCGTCAGGTATTGGGTTCCGGAGCGGAAGGACCTGGGGGGAGCCAGGAGGCGGGGGAGGTGAAGTCTGTGTCCAGCCAAAAGGTTTAGGGGTTAGGTTAAACCTGATGTCTAAACCTTCAACCCTGGCAAGTGCCAGGGGCGGGAGAGGTGAAGCCTGTGTCAAGTTTTAGGTTTGAGGGTTAAGGGTTAAGGTTAGACCTGATGTCTGAACCCTGAACCCTGAGAAGTGCCAGGGGGCGGTATTAGAAGGTCACGTCAAGCTTTTGCAGCCCAGCGGGGCATCACCTTTGATTCCTGGGACAGGTGCCCCCCAAACGGCTCAAACACGAAACAAACGGGACTGTATAAACTATGAGTAATAGACTAGGACAAGGAACGGAAGACGTGTGCACACCACGGGCAGGCAACACACTCGCAACCGCCGGCCAGGAGGGTGGGCGTGGACCTCATAGTGCAGGAGATCAGCCCTAGTCACAATGGGTCGAGGGAGAGAGTCAGGGGTGGGAGGTAAGAAGCGGGGCAGGTGGGTGACAGGTGGGTGAGAGGCAGTGTGAGTGGCAGGATCCCGGTCCATGTGAGTGACTTCGTGAACGACGGGGATTTGAAGGTCAGATTCAGACAGGTGGGTTCAGCAGTGCCCGGATCAAACAATTGCGTGGATCTAACTCGGAAAGTCCCGGATCTGGATCCGGCGTTGCTGTGGATCTAACCATGGTGGGTCTGGACCCAGATCTGACAATGTTGGGGAGATCTACCGCAGGTGCATCTGGATCCCGAACCGACGGACCTGCTACTGTCAGCGGACAGCGTCCGGCCAGACTGCTGCCTCCCGGAGTATTGGCGTCCAGATGTCTGCCGGACGGACTGCGGCCGACCCGAGCACTCAGAACCCAGCATGCTGGTGGGCACGCTGCCGCGCTGGAGGGAGCGCTGCGGGAATTGCACCGGCCGGCGCATGAGGCTGTATCCGTTCGGCTGCGGGGCGGGGCCCGTGGTCGAGCCTGCGGACGCGAGCTCGTGGAAGGCATGCCGCGCGCGGACACCCAGCTCGCCCGTCCTCGACTTTAGGCTGGCGAGGCCGCCGGCAAGGCCCTCCCATCCCTACACGCCCACCAGCATGAGTGATTAATGAGGGTCTCAAGGGCATGGTCGGAGATTGCCTTCAATTGCTGCAATGTACGGAAAATATAGGGTGCTGGTAAATCTGCTTACAAGTGGCGACACAATAGCATCTTGATATCGGGAAGCTCAAAGAGCACCGTAGATTTTCCTTGCCTTCCCTCATAATTAACGTTGTTTGGGGTTGAGGCATCCATGCATTTACTAATTATTAATTGTCGACGCCAGTTTTCAGTCGGGAATTGGGAGTTTTTCATGTCAGCTTGCCCTGAGGGCAGCATAAAAAGATTTGAAGAAAAGAATTGAAGACATCAAAAGAAAATATGTTACAAGGAGGGCATGGACTTGCCTGCCCTCCTTCAAATCGCCCGAGGGAAGGCAAATCAAATCTACGGTATGGACTCCAACAGCAAAGGGTCAACATGCGGGATTCCCTTGAGCTGTACTCACGCCTCCATCTACTGCAGAATGCAGCGCGCAAACATGCATAGTCAGGCGAGCATACAACATACTGGCAGTGCACTGTGCCTCGCCATAGGCAGTGCCCTGTACCTTCCCCATAGGCAGCTTGCTTTGCCTCCCCATAAGCAGAGTGCCCTGTACCTTCCCCTCACTGCACCTCTCTCATGCAAAATATACCACACCTCGCCAATGGGGACGCCACCTTGCTGCTCTTCACCCTCCGGCACACCCGCCACGTCTCCTGCACCAGTCCACCACGCCTCCCCTCCCCGCCTCGAGCTGGTAGCCGCACCTCCACCTCCACCACCACCACCAACAGCAGAAGCAGCAACAAAAGCAAAAGGAGCAGCAGCAGCAGCGGCCAAATCATCCGCAGTGTCCTCCCAGTCCCCATTCTGCCCTGCTCCTCCGCCATCAACTCCTCCGTCCTTATCTACTGCACCCGCCTCGGCAGCAGGAGCACTGACGCGTGCTGAGGCCTCGCGGCCCCGATACCGCAGGGGCAGCACCCAGACGGCGGGAGACCTAGCGGGGGCAGCATCGGCACCGGCCGCCCGCGACAATGACGAAGATGCAGCGCCTTCATTGAGGGCTAGCGGCGCCGGCGAAGGCGCCGGTGGCGGAGGAGTCGTCGGCGGTGGTGGCGGCGGTGGCGGCGGTGGCGGCGGCGGCGGCGGCATAGCTGAGAGGTCAGGCGGCTTTGGTAGGCATCGCGCATGACTGATGCTATGTGCGCTGCCGGTGCCCCCTCGCCACACGCCCATCGCGGGCCGGGCATCCAACCCGCTGCCGCCGGCGCCGGCGTCGTTTGTGGCGTCTCCCCCGAGTCTTACATTGTTGCCGTCAGGCAGGGCGGCTGGCATCCGCATTGCGAAGGTCAAGTTCAAGGGGTCCTCGTCTGAGGAGTCGGAGGGAGGGGGTGGGTACCGGACAGGCGGGACACGCGGGAGGCCGGTAGGCATGCCCGCTGCGTCAGTGTCCTGCTGATCCGTCACGCCATCAGCTTGGGGTTGCGCTTCTTCCCGCCGCGCCGAGCCCGGTTGGGAGATACGCATTTGCGGCCCGGGTGCCTCCCTCGGACCGGGCTGGGCAGGGCCTGCCGCCAGCTGGTTCGACCAAAGCGGGGCGCCCCACAGGCCGCTGCCGCTCCCACTGTCCACACTTCTCTGGCTGGTGTACAGGCTGTTGGTGCTGACGCCGGCGGCCGCGGAGCCAGCCAGGGCGGCAGCAACAACGACGCCCGACGCCGCCTCGAAAGGGGTCACGGCCGATCCCGACGGCTGCGCCGGAGGACGCGGCGGTTGCGAGGCCGATAGCGATAGCTGCGCGGCTGATCGCGACGGCTGCATGGCGGAGGCTCTGCCAGTGGCGGACCCGTGGACGGAAGTGTCGGCAAGGTCTGCCGCCCTGGGAGTCATGGACCGTGAGTAGGCAGACCGGTTGACGTGCGAGGCGGAGTCGACCATGCTCATGCTGCCGCTGGTAGCCTCAGAAGGCATCTCCACGAGCGGCGGGAGGCTAAACAGACTCCCGTGATGACGCGGGTGCGGAATGCCGGCGCTCCTTGCCCGTCCAGCCGCCCCGTCCTCCATTGCCGCGACCACGACGGCGGCCGCGTCTTGGGCCCTTGTGGAGTTGAGGGAGTAGTTGGTGTCGGACTTGCTCTTTGCCAAGGCGGAGGCGCCTTCAGCAGGGAGGCTCCCGGCCTGTAGTGCAGCCTCCGTGGTGAGATGAAGGACCCCAGGTACTGGTTCAGCGCTCCCTGGAGGGTGGGTGAAGGGCACAGGGGGGCATACGTTGGAGTCATGGACACTGTACATGGACACTGTACTGTACTGTACACTGTACTGTACTGTACACTGTACTGTACATGTAAACTGTACTATACACTGTGCTATCCTGTACTGTACATAGACACTGTACTGTACTGTACAATGTACTTTACACGTAAACTGTAATATGCACTGTGATGTACTGTACTGTACATGGACACTGTGCTGTACTGTACACTGTACTGTACATGTAAACTGTACTATACACTGTGCTGTACTGTACTGTACATAGACACTGTACTGTACTGTACACTGTACTGTACATGTAAACTGTAATATGCACTGTGCTGTACTGTACTGTACATGGGCACTGTACTGTACTGTACACTGTACTGTACATGTACACTGTATTGTACACTGTGTTGTACTGTACTGTACATGGGCACTTGACTGTACACTTACACTGTATTGTACACTGTGGTGTACTGTACTGTACATGTGCACTGTACTGTACTGTACAATGTACTGTACATGGACACTGTACTGTACTGTACACGGACACGGTACTGTACTGTACACTGTACTGTACATGCACTATACACTGTGCTTTACTGTGCATGGACACTGTACTGTACTGTACATTGTACTGTACATGTGCACTATGATGTACATGGACACTGTACTGTACATGGAAAATGTACTGTACTTTACACGGTACTGTACATGTATACATTACTGTACACTGTGATGTACTACACTGTACACGTACACTGTACTGTACACTGTGCTGTACTGTATATGGACACTCTTAAAGCAATCTTCAGCAACAACTCAGCTACCTCGTAGCCTGGAGCTGGGTCGGCTGGGTGCAGCTAACCCTGCTGCTTGGGCCTCCAGCCTTTGGCTGACTTAAGTCTGGTCGCAATCTGCCGAGCTGTGGCTACCGGTTGCCGGTCAACAGACGCCTGGCTCGCGCTAAAATAAACACTACTGTAGAAATGATTCCCAGATCCAGTCGAACCATGTGACCACATGACACACACAGTCTGTTTTCTGTACATCTGAGGAGGGGTTTTCATGCACACCCATTCAAATTCAGAACATGAATGTGTTTGAATTTCAAATGCCAAGGACCCTGCCGTCAAATAGTCACTATGTCCATCCCCTGCGCACCGAGGTGAGGCCCTCATTAAGGGGAGACTAAAACCCTGAACCCTAGATCTTACTTCAAGTAGGAGAGAGAAGGTACTGAACGCTTACTTTATAGGCCTTCCCCCCGCACCCGGATCTACGGGGAACCCCTCACCCGGATCTTGGGGGAACCCCGCAGCCGGATCTAGGGGATACCCCGCAGCCGGATCTAGGGGGAACCCCGCAGCCGGATCTAGGGGGGACCCCACACCCGGATATAGGGGGAACCCCGCCGCCGGATATAGGGGAACCCCACACCCGGATATAGGGGGAACCCCGCCGCCGGATATAGGGGGAACCCCTCACCCGGATCTTGGAGGAACCCCGCCGCCGGATATAGGGGGAACCCCACACCCGGATATAGGGGGAACCCCACACCCGGATATAGGGGGAACCCCACACCCGGATATAGGGGGAACCCCACACCCGGATATAGGGGGAACCCCACACCCGGATATAGGGGGAACCCCGCCGCCGGATATAGGGGGAACCCCTCACCCGGATATAGGGGGAACCCCGCCGCCGGATATAGGGGAACCCCACACCCGGATATAGGGGGAACCCCGCCGCCGGATATAGGGGGAACCCCACACCCGGATATAGGGGGAACCCCGCCGCCGGATATAGGGGGAACCCCACACCCGGATATAGGGGGAACCCCGCCGCCGGATATAGGGGAACCCCACACCCGGATATAGGGGGAACCCCGCCGCCGGATATAGGGGGAACCCCACACCCGGATATAGGGGGAACCCCGCCGCCGGATATAGGGGGAACCCCACACCCGGATATAGGGGGAACCCCGCCGCCGGATATAGGGGAACCCCACACCCGGATATAGGGGGAACCCCGCCGCCGGATATAGGGGGAACCCCACACCCGGATATAGGGGGAACCCCACACCCGGATATAGGGGGAACCCCACACCCGGATATAGGGGGAACCCCGCCGCCGGATATAGGGGGAACCCCACACCCGGATATAGGGGGAACCCCGCCGCCGGATATAGGGGGAACCCCACACCCGGATATAGGGGGAACCCCGCCGCCGGATATAGGGGAACACCGCACACAAATCTAGGGGGAACAGAGTAGGCATGCACGGGCTGTCCTTCCAGCACCTCTAGCACCTGCTTGCCCTAGGATCCTGAAGGGTATCCTTTATTAAATCATGACGCGACGTATTCATACCTCGCCATAAAAGCGATCCCCGCCGCTGACGCGTGCCAGGCTGGCGTGGCTGCCCACTCTGTGCTGGCCGCTCGCTCCCGCTGGTGAGGCGGTCGCCATCGTCCTCGTCAGCCTGAGCCGAGGCGCCGCCCTGCTGCTGCTTGAGGTGGAAATCAAAGCTGGCGCTGCGCCGGACCTGGAAAGAGTGGGAGGAAGTGTGAGGGATCTTTAATACGTTTGTTTTCCGGAGTAGAAGCCAGAGCTGGGGCTGCGGCAGACCTGAAAAGTGTGAGGTAAGTGTGGGGGGAGTTTTTGAGGGGTTTAAATAAACATGGTATTCTGGCAAAATGGTCTTCTGGTAAAAAGCTGGCACGGCGGCACAACTGGAAACGACAAAATGTGGGAAAGTGTGAGGGGGTGGAATAACAATGGCCAGCGAGGTGGCATTGCCTAGCTGTTACTCTAGGTTGAAGTAAATTGAATGGAAATATCGGAAATTGTGGGGCAAGTGTAAAAAGTTTGAACACAAATGCCCCCCATTTTGTGTGGGCTTGTGAGTGTATCATGCGGGAGTGTGACCAGTGGGGAGGGGCTGAGCTCAGGGGCTGAGGTCAGGGGCAGTCAAAGAGGCTAACTAACCCAACCCCCCAAAATGCCAATTGAGTTGTTCAGATCAGGATTGTGAGAGTTGTAAATGAGCGAGTGACCTCACGTCCAGGATTGGGTTCAAAAGTCCAGGTCAGTCTCCATTCAAGGGTCTATGTCGGCGAAATAATATCAACAATATATCAACAAAATATCAATATATCAACAATATATCAATATATCAACATATCAACAATATATCAATATATCAACAATATATCAATATATCAACAAAATATCAACAAAATATCCAATATATCAACAAATATCATTATATCAACAAAATATCAATATATCAACAAAATATCAACAAACTATCAATATATCAACAATATATCAATATATCAACAAAATATCAATATATCAACAATATATCAACAATATATCAAGAGCTTCCCACTTTAAAAAAGAAAAACTCAAAAAAAGGCATACAGTATCCATCCCTCGCCCTCCCCCCTGCCCCCCTGTGTGTTCGCCTACCCTCACATGCATAAGCTGCTGTGTCATCTTATGCATGAAGGACTTGGACTGATGGAACGATTTGCAGGAGCCGGCGACGGAGAGGTCCTCCTGCATCTTGGAGCCCTTGAAAAACTTGCCGGTTTGGGAGCCCAGGCGGGTTGGAATGGACCTGAGAAGGGCAGGATGGATTGCCAGGGTTTAGGGATTGCTAATTAAGAGCATAGTGTACCCTAACCCAGTCACCAATAGACCACACACCAGATGCGCTTGCGTGCCTCCTTGCTCTTGATTTCCGGCGGGAAGCCTGTCGGAGGCGGGCCCTCGTCGCTGGTGTCAAACGCCTCCAGGGTCACCGCAAGGAACAGGGACAGGAACGTGTACTTGCCTGCCCAGGAGGATAGGGAAAGGAGGAGGATAGGGTGATGTGTGATTGATGTACATATGAAGGAGGAGGATAGGGTGGTGTGTGGTGGCCAGGTGAAGGCCGGAGGGGAGCCATTGTGCAGCTGCCTGCTTCAAGTCTGGGGGCAGGCATCCTTCAGCCCCCAGCTGCTGGCCAGAGGGTAGCCATTGGGCAGCTGCCTGCTTCAGGTCTGGGGGCAGGCATCCTTCAGCCCCCAGCTGCTGGCCAGAGGGTAGCCATTGGGCAGCTGCCTGCTTCAGGTCTGGGGGCAGGCATCCTTCAGCCCCCAGCTGCTGGCCAGAGGGGAGTCATTGGGCAGCTGCAGCTCCAACAGCTCTTGGTTGCCTTGGTAGCAAGCCAATCAGGTGGAGCAATAGAGAATCACTCAGTCTTATCTCAGGTGTTTGCTGCAAACCTGGTTAAGAACATGGATCTCCCTCGTGCTCCAGTTCCCTGTGGCTCTAACCTAGCAGGAGGTACAACAGGAGGCATAGGGTGATGTGTGATTGATGTACATCTGAAGGGGGCAGATAGGGTGATGTGTGATTGATGTACATCTGTAGGGGGGCAGATAGGGTGGTGTGTGATTGATGTACATCTGAAGGGGGGGCAGATAGGGTGATGTGTGATTGATGTACATCTGAAGGGGGGGCAGATAGGGTGATGTGTGATTGATGTACATCTGAAGGAGGGGCGAGATGTGATAGCCTGATCACAAATTGTGATTGTTTAAAACCCTGGTTTAACATAAAAACGACACTTCCCATGCCCTGCTTCATGCGACTGGTCCCCTAGTGCACAGCACGGCATATAAGAGTTGAGTGCAGTGTCTAACCGCTTTCCAACCACCCTCTCAACCGCATTCCAACCGCCTGCCAGCCGCCCATGTCTCACCCAACATGATCCAAATGAGGAACCAGGCGACGGAACCATAGCTGCTGGCCCGTGCAACGCTGTACATGGTCTGCTGGTAGTTCTCCAGCGTCATGACCTGGTGTGGGGAAGTGTGAACTGTGTGGGTAGTGTGAACAACAGGCCTAGCAGTTCTGCTAGGTGTTGGTACAGATTCTTGGTGTTGAAGCTGTACCAACACAATACTGCTAGTGTTGGTACAGCTTCATCACCAAGAGTCCAAACGCTAAAATGCAAAACGTCCTTACATCAGGGATTCGACCCTTTTATAATCAGAGCAGGTGGTTCACGATCTAGAGGGCAGATTTGTGTGAAACAATATAAAGAAATCATAATGTTGAAAAGTGCAAGGATCCGGATCACAGAGCTTGCCCCCAGGAGTAACAGCTCTGTGGCACCGTAGCCTCCAGGGCATTTCCTCCTCCCAGGAGTTACAGCTCCATAGCACTGTAACCTCCAGTGCAAGGATCCAGAGCACAGGGCCCTCAGAGGCAACTGCTCTGTAGCCTCCAGGGCATGTCCCACCAAGAGTAGTCTACAGCTGCAAATCCCATCAGGGATCACACGGCAACCAGTGGACGATGAAAACGAAAAAGTGGGAGGGCAGCACACCCTTCATGTTACCCCCCACCTGGCTTGCCACACCCCACCTGGCTTGCCACACCCCACTTGGCTTGCCACACCCCACCTGGCTTGCCACACCCCACCTGGCTTGCCACACCCCACTTGGCTTGCCACACCCCACCTGGCTTGCCACACCCCACTTGGCTTGCCACACCCCACCTGGCTTGCCACACCCCACCTGGCTTGCCACACCCCACCTGGCTTGCCACACCCCACCTGGCTTGCCACACCCCACCTGGCTTGCCACACCCCACCTGGCTTGCCACACCCCACCTGGCTTGCCACACCCCACCTGGCTTGCCACACCCCACCTGGCTTGCCACACCCCACCTGGCTTGCCACACCCCACCTGGCTTGCCACACCCCACCTGGCTTGCCACACCCCACCTGGCTTGCCACACCCCACCTGGCTTGCCACACCCCACCTGGCTTGCCACACCCCACCTGGCTTGCCACACCCCACCTGGCTTGCCACACCCCACCTGGCTTGCCACACCCCACTTGGCTTGCCACACCCCACCTGGCTTGCCACACCCCACCTGGCTTGCCACACCCCACCTGGCTTGCCACACCCCACCTGGCTTGCCACACCCCACCTGGCTTGCCACACCCCACCTGGCTTGCCACACCCCACCTGGCTTGCCACACCCCACCTGGCTTGCCACACCCCACCTGGCTTGCCACACCCCACCTGGCTTGCCACACCCCACCTGGCTTGCCACACCCCACCTGGCTTGCCACACCCCACCTGGCTTGCCACACCCCACCTGGCTTGCCACACCCCACTTGGCTTGCCACACCCCACCTGGCTTGCCACACCCCACCTGGCTTGCCACACCCCACCTGGCTTGCCACACCCCACTTGGCTTGCCACACCCCACCTGGCTTGCCACACCCCACCTGGCTTGCCACACCCCACCTGGCTTGCCACACCCCACTTGGCTTGCCACACCCCACCTGGCTTGCCACACCCCACCTGGCTTGCCACACCCCACCTGGCTTGCCACACCCCACCTGGCTTGCCACACCCCACTTGGCTTGCCACACCCCACCTGGCTTGCCACACCCCACCTGGCTTGCCACACCCCACCTGGCTTGCCACACCCCACTTGGCTTGCCACACCCCACTTGGCTTGCCACACCCCACCTGGCTTGCCACACCCCACCTGGCTTGCCACACCCCACCTGGCTTGCCACACCCCACCTGGCTTGCCACACCCCACCTGGCTTGCCACACCCCACCTGGCTTGCCACACCCCACTTGGCTTGCCACACCCCACCTGGCTTGCCACACCCCACCTGGCTTGCCACACCCCACCTGGCTTGCCACACCCCACCTGGACCAAACCAATGCATGCATAGACAACAAAATGCTGCATTGCATGTATGAAGGCATCCACCTTCAGGCCATACTGCAGCGCAGGCAGCTCCATTCCAACTGCGAGGCCACACCTCCCTTGATCAATAAATATGACTGGGGCGCCACCCATAAGGCCGCATCACTGGGCAGCCACACCTCACCTAATATGACTGGGGCGCCACCCATAAGGCCGCATCACTGGGCAGCCACACCTCACCTAATATGACTAGGGCGCCACCCATAAGGCCGCATCACTGGGCAGCCACACCTCACCTAATATGACTAGGGCGCCACCCATAAGGCCGCATCACTGGGCAGCCACACCTCACCTAATATGACTGGGGCGCCACCCATAAGGCCGCATCACTGGGCAGCCACACCTCACCTAATATGACTAGGGCGCCACCCATAAGGCCGCATCACTGGGCAGCCACACCTCACCTAATATGACTGGGGCGCCACCCATAAGGCCGCATCACTGGGCAGCCACACCTCACCTAATATGACTAGGGCGCCACCCATAAGGCCGCATCACTGGGCAGCCACACCTCACCTAATATGACTAGGGCGCCACCCATAAGGCCGCATCACTGGGCAGCCACACCTCACCTAATATGACTAGGGCGCCACCCATAAGGCCGCATCACTGGGCAGCCACACCTCACCTAATATGACTAGGGCGCCACCTATAAGGCCGCATCACTGGGCAGCCACACCTCACCTAATATGACTAGGGCGCCATCCATAAGGCCGCATCACTGGGCAGCCACACCTCACCTAATAAGACTGGGGCGCCACCCATAAGGCCGCATCACTGGGCAGCCACACCTCACCTAATATGACTAGGGCGCCACCCATAAGGCCGCATCACTGGGCAGCCACACCTCACCTAATATGACTAGGGCGCCACCCATAAGGCCGCATCACTGGGCAGCCACACCTCACCTAATATGACTGGGGCGCCACCCATAAGGCCGCATCACTGGGCAGCCACACCTCACCTAATATGACTAGGGCGCCACCCATAAGGCCGCATCACTGGGCAGCCACACCTCACCTAATATGACTGGGGCGCCACCCATAAGGCCGCATCACTGGGCAGCCACACCTCACCTAATATGACTAGGGCGCCACCCATAAGGCCGCATCACTGGGCAGCCACACCTCACCTAATATGACTAGGGCGCCACCCATAAGGCCGCATCACTGGGCAGCCACACCTCACCTAATATGACTAGGGCGCCACCCATAAGGCCGCATCACTGGGCAGCCACACCTCACCTAATATGACTAGGGCGCCACCTATAAGGCCGCATCACTGGGCAGCCACACCTCACCTAATATGACTAGGGCGCCATCCATAAGGCCGCATCACTGGGCAGCCACACCTCACCTAATAAGACTGGGGCGCCACCCATAAGGCCGCATCACTGGGCAGCCACACCTCACCTAATATGACTAGGGCGCCACCCATAAGGCCGCATCACTGGGCAGCCACACCTCACCTAATATGACTAGGGCGCCACCCATAAGGCCGCATCACTGGGCAGCCACACCTCACCTAATATGACTGGGGCGCCACCCATAAGGCCGCATCACTGGGCAGCCACACCTCACCTAATATGACTAGGGCGCCACCCATAAGGCCGCATCACTGGGCAGCCACACCTCACCTAAATATGACTAGGGCGCCACCCATAAGGCCGCATCACTGAGCAGCCACACCTCACCTAATATGACTGGGGCGCCACCCATAAGGCCGCATCACTGGGCAGCCACACCTCACCTAATATGACTAGGGCGCCACCCATAAGGCCGCATCACTGGGCAGCCACACCTCACCTAATATGACTAGGGCGCCACCCATAAGGCCGCATCACTGGGCAGCCACACCTCACCTAATATGACTGGGGCGCCACCCATAAGGCCGCATCACTGGGCAGCCACACCTCACCTAATATGACTAGGGCGCCACCCATAAGGCCGCATCACTGGGCAGCCACACCTCACCTAATATGACTGGGGCGCCACCCATAAGGCCGCATCACTGGGCAGCCACACCTCACCTAATATGACTAGGGCGCCACCCATAAGGCCGCATCACTGGGCAGCCACACCTCACCTAATATGACTAGGGCGCCACCCATAAGGCCGCATCACTGGGCAGCCACACCTCACCTAATATGACTAGGGCGCCACCCATAAGGCCGCATCACTGGGCAGCCACACCTCACCTAATATGACTAGGGCGCCACCTATAAGGCCGCATCACTGGGCAGCCACACCTCACCTAATATGACTAGGGCGCCACCCATAAGGCCGCATCACTGGGCAGCCACACCTCACCTAAATATGACTAGGGCGCCACCCATAAGGCCGCATCACTGGGCAGCCACACCTCACCTAATATGACTGGGGCGCCACCCATAAGGCCGCATCACTGGGCAGCCACACCTCACCTAATATGACTAGGGCGCCACCCATAAGGCCGCATCACTGGGCAGCCACACCTCACCTAATATGACTAGGGCGCCACCCATAAGGCCGCATCACTGGGCAGCCACACCTCACCTAATATGACTAGGGCGCCACCCATAAGGCCGCATCACTGGGCAGCCACACCTCACCTAATATGACTAGGGCGCCACCCATAAGGCCGCATCACTGGGCAGCCACACCTCACCTAATATGACTAGGGCGCCACCCATAAGGCCGCATCACTGGGCAGCCACACCTCACCTAATATGACTAGGGCGCCACCCATAAGGCCGCATCACTGGGCAGCCACACCTCACCTAATATGACTAGGGCGCCACCCATAAGGCCGCATCACTGGGCAGCCACACCTCACCTAATATGACTAGGGCGCCACCCATAAGGCCGCATCACTGGGCAGCCACACCTCACCTAATATGACTAGGGCGCCACCCATAAGGCCGCATCACTGGGCAGCCACACCTCACCTAATATGACTAGGGCGCCACCCATAAGGCCGCATCACTGGGCAGCCACACCTCACCTAATATGACTAGGGCGCCACCCATAAGGCCGCATCACTGGGCAGCCACACCTCACCTAATATGACTAGGGCGCCACCCATAAGGCCGCATCACTGGGCAGCCACACCTCACCTAATATGACTGGGGCGCCACCCATAAGGCCGCATCACTGGGCAGCCACACCTCACCTAATATGACTAGGGCGCCACCCATAAGGCCGCATCACTGGGCAGCCACACCTCACCTAATATGACTAGGGCGCCACCCATAAGGCCGCATCACTGGGCAGCCACACCTCACCTAATATGACTAGGGCGCCACCCATAAGGCCGCATCACTGGGCAGCCACACCTCACCTAATATGACTAGGGCGCCACCCATAAGGCCGCATCACTGGGCAGCCACACCTCACCTAATATGACTAGGGCGCCACCCATAAGGCCGCATCACTGGGCAGCCACACCTCACCTAATATGACTAGGGCGCCACCCATAAGGCCGCATCACTGGGCAGCCACACCTCACCTAATATGACTAGGGCGCCACCCATAAGGCCGCATCACTGGGCAGCCACACCTCACCTAATATGACTAGGGCGCCACCCATAAGGCCGCATCACTGGGCAGCCACACCTCACCTAATATGACTAGGGCGCCACCCATAAGGCCGCATCACTGGGCAGCCACACCTCACCTAATATGACTAGGGCGCCACCCATAAGGCCGCATCACTGGGCAGCCACACCTCACCTAATATGACTAGGGCGCCACCCATAAGGCCGCATCACTGGGCAGCCACACCTCACCTAATATGACTAGGGCGCCACCCATAAGGCCGCATCACTGGGCAGCCACACCTCACCTAATATGACTAGGGCGCCACCCATAAGGCCGCATCACTGGGCAGCCACACCTCACCTAATATGACTAGGGCGCCACCCATAAGGCCGCATCACTGGGCAGCCACACCTCACCTAATATGACTAGGGCGCCACCCATAAGGCCGCATCACTGGGCAGCCACACCTCACCTAATATGACTAGGGCGCCACCCATAAGGCCGCATCACTGGGCAGCCACACCTCACCTAATATGACTAGGGCGCCACCCATAAGGCCGCATCACTGGGCAGCCACACCTCACCTAATATGACTAGGGCGCCACCCATAAGGCCGCATCACTGGGCAGCCACACCTCACCTAATATGACTAGGGCGCCACCCATAAGGCCGCATCACTGGGCAGCCACACCTCACCTAATATGACTAGGGCGCCACCCATAAGGCCGCATCACTGGGCAGCCACACCTCACCTAATATGACTAGGGCGCCACCCATAAGGCCGCATCACTGGGCAGCCACACCTCACCTAATATGACTAGGGCGCCACCCATAAGGCCGCATCACTGGGCAGCCACACCTCACCTAATATGACTAGGGCGCCACCCATAAGGCCGCATCACTGGGCAGCCACACCTCACCTAATATGACTAGGGCGCCACCCATAAGGCCGCATCACTGGGCAGCCACACCTCACCTAATATGACTAGGGCGCCACCCATAAGGCCGCATCACTGGGCAGCCACACCTCACCTAATATGACTAGGGCGCCACCCATAAGGCCGCATCACTGGGCAGCCACACCTCACCTAATATGACTAGGGCGCCACCCATAAGGCCGCATCACTGGGCAGCCACACCTCACCTAATATGACTAGGGCGCCACCCATAAGGCCGCATCACTGGGCAGCCACACCTCACCTAATATGACTAGGGCGCCACCCATAAGGCCGCATCACTGGGCAGCCACACCTCACCTAATATGACTAGGGCAGCCACACCTCACCTAATATGACTAGGGCGGCCACCATAAGGCCGCATCACTGGGCAGCCACACCTCACCTAATATGACTAGGGCGCCACCCATAAGGCCGCATCACTGGGCAGCCACACCTCACCTAATATGACTAGGGCGCCACCCATAAGGCCGCATCACTGGGCAGCCACACCTCACCTAATATGACTAGGGCGCCACCCATAAGGCCGCATCACTGGGCAGCCACACCTCACCTAATATGACTAGGGCGCCACCCATAAGGCCGCATCACTGGGCAGCCACACCTCACCTAATATGACTAGGGCGCCACCCATAAGGCCGCATCACTGGGCAGCCACACCTCACCTAATATGACTAGGGCGCCACCCATAAGGCCGCATCACTGGGCAGCCACACCTCACCTAATATGACTAGGGCGCCACCCATAAGGCCGCATCACTGGGCAGCCACACCTCACCTAATATGACTAGGGCGCCACCCATAAGGCCGCATCACTGGGCAGCCACACCTCACCTAATATGACTAGGGCGCCACCCATAAGGCCGCATCACTGGGCAGCCACACCTCACCTAATATGACTAGGGCGCCACCCATAAGGCCGCATCACTGGGCAGCCACACCTCACCTAATATGACTAGGGCGCCACCCATAAGGCCGCATCACTGGGCAGCCACACCTCACCTAATATGACTAGGGCGCCACCCATAAGGCCGCATCACTGGGCAGCCACACCTCACCTAATATGACTAGGGCGCCACCCATAAGGCCGCATCACTGGGCAGCCACACCTCACCTAATATGACTAGGGCGCCACCCATAAGGCCGCATCACTTGGGCAGCCACACCTCACCTAATATGACTAGGGCGCCACCCATAAGGCCGCATCACTGGGCAGCCACACCTCACCTAATATGACTAGGGCGCCACCCATAAGGCCGCATCACTGGGCAGCCCACACCTCACCTAATATGACTTAGGGCGCCACCCATAAGGCCGCATCACTGGGCAGCCACACCTCACCTAATATGACTAGGGCGCCACCCATAAGGCCGCATCACTGGGCAGCCACACCTCACCTAATATGACTAGGGCGCCACCCATAAGGCCGCATCACTGGGCAGCCACACCTCACCTAATATGACTAGGGCGCCACCCATAAGGCCGCATCACTGGGCAGCCACACCTCACCTAATATGACTAGGGCGCCACCCATAAGGCCGCATCACTGGGCAGCCCACACCTCACATAATATGACTAGGGCGCCATCCATAAGGCCGCATCACGGGCAGCCACACCTCACTTAATATGACTTAGGCGCCACCATAGGCCGCATCACTGGGGCAGCCACACCTCACCTAATATGGACTAGGGCGCCACCCCATAAGGGCCGCATCACTGGGCAGCCACACCTCACCTAATATGACTAGGGCGCACCCATAAGGCCGCATCACTGGGCAGCCACACCTCACCTAATATTGACTAGGGCGCCATCCATAAGCCGCATCACTGGGCAGCCACACCTCACCTAATATGACTAGGGCGCCACCCATAAGGCCGCATCACTGGGCAGCCACACCTCACCTAATATGACTAGGGCGCCAACCCATAAGGGCCGCATCACTGGGCAGCCACACCTCACCTAATATGACTAGGGCGCCACCCATTAAGGCCGCATCACTGGGCAGCCACACCTCACCTAATATGACTAGGCGCCACCCATAAGGCCGCATCACTGGGCAGCCACACCTCACCTAATATGACTAGGGCGCCACCCATAAGGCCGCATCACTGGGCAGCCACACCTCACCTAATATGACTAGGGCGCCACCCATAAGGCCGCATCACTGGGCAGGCCACACCTCACCTAATATGACTAGGGCGCCACCCATAAGGCCGCATCACTGGGCAGCCACACCTCACCTAATATGACTAGGGCGCCACCCATAAGGCCGCATCACTGGGCAGCCACACCTCACCTAATATGACTAGGCGCCACCCATAAGGCCGCATCACTGGGCAGCCACACCTCACCTAATATGACTAGGGCGCCACCCATAAGGCCGCATCACTGGGCAGCCACACCTCACCTAATATGACTAGGGCGCCACCCATAAGGCCGCATCACTGGGCAGCCACACCTCACCTAATATGACTAGGGCGCCACCCATAAGGCCGCATCACCGGGCAGCCACACCTCACCTAATATGACTAGGGCGCCACCCATAAGGCCGCATCACTGGGCAGCCACACCTCACCTAATATGACTAGGGCGCCACCCATAAGGCCGCATCACTGGGCAGCCACACCTCACCTAAATATGACTAGGGCGCCACCCATAAGGCCGCATCACTGGGCAGCCACACCTCACCTAATATGACTAGGGCGCCACCCATAAGGCCGCATCACTGGGCAGCCACACCTCACCTAATATGACTAGGGCGCCACCCATAAGGCCGCATCACTGGGCAGCCACACCTCACCTAAAACCCGATCATCATACAGCAGAGGTGCTCGACAATGCGCCCTTCAAGCCTAGCCTCTCTGATCGGCCACCATGCCTTCAGCCCCCCCACTGGACAGGTGAAACCTCACCTGGAAGGCGATCATCATGGAGCTGAGGAAAGTGCTGAAGTTGGGGTACCCCTGGATACCTAGGTAGGTCAGGTCCAGAGTCAGGGGACCTAGGGCAGCAGCAGCGGCAGCAGCAGCAGCAGCAGGGTGAGTAAAGTTGAAGGGTAAGAGGTTGAACATCAAAAAAAACAGCCGTTCACACTTCCCACCCCACACAAATCACACACAGACAAACCTCCCATCCCTCTCTGATCAGACACATTCATGCCCAAACCGCAAAACAAGAGCACCGGCCCTCATTAGAAACACATGAACACCCATAATGCTAAACAAGATCTAACACCGGCCCTCTGACGAATCAGAGACATAAATGCCCAAAACATGCCCACCCATAATACAAATATAATTTGATGATACCATACCATACCATACCGTAATACCAGATGCGACAAGATCCGACACCGTCCCTCTTACCCAACAGCATATCAATGCCCAAAGCAAGGCATGCCCTCCTCCTTCCTACCCAATCATGCCAGGGAGAAATCCTACACCCTCGGCCCTCTCACCAAACACGTTCATCCCGACAATGCCAAACACAAGCCAGAAGAGAACAATGAGCACCGCTATGGCCGCGTAGCTGATGAGGGCCTTGGCTATAATGGTGGAGATTGCCATCATGGAGTCTGAGGCGCGAATGAAGACCAGCATGCGCAGCACACGCATCCCTCGCACCACCCGCAGGCCTAGATCCTCCCTGCAGGGAAAAAGGGGAGAAGGGGGGCAGTGTGGAGGGAGCAGAGCTGGCAGAGGGTCACTGGCAGAGGAGGAGGAGACAGGGTCCAGGGGGAAGAGCTGACAAGCCTGATCAAACACAGCATGTGCAATCCACACAAGTATCCACACGTGAAAGAAAAAATAATACATGTTGATGCCATGGCAGCGTGTTAAAATCTCGGGATGGTGGGTTGAATGGTTAGAATGACCCCAGGAGAACACTGGCGCAACCTCAACCAGATCGCCAAGGCGGCAGAGCTGGCTGGTTTGAAATTGAACAGTTGCATAACATCCAGCTGTTCAAGGTGTTGCCCTTAGAGTGTGTTCACTGGTTGTGTGTGAATCCCCTTCATACCTCCCTGCGAGTGCTACAGTAGGTTCAGTGCTAATGTGTGAATTCCTCAAGACCTCCCTGTGAATGTGCGATGTTCCCTCACACCTCCCTGCCTGTGTGTGAATCCCCTTCATACCTTCCCTCCCAACTGTGTAAACTCCTCCCCACTGTGTGAGCCTCCCCTCCCCTTCATACCTCACTGCATAGATGCCGCCTGCACCCTCCATCACCACCTCCGCAATTCCCAGCATCATCATCACCAGCTGGGGCAGCAGGACGGAGGGAGTCAAGTCAGAACAGAGCAGGGCAGCAGGCCAGTCAGTGTATGGAGCGGGCCAGTCGGGGCAGGCCATTCAGTGATCCCCACCATCATCATCACCACCAAAGGACAGTGGTGTAGGGGGCATTGAGGTTAGTACATGGAGCATGCCAGTCAGTTTATGAAGCATGCCAGTCGGGGCAGGCCATTCAGTGATCCCCACCATCATCATCACCACCAAAGGACAGTGGTGTAGGGGGCATTGAGGTTAGTACATGGAGCATGCCAGTCAGTTTATGGAGCATGCCAGTCGGGGCAGGCCATTCAGTGATCCCCACCATCATCATCACCACCAAAGGACAGTGGTGTAGGGGGCATTGAGGTTAGTACATGGAGCATGCCAGTCAGTTTATGGAGCATGCCAGTCGGGGCAGGCCATTCAGTGATCCCCACCATCATCATCACCACCAAAGGACAGTGGTGTAGGGGGCATTGAGGTTAGTACATGGAGCATGCCAGTCAGTTTATGAAGCATGCCAGTCGGGACAGGCCATTCAGTGATCCCCACCATCATCATCACCACCAAAGGACAGTGGTGTAGGGGGCATTGAGGTTAGTACATGGAGCATGCCAGTCAGTTTATTTAGCATGCCAGTCGGGGCAGGCCATTCAGTGATCCCCACCATCATCATCACCAACTGAGGGCAGTGGTGCAGGGGGCAGTCAAGGCAGTGCAGGGGAGTCAGATTAAAACCAGCACACAGCCACGCTACCCCAAACAAGCATTTGCCCATTTGGGAAGTGGTTCTGACCTCTGGGCATACAGAGTCGGTCTCTGTGGTTTCAAAAATAGGGATCGGATTCAAGAGATCTGAATTCAAGAGATCTGGATTTAAGAGATCTGGATTCAGAGGTGACAGCTCAGGAGTCAGGATATAATAATAAAATAAACGATACGCCCCGAGGCGTGGATTAAAGAAGCCACCCGTTTGGCCGCAGCACTAGGTGAGCTACCAATCCACCATGAAGCTACCTGGAGTCAGGATATGGTCGTGTGACCCAAGGGTTGAGTCCTCGGCTACGAGTCCAACTTCAGCGGGCTGCCCTGTGGCCACCAAAGGCCTGATTGGAACCAAGCCTGGTTCGGCCCTCGGCCAGCAGCCCACGCAGCGTGGCTAATCACAGCTGAGTCCTCGGGCCGGAGCCTGGAGTGTAGCTGACAGGCACCTTAGTCAGCTACACTCCACCTCCAGCTCCAGCTACGGAATATCTCATGCAACGCAAACAATACGTCGTTCTATACTTACCGAGTTTCTCATATGTTGGCGATGACAGTTCCCTCCAGCTTTTTTCATAGCGGCAGCTTCCTCTTTCAACCCTCTACTACCGTACATTTGCTTTGCCTCCTCTCATAATCAACGTTGTTTGGGGTTGAGGGATCCATGAATAGACCAATTATGGACTGCCGACTCCAGTTTCCAGTCAGGAATTGAGAGCTTTGTTCAATAATTTGCCCTGAGGGCGGCCTTGAAAGAAATCTTTCATACTTTAGGGAAGGCAAATCAAATCTACGTTGTAGAACATATGATATAATATAAAGTATATAATATAAGTATGCAGAATATGCAGAACTATGACCCTGGAGCTTCCTGCATAGGTCTCCTGCCTCTGGTGGTGCCAAAGGTAAAAACAGAAATTATCACGCCTGCGCGGCCATTGCAGCTCAGCCGGCCCACCCCAGCCCGGCCCCGGCGCTTGCCGCCCAAAGCATCCCCAGAAACGGAGCGGTCCAGCAGGACAGCAGGACAGACCATTTTTCCAAGGGATGCCCGAGTGTACAGCAGTAGAAGCGGTACGGGTAGGGGGTGTCACCTGGAAGCATATCCAAGGGCTCCTGACAATGTCTGCCGGATGCGAGGCGACCACCAGCAGGGTGGTGTCCACAAGGAATACCCCCGTCAGCGCCCAGTTGGCCTGGAGGAGGAGGGACGGGGGGGCAGGGGGGAAGCTTTGGCAAAAATACCGATTCGTTTTTGTGTACCTTCCGCAGCTTATTACTGCTGCTGCTGCTTCATGTGCATGAGAAAGTGCTCTGGGGCACTTTGTTGGGGCACTTTGTTGGGAGCGGGCAGGGCCCAATTGGCTTGAGGAGCAGGGACATGGGAGCAGGGGGGGGGGGGGGGGGGATTTGGCTAATTAGTGACTTACCGTTCACCTAGATTAGCTTGTTGATGCTGCTTTTGGGATGCATGGAAAATAATATGGGGCAGTGTGTGACTGTGTATGGGGGCTGGGGTGCGGGTGGGGGGGAGGGGTCAAGATAAAATACCTGTGCCAGGAGAAGCTGTTTGTACAATCAGATCCTGGGAGTAAGGTCGGCAACGCTCTTGCAGCAGCAGCCGACGTGTTCAACAACCCAGAACTTCAGTTGTATTACCAGCCCCAGGTTCCCGGCAATAGCCATAAATTGCATGAAGCTTCATAACTTTCAGAACCTTGACGGAAAAGCCCAGAATGCAAAGCCGCCTAAACCAGCCCCTCCCCCCCTCCCCCATCCTCGCTTGTCACCTGCACCCTCCTGCACAGGTTGCATTCACCCCTCAATTTTATTAACCTCCATTTAGTAATACATGAATTGATTTTGGAGCCTAACAGCACAGCCACACTGCAAAGCCGCCTAAACCAGCACACACACACCCCTTCTCCCTCATCACCTGCACCCTTTTCCAAAGATTGCCCAAGGGCATGCTTGCATTACCCTTTCATTAATGTATTAATTAATTATTTGTTCATTTATTTATAGAGCCTAACAGCACAGCCAAAACTGCAAAGACGCCTCACCAAGCTCCTTCCTCCCTCATCACCTGCACCCTCCTCCACAGGATGCATCACCGGTAGGCCCTCAAGTGCGTTACCTCCTTAGTTAGTTAATTGATTTGTTGGACCTAACAGCAAAGTAAAAACTGCAAAGCCGCATACGCCCCCTCTCCCCCTCCTCCCTTGTCACCTGCACCATTATCCAAAGGTTGCATAGAAGCAAGATTGCATAACCCAATCATTAATTAATTATTTAAATTAATTATTTGTTTATTTATCCAGCTGATGAGCCTAAGAGCACAGCCGCGCTTCAAAGCCGCCTAAACCAGCCCCCCTCCCTCCTCCCTTGTCACCTGCACCATCCTCCAAAGGTTGCCCAGGGGCATGGTCGCATACTCGCTGGCCAACATGCCCACACTGCCGGCCACTGTCAACAGCATGAACTGGCCCCAGCGCTTCCCATGGACAAAGCGGTACAACCGGTACTGCCAGGCGAGGTACGACTTCCGGGAGTCCGAGGTAGCTGGCATGTAGCAGTCCATGTAGCCAACAAAATCCTGCCACAGGCAGATCCAGAGAAAATGAAAGACATTAAAACACATGACGACCAATAGAGGTTAGATAGACATGGGGAGAGATTGGGGATGAGGTAAGGCCTTGACAACTCTGCCCTATACCGTAGATTTGATTTCCCTTTTCTCAGATATGAAGGAACGAATTATTTTTAGGCTCTGCCCTCATAGCAAGATATGTACCCAAACTAATCATTTCTGACTGAAAACTGGCGTTGACGATCGATAATTAATAAAGCCATGGACGGTAACGGCGCAGATGTGGCTTCGGCCCAGGCTGCGCTGTTTCCTTAACTCTCACGCCCCCCACGGGGCGTAGCTTTCTTTCTTTCTTTCATTCTGAAGCCATGGATCCCCCGACCCCAAACAACATTAACTGTGAGGGAAGGCAAAGCAAAGCTACAGAAAGTCGATATGTCATTTCCTACCAGCCATTCAGGCTCTGGTACCTGATCTGTGCGTCAAGCCTGCTCCCCAATCCTCAGGACCTGCACCCTGCTCCCCATCACCTTCTCCCCAGTCCTCACCACCTGCTCCCCATCACCTTCCGGGGTGGGCCCGGTCATAAGGTGCAGGCAGAAGGCAGACAAAGCTCTCATGATCTGATCTTCAATCCTCGGAACCTGCTCCCCTATCATCAGAATCTGCGCCCGGCTCCTCATATAAAAACAAATCCCCTTCTTTACCACCTGACTCCTTTCCCCAGACTCCTCCGCTCCTCACCTCCACCGTGACCTCAGTCGCTGCCAGCGGGACAGGAGCAGCCCCTGCAGCGTTCCCCTCCGGCCCCGGATTATTTTCGCCATACAACACATCCGTGGCCACCGAGGATCTTTGCAACACGCTGCCCGGACGCCGCAGCGGACCTCCACGCTGCAACATGCATTAGAGGTCACGGATAAGGGCACTAGGTTCAAGTTTCTGGTTTCTTGCTTCAGGGTTCAAATTTCTTGCTTCAGGGTTTCCATGATGATGTGCTGAAGTCCCCTGTCCGCGCACTATCCCTCCACGCTCCAACTTCCAGGGTTCAGGGTTCAGGGATCAGGGTGTAGGGACAAAGCAGTAGGGCTTGGATCGCTATATTCAGGCTCCAGGTTTCAGGGCTTCGGGTTTTCCATAACAATGAGCAAAAGCCTAGTCCCCTGTCCACGCACTATCCCTCCACACGCCAACATCCAGGGATCAGGGTTCGGGGTTCAGGGATCGGAGTTAAGGAATTAAGCTGTAGGGGTTGGAGCGCCATTTTCAGGCTCCAGGTTTCAGGGCTTCGGGGTTTCCATAACGATGAGCTGAAGCCTAGTCCCCTGTCCACGCACTATCCCTCCACGCTCCAACATTCCAGGTCAGCTCGTTAAGGTCAGAGAAGGCACGGTGCTCAGGTCATGCACTCATTTTTGTACACGCCCCCCCCCCCCACACACACCTTCCCCTGGCAATTGCCCCCATCCTCCCCCCATCTGTAATTCCTTGTTCCACACATTTTTTATTTCTTGATTCACACTTGTGATTCCTTGATTCACACTTGTGATTCCTTGATCCACATCTGTGATTCCTTCATCCACATCCCCGCCTGACACGCCCCCCTTGGCCTTGACCTCACAATCCACGACTTTGTCTGGGCAGAAGGTACGCAATTTAAAGGTTCTTCTTGTCCTATAACTCCCCCCCCCCTTCCCCTGACCTCGTATTTCACGCCCCCGATGTCCCCACCCCTCACACACGCACACCTTGCCCCCGTCCCCACACAACACGCCCCCCCTACCCCTATCCACACTCACCACAACTTCTTCTGGCACTCTCAGCTGCGCGTTAGATTGTGCGCTGAACCTCACGCCCAGAGGCGTCTGCCTCCGCGGCGAGTCCAAAAGGCTGAAGGCATCGATGTCCACACCCACATGCCCGCCCGCGGCCCCCGGTTCGACCCCCTCCGCGATGCCCTGGGGCCGGCCGGTCCCGCCGTGCTTACTGCCATCAGCTCCGGCCCAGTCCAATGCGCCCTCCTCCGCGTTGCACAGCAGACGGGCGGTCCTGGGAGAAAGGGGCCCGACAGAGCGCTAGCTTCATGGCTCGATGGCTTGTTAAAAGCAGGGGAATATGAAGACGATCGGATCCAAACATGTACAGCTGCATCTTGGTGAGGACCACCATTCAAATTAAGTACAGCAGCATCTTGATCAAGACCACCATTTAAAATTCAAACCTGTAAAGCTGGATCTTGGTCAGGACCACCATTCAAAATCCAAACCTGAACAGCTGGATCTTGGTCAGGACCACCATTCAAAATTCAAACCTGAACACCTCGATCTTGGTCAGGACCATCATTCAAATTCCAAACCTGTACAGCTGGATCTTGGTCAGGACCATTATTCAAAATCCAAACCAGTACAACTGGATCTTGGTCAGGACCATTATTCAAAATCCGAACCTGTACAGCTGGATCTTGGTCAGGACCACCATTCAAAATTCAAACATGTGCAGCTGGATCTTGGTCAGGACCATCATTCAAAAACCAAACCTGTACAGCTGAATCTTGGTCAGGATCGCCATTCAAAATTCAAACCTGTACAGCTGGATCTTGGTCAGGATCGCCAGCACCGACTCGTCCCGCTTGTTGATCCGCTCGATGCTCTTCTGAAAGGCGATCGTGAAGACACGCTTGATCGTGTTCATCGTCTCGTGATTCTTCTGGGGGACGAAAGGTGCATAGGGACAGAAGGGAGGGTTGAGAGTTGAGGCAGGTCAGGGCCACGGGTCATCCGTGGGAAAGAGGACAGGCACGGGGCATGAGAGCTCGTGAGGTACGTATTTGCTCTCTTGCAGGGGGTCGCAGTGGGGTGGAAGCATCCGGGAAGACAAAGCTGTTTCATGTCATGAAGAGGGTAGGGTGACGGCCTCGGCCCACAGCTGTGCTGTGCCCTAGAAGAGAAGGGGAAAAACGCTTCGCCCCGTGGGAGGCGTGAGAGTCAAGGAAACAGCGCAGCCTGGGCCGTGGCAACATCTGTGCCGTTGCCGAGATGCTGTGCCCTATACTCACGCATCCCAAGGACGGGGCGTAGTTTATTTCGCCCGAGGGTGGCCGCGCG
This sequence comes from Limnomonas spitsbergensis, assembly GCA_037349105.1. NCBI lineage: Eukaryota > Viridiplantae > Chlorophyta > Chlorophyceae > Chlamydomonadales > Limnomonas > Limnomonas spitsbergensis. The sequence goes on from JAYJMM010000109.1 coordinate 1,140,319, forward strand.
GCTGCAGACTCCGATCAATCCTTCGATCCCCGAGCCGCACTGCACCCTCTCATGCAGAAAGAAAGAAAAACGACGCGCTCCGCCGAAGCAGGAGGCGTGAGGTGCCACTGGAGCACCCAAAACGGGGAGAGGACTATTTATTCCCTTCACCCTTTCCTGCAGGCCAATATAAATAATCAAATGCTGGGCCTGCCCGACTTCCCAATGGCCTTCACAGCAGACGCCAACCAGCTTGCCCTCTCCCCGACCTCCAGGCCCTCCTCCGTCACACTATCCACACCTGACTTCGGCCGAGAAGTATGGTATGGAAGCCCCTCACTTAGTACTCACATCCATGCCTGCATTCTCCCCCCCCCTCTCTCTGGGTGAGTGTGCCCCTCTCACACCTTGTTCAGAAGCTGCCGCTTAGATCTTTTAGCTTCCTCGATCTTGCAGAAGCGAGCAAACTTGATTTTCAGGACGGCAATGATCAGGTTCATCTGCGTGTGTGTGCGGGGAGGGGGGGGGCGTTATGTAACTTATGTGCTCAGCTAACAATCATTGGGGAGCCGACACACTCCTCAGCCCCCACTAAGCCAAAAGGGATCAAAATCATGACTGGCCCCAGCAACACACTCTTCAGCCAACACACTCTTCAGCCCCCACTAAGCCAAAAGGGAACAAAATCATGACCGGCCCCAGCAACACACTCTTCAGCCGACACAGTCTTCAGCCCCCACTAAGCCAATAGGGATCAAAATCATGACTGGCCCCAGCAGCACACTCTTCAGCCAACACACTCTTCAAACGACACACTCTTCAGCCCCCACTAAGCCAATAGGGATCAAAATCATGACTGGCCCCAGCAGCACACTCTTCAGGCCCCACTAAGCCAAAAGGGAACAAAATCATGACTGGCCCCAGCAGCACACTCTTCAGCCAACACACTCTTCAGCCCAAACTAAGCCAAAAGGGATGAAAATCATGACTGGCCCCAGCAGCACACTCTTCAGCCGACACAGTCTTCAGCCCCCACTAAGCCAAAAGGGATCAAAATCATGACTGGCCCCAGCAACACACTCTTCAGCCGACACAGTCTTCAGCCCCCACTCAGCCTATAGGGATCAAAATCATGACCGGCCCCAGCAACATAGTCTACAGCAACACCAATCCCCCTGGCCATAGGCTGGAGTGTGACCTCAATTGTGACTGAAGTGCACTCAAAAGGACCTAACGGGTAGCTGCCAGGACCCGTGCGCACCAGCAGATATGTCCCTAGCATGATGACCATCAGGAAGTAGATCACGGCAAAGGGAGAAACCACGTCTATTGCGCGGTACATGATGAAGTTCCTGTAAGAGGGAGGCGGTACAGGCGGTACATGGTGAAGTGCCCATGTGTGAGGGCGGAGGTACAGGCAGTACATCATGCAGTGCCTATGAGGGTAAGGCGGTACAGGCAGTGGGGTGTTGGTTCAGAAGCATGGACACCATTTGTCAGTTGATGATGCGTCAGGTATAAGTGATTAGATATCAGAGGGATTGGGTGGACTCTGAAAATCGACACTTTGTTACAGGTGACAGAAGGGGCCTGTCACTAGGGGGGTCGGACTAGTCCCCCAACGCCCCTCCGGCTTATAAAGCGACCCCATGGTTGGCGCCTTAGCACACGGAAGAATCGACTGGCGTCCAGAACTTGAGCCATTGAATGCAAAATGGAACGTCGCTTTTTTTCCTGGTCGATTCTTTGTTGTGCATAGGCGCCAACCGGGCACTGAAGCCCCTGTTTGGGGGACTAGTCCGACCCCCCTAGTGACAGGCCCCTTGGTGACAGGTGTGTGTTCGCCAACATGGATCAAGAACCATGCGATGAGAAAAACTAGGGTGCTCAACACTTAACCTGCGTTATAGATTGGTGAAGGATAAGGTTGATGCCCCTTTCCCCTTTTGGTATAGAAAGATATAAGCAAACAGTACCTCTTGTACGTGCGGAAGAAAGTGATCAAACAAGGCAACATACTAACAATGGCATGGGATCTGGATGTAAGAAGAAATCATGGATCTATATATCTATTGATCTCTGCCACCTACATGCCAGTGGTGGTGAGACACTGCTGAATGGTCAAGGCCGCTAAGCCCATGTTGTCCCAGCCGGCGACGCTCTTTGCCTGGTTCTGCCCCAAGTGCTGCGCTCAACGGGAAGTGGCCGGGAGGGAGGAACGGGAGGGAGGGGTGAAGGGGAAGGAGGGAGGAGAGGAAGGAAGAGGAAAGGGTGGGAGAGAGGAAGCATGGGAGGGGGAAAAGGGAGTGAGGGAGAAAAAAGTGGGAGGGAGGAAAGAGTGGGAGGGAGGAAGTAAGGAGGAAGTAGGATAAGCAAGGGCAGGAAACAAATCTTCCTAATGAGAACTTCAAAAAACATGCCGCTGTCCTTGAGTAGGGAGTTCATGAGGAGGGAAAGCGGGCGGCAGGGTGGGAGCTAGGGAGTCCTTCAACTTTGCCACCTAAATTACCACCTGCATACTTGATACTTCTCATTCTATGACGCACTACGCCATGTATGAATCCAGGATTCACTTCTCCCCCAACAATCAGCCATCGCACCGTGCACGTGAAGTTAGCTGGGCAGGACCGCCACGCACCACACCCGCCTAGGTCCTCATCGTCCAGGCTGAACACAACTGTCTCCGGCAGGCCCGACCCATCCTGAATGCTGCGGTTCGGGGTTCAGGGTCTGTGATTCAGGGTTTGAGGTTCAAGTTGCAAAGTTCAGGATGAATGCTCAAGCCCAGGCAAGTGCGCATGCATTCCTGCAGGAATGGCCTGTTTTTACTCCTAGTACACTGGGTCCAATCAAATCGATGGTATCGAGCTGCGCAGCTTCTCGTTGTCTGGCCTGCAGCCATGCAGCCATGCAGCCAGCCCCTCCTGATGCCATCTTGCATGCAGGAATATTCTTGCATGCAGGAACTATTCTGACATTACCAGCAACGGCGTTTCTTTGTTCTCCTGTTCTGGTGACTCATTCCCTGGAGACTAAACCCTTTCCTCGGCACGAAGATGGTAAGGGTGGAGCTCAAGAGTCCACAGGGGGGGCATTGACTAAGCGCAGGCAGCCGCCAGCAAGCGCGGCCCGTTACAAGGAACCCGTCCATTGATAAGTCGCACATAGACATCCTCCTGGAAATGCCAACTCTCGGCATAACAAACGCCGCCGCTTTAGGATCTCCATGTGTTCATCTTTTAACCCAGAAACCACTGGCCTTGTTTCAGGCATTTCACACTTCATGTTATCCGGCATTCAAATGTTCAGAGTCCCTCTCCATGCCCCACTGCCCGTTTAAGGGGTGCTTCGGCTACAATTAAGCTACATCGCGGCCTATTCAGCTACATCACAGCATATGGCCGAACGGGACTGGTGCAGCATGTACTGCTGTCTGGGTCACCGGTCTACAGCCAATCCTAGTCTGGTCCCCACCAGCTTTACTGTGGCTGCCTGCAGCCTGCCTTAGATGCTCTTGTGCGCACTAAACTAACACCATCTGCCTCCTTGCAAGCCAGAGCTGTTGCAAGCTGTTGCAAGCTGTTGCAAGCTGTTGCAAGCAGTTGCAAGCTGTTGCAAGCTGTTGCTAGCTGTTGCAAGCTTTTACAAGCTGTTACAAGCTCACCAGCTGTAGTGGTATGCATCAGTGAAGGCCATCAGCCCCACCACGCCGAACATGAGCTCAAAGATGAAGACTAGCACGTACACAGCGGACAGCAGCGGCAGTGACTGCAAGCAACGGGGGAGGGAAGTGTGAACATCCCCACTCCATGTACACAACAAACAGCAGCGGCAGAGACTGCAAGCAACGGGGGAGGGAAGTGTGAACATCCCCACTCCATGTGCACAGCGAACAGCAACGGCAGAGACTGCAAGCAACGGGGAGGGAAGTGTGAACAATCCCACTCCATGTGCTGACATCAAGTGTGAACATGACAGCACGCCACTCTACTTTGTTCCCCTGCTGCTCCTTACCCAATTTCCAGACCATGCCCCTCGTCACCTACAGTGGATCACTTGTACGTGACCAGCTGTGGGAGTTTGGGTCTCTGGCAGGTACTCTCTGGTTCACTTTGTCATGTGGTGCATGAACACCCGGCCCATGAGAGAACTCCCCGCAACAATGATGAAGAGCTGATGACACTGATGAGTGCACAGGCCCCTAGTCCCCGCGCACACGCACCGCAACTATGCCTCGGATCACAAATCTGGTGGCGTTGAAGCGGGAAATGGCGCGCAGGGGCCGCAGTGCACGCAGGGCCTTGAGGGACTGTAGGGTGAGGTGGGGGATAATTCAGACGGGATTGAAGTGTGAGGGTTCGAGCGGTGAGGGTTGGAGGGTTCAGTGATAAAGGTGAGGGGTGGTGTAGGTGGGAAAGGCAAGGGGTCAGAACGAGATCCGTAAGCGATGAGGGGGGCAAAAGTGAGGGGGGAGGGGGGCAGAGGTGAGGGGTGAGGGGGGCAGGAGTGAGGGGTGAGGGGCGAGAAGGGCAGAAATGAGGGGTGAAGGGTGAGGGGGGCAGAGGTGAGGGGTGAGGGGTGAGGGGGGCAGAAGTCAGGGGGGAGGGGTGAGGGGGGCAGAGGTGAGGGGTGAAGGGTGAGGGGGGCAGAAGTGAGGGGTGAAGGGTGAGGGGGGCAGAGGTGAGGGGTGAGGGGGGCAGAGGTGAGGGGTGAGGGGCGAGAAGGGCAGAAATGAGGGGGGAGGGGTGGGGGAGGCAGAGGTGAGGGGTGAGGGGTGAGGGGGGCAGAAGTGAGGGGTGAAGGGTGAGGGGGGCAGAGGTGAGGGGTGAGGGGTGAGGGGGGCAGAAGTGGGGGGTGAAGGGTGAGGGGGGCAGAGGTGAGGGGTGAGGGGTGAGGGGGGCAGAAGTGGGGGGTGAGGGGTGAGGGGGGCAGAAATGAGGGGTGAGGGGTGAGGGGGGCAGAAGTGGGGGGTGAGGGGTGAGTCACTCACATTAAGGTTGTTCTGTGCAGGCACCACTTGCAACCAGCCGACGGCCACCATGAAAAAGTCGAAAACGTTCCAGGGCACTCGAAAGTACCGGAGCACGCCCCAGGGCGGCAGCGCGCCCAGCCCCAGCATCCTCATCAACATCTCAATGGAGAAGAATATGTTGAAGACGATATCTGGTCATGGAGGGCAGGGCAGGAAGAGGAAGGGGGGGGTGTCTGTTGGCAGAGGGGAATGGGCAGGGCAGGGAAGGAAGAGGGGGGCAGAGGAGGGGGGCAGAGAAGGGTGGGGTCTGTCGGCAGAGGGAAATCAACAGGGCGCAGGGGGCGCAGGGGGCGCAGGGGGCGCAGGGGCGCAGGGGGCGCAGGGGGCGCAGGGGGCGCAGGGGGCGCAGGGGGCGCAGGGGGCGCAGGGCGCGCAGGGCGCGCAGGGCGCGCAGGGTGCAGGGCGCAGGGCAGGGCAGGGCAGGCGGTATTTAGGTCACCATGTTCCCGCTGTTGTGTTTAGCCGTTGGGCACCCAGAGGATGTAGGACTCAAAACCCTATACCACTTCATCAGCTCTAGGCTTCTTCTATTTTCTCGAGGCTCTATTGGAAGAAGTGGGTTTCATTCAAGGCAAGGAAAAGACAGGGCTTGAATTAAGGGAAGGAAGCAGGGGGCTTCAGACTGGCTCCCTAGCAAGTGGTTTCCTGGGGGGGGGGGAGAAAAGCACAGTGCTGCCTTCCAGATGCTCCCTGCAGAGGGAGCCAGCCAGGGTTTGTCACGGAGCAGACATATTTCCAGTCCGTAGTCCGTCAAACAATACAGCGCTTTGTGAGCAATCTCCATTCCCAAAACAGGCCTTCACGCTTCATTGCCAGACACGGCATGATTGAGGCAATGCAACGACTTCAATTGTGGGGATCCATATATGTGCAGCGTAGCACAGTCATGTCACTATGTCCCGCCATGCAGCCGAGCACAGGCATGCAACCATGCACAGTCAGGTCATCATGTGCAGCCTTGCAGACCGGTACAGCCATGTAGCCATGTACAGCCATGCAGCTCTGTACTGCCATGCAGCCATATACAGATTTACACAGCCATGCAGCCATATGCAGATTTACACAGCCATGCAGCCCTGTAGCCATGTACAGCCATGTACAGCCATGTAGCCATATACAGCCATGCAGCCATGTACAGCCACGCAGTCATGTACAGTCATTTTAACATATACAGTGATGCAGCCATGCACATCTCATGGAGACCAGGCCCAATTGCAGCATACCCAGTTTGATTGTGTCAGTCTGATTCTGTCAGAGGTGACCATTTGGCAAGACTTCTTCTTGCACAAGATATGCACGCCTGAGCCATGCAAACCATACCACCTTGACCACCCATGCACCACCATGCATACGTGCCTATCCATGCAACCATGCACAAGCATACCACTTTGTCCATCCATGCATCCATGAACAACCATGCCGTATTGTCCATCCATGCAGCCATACACAGCCATGTCACCTTATCCAGCCATATAGCCATGCGCAACCATGCAAACGTGTCCATCCATGCGGCCATGCACAACCATGCAAACATGTCCATCCATGCAGCCATGCACAACCATGCAAAAGTGTCACATCACGCAGCTGTCCACATGACAGGCATACTCACTAAGCCACCACAGTGCGAGATTGCGCCCCTCTCTCTCCCCTAGCAGAGGGTCCTCCATCGCCAACACAACGAGCTGTGCCAGGATGGCCAGGCTGACAATAAGCTCTACATCAGGGTTCTGGATGATATTCAGAATCACATTCCTTTGCTGCTCCTGATCCTGATCCCCCCCTTGCTCCGGCTGGTGCTGGCTCTGCTTCCAGGTGCTACTGGCGGGAACTCTGGTTTTTGATGGAGGGTGCGCGGCAGTCGGCGATGTAGAGGGGCGTTCCTCATGCTTTCTTGCCGCAGCTGATGCTGCATCTGAGGGTTCTTCTTCAAGCGTGACGGCAACTGAGTGGGTGAAGCCTGCCCGTTTGCTAGGGTCGCCAGTGTCCATTCCTCCTCGGCCTCCTCCCCAATGCTGCCCCGGGCCTCTTGTTATCGAGATCCAATCAGAGGGATATCGCTGATGATGGTTTTCAGGTTAAGGTCTGCACGAAAGTCGAAATTGAATCGACAACCACGACGTGTTCGGGCGGACGCCTAGACACTCGATGGCACGTTCCGGAAAAGTGTGGATTTCGAACACTGGCTTCGTGGCGCTATGATTTATTTTCCCCTCTGGAAATGCTTGGCAAGGAATCTGGTGGGACGTGTGCGAGAGGCGCTTGGGCTGTTGATTGGCGGGAGGGCACGGAAGGGGGCAGGCGTGAAGATGAACAGGGCGAGTGAAAGCCCTAGAGAGAGAAAGAAACTGTCCCAAATCGGTTGGAACATAACCTTTTTCCTCAAGATACACCTGAGACCAGAGCCTTGACCTGAACACCTGTCTAGTAAATGGATCTCCCTGAATCTGCTGCATCATTTCAGCACAATTGGTGAGCAGGAGCTCCTGGCACGCTGGGCCGAGCACCTGCTTCATTTGAATTCAGGAAATTGAGGCCATGACATTGCTGGCACCTGTGGGACGCGTCCATCAAAGCCAATCTTACTCTCCAGGCATTGCACTTTCCGCAAAATATGTCGGCTTTGTTTTGAGCCAGCGCAGCCCACCGCATCTTGATCGCCTGGCTATGTGCCAAAGTCCTACTGCTTCTCACTTTCTCAGTGACTCATGCAGCATCTGGAGGGCCCTCTCCAGAGCGGAAGGCATTACGGCATCTTTACAAACTTTGGGAAAACATGCTGATCTTAAAAAAATGATAATAACATTTGCAGCTTGTTGCATGGGCTGCTAAAAAGGCAGTATGCACTGTTTTTTTGCCTCGGCTATAATTTAGCTCCATCACTGCTCACTCCCATGGTGGCCGAATGCAGCAAATGAACCCTGGGCCGTCGGCTGTATGCCAATCAAGGTTAACTCCCGATCGACCCATCGGCGGCGGCCCAATGGCCTGCCAGAGGGGATCTGGTGCGCACTAGAATGAGCACCAGCAGGTTTCACCTCGTGGTGCTGCCATGAGAGACATGGGGGCATGGGGCCACTGGCTGATTGTCTTGGAGGTCAATCATTTTGCTTAATGCCGGGACTAAACGCTTCCCGTGCCAGGTCTGTATTTGACTCTGCACACCAGCTGACCAGCTGAGCATGGCTGCAGAGTTTCCTTAAGGAAGCTCCATTTACTCCATTGCGCCTCAAAAATGAGAGTACCAAGACCCTCTCATATGTAAACATTTATTACTATGACCTACACCCTATGTTTTCACATGCTTCATAAGAAAGAGGGAGAATGTGTGGGTGACGGTGCGACGGTGGGGGCAATGCCACTCCCTTGCCTGTTCTAGCTATCCTGAAATCAATGGGGGGTAATGGGCCATGGAAATGAATAGGGATTCATGGGTGGGGGCTGCAGTTTGATGGGAGTATATTAAAATAAATTGTATTTGATGAGAATAACAAAAACGCCTGGATTTGTATGGGAGTCAATGGGATGTGATATAAAATGATTGGAAACAATGGGAATGAATGGGATGTGATGAGATGTATGGGATTGAACAGGGAAGGATGTGGATATATTTGAATGTATGAGATGCATGTGAATTAAAAATGGGATAAAAAGTGGGGGATACAATGTGATAAAAACAGGGGGGCGGGGTAAAGATTATTGACGGAGGTAGATGGGCATTAATGGGCGTTAATGAGAATGCATAGAAGTGAATGGGGGGGGGGGGGGTCGCAATGTTTAGGGATTGACTGGGATTGATGGGAATTATAAGGAATCGATGTGGGTGAACTAAAAGTGATGGAAATTAATTTAGCTTTATTTGAAATATCCGGTGCTGGGATTAAGTGGAATGAATGGGGAGTCAGAGGGGCACACACCACAAACCCTGTATTCCTGACATGTTCCATCTGTTCATCAGTTGGATGCAAGGCATACACCCCTAACCCTTAATCCCTGCAGGAGTAGGGGTGGGGCATGCCCCCTAAACCCTTTTATGTTCCAGGGTTTAGAGGGGGGCTAAACGCCTAAACCTCAAACACGCAAATGCTTCAGGGTTTAGGGAGGAGGTGACCCCTTGCGTCCTCTACTCTACAAAGACTAACATGCTTTAAGGTCGGGGGGGACGCAAAACCCTTGACCCTAAACCATAAAAACAGACAAACACACAGAACTACCTTACCCACGGAGCGGTGCAGTGTCATGGAGGACCCCAAATACTTTTCTCACGCAGCGGGGCAGTGTCGTGTAAGACCACATCTACCTTTCCCGCGAAGCGGGGCTGTGCCATGTAGGACCCCCACCTCTTTCCCGCGCAGCGGGGCAGCGCCATGTAGGACCCCAACCACCTTTCCTGTAAAGCGGGGCAGTGAGTGCTCTGTTGGGCCCGATATCTTAATTGACCACCGAGGGGGGGGGGGCAAAAAAAGTCAAACACCCCATCATAGAAAGAATGTGAAACGCCCCTAGGCTACCCCCCCCCCCCCGCCTCCGGAACCTAGTAAAACCTTAATTTCTCAGTCAAAAATCAGAATTTAAGGGAGGGAGCGGGGTCAATTTCAATCAGCTCAACAGTGCGCTTCTAATGGTGTTGATAAATGTAGATGGTTCACAAATGTTAAGTGGTGAAACAAAAGAATATACCAATGCTCTTGCTACCACCTGCCAGCTACCTATCCACGCTAGAGACCATGAGGCTCCAGAAACGAGAGGACTCTCGCACGAGTGGCATCAAACTAGCATTTAACTTGAGCGTGCTGACGTGCTCCTTCAGAAGCTTGGTCTTCTGCTTCTTGGGGAGCTCCTTGCCCACCACTCCCTCAAACTCCTCAGCGCTGATGGCATATCTCGTCACATATGCCTCCGTCAGCTCCTGACCAGGGTGGGCTGACTCCATGTGATCTAGGGAGTGATAGCTCCACACATAAGGGCGGACGGTGCCCGCAATGCTCCTGCAGATGGTGCAAGCCACTGGTCTGTTGGTGCAAGGATTTGTGGACACCGGCACAGTCCACAGACCGCAGGCCAGACTCCTCGAACTTAAAAGGCAAGGCCTGATGGCAGGGCCTGTGAGCCGCAAATGGCCAATTTGCGACGAAGGGTCGGCCGACAGGAGGTGCGTAGCTGGGGCAGCTGGAAAGCTCTCGCAACACCACAACATCAGGGGTCGCTTGGGTCGCTACATCCAAAGATAGGAGCTGCTGTTGCGGGCTCTCGGGTGAAGCCTCAGCAGCAGGACCAGCAGCTGTTGCTAGAGCGAGAGGCTCTACATGCATGCTCGATAGCAGCAGCAGCAGCCGGAGCAAGAGCTGAAGGAGTAGCAGGAGTAGAAGAGTAATATAATGATGTGATTGTGCGCTGTCGCTTCGTCGAGTGCTCCTTGGCCAGCCTCTCAGCTCCTCTCTTGCACTCTTTCCCCTGTTGGTGATTCTCTAGGGCCACTGGGTTGTCTGTGAATTTTAAGACCTTCAAACAATGCTCACAGCAGGTTGTCATTGCTTAATTCATAGCAACTACCAATGCAGCTACACCGTGTGAGTCCATAATGGGTGTACGCACAACGGTGCATGTGGTTCCAGGGCCATGGCACCCCCCCATGCCAAAATTGCATGCCAGGAAGGGTCTGGTATTCTGTGTGGAATTTTTTATGATGCATATGTGTAGCAAATGACAGTAGGAATGCAACGGTGTAGCTATCGTCTCAATCTGATGTTTAAAAAAAAGAAATGGAAATATCCAAAAAAAGCCTTTTTATTTACCCCCCTCCCCCCCCACTTTGCCCCTCCGTATCTCCCAGCCCCCTGGGCCAAAAACAAATTTAAGACCAGATATGGAAAGCTCTCGTCAAGCTCTACAACTTTAAATGATGGGGTGCATAACTTTTGCCCCCCCCTCGTTGACCACCACTGCAAACGGAAGTAAGTCAGGTAAGCCGGGTGGGATTCTGCAGGTGTTCAGTTAATGAACACCGTTTTGGACCCAATCTGGACAGTCCTATTATTGCCGGCAGCCCAGGCCGCATGCTTCACTGCAATATGTTCCCTTGACTGTGTGGGCTATGGCGCGACCGCCCCCTTGCCCTGGAAATAGAAGGGCATGGGCGGACAGGGGGCATGTAATTCGTGTTTGTCCTGTATGGGCCCGTATGGGCCCTGCTCAAAGGCTCAGCCACGTGGGCGTCCGAATGTCCGATTAACAGGAAATACAAGTATTCGGAAAAAGAAGAGGTAGACAATTTCCTCAATATTTTGTAGTCCCTGGAGCGAGGGGGGGGGCAAATAAAAAAGTTAAACACCCCATCATCGAAAGTTGTAGAGCTTGACGAGAGCTTTCCATATCTGGTCTTAAAATTGTTTTTGGCCCAGAGGGCTGGGAGATATGGAGGGTAAAAGTGTGGGGGGGGGAGGGGGTAAGCCAAAAATGGATTTTTGGGAAAATTCGTTTTTTATTAAACATCAGCTTGAGACGAGAGCTACACCGTTGCATCCCTCATGTCATTTGCTACTGATATGCATCATAAAATGTACCAAACAGGAAACCGTACCCCTCTTGGCAAGGTATTTTTGGATGTGGGGGGGGCATGGCTCTGTAACCAAACAATTGCTATGGATTAAGCAATGCCAACCTGTTGTTGAGCCCGCAGCAGCAGCGCTCATCCCAGGATGTAGCGACCCAAGCGTGTTATGATCAAGGTGCCAGCCCACAGGGCTATCCCCTTTGCAATGGCAGCCTCCCCTTCTCTGGCTATCATTGCGGCGTGCGAGGTGTCGACCCTTGACGCCATCTTCAGCTGCCTGCTAGCCACAGCTTGAGCATGTCAGCTGAGTTCCCGTACAGTGGTGATAATGCCCTGGCCACTTTGCGGTGACACCCCCCGAGAGTTGGAGGATCCTCAGCAAGAATATGGACCACCAGTAGTTGGGGATGCGCCGGCGGTTTGCAAGGTGCATGGCTGTGGGAAGATAACCAAGCTATCAGCTATGCGGTTGCACGTCAGAGAGCACATATTGCTGCGCCAATGTGGGGCAGCCTGTAGCTTGGAGCCAAGTGGTGTTGAGGCATGCGGCTTCTGTGGCATTTTGTGTGACGACAGGACATCAGGCCTATGCAAAACAGACTGGGGCAAAGGCTCTAACAGCAGCACGCTAGCAGTCGAATCCCGCTGTCCCCTGAAGTACAAGATTTTATATGCGGCTGCTGAGAGGGGTTATGCCACCAATCCTTGAACCAACAGACCAGTGGCTGGCACCATCTGCAGGAGCATCGCAAATAACATCCGCCCTTACGTTTAGAGTTATCACTAGACCACATGGAGTCAGCCCACCCTGGTCGGGAGCTGACGGAGGCAGATGTGACGAGATATGCCATCAGCGCTGGGGAGCTTGAGAGGGGGGGGGAAGAAGCTGCCCAAGAAGCAGGAGACTAAGCTTCTGAAGCAGCACACCAGCACGCTCAAGTTATATGCTAGTTTGATGCCACTTATGTGTGAGTCCTCTCGATTCTGGAACCTCATGGTCTCTAGCACAGATGGGTAGCTGGAAGGTGGTAGCTAGAATTATGGTATATTCTTTTGTTTCACCGCTTGATATTTGCTAACCAGCGACATTAATCGACACAATTATAAGCGCGCTGTTTAGCTGATTGAAATCGACCCCTCTCTCTTCCCTAAATTCTGATTTTTGACTGAGAAATGAAGGGTTTACTAGCTTCCGGAGGCGGGGGGGGGGGGGTAGCCAGGGGTCGTTTCACATTTTATTTATGATGGTGTGTTTGACTTTTTTATTCGCCCTGTCACGGTATAATGCAGTATACGTGCCAAAACCGTAGGGACCGCTGACGCGTCCCCGTAGACTCCGCAGCTTCCCTGCGGAGCCCCCTTTTTAGGGTTAGGAGCCCAGCTTCCCACTTTCGGGAAGGTCTGAGGCAGGATTTCCCGTACTCAGTAAATAGGGCTTGCCGGGACCTTTGAATCCCGGCTTGCACGCTTGACATTTACTTCGTTCCTTTTAAGTGGACAGGCCTCTAATTGTAATCAGCACCGGCTATCATCCCAAGATATACCCTGTGAATACCAATAACGCCAGTACCACGAAGGCACGAAGACGATCAAGCCTAGTTCGGCCTCAGAGCCGACATAGCAACCTAGTAATCCTCAGCTAGATGCCCAGCCCGACCTAGGACACCGCCCGCAGTCTACGGCTACGACATCCCCCGCTTCACGCGGTAAGTGACTCAGCGACCCGACAGATCAGCTATCTGAAGGGCCAGCAGTTTAGCTTTACAAGTGACCAGCTCCGTGTCTGTCATCTAGAAGTTCCAGCCACAGCTTAACGCGCTGCGCATCCGCGGCCAGTGTGTAGTCACTGAGTCCGCCCGTAGGCGTCCGCCACTATGTGGGGAAGAAGTCCGCCACGGACCTGAAGCAAACCTCTCGTGTCCACTTAAAAGGAACGAAGTGGATCTTGCCTAATCAGCCTGACCCAAAGAATCCTGCTAAAGGTGTATGTGCTGTGGAGCTTGGAATTTCTTTTTGAGACAGCGGATCTGCCTTGGACAGCTAGAAATCACTAAGCAGAGCTGATAGTGCCTGTGCATCTGGACTTGCCTTTGTGGTGGAGTGCAAATTCCCAAGTGTTGACAGAAGTGGATCTGCGGATCAGTGATTACGTGGATTGCTGAGGCCGAGACATAGCAAGCTCAAGACTCCCTAGCGGGAAGCCCGACTCAACCTAGGACTACGTCTACGGTCAGCGTCTGCGGTCTACGGTCAGCGTCTGCCGTCTACGGTCAGCGTCTGCGGTCTACGGTCAGCGTCTGCGCTGCGAAGCGGAAAGAAATAGCGGACGAGACCCGCTATATGCGGAATCATCCAAGGCTGCAGAACGCAGCTTGAGAGGAGCCTGCGAAGCTCGAGGAGCAATCTGCGCTGCGAAGCGGAAGGAAATAGCGGACGAGACCCGCTATACGCGGAATCATCCAAGGCTGCAGAACGCAGCTTGAGAGGAGCCTGCGAAGCTCGAGGAGCAATCTGCGCTGCGAAGCGGAAGGAAATAGCGGACGAGACCCGCTATACGCGGAATCATCCAAGGCTGCAGAACGCAGCTTAAGAGGAGTCTGCGAAGCGCGAGGAGCAAACTGCGCTGCAACCCAGAAGGTGAAAATACCCGCCGGACCCATAAAAGAAAATTTTCCCGTGCTTGACCTGTCTAGCAAAAGCCTAATCAGCCTGCAGAAGGTAGAGGAGAACGGAAGCAGGCTTTAAGCTCGTGCCCAGTTGCTGTGAGCCCACACAGTCGAGCTGGCACAGCTGTTCAGCATCGATAGTACAATGCAGGATGCTATTGTAGCCGAGGAAGCAAAGCAGATTTCCCTTGGCTTGTCGAGGGATGAATACGCAGGGATGGGGGACAAGGCCCTGGGGGTTGTTAGTTCTCGAACCTTGGATGCGAGTACGGTGCACAGTGAAGTGACACGCAGGGGTATCGGACGAGGCGGCACCGCGCGCATCCCGACGGGGCTGAGCCAGGAGGGAGAGCGGTGGCCGGTTCCCGACGATGAATCCCTGGACCCGACCTCGGAGCCACCCACTGAGAGGTCGCAGACCGGTGGTGTTGGAGAGGGAGGCGGGCCAGAGGAACCTCCGGTGGACCTGCCTGTCGGGGCAGGGACACGGAGCAGCGAGGTCAAGATGGATCTCCAGGTGTCGCACACAGAGATCGGCCGAGATGAGCCAGCGCCCCAATCAACCCCGGATTTTTGGAGGCAGGGCCTGGCATATGCGCAGGGGTTGAAGCTGAAAGGAGGCACCCCTGAGTTGGCCTTGGATCCAGATACAGCAGTGTCACACACAGAGATCGGCCGAGGTGAGCCAGTGCCCCAATCAACCCCGGATTTTTTTAGGCAGGGCCTGGAATGCGCGCAGTGGTTGAAACGGGTAGGAAGTGCATCTGAGTCGGCTCCAGATCCAAACACGGCTGTGTCGCAGCTACGGGGCGCGGATCTATGCAGTGGGCCAGAATACGCGACGCAGAAGAGGCCGCTGGGAGTGGCAAGCGCTGCGCAACGCGTCAAAGAAAAGAGTGGGACGATGCCCCGAGGTGGAAATCAGATGATCAGGAAACTTGCAGATCTGCAGGCGGTAGAGGGAGCAAAAGCCGCCACCACTGAATGGCCCCCAGTAAAAAGGAAGGAGGACCTGGCCCAGCCGGTAGGGTGGAAGAGGCTAGGGCAGTGGGCCACTGGAGTGTGGAAAGTTGTGTGTGACGCAGAGCAGGTGGGGTTGGGCAATCTGGCTGTGCTGGTTGGCACCGCAGGTCGCGTGCCCTTGGAGGCATTGACCAGGCGTGTGGAGCAGCCATGTAGGCAGGTGCCCCCCAACGGCTGGTCCATGTTTGATATCCTCAGCAGTGAAGGCGAGCCAAGTTCCATGCACCAACAGCAGACCCGAGGGAATGCCTGTCCACCCAGGCGGGATAGCCCGGTAGCTAGCGAGCAGCTGCGCCTGATCAACTGTGTTACGGCAGAGAGTGCCTGCCCACCCAGGCAGGATAGCCCGGTAGCTAGAGAGCAGCTGCACCTGATCAACTGTGTTACGGCAGAGAGTGCCTGCCCACCCAGGCGGGATAGCCCGGTAGCTAGCGAGCAGCTGCGCCTGATCAACTGTGTTACGGCAGAGAGTGCCTGCCCACCCAGGCAGGATAGCCCGGTAGCTAGAGAGCAGCTGCACCTGATCAACTGTGTTACGGCAGAGAGTGCCTGCCCACCCAGGCAGGATAGCCCGGTAGCTAGCGAGCAGCTGCACCTGATCAACTGTGTTCCGAAGGGGAGTGCCTGTCCACCCAAACCAGCGGCCGGTGGCTGCAAGCCAGGCCAACTGCAGGTGCAAGCGTTACGGCTGTGCTTGCAGAGGGAGGCAGTTCCTGCGACACCTGTGGTAATCAGCGGCTGCGAGCCGGGCCAACTGCAGGTGCATGCGTCACGGCTGTGTTTGCACCAGAGTGAGGCAGATCATGTGACACCTGTGGTGGCCGGTGACTGCGAGCTTGGCCAACTGCAGGTGCATGCGTCACGGCTGTGTTTGCCGAGTGAGGCAGTTCCTGTGACACCTGTGATGGCCGGTGGCTGCGAGCCGGGCCAAGTGCAGGTGCAGGCGTCACGGCTGTGTTTGCAGAGGGAGGCAGTTCCTGCGACACCTGTGGTAATCAGCGGCTGCGAGCCGGGCCAACTGCAGGTGCATGCGTCACGGCTGCGTTTGCAGAGGGAGGCAGTTCCTGTAACACCTGTGATGGCCGGTGGCTGCGAGCCAGGACAACTGCAGGTGCAAGCGTCACGGCTATGCTTGCAGAGTGAGGCAGTTCCCGTAACACATGTAGTGATCGGTGACTGCGAGCCAGGCCACCTGCAGGTGCAAGCGCCACGGCTGTGCTTTCAGAGGGAGGCAGCCCATGTGACACCTGTAGGGATCGGTGACTGCGAGCCAGGCCAACTACAGGTGCAGGCGTCACGGCTGTGTTTGCAGAGAGAGGACGTTCCTGTGACACCTGTAGGGATCGGTGGCTGCGAGCCAGGCCAACTGCAGGTGCATGCGTCACGGCTGTGTTTGCCGAGGGAGGCACCCCATGAGACACCTGTGGTGGCCGGTGGCTGTGAGCCAGGCCAACTGCAGGTGCAGGCGTCACGGCTGTGGTTGCAGATGGAGGACGTTCCTGTGACACCTGTGGTGGCCGGTGGCTGTGAGCCAGGCCAACTGCAGGTGCAGGCGTCGCGACGGTGCTTGCAGAGGGAGGCATTTCATGTGACACCTGTGGTGGCCAGTGGCTGTGAGCCAGGCCAACTGCAGGTGCAGGCGTCACGACGGTGCTTGCAGAGGGAGGCAGCTCATGTGACACCTGTGGTGACCGGTGGCCACGAGCCGTGCCAACTGCAGGTGCATGCGTCACGGCTGTGTTTGCCGAGGGAGGCAGCCCATGAGACACCTGTGGTGGCCGGTGGCTGTGAGCCAGGCCAACTGCAGGTGCAGGCGTCACGGCTCTGTTTGCAGATGGAGGACGTTCCTGTGACACCTGTGGTGGCCGGTGGCTGTGAGCCTGGCCAACTGCAGGTGCAGGCGTCACGACGGTGCTTGCAGAGGGAGGCAGTTCATGTGACACCTGTGGTGGCCAGTGGCTGTGAGCCAGGCCAACTGCAGGTGCAGGCGTCACGACGGTGCTTGCAGAGGGAGGCAGCTCATGTGACACCTGTGGTGACCGGTGGCCACGAGCCGTGCCAACTGCAGGTGCATGCGTCACGGCTGTGTTTGCCGAGGGAGGCAGCCCATGGGACACCTGTGGTGGCCGGTGGCTGTGAGCCAGGCCAACTGCAGGTGCAGGCGTCACGACGGTGCTTGCAGAGGGAGGCAGCTCATGTGACACCTGTGGTGACCGGTGGCCACGAGCCGTGCCAACTGCAGGTGCATGCGTCACGGCTGTGTTTGCCGAGGGAGACAGCCCATGGGACACCTGTGGTGGCCGGTGGCTGTGAGCCAGGCCAACTGCAGGTGCAGGCGTCACGGCTGTGTTTGCAGAGGGAGGCAGTTCCTGTGACACCTGTGGTGGCCAGTGGCTGTGAGCCAGGCCAACTGCAGGTGCAGGCATCACGACAGTGCTTGCAGAGGGAGGCAGCTCATGTGACACCTGTGGTGACCGGTGGCCACGAGCCGTGCCAACTGCAGGTGCATGCGTCACGGCTGTGTTTGCCGAGGGAGGCACCCCATGAGACATCTGTGGTGGCCGGTGGCTGTGAGCCATGCCAACTGCAGGTGCAGGCGTCACGGCTGTGTTTGCAGAGAGAGGACGTTCCTGTGACACCTGTGGTGACCGGTGGCCACGAGCCGTGCCAACTGCAGGTGCAGGCGTCACGACGGTGCTTGCAGAGGGAGGCAGCTCATGTGACACCTGTGGTGACCGGTGGCCACGAGCCGTGCCAACTGCAGGTGCATGCGTCACGGCTGTGTTTGCCGAGGGAGGCAGCCCATGAGACACCTGTGGTGGCCGGTGGCTGTGAGCCAGGCCAACTGCAGGTGCAGGCGTCACGGCTGTGTTTGCAGATGGAGGACGTTCCTGTGACACCTGTGGTGGCCGGTGGCTGTGAGCCTGGCCAGCTGCAGGTGCAGGCTTCACGACGATGCTTGCCGAGGGAGGCAGTTCCTGTGACATCTGTGGTGGCCAGTGGCTGTGAGCCAGGCCAACTGCAGGTGCAGGCATCACGACAGTGCTTGCAGAGGGAGGCAGCTCATGTGACACCTGTGGTGACCGGTGGCCACGAGCCGTGCCAACTGCAGGTGCATGCGTCACGGCTGTGTTTGCCGAGGGAGGCACCCCATGAGACATCTGTGGTGGCCGGTGGCTGTGAGCCATGCCAACTGCAGGTGCAGGCGTCACGGCTGTGTTTGCAGAGAGAGGACGTTCCTGTGACACCTGTGGTGACCGGTGGCCACGAGCCGTGCCAACTGCAGGTGCAGGCGTCACGACGGTGCTTGCAGAGGGAGGCAGCTCATGTGACACCTGTGGTGACCGGTGGCCACGAGCCGTGCCAACTGCAGGTGCATGCGTCACGGCTGTGTTTGCCGAGGGAGGCAGCCCATGAGACACCTGTGGTGGCCGGTGGCTGTGAGCCAGGCCAACTGCAGGTGCAGGCGTCACGGCTGTGTTTGCAGATGGAGGACGTTCCTGTGACACCTGTGGTGGCCGGTGGCTGTGAGCCTGGCCAACTGCAGGTGCAGGCGTCACGACGGTGTTTGCCGAGGGAGGCAGCCCATGTGCCACCTGTGGTGGCCGGTGGCTGCGAGCCGGACCAACTGCATTCTTGGGAACAGAAGCTGAACCAGCAAGTGGCTGAGGAACCAGTTGGATCAAGTGAGGTCGAGGACCACGTGCACAGGCATGCAATGGTGTCGGTTCAGATGCATATGCACCAACCAGAAGAGGATGGGCCTATCACACCACCAGTGGCAGCAGCTCCTGGAGGGACCAAGGTGCCAATATCAGACCCAGGGGCGGTCCAGCAGGCCAACAAACAGCTGGGGGCGCCAAAGAGTGAGGCCTGTGTGCCTGCAGCTGCCGGCAGCCCTAGCCAGTCCCTGGTCAAGGCCTCAGGACTCAAGGGGGGCCAGGCAGGCAACCTGCCGGAGGGGTTGGCCGTGCAGGGTCCAACTGAAGGGGCAAGGCAGGTGATCCCGGGCACAAGGGTAGCAAGCCCAACCCACCAGGACAGTGCCCATGGGGAACACAATGGACACTCACCCAAGCCAGTTGCAGCAGAGAATCCTGAGGGGTCAGAGGAGCAGGGAATCTCCGTACCCATGCTGAGGGAAAAGGTTAACTGGTACCGGCAGAAGCTCAAAGGAGTGGCCAGGCAGCTGTGGGTGGCCAGGCAGCCAATGTTGGCTTGGCAGTTGAGGATGACCAGGCAGCTGAGGAGGGTGAAGCATAGCTTGGAACATGCCAATCAGAACTTACAGGCGTTGCGGCCACAAGGCGAGGAGGAGGAAGAGCAGCAGCTGCAGCACGCAGCCATGGTTGCATGGCACGTGGCACTACCCTGGGGGCACGGGGCTGAGCAGGCCAGCCATGAGGGTTCCTGCTCAGCAGAGCCGGGTGGGCCAGTGGGTCAAGCCAGCCCTAGCCTGAGTCTCGACCCAGACGACTGCAGCAGTTCCAGCCTGGCAATGGCAGGCAGGGCAGCTGACAGTGACATGGAAGCAGCTAGGAGCAGCAGGTCTCCGGTGCCAGCACCCGAGGACGACAGCGGCATCAGAAATGTGTGCCCGGTAGCAATTCATGATGTACCGCCTGCAGATGTGGATCTAGACAGGCTCTGGGAGGACCGTGCAGCAGGTGCCCGTCAGCAACCGATGAAGATCCGCAATGGCATGCGTCAGGCCATGCGGCTTAACAAAGGAGGAGTATGCATGTTCTGCGGGTTCGAGTGCGAGCACAGCGACAGGGCATGTGAGCATCTCATGGATGCCACCATCCAGAGGGGAGGAGCAAAGCAGGCAGCGCTGGAGGCGGTTGAGAACCCGGGGCAGGGTCAGCCGCGGGTGCAGGAGCCACACCAGCCCCAGAAGGCTGAGGCGGGCTCCAGCAGGGTGGAGGAAGAAGAGCCCAAACCAATGAGAAGCAGGGTGGAAGCTGTTGAGCAGGAAAGCATCCGGGAGCCCATGTGGTTGGCACCCAGGTATGGACAGATACCCGTTCAAGCAGCACCCGCATCCACGGGGCATGGCACACCCCAGTCCAGGTTCCCAGCTAGCGCAGGCAGGCAGAGGCAAGAGGCCGTGGCCAAAGGCAACAGCAGGGAAAAGAAGGGCAGCGGCCAGGCTGACAGCCTTTATGGGTACTTCAGCAACCCGGGGTGGACGCCTATCCCAGGGGAGCGGCGTCCGGCAGTGGAAGAACACGCGGGGAGCGTAAGCCAGACGGGTACGGCGGAACTACCAAGAGAACTCCAGCCAATCGGATGGGCAGACATCCTGCAATGGGCAGCACGGCTGTGGCAGCAGGTGTGCTCCAGGTGTTTCGCCCACCTCAGCGATCAGACCCAGGCTATCGAGGAGTTCCAAAGCCACCACCTGGCGGAATGGGCGACGAAGGCCCTTATGGGCATCCCCCACACGGGGCAGGACCGGGCAACGCTGCTGGCAGCCCTGCGCAGAGTGTCCAGAGGAGCAGCAGGGCCTGAGGCGGTCTTAGCTGTCAAGGCCTTCGCCGACGGATGGTGCAACGGCACAGCAGGGGATCAGGAAGAGCCCGAATCGGAGCAAGGGGAGCTCGAGGAGTGGGAAAGGTTCGAAGCATCCAGACTGCAGCAAGACGACCGCAGGGAGGTGCGATGGCAGGAGCAGACGGAAGGGACCGCACCTGCTGCGAGCCAAGCCAGATGGGAGCGCCTGGAAGCCAGCAGTGAGCCCAACCTCCGAAACCAGCGGCTGGACGTAGGGCGCAGACCCAGACCCAGCAGCCCAGCGGCCAGCGAACAGCCCAGGACAACCGGCTTCCAGCAGGGCCCAGTGCCAAGAAGGGCCAGCAGGCAAGAATCCCAAGACCTGCTGCGCTTCGTGGATCATACGGAACACAGCGGCCAAGAAGGCCAGGTGGACCACATTGCTGAGTTCCCGCGGGGACAAGCAGCACAGGCACGAGGCAGGCCGGAGAGGAGCCAAGGCCCCAGCCAAGGAAGGCGGGTCGTTCAGGAAATCAACCAGGCAGGCACCACCGGGGGAGACTACCAGCAAAGGCAGGAAAGCAGGGACGACTGCCTGTCAGCTTCCGAGGCAAGGGAGTACACGGGTGGAAAGCAGCCCAGCAGGCATGGCAGTTACCAGCCCAGCAGGCAGGTGGAGTCAGAAGGGGGTAGGCGCCAGGACCCGGCAAGGCAGCCTTCGGAGGGCAGTAGGCCATCCGGCAGAGGGCAATCCCACCCGAGCGCAGACCACAGAGACCAGCAGGATCGGCGCAGGCAGAGCCCGACCAGGAACGGCGGCGGCGGATCTGGCTCGGACCCCAGCATGTCAGGCTCGGAGGATACAGAGGGGCACGGCCCAGGCTCCGGCAGGGAATCTGCGAGACACAGAAGGGAAAGGTTAGCCCAGGAGCAGGCGGAGACAAACATACGGCTGCAGCAACAGATGATCCTGCAGCTGGCTGGGGGAACGCGGTTCACCAAGATCCCCAACATTCAGGGCAATGTGCCAGTGCTGGACATGTCCCAACCGGGGGCAGTCGCAGCCAGGCAATACTGCCAGGCCTGCAGCTCATGGGGCTCGCACAACCGCCTGGCTTTATCGGACGAGCCGCCAGCCCTGGCAGTGGTGGCAGGAGAAATTGCAGGGTCTTGCCAGTCACCCTCAGCCATGGCTCTGTTGGTCCGCTCCTTGGTGGGCATGTGGACAGCCAAGCCAGCCTGCGTGGGGCCGCTGGTGGTCGCCATACGATCAGCACCCCAAGGAGACAAAGCCTCCAGGGAGGTCGAGCGGATCCAAGAGGCTTGGAGTGCCCCGGCGGTCGGGCCGCCCAGCGAGGTTTCCTTACTCACCCTGTGGATCAGGGTGGTCCAAAGGGAGGTGGGCAAGCCAACTTCAGACGAAAGGGCAGCAATCACCGGCCTCAAGCTGGGAGTCAAGACCACCCTGGACCCAGGAGTCAAGCCGGAGGAGACGGTTGAGGCTTTCGCCCACAGGATCCTGTCCACGGCAGAGTTGCTGCAGATCTCCAGGGATGCACCAGACCACTTTGGCAGAAAGCACTCGGTCTCGCACATGTTCTATGATGGGCTGCCAGTGGCCACCAGGGCCAAGCTGTGCGAGTTCAGGATGACTGTGCCCAACTACCTGTGCATGACCGATGAGGAGCAGATCACTGTGCTGACGCAGCAGGTGGTGCTGATGGAGAGGTTCGCCCTGGAAATGAGAGACCTGGTGGTCGCAGATCACAGGCCAGAGGCGGAAGAGACGGAAGAGGAGGACGAGACAGATGAGGAAGAAGAGACGGAAGAGGAGGACGAGACAGATGAGGAAGAGGAGACGGTAGAGGAGGAAGAGGCGGATGAGACGGGCGAGGGGAGAAAGCCGGCACGTTGGACACCTAGACCAACTCTGCCACCCGGCAGGGGGAACGGCTCGTTACAAGACCACTGGCGGGCGGGCTCAATAGCATCGCGTACACCAATGACAGGGGAGAACCCAATGTCATCTCGCAAGCGGTCCATTGAAGGACCATGGTGGCGCTAGGCTTCCAACGAAGAGGAGGTGTCGGCCCTCGAGGGGCAGATAGACAGCCAAGAAGGGCTAAGGGGGAATAGGAAGCCCCTAGAACAGTAGTACGCGCTGAGCACTTGACGGAACCCACGCCATACCTGGAAGAACGAGCCGGTGCCAGCCCTAGGGGAACACCCCATGGGCGGCACGACTGGCACTAGTAGGCAGCAGGCAGTGGACCGACGTCCAGCAGGACGTAGCCTAGTACTCAAGTAAAAAGCTTTCCCGATGTACCGTAGGAGCAGGAGCAGCGAGCCAAAGGAGTACATAGTGACGACGGCTACAGCGCTGATTCAGGTAGTAGACTTGCATGACAATTGCCTTTGAAGTAGAGATTGCCGCAGGGCCAACCAGCAGAGGGGCAAGACTAGGATAGGACACCGCTGCTACTGCACTCATCTCCTGTGGCCTAGGGCCAGGTGTCAATGGTGCATTGGGGCGAGAGCAGCGGACGGTCTGCGGTTGTCTGTGTGCTTGACTGAGGCCTTTGGATTGGAACGCTTCCAAGCGGTAGAACATGTGAATGCTGACAGTTTCTGAGGATTCTGTAGCTTCTGACGGATTCTGATGGTTTTTTGAATTTACCCAAGCATGACACTGGTGACGGTACCGAATTATTTGTGCCATGATCAGGCCAGAGAGAGGTCGGGAGGAGCCCAGAGGCCTTTGTCGAGTGTGCGTAACCGTGGGAGGACCTAGGGTTAGCCACGCATTTCAGTGAATTTTCTTTGGTGAATTTCCTTTTGTGGATGTCATGCAGCACATTTCCTGCAGTGGATTTTCTTTCGTGGATTTTCTTTCGACTAGCTGGATTGCAGTCAGATGTGTAGGAGACTTCCGTGTTAGGGAACTGACAAGTGATGAGTGTACATATTTTCCGATTCCAGTTTCAGTACCACCCCTAGTCCGGCTCCCCACGCAAGCCCTGAGTGCTTATCGTGAGGAGCGGGGGGCGAGTAAAGTAGGGGCGGTACCCACAGCTAGGGGCGCCCGGGTAGGCCAGCCTTCCCTCTTATACGGTACGCTGTACCAAGTTACCCCTTTACAGCCCTTGTACCTCCGCAGTGTAGTACAAGAGGCACGTGTGTACAGGTGTTCAACCTTAGTTGTGAGTAGTTTGAGCCTATCTAAGGCAGTACTGACAGCTTACACCATTTTGGCACGGTTACTGCTTTATGGTGCGACAGCCCCCCCCCCTCGCCCTGGAGTGCCCAAAAGGTGCATGCGCCCGCAATACGGCTCACGCACCAACAAAATAGCCAGGGCTTGTATCCCCAAGGCCCCCATGGATGTGATGCTCCGCTGGACTGTACAAACTGCACACAACAAATTCTCACGGACCTTCAAGAAGCCGCTAATCACCGACAGAGATTATGCGGGACAGCCCCCCTTGCCTCCAGACAAAGGTTCCCACTCATAACCGTGAAGTGGGTCAACATAATGAAACTAGGCAAGTCAAAGTCATGCACCTTTGTTTCCTAGAAATTGGTTTCTCGCACTCTTGCTAGAGCACGAGGCCATGCTCATGCAAAGACTCTGCAACAGCTGCCGGTATATGGATACCATGCTTATAACATGACGCTGCTTATCGCTGCAGACATAGCAGAGTAGGAGTGGTGCCTGCTAGACCCAAGACCACACCAACAGGAAAACAAACGTGGGCGGTAAGGCATAATTGCATCCACATTACTGAACCCGATTTGAATTTCCCTAATTGAAAGAGTGAGCATTTAAGGCGAAGGCCAACACGGCCTGTAACCTAATGCAACAATGCATGACGCGTCCATTTATTTCATTGTAGCTCTGGATGTGCGCATTGAAGATGAAGGCCAGCGCACGCTTACAAACTGAAAACAACATCAAGTACCACACACAGGGGTGCCTGAAGAGAACGCAGAGGGCAATTTATTTGTTTGAGTTTCTCCAAGTCCATCGGGCGCCAAACAGGCTCTAGATAGGAACTGTACCCGCACACCGTGTCCGATCCTAATTAAGCATCAGGCAGAAACAGCCCATGGACCTTCGCCGAGCAATGACCATCAAGGCATATTGATATTCCCAGGCTCGGCTGTTTCCTGGTATCTCTACAGTCTACCCCCTCCAATGGCGCTACCCGACCAGGGCAGCTAGAGGATCTCAAAAAGGGTTAAAAAGTCGCATTGTGATTGTAGTCTCGGATCACTGATGTTGTGTTTAGGTGGATGAGAATGGTCGCCAAGATAGTATAATCTTGGGGACCATATGGTCACTGATTGCCGGGTGCATGATCCAGCAACGTAAAATAAATATCAGGGACAATCGAACAATTCTATGCACCAGTGGTTGACTCCTCCAGAATACCCGCCAAATGGATACGCCGGGCAGTCACGCTAGCGAGAGACGGTCACACTTCCAAGAGAGGATTCTCACACACATTTTACACAACAGGTGTGCATGATTCGCTCCTGTGCAAAAAGTCGTCCCGATCCCGGCCTAAAACCAGCAGCCAAATGAGCTTTCATGGAATAGTTTCCGCGAGCCCGATGACGAGGGAGGTAGATGAAAGGAGAATGGATGCAAGATTCAAAACTTCCCGAACATCTTCTTAACTATACCCAAGACCTTCTTAGTCGCAGTATTTTTGGTCGCCGGCTTTGAGACCGGCAACTGCCCAGCCGCCGCCGCCACCGCCGCAGCGGCCACAGCGGCACGCATCAGCTTAGCCGGTCCCACTTGC
Organism: Limnomonas spitsbergensis; assembly: GCA_037349105.1. Classification (NCBI taxonomy): domain Eukaryota; kingdom Viridiplantae; phylum Chlorophyta; class Chlorophyceae; order Chlamydomonadales; genus Limnomonas; species Limnomonas spitsbergensis. The sequence continues at coordinate 1,165,873 of JAYJMM010000109.1, forward strand.
AGCCCAGCGACCACCTGCTGTGCCTCTAACTTTTTGGTACAGGGCAGGAACCCCGATGACAACGCAACAGATGTGGCCATCTGGTTTCCATCCGACGCGGCCGCAATTTCTGACGTGACGGCCTCCTCAGGCCGGCCAACGGAAGCGGTAGCAAAGGTCACCAACCTGCACTTGTCCACAGCTGACGACGTGGCTGTGGCAGCGGCGGCCGCCACCGCCGTCCCCTCCCCTGCCATTTTCATCCCATTTCCGTTTCCTCCACCTCTATCGTCAGCCGCTGCCCCCTGAAAGGTGGCCAGGGTGGGCTCTGTGGTCGGCAAGGCGCCGACGGTCAGACCAGAGGAGACCGAGGCGGCCACTGAGGCTGGCGCCGCAAGGCTGGCACGTCCCGACCCACCCGCGTCCTTTCCCACCGAGGAGAAGGACCGCCTGACCTCCGCCTGCTGCCGGCCACTGATGCCCTTCCTGTTGGCCTCATAGCTGTCCTCTAAGTTCACGCAGCCGAGGGCGAGGGCGGGCAGCAAGGGGCTGTGGACATCTTGTAGGGCCTGCCAACACAGCGGGGAAAGGTGAGAGAGCTTAATAACACAGCTGGATGTAACCACGAACCACGGCGGCTCTGTTCATGGCAAGAAAAAGACTTCATTGAAACCAGGCGGGGCCATGCTATAGAACAGCGTTTTCGTATTTGGAATAGCCAAAGCCTCTTCCCTAGGTCATGTCAAGGACTCATATACCCCGTCCTGCTCCCCCCTCTATTTTCCCTTTCAAAGGCATGAAGCGGCCTATTTGGCCTCTTTCTCTCTCAGCAGTGCTGTGCAAGCTTAGAAGACATCCAGATCCAGGCAGTGTTTATTTTAGCCTGCCTCAGCTACGATTCGGTGGGGACCTGGCTCGGCAGGCCCGGCTGTTTTCTCCCCTACCTGCCGAAGGGGAGTCATGATTTGGTCCCAAATAGCGCAATAAACATTGCATCGGGCCCCTGAGCATCAGGCTCCTCACAAGCACGTAGCCCTCTATGTGCAGTACCAACCCTGACAACCCTCAGGTTCGAAAACTGGCAGGTCAAAAACCTGAGAAAAGGTTGCACACTTGCTGAGTCAGCATTGAGCCTAATCGCAATAAACCCATCAAGGGCGTCACCACTGGTAGGTTTAGGTTGCTTCTGCAGAATGTCCATTCAGTCCAGCCAGCGGCCGACGCGGCTTATTGCACGAAACCTTGAAGCCTCGACCACCGGCCGTAGACCAGTCAGGATGTGTTCCCCATCGGCGCAGTGAGTGCAAGGCGGCCTTGTGCACACTAAGATAAATAGCCACTGGGCATCACCTCTGTGGCTGAGAGCTCACACGCAGCCAGGGCAGCTACACCGTCGTCCATCCACTAACTCAAACCATTGGATCTCTTAGCAAAAAGTCAATAAGTTCCAGCGCAACTCGTTTCAACATTTATTATTTGGATGCCGCTTCCTGATCCACAAACAGGAAATCCGGCGGTTTGAAAACATATAATAAAACACATCAAGCATAGTACAACGACACACCAGTATGCCTGCCGCACTGGCAGCCACATCTCTGCAGCACTTCACCTGAGGCCGGGAGCTCATGGACAGCCGTGACGGCAGCTTCCTAATCCACCGGCTCTTTTTGCATGAGCAGTCCCCTAGCCCCCCACCGGACGAAGACCTCAGCAGCAGGGTCCTCCCCGCCGCCTCCCCCGCCGACTCCTCGGCTCCTGCTCCTGCTGCTGCCGCACCCGCTGGGCCGCCGTGGCTGAGATGCATGCTGGACTGGCGGCAAGGCGTTCGCGACAGAGAGTGCAGCGGCGAGACGAGGCGGTGCGGGGGAGGAGGCCCAGCGGCAGTAGGGACAGCCGACCAGTCCTCAAAGTCTATTGATGGCCGCCTGCAAAACAGGAACACGTTGCATTGGCCACGAGCTGAAGAACATATGCATCCTTCAGAGGGCAGATGCTGTTCAAAGGGGCCGGTGCCTTTGGTGGTGAGGGTTGACAGTTTTTATTTTCATTCCATCTCTCCAGAAGTTTTGAATTGCATTCAGCCGCCCAGTAGGAGTGGACATATACAAGTTTTTGACGTATACCGGGACCTTCACATAGCTGAGGTTTATTTTAGGGTTTTTAGACTGGTAAACCTTAACCCGTCAGCTACCATATCTCCTCTTGTCTACCCCAGCATTACCCCAGCGGCTGATCCAGGGCATGACTAAAACACACGGGGGCTCAGATCTGAATCACGAGTTTTTGTGACGATTTTTTTTGAAAGTGCCAGAAAGTGGGGGGAAATAAAAAAGGTTGAGTTACTTGGAAATACTACGGCGAATTGCTACTGGAAATTGTGCTGAAGGTTAAGGGCCATTATTATGTTTAGGGTTGGACTGAGTTCCCATTACTCTCAGACCCCGAGGTTCTCCCACCCCTCGAAAGACAGCCTTCCTTTTGGAGCATAGGCATCCCTCCGATATCAGAATATGCCAATGTTCAGGGCTTCAAGTGAGAGGCCCCCTCTCACCTAAAGTGCGCTCCGAACCTGGAATCTGGGGCCTGTGAGGCCTCGGGCGCCTGCCACGTGGCCTGCCCGGTGTTGCTGGTGGTGCTGTACAACGTGTGGCCCAAGACGTCCAGCCCGGTGTGCGCATGCAGGTGCTCATGTGGGTCCAGGAGGTAGGTGGCAACGCTGCCAATGCCCTTGAGCTGGAAAGTGTGGAAAACAGTGTGGACATGGGTGAACAAAACCCTGAACAAAACAGGTCCAGACTGCTGTGCATACGCCTGGCAGGAGTCAAGAACCGGTGCGTGTGTTTCGAAACATCAGGATCCTGACAGACGGACGGAATGACAAACACAGGGTGACTCCGGGGGCTTCGCCCCCAGCAACCTTCGGCCGCCCGGGAGGGCACTGCCGGAAACAGGTGGCGATAAGCTGCTCCTCCAGTTCAGTAGCAATTCCAGTCCGTCTGGGGTGAAATTTCAACCACTTGGTTAATTGCGAGTCAAGCACAGATAACTTAGCCAAGGAGATTTCGTGAGTACCCTAGTGCCCTACACCCTGCTTTGAATCGTACATCCTGGTTTGTATCCTACACCCTGCTTTGAATCGTACACCATGGTTTGTACCCTACACCCTGCTTTGAATCGTACACCATGGTTTGTACCCTACACCCTGCTTTGAATCGTACACCATGGTTTGTACCCTGCACCCTGCTTTGGATCGTACACCATGGTTTGTACCCTGCACCCTGCTTTGGATCGTACATCCTGGTTTGTATCCTACACCCTGGATTGTGCCTCTGCTGATGCCCTCGCCCCCCCAGCCTCACCTCCGTGAACCCTCTGTCCTTGAAGTCGAAGCTGGGCAGGTGCCGCGTCAGCTCGTAGGTGTCGCGACTGACATGGATGCAGCCGGGCACCCCTGCTGTCTCCAGGCGGCTGGCCAGGTTGACCTGCAGCCGGCACAGGGGGTCCATAAAACAACGGGGAATGCGTATATGCTCGGACATCCAAGTACCGGATCTGGTTGAAGCATTGAGATCTGGAATACCAGTACCGGTATGAGACACATGAAAAGTTGCAGATCACCGCAGGAGCAACAGCCGCTGGTGTGGACGGTTGTGGGTACTTCCAGGTGCATGTACTGTCAACATGGAGTATTGAATCAATTGTGAGTGCTGCTTCAACCAAAAACCGCATCCCTCCTGCCACATTGCGCTATTTTTGCATATTACTTCTGGTTGCAACCCTGTGAATAAATGACGGCATTGTGGCCTGAATGTACATTCACGCTACCAGTTGAAGGATCAGGCTATACTATTTTGAAATTCTGTTCTTACAGGGGGGGGGAATTCAGATTCCGCCCACCTGAGCTATTTTCCAGTATTTTCGTGAGGGTCCAGAAGGCAGGCTTCTGGTCTCTATTTGCATACCGGGTAGTTTTAAAAATCGAAAGGTCCAAATGCAGCTGCCTTGTATTGCATCTGTACTGCATCCCTCACCACACTGTGTCTGACGTGTACCGCACCACTCACCGCACTGCCTATGATGGTGTACTTCCTTCTCGTCTGGCCCACGATACCTGATGTGACGCGCCCCGTATGCACGCCCACCCTCAAGCGAACGTGCTCGCCTGTGTGCATGATAAATGTGTAATGGAACGAATGTGTGAGAAGCGTGGAAGCGCCACGCAGTGCGCACTGTGTAGAACACAGACACAAAGCTGAGACACAAAGAGTTCAGGTGCGGCGGCCGGTCTCACACTTCATACCCAATGTATCGCTCACAAAAAAGATCTCTCCTTCCACCTCAGCTCGGAGCGAAATCATGAGGGGGCAAAGATCAGGAAGGTGGGGAAGTACACGTGCCAGTGGGGTGGGTTACAGATGGGGGTCATTGGGTGTGGGGGAGGCAGATTTAAAACCTGAACTCTGTACGGCTGTAGCGCTACATGTGTGCGTTTTCAAGTGCCAAACAAAACAGCTACAAAAACAGACCCAGACATCAGGAAGAACACTGACCTGTGTGAGGCATCTCGAAATTGAGCGCCTCCTCGAGAATCGCCTCGGCAAATTCGAGCATGCTGGCAGCGTGGTCCGTCGCCAGATCTGCGGTGGACCTGGACGACGGCGGCTCCGCCATGCTGCCGGATCTTCCAGATCTCACGGAAGGGTTGCACGCCGACGGTGGGCGGGGCGAGCTGCCGTTGCGGACCGCATGATTCAATCCAGAGGCGGCCATCAGGCAGTCACCTATGACATCCAGCTACAGCCAGGTGTGAGATAGTCCGGTCAGAGGTCAAAGTGCGGGTTCGTATTAGATCCAAGAATGAGGCTAGATCCAAGATAGCTGCATGGGCTGACAACTATTGGCCCATGCAGCTGTTCACGGTTGGCTCGCCTCCACTCGTAAGGGAAGGGTGTGCGTTAGAACAGGTGTCAACAAGTATCAACGGCCCCAAAGGGGGCTCCAACTCTTTAAAGACGTAAAGCAATCCCGATGATTCTCTAAAGACGCAAGTCAGCATCCAAGCATCCACGACGCCTACCCACTCAAAGTTTCCGGCAATAAGGTGCTAGCCACCGGTAGCAACATTCAATTATGTTACCCGCACCAGCCTTCTGAAAACACTCAGCCCCAAAGGTTTGGTACGACAGCACACACGGTGCATTTGGACAGACTGACGGCCTTTCGCGATGCATGTACAAGAGTGTAGAGTACTCATACATTCAGAAGTGTGTGAATACTGATCGTCTTCAGCAGAAGAAACACAACAGCCCCAATTCAATTGTAGTTGCTTTCACTGACAAGGCAATACTAGACGCGGTACTTGCTTGCCAGAGACCTGGACAGGGCTACGGATGCAAGAGTGCCTGCCATAGAAAAGGTTTTGCCACTGCCTCCCTCCTAATGTGCAGTTGATACCAGTATACATGGCACTCTAAGTGGCGCCCCTGGCGTGGCACAGGAGCTCTTTAAGATGACGTCATAGGCTCATAGCCGGAGAACAGGGCATCGAGAAATTTAAACGTCTGACCTCTTAATCTTTATTCAAAATCTCTGCTTAGGCCTTAGGTCGAAAGGCCCTAGGCCCTAAGTCGACAAAAATGGCTTTCCAATCCCTTATTTTTTAGGCACTGTACCTGCAGATCCTTCATCGGTCAGAATCTTCTGCGGAGATTGTTCGTCAAACCCCTACCTTGTACACGTCTGGAAACCGCTTCAAGATGACATCAAAACTAGAGAACAGGTTGTTGAGGAGTTCGAAGGTCTGGCTCGGCTCCACCAGCTGCGCAAACTCCGTGAAGCCACAGATGTCTGCGAGGACGTTACATGTGCAGTTAAATCATTGTGGCAGGCACACCAGCGGTTTCAAATGCAGTTACACGAGCAGTTACACAAGAGCCGTTAGAATTGCAGTTACATAGTTAGAAACGCAGGTGCATGAGCGGTTATACAAGCAGGTCGTGACATGCCTCATTGCCATAAATGGCTTGTGTAGGGGTAAGGAGCGTTGTGCATTTAAGCGCTATAACCCTTGCATTCCATTTAAGCTCTGTAACCCTTGCATTCCATTCCGTACCTGCGAACAAGACGGTCACATTGTCGTGCCACTCCGCCAGCGTGGTGTCCGAAGCCTTGGCGCACATGGAGTCTTGTCGCGTTATGGCTCTGTGGTAAAACACAAAATCAGTTGCAACAACAGCAACAAAAGGTACACAGGCGGTAGCCAGCTGGATGAGGATGAGGTCATGGTGCAACACAAAAGGTGCATGGTGCGGTGTTGCCGCACAATGTCATGGGCAAGGGCCCAGATGTCGGCGTCAATACCTCAATGCGTACGTCACACCTCACACCGGCAATCTTGAAATCAAAAAGTCCGAGAAACTGCACCTTCCTTGACCGTGCTGAATGGAACCCGTCCGGCCGTTAACTTGGATTCAACAGCCATCAAGCCATGACACAACAGCCCCAAAGCCTTGGTGCAACAGCCTATGAGATCCGATGCAACAGCCCCAACTAGTCCTGAATCTGATTTACCGCCTCAATTGAGCCTTATGAGTTTCGATGCATCCGCCCCAACGAAGCATCCGCTTCAACACCTCTAACTCGCCCTTTATTTCATGCAGCAGCGTCAAACAAGCATTTTGATGCATCCGCCCCAACTAGGTATTTTGATGCGTCCGCCCCTACTAGGTATTTCTATGCATCCGCCCTAACGGAGCATCTGATGCACAACAATTGGACTGCCTTGACCCCTGTTCACCTGGATGGCCCAGACCCCAGCCCACTCAAGTGCCCAGGTGAGCCGCGGTCGATAGACATGCGACTCGCTCCATAGGCGGCACTCAGATCCACCGAGGAGCGGCGACGGCAGGCGGGTCTACTCCAGCCCTCCGCCAGCGCCTGCTTCGGCTGCGAAGCTACACCCATGCTGGCCCTCGACAGAGATGCAGCATGCAGCTGTCGCCGCTGTTCGGCGGAAGCTGCACTGAAGCTGGTCTCTGACTGGGATACCACCACCAGCCGCCCCTGCTGCTGGGCAGAGGCCGCGCTAATGGCAGACCCTGATGGTGACCCCGCCGCCGCCAGCCGCTGCTTCAGCTTGAGCTCATGCAGGCGCTCAAGAGATGAAGGTGCATGCGGAGGAGGACCGCGGATAAACGAGCCCCGCTTATTCGCCATGGTGAAGGAAGCCATGCGGCCAATACCACCCTGCACCGTCAGCTTGTTGGGCGAGTAGACGCAAACGTCGCCGACACTGCCGCGGGCAGCTGCCGCCGGCCCGTCTTCGCCGTACCCGCTGCTGCCGCGTGCCCGCCTGTCGATGTCGCTGGGCTGCGCACTCGGGTACGACAGCAGCGACGGCAGCAGCCACTCTGCCATCGCGGAGGCAGGCAGCGGCCGCCCCGCGTGCTGCAGGTGCAGCGCATCAAGACACAGGTGCTGCTCCCCCACCCCCTTCTTGGCCGAGAGCAGGTGAGCCAGCGACAGCCGCCGCCCCACGATCCGCCTGTCATCTCGCACAAAGCCGGAAAAGGATGCTGCGCCGCTCGCAATCACACTGTTGGAGTCCAACGCAACCAAGCCATCACCACGCCACCGAGATCCCGCCACTCCCCACGCTGAGCGTGCCAGCTCTGCGCCGCTGCCGCTGCCGCCGCCGCCACCATCAACGCCCGTCCGCATCGTCGGCATCCACACCTCATCGACCATCGAACCCTGGATTTCGACGGATGAGCTATTGCTGTATCGGGCCCCGCCACCGCTCCCGACCCCACAGCTGCCATCCCTGCAGCCATCGCCCCCCCCACTCAACATTAGGGTGCGACGGGGCAGCCCCTCGAACGACACCTTGACCCTCCGGACGCGACTAGAGGTGCCGCTGCCGCCGCCTCCCGACCCGCCAATAGTCGAGCTGGCCACGGCACTTGCCGGCGGCGTGTGGCCGGAACTCAACGCGGTGTCCTCTGCTGCAGGCTTTAACAGCATGGCCCATGTGCTGGCGGGAGGACCTGCCTCCAGACCCGAGCACTGCTCTCCCTCGGAGATGTCCGCTCCGGCTGCGGTCAAGGGCAACGTCCTCGGCTGCGATGCACTCTCTTCAGCGCTCTTATCCTCAAGAAGCGCGTCAGCCACCTGACCAGGTTCACAGCTTTTCAGGTTTACAGTTCTAGATTCTTTTTCCTCTTCAGATTTTAAGGACAGGTTTATCAAGGGTTACCCTGGCTCTTGGTGGCTTGCTTAAGCCACGTCTCAGGGAGCGTTGAAGACCCCCATAGAGGCAGTTTCGTGCACACTATTAGTATCCCTGCTCTCATACAGTCATACCCTCACACTTACGTGCTGCGGCAACATATCGTACAGCAGTGCTGTAGTTGCCCTGAGCCGCTGCCGGAGGACATCAAGCGAGGTGTCCACTCGCTGCATGTTGCCCAGCACGTAAGCTGATGCCAAGGCCAGACCCAGCTCCGCTAGCCCTATGCTTGCCTTTTCAAATGGCCAGGGAGACAAGGACAGGAATCAAGGGGCTGGCAGGAGGGGCCATGGGAAGGAGGCAGGATGGAAAAGGGGGGATGGGAAGCGGGGGGGATGGGAAGGGGGGAGGAAGGAGGGGATTGGGGGGAGGAGGGATGCAATGTGCAGATCTGATACATGCATGTACCCTGGAGGGATGGCAGACCCCAGATTCTTCAAAATGAAGAAAGCTTGACACATCGTTAGCGAGAGAGGAGAAGCACGCCTAATACAGAACGGCACAACAAAATCGGCATCCGCTCCCCTGCTGCCATCACTTAATCCTGGGCCCCTCCCCCTACCCTTTGTCTTCCGCCCTGAGCCATGCAGCCCTGGACTCTTGGACACAGCTCTTACCGACGCTTGACTCGCAGACTCGGTCGACGCCCAAATCGTCTTCTTTACCACGGGTAAAGCACAAGCGACGCACACCATCACCATCAATAAGCTCCTGTCCACTCGAGGGTAGACCTGCAAGCAAACATGCATGTGCAAAGAAGTTGAAACCTGCAAGCCAATATGCATGAGTTGCGCAGTTGAAACCCGCAAGCACAGACTGCGGACAGCAAAAGACTACGCCCACAACTGACCTTCTGGAGCAGGATTTCTTCCAAGCGGCAGAAAAAGAGCCACACCCTGGCACCAAGCCTGCCAACCACCTCTGGCAAGACTCCGAGGATCGCTTCCAGAACCCGCTGCAGCTGCCGCTGCAACTGAGGCTCCTGCTCCTGCTGCTGCTGTAGCTGCTCCTTTGCCTCTTCCTCGCTGGCCTCCGACAATTGGTTGCTGCTAGGCCGCAGTAGGAACAGGTGGGACACGAGCACCGCAGCCATCCAGATTGTCGCGCACATGAGGGCGACAGTCGCGGAGCCCACAGCCCTGAACAGGAACCTCGTGAGCGGGGCTGCGGCCATGGCTGCGACTGTGGAGGCCAGCGAGCCAGATGCTGCAGCTGCTGCTGCTGTGCCGCCAGCTCCTGGCTGCATGAAGGAGAGCAGCATGCATGACATCGGTGCGGAGAGCTCAGGGGCATTGTGCATGCCCCTCGAGAGCATGGTGTTAGAGGCAGCGTGGAGGTGATGCAGCGAGGTTGCATGGATGGCTAGGTGCAGGGGCACGAGCAGGAAGGACGCCGCACACAGGGCATGTCGTAGGGGGACATCGAGCCATGCAAAGAGCATGAAGTGTAGAATGGGGTAGCTGTACAGCACGGCCCCGGCAACGCCCGCGCAGGTGCTGTTGCTTTCGACCAGCAGCATGAGCGCGGGCAGTGCTACCAGCACGTCGGCGAACTCGAGGAGCGCGAAGGGATGGGGCCGCATACGGTGCTGTCGAGGCAAGAGATGTTGGCTGAGCAGCAGCAGTGAGAAGCAGAGCCCTATGAACTTGCCAGTCTGCGCCAGCGCAGTGCACGTGGTGACAAGCAGACTATATCCTAAAGCATTCGAAAATGCAAGCGCGCTGTCCTGCCCCGCATGTCCTGCTCCTGCTGTTGCTGTTGGGGGTGCGTGCGGGTAGGTAAATAGGACGGCCGTCGAGGATTGGGCTGAGGCGCAGGTGGAGGAGTTTTTGCTGTGAGAGCTAGGGCATGTTGTGTCGCTGCTGCTGCCGTCGCTGAGCAGGGAACATACCCAGCAAACGACCTCCACAATATGCAGCACGATGCTTCGCCAGTTCACGGCGGATGCATTTGCATCGAACTCTTCCGTGTGCGTCCCGAGTTTGCATGATGGACTCGCTGTCTGTTGTTCCTGCTGTTGTTGTTCTTGATGTTCCAGTTGCCGAGGGCGCTGGTCAGCAACAGTCCAGCTGCACTTACTCGAGGGTGCTTCAACTGTCTGATGGGGGGCCAATCGAGGCGATGTTGATATAAAGATGATTGCAGAAGAGGCAGTAGCTAAAGTGTCACTTTCGACCAGCTTGGCATGCGAAGGCGTGTTAGGAGTCCCTGGGAGATGCCAACCCGAAGATGATATCGTCGTAGGCGGGGGAGATGCATACTGTTGCCGTCCCATTTGTATGTCTGCATGGCATGCGGGACTTGGGCTATGCACAGCGTCCATGTGCGTAAAGGCGTCACATACACTGAAGGGATATGCCCCGTCCTCGGCGTCGACTGGTCTGCTTGCTCGAGCAAGAAAGGTCGCTGGTGTAATCTCAACGACGCACACAATGCATGTACGCGTGAGGCTCTGTCAGCTCAACTAGGCAACACTTCGCCACAAATATGCACGCTGGGTCGCGATGTACCGAAGCCGACAATGGTTCACTTACAAATAGGCTACCTTCGTCGCGGGGGCATACCCCACGTAATCCTCCAAAATTACGAGTGTGTGGACTTCGATGGATTGACAAGAGTGGATTTATAGCAGCTGAAAGGTCGAAGGAGGCGAATTGAGGACTAGATTGCAAACCTCTGCTCAAGTCTTGCACAAAGTCGGGTTTTGTCTTCTTCACATGGCCATTCACTCTTATTCCTGTGTGATGTTCTTAACCCTTATTCCTGTCCCCACAAGATAAAGGGTACGAAATAAATATAGGTGTACTTAGGAGAGGTGTAGGAGCAAGTCTATGACATACACATTTGGGCTATGCAACAAAGGATCTGCCGCATGGGCGCCCAATCGTTTGGTCGTGAGGATAAGTTCGAGGAGAAGGACATGAACAAACGGGAAAATACCATCCAATATAAAAAGGACTTCAGAAGAACCCAAGCCCGTCCATATCCTCCTCAAGGGAGAAAATAAAAAACCTGCTAGACAGTACGTAGGAAAACCCAGAAAGGGTACACAAAGTGTCAATGATATTAACACCTCTGGACACAAAGTGTATGGTGCAAGAAATGGGTTTTTGTGTGTATGGGGAACAGTAAGAGCAAGGAAGCCCCAGCGTGTCGGCGGAGGTGTGCGTGTGCGAGGTGGACGTGTACGAGGTGAGGTAGTCAAGACCACCAGTGGGATGAGCGTGTATGTTCAGGTTTAAAAAGGTGTTTTAGGGTAGGGGTAAGGGCAGGGCAGGTGTACGAGAGGTGCGTGTAGGACTGGTGTTGGAGAGATGGCCAGGTTGGTGGCCAAGACAGTGGTTTTGGTGGTGGCCAGAGCAAGTGGAGGCATGGGCAGTGGCCAGGGTGGTGGGTAGGGCGGAGGCGAGGGCGGTAGCCAGCCAGGGTGGTGGCCTGTGCAATGGCTAGGGTGATGGCCAGGGCGGTGGCCAGCAGAGCAGGAGCTGGGGCGGTGGCGAGGGCAGTGGCCTGGGTGGTGGGCGGAGGGATTGCCATTGCGGTGGCCAGGGCGGTGGCTTGAGTCGGTTTGAGTCGGTTGCGACCGACCTGTGGGTCTTGCGAATCTTACGCATGCAAGAAAAACACACGTATCATAGTCAAATCGACGGTAGCAGGTTAAGAGGACATCAATTCATCATGGATCTTAATTCGCGGGCCTCTGCCGGTGCCGCGCTTGCAGCCATGCTGCGAATGAACATAACATCGTCGCATGTCAACACAAAACGCATAAAGAAATGCATGCAATTGCTGGAGGACAGGCATGACAAAGACACCTGATCTCACCTGTCACCCGCTTGTCACCACCGCCACATAGTTTAACGACGTTTAAGCGAATTGGTGGTACATCATGGTAATATGCTGTCATTGTGAAGCTTGTTGGCATTGAACACCTGACAAGCTCACTGACCAGGTTAGGGATCAGGAAATACAACAAACACGTCTTCCGAAACGTGCAAAACGTTCAAAACGTTCAAACACGTTTTCATGAGACACGTCCATCGCTCACATGACTGTGTAAGCGTAATATATTCAATCATGGCCGCTAAAATATACAGCGGGGGCATATTCCGTTAGCAAAATAGGCAGGCAATGCATGTAAAATGAAGACTCACCGTGCACACACGACTGCACACTTTGAAAAAAATTGCGCCCGGATCCGACACTGTAACTCTAAAGCATATAAGCCCATGGGGTATGAACAGCCTATTTGTCGCGTGCGAAATGTGTGCGACTTGAATACTGATCTTATCAGAGTGCACGTATAGGCTGGTTGGAGTTCCGGGTCATGTACCGACGCGATTCGAAGATATCGTGGATAGAAAGAAAGCGTCTTAGCTTCTATATGTGATTCCGTCGCTGGTCAATTTCAAGGTGTCTTGCAGCTGCGGTGTATCGAAAAAGTTGAAAGTGACACCAGGTTGACACGTTGGCATGGGGCGTGTCGTGGCCGGAAGACGTTGGTAGTCGCGCTGTCATATCTGATCCAGCCGAGGAACCAGCCGAGATGGGGTGGGTGGGATAGGGGTTTGGCCACCCTACGACAGTGGGTTGGTGGGTGCCAAGCTTTTCATGCCGGCATGCATATTGCACGATACGCGCTTTGGATTGCACGTAGCCCGGACGGCAGTCTGAATGGGCATGTGCATCACCGATCGTCAGAATTAGGCATATATCAACGGCCGTCACGACAACAGCATGCCATCAAGCACGCACATTCACTGAACTCTTCATGCATCCTTGCTCCTCAGTATTAGTCAGAGCGCATCAGTGCCATGCTGATCGCTGGATACCATGTTCTGCACCCCCCTCCTGATATTCCCCATGCACCACGCATTTTATATTCCTGCATGCCCTCCAGCGGTCCCACGCACGGCACATTGCTCTGATCGCATGCATGCATTGCATGCATAACATAATGCATGTACTGTATGCAAGAGTTCTGAGCTGGCAACTCAGACCCTTGCATCATGTCAGGGCGGGGTGCAAAAGTTGAATGGTCGGCATATGTTAATAAAATGATTTTTTGATGTTGCCATCCCCATGTTGCCATCAGTGTGTGCGATGGTACTGCTATTGCTTTAAGCCTAAACTGTGACATACAGTTGTTTGGAGTCAGAACAAAGCATAAATTCATATTTCCAAGGACTCGACTGTTGTGATCCACTGATCTGATAGGTAGGAATGGGAGGACAGAACGAGGTAAATGTGCCCCACTTGGTCTTCCTTCCAGCAAACAAGTGCGCTTTGGCTTAGAAAAGGACACCATAATGCAGAAGTGAAGCCCCATGACACGCGCCAGACTGCTGCAAGAAGCTGCCTGCGGGTGAAAGACCTGTCACCTAGCATTGCGTTGTTCTGTCATTGTTATTTTTGTGGTGATGCAGTGTGGGGTGAGAAGTCTACAGAAGAGACCCTTGAGGGCTTGGGATTGTTTACGTTATAACATGTCAATGACGTTACACCTCTGGGTCCTGCTAAAAAAAGGCTCCGCCACGCGGGGCGGCTGGGCGCCTCACTCAAGGGTTGGGAGGACAGAACGAAACAAACACGAGGGGTCAGGAAAAAATGAGGGAAATGGGAATTAAAGTGAAGGGACAGAAAAAAACCCGGAAAAAAAAGACAAAGGAAGTGCCAGCCTCTGAAAAACGTCTATGCCTCAATGGTGTCTACCTGTCCCAGAGGTGCTAGCGCTAGTTAATGCAGCATACAAGCGGGCGTAGCTGGATGCAGCTGGCAGAGGGGACCCCAGAGATCCTGCCACTGAACACAGGTCTACGGCAGCCTACCGCAACTGATTTCAGTCTACGGCGGGCGCATGCCTGGGGCCGCACCAGTTGAAGGGAGTCAATACACCTCTGGGCCCGCTCAAAGCTCGGCCGCGAGGGCGCCCAACTGTTCAGAAGGGAGAAAAGAAGATGCTAAAAGGAAGAGGCGGGGAAAGGAACAAAAGGAGAGGCCGGGAAGGCAAAGAAGACAGAGTCCGACACCTGAGTTCCACTAGAGAGTACCCCTGAACAAAGCCTCTCATAAAAAGGCCACCAAAGCAAGCGTATCCCACCCCTGCTTGGCCGCGAGGGCGCCCCACTGATCAGAAGGGAGAAGAGAAGAAACAAAAAGGGGGCAAACAACAACAACAACAAACAAACGAAAAGGACCAAAAGAGAAGGCCGGAAAGGCAAACGAAGTCGAAGGGAGTGTCATTGCGTGTGCACGAATTTAAGGCTGTGGCTTTGCGCTATCAGCACGGCTGACACTTGAGGACGGCGCAGCGGTCAGCAGCTTGACGGACGGTGCTGCCAACGGTGTTGGGCAAGGGGAGATGGCGAGCATGTGGAGGTTGCGCTGCATGTCTGCTTCCAATGCCCTAGCGTGAAGGATAGGCTTAGGGACAGAGGTTGGGCAGGCCCCCTGGAGGGCGCCAAAGACTTTCAACAGATATACCGGGGGCAGGCTTGGATGGGAGGCTCTGATTTGTGTTGAGGACGCTGTACGCTTTGTTGAGCCCTAGATTTGTTGCTTTTCTTTGCCTTCTTGGGGAAGAGCTTGAGAGGGGCAAAGTTACTTCGGGCTGCCTTTTCCTGTTGGGGGGGGGGGGTATTTATTTCTCCTTTGTGTTATTCTACTGCTCTCCCTCTTACCTGAAGTTTATTTTCATCCAACGGGACCCTTGGGCGCCCACGCGGCCGAGCCTTTTTGAGCAGGGCCCAGAGGTGTTATGTCATTAAAGGAAGCATGGCTGAGAGCCCTTCCCACAATTATAGTTTCCCTCCATAGGGACAGTTGTTGTCGAATATGTACACCACTAAAGCTTGATGCTGCTTGTCAAGATATAATGTGATAATTGCGTAAAATTTTGAGTTCCAATCTTGGGATCATAAAAGTGGGAGTGTATCTCACCCCTGCTTTCCTCCAGTCAGAAATCCCAAGACTGAATGTGGGCCATATGGGACCTCTGCTTTCACGCCATCGCTTAGGAAGCAGCAGAGTATCGATTAATTGGAGCGGGCATGCCCTATAGTTTAGGCTGTCACTTAAGAGGACCTCTAGCGCCCACGCGGCCCAGCCTTCTTGTGCACGGCCCAGAGGTGTTACGTCATTGACATCAGAGGATCAGGCTTGTCGAATGAGACCTGCCATCGCAGAGTTACCTGTCATCTCAGAACACTGGAAACATAAAAAACGAGACCGGTCGTTCCTTGACACCAATAAACAGAAAAAATCGTTGCTTCTTCGAAGCCACGCCCACATGCTCAACTAGGGGTGGCCAGACAGTGTATATCCTGGTCCATTAGGTGTCTTCTTCACGCCTGCAATTAAAACCTAACACCAAATGACGCACTACGCACCCCTGGCTTCCTATATCCCTCGCAAGGCAGAGTTACTCCCTAGCCTCCATTCCTACAGCTGCCAATCCATCCTGCGCTCGGTTACTGATGATGCTTGCGGTTTAGCCTTACGGGGTTGCGCCCTTCAAATGCCTCCTGGTTCCTGGGAGCGAAGTCATACATCAAATAGCCCTGGGGGATCGAGCATTCGAGCGGCTCGGAGACTCCGCGGCCGCTGTAAACGAATCCGTCTGATGGCTGAACGTGACACAGCTGTACCGGCATGGATAAAAACATATGCATCGCAATGACGGCAACGATGGCACCTGAGGAATGAAAGAGCAGCAACGGGCATGCATCCAACATATTCCTTCCTAGCAGAAAGTCTGGACCTCCCCTTCCCCCTCCTCCCCTTCCACCTCTCCTTTGCGAAACATCCTGCCCAGTTCTAAGCAAACGTGTCTGCACGGTCAAACTTGATGTCTGACCAAGACAGTGTCTTCTCGGCGACCTCTGCGGTAGGCAGCTCTGCGCCACCAGCCTGCTTCAGACACTCCAGGCAGTCCATGAGCATGGTCTTCTCGATCTTGGTCAGTCGGGCTGCAACCTTCTCGCGAGGAGTTGAGCTAGGCTCTGCGATGATCTCAAGGTCTCGCCCAATCGGGTTCTACGCGGGGGTCCGATGGGTGTGACGGATTTCAGCCTTGAGCAAACCCAAAGAGGATATCAAGGTTACACCCGATTCAGCCATGCATGGGGTTCAGGGTTTTGAGTGAAGGATATTTAAGCTAAACCAAACCCCAGGATGATCTCCAGGGCCACAGAGGGTCCTGCATGAAGATCAGATAAGTGACAAGGATTGTTAAGCTAAAACAGAACCTACGATGACACAGCATGCAGGTGGTAGATAGGGGCGAGGTATAGCATGCAAGAATCGGCGAGGGAAGGAACATATTTCTAGGATATTCCTAGGATATTTTGGCATAAAGCAGTATCTTAAACAGAGACCAGCTGACTATTCCTACTTACAGGCATCTCCTCTTTTGAGGCATCTCCTCCTTTGTTCTCCTAGTACGACACCTTGGCCTCAATTCAAATAGCTGACTACCCCTATCCAGCGGCATGGAGGCGTATCCTCTCCTGGGCGCCCTAGGTTCAAATGGGAATGCAATTTTCACAACCGCCGCTCGATTGCCCCAGCCACTGAGTAAGAAGCTTTTCCATTTTCTTCTCCCCTTTTAGTTAGGCGCCCACGCGGCCGCGCCTTTTTGAGCAGGGCCCAGAGGTGTCACGTTCACGTCATTGGCTGATTGGGAAGGCTAGCCAATGCTGATCACAGCAAAGCAGCTTATCATTGCGACTCATGTCTTAATAATGGATTGAGCCACATACGTAACCAGCTCTTTTTGTTTTACTTCGTTTTAAAACAATTGGTTGTTGGTGCTTGATGATCTCGATGGGTAGGCGTCCCTGCCCACCTTGTAGTTCGCCAGCCTTTGGTTGAAGTATCCGGTGAGCAGCTCAATCGCCTCACGCTCAATCTCAGGCGTCAGCTTCTGGCTGGCTCCTCCACTCGATGCAGCAGCAGCAGCAGCAGCTGGGCTTGTTGAGGCTGAGCTGGCGCTGGGGCTGCCTCGGGGAGGAGGGGGCTCCGGGAACCAGATCTGCGGTATCTGTGAGGGCAGGTCAGGCAGTGTAAACGACAAAGATCAGTGGACTAAATTGAAATGCCAAGATTCAGCTAACCAGCAGGCCGTTCGAGGTGACTAATCATCACACTATGCCATACCGGGTGCACAGAAAAGGATAGGCCAGGCCTACAAAAAACGAAAGCAAATGCACCGCCATGCGTGATTGAGTGTGAGCACCATCAGGGACCGCTTTCCTCCTGGAGCTGGCAACGCTTGTCGAGGTTGGGCCCATGAGCTGCATGCGCCCAGAGGTGGCTTATGTCAGGGGGTGAAATCAGGCGTGCAAATTATTTCTCTTGGGTTAGAGTTCACACGTGCAAGCTAATCACAAACGCTCCCTGGGACTAAAAAACGCCTAATAAACTCCTCATTACTACTTCATTAATAAACTTATATTTATTATTTATATTTAAGTCTCCTAAAGCCTACGAAGCTGTCGCTGCACGCATGCGCAGGGTAATCAACTATCAACCCTACGGGGTTAACCAAAAGAGTGGCTCCGTATACCCTTGCTCAGGGCGCACATATTTACTCGCAATTCTTTGCTTGAGAGTTCACATGTTTGCCTGGGAGCTCCTACGTTCATGGATGCTTGGCCCCACTCCGCTATCTTTCAACTTGATTACACCTGCTCTGCCCTCACCTGCTCGCTGCTGGTTGCAAGTGCCAGCCTCATGAAGGGCATCAGTGCTGCGGGCAGCGGCTTGTTCCGCACCAGGTCAAACGTCTGCTGCGTCGCTAGGCCGTGCGGCTGCAGAAAGGGCGCATTGAGTATTCATGTGGGTTCAGGGTGCAGGGTTTATGGTTCAGGGTGACGTCTACTGCGTCGCTAGGCCGTGCGGCTGCAGAAAGGAAGCACCATGATTCTTTGTGTCATCATGCGGGTTTTGATGGTTCGGGGTGACGTCTGCTGCGTTTCCAAGCCGCGAGGCTGTGTTTAGGGAGCATTGAGTCTTAATGTGGGTTCAGGTTCAGGGTTCCGGAATCAGGGTGACGTCTGCTGTGCTGCCAAGCTGCGAGGCTGTGGAAAAGGAGCATCGTGGGGTCATGTGGGTACAAAATTCAGGGTTCAAGGTGACGGCTGCTGCGTTGCCAAGCTGCAAGTCTGCAGGGAAGAAGCAGTCTGTGGATTCAGGGTTCAGAATAAAGGGTTTACGTTTCAGTGTGTCGGGTAATGATTAAGGGTGTAGGGTCAAGGGTTTGGGGCGTAAAGTTTAAGATTCAGGGTGCAGGGTTAGGAGGAAGACATAACCACATATTCTGATATTCACATATAAATATATAATGTATTGCCAGGCTGTGAGGATGCGGCCACAGAGCCACAGGGGATGCAGTACACACAACGATGGGTAGGCCAGCGGTACACCCCTAGCAGGTAAACAGGAAATTGCACTTTCTGGGTTTCATTTCTCCAGCGGGATTCCAGTCCTATCACGACTTTCAGATCACCAAAATGCCTACCCCTGCCCCATTCCCATACCCTTGCCCCTCGTCTAAGGACCAGATGCTGGGGGGCAAACGATTGCAGCCCTCCCACGGCAGATCACCAATGCCTCAGGCCGCCTACCCCTGCCCCATTCCCTTGTCCCTCGACTAAGGACCAGGTGCTAGAAGGCAAACGAATGGAGGATTTGTGTGTGTGGCAAGACCCTGTCCAAGGACCAGGGAACCAGCACATGGCTACACACAAATGAATTTACCCTCTTGAAGGACCAGTTGCGGGCAGGAATCGAATAGAAGGAACCTCTCTAAGGAGCAAAGACATAGAAGACAAGTGAAAGGACACTCTGTCTAAGGACCATACACATGGCTGCACACACAAATAGAAGGACCCTGTCTAAGGGCCAAAGACATGGATACACACTAACGGAAGGACCATGCCTGCTGATCAGAGGCATGACAGCAACAACCCACACAGTGCACTGCTCCTAAAAAGGGAGGCCTCATCTGCAGTGCTGAGACTGTAGGTCTAAGGGATAAACATCGGTTGTGTCTGTAGTCTTGGAATCTACCGAGGCCTTATCATTAAGAGTGCAGAGCATGAGGGGTTCAGGGTTGAGATGCTTTTGGGGTTCAGGGTTCAGGGTTCATGCTTTTGGGGTCTAGGGTTTATGGTTCAGGGTTCATGCTTCTGGGGTTTAGGGATGAGATGCTTTTGGGGTTCAGGGTTTATGGTTCAGGGTTCATGCTTTTGGGGTTTAGGGTTTAGGGTTCAGGGTTCATGCTTTTATGATCCATCTTGAATCCTTATGTGCGCCATTTATGTCACTGGCCCTCCACCTTTCCGATGACTCACCTGTAGTGCCGCTCAACTAAACCTAAACCTAACCTAACCTAAACCTAACATAAGCCTAAGCCTAAAACCTCACCTGAAGTGCCGCTCGCTTTATCTTGAACAACGGGTCAATGGTGGGGAGCGTGATGGTCATTTGCAGCTTGTCGTAGGGGTTGTTCTGGAGATTCAACGAGTGAGGGGGCAGAAGGGTTGTTACGGGGGAGCAGGGAGGGGGTACTATGGAGGGGTTGTGCGTGGTAGACTGGCAGTGTGTGGAGGGTACGTGTGTGTGGGGGGGGAAGGATTGTCAAGGAGGAGGGGAGTGTTGTTATGGAGGGTACATGTGGTGGTTTGGGCGAGGGGTTGTTATCCTGGTGGCTATGGATGGACGGGGGGGGGGGGGGATTGCTATGGAGGGGTTTTGTGTGTAAGGGGGGGGGGGGTTATTATGGAGCGGTTGTGTGTGTTGGACTGGTTGTGCATGTGGGGAAAAGTGTTCGTTCTGGCAGTGTGAACCGGGCCAGTGATTCATGTGATGGAGCTGCACACAAAAATAAAGGAAGCCACGCCCCGTGGGGGGCGTGAGAGTTAAGGAAACAGCGCAGCCTGGGCCGAAGCCAGATGGAGCTGTGTGTGAAACAAACACTCCAGCAGAGCCTTTTACCTCATCCACCATCATTCTGGCAGTGTGAACCGGGTCAGTGTGAAACAGGCCAGTGGTTCAGGTGATGGAGCTGCGTGTGAAACAAACACTCCAGCAGTGCCTTTTACCTCATCCACCAGCCCATAGTTGAGTAGCAGCCTGCTGTTGGGCTGCGGGCCGCACCAGGCAGCCAGCGCCTCGCCAGGCTCGTACGAACGGTCAGCGACCAGCTGTACAGAGCGGCTGCCCGCGTTGTACTTCAGCATGGCCTGCAGTACAGGAGTCGATCGGAGGGAAGTGGGAAAGGCCAGGTGTCAGAGGCTGCATCACAACCGAATTCAAGTGGAGGTTAATGGTTAGGGCTCAGGGCTAATGGCGGTGTGACAGGTTAGGGTTGGCCGCAGTAGTGTGCAAGTTGCAGCAGCTGAAGCAGAGCTCAATTGCAGCATGCCATGCCAGCACTTGCACACAGCGACACTGAAGCAGAGCTCCACTGTAGCATACTATGACACAACGACAGTATAACAAAACGACCTGACGAGGGAGATCTCACACAACAAATTTGAAATTTGACTGTACATTTGGGTTCCGAGCCTGAATGCCTGAAGGCCCTGAACTAAAGACTTTCGCCCCTACACACACACCTCTTTGCCCCTGGAACCTCCACACAGGCACTGCTCTTAAACCTGCACCCTGGGGGCCCCACCCCCTCCCGACCCCCCTCTGCAGATGCCCCACAGCCTTCATGGTGGTACAATCCCGCTGAACCTTTGCCGTATCGAGCCGTATCGTGCCGTATCGTGGCACTTTGGTAGTGCAATCCGAAAGAACCTGTGCTGCATTGCGCAGTATCATGCCGTATCGTGCTACCATAACAACCTTCACCCCTGCGTCCCCCCTTTGACCCAGCCCCAGTGCCCCAGGGGGCAACAGATGCCTCAGTGAATCCTCCCCTAGCCCACCTTGGATGTGGAGCTGTAGGCAAGAAGGGGAGGCCCCAGGGGCACCAGTGCAAACCTTTTCCCCACCGACACGCCCTGAGGGGAGGCAAGGAGGGTGGAGGGGGTAAGTGGGAGAGGGCGGCAAGGGGGTGAGGAGGAGGAAATGGGGAGAGGAGGTCAGGGGCAAGGAGGGGTGTGTGCCACTGACAATACCCTGTGGATAGGAAAGGAGGAGGGAGGGGGTAAGTGGGAGAGGAGGGGTGAGGAGGGGTAATGGGGAGAGGAGGTCAGGGGCAAGGAGGGGTGTGTGCCACTGACAATACCCTGTGGATAGGAAAGGAGGGTGGAGGAGGTAAGTGGGAGAGGAGGGGTGAGGAGGGGTAATGGGGAGAGGAGGTCAGGGGCAAGGAGGGGTGTGCGCCACTGACAACGCCCTGTGGGTAGGTGAGGAGGGAGGAGGAGGTGAGTGGGAGCGGGAGGCAAGAGGGTGAGGAGGGGGTGAGTGGGAGAGGGAGGTTGAGGGTAACGAGGGGAAGGAGTGCCACTGACAAGCCTTTTGGGTAGGTAGGCACTCTGAAGGGATCAAGGAAGACAAAAGATGACACACCCAGGGGCATCAGGAGCCAAGAGACAAATCCCCATTAGTGAGGGAGGCATAAGGGTTTAGGGTCACGGTCTCGGGGGTTAGAGTTGCGGTCTCAGGGTTACGGGTCACGGTCTTAGGGTTAAGGGTCACGTTCTCAGGGTTGACGGTCACCGGTCATGGTCTCAGGGTTAAGGATCACGGTCTCAGGGCTTAGGGTCACGGTCTCAGGGTTTAGGGTCAAGGTCTCAGGGCTTGCACTGCCGCAAACGCTTTCCATCACCCCCCTGTCACCCTCCACTCACTTGCAAGTGGATGATGGAGGCTTGCACTGCGGCAAACGCTTTCCATCACCCCCCTGTCACCCTCCACTCACTTGCAAGTGGATGATGGAGGCTTGCACTGCGGCAAACGCTTTCCATCACCCCCCTGTCACCCTCCACTCACTTGCAAGTGGATGATGGAGGCCTGCACTGCGGCAAATGCTTGGCGGAAGCGCTGGAAGGGGAAGGCCTCGGTGGGGATATCAAAGGGGTACCTGCAGTCAGGGGACGTGATGCAGTTTAGGGTGCAGGGGGGTAACTGGTTCTGGTGAAAGGGGGGAACGCAGGTTAGGGTGCAGGGGCAGGTTTGAAATGCATACGTGAGATTGTCAGCCACCTCAGGCCTGCACCCGGGATGGATTCAGTTGGGATGTCCAAATGATACCTGTGTTCGGCAGAGGGCACACTGTTCATTTTACGCATGCCTGTCAGGTTGTACCAGTGGTAAATGAAACAGGGGGGTGGACGCCAGTATTTGAAGTGTGGATCTTGTGACTACAGCGGCCGGAGTGTAGCTGACATGCAGCTGAGTCACACAAAAAGAAACGATGCTGCCCGTCGCACCTCTTGAACAAGGAGGAGGCCATGAACCAGACCTTGTCCAGCTCCTCGTACTCCTCCTCGATGCCGGCCAGCCGCTGACGCACGGCCTTGATCAGCGGGCTGCCTGATCACGCAAAGCATCAAAGGTTCAGGCAAAGAGTAACAAAGGTTGAGGCTCAGGGATGTCTGCTTGTGAGAAGGAGAGCACGGAAAATGTGACACAAGCGCCCTTTCATACAGCCTTATCCCCCCCCCCCTTCTATTTCAAACACATCCCAGCTGTTACAGCGACTCAGCATGCACATGTGCGTCCTGAACACGGTAACGCCGCAGATGAGGCTTCGGCCCTGGCTGCGCTGTTTCCGTAACTCTCACGCCCCCCACGGGGCGTAGTTTTCTTTCTTTCTTTCGTCCTGAACATGGTGAGTTACCGTCCACACTATGACCTGAGCCTAGGTTGACCATAGATCTGTTTGCCTAAATAGCGTCATCAGTCAGTGTCTGTAGTCCTTGCTGCATTGTATGCCATGCTAAAAGAAGAGTTCAAAATCAAATACCGGAGTGATTGCTTTTGTGATTGCTATTGTGATTGCTATTGTGATTGCTATTGTGATTGCTATTGTGATTGCTATTGTGCTATAGCCGCGTGGTTCATGTTCCTGGTGCTGGCAGGGCTACCACGGTGTCATAGTTCAGCTGTTTAGGGTTAAGGGTTTAGGGTTTAATGTTCCTGGGGCTGGCAGGGCTACCACGGTGTCATAGTTCAGCTGTTTAGGGTTAAGGGTTTAGGGTTAAATGTTCCTGGTGCTGGCAGGGCTACCACGGTGTCATAGTTCAGCTGTTTAGGGTTAAGGGTTTAGGGTTTAATGTTCCTGGTGCTGGCAGGGCTACCACGGTGTCACAGTTCAGCTATTTAGGGTTTAAGGTCTAGGGTCTATAATCTGCACTAACAATGAAAACCCGAACCTGCTACAGCTGCAGCCAGCCTGGGAGGTTCCCTGAATGGAGTCATGGCGCATCCCTTAGTTCATTCACTTTCAAAGGGTGCGAGCCCTGAGACGAGGGTGAAAGGGCTTCCGTTAGAGTCCATAAGAATGGCCCAATGTTTTAAGCTCCCTAGAGATAGGAAAGACTCGAGAGACATTCTCTGGAGCCGCGGAATGGTATCTACTGCCATTCCCCCTAAGCATTCCCCCCTGAGTCCAGAACCCTTGTTCGCCAATCTCTTTGCCTTTGATCCCATGTGCACAAAACTTGCAATCATTCCCCAGACCTCTCGCTCCTGACCTTGCACAAGAACGACACCCTGCGTGTTGATCAGGATTCTGGACTACAGGATCCTATTCAACGGAGAGCTTGAGGCAGGTTGGGGCTCCTAATTTGGGCTACAAACCGAACCCGGACCCTTGGCCCTCCCACCTGCCAGTTTAAGGCTGCCCATTTTATCCATGCTGAGGTTGAAGCCTGATCCTTCCCAACTGTGCAGTCCAGACTGCTTGGGCCTGCCGAATATCTGACTCCCCGCCTCCTCCTCGCCTTCTCCTCCTCTCCAGGAAAAGCCCTTTCGCCTCGCTGTTCCGAAAGAACAATCCAGAGGAGCATCCATCCAACAATTCCTTCCCACCCCATTCATTCCACCCTGCCCCCCTCGCTACTGGCCAGCAGTACATCGGGCTGCCACATATCTTTTGCCGTCCCTGTTTCTCCTTATTTCCTTCATACTCCTCACCCCCCGAGTCATACTCCTCAACTCAGCATCCCTGTCTCCCGGTGTTTATCTCCCGACCTCCTATTCCCAGCGTCTCATCTCAGTATCTCACCCTGCAGTAACCGCTGTAGCTCTTCCTCCTCCCACAGGAGGGGGCTCTCCACAGCTTGCGCCCCGCGCCCCCTCTGTCTGTCTAGCACCTGGAAACATACAGCAGGTGTGGTGTGGCTGGCACAGCACAAACAACTCCTGCAAGCAGATCAGGGTCCAGGGTTGATGTACTGTGACCCAGAAAGCACAGCAGGGTCCAGGGTTGATGTACTGTGACCCAGAAAGCACAGCAGGGTCCAGGGTTGATGTACTGTGACCCAGAAAGCACAGCAGGGTCCAGGGTTGATGTACTGTGACCCGGAAAGCACAGCAGGGTCCAGGGTTGATGTACCGTGACCCAGAAAGCACAGCAGGGTCCAGGGTTGATGTACTGTGACCCGGAAAGCACAGCAGGGTCCAGGGTTGATGTACTGTGACCCGGAAAGCACAGCAGGGTCCAGGGTTGATGTACTGTGACCCAGAAAGCAGATCAGGGTCCAGGGTTGATGTACTGTGACCCAGAAAGCACAGCAGGGTCCAGGGTTGATGTACTGCGACCCAGAAAGCACAGCAGGGTCCAGGGTTGATGTACTGTGACCCGGAAAGCACAGCAGGGTCCAGGGTTGATGTACTGTGACCCGGAAAGCACAGCAGGGTCCAGGGTTGATGTACCGTGATCCAGAAAGCACAGCAGGGTCCAGGGTTGATGTACCGAGACCCAGAGGTCTGTACCGTTAGGCAGCCTGCACCCCGCACCCCCTTTGCCTGTCAAGGACCAGAAAAATACACGGGCAGGTGGCGTGCTGCTGGCACAGCATGTGCGGCTCCAGACAGCACCCCCCCCCATGCACGAACACAGCACAGACAACCCCATGGTCGACATCAGCACCCAGCGTCCATTCCGCACAGACTTTTCACCCCAAATGGATAAATAGCGACGGTGTTTTAGCCCAATTGGATTTAGTGCGCTCACCCTAACCCCACCGAGATGTATATCGTCCACCCTAGCCCCAACTACACACACAGCCCTCATCTACATGTACAGCATTCGCCCTGAACCCCACCCGAATGTCCAGATCCGCCCTTAAACCCACCTGTATGTACAGCATCCACCCTCAACCCCACCTGGATGTACAGATCTGCCCTAAACCCCAACTGTATGTACAGCATCCACCCTCAACCCCACCTGTATGTACAGATCCGTCCTAAACCCCACCTGTATGTACAGATCCGTCCTAAACCCCACCTGTATGTACAGATCCCTCCTAAACCCCACCTGTATGTACTGCATCCACCCTCAACCCCACCTGGATGTACAGATCCGTCCTAAACCCCACCTGTATGTACTGCATCCACCCTCAACCCCACCTGTATGTACAGATGCGCCCTTAACCCCAACTGTATGTACAGCATCCACCCTGAACCCCACCTGGATGTACAGATCCGCCCTTAATCCCAACTACATGTACAGCATCCACCCTCAACCCCACCTGTATGTACAGATCCGTCCTAAACCCCATCTGGATGTACAGATCCGACCTAAGCCCCACCTGGATGTACAGATCTGACATAAACCCCAACTGTATGCACAGCATCCACCCTGAACCCCACCCGGATGTTCAGATCCGCCCTAAACCCCAAGTACATGTACAGCATCCACCCTGAACCCCGCCTGGATGTACAGATCTGCTTTAAACCCCAACTACATGTACAGCATCCACCCTGAACCCTACCTGGATGTACAGATCCGCCCTAAACCCCAACTATATGTATAGCGTCCACCCTGAACCCCACCTGCATGTGCAGCTCCGACCTAAACCCCAACTACATGTACAGCATCCACCCTGAACCCCACCTGGATGTACAGATCCGCCCTAAACCCCAACTATATGTACAGCATCCACCCTCAACCCCACCTTGATGTACAGCATCCATCCTGAACCCTACCTGGATGTATGGGGCCCAGAAGGACTCCTCTCCAGTCTTTTTCTCGTACATGAGGTACAGCGTGAGGATTGCCCTGATGTACAGGCAATACAGAGTGAGACGGGCCAGCCAGGAAACAGTACAGCTTACTCGTATGCCCACACTCCAACCAATAAAGTGCAGCGAAGCTCACAGCGCTGGCATGCACCTCCTTGCTTTCATTCTCCCACACTTTCCTTGTTATCCAGGGTCACACTACCTAAAATTTGCTTTTCCTTCCCTCATAATTAACGTTGTTTGGGGGTGAGTAATCCATCAATTTACTAACTGTTGCTTGTCTACGCCATTTTCCAGTCGGAAATTAGGATTTTTGTCGACAGTTGCCCTGAGGGCAGCATTAAATAAATCATTTTTGATGCCTGAGGGAAGGCAAATCAAATGTATGGTATTGTCTCAAGTACAGGACCAGGGGGGGAATCCCTAAGTCTGGACAAGTCACTGATGTGGGGGGCGAGATTGCGAGCGTGGGATGTGAACTCACAGCTCCGACAGCTTGTCGTTGGTGAGTAAACCCTAAACCCTATGAACTCACAGCTCCGACAGCTTGTCGTTGGTGAGGAGCTCAGCCACAAATTCCGACTCAAAGATGCGGTCCAGGCTGATGACCAGCTCCTCCGGTACATCGATGAGAACCTGCCGGGAACCCAAGGGGTGAGCGTTTCAGGACAATGCTGAGGACATGCAGGGGAGGACCTGCCGGGAACCCAAGGGGTGAGCGTTTCAGGACAATGCTGAGGACATGCAGGGGAGGACCTCCCGGGAACCCAAGGGGTGAGCGTTTCAGGACAATGCTGAGGACATGCAGGGGAGGACCTGCCGGGAACCCAAGGGGTGAGTGTTTCAGGACAATGCTGAGGACATGCAGGGGGAGACCTGCCGGGAACCCAAAGGGTGAGTGTTTCAGGACAATGCTGAGGACATGCAGGGGAGGACCTGCCGGGAACCCAAAAGGTGAGCGTTTCAGGACAATGCTGAGGACATGCAGGGGAGGACCTGCCGGGATCCCAAGGGGTGAGCGTTTCAGGACAATGCTGAGGACATGCAGGGGAGGACCTGCCGGGAACCCAAGGGGTGAGCGTTTCAGGACAATGCTGAGGACATGCAGGGGAGGACCTGCCGGGAACCCAAGGGGTGATCGTTTCAGGGCAAGGCATATCTAGTCTATGTCTGTTGGGCATGAACCCGACTACCCGGCAACCAAAAGGCCCAGAGGAGAAACAGGATGCGACCAATTCAGGTCGATAAATAGTGAAACATATAACATGAAAAGGGAGCAGAGTAACTTTCAGGACAGTGCTGAGGATCTGCAGGGGAGGACCTGCAGGGTCAGGTGAAGAGAAGGAAACAAACAGGAAATGGAAAAGGGCAGGAAAATGAGCAAGGACATATGTAGTGCATAGGTTGAGAAATGATTAGGACCTGTCTCGACAGGTTGAGGGCAAAAACAAACAGACCCCCCGTAACATACTATAACTCCCTGCAGTAACATGCAGTACACCTCTCAACCCAGGAACATGTAATAACTCCTTGCAGTTACATGCAGTTACCCCCCCTTGACCCAGGAAAATGTAACATGCCGTAACATGCTGCCCCCCCCCGTGATACCGCGTCCCCACTTCAACCGCGCACCTCGCCAGCTTCCACATGCTGCCTGGCCCCTGCTTCCCCTAACATGTTGTAACTCCCAGCCTGTACATGCTGCCCCTCCCCCGGTACCCCACCCCGCTTCAACCGCGCACCTCGCCAGCTTCCACATGCTGCCTGGCCCCTGCTTCCCCTAACATGTTGTAACTCCCAGCCTGTACATGCTGCCCCTCCCCCGGTACCCCACCCCGCTTCAACCGCGCACCTCGCCAGCTTCCACATGCTGCCTGGCTACCAGGGCATCCAGCGGCCTCTCCGACCCATTCTGCATCTCCACCGGCATGATCTCCACAAGCTGCCTTGGCGCTCCGTTACTCTGTGCAGGCAGAAACACCACAACGGGGGGGACACGCGAGTGGGGGGGTATCGCGGAGGTGTGGGCGAGCCAAGGGGGGGGGCTATGCAGGTGTTCCACCCATTCTGCATCTCCAATGGGTTTAAGGTTTAGGTTAAGGTTTTGGGTCAGGGTTTAGGGTTGAGAGTGCAGGTGCCCCACCCAGTCTGCATCTCTGATGAAACGATCTCCA
Organism: Limnomonas spitsbergensis; assembly: GCA_037349105.1. Classification (NCBI taxonomy): domain Eukaryota; kingdom Viridiplantae; phylum Chlorophyta; class Chlorophyceae; order Chlamydomonadales; genus Limnomonas; species Limnomonas spitsbergensis. The sequence continues at coordinate 1,194,460 of JAYJMM010000109.1, forward strand.
CAAGCTGCTCCGGCGCTGCCTTACTCTGTGCACACGGAGGTGTGTTGATGGGGACATGAGAGTGGAGGGGGACTGGAGAGGTCAGTTTTCAAGATACCGCCCAACATGCAGACCATGGCTCCTGTTGTACAGGTAATAAAATCCCAACCTTGCAGCCACACTTCCCGCCACACTCCAGGGTGGGGAGTTAGGTGCCGCGGCTGTCCATCCCTGCCCCTATTCTAAAGACACCATGCATCAACCACCCTGCCCCTAGGACCCTGCCAAGTGCCAACAGCCGGCGATACTCCTCGTCCAAGAAACAAATCACCCCTGTCCAACCCTCCTACGCTCCATGCAGTGAAGGGCATAACGTCCTCCAAACGATGCCCCCACCCCCCCCTCTCTCTCCTGGATCTTTAATCCCTCCACCTCCGTTCTGAGTGAACAGGCAATCGAACCCATGCAGACCCCTTGACCGCACCGTGAGCCAACTGCTGAGTCCATTGGAGCAGCTGGAGGGCGTGCTGTTGGCGACCACAGGCGGCTGGGCCCGCTCCAGCTTAGCACTGGGCCTGACCTGCAAGCGAGGTGCATGGGGACGGATGGGTTTATGTGTGGTGGGTGGCACATGGGGATGCATGGGTTATCGAGTAGGGTGGTGCATGGGGATGCATGGGTTAAGGAGTACTTGGCGGTTCATGGGGATGCATGGGTTATCGAGTAGGGTGGTGCATGGGGATGCATGGGTTAAGGAGTACTTGGCGGTGCATGGGGATGCATGGGTTATCGAGTAGGGTGGTGCATGGGGATGCATGGGTTGAGGAGTACTTGGCGGTGCATGGGGATGCATGGGTTATCGAATAGGATGGTGCATGGGGATGCATAGGTTAAGGAGTACTTGGCGGTGCATGGGGATGCATGGGTTATCGTGTAGGGTGGTGCATGGGGATGCATGGGTTGAGGAGCACTTGGCGGTGCACGGGGATGCATGGGTTATCGTGTAGGGTGGTGCATGGGGATGCATGGTTTAAAGAGCAAATGGAGATTGCGCGGGCATTATATCACGGCCATGGCGTGTTGGTGGAAGCTGCGCATGGACTAGTTGCATAACGTTTGCCTGGCAGATAAGCGCTGGGTCCCAGCTCTTGTTCTACTGAGAGCGAGGAAGGAGGGCACAGCAGGATTTCTACAGATGATGCTGACTAGGCCCCAACGCCTCATGTGCCTGCCCCCCTCTCCCACTGTCAAGATGCTCTCGCAGAAGCTGAGAAATTCAAATGCAGGGCAAAAGATAAAAGGAGATAATCTACAAGCTCAGAAGCGAGGTTCACGTTTTTCCGGTGTGTGATTTCGCAGTAGTAATATTCAGCGCTTGCAGGACATCAGTGCATGGAAAACCAGATCATCGCAAAACAGTTTTTGGAGGGCGGCCCATGCAGAAGCTGTCATTGGAGCTGTGGGGTTCGAAGCGAAAGGCCTGCTGAATTGCTCGAAGGACGTCATCAAGATTGAAGGGAGAATCCTGATGACGTTGCGGCCTCCTAGTCGGCTGACAGACCTCCACTGCGAGTGTGACGGTTCCCCCTCTCCCTGAAAAACGACTCGACTGGTCGAGAGTGTGCAGCTGAGGGGGGCTGCCGAGGGCAACTACCAGTAGCTTCACGCACCGAGCTTCTTCCAGCCCATCGAGACGAGGCAGCAGAGGAGCGCAGGGACAGCATGGAGACAACGAGGGACCTTGGGTAATTGGGTTCGTCTCGTGGGTTCAGATGCGATTGTTGATCAGGGAAGCGCCGCACAGCGTCGATGCGTCTGATTTATCCTTGTACACCAGCTCCAGATGGATAAGGGCCGGAAACTTGAACTGCAAAACCAGATCTTTTGCGAACAGGCCGTCACTGAGTACGGCATGTGCAACACTCAGACTTTCCCAGCTAGCTTCAAACCCCTGCTTCATGGCATCATCGAGATGTGTTTGCTTTTCCTCTTTGTTAACACTGGCATTTTGGGTGGCCGCTTTTCCCTGTAATCTATTGAGCCTCGATCGGCGTACCGGAGTTCATTGAGCTCTGTGCAAAACCTAATAAGCATAAACATCTTGCAGCCTGTCAACTTGAATTGATGGATTCGACCCCAAAGCCTGTGCGTGGCCATCCCCAGTCTCCCTCTTCAATCCTGCCCAATATTGCCCCCCGCCCTTTTGCAAACCACCCATGCAAACCACGTCCCTCGTGGGCTTTCAGTTGGCGAGCGCATATTCCTTGGATTAAGTTACGTATATTTTTTGTTGTATTCATTGAGCTGCATCACGGCCTAAGCTTGTGGGGGTCTGGTGTATCACGCACTGGCGGCGGTCTGGCCACCGACTGCATGACGGTCAAGGTTTGGTCTCAAAAGACCCAGTGGTGGCCTTTCGAAGGCCACCGAAAGGTATGCTGTGTACTCTAATAAACACTGCCAGATCCTGTATCCCTGAGGTATTGTTGGGAGGATACTTCTGGGTGATGATGAGTGACGTGGGTCGCTCACTTACATGCTAGGCATGCGTGCTTATATTGTTAGTTGCAGGATTGCTGCAGGTGGGATGTTCGTTAGGATGAGGGCTGGGTGATCTAACAAATATTATATTGGACACTCTACTCAAGGGGGGTATGTAGGACCCCTGGTGTAGGCTATGTGAAGTTTTACAAAATAGCGGGGCAACACATTAAATGCATGGGACAGGTGACAAAAACCTGTACGAGCACAAAAAACACTAGGCTGGCGCGAGAGGGGGGGGATATTTTTTCCCGTACACTCCCCCCCCCCCCCCAACTTCGGCCCCCTCTACCAGCCACTCTCTAACTTTGTAGAGCTTGATGAGACCATTCCAAAACTGGTATTTAAATAGTTTTTGGTCCGGGGGGAGCTGGTAGAGGGGGCCGAAGTTGGGGGGGGGGGGGGAGTGTACAGGAAAAAATATCCCCCCCCCCCGAAAAAATGTCCCCTTGCTGGTCATTTCGAAAGAGGCTTTAGGATGCATACGTTGACTCTCAAACGCTGTAACAACAAACGTTATTATATCAGCTAATCCGAGCGGGATTCTGCAGCTGTTCAGAAAATGGCATATTCGCCGATTGCCTTGTCCGGAGCTTCCCTACATGTGCCAAGCAAAGTGGTGTAACGTCATTGACATGTGCCAAGCAAAGGAGGCTCTGATGTCCAGCCTCGCCATATCACATGCGTTGGGTGACGCGGCGGAGCCTTTTTGAGCAGGGCCCAGAGTTGTAACGTCATTGACATGCTTTGGGTGACTGTTTTGGCTATGGGCAGCTGAATATCTTGTGGGCTGAGAGACTCGGACCCTTCACTCCTATCCTGAGTCAGAACAGAAAAAATGGGCGATAGCTCAGTGTTTTAGGGTTTAGGGCGCATGTTGTTAACCATGCAAAGACGAGATTCCAATCCATATGCGCAATGATGCCCAGCCATTCAGTAGATATTGCCCCCACCATTCGGAAGGCTAATTAGGACCCGAACTTGACAGGCCTGATAATGGTGGCCTAAGTAGCACTCAGGTTTGCACTTGTTTGGCAAAAGATTTAATCCTGGTCCATTTGCCGCGGGCATGCGGGATGTAGTGTACTTGAAGGTGCGCAGCTTTTATTTGTTCTTTAAATATCAGTATCAGTCACATGCTTAAACGTTCTAAAATGACTTTGTGACAGCGGGTACCCAAACATGAATGGTCCTGCTCAAAAGGCTCGGCTACGCAGGCGCCTAACTAATAGGGGCAGAAAAAAAGGAAAAGGGGTAAATAAAATGAAGAGACAGACAAAAACCTACAGTAGGTATCAAACGGAATTGCATACCCGTGGTGTTTCGTGTTAATCAGAGAATCAGACCACCTTTGAGAGGCGGCGGCCATGTACATGGCCGATTGCGGTCCAGGTTGTAAAGGTTTATGGTCGGTGGCCCCAGCGGAAGATCTTGCTGTCGGCTGTAGGGCAAGCTGTACATAATGTGCTGCAAGTGTACTTTAAATATGACTAAAGCAACCTATGATGCACTGGGCACTCCAATAGGGACAGGGCCGTTGGGGCACGCCCTGTAACACTGTCTGACATCAGGTCAATGACATGACACCTCTGGGCCCTGCTCAAAAAGGCTCGGCCGTGTGGGCGCCCAACTGTCCCGTTGGGAGAAAAGAAAAGGAACTTCAAGTAAGAGGGAAAGAAGGAGATGAACACAAGGGAGTGACATCAGGTGAACAACAGAGAAGAGAAGGCAGGGAAGCATCATGATAGCGTTATTTCGGAGCATCCGGTTGACAACAACAGTGTGATGCTGTGAACACAGAACCAGGGCACTGCGCTTTACCAACTTCCCGTATACCGTATGCGAGTATGCGCTGTCACCGATGTCAGTAAAAGCTGACAATTTTACGTCTAAAACAATCTTGGCATTCTTGATAAGAGGTACCTGTGCATGTTGTTACAAACGGCTTGGCTGATACATGTCATAAATGTATTCCACCATTTGCTGCAAAAAAACGCAGAACCGACACAACCAACTGGGGCTAGTCAATGACGTTACAACTCAGGGCCAGGCACCACCAACTGGGGCTAGTGAGATCATGATGTTACGAAATTGTCCTACCTAGAATGCAGTGTGGGTGGGGACATGGCATCCATCGGCTGGGCTGATAATAAATAGCTGTTCATTATTTCGTGAATCACCGCATGTCAACGACAGGCGAGTTCAGCAGATCTAAAGAAGGGAATCGACTTAGTTTGAGAGCCTGTAGGAGCAAACTTGTTAAGTCCTGAACCTGGAACGCCCAATGACAGCCAGAACCAGAGGCCAGAACATTCCGAGCAGGAGTGCAGGACTGCATCAAGTCCCCCACTGTGTTAGAGGGCCCTTTGAGAAACCCGCCAAGCACCTGATCCAGATCTGTCCAGATCTGTCAGATCTGCTTGTGAGTTCCAGAGAATTATCCGAGATTCTGGGGTTGTAGGCACAAAGTGTTTGAGCCTACTATTTTGGCAGCACCTTGCAACCGCCCATTCTCGCGGGCGATGGCGGGCTGCAATTGGATATCTATTGCTCGCCTCACTTGTCACAACTACACAGCAGCGTCGCTGACACCTGTCATGAGCTCTATCTTCCTGGCCAGCAGCTCCGTCAGCTCTGGTAGTGTACCATCCATGAAGTGGCCGCGGTCATCGTAGTCGAAAAGCTCCAGGTCCAGCGCCTTGGCCACCTCTTCCTGCTCAGACCTGCATGGGGGTACCAAGTCAGTGGGTCTCGGAGCCGGGGCAAGCCTGAAATTCCTCCTACAGAGACCGACAGCCAGACTGTGCATCCGAGGCCAGTGGACAGTTCAGCGTTTATTTTAGAGCGCACTGGACCACCTTCGGGAGGCTTTTGGGCGGAACCCCATTGGCTAATGGGGACCAAACCTTGATCGGCCCACAGCCGGTGGCCTGATTTGCTAGCTTCACCCGACCCCCTCTGCAATCGGCTGTGATGTAGCTTAATCAGAGCTTATGCTGGTTAAAACAATCACTGGTGGACACCTGATGTAAGGGCATCATAACAAGACACCAGTGCCTCTGTTGCCCAACAAACACCCTTTCGTTTTGTATGTAAAACATGTCATGAGCAAGCTTGCGCTCCCTCCACACAGGACTGGTCCTCATCCATATCTCACCAAGGTAGGAAGGGATCGTCCCGAGAGCCAAACTGGACAAGGAAGCCCGCATTGCGCTTGATCGCCTGCCAGTCCCAGGGCCGGTTAAAGTATCCGCTGGTGCGCTCCGTCTCGTCCCCAAGGTCGGAGGTGTAGGCTGACACCAGCACGATGCCGGCAACTTTGTGGGTTTCGGCAAAGCGCATGGCAGCGGCGGATCCGGAGCTGTGACCCACAATGATTGTGTCCGGCCCACAGCCCAATTCTTTCTCCATGAATGGTAGCCAGATGCTTTCCCTCGCGTACAAAGGGTCGGGCATGTTCCTCAGGGTGGCCACCACCATGGGTGGCTTGTGAAGGGTATTTCGGGCCCAGCCATACCAGTTGCACTTCTCCACATTGCCAACTCCGTTTCCTGGGACAATAACGACCTTGACCATGCTTCTAAATCGAGTTCGCTTAAAAAGCCCGTGGAACAAGTATGATGACCAGGCTCGCTTCAGTGAGCCGCTGTGCACTGACCCACCCAAATGGTGTAGAAAAGTACGGCAAGCATCACGATCCGAAAACGCTGTTTCCGCGTCGCGCAAAGCGCAATGCCCTCAGAGCCCCTGAAGGCCTGAACCCTCTAACGTCGAAGGCATCAAAAGTTTTGATCTCTCGATATCACCATTCTCCATTCTTCAAAATTTGTACTGTCGTGAAATTGCACACGGACATGGGGATACAAAGAGTCTGTGGCTGGCTTTCAACAAATCGACATCATGAGTCACTGCAACTCATATATGATATATCGATAGTCACGCTTCTTCATATCGGCACAGAGGACTTAGGCACCAGGCAACCCTAGACCCCCTCAGCACTTTCTGAGGAACGCATCGCACACTCTCGAAACTTTCACCACAGTCGTACAGTTTGGTCTCTCTAGGCCGGCCTCCCTGCAACAGCGGAAAGAAAGCCTCCATCGACTTGGTCGGCGCTCGCCATTTTGTGAACCGGGGACGTTTGTTCGGGGCCCGCGCACGTCAGTGATGGTGGCAGCTACGGGAGCCATCCATGCGGCATACCTCCATTGCATCTTCCTCCTGCCCCTGATGCTGCCATGGGGGGCAAACATGTGCAAAGCAGGCGGTCTGGCACTTGCCCTGGCATCAGACCTAGAGCGCCCCACCCTCCACCCACAGCCGCAGCTGCACCAGCATGACTTCAACCTCGACAGCAGCACCATCCTGCCGCATGAGACTCCAATAGAGCAGCGCATGGCGTCAGACGGCACCGACAGCCATGGCGCTGCATGGGAGGCCTTGCCGCTGCCTGCGCGGCGCATGACGTCAGACGCCCCGCATGGCGAGTCTGCTAGCGCCGGCACGCGGCAGGGCCAGCGGCTGCTAGAGGAGCGCCTGGTGCTGGACGGCCCCGGCAGCAAGAACAGCCTGCACGATCCGCGCAAGCGGTGGGAGGCCGTTGCCCGTGCGAAGAAACGGGAGATAGAGGCCAGACGGGGCGAGGCGGCTGGCAGGCCCCGGGAAAACAGGACCGGGTATCTCAAGAGGATCGCGATTGTAGGCGAGCGCCATTCTGGCACCACATACATGATGCGCCTGCTGCGTATCAACATCGACCCCGGGGTGGTCGTGCAAGAGCACCTTTGCGGCGTCTTCAAGCACCGCTACATGTACCCTAATCTTCGAAGCTGCGGCAACCTGAACAGGACGCTCATCATCATTATGCTCAGGAACCCGTATGACTGGGCAGCTGCGATGCACCGCCGCTGCTATTGCAGCACCAATGATGAAGTGGAGCATCAGCTGGCCAAGCTGGATTTCAAGGCTTTCCTCGAAAGGCCCTGGGTCAATGACTCCTACTATAATGCCACCATCAGGACACCGGACAAGCGGTCAGAGGCTGATGGCACAGGCACTAATCCTCACTGCTCCCGTTTGATGGAGTGTCGAGCGCTGAAATATCGCAACTTTTTGAACATCTCCGCTTGGGCGCCCCATGTGGAGTTTGTCCGCCACGAGGATGTGCTGTCGCCCGATCAGTCGACGACGTGGCTGGCCAAGCTGATCCCTAGATACCACCTCGAGAGTACTGCTGTCGATGACAAATTGGATCCCGTGGTGGCTTACAAAGACTCGGGCCAGGAATTCAACTTGGATGAAATCCGTAGCCGCTCGGTCTGGCTCAGCCAGGATGTCCTGTTCAAAACGACAGCTGGCCGGGGCGCGGCCGAAGAAAGCAGCGCAGGTGTCGACGCAGCGGCAAAGGAGGCAGCAGCAGGAGCAGCGGCAGCAGCAGCAGGAGCAGGAGCAGGAGCAGGAGCAGGAGCTGCTGCAGCACGTGGCGGCGTCACGAGTCAGCAGATGTACACTTTGCACCCCGAGGTTCTGAGGCAGCGAGCCCGGCTGGTCAACCTGCTTATGGACCATGAGCTTGAGAGGATGGTGGGCTACCCGGCAATTGGATTGGGGGCTGACTTGCAAGCAAGAGGATAGATGGTGGGCTTCTCGGAGATTGCATTGCGTTGGGGCTGACTTGCCAGCAAGAGGATAGATGGTGGGCTAGATGGTGGGCTACCTGGCCATTGGATTGCCTTGGGGACTGACTGGCCAGCAAGAGGATAGATGGTGGGCTAGATGGTGGGCTACCCGGCGATTGGATTGCGTTGGGGTCTGAATGGCCAGCAAGGGGATATATGGTGGGCTATATGGTGGGCTACCCGGCGTTTGGATTGCGTTGGGGGTTGACTCGCTTGCAAGAGGATAGATATCATATCAAGCTAAATATGACCCATGAAGGCCGCCTCAGTTTGTAGCTAGAATGGTTTCCGGGAGAGACTTGCATGGGGATTCTAGCTCTCCAACTTGTCCTGGCCTTTACAGACGGTATCGCTTGGGACAGGTGCATGCTTTTTGGTTGAGCAATAATTTCCTGTTTTTCTGTTCTCCTTTTCCCCCCACTGCCAGTGGGACGCCCACGCAGCCGAGTCTTTTGAGCATGGCCCAGACGTCTTTAGCTTCCGGTAGTTGGATTGGATATTATGACTTTTTGTTTTGTTTTTGAAGAGGTCTCTTTCCTCTCTCTCTTAAGTTTCCAACCTTGCTGTTGGACGCCGACGCGGCCGAGCCTTTGCAGCATGGCCCAGTGGTGTAATGTCATTGACAAATTCCTACGTAAGGGAGGTAGCAACGATATCTTCAAGGCTTATAAGAAACCTTGGGAAGTTTTGCTTGACAGAAGTGAAACACCGGTGCCATGTTTCAAATTACCGAGGTCATATAACTTGTGCAGGACTGGAGCTTGTGAGTCGGGCCGACTAGACTGTAGGTACAAAATGTGTCTTAATACTTGTGGTTGAGATGAGAGGTGACTGTCCATAGTTATTTCATAAATAGGAGGATCTGAAGGCCGATGTGGAGACTTATAACAAACAGTTGCCGGCGGGAGAGTGGCGACAGACTACAGCCAGCGGGGGCTGTGAATCATTTGCATGTCACTTGTTACACAAAGATGAAGAAACACAGGAATCGAACACAGACGGTATGCTAGAGTTCTGGTAACGGTAGACAATTGCACTACTTAGCTATAACAAGTATGCTCTTGCCATGGATACAATATTTGATATCAAGCTGCAGCACTTGCTACTTGAATCAGCTATTGCCTGCGTAAATAGAAAACAATACTTAAAGGAACATGTTTATGCGCTGGGGGTGAACTTGGTGGCGTAGATGAAAGCGTTGTTTGCGACCGGGTCAGCCAGATGGGTGGTCAGGTTCTCCAGGGGGCCCTTTCCGGTCACGATGGCCTGCACGTAGAAGCCCAGCATGGAAAACATGGCGAGGCGACCGTTCTTGATCTCCTTAACCTTAAGCTCAGCGAAGGTGTCAGGGTCGTCAGCCAGGCCCAAGGGGTCGAAGGGGCCACCGGGGTACAGGGTGTCCAGATCTTCGAGGCCAACAGACTCTGCCGCACCGCCGGCGCGGAAGGCCTCAGCCTGTCCCATGAGGATGACCTGGCAGGCCACGATGGCAACGATGGACTGGGCGTGGATGAGGCTGGACTGGCCCAGGTAGTCGAGGCCACCATCTGCGAAAATCTGGGCGCCGGCCTTGAACCAGACGGGCTGGGCGTTCGGGGACTGGTCCAACTCGGGGACGAGGCAGCCCAAGGCGCCAAGCATGGCCCAGCGGGCGTGGATAACCTCAGTTGTGCGGTACCTGGAGAAAGTCTCAGGATCAGCAGAAAGACCAGCGGTGTCCTGCATAGGGAAACAAGGAGTAACATTAAAAATCATCAAAGCCGACATTGCAATGATACTATATTTTCATGCCAATGTCAAGTTGGACACACATCCCGAGAATGCGTGATTGAATGGCAATTGGTGAGTCGTCCGGAGCTGAAGCATATCCAAACAATCGGTGACCTGCTGGTAAGCCAGCATGCATCTACTGTTCATAGATTACAGGAGCCCTCTGATGCCTTAGTTTGCCACTAAACTATGACACTATGCAGGTCCCTTGGTACTTCCAGGACCACCCCAGGCACGTTCGAGGTCACTCTAATGAAATCCAGACTTGAGGAGAGCAGCACGTGCAACATGCGCTGTGCATGCTTGTCAGCTGCATTAGAAGTGAGCAGTTGCCCTGAGCAATGCACATGCATGATGAGTTTGCACGGCACTTACCCAGCCATAGTCGCCGGGGAACTCTCCGGTGAGGTACGAGGGAGAGGCGGTGAAGGGGCCCAGGAACAGGGACCGCTCAGGGCCGTACCACTGAGGAAGGGAGAGGGGGGCAACACCGTGTAAGCAGAAGGTCATGTGTGGTAGGAGTGCGACAGTGCAGGGACTCAAATGCATGTTCACTTCACCCTGGGGCCAGGATAAAAGATTCAAGAGACCACTGCCAGCAGAGATTGATCAGACATCCAGACGTGCGACAGGGGCAGGGGCAGGTCCTGAGACAGAGGCGTGCATGTGGACTAGGGCAGGGCATATTGATCGACAAGCGTGCCAAATGCATCTTCTCGTCGAGAATCCAGTTGCGGGAGGTTCGGTTCAGGGATTTTTTTCGTGACGATGCGCATGTGTTCAGAATCGACTTGTTTGGGCTTGTGCCTCACCATGGAGTCGGAGGAGACCTTCTTGGAGATGGTCTTCTTGGCAGCCTGCACCATGACGGTGGAGCGCCTGGACACGGTGGACATAGCCTGCTTCTTCATGAGTGCCGACATAATGAGTGGTGGGGTTGCTAACAAAGAAGGGAGTAGAGAGAGTTGGGGGATACTGACACTGGCAAACCGAGCGGCTTTTGAAGCCCCCCGAAAGTGTGGAAGATCACGAGTGTATCAGAATCTAGATCGCGAGACGGTTGGGGCGTTCGGCCGGGTGCGGGTGACATGGCGATTCACAGCAAAGATACTGCACTTTAATTGCAGATAGATACTGTCGTGACCTGGGATTGACGTTCCATGATTCCAGTATTACCGGACTGTGCCCGTCAGAATACAATACGGTATGAACAGGGCAGGGCCCCAGCTTAAATAAGGGCTACAGACAAGGGAGGAGGGCAAATAAAGCTGAGGGGACCCTGTCCTCCAAGCTGAGGGAGCTTGATGATACGTGGTCATAAACATGTTTTGGACCAGAGGAAGGGGAACGAAAACGTTAGCTAATTGAAGGGGGGTATTCGGGAAATTGTAATTTTCCACATTCGAGTCCCAACCATTCTTAGCAGCCAGATGAGGTTCAGAGCAAGCAACACCATTTTCTCCCTGGTGCGTCGAATGCAGATGATTGACGTCATGAAATATTGAATGCAGTAGCACCATGGGAACACAATCAGGCAGAACAGCAACCTGTGTCACTGTTTATTTTGTGTCATGCTGATGTAGCGCACCGCGCGCATTACTGAACTATTTGTCCCTTGATGAAGGATTCCTGCAGGCGAACTCTGTGTACGGAATTGCTGTTGCAGTAACACTTTTGTGTATTCTCTGGATGCCAGAGAAGTGTGTATTTTCACACTTAAGCCTCCTTCTTAGTGACTGCTGGAGTTTCTGCAGCCACTATATCTTTGTTAGTTGAAACCCTGATTACGATCTTTAGCTATCCGAGAATCCTGCATTTGAGTTCAGCACATACACTGCTCATTGTAATTGAGTTCAGCACATACACTGCTCACCCTAATCGAGTTCAGCACATACACTGCTCGTTATTGCAACATGTACACCGAGTTCATCACATACACTGCTCGCCCATACAAGTTATCCCTTCTCTGAGAACGACACAGATCGACTCATCTCAAGTGAACTGATCCCCAGTCACTGATATTTCGGCCCTTATCAGGCATTCTCCAGCCTTCACAGCTGGTTTACCACCACCAACTCCACAAACCCATCATCTACAGTCATCCCAGAGGCTACAAGTCGACTTCCTGATAGTTTATCATCGAAGTCTCCCCATTGCTGTACATTCTTGCTGATAGGAACAGCGTGTTCATACCTGCATGCTCATACCTGCTGGTAACTACCTGCTTGTTCACACCTGGTGGTACACACCAGACTGTTCACACATATGGTACGCACCTGGTGGTACACACCTGCTCATACTTGCATGTTCACACCTGCTGGTACGTACCTCCCTGTTCACACTTGGTTGAGGACCTAAGAGGTTATAACTGCCAAACGGTGCCTTGACTTTTTTTTGACAAGCTTAATTAACTAAGCACGTTCCATCTTGCAACCCTCTCCACCTTGTGCCGAGCTCAGGTTGGGGGGGGATGATGGGTTGTCACAACCTTATGATGCACATGCATTTATTTTCTGCAATTGCGTTCCTCCTATTCAGAGTCAACTGGCCACCTGACCCCGGTGCTGGCTACATACGGTGCTGTCCCTGACGCTGGCTTCGGCGCATGCTACGGTGTGGGCCCTTGCGCTGGCCCCGAGTCAACAGGCCACATGGCCCCGACGCTGGCTTCGGCGCATGCTACTATGCTGGCCCTTGCGCTGGCCCGAGGCAACATGCCACCTGGCCCCGACGCTGGCTTTGGCGCATGCTTTGGCGCTGGTTCCGGTCAAAGTAACACCGTGAGCTCGTCGGGTGACAGACAGTATAATAGTAGCCAACTTGGATTGGTTGTTGAGGTCAACTGCCGTAAAAACAGGCTAGGCGTCTCCTCGGGCCACCAGATGTTCCTTAGGCAGAAGGCTTTTCTTACAGGCATATTAGCCAATTAGTTCTTGAGCCAGTCCAGTTTAAGCAGTTATGGCTTTCAGTATCAGAGCGCTCTTGCAGGGTACTCGGGGGAGTATCCGGAATTTCTCGCAGGGTACTCAGGCGAGTATCTGGAGAATAACGCAGGGCACTCGGGCGAGTATCCGGTTGACACCGCAGGGCCCCAAGCGAGGGCTCCGGTGATGCTGATGGAGTTCAGTCAAGTCTCCCTCACATTGGGTAGAGTTTAACTATTTGCTTAAGGGCCCCAGACAGGGGGTTCCAGTATTTGCTTTAGGGCCTCAGACTGGGGGTTCCAGTAATGTCGCAAGGCTCCTGAGTGGGGTTCCGAGCGTTATGACTAAATATATTGATTGATAACGACCATCTTGGAGTGTACTCAAGTGATTCTCAAAGACTTGGAGTGTACTCAAGTGAGTCCCCAAGACTCGGAGTGTACTTAAGTGAGTCCCCAAGACTCGGAGTGTACTCAAGTGAGTCCCCATGACTCGGAGTGTACTCAAGTGAGTCCCCAAGACTCGGAGTGTACTCAAGTGAGTCCCCAAGACTCGGAGTGTACTCAAGTGAGTCCCCAAGACTCGGAGTGTACTCAAGTGAGTCCCCAAGACTCGGAGTGTACTCAAGTGAGTCCCCAAGACTCGGAGTGTACTCAAGTGAGTCCCCAAGACTCGGAGTGTACTGACTCAAGTGAGTCCCCAAGACTTGGAGTGTACTCAAGTGAGTCCCCATGACTTGGAGTGTACTCAAGTGAGTCCCCAAGACTCGGAGTGTACTCAAGTGAGTCCCCAAGACTCGGAGTGTACTCAAGTGAGTCCCCAAGACTCGGAGTGTACTCAAGTGAGTCCCCAAGACTCGGAGTGTACTCAAGTGAGTCCCCAAGACTCGGAGTGTACTCAAGTGAGTCCCCAAGACTCGGAGTGTACTCAAGTGAGTCCCCAAGACTCGGAGTGTACTCAAGTGAGTCCCCAAGACTTGGAGTGTACTCAAGTGAGTCCACAAGACTCGGAGTGTACTCAAGTGAGCCCCGGGACCTGTCAGTTACTCAGTGTACTCAAGTGAGTTCCCAGGTTTTGCAGCAGGGCACCCAGGTGGTGGTCTCAGTGATGATGAAAGGCCTCCGGGAACGGGGCCTGGAGCTAGTACATTCCAGCAGTTCAGGTCCGGGGAAGAGGGCATCCTTACATGCACCCTAGTAGAGTAGGATGGCATCCCATCTGAGCTGCTCCTTTCCAAAGGACTACAAATAAATTGTTTTGTCACCTAGCATGTGTTTCTGTGAATTGTTTGGGAAATGGCCTATGGGCTTGTCCGCATGTTGCACATTATATGAACTGAAAACGTTCCTAGTTACCGTACTGAAACGTGATTCTGACAACATAACTTATAACTTAGCGGCGAGGTTTGTGTTTTAGCCTTTGATGAATGACGGTGTTTAACTGACTCTTGATCTATCGGGTACTTTGAGGAGAAGAGTTGTGTGGAACTGTGTGTCATGTTATGCAGTTATGCACCCATGATACATTCATAATTTTGGTTGTGGGTCATAAACCACAGGAAAAGATTTACTGGTTGGATATGTGCCCGCCCTCATTCCTTCAGATGATCATAATCAGGGACCGAGGTGTTTCCCTTGAAGACCTTCGGGAGTGCAGTCAAAGGTCATGAAGTGCTGGACGGTCAACATATCTCCATACTGTCAGGCAGTACGGAATACGGATCTCCATCCGTACTACTAAGGTCGACTCACGGCCTGAGCCTCTACGGGTCTACCCTATGCTGGTTTCAAGAATCAATTCTTGGGCCTTCAGCAATGCTGGCCCAGGCATGGTAATTCACAGGGGAATTCGATCCTTGCTTGCACCCCCCCCTCGAACCTATCGCACCTCTTCATACCTCGCCCAAAACCAGCCTAAGTTCCACGCATTTCCTCACTCGTGAGAGCGTTGATTTAAAAGTTAATTAGAGCGTTGGAAAGCTTAGATCAAGCGCTTTTAAACCATATAACGTTTTATGTGCAGAGGACGAGGCAACCAGAAACCAGCTCCAACTCTGTCCACACCAGCGATCAGCCAGCGATCTCCCACATTTGAATTACATAATAACGCAAACGAGCATCAGGTATTAACACGATGAACGTGGCGCATGTTTCTCACTATATATCTCACTGGTTTCATCACTCTTACTCACCTTCCTACTTTCAAAATGTTCAGCTACAAACACAGCAATGTACGGTACAATAATAGAAATAGACAACTGATATGCCTGGTGCATGGCTGCAAAAACAAACTTACAAAGAAGAATGCATACGAGACCAACAGAATAGATATCCTACGGGCAGCAGGGTTCAATGCTACCATCTGCTCAGCCACAATGTGTAAATCACACTACACGTCGTTCTACAAGACAGCCTCAGCAGCTGCTACACCCGGCAACAGCCCAGCAACAGCCCAACAGCATATGGCAGATGCAGTGCTTAAGATTCCTATGGAGCTGGATGAGCCAGTCAGCCAACCAGCCGGCCAAGCCAGGCCAGGCCAGTCTAGTAGAGCGGGCAAGCCACGATCTAAAGCAGATAAGAGAGGCGCAGTAGGAGTGCAGTACATCAGCATGGTGAAACACCTTCTTCCCAAGCAGCTGGTAACTGTATTCAGGAGCATGGCGAATGAGCTCAAGAAGGCGCGGCGTTCAACAAAGCAACTGAATGCTGCCATCAGCCGGCTCAGAGATGAGAAGCGCAACACGCTCAGACGCTACCGGCTGCAGATCCGGCGCATGAAGAAGATGCTCACACGTGCCGAGGCTGGGAGGGAAGTAGCAGAGGACCAACTGTCAGATATCAGAACAGCAGAGGATGAGAGGATGCCTTTGGGGCAGCAGGGTTGCAACAAAATGTCTTTCAGCTTCTCGCAAAAGCTGTCATCGAGGGAACACTGAAAATGCCAAGCATCCAGGCAAACGGCCTCTCCAGGATGGCTCGCAACCTGGACTTGGTCACCAGCACAGCCCAGTTCAGATGGAAACCCCTGGAGATGGAGTTCTGGTACTCAGTCATGGTCAAGATCGGCCAGGCCAAGTATCGCATGATGCATGGGCCAATGGGGGAGGACATGCAAGGCTCTCACCAGGAGAAGATGCTGCTTTGCAACGTACATATGAATCTTAACCTCCCTAGCCCGGACCGCATCATGTCATGGGCCAGGGATCACCGCCCCCCTCTCCAGACCTTTGAGGGTGTCTGTTCCGCCTCCATACAGTTCTTCTGAGATCATGCTCGCGGCCTGGCGTCAGGTCCCACCCGCAGCAGCCTGGCGTCAGGTCCCATCAGCAGCAGCCTGGCGTCAGGTCTTGGCTGCAGCAGCCTGGCGTCAGGTCTTGACCGCAGCAGCCTGGCGGCAGGTCCCGCCCGCAGCAGCCTGGCGTCAGGTCTTGGCCGCAGCAGCCTGGCGCAGGTCCCCCCCACAGCAGCATGGCGTCAGGTCCTTGCTGCAGCAGCCTGGCGTCAGGTCCCTTCAGCAGCAGCCTGGCGGCAGGTCTTGGCCGCAGCATCCTGGCATCAGGTCGGTCTAGGCCAAAACATTCAGGCTATTGATGAGCGGGGCCACACCAGGGCCAGGCGGCTGACCGGAACAAGTACAACAAGGACAAAAGCCATGCTTCCATGCTAAGAGTGCAGGCACACACGCGGGCATGTGCTCATGCAGTGACCTGGCGCCACCACGTGCCTGTCATACACATGATAGCAGGGAGGCTGCGGCCAGGGTGTGGTACATGGCCCAGACTTGCTTTATTTGCCCCATGAGTGGCGACAATGACTTTTGAAATATGCTGAACGTGCTACCAAAAAGCCAAGCTCGATGAGTCAACTCATTCCGCCCATGCACAGTTCCCATGGCCGGCATATGCAGCACAATCAGGACCCCTTCACAAAACTCAGGCAATCAAAAATAGACAGCTTTCGTAACATGTGGCATCCAATTTACCTTGACTTCGTTCATTTCTCAAGCCTGGGTGGAAGACGACAATGCGCAGAAAGGGGTAGGAGTGGCGTCTGAATTTAAAAGGAGCACTTAGTTTAAGTATACATTGATCTTTATTTAGTAGGCGAAGTCCTTCGCTGGCCCTCTTGTCGATTATACAACTTGGACTGACCAAGGTCGGGAGTGCCCTAACTCGAAATTAAAAGTGACGGAAAGAGCTTGCAAAATGCTAAATATTGATATGTCAAACGTAGCATATCCTCTATTTCCCGGCTACTTTCCAAATGGAACCTAGATCAGTTCAATGGTCAGAACCCGGTAGGTTCGAGGGGGGGTGCCTTGCTGCTTGACTAAAAATAGAATACAAATTTAAAAACATTCACTTCTGCACCGTTGGGGAGGGGCTTTCTTTGCTACCATTGTCTCGCGGTGGTGTACAGCGCAAAATTAAAGCAATATTTGCAGCTGTCAATTGTTTGAGGCTCACCGTCTTCTGAATTTGCTTGCAACATTTTTTGTTCTTCTCTACATCAGCAGCTACATGTTTAGAGCTGGGGGGGGGGGAGAAAGATCATGCTCAACATTCGCATTTCCTGTTTAGTCTTTGTGCTGACTTGATGTTGCATTCAGCTCAAGCATAAGCTGCTGAGTTGACATACACAGATGATACATCAGTCACCAATCATGCAAATGTCTGACATTTTGGTAGTGTCATGCAAAAACTGTGCAGCATAAACACCCTGTTATAACGGTGAAAACTGTGTTAAATGCGGTACCTGCGTAAAACAGTAGATTAAAAAGGAAATATATATGGACTTGCCTTGGATTGCTATGTGTACTGTGTAACTGTACATTCCGGCACCGGTGCTAATTTAGCTAGCCAATCTGATCTTGTGACCCAGTGATTAATGCGGTGGGAAAAGTGTCACTGCCATGTGCCAAAATTATCTGGCCACTGAAATTGCGGCCTACAGTGCTAGATCCTGCCTGGTTATAGTGCTATGGCCGGAAGAACCTATTTTGTTGTTTAGCAATGTGATACGCCTATACGCCGCGCTTTTCTAAAATGTGGCCTAGAGCTTACCTCCTTTTGACAGCTAGGCACTCATATCGTCTGCACCCTTCTGCCATACCTGTTGGGATCATGATATCAGGTCCAACGGGGTCCTAGTGCTGCCTACGATACCCGAAGCCGGGGACAGTATTTAATCATGGCCTGCTTCTCATGTCGCTTGTTCAGGATGATCTGAGAATTCGAGCTTCTGTAAGATTGTAATTAACACCCTGTGTCAATCATTATGCCATGAGTATAGATAAATCAATTGTACTGTGACACAGTTGTGATTTATGAGTACTCACACTTTGGAATGAAGTCCACGCATTTATGTGTTCCTGTTGAATTTAGCTCTGTTGAATACATCGTTGCATGATGTATCCAAACTAAAGCTTTCATAATGCAGCTGCTTTGACCCACAAGAACGGCTGTGCAGGATGTTACTGTGATGCTTACAGCTCCAGCGCAACAACGTCTCAGGACCACAGCCCTATATATATTCGGAAAGTTCATGAACAAGGGCCTCGCCAGTTACAGATCTAGATGAAAACAGCATCAGCCTCTGGGATTTTACCTGCACGTCTTGCATGACCTCTGGTGCTGGCTTAATTTGCGGATGGCTCCTCAACTAAAAGTGTTTGGCCTTTGCAATTAAGCACTCTAGATGTACCATCCGGTTTAATTTTACGCTATACCCATGCTAATGGAGCTAGTTTATTTTTCACTGTAGTATATTTACATGTTTTACGTGGAATTTATTATAGCAGTGGTAACCAACCACGTGAATTAGTATGGATAGTGGGTGTAGTTATTTTATTATTAATGATTATAACAGCCTTCATTCATATTCAGTTGACAGCTGTTGTCAATTTGAAGATTTTGCGTGCATCCCATGAACGGCTGATAAATGTGTGTTTAAAGTTTAGCTTTTGCGTTGACTTGCGCTTGCGAAGGTTATTTTTTGCTGTAGACACTCAGTCAAGGCTCATATTGTAATTGTGTTGATCTGTTTTTGAATTGACCTGCAACCGAAGTTTAAAAATGTTGCTATTCATCTCTTTTTCGTCTCAGCAGTTCTATGATTGAACTAAAATACGTAACCTTAAAACCAAGGCGAATCAGTATTTTCAGATTTTCCTCTCGGGATGCTTCACCCTTTTTGACAGTTCTCTATAAGTGTCTCTTTTGTCTCTTATTTCGGACTGGGGGGGGGGAGTGTAAGGATGCCTTCGATTAGTGCTTTACTTGTTTCCTGTACTGCGCAGTCATTTACTCGGTGCAGCGCTTGGCCCCGACATTTGCGCCGTATTTTCCTACCTTGGTTCCGGTGTCACTACCTATGACCGCGCAGTGCGTTTGACCGCGCAAACCGATTTTCGGACTAATGTGAATTTATTCCCTTCCTAGGGTGACTACTAAGAAGAATCCTGAATCGTACAATACAGCTTAACCTGTGCAGTATGCCTTCATCGTGCATTCGTGCCGTATCGTGCTACCATAGTGATGTTTAGCACTTGTGACTGTTACCCAGGCTAGGAGATGACCGGTATGCAAGCTGAACCATCATATATCTCGGGCTATTTAGATTCATGTTCCTGGTTTTGGCGTATGAAGATGTGGACGCCTGGAACACTTACACTTCCATACCTGCACCCCCAGCCTGCACTAATCTCCATCACATATTGATACATTATATGAATGTCGTCACATCTCTGGGCCCTGCTGAAATGAAGCTCAGCCACGTTGGCAAACATCAAGTCAGGCAGGTGATAGACATCTGTGAAGCTCAAGACACCAAACCAGGTTGCATCACTTATCCCCTCTCTTCCTTTTAGTTCCTCCTTTACTCCCTTCTGAACAGTTGGGCGCCCACGCGGCCGAGCTTTGAGCGGGCCCAGAGGTTTAACGTCATTGATTGACTTATCCCGATCATCATAGCCATGCCGGGACCTACCGTAGACTTTAAAAATGTCAGGAAATTTACAGCTGTGGTAACGGTTTGATTGTAACGAAAAGAACAAACAGCACATGCTACCATCAGTCCCAGAGAGTCCCAGTCCTTACGTCATTTCTTTGCATGGAAGTATGGTTCATACTCCACACGTACCCTGGCGAAATTTCAAACAATCATACATTACCGTATGTACCCATCATAGATCATGGCCCATATCCCTACCACAAGAACAAGAACTATTTGCAAGTCTTCAGCAACGCCTCAACACACCCACTGTTGTTGCAGAACGGGCGCCGCACAATCCTGGAATGGAACTATCCTTCCCCCCCCCCCCCAACATCGGCATAAATCGACAACTGACACGAATGCGCTGACCTTTCGCCTAGGCCGCTTGAATTGGCTGGACACTGAACATCCAGCAAACAACTGGCTTACAACGATTGTTTCATTGGCCAAATGGTCAAAGTGGGCAACAACCGGTACAGGGGTCCTCAGTTCCAACTGAACCTACAGGGGCCTCAGCCCCGCCCCCCCCCTTTCCTCTCAGGGCACCGTGACCTTGTACATCACATCCTCACGAAGTTGGAGGTGCAGAATAGCTTTGGGGACCAGTTCACTTCACGCAGCATCTTGATTTGCATTGAGACAAGCTCTCTTGACAGGGGCCTTGCACCTGCCAGCGAGTCCAAAGCATCGAGCGAGCCTGCATCTAAAGCGGTGGTATAGTCCCAGTCCCTCTCGGATGCTGCCCGCACCCGTGCCACCTGCCGCTCCACCTCCTCCTCCTCCTCGTCCTCCTTCTCCATCTCTCTCTCACACTCCTCCTCCACCGCCATACCTGCAACCACCGAGTGGCCCTTCCCAATCTGGTGGCCACGCGAGATGACCGCCTGCACCAGGTGTGCCCTCCTGCTTGCCTCAAGGGTGCCATCCAGAGCGTCCCTGACCCGCCTCTGATGCGACAGTTGAGTGACCAGGGCAGGCACCAGCTGGGCGCTCCTGCCCGCGCCATACAGCTCATGCAGCTCCAGCACCTCATCCTCCATCACTGCGTCAGGCCGCTGCAAGGTGGCTGCAAAGGTTAGGCCCTGCTTGGACCACTCCATGATGCCGGTGAGCGTCCCCTGCACAGTGTTGTCCCGCACCCACTGAAGCACTTGAGCGGGCGAGGGCTCATTCTCCATGCCCAGGCCATTCGCGCCTCGGATCTTGGCTGTGACGTTGGCTTCGGCCGCAAAGTGCAGCTTCTGTCCGCGGCCCAGCATGCGCAGCCGGCCGGCCGCCTGCATCATCTTGTCCTTGCAAAGGGTGGGCCCCAGCGTCAGCAGTCCCACAGCCGAGGGGCGCAGCTGCAGGTCCGCGCCGCGGCAACGTGCATCATCATAGATGACAAAGGCCAGGCTGTCTGCCACCGGGGAGGCGTGGCGGGGCAGGCAGCGGCCGCGCGCCTCGAGCACCATCCATGTCCTACGGGCTTCGTCAAAGAAGGTGACACCATGGTGGCTGCCAGGATCCAGGCGACGCACAAGGTACTCGGCAGCTTGCCTGGGACAAAGAGATAAAAGGGCCTCAAAAGACGGATCAAAGTAAAACGTTGGCACTACTGAGCACCTATGTAGTCTCTCTGGGCTGTTCCAAACTGAAAGTCTTGTAGGATGTTCTGATTAGTACACGGATGCAAGCTCTGGGTGACAACTTCACAGTTGAAGCACCAGCCCACTGGATCTACCCTTCTGGCTGCTGCTGCAATGAAGGTCATCAATAAATCAATCAATAAATCAATCTGACGGTAGAGGCCAACAAGAAGGCATGGACTGCACCTTTGATAATAAGCACTGGAAATCCAGTTATGGGGCTGGGATGGCTTCTTTATTTCGAAATACGGTACTGGTCTTGTAGTGCCAGCAGCGATCCTTGATGTTCTCGATTTCCCGAATGCCTTCAGGTGACTCAGGAGCTCCTGATATCTATTATTTTAATGGCCTGGTTTTGCAGAATGGATTATATGGCATCATCACAGCCACCACATTCCTGTGGATCTACACCGGTTTCTCGACCCTTTCACCTTCTGTTTAAAGCGTCACCAGTCCAACCCAGCCCCCCCCCCACAGCTCTCATGCCTGCTCCATCTCACTTGTTTGAGGTCCCTGCCAGGAGGGCGCCACAGTCCAGGATGGCGTCCAGCTTCAGGGCCAGGGCTTGGTCCAAGAGGGCCTGCCAGGTGGGCTGACCTGCCTGTAGGAGGGAGGGCGCAGCCAACTCATATCACCGGCAATGAGCTTGCTGTGAACAAGGGCATCCAGTGCTGCGACGAGGAGGTACCCGCGGCACCTCCTTCAACTCATGGTGTCCATCTGAATGTCATGGAGGACAGGATGGACAGGATGAAAGGGTCCAAGGAGTCAGGTGCTGCCGCCTGGTTTTGAAACAATCCGAAAATAACCGACATCAAGGTGCGCTCCTCAGCATGCAGTGTGCTTCTGTGCTGCATCCTCCAGTTGCTGCATGCAACTGCTACTCCTACTCCCACCACTGAGAACACTTGGGTTTTCTTTGCATGTCCACGAGGCCTCAGGAATTGTATGTGACGTGCTGGGTCCACGATAAAAACAACCACATTGGCAAGGACCCAAATTTGAAGTCCCTCAGGCCCTGCTCGTTGCTCACTACTCACAGAAACTGATATGTGTTAATCAGACAGACGCAAGCTGTAGACTGCCTCGACTTGGGAAGTGGGTTTTTGACTGTGCCTCCAGCCTGTCCATCCACCCATCTTCTACTGTGTGTGCTTTGACTAACTGAGCAAACAGCGTGAGCACGCTTGCAGTACCGTGCTACGCTTTTTAAACTCGTAGTTTAATAACACTTTTTCTGATACTTGCACTTATCTTGCACCCTCTGAACAGCCCGGGTACTGGTAACATCAAGTCTGATGAGTAATGATTATAAATGAGAAAGAGTGGTGCATGGAAATAGTGTTGAGTGATGTGTGATACTCACTTTGAGCGTGCTGTAGCCCACAGTATCATCCATGACCACAGCCAGCATCCTGCCGTTGGTCTCCATCAGAGAAGGCTCCTCCGGCTCCAGCTCCTGACGCACTTGCAGCGGCAACAGGCGATGATTGTCATTGGTTCCCGAGAACCCCACCACCGCGCCGCGTGCATTCTCCGCCAGGTGCCAGCTGCTGGCCGCCAGTCGCTGGGGGTACTGCTGGGTCTCAGTGGGCAGCACGCAGAAGTTGAGCCAGAAGTCGATCAGGGCCATGTTGTGGCTGTAGTAGCGGAACAGCAGGTCCAGCTGCTGGGCATTGCTTGGGTCGAGCTTGGAGACCATGTCCAGGGCGCTGCGGTCGCCTGCAGATAGGCAGGAGGGGAGTGGCACTTTGGCTTGGCAGACCGTCGTGAAGGCGGAGGAACGGGCGTCATCTGTGGCAGGCTGCTCAGGAGGAAAATAATCTAGAGGCCTGGACAACGACTGCGTAGCCGGCGCGCTAATTGGGAGGGCCACATGGCCTTCAGCCTCAGGCCTCAGTATCAACACCCACGCTCCTCACCCACGGGCACAAGTCCCATGCATCAAATGTGATGCCCCGCCGGACTGCACAAACCTCACAAACTTCACCCACATAGCCCCATGTATCCCCCCGCCTCATCGCCGATCCTCACCCCCTGATCCCCAACATCCGCTTCCAATCTGAACCGTATCGATTGCGGACACGTGTGCTCGCTGCAAGAAATTTGAACCCCTGCCTTCTGCCCCACCTGCGTCCATGCTGCCTGATGAGAGCTGAAACCACTCCCTGTAGTGCTCCTCCTTGGCGCTCTGTCCGAGCCCGAGCAGCTTCTGGAGCGCCTCCAGCAGCTGGTCCGGGCTGAGGCCGTCATGATAGTATGACAGGGTGGTCAACATTAAGGCCACGTCGGGCTGGGCGAACTCACTGCGGTCGGAGGGCGTGTGGGCCGCACGGAAGGGCACAGCGAGACGCTTCCGACCAGAGCCGGTTCTGCAGACAAAGGGAAGGGTGGTTTGATCGTAGGTGCCCGATATGTCTCAAGCCTGGTATTTGAATTTCAGAGCATTTTGAATCGGAAGAAGGCGGACCTGAATACAAGTGTTTTGACACGGAGGTGCCCAATGAATGGATAGCAGTCCAATCGGGCTGCCAGTGCAGAGGCTGCATGCAGCAGAGATATAATATAGGAACAAACAGTATGCTAGCAGGGTATGCAGCCACAATACTGCCTTCAACAAAACCAAAGCAGGTCCGGGCAGCACTGGATGGGCCCCAAGGCTGCTCAAGACATCCCGTGGACTGCAAAAACTCTTCACAAATTAATGTGAGGGGAAACCTATCTGAAGCATGCTGCCTAATCCACAGGTCTGCTTCATTATCAGTGACCCTGGCTAAGTGCTTGAACCAGCCGCAGGCCTGGCTGTGTGTGTGTTGTGCTGCATCTGGACTACAGCTTAAACAACGACACCCATGGCTTGCCTCTTGCTGAACTGCACGTTCAAATTCTCTCTCTGATCCAGCAACCCTGCATACCCTGCATACCCTGCATACCCTGCATACCCTGCATGATCCCTTGCACATGGCTTGCATGCCACATGCAACATGTGGTGCATTAGCTTATGTATACGATATGAGAATGTGTACGATACAATGATACTGGCGCATTGGTGCCATTGGTAGATAGGTAAGATAATCACCTGTTGACTCCGTACTCCACAAGGTGTCTCTTCTGCAGCGCATGCAACAGCAAGCCGCCACTCAGCACGCCCCTGAGCGCCAGCACGTGGTCCACTTGGTCTTGGCTGATGCCGCCTTTATTGGTCCCAAGCAGCGACAGGGCATCGCTCCTCCCGTTGATTATGCTCGCAAAGATGCTGGCCTGCAGGGCGCAATTGTCAGAGGGGTCAGACCCCAGCAGCATGCCGGGCCGAACTTAGTTGGAAAATCCATAGGTGTTGTTCTGATGTTGCGATCTTGGTGCAGATCCCTAGGTGCTTGATAATTTTGCATTTCATAAGGCTGCAAAAGCCAGGGCCCCGCTGCACACCCACACACTAATAGCGGGTTTCCTTCTTCAAGGTTTTTGAGCTGTACAGTCCATTGGAGGCCAGGACAGTCCCGGGGACTTGTACCCGGGAACCATTGAAGAGACTGACAAAAGGGAAAGCAGAGCTAGCCTGGCCCAACCAATCACCCAACCAATACCCACCACCAGAGAGGGACAGATCACACACAAAACAAAATATCTACATGCTACAATTCGTCCACCGGTATGCTCCACAATGAATCATATAGCTCATTTTTCAAAACCAACCCTCAAAAGGATGATGAGTGAGGCTTGGTGTGTGACTTGTGTGGATTGGTTTGCTGTATCTTTGATTCACATCCCACTGAACCTTTTCCTGCTTCACCTTGCTAGGATTGTCTTGCATCCACCTCAGCTCGTAGGGCGGATTGTCCAGGAGTGCCTCCGCCAGCTTTGTCATCAGCAGCGGAGCAGCGGCGTTCAGCGCCTCACCGGGCAACAGCCGCAAGCCACGGAAGGAGCCAGGGTGCCTAGTACAACATTTGATACAGCATATAGAAAGAGATCACTGCCGGGGAGTGGCAGCATGCAAGCTAACAGGCTTAAGTCGGTGGGGGGCATTCGCAAATTTCAAACAAGGTGCAGGCTGCGACATGATAAATGACAGCACATTTGACTCATTATGCAGATTATCATAATTCTGCTGATCATCATCATCATCAGCTATGTTTGATATCCGATGAATGTTTCAAGGATGGCTGTGTGGATGCAGCCTTTCCAACAGCTGCAATCTGAACTAATGGGCTGGATGCTGTCTGCCCCTGAGCGGACTGGGCCTTGCCTGGTTTGTGATGATGTCCACACGGCCTTGTCCAGCCAGGTCTCTGCTCTCTCTGCAACCAAGTGCAGGATAGCTTGCATTGCAGACACCCTCTGCCGGAAGGAGGGAAGCCCGGAGGCAGACCCGCACGCGTACACAAGCTGAAACCTGATTAAGGAGAGGGAGATGGATGAAAATGAGAGATGGATCAAAAGGAGGGAGGGAGGGAGGGAGAGATCTGGATGAGTTAAGAGAGGCTGGGGTTTTGAAGGTGGACCAATCTGAAATCTTACGGACCTGAGAACGTATGTGTCACATGTGTGGTGTCCAGTCTATCAGACGTCAGGTTTCATGTATTAGTTACGGCATGGGCGCAGGCGTAGCCAGCCTTGCAAAGCATGAGGCTGGCGGATTTGACCCCCCCAGTCACGACTGGCCACCTGCAGGCAATGTCAACAAGCAGCAGCAGCAGGCAACACAGCAGACAGATTCAGCAGGAGGTATCAGCCAGGCTAATCAATAACCTGGCAGCACCTCCAGTCTGTGAGATCATGGGCTAGACTCCAGAGCATGTGGCGAAGAATTGCCTATGTGGTATATCACAGCTGCTCACCTGTGGTGCAGCAGCTCGTCGCTCTCGTCAAGCAGGTCCTGATAGGGCAGGGCAGCGAGCTCGTCCAGTGCCAAGCACACGTCCAAATCCCCCTTGGCCCTCATCTCGTGCCATTTGAGGTGCAGGGACGCACGCTGCTCTGGAGCCACCAGCAGGATGCCGCCAACCTGGAGGTGGGAAAATTAGTGGAAGGAACCAGAATAGGATTTTTGAATTTGAGATGCAGTGATACCCGCTGATTCGGGGCCACCAGCAGGATGCCGCCATCCTAGACTTCGAAGGAGCCTGAGGCGAAAACCCTCTTTTCATGTGCGGGAGGATGCATGGAAAGAAAATGAAGCCCTTGACTGCAGATGCGCTTGCATGTCCAAGTCAAGGTTGCATTCAGCAGCAGGCTGTCGTGCCATGCAGGAGGATCCCTGTCAGCATATGGTAGGCAATTGAACACTCTTTCCTCGCAGTTGCATCACCATGCAGGAGGATCCCTGTCAGTATATGGTAGGTAGTTAAACAAGCTTTCCTATCAGTCGCTTCACCATGCAATCTTCTCAGGGAGACCTTGTTGCCCTTACTTCCCCCCCCTTCTCACTTTGCACCTGATCATAGTCCATGTGCCATCTATCAGCACACAGCGGTCATGACCGAGCCTGATCAATCTTTGACAATCTTAGCTACTCCAGGAGCCTAACTCCTGTTCATTTCATACCTGTTTGCAGTACATTTACACCGGCCTGCAGTACATTTCACACCTGTATGCAGTACATTTCACACCTGATTGAAGTACATTTCACACCTGTCTGCAGTACTGCAAGCAGGCTTTCATGGCCTGGGCCCCCTGCTTGGTGATGTCCACATCACGATGGAACGGCATCGTGAAGATCTTGCGCCCCAACACGCTGGCGGACATGAAGCGCTGCAGGTAGCCGTGAGCCTCATCCAGGAGGGGGGAGAGCAGGTGCAGGCGGACCTGGGGGACACATGTGGGTGGGCATTCATGAACGCTCACATTCAGGGGCACTTCATTTGGGATGCGGAAAGATGCATGACGGGAACCTGCAGATGCACCAGCTTGATGTCAAGCCGTGTCTATCGGACGAAAGGCTGGACAGTAGGAAGGGGCCGAGCATGTGGGTGGGGGCCTGGCAGGGGCTGAGAATTTGGGCAGGGACCGAGCATTTTGGCAGGTGCTTCCTCCCTGGGATAGGAGGGGGAAGAGGAATTATTTCCAACCAATCAGCACAAAGTGATATTACGTCCATTACATGGGTGGTGAGTTGTGTCGTCTTGGCACTTTTGAGGTACTGTATAATTGAGTTGATAATTCACCATTTCAAGACAAGGTGCTGTCCCCTCCCCCACCTGTCAACGAGAGCCTTTTCAAATCTGGTGTTGCAGTACTTTTTCGATGGGAAAAATACATAACTTTTAAACACGTGCAGCTTTTGAATACGTGCTTGGGCTTTTTTTTCGTCCCCCTCACGCACTGGACTAGGCTTCAAGTAGCCTTGGTGGTGGATCCAGTCCCCCGACTCCCTGATCCTGTACACACCACTGGATCTCTGTGCCTTGTCCAGTACAAGACCAGCATGGGCAAGATCACACGCGTTTTCCCCTCGCCCATGTTGAGCTGGTCGATGGTCCCGGGACTGGAGATGAGATGCTTTGCAATCCAGTGCTGGTTGGGCCGGATCTGCAGCTGCCCCTCAGCTTCCAGCACCAGCCACTCGGGGTGCAGCTCGGGGTCCCATGTGCGATGGACCAGCAGCTCCTGCACACCAGTGAGCAGACAACAGGAGGAGTTGATTGACGATGGTTTGCGTACCCTCAAAAGAGAAAAACAAATACATAAATATATTATTTATCCAGTCGTGTTTGGCTCCCATACAAATATTCATCCAGTCGTGTTTGGCTCCCATACAAATATTCATCCAGTCGTGTTTGGCTCCCATACAAATATTCATCCAGTCGTGGTTGGCTCCCATACAAATATTCATCCAGTCGTGGTTGGCTCCCATATTGCTACTGTACTCTCCCAGGTAAACTTGGTCCTGTTCAGGCAGTCTAGAGAAGCAAGAGAACAGACTAATAAGACTTCATAGCTCACTAAATTTGACCATCGCAATGTGTATTAAGTGTACTGCCCCCGGTGTCTACAACGGGGCCATCAGGGAGAGACCTGGCTCTATAGACAGTGGTCGCAGATTTATAAATCGAATTGGTTTACAGGCACCTGTGACCTGCACCACCAAATCGTATTCCCTCATCTTCACCCCTTGATCTCACCCTGACAAGCAGTGGCTCCAGCGTCTTCCCTGCCTCCAGTAGCACCTGCAGCCTCTCCAGCCTGTCCTCCAGCACACACAGCTGCAGCCAGGTGTTGACCCCCTCCCGCAGCCGGCAGCACGCAGCATCAGAGAGAAAGGGGTTGTAGGAGCGGAGGCGGTCCGCAGCATCCACCGTACAGCAGGCAGCCAGGTCTAGTTGGCTAGGCCAGGGCGTGTGCTCCGACAGCCGCAAGAGACGGAAAGCAGGCCCATGGCTGGTCTCGGGCGGGACGTGCGACAGGTGCTGCATGAGGTACTGCTCAGCTACAGCCCGGTGAAGTGCAGTCTGGTCCTGAGACAGAGGGAGGGATGCGTGGGGGCATTGCATGGGGCAGGCGAGGGGCCCAGGTGTCATCGTATGATCCACACTTTCCTACAGGAACGAAAGCCCGTCACACTTCCACACCGCGCCCGCCCCGCGAGTCACCCCGCGAGGCACAGCCTGAACAGCCTGAGGAGGGGCGCAGAAAACCACGAAGCCGTTGTCTTATGCGGTAGAGGAGGGGCAGCAGGGTGCCCAGTGGAGCATTAAAATAGGAAGATATGACTCCCCCTGTGCTGAGCCCTTAAGTCAGTGTCATATGCACAGCTTAGCGTACACAGCTTTGTATACAATGTTAGGTTCAGAACATGGTTGAACGCCAGATGACTGCCCCTTGCCTACCTGGTACCCATCACGACCGGTGGTGCCTCACCTGCATTAGGCGCAGCTGTCCCTGCAGCGCTGCTGGAGCCATATTGACCGAAGGCTTTGGGGAGCGGCAGAATACGTCCCAGCTACCTCGCAGCTCCTGATCCATCTGTTTCTTCAGCGGGAGGTCCGAGCACGTGCCGCACTGCAACGGGTACGGCCTAGGGGTGCCCGACGGCGTTGTCAGCACCACTGCCCTTTTAACCTCCATCTCAGTCTCTTCGATATACGATGCGTCGATGGGGCATTCTGGCACCTCAATCGTCCTGCAGCTGCCAGAGCGGAACCAGCCTGGGGCCGCTCGGGGCACTCGCCGCCGAACACCTCCCAAAGACCTGACCTCCTCCGCGTTTGTCAGCAGCATGTGGGGGTTGCTACACCAGCCCTGAAACAGCCCGCGAGAGCTCTCCGTGAGATAGCAGGTGCCTTCATCTGGGTTCAGACCAAGGTGATCCTTCTCAGCAGCGGCAGCAGCAGCAGTGGGCAGCAGGACTGGGGTACCCGCAGCAGAGCCCAGCTGCTGGGAGGCTGCTGCAGCAGGGTACAGGTGGGACAGCTGGGTGGCACTGAGGTGTAGCTCCCGTACCAGCAGCCCCAGGCCAGCCGCCAGGTGCCCACCAAGCCTCACCACGCTGTTCAGCTGGAGACGCTCCTGGGGCGTGAGAGGGGAGTTGCCCCAGGACTGACGCAGCAGCTGCATGGCCATCTGGGCACCGGTGCGCTGGCTGAGAGGCTCGGGCAGAAGGGTGGCGGTGGCGGCATACAGGGCTGCTAGCTGCAGGCGTGCCAGCTTGGAGGGGGCGCGCAGATCACCAAAGCGAGCGTGGATCTCAAAGCAGTGGGCCTGGAGGGGTATGACACACAGGAGGGGATGGATGGAGGGGTATGACACACGGGAGGGGATGGATGGAGGGGGTACGACACATGATAGGTGATGGATGGAGGGAGTATGACGCATGGGAGAGGATCGATGGAGGGAGTATGACGCATGGGAGAGGATCGATGGGGGCTGAAAAGACTGAGGCACTTGCTGATTTGCTATGGTTCTTCAGTTTCAACATTGCAAAGCAGCTGAGGACTGTTCCGGATGCAGAGCTGGTGCCGGAGATTGAACGAAAGGAAGAAAGCTACGCCCCGCAGGGGCGTGTAGGTTAAGGAAATTGTGCGACATGGGCCGTGGCACGAGGACTGGTGCCAGGGATTGAGATTTATTGGTTGGCCAAAGCCCCAAGCTTTGGTTTGATAAAAGAGGCATCTCAAGGCCAAGGCATGCAGAGGGTGTGCACCACAATAAATAATTCAGTTGACCCTAAACCCTAAACCCTTAACCCTAGGTCTGCACCACAAATAAATAAATAATTCAGCTCCAAGCTGTAAAGGGCATGAGGGCCAGAAGTTACTTCACCTCGAGCGCTGCATCCACTTGGTCAGGGATGTCCACCCTGACGGTACAAGACCCGCGGCTCTGGGAGCCTGTGTCCATCGTGTGCTGCACCTCCCCCACTGGCACCAACACCAGCAGGTCCGCCCGCCTGGCACATGACGAGGAATGGCTGCTGAGGCCCGCTCCCCGCTCCAGGACCAGGTACTGGCAGAACTCCGGGAGCGTGTACCAGGCGTCTGCTCTGCCGCCATCCATGCAGTCTCCATTGGAGTCATGCTCTGCTGGCTTTCCCGCTGACTGCAGCTGCTGGCACTGCGCCAGGTGGTAGCCTTGGTAGTCCCGCGATGCCAGCCGGCCATGCCTGTCCTGCTCGAAGGCCAGGTTGTACCGCGGAAGCTCCCATAAAAGCACCTGATGGCCTTCAAGGGGTGCAGGCCTGCTGCCATCATTGCGGACAGGATGACTGCTTCTGTTATTACCAATGCCGGTGTCAGGTCCAGAGCTGGTTTCGGTGCCAGCCCTCGTGCTGAGGAAGGAGTGGATCAGCTGTGACCTCTCCATCTTGGAGAGCACCTGCTGCACATGTAAGTCTCCGCAAGCCAGTACGAGTTGGTCGGTGAGCTCGCACAAATGTAGGCCCAGCAGGTCCGACCAGCAAGGGAGCTGCTGCAGGTGAGGCGGTGCACGCCAGCAGGTGTACTGCAATGTCTGCATGCTGCCAGGGACCCTGCCAGAATATGCCTCTTTTACTTCCTCTTGCGTTGCTGCTACTTTTGCTGCAATGATGATAAAGGCGCATGCATGCTCCTGAAAGGCCCGAGGTCTCAGAAGGATCACGCCTCTTTGCCTGCTCCGGGGGGGGTAGATGAAATTTTGCCAAGGTTTTACAGGCCAGTAGAGCATCACATGTCATGCATCTGACAGGTGCCTGCGAGCCGGTTTGAGTACTGCATTACTTAGCCCGGTCTTAGAGGGTCCCCTATAAATCTTGGCAACACTTTTGGGATAGCGAGCAGAAAACAAATTGTGCCTCACTTAGGCAAGCAAACAACACCCTATGACATGCCACTATACCACAAGCGCGGGATTGAACCAATAGTGCAGAGGTACACCCAAAGCACAAATACGACATGGTTGCAAGGGTTGGTAATTTGAGCACCGCCTAACAAATTAGTAACAAGACTGAATGTTTCGCACGGTTTGTAGACGATTCGCCAATTTGATCCTGCATTTCGTGATTGAGGGACCCATGCTCCTCCAAAGAGTAAAATCACACAACTCAGCATTTAGCTAGCACCTCCATCCATTCAACCCTGTTTCATGGCTGGTTTTTGCTCGTTGGTTTTTGCTTGCTATCCTAGCGTATTTAGTGCCGGTACCGGTTTTCGGGAACATGTCGCATGCATCAAATGTGATGCCCCGCTGGGCTTAAAAAACGTCACATGATCCTGTCTTTGGCTGTCTGGAAATTTCAGTCAGGTCAAGCTCATGGATGAGGGACTGTATAAAAAGGGCAGCGGCGTCAGAGGTTTACCGCTTGGATCCTTGCAATCCAGGATCACACTTCTGGGTCCGATGAGCATTAAGGAACATAAGTATGACCCTGGACCCACCGGCAGAGCCAGTGGCTGTGCTGCTCCCTGAGGCGCAGTGGGAGATCAGATCCCCACTCGCCACAGCTGTGATCCACTCCCGCATCCAACAACTCCAGCTCTCCACCCTGGATACAGGAGCACGCACCGGGACAGCAGGGCGGGTAAGGGCGGGGCAGGAAGGTTGGACAAAGCAAGGCTTTGAACCAGCATCTTACAGTAGCACTTGTTGTTTTGTATGCTTTTGGGTGTGGATCCTGTGGAGTTCATGCGATCCCGGGAGAATGTAGGAGATACATATTGGGAGGTCTGGAGTGCTGCCTTGAGAGCTGGAAGTGGACGTCCCACATGGATTTGTTAATGGCTGTCCTCTGTTCAAAACAAATATAGAGGGTTAAAGGTTTGGGGTAGTAGCCCCAAGCCCTGAGCCCTACTTTGCATTGGACAGGCTGAAATGGATGCTGGCATGATAAATTTCAAGGACCTGAGACATCCCGTCATCCATCTGAAATGGATGTTGGCAGTACGAACCTCAATGACCTAAGACGCCCTGTCATCAATCCGAGCAGTATGCTAGACTGGCTGTTGCTTGTGTGTCACGACCCCAACATCTGCCCGACCGGCTGCCTTGTCCCACCTAACCTGATCGTCAGTCTCAATGACGGTAAGCTGCCGCCCCACGAGGCAGAGGTCATAAAGGTGGCCGTTGACAGGCTTGAGGGTCTTGAGCACCCCAGCGCTCGTGCGCGTGACCTCGAAGTTGCGATCCCCAAAGACCCGGCGGTACAGTGGGTGATCCAGCACCCCCCTGATGACCGGGGCAGGGCAATGGCAGGGTAGGGCAGGTTAGGGCAGCAGGGCAGGGCAGCAGGGCATGGCAGGGAAGGTTAGGGCAGGGCAAGGGCAGGGTAGGGTAGGGTAGGGTAGGGCAGGGCAGGGTAGGGCAGGGTAGGGTAGGGCAGGGTAGGGCAGGGCAGGGCAGGGCAGGGTAGAGCAGGGTAGGGCAGGGTAGGGTAGGACAATGGCACCATTAGCAGCAGGAGCACATAAGAGGAAGTAGCCGCCAGACTGTCCCAGTGGCTGCTTGATTAAGCACGAGTGTAAATGGATGGTGTCATTCAGGCCTACGGTGTGCTCTATTGGCTGGTGATGTTGGCACACTGCCAGCATTGGAGATAAGGTTGTACCATTGCAGTAGAGAAGGCAGAGAGAGTAACTATCGACATGTGTCTTTCTCATTTTTCCTGTTTCTACCATCATTGGGATGCCAAGGAACACATGGATGGAGCAACCTGTGCCCTGAAAATAAAACGTATGGAGCAGTGATACACTCGCCTTATATACAGTATGCGACATCAGCAGCCTTAATGCAGCCTTAGCCTTGAAGTCACATTGCCCCTGAGTCAAGAGCAATCCCGAATCCTCACCCCCGGTACCTACTGATGCAAGTATGTGGACACCCTTGACTGCATCCCTGGAAAAAATCCTTAAAACCTTGGCTGATGCTTAGGGGCGATTCCCTTGGCCAGATGAGTCACACTGTACCTGGGCAGCCTCCCGGGAGGGCTTCCGTCCAGGAGCACCGTGCCGTCCAGCACATTGATGGAGTACAGCTGGCCCTTGACATCCAAGGCCTCAAAGCTGCATGAATCCATCCAGCTCCCTGGGGCCTCTAGCCGCATCCATTTCAGGCCCGCCGGCATCCGCTGCAACACGCAGGACACAGCGTCGCTCAGAATCTGCTGCCCCTCCCGCTCTGAGGCCAGCCGCACAAGCACCTCTGCATGCCTTGCCGTCACGTTCAAGCAGCGAGCGTGGAGCATGCTCAGCATGGCGGCCTCCACGCTCGTGAGGCTGTCCAAGAACACACGTCCGTGCTTGATCTGCACCATGAGCCGCACCACTGCCGCTGCGTCCTCCACGGTGTTGATCAACCCAGGCCCGTAGCAGAGGAGCGATAGCATACGCAGCTGACACTGCCGTGCCTGCAGCTGCTGCTGCGCTGCGCCCTGGGCCGACGCCGCGTCCGCGATCGCACCGTCCATGCCATCAGCGACCCGGCGGGTCATGCCCGCAAAGCGCAGCGCAATGGCCTTGCATGGCACGTGCCACATGGAGAGATATGCGGCCAGCTCGCCCAACAGCAGCACCGCGTCATGGTCCCTGGGTGCCTGATCCAGCTCCTCCGCCAGCTGCTGGAGCTCAAAACACAGCGTGGCCAGCACGTCACCGCCCGCACTCGCATCCGGCTGCCAGTCCATGCGCCATTGCAGGTTAGGAGCTGAGCTGCCAGATGGCGCTGACGTCCCCACCCCTAGGGTCCCGATGTGGAGCACCGCCTGGCGGACCAGCGTGATGACCTCGGGGCGATGCAGCGGAACCTCCCGCTGGTGAAGCAGGTCGCACAGGCGGTGCATCTGGCCCAGGGGGTAGGCTCGGAGCGTGCCCAGGGCAAGGAAGCCAGGCTTGGACAGCCAGGAAGGCTTGTCGGCTTGAGATGCAATGGCCAGGTTGCCGCGGTCAGCCGGCGTGGAAGTGCGATCCTTTCGGGTGTGCATCGTCCACTGCAGCTGAGGGTCAGGGCTGGGCTCGGTGAACATGAGCTCGACCTCGGTCCGGTCGCCCTCGGGCACAAAAGGGTCAAAATAGCCCACAGAGCCCAGGCCCAGGGACGCATCCGCTGCTGAGCCGCTGCTGCTCCAGGCCATGGCTGGATGGAGGCTGTCCGGGTGCCACACGCCGTCCTCACTGGACTTCAACTCGTCCACATGCTTAGGGCCCACCTTGGAGGGGGCAGTAGAGCAGGAGTGCAAGGACACGCGCCCGTCTGCACCGGCATCGTGTGCGGCTGCTGGAGCGTACTGAGCATCAAGCCTGCACTTGTTGTAGTGTTGGACCAGAGACGTCGCCCAGGCCTTGACCTGGATCCGCTCCCAGGTGGGCGCATGGTCCTGCGGTGGCAGCGGCAGGAGCATCTGCTGCGCTAGGAAGCTGGCTCTGGAGAGGTGACGGAACAGCGGCGGCATGTGCAGGAAGAACAGCCAGGACAGCGCTCGGTCCTCATGCTTCGGCAGTGGATGGATCACAGGGGGAGGGGCGGATTCAGCGATTTCCAGGAGCCTCCTTGTATTCCTGATTTGGGACCGGATGCTGTCTAACTGCCCGTCCAGTTCCCTGTACCTGTCGCTATACCGGTAGGTATGATAGGAGACGAAAGACATCCCTTCTAAATCTCTTTCCCTTTCGATGCGAGTTTCCTCGCGTTCCTGGGTCTGCAGCGCCACTCTCAAGGCCACTGCTTCTCGCTGCTTCCGCTGCACCTCTGTCCAGTGCGCTTGCTTGCGCTCTGCCGCCACCCGCTGCTCATCCCCCCATATGCCCATCAGCTTGGAGTCCTGCTTGGAAAAAGCAAGCGCCATCTTGAACGTCGCACTCCCCGCGTCCCGAAGAGAAAACAGCTCCGAGGCAGGGTTTGTTTGAGCATGCAGATACGCGCCCACGCTCAGCGCCGCATCCACCGCCCCCTTGTCCGACAGCACTAGGTGCCGTAGATCATCCCAACGCAATGCCACCCCGGTGCGAGACATAACTTTGCCATGCCTCTGCCTGGCAGCTGCATGCATCAAGCAGTACGCCACCCACACGACAAGCATCTCCCTGCTCAGCAGCTCCACACGCATGCTCACCCTGCCCGCCTCAGTGTCCATGAAGCGGCGCAGCAGGGACCGGTACTCATCCACAACAGCCTCAAGAGCTGACAGCTCCTCGTCGCTGGCTTCAGGAGCAGCGTCAAAGCCCAGGTTAGCCCGGCTGAACAGCTCCCGTTCCACGCTGCGGAGGGCCAGCAGAGCCGCCATGGGGTCCTCAGGGTTGTTCCAAGACGGCGATTTGATGGCTGAGATCAGATGCAGGTAGCTGACCCGGGCAGTAACAGGAAACAAGGGGAGTGAGCCGAGGTTCTCTGCTGCACGTTGTCGGGCAGCAGTCAGGCCACCAGCTTCCCTGGCTGGCTGCATGGCGGGTGGAATCACCCCACGGGGCAAGCGGAATGAGGCCTCGCGCACGACACCAAATGGCAGCTGGAAAGAGGATGCAATGGCATCGGCCCTGGCTCCAGCCGCACTGGCCAGCTTCTGCCGCATTGCCTGGCAAGCCCGTTCAAAGGCTGCCACATCATGGCCGTCTTCCGCGAGAGCTGCTGCTGAGATGGCTGCTGCACTCATCATTTGCACGCACGCGCTGAGCCTGGCTGGTGAGGCGAGTATATCCGCTCGCCCGCAGATCAACTGAACTTGCCGCACACAAAGCCACAGCTGGAAGTGGGCCAAGGCTTGGTCAAACAGGTAGGCGGGGGCCTGGCCTCCCCCCACATCCTGGTCTAGACAGGCCTGCTCGGGTCAGCAGGAATGGGTGGAGGAATGATGAGGGAAACAGTCAAACAGATTTAAGAGTGGCACAGAAGGCATGATTTCGATATGGATGTGAAGCCATGGCAGAAGCATCCCATAATAAAGATATCAATAAGATCATGGATATCAGTAATATCGTGGATATCGTAGTATGAGGATGCACGTCACTATTGCTATAGCGCAAATGACGCCACATAGAGCAAGATGCAGAAAAGAAAGGAGCAGTTTCTACACAGCTTCCTTTCAAGGATGAGTCTGCAACAGCATACACAAGCCGCCATGCCGCTGCCATCTCATGCTGCCTACCCTGCCACTCACACTGCGTACCCTGCACGCACCTTCAAGACCTCCCTGACGAGTGGCCAGCAAGTGTCTCGCTTGCTGAAGCCCTGGTGCTGGCCCACGTCTGTGAAGCCACCACGCACCGTGACACCCGATGCGTCCTCATCCCCACGCAGAGCCGCAACCACATTGCTATGAAGGCAGGCAGGCGTGCGGGGCGGGTTTTTCCCCAGGGACCTTGCATGTGCCGATTGCACCCTGGAGAGCCGGGCCGCAAACTCTGAAACGTAGACGTCGGCCGCAATGGTGCCGCAAACCATGAGGCAATGGTCGCCACACACGGCTGTGTGCTGGATGACCAATCCGGTTCCACTGAGGGAACTGCGCAAACAGAGGGAGAGTCAGGAGCCCGCGGAAGGCTGACATTGGCAAAATGAATAGCTTCTCTGCTATGCTGGTTTGTGCTGAGAGGAGAAGGGTGTCCTGCCAGAGTGATGCATCTTTTAGGGAAAACAGCAAGTAGTAGATCCTCTGCTATGCTGGTTTGTGCTGTGAGCAAAAAGAACAGCAGCTTGTAGGAAGATAAGTTAACTGTTGCTTGAGAGCACATGCAATGCAAGTTTGAATTGTGCACGTGCAGCACAGAACCCAGCAAATACGGTCACCACACCTGTTACACTGGCAACGGCAGGAGTGCCATGCAGCACTGTTTATCTGCATGTTAGGCAGCCGGGCGGCACCAACTGGCCTGATCCAGATAAGCTGAACATTGTCCGGCTTATGACTGGCAGCAAAAGCAGCAAGGCCCGCTGCATTAACCGAAGGCCGGGACGTGACTCCATTGTCGTAATACTGGAACACTCAAATACACAATATGATCTGCGGTTGATGAAAAGCCAACGAGGCCCATGAATCCCATGAACGAGCAAGGATATTTTCAAGCATTCAAATGCATTTGGTGGCTTAAGCAGCTGCAGGCTGGGATCAGCAGTCCACCAGGCCCCTCACCTGGGATCAGCAGTCCACCAGCCCCTTCACCTGGGATCAGCAGTCCACCAGGCCCCTCACCTGGGATCAGCAGTCCACCAGGCCCCTCACCTAGGATCAGCAGTCCACCAGCCCCTTCACCTGGGATCAGCAGTCCACCAGCCCCCTCACCTGGGATCAGCAGTCCACCAGCCCCTTCACCTGGGATCAGCAGTCCACCAGGCTCCTCACCTGGGATCAGCAGTCCAACAGGCCCCTCACCTGGTATCAGCAGTCCACCAGCCCCTTCACCTGGGATCAGCAGTCCACCAGTCCCTTCACCTGGGATCAGCAGTTCACCAGCCCCTTCACCTGGGATCAGCAGTCCACCAGCCCCCTCACCTGGGATCAGCAGTCCACCAGTCCCTTCACCTGGGATCAGCAGTCCACCAGCCCCCTCACCTGGGATCAGCAGTCCACCAGCCCCCTCACCTGGGATCAGCAGTCCACCAGTCCCTTCACCTGGGATTAGCAGTCCACCAGCCCCTTCACCTGGGATCAGCAGTCCACCAGGCCCCTCACCTGGGATCAGCAGTCCACCAGCCCCCTCACCTGGGATCAGCAGTCCACCAGCCCCATCACCTGGGATCAGAAGTCCAACATGCCCCTCACCCAGGATCAGCAGTCCAACAGGCCCCTCACCTTGTATCAGCAGTCAACTCGCCCCTCACCTAGGATCAGCAGTCCACCAGCCCCTTCACCTGGGATCAGCAGTCCACCAGGCTCCTCACCTGGGATCAGCAGTCCAACAGGCCCCTCACCTGGGATCAGCAGTCCACCAGCCCCTTCACCTGGGATCAGCAGTCCAACAGGCCCCTCACCTGGGATCAGCAGTCCACCAGCCCCCTCACATGGGATCAGCAGTCCACCAGCCCCTTCACCTGGGATCAGCAGTCCAACAGGCCCCTCACCTGGGATCAGCAGTCCACCAGGCTCCTCACCTGGGATTAGCAGTCCACCAGGCCCCTCACCTGGGATCAGCAGTCCACCAGGCCCCTCACCTGGGATCAGCAGTCCACCAGGCTCCTCACCTGGGATCAGCAGTCCAACAGGTCCCTCACCTGTGCACGTTAAACTCCCAATTGTCGAGGCTGATCAGGGTCAGCAAGACCTGGGGCAGTCTCGCACGTATGTCGGCGGCATCGCCTGTGGTGCTGTCCCAGGAGCTGTTCAAGGGCGCCGCCAGCAGGGCGCTGCCGTACTCTGGAAACCACTGGATCTGCAGGTCTGTCGAGGTGAGGACAGAGGCGGCGGAGACCAGAGCCTGCAGGCTGGTGGATGGTATGTCTGACCACAGCGGATCAATGTGCACTGCCTCTGGAGTGTCAGCAGGGGGGGCCTGTATGGCAGGTGGAACAGAGGATGTGCTTGCCATGAATGAGCTGCCGCTGTGGGAGTACATATGCCCGCAAAGTGAAATGGAGTGAAGTCAAAGCAGCCCACAGCAGTCCACACACAGCAGTCCACACACAGCAGCCCTTGCTTGTCCACAGCAGCCCACAGTAGTCCACACAAAGCAGTCCACAGCAGTCCACACACCAGTCCACACACAGCAGCCCTTGCTTGTTCACAGCAGCCCACAGCAGTCCACACACAGCAGCCCTTGCTTGTCCACAGCAGCCCACAGCGGTCCACACAGCAGTCCACATACACATGAGCCCTTGAAAAGGAGTGAAACGGTGTGAACTCACAGCAGCCCACACAGCCCACAGCAGCCCTTGTCAGTCTGTCTCATAAGGTTGCCATGTCTGGTTCCTTCCGGAGATGGATGGGCTGGATGAGTCCCCAGTTTTGCCAGTTTTTCTGGCATTGCTCTTATTTGTTTTATCTTATGATTTGTGATTATATATCACTCCATTCCCCTTCTGTTCTGTCGGTATTTCAGTGTCCACCTGACTTCCTTCAGCAGTGCGCTGGGCAACCACCTCTTGGCCAATGTGCACGAAAAGGCTGAACTGGATTTTGCCTAGTGTGGCCCAGCGAGCTGGGATTGTGGCACCAGGTCTTCTGGTCCAAAGGCGCTGATGCAGCTCGTTGTAGCAGAAAACCCTACAATAAACCCTACAATAAACCCTACAATTAACCCTACAATTAACCCTACAAAAAACCCTACGATTAACCCTACAATTCACCCTACAATTAACCCTACAATTAACCCTACAATTAACCCTACAATAAAACCTACAATAAACCCTACGATAAACCCTACAATTAACCCTACAATAAACCCTACAATAAACCCTACAATAAACCCTACAATTAACCCTACGATTAACCCTACAATTAACCCTACAAT
Organism: Limnomonas spitsbergensis; assembly: GCA_037349105.1. NCBI lineage: Eukaryota > Viridiplantae > Chlorophyta > Chlorophyceae > Chlamydomonadales > Limnomonas > Limnomonas spitsbergensis. The sequence continues at coordinate 1,234,820 of JAYJMM010000109.1, forward strand.
TAACCCTACAATTAACCCTACAATTAACCCTACAATTAACCCTACAATAAACCCTACAATAAACCCTACAATTAACCCTACAATTAACCCTACAATAAACCCTACAATTAACCCTACAATTAGCCCTACAACAAACCCTACAATAAACCCTACAATAAACCCTACAATAAACCCTACAATGAACCCTACAATTAACCCTACAATAAAACCTACAATAAACCCTACAATAAACCCTACAATTAACCCTACAATAAACCCTACAATAAACCCTACAATAAACCCTACGATAAACCCTACAGTTAACCCTACAATTAACCCTACAATAAACCCTACAATTAACCCTACAATTAACCCTACAATTAACCCTACAATAAACCCTACAATTAACCCTACAATAAACCCTACAATAAACCCTACAATTAACCCTACAATTAACCCTACAATTAACCCTACAATAAACCCTACAATTAACCCTACAATTAACCCTACAATAAACCCTACAATAAACCCTACAATTAATCCTACAATGAACCCTACAATAAACCCTACAATTAACCCTACAATAAACCCTACAATAAGCCCTACAGTTAACCCCACAATTAACCCTACAATAAACTACTACAAGAAACCATACAACAAACCCTACAATTAACCCTACAATTAATCCTACAATAAACCCTACGATAAACCCTACAATTAACCCTACAATAAACCCTACAATAAACCCTACAATAAACCCTACAATTAACCCTACAATAAACCCTAAAATTAACCCTAAAATTAAACCTACACTTAACCCTGCAGTGAAACCTACAATGAACCCTACAATAAACCCTACAATAAACCCTACAATAAACCCTACAATTAACCCTACAATTAACCCTACAATAAACCCTACAATTAACCCTACAATTAACCCTACAATAAACCCTACAATTAACCCTACAATTAACCCTACAATTAACCCTATAATTAACCCTACAATAAACCCTACAATAAACCCTACAATCAACCCTACAATTAAAACTACAATTAACCATACAAAAAAACCTAAAATTAACCCTACAATTAACCCTACAATAAACCCTACAATTAACCCTACAATAAACCCTACAAATAACCCTACAATAAACCCTACAATTAACCCTACAATAAACCCTACAATTAACCCTACAATAAACCCTACAATTAACCCTACAATTAACCCTACAATAAATCCTACAATTAACTACCGATACGCAGTTCTAGAGGAATTGCTAGATGTCCGCCCCCCACACAAAATACCACTCACCTGTGCCTTGCTGTCGTCACGGGAGCTGCTCAGAAACTCCGTGAAGGCTTGAAAGACCCGAGCAAGGCACCGCACATCCCCCTCCTCCTGAGAGCTGCTGGTCTGCATATGCGGGAAGCCGTTGAAGATGCGGGCAAGTAGCTGCTCATCTTCGCACCAGCCTTCCACTGCAGAGGCTGTGGGGGAGGCTGCGGGTGAGGCCTGTCCATGTGCCTGCTCCGGCGGCCTTCCGTTCTCCGCCCCCCTCTCCATGAGCATTGCGGAGAGGTAGTGAGAAGCTGACAGTAATCCAGCAGCAGGGGTATCCGAGTCGGCAGCAGTAGCAGCAGGCCCTTCATTCGGGTGACGGGCAGCATCCAGGGTAATCTGAGGATTGGCAGCAGGATGTGCAGCTATGGCATCCAAGATGCGTGACTTGGTAACCAGAGGGACACAATGCTGATTCTCCTGGATCTCTTGTTGTTGTTTTGGGGGGGGGGCGGTGGCCGGGGACTTTGGAGAGAGATGGGCACTGATGGGGGTGGCTGAGGGTATGCGGGATGTGCTGCGCGGAGGGACGTGCTGCTTGGAAGCACGCCGCTGCAGCGCGAGGGGCCTCCCCAGCACAAGTGTAACTGTTGAGCGAGGCTTCACAGTCATGGGTGTACATCTCTGGTGTGCCTGCCTCTCTGACGGATGATGTCTCTGTGGAGCTTGTGCACGAGGACAGCAGGGTGACCTGCTGAGGGTAGGGCCAAGAGGGACGTCTCAAGATTTGTATGAGGTTGACATACAGCACAGGCTGCTCAAAGCAAGCGTTTTTGTTACGTACTGTAATGAGTGCGCAGGTAATTGACATTTATTTAATTGTAACATCTCCTGATGTTTTCTTCGAACTTGGGTGCATACGTTGCTTCAGCGGTGATTGAGATGGTCAACGGTGATTCTGCCTGCTTGCCTGCCTGCCTGTCAGCTGACAACTGTGTGCAAAAGTCTTAAGTTTAGGGTGCTTCAGCGAAGATTCAGTTACATTATCACGGCCTATCCGCCTATGGCCAAGAGGACCTTGTGCAGCATGCCCTGCTGCTGCATGCTTGGGCCACCACCCGTAGAAAGACCATACAAGGTTTTGTCCCAAGGGCCCAGGCAGTTTGAGGTGGCTTACCAGTGGCATGTCTAAGACAGTCAGATGCGCATTGATTTTAGCACTGACATCAAAAATGCAACTATTCGTCATCTGTTCCAACCTCATCCAGCAGTAGTCCGGCCGGATTGGGCCGCTCTTGAGCCCACTCCACATGTTTCAGAAGCAGATGTCTGATTGTATTCCACGCACGTCTCTTCGCAAAATCCAGTCTGCCTTGTCTGCCTGTAAGGAAGGATTCCAAGAAGGCAGGATAGATTACACGGCACACGGTGCATGTGCGTGAGGAACTATCGGAACGTCCGATAGTTTCAGATTCCTCCGATTGCCCATCACGTGATTTGGGCGTTACTCAAGCGAATACCTCACCTTTGCTTGACAACAGAAGTTTATTGAAACAATATCGGCATGTGATTTTTGAGAAATAGTGGTGATTTTCAGAAAGGTAGGTGAGTAACGCCTTGATGCGTGCGCATATCTTGGCGGCACCTCCTAGCGTATGAATGTACACGTTCGAACGCCGAACACACTTAATTGCTCGTCTTTGACAATTGCGCCGTGGCCTCACGGGTTGCGAAAAGTGTGGCGAAGGGTGTTGAACGTACACCATGCATGGGCATGGTCACACCAGGGGGTCACGCTATGACACTATCCAGTATATCCCTCCTACAAGGGCTGGCACATGCCCCACACCCCCCCTCCCGAGCCTTTTCCAGGCAACCGAGTGGAATTTCCTGGGTCTGCATGCAGTCCCAGTCAGGTCTCCCATAACTCGTATGTACCGCGAGGGGGGTATTCAGTATGTACCGCAAGGGGGATACTAATGTGAACCGACGCGTTTCGCTCTAAAAGCGATCGCACAATTAATTAATATATGTGTGTTTTTGATATGGACCCTCACTCAAAGCATCCCCGCGACAAGAGGATAAGTCTCGCTCGCTCAGTTACAGCAGTCAAGCTCCCCCCTCTGGCCCCTAAGTTTAATAGGCATTATAAATTTATGCCCTGGGGTCTGCGTCAACGTCGCGCTTCAGAGCCTGGATCGCTTGGTGGCGGGAGCGGCGAAGACGGCGAGGACGACGTCTCGTGGTCCCTCAGTGCTGGGCTGCTTCCCCAGCAGTCCAAGTGCTCCAGCTAATGCAGTACCAATGCACCCTGCCCTCCATGCATGTGCTGCTTGCACGTTGCACCGCCACACCCCTGACCTCCTGGCATACGCTGCATGCATGCTGCAGGGCAGACCCTCTCCCCACCTATTGCCCTGAATGCACGCTGGACTACCGTCCCCCATCCACCATGGCATGCGTTGCATGCACGCTGCACTGATGCCCCCCTCCTCCCCTGGCATACGCTACCTACATGCTGCAATACTGCACCCATCCCCCATGGCATGCACTGCCCGATTGTTGCCCCACTGCCACCTCCTTCAACCCTGGCATGCGCTGCCTGCCTGCTGCATCACCGCCCCCCCCCCCCCCTCGCTTGTGTTCCGTGCATGCTGCGACATTGTACCCCTCCCCCACCAGGCATGCATCGCCTGCCTGCAGCTCCCTCCCCCCCTACCTCTTTGGCATCCCTAATGTGCTGCCTGCATGCTGTGCCACTGCCCCCTCCCACCCTAACGCGCTGCCTGCTTGCTGCACCACCGCAACCTCCCTCCCTAACGCGCTGCCTGCATGCTGCGCCACTGCTACCTACCTCCCTAATGCGCCGCCTGCCTGCTGCGCCACCGCCCACCTCCCTCCCTAAAGCGCTGCCTGCCTGCTACGCCACCGCCTCCCTCCCACCCTAATATGCTGCCTGCATGCTGCACCAGCGCACCCCTCCCTCCCTAATGCGCTGTCTACATGCTGTGCCACTGCCCTTTCCCTCCCTAATGCGCTGCCTGCCTGCTGCGCCACCGCACCCCTCCCTCCCTAATGCGCTGCCTGCAGGCTGCGCCACTGCCCCCTCCCTCCCTAATGCGCTGCCTGCATGCTGCGCCACCGCCCCCCTCCCTCCCTAATGCGCTGCTTGCAGGCTGCGCCACTACCCCCTCCCTCCCTAATGCGCTGCCTGCATGCTGCGCCACCGCCCCCCTCCCTCCCTAGTGTGCTGCCTTTCTTGCTTGGGACGTTCTGCGTAATGCTGCCCAGATTGAGAAGACCTTGCAGGAGATGGCCCCACTATCTACCCATGGTCGCAAGCTGATTAGACTTCGCATCTCTCAGTCGACCCCTTTCAAGTCTTTTCATGATGAAAGTTTGGAAATGCCCTAATCACATACTAATTATGCTAGGACTCAACATCAGATGCCCTAATTCAACCCAGAGGACTGGCCTCAAAGCTAGCCGGGAGCGCGCACCGAAGGGCAGAATGAGGGACGGGGCAGTCACAAAAATAAACTGCCACAATGAACGGAATCTAGCAGAACCAGCGCAGGCCCTTCTGAGCACAACGAAACAGTAATTTTTCCTACAAATCTGATAATGTTGGTCCTGCCCTCTACAGGACTGGCCTCAAGGCTTAAACCGGGAGCGCGCGCCGAAGGGCAAAGTGAGAGACTGGGCTGTCACAAAAATAGAGTTGCCACAATGACCGGAATTTAGCAGATTCAGCTCAGGCCCTTCTGAGCACAAAACCAGTGACTGTTTTCAGCAAGTCTGAAAGTGTTGATCCTTCCCACAAGAGGACTGGCCACAAAGCTATAGCCGGGAGCGCGCACCGAAGGGCAAAGTGATGGACTGGGCTGTCACAAAATAAAGTTGCCACAATGACCTGAATTCAGCAGAATCAGCTCAGGCCCTCCTGAGCACAAAAAAATAGTGGCCATTTTAAACAAATCTGCAAATGTTGGTCCTGTTCACTAGGGAGGACTGGCCTCAAAGCTAGCCGGGAGCGGGCACGGGTCAAGCTGAAACGCTGATCAAGTGCATTTATGAGCGGTGTCTTGCTGTTTGTTGGTGTGAGTTGAGGGAGTTGGGCTAGGCATGTCTTGTCGGAGTCCGGTCTGCATGGATGTGCGGGGTGGGGTAGCTCAGTGACTCTCGTGCGAGCGAGTGACTGTCGTGTGAGGAAACTGGCTGCCCACACTCCGCAGAACGACCTGACGTCCCGGGGCGTCCCAGGGCATCCTGGCATACCGTATCGTGTGTGGCGTACCAGGGCTGGGATGCCCTCCTGGGATGATTGCCACCGATGGTGATGGAAGCGTCATTTCAGCCGTCTGAGCTGCTGTGCACGTTCCCAACGTATTATTATTATCATATCATAATATGTGCGTCCACGCCTTGTGCATGCAAGGGGACTGTACTTTGACCCCATCTCTGTGAACATCCCAGGCGTCATCCTTGGTGTCATCCCGACAGACCGAAGCTACACCCCTGACCTACACCCCCCACCCCATGTCCTTTGAACTTGCGGCTTTCACCAGCGCGCACAATACATCGCCATATTTTGCGAATGTGCACTGTTTATCTGCCAGACGATCATACGCTGGCCATATCGCCGTGAAGCATCCCGGGCGCCATCCTGGGTGTCATCCCGACAGACCGAAGCTACACCCCCAACCTACACCCCCGACTTGGGCAGGTGTAACTTTTGAAGCCGTGACTTCACTTAACCTTTTTTTCTTCTCATAATGGCAAAACAATATTTCAGCTGAGCTGTGATGCCCATGCGGTCGAGCCTTTGCAGCATGGCCTTCAGATTTTTGGAACTGTGCAAGGGGCGGTGCTCGCTGCCACGCAGAACTGCGAAATCCACTTAACATGCTAACACCAGGCGCTTGAGAAGCAGCCAGCATTACCAGCCAGCAACAGCATTACCAGCCAGGAGGTAGTGCCCCCTCCCCAAGAGCCGCGCTCCATGACTGAGTACGATAGCGCCACCATGGAGGCAGCGTTGTGTAATGGGCAGCTGCTCAGGTCCGGCACCTTTGGTGTCATGTACCGGGTCCAGCACCCCCTACCGCCGCATGCACATAGTTGGCATGTATTTGTTGCGCCCTGCCGGTCAGTGCGGCACCCTGAGTTGGAGAGGGGAGTAGCTGTCCCCAAACTGTGTCTAGCAGTCCTTGACATGCAGCCGCTCCTCACTGCTACAGCTAGTGGACGCAGCCTACAAGCAGGCAGAGGAGATCCCAGAGATTCCGATACTGAGCACAGGTACGCGGCCGCCTACCGCACATGGTTCCAGCCTATGGCGGGCACCAGAATGGCGCATGCTGGAAGCCGTACCGACAACATGGCTTGTGCTTGTGTGCGCACCGACTTACGGCTGCGGTTCAGTGCAGTTAACACAACTGACACCAGACGACGGCGTGGTGGTCAACAGCGGTCTTAAGGAGATGTAAAATTAGTTTTTCTTCTTCCTTTCTTTGGGGGGAAATCGTTAGGACTGGTCTCTTCAGTGGTGATGGACCTTTGTACTGCCTTTCCTTTTGCAGGGGGGCAGCTATTTTCCTTTTGCGTTTCGTTCATCCTTTAGCTTCTTCACTTCACTTTCCTTCTCCCAACTGTTGAGCGCCCACGCGGCCGCCCTTTCGGCGGGGCCCCAAGGTCAATAACGTTACACCTCTGGGCCCGCTCAAAGCTCGGCCGCGTGGGCGCCCAACTGTTCAGAAGGGAGTAAAGAAGGAACTAAAAGGAAGAGAGGGGGAAAGGAACAAAAGGAGAGGCTGGGAAGGCAACGAAGACCAAGTCCAACACCTGAGTTTCACTAGAGAATAACCCTCAACAAAGCCTCTAAAAAAAGGTAAGTCCAGAAAAGCAAGCGTATCCCACCCCTACTTGGCCGCGAGGGCGCCCCACTGATCAGAAGGGAGAAGAGAATAAACTAAAAAGGGGGCAAACAACAACAACAACAACAACAACAAAAGGACCAAAAGAGAAGGCCGGAAAGGCCAACGACACCGGCCTTAGAAATCCTGGAGACTATTGCTACGGAGATTGTGAAAGGTTTGGATGCACGGTTTTCAACCGACACCTGCTCATTGCTGGATGCATTCAAGATTTTCGAGCCTTCTAGTTATATTGGTCTTACTCCTGGCTGCTCTTGGCAGGTAGTTTTTTTGCCATTGGCAGGTAGTCAGGTAGTCAGGTATTTTTCTTCCAAACAGTTGGGCCCCAGGTGTAACATTCTTGAATTAAAAAAACGAAATCCGGCTTCACACTTTTTCACACGTTTCACACTTTGTCACACAAACGAAAAAAAACAAAGCTATCAGCCGACCGAAAAAGGCCTGGTCGGCGTCAGCCGACCACCCTGACAAGGCCCCCCAGTACCCTGGCTGCAAAGTGTGCCATGGCTACTGCCTCAAGCTGTGAATCAAGCATCCCAAAATGTGTCCTTTCGAACATCCTAGAAAGCATCCTGGCTCACGTCCCAGACTCCCAGTAGGCATCCTGGCTCACATCCCAGTAGGCATCCTGGCTCACATCCCAGTAGGCATCCTGGCTCACATCCCAGTAGGCATCCTGGCTCACATCCCAGTAGGCATCCTGGCTCACATCCCAGTAGGCATCCTGGCTCACATCCCAGTAGGCATCCTGGCTCACATCCCAGTAGGCATCCTGGCTCACATCCCAGGATGCGTCCATGGACGCTTTCTGGGACGATTCTGGGACGCGTCCATGGATAAAAAGAAACATAGGATACGCCGATACGATTCCTGGGACGCATCCATGGTTATCATCCCATGTGGGTCTGGGATGCCTCTGGGACGCCTGGGACGTCAGGTCCTTTTGCGGAATGCCACGTCTGAGCTCCCTGCAGGCCCGCGAGCGAACATATATAACCGACAACGGCTAGCTATAGCGAGCACCGACTCGCTGCAACAGCGGTCAACATGTTTACTCTGTCTGTGAATATGCCAATTTGGTGCTATTGGTACATTTGATGGAAATATAGTACTTCAAGAGACTTCTCGTGTTTGAGCGAACAAGAAAGGACGGAAGGAAACGCCTGAACGTGCCTTTAGGAATGAAAGAAAGAAAGAAAACGCCTGAGCGTGGCTTGAGGAATACGGGATTTTATGGGAATGTTTATGAATGCAAATGTGCGTCCCGAGCACCGGTCCCGAGTCCTGGTCCCGAGTCCCGACAGCAACAGCGGGTTGAACACAGGCGGGGCCGCGATCGGGTTTCAGAGCCGGCGAAGCGAAGGGGGCACCCACCCAGCATGCAAGTTTGCAACACATACTTCGAACCTGACCTGACTATCAGCACTCCAGCCCCATCACTCGGTACGCAACAGTTCTTCGTCACATCACTCTTCAACTGCCCGAATTGGCCAGTCTCAAATCTAATATGTCTAGAAAGGGCGATCCTGGGTATAACCCGCTGAATGTGTTCCATCCGTCGTCCAAAGGCAGGGGCCCAGAGCGGGCCCCCCCACGCAACGCAGCATCATCTTCGCACGTTCAAAACGACCAGTACATGGATAACTTCGACAAAGCCTGGCATGAGATGAATGGGATGAGCATGGAGTGAGTAATGATGTGCCTCACCTCCTATCTCTCCCTTGGCCCCTCGGTGATGTGGGCAAGTCATGGGGGGCAATGCCTCGCTTGAGGTCTGGTGTGGTGGAAATGTGAGATGGAAATATGAAGATTACGAGGTGAGGGGGGCGATCGAAGGACTGGGGGCAGCAGCAGAAGCTGCATGGGCATCATGAAGTGTGATAAGCACACGAACTGCTATGACGGGGCGAAGAGCACACCGAGAGCGACCCAGCACCCATGCCAGCAAGTCAGGTTGAGTGCGCCTTCTCGCTCATCCACCCCCAATAATACGCTCGCACATGATTGCACACCCTTGTCACATCGACTCATGTCGACGTCCGTATCTCGGACGAACAGTTTTGTGGAAGCCCGTGCATCAGCCGGCCCCAGCGAAGGGACGTCACATGCATGAATGAGAGTGCCAAGCATGGTTCCACCTGGCATATGTATACCAGTGGAAACCTGATTTGCAATTGAATATCGTAAGGAATTTTACTGTTGTCGAATTGGTACTGGTCTTGTTGTGTGCATGGTGCAAGGCTCAAGGCTAGTGCCATGCGCCTCTACTAGGCACACCATTATGGCATTTCAGTGATCTTGCTAATGTAATTTGTCGTTCCGACCTTCGTGTCATTAGACAGGCTGCCCCGCTGACCTTCACCTCATACCATAAGTAGCAAATAATAACTACTGCCAAGACTTCCCTCATGTTACCCTTCAGGTGCTCCCTACACAACATTATGCACTGTTTTGACAACCCCCGAGTGACGGACAAACTGTGTTAAAATATGCCGCAAAGAGGCTACCGTGCATTCCCCACACAAATCCAAATAAATTATGCTTAAGGCTTCGCAAGTTTGAAGTAGGCCGCCTTGAAGGGCTTTCACATTGTACACTCTACCGTGTTGGGCGCTCCCAAAGCATGAAACCAGCTGAGCATCAGCGCATTCTGCTCTCATGGGTAATAATAATGGATCTCAATTCGATGCATGTATTGGATCTGAGACCTGGATCTGAATCTGAGGCATGCTCGCGAGCACGTAGCAAATATCTGGATCCCATGTACTAGCATATCAATCTGAGGCCAAAATCTAATTCCCACGCCCGTTCTCCTATTTGAATGTACAGGAATACCAAGCTCATTAACGCCTGGACCACTTACAAGCCACATCCCAATCTCTGGATCTGAGGCATCTCCTCCCCTTATTTCCGAATATGCAAGAGAACCATGCTCATCAACTCCTGTGCCGCATGTCCTTCCTCCTGAACGTGCAGGAAGACCAAGCCCATGAACTCCTGGGCCACCTCCAAGGCACCCCCCAACATGCCTTGCAGCCAGAAATACCCAAGCAGCGTATCCAGGCAGTGGCGCAGCGGCCCACAGAACCCTGAAGGTGGAAGTGTGGTGAGGGGAAGTGTGGACTCGGATGTTGAGGGGCCAGTGGAGTCCAGGGGGGGTGGGGGGCAAGGTTGTGAACCTAGTGTGAACTGAACGCCAATTTCGCACCTCACACAAAGGCCTCACACATCACACTATTATCACACTGTATGCCAATATCACGCCTCGTATCAATAGCAAACCAATGTCACACCTCATACCAGCGTCACACCCCACGCCAACATAAATTCCATACCAAGGTTGCACCGCATGCCTCTGTTACACATCATACCAATGCCACACTTCAACCTTGCGTCACACATCATACCATTGTCACACATGATGCCAATGTCACACATCATACCAATGTCACACATCATACCAATGCCACACATCATACCAATGTTACACTTCAACCTTGCGTCACACATCATACCAATGTCACACATCATACCAATGTCTCATTTCAACCTTGCGTCACACAGTCACCCCGCCTGGTCAAACCATGCGCATGGGGAAAGACTTCCATAAGATTTCGCTGAGCAATAAGATAACACCCTCGCCGTCTTAAGCTCGGCTAAAATTTGAACTTTGTTTCGTTGGGGTTCCCCACCCGAGGGGTAGAGGGGGGTGGGGATCAAGGACACCGAAATTAAAAGATTCCGCCTCAGACCAACATCACAGCTCAGATGAACGTGACATGCACTCAAGTATGAATCTTGGTGTCTACACTCCACTCTGCTTCTACTTTACATCCCTGGTGCCCAACCCTTTACCAAAACTCCTCGCGTCCCACCTGCAGGCATCCTCTCTGATGTGAGCGCCTTGCCCCACTTGTGCTCTGCTGCAAACTGGGCACGGAATGACGTCGTTGTGGTGAGGTCCTTGGGGGCGGAGACCTGAAAGGCTGCTGCCAGGCATCTCTTGTTTTGTGTTGGGTTAAGGGTTTGATTTTAAACCCTGAACTCTAGATTGGGCTGCACACACATGGGCAGCACTTGTTTGCATGCGCGTCTGCTCTGGCTGGGCCTGGGTGGGGGGATGCTTGTGCAATCAGAGCAAAACAAATGAAACTGACATTCGAAACTTGACTTCTCTTGAAGAGTTGAAGGATAAAAATTTGCCTCTGGCATCGTTTACTATTGTGCGTTCAATGGACTCTATGAACTCTGCAAAACTCTTGTGCTTTCAAAACTCTGCAAAACTCTTGTGCGTTCAAAGGAATGTACAAAATCCGCAGCCTGGAATTTGATTGTGCAGGGGTCCTCTGACCATGCGTTGTACATCATAGATGCCACAAAGGGTACTCACAAACGGACGTTGTACAACAAGACGTGTGGGCATTCCGAGTGAGTGGTGTGTCATGGCACTCCTATCTCCTCCCCTCTACCGTTTTCTTCCGTCATTCTTCTTACCCTGCCCTCCAGAATTGTCCCCTGGTATTTTGAAACTTTAGGGCTGACATTGTTAGACAATGTCGATATGTCGATGCATGCTCTAAAAAACACGAACAAGTACCCCGCTCTTGGGTGTATGGCAAGCATGCCTCTCCTCTGGGGCAAGGCATGAGTTGTGGCTGCCAGGGAAGGGTTGTAAAGAGGGGGGCCTGATGAATCGTTATCTGCTGCAGTACCTACTCCTGGATATCTGCCTTTTGCCAATATACCCTCATGCGAATGGAGAAGGCCAAGTAATGAAGCATTCAGATCAGGGATGCTGATAATGCAATGTTTACTTTTTGGTGCCCAACAGCACAACATGTCACAACTTTAAACTGTACAGTGCCACACTTCATACACGACCTTTCAGCTTATATATCCCCACACTTCATGCACGACCTTTCAGCTTATATATCCCCACACTTTCTGCCAGGTGGGTCTCTTTAACCTACCTGCCAGATGGTAAGATTGTGTCTGGCGGCATGGACGCCAAGATGTGGATGTGGCCCGGTGGCTCAGCCAGGGGCATTCAGATGGAGGGGCACTCGGCTCCTGTTGCCAAGGTAGGGTTTAGGGTTTAGGGTTTATCAGCTAGAAGGACATGGGGAATGAAAGGCCCTACCTGTTTATGTTGGTTCTTTAAGAGCTGCCCTTCTTTACCATGTTTTCTCACACTTTGTTCTGTTCCTGTGCTACCTTTCGCTCATTCTCTTTCACAAGTTTTTCTTCCACGTTTTGATGAAATCGGGGGATTATGCTTCTGATTGCAGGTGCTACGCGTATCGTGACCTGAAATCGTGGGCATGGCGGCATGCCCCCTCCCCTTCCGTGTCCTTTAAGGTTGAGTACGATAGCGCAACTGGAGGAGTCATCAGCTGCAGCTATGACAAGACGGTCCGGTTGTGGAATGTCGGGTCACGATGTGCCCAGATTGGATGCCTCACAGGGTAGGTTGTTTGAATGTAGGTTGTTTGAATGTAGGTTGTTTGAATGTGGGTTGTTTGAATGTAGGTTGTTTGAATGTGGGTTGTTTCAATGGCTTGGAGGGTTAAGCGTTTTGGGTTTTTGATCGAAATCTTTGTCTGTGGGTTTAGGGTGCAGGATTTCTCGAACGGTAGGCTGCGAGGATCTGTGAATGTCGGAATACTTCAAAATTTGGAAACGGGCCACCAGAAAACTCTGTTGATTTGAAGAGCTCAGCAGGATGATGCTCCAGTGTAACCTATGCCTCCATGACTGGGTAGTCCATCAGGGTGAAGCATGGCCTCACTCACCAGTCACCATCCTAGCCACCCATCCCCCTCACATGATGTCGCATTGATCCATTGGATGTTTTTTAATGCTCGTAGGCATGACGCCCCTGTCATTGAGCTGGCTGTGGCAGATGGGCAACTCATCTCAGGTGCGCGAATAGGCTTTTGCTGATCTCAAGGACACTGGTAGGCTTTGGGAGGATGGTTGCACTCTGGCAGGGGTAGATAGGTAGGTATTTTTTGGCAAGCCAGTAGGGAGCAAGGGCCTGGCTGGGCTATAGAGGGGTGGGGGATGACCTGGCATGGACCTGTTCCATCTTCACACCCTTCACCGTACAACATTTAATTATATTTCGAAAATCGCCGTGACCTCCAATTTTACACCATTTGCACGGCCATATCCACGCCTATATTCCCGCCCGTCTTCTCAAAGGGGAACGCAGTGGGCATGTCATCTTGTGGGACACTGCAGACGCTGACATAAGCTGGCGCCTCAAGAACGTTCACAAGGGGCACATCACCTCACTGGCATGGGGGGACGCTTCGGACCCGACATGTGCCGGCCTGTTCATGTCAGGTGGTCAGGATGGGTGAGCGGGGGAGGAAGGTTCACAAGGGGCACATCCTTGCAGTGATATGGAGGGATGCTTCTGACCAACCAGCGCCACGACCTGTTAGTGTCAGGGGGTCAGGATGGGTGAGTGAGGGGAGGAGCGTTCACAAGGGGCCCATGGCCTCATTGACGTGGGAGGATGCTTCTGACCAACGCATGCCACAACCTGTTAGTGTCAGGGGGTCAGGATGGGTGAGTGAGGGGAACAGTGTTTATTTGATTGGTTACCGGACCGCCATTGAGTGGCCGTGCTGCGGCCACCCCCGATTGACTCCAAACCTTGACCCGCCTTCAGCCGGAGGCCTTGGCAGCAGGGCTGGCCGAGCCAGGGGCTGGTGGCCGTAGGCCACAGTGTAGCTGAAATGTAGCTGAAAGTGATGCGGTAACCACTGCAAAAAACACTAGTGGGGAGAGTGGAGGTAGAGCTTTTCATATATTTGTCCTGCTCTCCACTTTTCACTGCCATCCCCCCCCCTGATCCATTTTTGATTTTCCTCCCCTGCCCCACCCCTGGCTGTGACCAGGTACCTGCGAGTGTGGGACCCGCGGTCTCGGAGCAACGTCGCCAAGGTGGAGCTGCATGTTAATGAGAAGGGGCACGGAGCAGTGTCGCAGATTTGTGCAGGTGAGGTTAAGCACGGACTGCATGTTTGCTGCAACAGAGAGTTGCGGTTCAGCTCTGACCACGAATATATTTCGGGTTGTGTGGATCTGATTTTCTTTCCCCCTTGACCCCCTCATGCCCAATCCCACTACCCCCTGCATCCCGGCACTTTTCATCCTGTCCTGCTCCTTTTCGTCCTTACCTGCATCCCGGTACTTTCATCCTGTCTCGCTCCTTTTCGTCCTTACCTGCATCCCGGCACTTTTCATCCTGACCTGCTCCTTTTTGTCCTTACCTGCATCCCGGCACTTTTCATCCTGACCTGCTCCTTTTCGTCCTTACCTGCATCCCGGCACTTTTTATCCTGACCTGGTCCTTTTCGTCCTTACCTGCATCCTGGCACTTTTCATCCTGACCTGCTCCTTTTCGTCCTTACCTGCATCCCGGCAATTTTTATCCTGTCCTGCTCCTTTTCGTCCTCACCTGCATCCCGGCACTTTTCATCCTGACCTGCTCCTTTTCGTCCTTACCTGCATCCCGGCACTTTTTATCCTGTCCTGCTCCTTTTCGTCCTTACCTGCATCCCGGCACTTTTTATCCTGACCTGGTCCTTTTCGTCCTTTCCTGCATCCCGGCACTTTTCATCCTGACCTGCTCCTTTTCGTCCTTACCTGCATCCCGGCACTTTTTATCCTGACCTGCTCCTTTTCGTCCTTACCTGCATCCCGGCACTTTTTATCCTGTCCTGCTCCTTTTCGTCCTTACCTGCATCCCGGCACTTTTCATCCTGACCTGGTCCTTTTCGTCCTTATCTGCATCCCGGCACTTTTCATCCTGACCTGGTCCTTTTCGTCCTTACCTGCATCCCGGCACTTTTCATCCTGACCTGCTCCTTTTCGTCCTTACCTGCATCCCGGAACTTTTCATCCTGACCTGCTCCTTTTCGTCCTCACCTGCATCCCGGCACTTTTTATCCTGTCCTGCTCCTCTTCGTCCTTACCTGCATCCCGGCACTTTTTATCCTGACCTGGTCTTTTTCGTCCTTACCTGCATCCCGGCACTTTTCATCCTGACCTGCTCCTTTTCGTCCTTACCTGCATCCCGGCACTTTTTATCCTGTCCTGCTCCTTTTCGTCCTTACCTGCATCCCGGCACTTTTCATCCTGACCTGGTCCTTTTCGTCCTTACCTGCATCCCGGCACTTTTCATCCTGACCTGGTCCTTTTCGTCCTTACCTGCATCCCGGCACTTTTCATCCTGACCTGCTCCTTTTCGTCCTTACCTGCATCCCGGCACTTTTCATCCTGACCTGGTCCTTTTCGTCCTTACCTGCATCCCGGCACTTTTTATCCTGTCCTGCTCCTCTTCGTCCTTACCTGCATCTCGGCACTTTTTATCCTGACCTGGTCTTTTTCGTCCTTACCTGCATCCCGGCACTTTTCATCCTGACCTGCTCCTTTTCGTCCTTACCTGCATCCCGGCACTTTTCATCCTGACCTGCTCCTTTTCGTCCTTACCTGCATCCCGGCACTTTTTATCCTGACCTGCTCCTTTTCGTCCTTACCTGCATCCCGGCACTTTTTATCCTGACCTGCTCCTTTTCGTCCTTACCTGCATCCCGGCACTTTTTATCCTGTCCTGCTCCTTTTCGTCCTTACCTGCATCCCGGCACTTTTCATCCTGACCTGCTCCTTTTCGTCCTTACCTGCATCCCGGCACTTTTCATCCTGACCTGCTCCTTTTCGTCCTTACCTGCATCCCGGCACTTTTCATCCTGACCTGCTCCTTTTCGTCCTTACCTGCATCCCGGCACTTTTCATCCTGACCTGCTCCTTTTCGTCCTTACCTGCATCCCGGCACTTTTCATCCTGACCTACTCCTTTTCGTCCTTACCTGCATCCCGGCACTTTTTATCCTGACCTGCTCCTTTTCGTCCTTACCTGCATCCCGGCACTTTTCATCCTGACCTGCTCCTTTTCGTCCTTACCTGCATCCCGGCACTTTTCATCCTGACCTGGTCCTTTTCGTCCTTACCTGCATCCCGGCACTTTTCATCCTGACCTGCTCCTTTTCGTCCTCACCTGCATCCCGGCACTTTTTATCCTGTCCTGCTCCTCTTCGTCCTTACCTGCATCCCGGCACTTTTTATCCTGACCTGGTCTTTTTCGTCCTTACCTGCATCCCGGCACTTTTCATCCTGACCTGCTCCTTTTCGTCCTTACCTGCATCCCGGCACTTTTCATCCTGACCTGCTCCTTTTCGTCCTTACCTGCATCCCGGCACTTTTTATCCTGACCTGCTCCTTTTCGTCCTTACCTGCATCCCGGCACTTTTTATCCTGACCTGCTCCTTTTCGTCCTTACCTGCATCCCGGCACTTTTCATCCTGTCCTGCTCCTTTTCGTCCTTACCTGCATCCCGGCACTTTTCATCCTGACCTGCTCCTTTTCGTCCTTACCTGCATCCCGGCACTTTTCATCCTGACCTGGTCCTTTTCGTCCTTACCTGCATCCCGGCACTTTTCATCCTGACCTGCTCCTTTTCGTCCTTACCTGCATCCCGGCACTTTTCATCCTGACCTGCTCCTTTTCGTCCTCACCTGCATCCCGGCACTTTTTATCCTGTCCTGCTCCTCTTCGTCCTTACCTGCATCCCGGCACTTTTTATCCTGACCTGCTCCTTTTCGTCCTTACCTGCATCCCGGCACTTTTCATCCTGACCTGCTCCTTTTCGTCCTTACCTGCATCCCGGCACTTTTCATCCTGACCTGGTCCTTTTCGTCCTTACCTGCATCCCGGCACTTTTCATCCTGACCTGCTCCTTTTCGTCCTCACCTGCATCCCGGCACTTTTTATCCTGTCCTGCTCCTCTTCGTCCTTACCTGCATCCCGGCACTTTTTATCCTGACCTGGTCTTTTTCGTCCTTACCTGCATCCCGGCACTTTTCATCCTGACCTGCTCCTTTTCGTCCTTACCTGCATCCCGGCACTTTTCATCCTGACCTGCTCCTTTTCGTCCTTACCTGCATCCCGGCACTTTTTATCCTGACCTGCTCCTTTTCGTCCTTACCTGCATCCCGGCACTTTTTATCCTGACCTGCTCCTTTTCGTCCTTACCTGCATCCCGGCACTTTTCATCCTGTCCTGCTCCTTTTCGTCCTTACCTGCATCCCGGCACTTTTCATCCTGACCTGCTCCTTTTCGTCCTTACCTGCATCCCGGCACTTTTCATCCTGACCTGGTCCTTTTCGTCCTTACCTGCATCCCGGCACTTTTCATCCTGACCTGCTCCTTTTCGTCCTTACCTGCATCCCGGCACTTTTCATCCTGACCTGCTCCTTTTCGTCCTCACCTGCATCCCGGCACTTTTTATCCTGTCCTGCTCCTCTTCGTCCTTACCTGCATCCCGGCACTTTTTATCCTGACCTGCTCCTTTTCGTCCTTACCTGCATCCCGGCACTTTTCATCCTGACCTGCTCCTTTTCGTCCTTACCTGCATCCCGGCACTTTTCATCCTGACCTGGTCCTTTTCGTCCTTACCTGCATCCCGGCACTTTTCATCCTGACCTGCTCCTTTTCGTCCTCACCTGCATCCCGGCACTTTTTATCCTGTCCTGCTCCTCTTCGTCCTTACCTGCATCCCGGCACTTTTTATCCTGACCTGGTCTTTTTCGTCCTTACCTGCATCCCGGCACTTTTCATCCTGACCTGCTCCTTTTCGTCCTTACCTGCATCCCGGCACTTTTCATCCTGACCTGCTCCTTTTCGTCCTTACCTGCATCCCGGCACTTTTTATCCTGACCTGCTCCTTTTCGTCCTTACCTGCATCCCGGCACTTTTTATCCTGACCTGCTCCTTTTCGTCCTTACCTGCATCCCGGCACTTTTCATCCTGTCCTGCTCCTTTTCGTCCTTACCTGCATCCCGGCACTTTTCATCCTGACCTGCTCCTTTTCGTCCTTACCTGCATCCCGGCACTTTTCATCCTGACCTGGTCCTTTTCGTCCTTACCTGCATCCCGGCACTTTTCATCCTGACCTGCTCCTTTTCGTCCTTACCTGCATCCCGGCACTTTTCATCCTGACCTGCTCCTTTTCGTCCTCACCTGCATCCCGGCACTTTTTATCCTGTCCTGCTCCTCTTCGTCCTTACCTGCATCCCGGCACTTTTTATCCTGACCTGGTCTTTTTCGTCCTTACCTGCATCCCGGCACTTTTCATCCTGACCTGCTCCTTTTCGTCCTTACCTGCATCCCGGCACTTTTCATCCTGACCTGCTCCTTTTCGTCCTTACCTGCATCCCGGCACTTTTTATCCTGACCTGCTCCTTTTCGTCCTTACCTGCATCCCGGCACTTTTCATCCTGACCTGCTCCTTTTCGTCCTTACCTGCATCCCGGCACTTTTCATCCTGACCTGCTCCTTTTCGTCCTTACCTGCATCCCGGCACTTTCTATCCTTACCTGAAGGGGGTCCTGCATGTGCGGGCATGATCGTGACATCCGGTGCTGACGGGACGTGCCGCATTGTGGACCCAAGGATGTCCTTTTCGGAAGTTTTCTGCATTGAGCTCACCAATTTCCCGTACAGCATGGCAGTGGCAGGTGAGAGGCTGTGATAGGATAGGATAACAAATCTATGCTGTCTGGACGAATGCTGATTCATGCTGGCTGTGTCCTTTGCTACCCTATGCTAACAGCAGGTTAAGTGGCTACCACTGGCCTGACACATGCTGGGCTCTTAAACGTCACACCGCAAAAATAAGGAAAAACTTGCCATTCCATTGAGCGCACGGAACATGTCCCTATCCTGGGTGTTGTGCGCAGTGACAGTATGAGGCTGTGTCCCGCATTTGTGTATACTGTATGGCAGCGCATAGTGACGACCAGTATGGCGGCAGAACTGCATGCACTGAATACAATTATGAAAGCGGGACATGGCTGGATTTATGCACTTGCATGGCCCCTTTGTTGGGTCGAGGAAGGCATGACGAGTTTATGCTGCCATAAAACTGAGTCTTGAAAAAGAGCACGGCCCGGTAGCACTTGCCTTGTATCAGCATCTCCTGACATCATTGTTTGGATGCTGGACACTGCAGCAAGCCCAGCTGCCAATCCGTGTCTCAGTCATTCTCGTTTTAACGATGACGTGTACAAAGTTCTGCCGTTCTATCATATAACAAAGCAGCACCTCTGATTGCTTGTCGGTTCCATACTCTCCAGGTGGGCAGCACCCTGCTGGTGGGGCTCCGGAGCAGTCAGCAGTGGGCATCTTTGACTCCCTGTACCGTGCCTCAAATTAATTAATTTAAAATTATCTTTCGGTTCCATGCCCTCCAGGTGGGCGGCATCCTGCTGGTGGGGTTTCGGAGCAGTGGGCATCTCCGCATCTCAAATTTCGTTTTGTAAAAAATAGTATTTCGGTTTAATATCCTCCTGGGTTTGCGGCATCCATCTGGAGGCTCCGGAGCATAGCGTGCATCTCTGCATGCCCAAATTCAAATTTAAATCAAATGGAGTTTCAAACCCCCCCATGTTGGGTGCATCTTG
This sequence comes from Limnomonas spitsbergensis, assembly GCA_037349105.1. Lineage (NCBI taxonomy): Eukaryota > Viridiplantae > Chlorophyta > Chlorophyceae > Chlamydomonadales > Limnomonas > Limnomonas spitsbergensis. The sequence goes on from JAYJMM010000109.1 coordinate 1,254,546, forward strand.
CAGTTGGCTCTGGAGCATACCGTAGTGGGTTTCTCTGTATCTCAATATTGCATATTCAGAAGTCATATTTCGGCTCCATGCCCTCATAGGTTGGCGGCATCCTGATGGTGGCTCAAAAGCAGCAGGCTCCTCTGCACAGGGGGAGAGACACCCCCTGTCTCCGTATGTTACATTTCAAACTCACAAATCTGTATGGAGTTCCTTACCCTCCCAGCTTGTCAGCATCCTGCTGGTGGCTCCAGATCAGCGGGTGTCGCTGTATCCCAAATTCAAAAATCCATTTTGGTTCCTTCCACTAATTTGTCCACCTCCAGGTTGGGGGCATCCTGCTGGTGGCTCCAGAGCAGCGTGCGTCCCTGCATCTCAAATGGCACGAAATGAGGGCCAAGGGGGAGTCGGACGTGTGTTTGGCACTGGACGAGCTTGCTGCCCTGCCCTATCAGGACCTGCTTGATGAGAGCGATGAGCTGCTGCACCACAGGTGCGCAGCTGTGGTATAGGCAATTCTTCGCCACGTGCTCTGGATTCTGATTCCCAGGTCTAGCCCATGAACTCACAGACTGGTGCTGCTGCCAGGTGATTGATTAGCCTGGCTGATACCTCCTGCTGAATCAGTCCGCTGCATTACCTGCTACTGCTGCTGCTTATTGGCATTGCCTGCAGATGGCAAATGATGACTGAGGGGTTCAAATCCTCCAGCCTCAAGCTTTGCAAGGCTGGCTAAGCCTGCGCCCATGCAGTAGCAAATACATGAAATCTGACGTCTGATACACTGTACACCATACAAGTGACATCACGTATGTTCTCAGGTCCGTAGGATTTCAGATTGGTCCACCTTCAACACCCCAGCCTCTCTTGACTCATCCAGATCCCTCCCTCCCTCTCTCCTTTTCATCTATCTCTCCTTTTCATCCAGCTCCCCCTCCTTAATCAGGTTTCAGCTTGTGTACGCGCGCGGGTCTGCCTCCGGGCTTCCCTCCTTCCGACAGAGGGTGTCTGCAATGCAAGCTATCCTGCACTTGGTGGCGGAGAAAGCAGTGGCCTGGCTGGACAAGGCCGTGTGGACATCATCACACACCAGGCAAGGCCCAGTCCGCAGGGGCGGGCAGCATCCAGCCCATTTGTTCAGATGGCAGCTGTTGGAAAGGCTGCATCCACCCAGCCATCCTTGAAAGATTCATCGGATATTAAAGATATCTGATGGTGATGATGATGATCAACATCATGAGTCAAATGTACTGTCAGTGATCAGTGTCGCAGCCTGCACCTTGTTTCAAATTTGCGAATGCCCCCACCGACTTACGTCTGTTAGATTGCATGCTGCCACTCCCCGGCAGTGATCTCTTTCTATATGCTGTATCAAATGTTGTACTAGGCACCCTGGCTCCTTCCGTGGCTTGCGGCTGTTGCCCGGTGAGGCGCTGAATGCCGCTGCTCCGCTGCTGATGACAAAGCTGGCGGAGGCACTCCTGGACAATCCGCCCTACGAGTTGTGGTGGATGCAAGACCATCCCAGCAAGGTTGAGGAAGAGGTTCAGTGGGATGTGAATCAAAGAAACAGCAAACCAATCCACACAAGTCACACACCAAGCCTCACTCATCATCCTTTTGAGGGTTGGTTTTGAAAAATGAGCTATATGATTCATTGTGAAGCATACTGGTGGACGGATTTTAGCGTGAAGGTTTTTTGTTATTCGTGTGATCTGTCCCTCTCTAGTGGTGGTTGATTGGTTGAGTGATCGGTTGGTTGATTGGTTGGGCCAGTCTCTACTTTCCTTTTTGTCAGTCCCTTCAATGGTTCCCGGGTACAAGTCCCCGGGACTGTCCTGGCCACCAATGGACTGTACAGCTCAAATACCTTGAAGGAAACCCACAATTAGTGAGTGGGTGTGGAGTGGGGCCCTGGCTGTTGCAGCCTTATGAAATGCATGATTATCAAGCACCGAGGGATCTGCAACAAGATCTCAAGATCAGAACAACTGGACTTTCTAACCAAGTTGCAGCTCGGCAGGCTGCTGGGGCCTGACCTCCCTGACAAATGCACCCTGCAGGCCAGCATCCTTGCTGGCGTAATCAACGGGAGGAGCGATGCCCTGTCGCTGCTTGGGACCAATAAAGGCGGCATCAGCCAAGACCAAGTGGACCACGTGCTGGCGCTCAGGGGCGTGCTGAGTGGCGGCTTGCTGTTGCATGGGTTGCAGAAGAGACACCTTGTGGAGTACGGAGTCAACAGGTGATAATCATACCTATGTACCAATGGCACCAATGCGCCAGTATCATTGTATCGTACACATTCTCATATCGTATACATAAGCTAATGCACCACATGTTGCATGTGGCATGCAAGCCATGTGCAAGGGCGCATACAGGGTATGCAGGGTTGCTGGATTAGGGAGAGTATTCGAACGTGCAGTTCAGCAAGAGGCAAGCCATGGGTGTCGTTGTTTAAGCTGTAGTCCAGATGCAGCACAGCACACACACAGCCAGGCCTGTGGCGGGTTCAAGCACTTAGCCAGGGTCACTGGTAATGAAGCAGACCTGGATTGGGCAGCATTTTTGTAGTCCACGGGGTGTCTTGAAAAGCCATCCAGTGCTGCCCGGACCTGCTTTGGTTTCATTTAAGGCAGTTTTGTGGCTGCATACCTTGCTAGCATACTGTTAGCTCCTCCATTATATCTCTGCTGCATGCAGCCTGCACTGGCAGCCAGATTGGACTGCTGTCCATGCATTGGGCACTAGCATGACATGCTTGGGTACTTCGGTGTATAATCACTTGCACTCAGGCCCGCATTCTACCGATTCTAATATTCTGAGATTCGAATACCAAACTTGAGACATACCGAGTACCTAAGACCACCCCGCCCTTTCCTTTGTATGCAGAACCGGCTCTGGTCGGAAGCGTCTCGCTGTGCCCTTCCGTGCGGCCCACACGCCCTCCGACCGCAGTGAGTTCGCCCAGCCCGACGTGGCCTTAATGCTGACCACCCTGTCATACTATCATGACGGCCTCAGCCCGGGCCAGCTGCTGGAGGCGCTCCAGAAGCTGCTCGGGCTCGGACAGAACGCGAAGGAGGAGCACTACAGGGAGTGGTTTCAGCTCTCATCAGGCGGCATGGATTCAGGTGGGGCAGAGGGCAGGGGGGCGAATTTCTTGCAACGACCACACGCGTCCGCAATCGACACTGTTCAGATTGGATGCGGATGATGGGGATCAGGGGGTGAGGATTGGCGATGAGGCGGGGGGATACATGGGGCTATATGGGTGAAGTTTGTGAAGTTTTGCAGTCCGGCGGGGCATCACATTTGATGCATGGGACTTGTGCCCGTGGGTGAGGAGCGAGGGTGTTGATGCCGAGGCTGATGGCCATGTGGCCCTCCCAATTGAGCGCGCCGGCAACACGGCGGTTGTCCAGGCCTCTAGATTCCTTTCCTCCTGAGCAGCCTGCCACAGATGACGCCCGTTCCTCTGCCTTCACGACGGTCTGCTCAGCTGAAGTGCCACTCCCCTCCTGCCTACCTGCAGGCGACCGCAGCACCCTGGACATGGTCTCCAAGCTCGACCCAAGCAATGCCCAGCAGCTGGACCTGCTGTTCCGCTACTACAGCCACAACATGGCCCTCATCGACTTCTGGCTCAACTTCTGCGTGCTGCCCACCGAGACACAGCAGTACCCCCAGCGACTGGCAGCCAGCAGCTGGCACCTGGCGGAGAATGCACGCGGCGCAGTGGTGGGGTTCTCGGGAACCAATGACAATCACCGCCTGTTGCCGCTGCAAGTGCGTCAGGAGCTGGAGCCGGAAGAGCCCTCTCTGATGGAGACCAACGGCAGGATGCTGGCCGTGGTCATGGATGACACCGTGGGCTACAGCTCACTCAAAGTGAGTGTCACACATTACTCAACACTATTTCCATGTATTGCTCATTCCTCATTTTAAGTCATTCATCATCAGTCTTGATGTTACCAGTACCCGGGCTGTTCAGAGGGTGCAAAATTGGTGCAAGTATGAGAAAGAGGTTCATTAATCTACGAGTTTAAAAAGGCGTAGTACGGTACGGCAAGCAGGCACGCGTTTTTTACTCAGTTGGTCAAAGCGCACCCAGAAGAAGATGGGCGGATGGACACTCAGGCTGGAGGCACAGTCAAAACCCCACTTCCCAAGTCGAGGCAGTATACAGCTCGTGTCTGTCTGATTAACACCTATCAGGCTCAGTGGGTAGTGAGCACCAAGCAGGGCCTGAGAGACTTCATATTTGGGTCACTGCCTATGACGGCGTTTTTATTGTGGACCCAGCTCGTCACACACAACTCCAGAGGCCTGGTGGACATGGGAGGAAAATCCAAGTGTCGTAAGTGGTGGGAGTAGCAGTCACATGCAGCAACTGGAGGATGCAGCACATAAGCACAGTGCATGCTTGGGACCTTACCTTGATGTTGGTTCTTTTTGGATTGTTTGAAAGGCCGGCGACAGCAGCTGACTACTTGGACCCTTCTTTATGTCCATCCCGTCGTCCATGACATTCAGATTTATACCTTGAGTTTCACGTTGGTACTGCTGGTAGCTCCTTGTCGCAGCACTGGATGCCCTCGTTCACAGCAAGCTCATTGCCGTCGATATGAGTTGGCTGCGCCCTCCCTCCTACAGGCAGGTCAGCCCACCTGGCAGGCCCTCTTGGACCAAGCCCTTGCCCTGAAGCTGGACGCTATCCTGGATTGTGGCGCCCTCCTGGCAGGAACCTCAAACAAGTGAGATGGAGCACGCATGAGGGCTGTTGAGGGGCTTGGGGGGACGCTTGAAGCAGAAGGTGAAAGGGTCGAGAAAGCAAGTGGTGTGTTTTCACAGGAATGAGGTGGCTGGGATGATGCCGTATCCATTAAGCGAAACCAGGCCATTATTTACAGCTCCTGAGACATGTGTTGGCATGCAGGAAATCGCGACCTTCAAGGATCGCTGCCGGTATTACAATACCAATCTTTTGAAATAAAGAAGCCAGCCCCATTATACCCATTATACCCATTATACCCATTATACCCATTATACCCATTATACCCATTATATACCCATTATACCCATTATACCCATTATACCCATTATACCCATTATACCCAGGGCTTTCCAGCGCGTAATATCAAACGTGCAGTCCATGCCCTCTTGTTGGCCTCTCCCATCCATTAGTGTCGACTACCGTCTGATTGATGACCTTCATCACAACAGCAGCCAGAAGGGTAGATCCAGTGGGCTGGTGCTTCAACTGTGAAGTTGTCACCCAGAGCTTGCATCCGTGTCCTAATCAGAACATCCTACAAGACTTTCAGTTTTGAACAGCCCAGAGAGACTACATAGGTGCTCAGTAGTGCCAACGTTTGACTTTGATCTGTCTTTTGAGGCCCTTTTATCTCTTTGTCCCAGGCAAGCTGCCGAGTACCTTGTGCGTCGCCTGGATCCTGGCAGCCACCATGGTGTCACCTTCTTTGACGAAGCCCGTAGGACATGGATGGTGCTCGAGGCGCGCGGCCGCTGCCTGCCCCGCCACGCCTCCCCGGTGGCAGACAGCCTGGCCTTTGTCATCTATGATGATGCACACTGCCGCGGCGCGGACCTGCAGCTGCGCCCCTCGGCTGTGGGACTTCTGACGCTGGGGTCCACCCTTTGCAAGGACAAGATGATGCAGGCGGCCGGCCGGCTGCGCATGCTGGGCCGCGGACAGAAGCTGCACTTTGCGGCCGAAGCCAACGTCACAGCCAAGATCCGAGGCGCGAATGGCCTGGGCATGGAGAATGAGCCCTCGCCCGCTCAAGTGCTTCAGTGGGTGCTGGACAACACTGTGCAGGGGACGCTCACTGGCATCATGGAGTGGTCCAAGCAGGGTCTCATGTTTGCCACCACTTTGCAGCGGCCTGACGCAGTGATGGAGGATGAGGTGCTGGAGCTGCATGAACTGTATGGCGCGGGCAGGAGCGCCCAGCTGGTGCCTTCCCTCGTCACTCAACTGTCGCATCAGAGGCGGGTCAGGGACGCTCTGGATGGCACCCTTGAGGCAAGCAGGAGGGCACACCTGGTGCAGGCGGTCATCTCGCGTGGCCACCAGATTGGGGAGGGCCACTCGGTGGTTGCAGGTGTGGCGGTGGAGGAGGAGTGTGAGAGAGAGATGGAGAAGGAGGACGAGGAGGAGGAGGAGGTGGAGCGGCAGGTGGCACGGGTGCGGCCAGCATTCGAGAGGGACTGGGACTATAACACCGCTTTAGATGCAGGCTCGCTCGATGCTTTGGACTCACTGGCAGGGGTGAGGCCCCTGTCAAGAGAGCTTGTCTCGATGCAGATCAAGATGCTGCGGGAAGTGAACTGGTCCCCAAAGCTGTTCTGCACCTCCAACTTCATGCGGGCTACTTCTGACGGGTGCGACTCTAATGAGGAGTACCTACGCCCAGTCAAGGCGCTGCTGCTGCTGCCTGACGGGACGGTGATTCTGGTGTCAGAGCGTGAAGCAGATGCGCTGATGGAGCTAAGATGGGGCAAGAAAGGCGGCCGCAGCGCTGCTGGTCCCTTCAGTGGCTCAGTGTTTGTCCCTCAGCTGATCACCTGCGTGGCCTATGCTCAGCTGGCACTGGAGCAGAAGATGCGATCCGCTCGGCCCCACCTTGCATGCCAGCTCAGATCCCAGCCGCCAGTGACCAGTGGCTCAGCGTGGCTTCAGCCCGGCGTTCAGGAGCTCGTGGCTGCACTGCTGTTCAATGGGGAGACTCAGTACCGCTCTCCGGACCAGCTGCGGGAGTTGCACCGCCTGGCACGCGACAAGAAGCCAGCTGTGGAGGCGCTGATGGAGATGCGCGGCAAGCAGTCCATGTTGCCACACAGCCAGCTGGAGATGGCATGTGAGGATGTGATGTACAAGGTCGAGGTGCCCTGAGAGGAAGGGGGTTGGGTCGGGGCTGAGGCCCCTGTAGGTTGCGTTGGAACTAAGGATCCCAGTACTGGTTGTTGCCCTCTTTTACCAGTTTGCAAATGAAACAATCTTTATTAGCCAGTTGTTTGCTGGTTGTTCAGTGTCCAGCCAAGTCAAGCAGTATGCGCGAGAGGTCAACTCATCCGTGCCTTTTGTCGATTTCCGTCGATGTTGGGTGGGGGGATAGATTAGCTTCCATTCCTCGATTTTGCAGCGCCCGTTCTGCAACAACAGTGGGTGTGTTGATGCGTTGTTGAAGGCTTACAAAAAGTTCGTGGTAGGGATGTGGGCCATGCACAATGGTTGGTTAATGATGTTACACCTCTGGGCCATGCTGTTATTGCACCTCTGGGCCATGCTAAGTGGTCTCGCTGCATGTCTGTGTTTCTCTTCATCAAGCTCCTCTTTCTTGACAGGCCGACGCGGCACTTCCCTTCGGCCAGGCCGTCATGCCGTGGCCTCTGCGACCCCTGCCCCGCACATCCTCAACATGACCTCCAGGGTGTATCTGCAGCAGAGGGGCGATCGAGCGCGTTGCTGATGGAGGGGCCGCGCAAATAATTCACTGGAATCTGAACATACCGGAAAGTTCACCAGTCGACTGAAAGACATGACTGTGAAGTGTGAAATCACGCTGGCTGCGTCATCTATGGGGCAGCCCGACGGAAAAACAGAATTGTAACTGATCCGGAAGTTCATTGGAACTCTGTGGAGGGCTTGACAGTGACTTCGCCCAGGAGGCATCGTTTTACCAATGCCTACTGCACCTCTCAGCATTTCATGCTGATAAGGCACTCATGGTTGGACTCGGGCACTCTGTTATACCAACTCATTTGACAGTGCACTGACCACCCCAACAAGCATCGTTGCCCACATCATGCCCCACCTAGCATCGTTGCCTCCGTTGTGCAGCTTGCGAACGTTTGGCACCTCCGTCCAGCTGAGCAGCGACCTCAGGCTATTCTGCACCTGCGACCCACCGCCCATCAGGGCCCAGGCCAGGCTGTTGGTATCAATGATCTCTGTGCCTGATGAGCATAAAAAGAGGCAACACAAGCGTTTGCATGCTGAGCACAACGAGGAGTAACGAGAGACATTTGAAGCCGAGGGAGCAACGAGGTGAGGCTCCGATCCCCTCGCCTCCCGCACCCCATCAAGAGCTCACCCCCTGTTTGCCCCTTCGAAATGCCTGGCTTGCATCCATCCCAGGGGGGCATGCAGGGCTTCAGGATTTTCACAGCCCCAGGGGCTTTGCACAGCCCAAGGGGCGGAACAAACAGACTCATGAAAGACCGCCGCCCCCCCACCCCACACACATCCCTATCCTAGCACAGGATCCGAAAATAAAACATAAACATCAGCCCTGGCAGAAAGTAGTGCAAATGTGCAATCCTTGCATGCCACATCAGCCTCTGACCTCTGTATCCCCTTGGCCCCATCCCGCACCTGCTGGTATGATGATACCCATGGCGCTGAGCATCTTGAGGTCGCATGCCATGCCATGACCGACCAGCGCCATACGGGGGGCAGCCTCACCCTGCTGCAGCCCCCACAGCTGGGCCCATGTCAAAGGCTCCATGTCATGTTGAAGCGCCTAACGGGGGGTGGAGGGGGAGATGTGTTTTTGTTTTGGCAGCCTATTCAGTACCGATTATTTTAGACCCTCAACATTTAACTAGGGTTGGTCCAGCAAGGACCTACCATGCTTCCCGCGCAACCTAGCCTCACCTGCGTTCCCTCCCGCTTTGTTCCTGTGACTGATTGGCCGAAGTGGAAGTCGTTCCGGTGGTCGGGCACATATCTTCCGTTCCTGACGTTCAGGTTCTCTCGGACAATCCAATGCCTGAGTCAAGGTCACAGTTTCAAACCAAGGGGGTACACACTTCAACTCATGAAGATCAGTGCCTATCAAATAAGCATTTTGTTCAATGGTTGAGATTTTTTTCTTCCAGTTTTAATAAGCGGTAGCTCCGTACAGCTAGAGACGTAGAGCAGACACACGCACAATCCAGAAGATTGTTGTAGGAGCCCCTCAATTGACATTAAAGATAATGCTTTACCCCACCGTCTTAACTCCTCACGCCCATACACCATCATGCATTCATGCCCCACGCCCCACTGAGGCCTGTCTGAGGCCTGTCCGAGGCATATCTGAGGGCCTGTCTGAGGCCTGTCTGAGGGCCTGTGTGAGGCCTGTCTGAGGGCCTGTGTGAGGCCTGTGTGAGGCCTGTCTGAGGCCTGTCTGAGGCCTGTCTGAGGCATATCTGAGGGCCTGTGTGAGGCCTGTGTGAGGCCTGTCTGAGGGCCTGTGTGAGGCCTGTGTGAGGCCTGTCTGAGGCCTGTGTGAGGCCTGTTTGAGGCCTGTTTGAGGCCTGTTTGAGGCCTGTCTGAGGCCTGTCTGAGGCATATCTGAGGGCCTGTGTGAGGCCTGTGTGAGGCCTGTCTAAGGCCTGTGTGAGGCCTGTATAAGGCCTGTGTGAGGCCTGTTTGAGGCCTGTTTGAAACCTGTCTGAGGCCTGTCTGAGGCATATCTGAGGGCCTGTCTAAGGCATGTGTGAGGCCTGTTTGAGGCCTGTCTGAGGCCTGTCTGAGGCCTGTCCGAGGCATATCTGAGGGCCTGTGTGAGGCCTGTGTGAGGCCTGTGTGAGGCCTGCCTAAGGCCTGTGTGAGGCCTGCCTAAGGCCTGTGTGAGGCCTGCCCAGGGCCTGTGTGAGGCCTGCCTAAGGCCTGTGTGAGGCCTGCCTAAGGCCTGTGTGAGGCCTGCCCAGGGCCTGTGTGAGGCCTGCCTAAGGCCTGTGTGAGGCCTGCCCAGGGCCTGTGTGAGGCCTGCCTAAGGCCTGTGTGAGGCCTGCCTAAGGCCTGTGTGAGGCCTGCCTAAGGCCTGTGTGAGGCCTGCCCAGGGCCTGTGTGAGGCCTGCCCAGGGCCTGTGTGAGGCCTGCCTAAGGCCTGTGTGAGGCCTGCCTAAGGCCTGTGTGAGGCCTGCCTAAGGCCTGTGTGAGGCCTGCCCAGGGCCTGTGTGAGGCCTGTCTAAGGCCTGTGTGAGGCCTGCCCAGGGCCTGTGTGAGGCCTGCCCAGGGCCTGTTTGGGACATGTTTAGGCTGCTTCCGTCAACCAGGTATCATTGCCTGAGCTAGATATGAGCCTGTAGCCTGCGACACATCATCCCAAGCCCTAGTCTGCCTCCCCCCCTCTCCCTTTGAAACAATGCTGACCCTGACCGAGTCCCCCCCTCTCACTTCGACACAATGCTTCCCCTCATGCCTTCCCCCCCTCTCACTTGGACACAATGCTGCTGCTGACCGAATCCCAGCAGCTCCACCCAATCTCCAGCAGTCGCTGCTGGTCTTGTTCATACCACTCCAGGTCCACACAAACCAACACGGCATGCAATGCCGCAGGGGCAGGCACGCAGCCTGCCTCGCCGCCGTCAATGATTTGATTTGAAGCTGCGGTACAGGCAGTACATACAGCCCGGATACAGCTGCGGTATATATTCAGCTATGATACAGCTGCGGTACATAAAGCTGTAGTAAATTCCGTAAACATAGGTGATGAACAGTGAACATACAGTGCATGCGGTAGCACATGGCTGCGGTACAAGTGGTACGTAAAACAGATCATCGCACATAGAGGTTCAGACGTGTCGCAACCCACCAGGAACCTGACGAATGGCGGGGCGCGGATTACCAGCCCGGATGATTATTCCAGTTCATACCAGACCACCCCAGGTCACTGGGCCGCTACCACTGGGCGGATGGGTACCACGACCTCCAACATCCTCAGCTGGTGGCCCAAGCAGAGCTTGATGCACCAGCCAGGGAAATACATATATATATATATATATATATACATACGTATTCAGAGAGCAGGCAGAGATCCTGCCTTTCCTCATAACCCCTCAGATCTCTTATTTGTATACCGTTATCAGCTCAGAGGCCTGACAATGAGGTGCCTAATCAAAGAACCAAACGCACTTTGGAAACAAAACAGGGCATGGATCATGGGTGCTGTGCCCGCATGCCGTATGCAGGGAACCACATGAAAAACAACACCGGTGCGAGGCGAATAGCCGAACAAATCCCCACACACATACCTTCGGCAGAGGAAGCCGCTGCAGTTTCTGGCGTCTGCCCCTGCTCGAAGGAAAGATTCATAGTTTAGGTCAAGCCAGTCAGGTCCATACTTCATCAGTTTCATCTGGCTCACACTGGTCAGTCTTGATTCTACAATTAGCAAAAAAACTGCAACACAGCCCGTGTGTCCATGAAGCTATATGCACTTGAAAAAACACATCCTGTCTCAACAGTAGTACTTCTAGTGCTCCTTTCCTACCAGTACTGCCGAGTGTGCTGAGAGCATTAAGCGGGCAATGCTCAGCTGCCTGTTGGCATCATTCAAACGGTCCTGCCGTTGCGCCTGCCGCTTGACTTCCTTCTTGTGTTTCATCATCTCCTTGAAGACAGCAAGGCTCTTGGCAGGGTCTGCTCAGCAGCAGCAGCAGCAGCAGTAGCAGCAGCAGACGTTTGGACAGTTCCAGGATTGCGACATCAAGTCATCAACATCAATCACAGTGTCGCCGACAGTATCATTCGACATGCAGAAATCTAATCCAGGGTCTTGGTTCAGGAACCTCCCCAATCGGCTGTCGCATGCCCTCAGACATGGGTCGATGGGGCCTCCAGATGATGAAGGGAACATACTTTTTCTTCCCGTCGCGAGGTGGCGCACAATTAGGGACGGAGAGGTCTGTGTTGGGGTACGGCAGTAGGGCACGCGGGGAAGGAGCAAACCACAGACATGAAAGGGAGGGAGGCCACTTGGCTGCGACATTACAGTACAGGCAGGCATGCATCAGAACCATGGCTCCTTGCAACTGAGAGGCCAATCTTGGCATCACGGGTTTATTTAATCTGGACCTTGTTATATGCCAACATAAGGATGTATTCACTAACCTAAACCCGGAATACTTTCAAATTCAAATTGCAACAACCTCCATGAACAACTCGTGGGCCTTCTGGTATCCAAAGAGTGAACAACCAGAATACCTGACCCAGGTGGCCAGGTGTGTGGCCACGCAGCACAAGGACAGAGTGCAACCGAAACACAGGTATACCTGACATGTCCACTTTATGGACGTCTTCAAACTCATCACTGCCTTCAGCAACCAGCGCCTCTGGCGGCACTGTCAGCTGCTCCAAGTCATCAGGCAGTGCGCTGCCAGCTTCACCGCCACCTGAAGGCAGGGGGGTGCGCTTCAGAAGAGGCGAGGGATGCCCTCCAGGGCTCAAGAGTTAAGGGTTCAGGGCACTGGCTCAGGGTTCAGGGCGCTGGTTAAGGGTGAAGGCTGCTCTACCCCCTGCCCCGAGCAAGCACAGGTCTGCTGCTGACCATTCTCGCTCAACTCGTCAATTTCAAAAATTCACTTCATTTACTTAAAGAAAAGAATGGCCAGATCCTCCCCGGCCTCACCGTCAGCGGTGGAGCGCCCCGGCGCCTGCTGCTCGCTTCGCTCCGGTGTCTGCTCTGGCACCCTGGGGCTGCCCAGCCTCGCTAGCTGCTGCCGCAGGTCTAGAATCAGGAAGGGGAGCGTGGAGGCATCCAGCAGCAGGGCCTGGATATGATCACGACTGGAGGTACCTGCAGGGGGAAGCACCTGGTTAAAGGCTTTCAGCTAAATGGTAAAGGGTTCAGGGCATTGATGGTGGCTGGATATGCCTGTGGGGTGGATGCACATGTCTCAGGGCTCTGAGTGAACTGCTTTAGGGTTCAGGGCGCATGATGTGGGCTAGATGTGCCTTTGGGGTGTATGTATGTGAAGGAGTTAAATGAGGGTCTGGGTGGGGCTGAAGATACAGGGTTCAGGGTTCAGAGCCTTGGAGCTGGGCTGTGGTGGTAAGTGGGATTGATTTCCGAAGATGAGCTGTCAGGATTTCACCGGTCGGACTTCAGGGTTACACTTGAGGAATAGCGGGATGTACGGTCTGTAGGTTTCAAAATGGGCGCTGGGGCCTGAAGGGGGGATGCGGTTTGGGTACCGCAGTCACGGACGTGTTTCGTTATTTTCGAAGTTCGTTGTTGCTTAAAAAGTCACTGTTTTGGCGATTGTTTTGATTCGTTGCCCCTGAACATGAAAATTCCAGTCAAAAACATGTTCACCATCGACTTCATTGCTCCCTGAACAACGATCAAAACAACGAAATATGTCCGTGACTACGGTATCCCATTTCGAAGTGGAATACCGGTAAGCAGTGTGTTTGTGAGTGAAAGGGCAAGGTTGAAGAGTGGTTAAATGGCCCCATGAGTGCAGCCACTGAAGCAACCTAAGCTGCATGGGTATTTGGGCATGTCCATGCCCATGCAACAGTCCATCTTCATGCAACCATGTGTCTGCTTCAGCGCAACATCGCATGATCACTACATCATTGAAGCAAACCTAAAAGACCTGATGAAAGGGGTCTAGGCAGGACAAGCAGGGAAGAGGGAAGCAGCGATGGGACCTGCCGCATGCCTGCATGCCCTTGCGGCTAACTGGCAAACCTGCAACATGGCAAGGATGCGAACGCGACGGGCGTTTCTACTTGCATGGTGTACTAACCTCGGAATACAAGGTCCTTGACGTCTGCCCGGGCGAAAAAACCGGGACCCTGAAAAAATGCCTTGATGCAGTCACGAGCCCTGCCCGTTGCCTGCTTCGGTGTCCACGCATCCTGCAAGACTGCAAGGACGATGAATGAACCGCTACGAATGCCGCTTTCCGCTGGAAGGGTCGGTAGCGGGGGAACGCTCGGCTCCTCGGGTGTCGAGACATGCCGAGTCATCGGGATGGCTGTGGCCAGCATAGTGGAACCTACCAACAGGCCCTATACGCAGCAAGCTTAATCTACAATACAATTTGCTTGCGCTTGTTCGATCCACACACGACGTTACGACAGCTGAGGCACTGCCTACTAAACGTGTGACCCAGGGTCTGAACCGGCTTGAACATGAGCTGCGCCGGGCCCTGATGGGGGAGCGAGTATTCATAGTCGTATACAGCTCTTCGTCCCCGCGATGGAGCCAAGGACGAACATATCATGTGTCCAGGCTGATTTGACATGTAAGAGTGGCTTCTTGGCTGATTCAAGGACTTATGGCACCCATGTAAAAATGCTGCTGTGACTGGTCCTAGATCATAATCCTGTGCCATCACAGCGGCTTCCTCTTTGGCGGCTTCCCATTAGAAGCAAACCAAACGGATGAACCTTTCAATCAAGACCAGTTCTCTGAGACCATCCCAAACACTTCCCATAGACAAAGCTTGAAGGGACTGTAAGTCTCAAGGACAGTTGAGTTGTCAGGCCCTGAGGGGCATACCTTGGATTTCCTGAGCAACCGAAAGATGTGAGGCAGTACAGGCCTAACCCTCCATGCAAATTTACTGAGAGCAAACATTTAGAAATGTCTGTGCCACTGATAAGCATGTACCGGTAGCAAACAAGCTCCGAGCTGCAACCCGGCCATTCGGTGTGTACAGTCCAAGGGACGCTAATCTCGTCCTGCACCTATCATGATCCATTTTCACACCGCTGCTACTTGGGTGCAAAATCGAAATTTAAATTCCTTGGTAACCGAAACCTGAACTGTGGGCAGCCACTGTGCAGAAGCCCAAGGTGGTGTTGCGCCATACAGACATACACCCCAGGATAAAACCGGGTCCGATGGCAAGAAGGCCATGTCAGTGTCCCCCAGTCAGCTGTCCCAGTTTCCTTTATAAAACAGTGGCGATTTATCAGGCTATCCATCGAGCCGTATTCTGCAGATCTAGGCGTACAAGCATCCATGAAAATACATACCAGGTGATGTCCAGCCCAGGGTCAGCTTCAATGTCGGCAAAATATAGCGTAGCAGCTCGCTAGCACCACATCACTGACACCGAGGCTTCGAAGGACAGGGCGAGCCATCCATGACTGCTGTGGATTCGGATGTATCTCCAGAAAGGCAGTCCCCTGTCCTCCGATGAAAACCCTAGTTGATTGGCGTCTCTGCTGTGGGGCGCTCCCACATGACCTTCTGCGTTTTCTTGTGCCAGAAGTAGGGCTTGTGTGTGGTAGGGTCCATGGTCATGCCCCAGCCAGCTGGTAGTGGCTCGTCCTCAGCTAAGAGAGCAGAGGCAGACACGGATGCAGATCAGCAACATCATCAGATTATTCAGGAACATAGGATCCGAATGGTCACATAATCAAGTTTCTTGAAGACAAAGATCAGCAACAGAAACCTCGACAAAATTGAGGAAGCCAACTCCCACTTATGGGTGGCCACACACGATATCGTCCCTAGTATCCACTCATCTGCAGCTCGGCTCAAATTCAAAAAGACGGAACTCCCCTTACAGCATTCAGCTCAGCTAGGCTGCTCACGCATATACCCAGTAAACATATCCCCGCTATATAGCCTCAGCCCATCTTCAGGTGTATTCATCACTTTAAACAGCTTTAAAACTGTACACAGAGAGGTCCCTCCCCCACAAAACCCTCATCCACTGACAGCATTCCTCTAAAATAACATGTACATTGAGTCAGCCCCCTCCACTTACCAGCAGGCGGCGCCTGCTTGATGGTCATGGAGGGGTCTTGGGCATGCAGCGCTTCCGCAGTCTTCTGGATCTCGCTATAGTTCAGGCCGACCTTCTCCGCTTGGCCCTACAAAGCGGTGCATACTCATAATCAGAGTGGGTGGGTGAATGACAGTGTTTATAGGGAGTATTTCTGTGGCGATGGGCTCGGTTGCCCGATTTGAATGCATGTCAGAAACAACAGTACCCAAACCTCATCAAACTTTGCGTGCGACATACTTGTCAACAAAACCACTGCAAAAATCAATGGCGGTCACAGGCTGTTACAGGATGCAGGGACTGCAGACCATCTGCCGACACAGGTTCGAATATCCCTCCTCAAACACGATGTTGGCAAATCACCAGTGCTTGGCTCAGCATGATGCATGCTCATCGCAGGGTACTCTGTTCGTCGTGAGAGGCGTTTTCATCTGGAAGTGCTGCTAATTGCATGGCTTGAAACGGCCATGGCATAGCAATAGTCATGCCGAAAACAGGGGGGCAGGCAGCGAACAAAGTTTTCAGGTTGAACCTCCCTGCTTTAGTGAGCTTGAGCTTCCCTTTTCTTCCCATTGGAACTACCTGGCACAAATGAGCGGAAAATCCCCCGCCATACTTTTCCAAAAAGTCCCTGTCCACGCAAGCAAACACGCCTGCATCGCACACCATGCCCCCTAACCAGCTCCTGGGTTCAAAGTTTAGGGAAGAAACCATGCAAAAAAACTTCAGATCAACTTCTCGAGGAAATACCCCTCACTGTCTACGAGCTGCATGGACAGCTCCCAACAGAAGTCACATCTGGTGTTCAAGCAATTACCTTCAACACAAAAATGTGAGGCTAGCTAGGTAACCGCTATCCAAGCTGCCAACCATGCATTACATGACATGCCCGGTGACACATGCATGCAACTACGAGGTGCTCATACGACAGCACGCAAAATGTGGATGCTGTGCATTGCCATGCAGGAAGCCATGCAGGCAAGAATGTGACCCTCCCACTTGAAAGAGCAGGTGCTGCATGGTGAATAGCAGGTAGCCAGCTCATGCATCATGCGAGGCAGGTTGCATGGGAGGCTGTCCATCTCAATGGAAGGTACTATTCTGCCCCGCCCCGTCGCAGTCTACCTTTGCGAACTCCTTTGCTCGCCGCTCCAAATCAGCCGTGTCCACTATCTTGAGTTTCTTGCGCGCGAGTTCTTCGGACCAGTACGTGGGCGGACGCAGGATGAAAGACTTGTCGCCATAGATTTGTCGCCAATTCACTGTCCCGCTGGTGCACTGCGCTGCTTGATGTCCCATCTACGAGGGGGCGCAACCCGAGAGTTGGCTTCGCGTGATCTGTGCCACAGCAATTCACAGGTCTTACCTGACCGCAGATGTTGCAAGCATTGGGATGCCAATTCGGATCCCGACGCAGCTTATGATGCATCTCCATGGTGACAAAAAAACGTTGGAATAAGCGGCAGCAAAGCTGCTTGAGGTGGCACGTGTGTAGTGCTTTAAATTTTAATTTAGATTTCGAGGGCCTCTAGATTGAGGATGGTAGCGCCACGTCCCACGGATCCGCCCCAGGAAGGCCAATGTTCGGTGCCGTACAACTCCACACAAAAGCCTCTCCAGACATTTTCAGCGCCCTCTCCAGCCCCTGCGAGGACAGGAAGATAAGTGTGTGCGCTTCATCACGGACTAAAGAATTCGCTACCTCTATGAATGGAATTGCGAGCCTTAGCAGGTTGTGCTGACTACCGGTATCATAAACAAATTAAACACATGACCAGAGCTACACATCTCACCAGCTCAACAGCACTCCTTCTTCGATAGTACAAGTACCCATGGTTTCGTCACCTCTGATCCCTTAAACGATCCCCTGAAATGACGAGCCCAGCAGCCTCACCAAGCTGAATCAATCAGTGATAAGCCCCACTATTGACCCATTCAATCACCTCCCCCACCTGATGCCATTCCTCCAGCACCCAGAAAGCATCTGGTCCCCTTCTGCATAATGGCTTCACACTATCCTCCCAGATGTGGTCTGATGCACACTAAAATACATGCTATTGTTGTCACGACGTATGACTGCACCGTGCGTTTGACTGCGCCAACTGCTTTTTCGGTTGGAAGTTATGTGTGAACCTGAACATGTGTGTTTGCCGTCTTAGGGGATCCCGAACAGGGTCCTTCACTTTTTCTTTCTTACTTTGATCTCACGGCCTACAATAGACTCTTAACGTTTCTAGCTATTGTTCCTGATTATCAATCTGCAAGTTAATCGTCAATCCAAGTCTTACTAAGGGGAAACTGGCAGAGCAACTAGGCCAACAGCGACTCTATAAGCATCAACAAGTCTCCTGATACGAAGCTGGCAGAGCACCTAGGCCAACAGTCGACCATCTGCAGCAATTAGCGTTATTCCTGCCTCTTAACAAGGCATATCTCCAGTCTACAGCTGGATATTACCACCAACCCACCATCACACCTCCAATCTACAGCCTTTCCTTTGGCTCCAAGTCGACCATCTGATTCATTAGAGATATCTTCAGTCACCAGAAGTCGCCAAGCAAGCGACTCATCATCACAGATCAACGGCCACAATCGCCCAAGATCGTCCCAAGAAACCCATAAGTACCTCAAGTGTCGAGGCTTTACGAGATCTTGTCAACAATATCGAAGAAGTCCAGGTGAAGTAGCAAGAGCTATCACCTGTTATCGAGCTGATTTCACTGAGTTACAGCAGTGGATCGAGATGCTCTTACTATAAGCTCTGTAAGAGTTTATTAGTACTTGTTTAAGAAAGAAAAAGTTTTGCTGTTCAAGGATGATGGGCACGCCACCGAACTTCTGGAGAACAGCCCGCTTTACCCTTACCCTCAATCCCTCCATGTTCTCACCAATTCGGGCATCGGCGTCAACGTTCCTGCAGATTACTGTGCTGATCCGCTGCAACCCTCCACCTACGAGTTTCTGCTGCGACAGCATGGGCTGCACGTCCTTGTCACAAACCCTCCGGCTGAATACGCTGATATCTCTTGTGCCCTTGCGGTCAAGTACGCACGGCACGTTGCCTGCTGCTTAGTCTCCCAAGAGTTTTTAACGTGTCATCCAGCAAGGTTTGAGTGGTTGTCCCAGCTACGCAGAGAAAGGCGGCTAGTCATCCTGCAGTCTGTCAGCTTCACAGCAGGCCAGGGAGCTAACCGGTCCATTCACGGCTGTTGCAGTAATAAAGTGTGGATCCTTGTGTTTGCAACCGCAGCTATCCGGGCAAGGATGCTTCCACCAATGCACACGTTTATCCGTTAGCGTATTGCTTTCTAGTGACAGAATATGACTGAGCTTCCTTCGTTTGATTTGACAATTGACTGTGTATCTGAGCGGAATTTTCACTGGATCTGGGGGGGGTTCTGGGACATAGGATTTGAATTTAGGAATTGAATTTTCTGGTGTGAGAATTGAGAGCCAAAGCTGGAATTGGATGACTATGAATATTTGACTGAGAATACTTGATTTCAAATAAAATAAAAATTGTGTGCAGTTTTCAATATCTGGGGGGGGGAATGTTGTTGTGCATATTACGCACTTTTAGGGTTTAGGAGGTGTCTACCGTGAGGTGGCATTCTCATATGTCTGGCGCGAGCCTATAGGCATCCTCGATCAGGTGTTAGTTAGGTGATCGGGAAGTTTGAGATGGTGTGGATTGGGAAACCAATTGCACTAGAGCAGGGCTGATGTAGTCTTCTGGACTTGGGGTCGATTGGGCCCCGGGGGAAGGTGAACAGTACCGATGGTGACGAGAACTGGGCTCTTCAGCTTGAAGAGGGTCCCTTAAAGCGACTGTGGCGAGTTACGGTAATGCGTAAAAGTCACAGCTAACGTACGCATTATATCGGAGGTTATTTTTTCTACCGGTACTTGTGCCCCATGGACTCTGGGCAGGGCCCAGGGGTGGGAAGTCTGATAACAATACGCAGTTCTTAAAACACTGTCGTACTTGTACATTTCTGCCTCCAGTGTTTTTCGACCTGGGGGGGGAATGTCTTGTGTTCTTTTCGCTTGGTGCACCCATTCCTTAGGGTGCACCTCTGTGCCGCGACATTGTGTGCTCTGCTAGTTACCATTTACCAAGCTCAAGGAGGATTGAGAGTGCGGTGTTGAGCACATGGGCGAATCCAGTCTCGAATCCACTTAATTTTCTTCAAATTTGAATGTCTACCGGTATGGTACAAACTGTTTCGCATTTTTTGCTAGGTTAACATGGGTACCCATAATCAACGAATCACCACTTTCATCATCTCAGGCACTCGTCAAACACTGCAATTCCTACCACCGATGTGAATCTTGATGTCATGTTGATTGGATATCGGCATGATACCTTTATTTCGGAACTTGGAACGACAGCCTTAACAAGTACCGTAATCGATTTATTGTCTTTGGGGTGCTAACAGGCGCATTCATTGGCCCTGAGTCCAGACACAACTGACAAGTAAACATAATGCAGAACATCAGCTTGGCGCCAACAACGACAACAACGACATATACATCGTGCTACGTTTTCAGATGTCATGAAGCTGTGGTGTGGGAACAATGCTCACAGCATGCACAAGGCCTCAAGCCTCGAGTAAATCCACAATCCCTTGATTCAGAGCTCGCACGTGTCCAGGAAGCGGACACGTGCCCCTCCCGCCATGAGGGCTCAACCCCTACTTCGTTCCGTTACAGCAGGCAAGGCCATCACTCCACTTGGAGCAGATATCATGAATTTAACATCGTAACACAGTGAATCTCTGAAATTATCTAATCCTTGATTTCATCAACATGCTAATGCAGCGCACCTGCTAACACACTTTTGCAGTGTTTCCCAGATATCAGGTATCAGAAGGCCAGCCAACTGGAATGACTAGCCCAGTACCCAATACCCATAGCCCAGTACCCAGGTCAACCCAGCCCAGTACCCAGGTCAACCCAGCCCATAACCCAGGTCAACCCAGCCGGTCACCCAAGTAAACTCAGGCAGTGAAATCTCTGGATCCAACTCCAGACAGCAGCACCCGGCACCCACATACTATTTACAAAGGATGTCTCCCTCTAGCATTCCTGATCCCCCAGCAGGAGGATGGCCTTGATTCCCGCCTGACTGCATCCCGCTGCTGCTGCGCCTCCCCCCCTGTATTAGGCAGCCTGCTTCCCTGGGGCACTCCCATTCTGGCAACCAGGCAGTGGGCGGCATACCCCCTGCAGGCGCTGCCTCAGCATGCTGCCTCCGCAGCAGCAGCGCCTTCACCCACTGGTCCCCACGGAAGGAGAGGTGGCAGCTAGGCGCCAGCTCATGTCCATCCAGCCGAGGTCTCTGATTTTCTTGATCCTCATGATCGGCCGCCCTGCCGACTGAGTGCCCCGTCACCCAAGGGACAGTTGCCAGTTGCCCTGGCAAAGAGTAGCCGGCCTTCATGTTGGATACAAAGCAGGGATGGCAGAAGGCTGCTGCCTCCACCTTGGGGGGAGCTTAGGAAGGGAGCAGTGGAGCCCAGGGCCGAGCTGGTGATGTCTGCACCGTTGCCATTCAGCAGATCCAAGCATCCGATCAGAAGTAGAAGAGCATTGTGTTGCCGTCGTCCCCTGAGGTGACAAGCCGGTCTTCGCACGCGTCTATGCTCCGCACGGCGCCCTGTGTCAGGCCAGGGATACAGGCAGCAGGCATGGGCACCTAGCAACAGCAACCATTTCGCTTTACTGCAGTACATTTAACTCACCCTCTTTTGAACCATCCTAATTTAGCAGCAGTGTCTCCATTTAACAGCAATCCAGAAACAGGACAAAGTAAATTGAAGCAATACAAATTAGGCCGGTTTTCAAATCCTTCAATACATTTCTCATGGTTTCCGAATGTTCCAAGCCTCACTTTGTGAGCTCCCATTGCGTAAAGTGTTTCCCCCTTCTTGATGTCGATGACGTGCAGTGCGCCGTCACCACAACCAACTAGAGCTAGGCCGCCTGTGAGGTGAGGTGGATGAGGGGGGAGGGGGGATACAGGTGAAAGGTGAGGTGGGGTGGCTGAGTGGTGAGGTGGGGAAGGTGGGTGAGGGTGCAAGAGGCCAGAGAGAACTCCACGCATTCAGGGAAGACCAGACGCAGCGTCGCAGCCCCAACGAATTTCACCCTGCAGGAGACTAAGTTCTTGTTGTTGAGGGATCGGAATCTGAGCCCTCCTATCCTGACACAGCCTCTCACCTGCCACCGCCATGCTGTACGGGAAGTTGGTGAGCTCAATGCAGAAAACTTCCGAAAAGGACATCCTTGGGTCCACAACGCGGCACGTCCCGTCAGCGCCGGATGTCACGATCATGCCCGCGCATGCAGGACCCCCTTCAGGTAAGGATTAAAAGTGCTGGGATGCAGGTAAGGACGAAAAGGACCAGGTCAGGATAAAAAGTGCCGGGATGCAGGGGATGTGGGACTAGGCATGAGGGGGTCAAGGGGGAGGAAAAACAGATCCACACAACCCGAAATATATTCGTGGTCAGAGCTGAACCGCAACTCTCTGTTGCAGCAAACATGCAGTCCGTGCTTAACCTCACCCGCACAAATCTGCGAAAACCTTAAACCCTAAACCGCACCTGCAAAAACCTGCGACAACCCTAAACCCTAAACCTTAAACCCTAAACCGCACCTGCAAAAACCTGCGACAACCCTAAACCCTTAACCTTAAACCCTAAACCGCACCTGCAAAAACCTGCGACAACCCTAAACCCTAAACCGCACCTGCAAAAACCTGCGACAACCCTGAACCCTAAACCTTAAACCCTAAACCGCACCTGCAAAAACCTGCGACAACCCTAAACCCTAAACCTTAAACCGCACCTGCACAAATCTGCGACACTGCTCCGTGTCCCTTCTCATTAACATGCAGCTCCACCTTAGCGACGTTGCTCCGAGACCGCGGGTCCCACACTCGCAAGTACCTAGTCACAGCCAGGGGTGGAGCAGAGGAGGGAGGTGGAAAATGGATCAGGGGGGGGGGTGGCAGTGAAAAGTGGAGAGCAGGACAAAGAAATGAAAAGCTCTGCCTCTACTCTCCCCACTCGCCCGTCCTGCCCCCCTGACACTATTAAGTCGGTATACGTTGGTCAGAAGCATCGCCCCATATCACTGCAATGATGTGCCCCTTGTGAACCTTCCTCCCCTCACTCACCCATCCTGACCCCCTGACACTAACAGGTCGTGGCGCTGGTTGGTCTGAAGCATCCGCCCATATCACTGCAATGATGTGCCCCTTGTGAACCTTCCTCCCCTCACTCACCCATCCTGACCCCCTGACACTAACAGGTCGTGGCGCTGGTTGGTCTGAAGCATCCGCCCATATCACTGCAATGATGTGCCCCTTGTGAACCTTCCTCCCCTCACTCACCCATCCTGACCCCCTGACACTAACAGGTCGTGGCGCTGGTTGGTCTGTAGCATCCGCCCATATCACTGCAATGATGTGCCTCTTGTGAACCTTCCTCCCCCGCTCACCCATCCTGACCACCTGACATGAACAGGCCGGCACATGTCGGGTCCGAAGCGTCCCCCCATGCCAGTGAGGTGATGTGCCCCTTGTGCACGTTCTTGAGGCGCCAGCTTATGTCAGCGTTTGCAGTGTCCCACAAGATGACGTGCCCGCTGCGGTCCCCTTTGAGAAGACGGGCGGGAATATAGGTGTGACTGGTGTAAAATTGGAGGTCACAGCGTTTGTGAAAAACACTAAAATTTGGTCCATTAATTGGGTGTGAAGATGGAGCAGCTCCATGCCAGGTCATCCTCCACCCCTCTATAGCCCAACCAGGTCTCTGCTCCCCACTGGCTTGTCAACAAAAACACCAGCCTATCTACCCCTGCCAGTCTGCAACCATCCTCTCAAAGCCTACCGGTGTCCCTGAGAACAGCAAGCCTTTTCGCGCACCTGAGATGAGTTGCCCATCTGCCACTGCCAGCTCAATGACGGGTGCGTCATGCCTACAAGCATTCAAAAGCATTGCAATGGATGCATGCGGCATCGTGTGAGGGGGACGGGTGGCTAGGATGGTGAGTGAGGCCATGCTTCACCCTGATGGACTACCCAGTCATGGAGGCGTAGGTTATTATACTAGAGCAACATCCTGCTGAGCTCTTCAAAACAACAGAGTCTTCTGGTGGTCCGTTTCCGAATTTTGAAATATCGCGGCATCCTAAAATCCTTGCAACCTACCGTGTGAGAAATCCTCAACCCTGAACCCACAGACACAGATTGCGATCGAAAACCCTAACCACTTAACCCTCCAAGCCATTCACACAACCTACATTCAAACGACCTACCCTGTGAGGCATCCAATCTGGGCACATCGTGACCCGACATTCCACAACCGGACCGTCTTGTCATAGCTGCAGCTGATGACTCCTCCAGTTGCGCTATCGTACTCAACCTTCAAAGACACGGAAGGGGAGGGGGCATGCCGCCATGCCCATGATTTCAGGTCATGATACGCGTGGCAACTGCAATCAGAAGCATCCCATGATTTCATCAAATGCAGAAGAAAAAATCTGAAAGAGAATGAGCAAAAGGTATCACTAACACAGCGAAAATCTCGCAAAAATCTGACAGAATATACAGTAAAGAAGGGCAGCCTTAAAAACAACAGAATGAGATAGGGCCTTCCATTCCCCATGCCCTCCTAGCTGATCCCTACCTTGGCAACAGGCGCCGAGTGCCCCTCCATCTGTATGCCCCTGGCTGAGCCACCGGGCCACATCCACATCTTGGCATCCATGCCGCCAGACACAATCTTACCATCTGGCAGGTAGGTTACACAAGAGACCCACCTGGCATAAAGTGTGGGGATATATAAGCTGAAAGGTCGTGTATGAAGTGTGGGGATATATAAGCTGAAAGGTCGTGTATGAAGTGTGGGGATATATAAGCTGAAAGGTCGTGCATGAAGTGTGGGGATATATAAGCTGAAAGGTCGTGCATGAAGTGTGGGGATATATAAGCTGAAAGGTCGTGCATGAAGTGTGGGGATATATAAGCTGAAAGGTCGTGCATGAAGTGTGGGGATATATAAGCTGAAAGGTCGTGCATGAAGTGTGGGGATATATAAGCTGAAAGGTCGTGCATGAAGTGTGGGGATATATAAGCTGAAAGGTCGTGCATGAAGTGTGGGGATATATAAGCTGAAAGGTCGTGCATGAAGTGTGGGGATATATAAGCTGAAAGGTCGTGCATGAAGTGTGGGGATATATAAGCTGAAAGGTCGTGTATGAAGTGTGGGGATATATAAGCTGAAAGGTCGTGCATGAAGTGTGGGGATATATAAGCTGAAAGGTCGTGTATGAAGTGTGGGGATATATAAGCTGAAAGGTCGTGCATGAAGTGTGGGGATATATAAGCTGAAAGGTCGTGCATGAAGTGTGGGGATATATAAGCTGAAAGGTCGTGTATGAAGTGTGGGGATATATAAGCTGAAAGGTCGTGCATGAAGTGTGGGGATGTATAAGCTGAAAGGTCGTGCATGAAGTGTGGGGATGTATAAGCTGAAAGGTCGTGCATGAAGTTTGGGGATATATAAGCTGAAAGGTCGTGCATGAAGTGTGGGGATATATAAGCTGAAAGGTCGTGCATGAAGTGTGGGGATATATAAGCTGAAAGGTCGTGCATGAAGTGTGGGGATATATAAGCTGAAAGGTCGTGCATGAAGTGTGGGGATATATAAGCTGAAAGGTCGTGTATGCAGTGTGGGGATATATGAGCTGAAAGGTCGTGCATGAAGTGTGGGGATATATAAGCTGAAAGGTCGTGTATGCAGTGTGGGGATATATAAGCTGAAAGGTCGTGCATGAAGTGTGGGGATATATAAGCTGAAAGGTCGTGTATGCAGTGTGGGGATATATGAGCTGAAAGGTCGTGCATGAAGTGTGGGGATATATGAGCTGAAAGGTCGTGCATGAAGTGTGGGGATATATAAGCTGAAAGGTCGTGTATGCAGTGTGGGGATATATAAGCTGAAAGGTCGTGCATGAAGTGTGGGGATATATAAGCTGAAAGGTCGTGTATGCAGTGTGGGGATATATGAGCTGAAAGGTCGTGCATGAAGTGTGGGGATATATGAGCTGAAAGGTCGTGCATGAAGTGTGGGGATATATAAGCTGAAAGGTCGTGTATGCAGTGTGGGGATATATAAGCTGAAAGGTCGTGCATGAAGTGTGGGGATATATAAGCTGAAAGGTCGTGTATGCAGTGTGGGGATATATGAGCTGAAAGGTCGTGCATGAAGTGTGGGGATATATAAGCTGAAAGGTCGTGCATGAAGTGTGGGGATATATAAGCTGAAAGGTCGTGCATGAAGTGTGGGGATATATAAGCTGAAAGGTCGTGCATGAAGTGTGGGGATATATAAGCTGAAAGGTCGTGTATGAAGTGTGGGGATATATAAGCTGAAAGGTCGTGCATGAAGTGTGGGGATATATAAGCTGAAAGGTCGTGCATAAAGTGTGGGGATGTATAAGCTGAAAGGTCGTGTATGAAGTGTGGGGATATATAAGCTGAAAGGTCGTGTATGAAGTGTGGGGATATATAAGCTGAAAGGTCGTGCATGAAGTGTGGGGATATATAAGCTGAAAGGTCGTGCATGAAGTGTGGGGATATATAAGCTGAAAGGTCGTGTATGAAGTGTGGGGATGTATAAGCTGAAAGGTCGTGTATGAAGTGTGGGGATGTATAAGCTGAAAGGTCGTGTATGAAGTGTGGGGATATATAAGCTGAAAGGTCGTGTATGAAGTGTGGGGATGTATAAGCTGAAAGGTCGTGTATGAAGTGTGGGGATGTATAAGCTGAAAGGTCGTGTATGAAGTGTGGGGATATATAAGCTGAAAGGTCGTGCATGAAGTTTGGGGATATATAAGCTGAAAGGTCGTGCATGAAGTGTGGGGATATATAAGCTGAAAGGTCGTGCATGAAGTGTGGGGATATATAAGCTGAAAGGTTGTGCATGAAGTGTGGGGATATATAAGCTGAAAGGTCGTGCATGAAGTGTGGGGATATATAAGCTGAAAGGTCGTGTATGAAGTGTGGGGATGTATAAGCTGAAAGGTCGTGTATGAAGTGTGGGGATATATAAGCTGAAAGGTCGTGCATGAAGTGTGGGGATATATAAGCTGAAAGGTCGTGTATGAAGTGTGGGGATATATAAGCTGAAAGGTCGTGCATGAAGTGTGGGGATATATAAGCTGAAAGGTCGTGTATGAAGTGTGGGGATGTATAAGCTGAAAGGTCGTGCATGAAGTGTGGGGATATATAAGCTGAAAGGTCGTGCATGAAGTGTGGGGATATATAAGCTGAAAGGTCGTGTATGAAGTGTGGGGATATATAAGCTGAAAGGTCGTGCATGAAGTGTGGGGATATATAAGCTGAAAGGTCGTGCATGAAGTGTGGGGATATATAAGCTGAAAGGTCGTGCATGAAGTGTGGGGATATATAAGCTGAAAGGTCGTGTATGAAGTGTGGGGATATATAAGCTGAAAGGTCGTGCATGAAGTGTGGGGATATATAAGCTGAAAGGTCGTGTATGAAGTGTGGGGATATATAAGCTGAAAGGTCGTGCATGAAGTGTGGGGATATATAAGCTGAAAGGTCGTGCATGAAGTGTGGGGATATATAAGCTGAAAGGTCGTGCATGACGTGTGGGGATATATAAGCTGAAAGGTCGTGCATGAAGTGTGGGGATATATGAGCTGAAAGGTCGTGCATGAAGTGTGGGGATATATAAGCTGAAAGGTCGTGCATGAAGTGTGGGGATATATAAGCTGAAAGGTCGTGTATGAAGTGTGGGGATATATAAGCTGAAAGGTCGTGCATGAAGTGTGGGGATATATAAGCTGAAAGGTCGTGCATGAAGTGTGGGGATATATAAGCTGAAAGGTCGTGTATGCAGTGTGGGGATATATGAGCTGAAAGGTCGTGCATGAAGTGTGGGGATATATAAGCTGAAAGGTCGTGCATGAAGTGTGGGGATATATAAGCTGAAAGGTCGTGCATGAAGTGTGGGGATATATAAGCTGAAAGGTCGTGTATGAAGTGTGGGGATGTATAAGCTGAAAGGTCGTGCATGAAGTGTGGGGATATATAAGCTGAAAGGTCGTGCATGAAGTGTGGGGATATATGAGCTGAAAGGTCGTGCATGAAGTGTGGGGATATATAAGCTGAAAGGTCGTGCATGAAGTGTGGGGATATATGAGCTGAAAGGTCGTGCATGAAGTGTGGGGATATATAAGCTGAAAGGTCGTGCATGAAGTGTGGGGATGTATAAGCTGAAAGGTCGTGCATGAAGTGTGGGGATATATGAGCTGAAAGGTCGTGCATGAAGTGTGGGGATATATAAGCTGAAAGGTCGTGCATGAAGTGTGGGGATATATAAGCTGAAAGGTCGTGCATGAAGTGTGGGAATATATAAGCTGAAAGGTCGTGCATGAAGTGTGGGGATATATAAGCTGAAAGGTCGTGCATGAAGTGTGGGGATATATAAGCTGAAAGGTTGTGCATGAAGTGTGGGGATGTATAAGCTGAAAGGTCGTGCATAAAGTGTGGGGATATATAAGCTGAGAGGTCGTGCATGAAGTGTGGGGATATATAAGCTGAAAGGTCGTGCATGAAGTGTGGGGATATATAAGCTGAAAGGTCGTGCATGAAGTGTGGGGATGTATAAGCTGAAAGGTCGTGCATGAAGTGTGGGGATGTATAAGCTGAAAGGTCGTGTATGAAGTGTGGGGATATATAAGCTGAAAGGTCGTGCATGAAGTGTGGGGATATATAAGCTGAAAGGTCGTGTATGAAGTGTGGGGATGTATAAGCTGAAAGGTCGTGCATGAAGTGTGGGGATATATAAGCTGAAAGGTCGTGCATGAAGTGTGGGGATATATGAGCTGAAAGGTCGTGCATGAAGTGTGGGGATATATAAGCTGAAAGGTCGTGCATGAAGTGTGGGGATGTATAAGCTGACAGGTCGTGCATGAAGTGTGGGGATATATGAGCTGAAAGGTCGTGCATGAAGTGTGGGGATATATAAGCTGAAAGGTCGTGCATGAAGTGTGGGGATATATAAGCTGAAAGGTCGTGCATGAAGTGTGGGGATATATAAGCTGAAAGGTCGTGCATGAAGTGTGGGGATATATAAGCTGAAAGGTCGTGCATGAAGTGTGGGAATATATAAGCTGAAAGGTCGTGCATGAAGTGTGGGGATATATAAGCTGAAAGGTCGTGCATGAAGTGTGGGGATATATAAGCTGAAAGGTCGTGCATGAAGTGTGGGGATATATAAGCTGAAAGGTCGTGCATGAAGTGTGGGGATATATAAGCTGAAAGGTCGTGCATGAAGTGTGGGGATATATGAGCTGAAAGGTCGTGTATGAAGTGTGGGGATATATAAGCTGAAAGGTCGTGTATGAAGTGTGGGGATATATAAGCTGAAAGGTCGTGCATGAAGTGTGGGGATATATAAGCTGAAAGGTCGTGCATGAAGTGTGGGGATATATAAGCTGAAAGGTCGTGTATGAAGTGTGGGGATATATAAGCTGAAAGGTCGTGCATGAAGTGTGGGGATATATAAGCTGAAAGGTCGTGCATGAAGTGTGGGGATATATAAGCTGAAAGGTCGTGCATGAAGTGTGGGGATATATAAGCTGAAAGGTCGTGCATGAAGTGTGGGGATATATAAGCTGAAAGGTCGTGCATGAAGTGTGGCACTGTAAAGTTTTAAATTTGGGACGTGTGTGCTGTTGGGCACTGGGCCAAGAAATAAGCATTGCATTATCTGCCTACTTATTTATTTGAACTTCTCTATTGGCATGAGGGTATATTGGCAAAGGCACACATCCAGGAGTAGGTACTGCAGCAGATTACGATTCATCAGGACCCCCTCTTCATCACCCTTCCTTGGCAGCCACAACTCATGCTTTGCACCAAATGAGAGGCATGCTCGCCATACACCCAAGCGCGGGGTACTCGTTTGTGTTTTTTGGCGCATGCATCGACATATCGACATTGTCGAACAATGTCATTCTAACGTGTGTAAAGACCAGGAAATAATTCTGGAAGGAAGGGTCAGAAATGTTGAGAAAAAATGGCGAAAAAGTGGGAGAGGGGAGGAGAGGGGAGTGCCATGATGCATCACTCACTCGGAATGCCCACACGTCTTGTTGTACAACGTCCGTTTGTGAGAACCCTTTGTGGCATCTATGATGTACAACGCATGGTCAGAGGATCCCTGCACAATCAAATTCCAGGCTGCAGATTGTGTCCAGTCCATTGAACGCACAAGAGTAAACGATGCCAGGCAAAATTTCATCCTTCAACATACGTTCAGTTTCGAATATCAGTATATTTGTTTTGCTCTGATTGCACAAGCATTCCCCCACCCAGCAGGCCCAGCCAGAGTAGACGCGCATGCAACAAAATGTTGCCAATGTGTGTGTAGCCCAATCTAGAGTTCAGGGTTTAAAATCAATCCCTTAACCCAACACAAAACAAGAGATGCCTGGCAGCAGCCTTTCAGGTCTCCGCCCCCAGGGACCTCACCACAACCACCTCATTCCGTGCCCAGTTTGCAGCAGAGCACAAGTGGGGCAAGGCGCTAACATCAGAGAGGATGCCTGCAGGAGGGACGCGAGGAGTTTTGGTAAAGGGTTGGGCACCAGGGATGTAAAGTAGAAGCAGAGTGGAGTGTAGGCAACGAGATTCATACGTCAGTGAATGTAATGTTCACCTGAGCTGTGATGTTGGTCTGGGGCGGAAAAAATTAACCTACGTGTCCTTGCCCCCCCCCCCCCTCTAGTAGAGGGGTAGAGGGCCACTACCCCTCGGGTGGGGGACCCCTAGGAAACAAAATTCAAAAATTAGCTGAGATTAAGAGGCCGAGGTGTTACCTTATCGCCCAGCGAAATCTTATGGAAATCTTTCCCTAGGCGTACCAGTTGGAGCAGGGGGGTTGACTGTGATGCAAGCTTGAAGTGTAACATTGGTATGATGTGTGACATTGGCGTGCGGTGTGACCTTGGTATGGGGTTTCTGTTGGCGTGAGGTGTTACGCTGGTATGAGGTGTAACACTGGTTTGCTACTGACATTAGGTGTGATATTGGCGTAAAGTGTGATGCCAGTGTAAGGTGTGAGGCCTTAGTATGAGGTGCGCCATTGGCGTGTGGGACACACTAGGTTCACAACCTTGCCCTTGGACTCCACTGACCCCTCAACATCTGAATCCACACTCCACACTTCCCCTCACCACACTTCCACCTTCAGGGTTCTGTGGGCCGCTGCGCCACTGCCTGGATACGCTGCTTGGGTATTTCTGGCTGCAAGGCATGTTGGGGGGTGCCTTGGAGGTGGCCCAGGAGTTCATGGGCTTGGTCTTCCTGCACATTCAGGAGGAAGGACATGCGGCTCAGGAGTTGATGAGCATGGTTCTCTTGCATATTCGGAAATAAGGGGAGGAGATGCCTCAGATCCAGAGATTGGGATGTGGCTTGTAAGTGGTCCAGGAGTTCATGGGCTTGGTATCCCTGTACATTCAAATAGGAGAACCAGCCGTGGGAATTAAATGTTGGCCTCGGATTGACATACATGGGATCCAGGTCTTTGCTCTATGCTCGCGACCATGCCTCGGATTCAGATCCATGTCTTGGATCCAATACATGCATCAAATTGAGATCCATTACTATAATCCATGAGAGCAGAATTCACTGATGCTCAGCTGGTTTCATGCTGTGAGAGTCCCCAACAAGGTGGAGTGTACAACGTGACAGCCCTTCAAGGCAGCCTGCTTTAAACTTGCGAAGCGTAAGCATACTTTATTTGGATTTGCGCAGGGAACATACAGTAAACTCTTCGCGGCATTTTAGCGCAGTTTGTCCTTCACGTGAGGGGTGTCGAAACAGTGCATGGGGTTGTGTGGGTAACACCCCCAGGGGAACAAGAGGGCGGTTTTGGCAGAAGTTATGATTTGCTACTTATGGGATCAGGTGAAGTTCAGCGGGGCAGTCTGTCTAATGAAAGAGTTGGAAACCAAGGTCGTAACGCTAAATTGCATTAGCAGGAGCACTGGAACGCCATCATGGAGTGCCCAGAGGCGCATGGCACTAGCAGCATTGAGCCTTGTACCATGCACACAACTTCAAGACCAGTTCCACTTCGACAACAGTGCCAGCACTAACGATATTCAATTTCAAATCAGGGTCACACGTGTATACATATGTCGGGTGGAACCATTATTGGCACTGTCATTCATGCAAGTGACGTCCCTGCGCTGGGGCCGGCTGATGCACGGGCTTAATAT
The DNA here is from genome assembly GCA_037349105.1 of Limnomonas spitsbergensis. Lineage (NCBI taxonomy): Eukaryota > Viridiplantae > Chlorophyta > Chlorophyceae > Chlamydomonadales > Limnomonas > Limnomonas spitsbergensis. Next base: position 1,286,409 of record JAYJMM010000109.1, read on the forward strand.
AACGAAACTGCTCGTCCGTCACGAGAGGTACGGACATCGACATGAGTCGATGTGACAAGGGTGTGCAAGCATGCGCGAGCGTATTATTGGGGGTGGATGCGTGGGGTGGATGCGCGAGAATGTGCTCTAAACCTGACTTGCTGGAATAGGGGCTGGGTCGCTCTCGGTGTGCTCTTCGCCCCGTCATAGCGGTTCGTGTGTTTGTCACACTTCATGACGCCATGCAGCTTCTGCTGCTGCCCCCAGTTCTTCGATGCCCCCCTCCCCTCGTATTTTTCATAGCAGAGCAAACTCGACGCCACACCATACCTCAAGCGAGGCCTTGCCTCCCATGACTTGCCCACATCGCCGAGGGGCCAAGGGAGGTGACTAGGTGAGGCACATCATTACTCACTCCATGCTCATCCCATTCATCTCATGCCAGGCTTTGTCGAAGTTCTCCATGTACTGGTCGTTTTGAACGTGCGAAGTAGATGCTGTGTTGCGTGGAGGGGCCCGCTCTGGGCCCCTGCCTTTGGATGACGGATGGAACACGTCCAGCGGGTTATACCCAGGATCGCCCTTTCTCGACATCTTGGATTTGAGACTGGCCAATTCGAACAGTGCGACTGGGATGTGCCGAAGAACTGTTGCGTACCGAGTGATGGGGCTGGAGTGCTGATGGTCAGGTCAGGTTCGAAGGTATGTGTTGCATGCTGGGTCGGTGCCCCCTTCACCTTCGGTGCTCCCTTCGCCTCGCTGGCTCTGAAACCCGATTGCGACCCCGCCTGTGTTCGACCCGCTGTTGCTGTCGGGACTCTGGACCAGGGGTAAGTTCGCTTTGGAGCCTCAATAACAATATGCGAAGAAATTTATGTGAGCGTTTTTCGGTATGGATGCGCTTCTATCGAGCTCGAATAGAGCTTGGGCCCGACTCAGCACAGTGCTTGGGGGGATGGCTGAACCCCAAGGGGCCAACCCTAAGTTCAGCGCGAAATCAAAATGCACAGTTGACTGCTCCTTCGAACGCATTCTTTTTTACAATGAGGTCAATCTCTCGCTAGGATGCAAGAAACTCGTATGCGAAGTGAAAGGTTTCTCCAGCTCAGGCTGACGTGACTCATCGCATGGACATGGGGTACAACACTCCTGTTCTGACCACCCTGGCCCATGTGAACGCACGCATCAGCTTCAAATCCTACTGCCACATAGCGCATTCTTCCGCGTGAAGTAACTTTGATAGTATCATGGCTATGCTGCCCCCAGAGGAGTCAAGTCCGTTAGGTCCACTGCCCTTATACCTTCCCTACATCCTAGAGGGCCTGGTTCCGTCAGGAACTGACCAGTATCAAGCCACCGTTAACGGCTTCCCAGCATTTGAGCAGTTAATAAGCAACATCCAGCGGCATACTGGCATCCAATGGAACCGTGTCCACAGGAAAGTTCAGGGTGGTCAGATACTGCTCAAATTTCGGTGGCAAAGCAATCTGGGAGGAGCGATCTGCCCGGAAGCAGCAACAGCCAGATGACTTCAAGTGGGAGAGGGCGGCAGGCCACTCCGTTAAGTGACACTGCCCAGCTGATATCCTTGTCTACATAGATCTGGACTATGCAGACTCACTCAAGCTGACGGAGCAGCCTAATGTCACGACGTATGGGTGCACCGCACGCATGGGTGGCTTGTACCGCTTTTTGGTTTCGGATTTCGTCTGGTTTGTGGTACTAAGAAGATGCATGGCTCACTCCATGCATTCTTCTCTTCTTACTCAAGTAACATACCGAAGTTGAATCACCCTGCTATTGTAACCTGTTCTGGGATTAACGTCCACTAGCGATATTTCAGCCCTTTATCAAGGCTAGGACACCACACTGATCGGAGATCTCTAATTATTTCTACACTGATCCGTTCTCACTAAGACCACTTCATCAAGTATCAGGACCTGGCAGCTACACTGTGCGAATATCTCTGGTTAACAACTACACTTATTCGCTATCTCTAGCTCCATCACCTCTACTTTCATCCCTCTCAGCACTGTGCCACTATCTCTCGCTTATAACCCTTCAGTCCTACATTGTGAGCCTTATCAGCTCTATCTCTAGGATAGTCGACACCGTGAGCTGCAACCCAAGTCTTTCCTGGCTACCAAGTCGACCTACTGCTCCAGCAATCGATCTTCCCCATCAAGAGTCGTCTTTTTGGCCCAACCTTCCTCATCACTTCGGCTGGTTCGTCCTCAAGTTCGCTCCAAGCCGCCTCCCCCAACTGGCACAAGTCGCCGTCAATACAACTAGTTCCTCTAGGATCGAGTTCACTTCGTCACTTCTGTCAACAGTAAGAGAGGAATCATCAGAGGTGAGTGCAGTAACCCGAGGATTAGTCGAGGATAACCTGACTGCCAACAGTTTATCGCTCTTGCACACGCTAATTATAAAGGGCACTTAGCACTCCAATAATTGTCTTCTGTGCGCAGTGATTGCCCCGGTCTATTAATCATGAGCCCATTGTGATGTACAATTCCCTCGCGTACGGCACTATAGTAGATTAAATAGCCCATTTTGATGTACAAACCGACAGCAACCGACGCGTCGTCAGCCAGTCATCGCTGGCCAACGCTCGTCACCACGACCTCGTATGAATGCGAACATTTACATCGCTGGTGTATTTAGCTACTGTTAGGTACCACATCATGTCGAGTGGAACAGCGAGCGGAAACCGTGAGTCAGAGAGTGAACAGCGATGACTGTCAGGGAGTTTGCATGTTACAGCTGACAGCTGGGATTCAAACAGTGTTCACACTCCTCACACTTGGCACTGCCAGCCGATGCCAGTCACTGCCCTCGTCCCTGTGAGCACACAGCGCTGTGTAATGGGCTCACACACTCGTGTCCCACACACCCGTCTCCCATTGAGGGGAACACTGAGGGAAAACAGCGAGCCAGCGAGTCAGCAACACATCCCCGGTGTCGGGACGCTAGGAATGTGAAGTCGAAATCGTCGTCGTCATCGGGCGTTGCTGCTTCCACCCAATTTGAATCAGTATGAAATCTTTTGCTACGCGAGGCGCGTAAAGGCCATATATTCATCGCAGCTGATCAAGACGTGCTAATTAAGCGCAAGTCAATAGTCAATACCCAAGCACTGCGTCGATGTCGCATAGTCTCCAGTCTAGTGCCCCGCCTCCTCATCTGCCCAGTCCTCCTCCGCGAAGAACAATGATGCAGAGCCCTATGCACAGCCCTCCTCCACAAATTGTAAGTAATGGTAATTTACCTGCCCCAGACTTTCCTGCCCTGCTCTGCTAATTTAATGCCAATTTACCTGCTAATTTACCCTCGAATTCGCCTGATAATTTACCTGTCAATTAACTCCCTCTTCATTTAACTGCTAACTTACCCAAGGGGGGGGGCAGGAAAAAAACTGTTGACCGTTGGCCATGCATATCGGGTAGTTGGAAAGCCCTGGCCCTGCCCTATGCAGTGAGATCTTCACATCATGCAGTACTCTCAGGGTTGAGATGTTATTTGTAAAACAGGCTTTTGTGCAATCTACGAAATAATCCTCATTGTTTGGCTCTCTGTACCTCAGTCACCGTTGGGCCAAAAAGCATTATAAGACCAGATATACGGAAAGCTCTTGTCAAGCTCTACAATTTAAGATGATGGGGGGTATTTCCAGTTGTTTCTTGCCCTCCCACCCTCGAATTTACCTGTTGATTTAACGCGCCTCTTAATTGACATGCCAATGATTTACCTGTAAATTACCAGTTCGTTAAGCAGATGCACTTCCATTATGTGTTAATGAACAAATCCTTCATTTACCTGCAAATTTAGTTGCTAAATTTTCACAGTTGAAGCAAAAGCCTGTTAAGAACAAAACTGTTACTAGGAACCGTCGCTAGGTATTTAAATAATTTAAAGGTCTATTGTAGTAATTAGTTGTTGGTTGCCATTGTGACATGTCAGTGTTTGACACCATAATCAGTGAATCCTGGCAGTGCCTTCGATGGTTGGATTGTATTTGTAATCTGAATGAATGCAGCCAACATCTGTATCGCCACACTTTCTCCGTTCAAACAAAGGTCAGACTCCACAATACAAAGGTCTTCCCCCCTACGCATTAGCCGTAATAGAACTGGGGCCATAACTGTAAAGGTCTTAGGTCCCTATGGGACCAAGGTCTTTAATGCTAGACTAGAACTCACTGGTAGAGGAGCGCAGAGAGGTAGTCGGGAAGGTGTAGTCGGTAGGACAGTTGACTGGAGGGGGGGGGACTGGGTGCTCACGAAGGGAGACTGCTAGAGACTTGTAAAAGGATAGTGGGACAGTCAGGTATTGAGCCTGATGGATTTATCTCGTCTGAGACTTCCCGATAACTAGCAGAGCTCGCTTATAAGGGAGGTGCAGGGTTTAACCTGTGAGGGTTCAAGACTGGGCTTGCCAGGCGACCCTGCAGCTTCCGTATGGGGCGTAAGCGCCGATAACGGTAGGCAGGTCGCGTCAGCGACTGGTAATTCTGGAGTACTGGTTACATGACCATTACAATAACCACTCACTACACGTTGTGATACTTCAAGATCACTGCTACCTCGTGACACTAACAGCAGCCCCGCTTCCACCTTGGGCAACATCACTGCCTGCTATCAGCTTGAAGATGGACTTGGACCATGCATGCCACACGCTAACGGTCCTGCGGACTTCATGTCCCAGCCCATAGACCCAAGGTAATTTGACACACAGAAAACATAAATAACACAGAGAAAAGTGTCACACAGAAAAACTGTTGAGAAAAGCACAGCTGAGAAAAAGACCTCTGATCCTTCATAATGTCACATGCAGGATGCAGAAACTGATCCGGGATCTGGTGCTGGCGGGTGTCACTGGTAGCGCTCTCTTCCAGCTCATCAAGGATGAGAGAGACAGGCTTCGGACAGCTGACGGCATCACTGCTATGCACGACGCTGATGCTCGCTACTGCCCGACTGAGAAGTCTATCCGGTACATCAGCGGGTGCGCCATCCGGGGGCGGCGCCTGCATGCCTACGACCAGCATGCGGTGAAGGAGTACATCAAGTTGAGGCCAGCAAGCAACCCGGAGGACAGCTGGTTTTCCGGGAGAGCTGCGAAGAGGGGCAGAAATTTCTGCTGGTGCACGAGACCAAGACCCAGAGGGAGATGTTGCGGAAGTACGGCAATGACATTCTGAGCATGGATACAACATGAAAGGTTAATCAGCAAGATTTCCCCCCTGGCAACTTGTCATACCATTCATATCACAACAGTCAATGATCAAGTCCCTACCAACTCCACCTACCAGGTCACAAAGTGGAGCTTCCCTTTTTTCCTCATCACTGTCATCACCAACCACGGCCATGCTTTCCCCCTGGCTATGTACTTCTGCGAGCACGAGACGGGGGCCGCTATTGCTGAGGCGCTCCGCATCAAGCTCCGTGACTGGAATCCCCAATGGAGACCCACATACGTGATGCCCGCCAAGGATGCCAAGGAGATGAACGCCGTCCACGCACTCGACGGCTTCACTTCTGTCCTACTCTGCGACTTTCATCGGCTGCAAGCCTGTTGGAGGAACATCAGCAAGGCAGAGATGGGTGTGCGGGCGGCAAGGAGGAAGCCAGTGCTTGCAGAACTTGCGCGGCTGGACAAGGCCGAGACCATGGACATCTTCAACACCCGTCTGGAGGCCTTTAGTGCTGGACCTGACTACTCCACCAACCCTAAGCTGAAATCGTACCTATCCGAGCGTTGGTGGAACTGCGCCGACCTGTGGGCGTCTTGCTACCGCGCGGAAATTTCCAATAGCCTGCCAAGCCCTCTAAAAGCCTGCCTTGAGGCATCACATGAAATTGACACGCAAAAATCACTGCCTCTCATCAACAGATTGGCAGCATGGAAAGCTTTGTTCGCCCCCCTGTGTCTTTCCTAACATTTCTGCCAAATCTCTTTTTCGTTGCACGAAGTAGGACTACTTGGTCCCTCCTGCTGGCACTGAGTGTCTGTCCAAGCCAGATGACGGGCAGACTCAGGCAGGGGGCTATTCAGCAGTTCTTTATACCGAATAGTGTCCATATGATGTAAACTATTTACTTGTTTAAACTAGAGGCTCGGGGATGCTTGTGTGTCATGAACGGGGGGGGGCCCTACCTAGTTGACGTACTGGACCCCGACAGCCCCCCACTCAGCCATATGCCCATATTCTCGCACCAGCATGTGCAAAAATTGTGCCCAGATCAGCAACGACCTTAATTAACACTATTTGTGTCATACCCGACACCCCAGAGCTGACGATACCAAGTTAGGAAAGCCCCGTCCCTGTAAACAGGGAGCTTTAGTCCTCGCACGACGCCTGATCGAGATGGAGAGGACCGCGGTGCGATTTATATGAATGTAGAACTTCAATGAAAGGATTCGAGGGTAATGGAGCACGCACAATGTCGAAAATATGGTGGGTACCCTTGGGACTGTACGGGATCAGTGCATGGGATCAGCTGATGGGATCACAGTGGGAAATTGCAGCAATACCGTCGTTCCCGAGCTTGCATGGGCAAAAAAACTTCCTAGGTAGCTGTGCATAGTGACCACTTAGTGCAAGCATGCTTAAAAATATGTTTCTGAACATGTCCACCACTGGTCCCAGAAGGTGATCCCAGCCATGGGACTCAGGACTGTTGCTGGGATCAAGATCCTGTGTAGTGGGAATGTGCAGGTTCCCCAGGACCACCCAGGATCAGCATGGGATTCAGGTAGTTCTGCGGACTAGTGGTATCCCGGGCGACCACGTGTCCTTGTCGCAACGTCGCACCTGATATCGACGGTCATACTGCTGATTCTATTTTTTAATGACACTCGAATTAAGTAACGATCAGATGCAGCTGGGTGTTGTCATCAGCTACCTGGTATGCGTCGACATAAAATCGCTCAACAGGCCCGGGCGCGGGCGCTTGCGGTTGGGTGGGCAAGCAAGCCCAGGTTGAATTCGAAGGTTGAAGGCAGTAGGTAGCTTGCCGTATGAGGGTACCATGTCTCAACTCTAGACTTTGGGGCTAGAATGAACTGTGACGCTCTGATATCAAGTGTGTTCATATATATGTCGCGAGCTTGTGAGATTTGGGCAGGCTAGGGCCTAGGGTACCATCCCCTGGTACCCAGCATGGTACCATGAAGTGTGGCTATCAAGCCATGCCTTGAAGGTGAAGATTAGGTGTTGGGCAGGGTGCCTCACGTGAACTAAGTTGGAAGCATGTCATACAGAGGATGTCAACTTTTCAGGCCATTTAATAAATACATTTTTTCTGCTGTATCTGGCGATCCCGGTATCTGGTATAATAAATCGAAGATCTGCCAACTCCATGAATAACCATGCTCCATGACTTGATTTCTGTGTGTGCGACCTTTTCTCCCATCCCAAACGGACACTTGAGCAACCCCGCGGCCGGGATTTATTGTGCATGGCCTTAAGGTGTAACGCCATTGACCGTTTAAATATGCGTTTAAAAGGTCTCCATTTGTTTCAAACCAGTCAGTCCTTTGATCTGGCCATCAGGGCCAACGTTGGCATGACTCAACAATCACAAACTGGTCCTAATTCTATCCAACAAATAAAACGACCATGGACAGATAGCAGATAGAAATGAGGAAAGTGAGGGATACATGGAAATCAGTAACGCTTGGGGATATTTTGACATATCACCCTCACACAGGTGGGGAAATCCGGGTCAGCTTGCCATGCATAAACAAAAAATGCCTTGCTGGAATATAAGCGGCCAAGCTAGCCAGGTGACAAAGCTCGTAAAAAGGGGACTAAAGAAAAAAATATAAGATTTTGAAGGGGCCCCATAAGATTAAGCAGTAAGGGGTTTTTTGCATGGTCGGGAAATCTTACAAAAAGACCACGCAGAAGATCCCCCTCCCCCCCCCCCTCCCCACCCTCCCCCCTCCCTCCCCCCCTCCCCCCTCCCTCCCCAAGGGGGGGGGCTAAAAAAAAAACGCCAGTCTTGCAGACAAAATCTTTCATCCCCATCTACCGGTGCAACATGTTATAATTCCCAAACAGTTTTTCACCGGTAATCTGTGTATGACAAGCAAACGACGCATTTACTATTAGTCCAATGGGAGATAAGAGGGAAAACAAAATCCCATGGTTGGAAATTAAGCTGCCACAAGCTATACAATCTGGCAAGCAAGAAAGGGCTGCTACCAGCAAGAGCAAGCTAAACACATTTGTTCACAACTTCACATACCGGTATTAATGATTTAATAATGCCAATCACAGTTCCTGTAACCCCGTGGTGCGACAGGGTAGCCCTATCTATTGACTGCCTCAAAGCAACGGAACGTTCAAAACAAACAGGCCAGAAACGAGTACTGAGTTTTGTGCATCAGAATGATTAACACATAACCCGTAATTTATTCAGTTATCTACACACCTGCCATCACCCTGTCTGAGGCCCCTGCTACCGACAGTTGTTGGCGAGCCTGCCACCTGTTTCTCATCTCCTTCATAGCGGCGCAGTCTTTCATGTGCCCGCCACTCCACGCATGCACCTGGCAGGCCTCACAGCAGTACCTCGCCCCGCACCCGCCACCGCACGCCAGCGTCTTGACAGTCATCTCACACGGGCCGCCCATCTGGAGGCAAGCAGGGTTGTAACAGGGCCCGGTGCCCCACAAGTCCTCAGGCAGGCCCAGCTGCAGCTCAGCCCGGACCAGCTCCCAGCTGCTGCCATCAGCCACACCACTGCCTCCAAGTTGGGGCGGTGCCAGGGGCGAGAGAGCAGCAGATGCACTGCCTCCCCCCTCCATCTGCATCGCACCCTGCCCTAGAAGCAGGATTCCCCTCAACAACTTCAGCAGGCTATGGCCAGCCTCCTTGAAGCTGAAGGAGCTCTCCACAGATGCACTGCCCACCCCCGGCCCTTGGATCTGTCCTGTTGAGCCCAGCCTCCGAAGACGGCGAGTCAGATCACTGACGAGGGACCCAGCCTCTACAAACAGCACATCGAGGACTGGGGAATGGAGCAGCTGCTTGAGCACGATCAGCAGCTGATGGAAGCAGGTACTCACCATTACAGCCACCAACGATACCTCAGACATGCATCCCAGCAGGACCTCCCATACCTCACTGGCCAGGACCTTTGACACGGCAGCTTGCACCACGGCCGCAGACCTCCAATCAGCCTCTGACAGCTCTGCCGCTGAGCAGCTAGATGGCTCGGGGCCCGAAGGATCCTGCTCATCAGGGTGATCCCGCATCTTAGCGGCCATGTATCTGAACCTGGCTGGGCTGTGAATCTCCTCTGCCAGCAGACCGGATCCCAGCAATGCGGAGCACTCTGATGCAGCGGCAGCCCGTAGCTGGTTTGATCCAGCCTGCTGGTGCTGCCGGACGCTGCGGAAGGGCTGCTCGCCCAATGCTGTGCACGTCAGGCTATCCACCAGCAAGACCATGATGGCTGCCACCTCCACGGCCAGGTGATCATGTCCTTTATGTGCAGCAGCCTCGGCAGGGGTAGGCTCCCCACCGGGTGAGGCAGCTTGTTTAGACAGCTGCCATGCCTGTTGCAGCACCCTGCTGGTGGAGTGGATGCTGATCCAAACGGGATCGGCCAGCAATGCAGACAGACACAGCTGGGGTGCTGAGATGCCACCGCAGATCAATCCGAAGCATGCGCAGGTGATGCTGATGTCCGTTAAAAACTCCTCCTGGGAAGCAGATGAGGATGGCGCAGCACAAGACTGATGTACAACATCACTTGCTATGTCAGCAGTACCGCAGGTAGGTGATGTACCGCTGGCAGATGCTACAGCAGCGTAGGCAGGACCTGTACCGCTGTCAGGTGCTGTACCGTTGGCAGGGGCTGTCCTGCTGACAGGCGCTGTACCGCAGGCAGGCACTGCACTGCTGGCAGAAGTTGAACTGCGGGCAGGTGCTGAAGTAGAACTGGCTGTGCCGCGGACAGATGCTGAACAGCTGGCAGGTGTTGCTGTTCCGCTGGAAGGCGCTGTACCGCTGGCAGATGCAGCAGTTGCGCTGGCAGGTGCTGCAGCAGCACTGGCTGTGCCGCTGACAGGCGCTGCACAGCTGGAAGGTGTTGATGTTCCACTGGGAGGCGCTGCAGCAATACCAAATTCTAGCGTTGCAATTGGCAGGAATCTAGCCAGCAGGCTACAGCAGGCTGGGACGACCAGGGCAGCCATTCCATCCAAGGCACGCATGCGCATGGGCAGGACCCAAGTCTGTCCTGCTACCCGAGCGTATGCAAAGCACGCCCAAGCATGGTCAAAAGCCTCTCCAAAGAAATGGCAATTCGCGTCGTCCAGCTCAACTGGAAGGAGCGCTGCTGCTTTGGACATAGTCAGGCCCATGCTGACCATTTTCAGCAGACCCGAGCACAGCTGCTCCGGCAGACATTGGGAATGCTGCGCAACCTTGTCGCCCGGAAGGCTGGCACGGACATCACGCAAAGCCTGGCAGGCCCTCCTCATAGCAATCCATAGGGGAGGCACCAACGGCAGCACATCAGCTGTAAGTTGAGGGGCTATGAGGCGCAGCGTCTCCTCCATCAAGCACACTAGGTCCCATAGTTGTTGTGGCCTCAATAGCTCTGTGTCAAGGACAAGGTGGACATGGAGGGGTGGAAAGGAATTTAAAAATGTGATTCGTGTGATAAAAGTGTGGTATAGGATAAATGGGGTAGATGACAACATTCGTAACATGAATGCAACTTCACAATATCTGTTTACAAAAAGTGTCTTCATTCTTTTTATATCGAAATCAGGTAGCGGAGCAGGCAAGTGGTGAGTATGTGCATAAATACAATTCGCATACTGCTGGAGGTAATGGCATGGGCTGAAGTGAAAGACACAGATTAATATGACAGTGCACTGGAGCATGGCTAACAGGGCTTGATCTGAATAAATCTTTCCCCACATATTGCGGCATGAGAACCCACCAGGCAAAAATGCGTCGAACATGTTCCCTGCTGCAATCAACAGATTGGTATTCGCCACAGACAGAGATGAATGCGAGCTGGCTGTGCTGCCTGCAACATCAATTGGCGGCGAAAGGCAGCTCCCTGGCAGCAGCGCAATCTGCATGGCCTGCAGCGCACACCGGCACGGCCACACCTGGATGGATCCACCACCCTCCCTCAGCAATGGCGCCATGATAGCAAGCGGGAGGAGCAGACCGAGAGAATAGATCCATTCAGCCCACATCAGATCCTCCGGCAGCGCCTTGGCATGGACGTCCCTGGCCAGTTGGAAGGACTGGACCAGCAGGGGCGTCAGCGGCCTCCAGTCTGCAGAGGAAAATGATGGATCTTGCCAGCTTGACCGAAGGAATTCAAGATGAGAGAGCCAGAGTCTGGAGGGCTCTGAGGGATCGTCCATGGAAGGTCGCGTGTTGCTGTCAGCCTCAAGCCATTTGCGGACGTGGGGGATGAGATACTGGATTGAGGTGCAAGAGAGCTCTACGATGTCATCGGTGCTCACACCTATGAAGGCACTCCCCAAGTGGTGGTTTCGGCCGCTGAGAATGACGTGGATCCAGCTAACAAAATTGAGGGCTTTTGCTCCTTGGTCCCAAGAGGCAGTGCCATGCAGGACTGTACGCAGCAATTTGGCGCACGCAGAGATGATCCTGGCCATGCCCTGCTGCTTTAGCCACGCATTCAGCTGTGGCCATCTCACGGTTTCATAGCTGTCGTCGCCAGAGAAAACTTGTCTGGTCACCCAGACAGCTAAGAAGGTGCTTGCAGCCACTTTCACGATGTCAGGGTTGGAAAGCTGGATGTGGGGAACGTATGCAAGTGCTTGATCGAAGCAGATTATAAACTCCTTGCTGGCTAAACCCGCCGACCACTGTCGCCACCATAGAGACAGCATTCTGGTGTTGCCGACAGAACTGGAAGCCGCTGTCCCTATGTCTGAGCCAATCTTGATACAGTAGGGTCCAAAAGATTTCCACGCATCACAAACTGTGTTCGAGCTCATTAAGCCCTGCCGAGAGTCGAGATCTTCAAAATCTTTAGTGATGGATCGAAGACCACGCAAGAGTTCAGCATTGTCTGTATATCGCATTGTGTAAAATGGATGAAAAATAAAGAAGGAGGTGCCATGCAAACGTCTGCACTCGCGAGTGGCATGATTAATACGGCACTGGTCCAGACACTGGTTCAGCTGTTCATGTTCAGGTGAGTCCCTGGTGCCCTGCTTCATGCACACCAGTTGGAGGAAGGAATTGGAGGGTCTTGAAGGATACGGATTTGCAAAACATGATCAGGAGATTCACGAGCTGCAGAAGGTGTCGCATGTGTGAATTGTCGAAGTGAATGAATGACATGCCGTGTTAGCTACGGTATGGGATATGAGGGATAGTAGGCTGGCTATCCAGCAGACCTCACCTGTTGCGCCCAAACCTGGTCAGAGCAGGACCTATGCCACTGTCGTATGAGGCAGTGGCCCACAGCAATATCAGCCGGCCATGCGGCGTGACCGAGTGGAGTCCTTGCTGACTGGTATCGAAGGGTGCTGTCACCTGCCACCACTTGCCTCCAACCACTTGCCAGTAGCAGAGCTGGATGGGATTGACTGATGCACATGGAGTGCTCCCTTTTCACTGTCCCATACATAAATATATTCCTTGGCCAAGATCCCCCACCGAAGGTACTCTGTCCCTTGCTGCCACAGGAAGGGGTTGGCTGGCATGCCATGACATCATGGGTGTATGAATTTTTCGGCAACAACATCAGCAGCCCAGCAGAAACAGCTGCAGGTAGGTTGCTGCCTTGCAGTCTCACAGCGAGGAAGCTCACATTCCTTAGACCTGCTGTCTTATTCTGCCCCGATGGGTCCTTGAAGGTGAGGCAGTTACGATGGCGTGAGCTACAATTCAGCCACGGGCTACTTAACTGACAGCCTGGTTGTACTGCCTTGCTGATGTACTGCTGGCCGCCGGGGGCCTGGATCCCCCCAGGAGGCGGTTGTACCGCTCCACTCCATCCCGCTGCCCATTGCGGTACAACTTATGCGGATGCAGTAGTAGCTTCTACTGCAGAAGAGCAGTTAGACGGTAGGCTACAGGTGGACGATCAGAGTGGCGTGCTCTAGGAGGGACAACTAGTTTTTTGTTGCAATATTTGATGTACCGTAGTGTCAGTCAAATTTTGTTTTTTCTGAGTTCGTTTCTTGTATTGAAACCTAATTTTGCCTCGGTCATGCTGTTCGTTTTACCCCTGGTTTTACTGGTTCATTTTCTGCTCGGAAGCCGACTTTTTTCCTGATCAACGGTTCGTTTTTGCTCTGGGAGGCGCATCTGGTGCCAACACGCTTCTAGCCTTCGCCCCAGCGAATGACTCCGCAAAAGGAAGCTGCCATTTCATACTGGCAGCATTTTCATAGGAAGACAACATGTAAACGCTGCCTTTGCGATGGAGGGCGCTGCGCTCTGCGTTTGCAATGTTTTCAGGGTTTGGGTCGAATATTCGATTTTTTGTTCGTTTGGTTGTTTTGGTACAAATAATCATCAAAATGAACCATTCGTTTCCTTGAAAAACGATCCATGAAACGAATATGGACTGACACTACAGCATACCGTAAATTGACATACCGTAGGGTCCGCGCAGTAAATTTTGGCGTAATTTTTTATGTTGGTCACGCAGCAAAAAAACAATAAAAAACGGCTGCACAGCGGCGACAATTTATTTAATTTAACGCCGTACAGCAGGTGATTTAATTTAAAGTCGCGCATCAGTTACCGTAGCAGCAGTCCGATTTCGTTTTATTGATCGTTTTTCAAGAAAATTTCAACCTCCGATCAGAAAAACGAACCTCTATTATGAAACCGTGATTTCGTTAATTAGAAGGTTTCCAAAAAAAACGGATTTAATATAAAAACAAAAATTGACTGATACTACGGTACGGTAATAATAATTCCGGCAGCCCTGTACCAAGTTAATGTCCGCGCAGCACTTTCAGCCAGTACAGTAGAACTCAGTCAAAACCCTCGTTTGATGCTAGGAAGGACAATACATGGTCAGCAAAACTTAGCATAGTCAATTTCCTCCTCCGCCGGTTCTCCAAGTCCGAACCCTCTGGACATGGCCGCCCTGGCCCCGGTTCCTGGCCTCAGGAAACGTCTGGCTGCTGGGGCCTCAAAACGTCATCAGTCGTCAGCACCCGTTTCTGCCTGCACGACCGAGCTTTGCTACAGGGACTGGCGCAAGGATCACTGAACGGATGTCAAATCAAACAGTCGCGCGCTAGCGCATGTCTTTTTTTGACATTTGCTGTTTTTAATTCATAGCACGCACCCTCCAAATAGTAGTTTGGGCACCTGACTGACACTCCGCACAGCGGCGATTTTGGAATTATTATTACCAAACAGCCATGCCCGCGCAGGCCAATCATTTATTACTTTTGAGTAAAGTCTACCGGTATGTCAATCTACGGTAATACTAAATAGAAAAAAAAGGGAACACACGTGTGTGGCTAAAATAGAAAAGGGGCGGGCCGCTTCGGGCGGGATTGCTCCCCGCGTGCGGCGGGATCCCGACCCGTAAGGTCGGGGACCAGGGTTAAGGTTGAAGATCAGAACGGATGAATACGGTATCCTAACTAGGGTGTAGGGTTTGGGATTAAAGATGGAAGGGATCATTGATGTGGATACTCCTCGCAGGGCCACCCGTCCCCGCTCCCTTGTCATCACCGCTTAACGTGGCTGTGCCCACTCCCCTCCCCTCAGCCCTCGGCCCTTGGTCCTCCCATCCCTTCCCCATTTCCCCCCTTGGTCCTCTCCCCACAGCCCTCCAAACCCTAGCCCACTCCAAGGCCTTCAACAACATCCCGCCTAGCGTTGCAAGATTGAAACCCCTCCCTCCCTCTCTTCCTCCTGGGCCTCCCCTTCCTACTTTCCCTCTTTGAAGCGCTGTACCTTGCAGGGGACCCCTCAGCCCACCCCTCAGCCCTGCCCAACCCTCAACCTGCCCCTCAGCCCTGTCCACCCCTCAGCCCTGCCCACCCCTCAGTCCGCCCCTCAGCCCACTCCTCAGCCCACCCCTCAGCCCACCCCTCAGCCCATCCCTCAGCCCGCCCCTCAGCCCGCCCCACAGCCCGCCCCTCAGCCCACCCCTCAGCACGCCCCTCAGCCCGCCCCTCAGCCCGCCCCTCAGCCCAGCCACCCTGATCTCCTGAGCTGTACCGCTTATATTGCAAGAATCCACCAGAATCCTACCCCCCCCCCCTTCCCTCCGTGACACTCATTATGTGTCTGTTGCTCCCCCCTCCCTGCTTCTGTCCCCATCTCTGACCCTTGGCCCCCTTCTCTATGCCCTTGCCATTGCCCCATCGATTCGTTACTTGCCCCGCAGCGATGCGTCGGCTGATCAAGGCATATCCCATTCCCTTTCTGACTCCCCGCTCCCCACCCTTCCCTCACCACCGCCCGCACTCCCCCCTCCTAGTCCTCACCCACACACACACTCACCCACACACACACACACCCTCCACCGCCCTGCTTTCTGCTCCCCGCTCTTGCAGCAATGCGTCAGCTGATCAAGGCCTACCCCACATTGCAGCTGTTGGGGCAACCAAGAGGCTCTGCAAGCTAGCGATGCCACGCCCCGGATCTGGATCAAAGGAGGCAGCAGTACCTGTCAGATGTCACCAAGGTGTACCTGGAGGCTCAAGACGACGCCTGGGCCAGCATAATGCTGCACTGGCTGGGGACGATCAAATATCGCCTTCTCCGGCCAGGCACTCGGGATGGGCTACCCCAGCTGATAGTGGAGTGCCAGTCGGGATTCGACTGCCCGATACAGCTTACCAGAGAGCAAAGTAGCTCTAATCTCGACGCTCCCTAGCGTTAACTCCTCGGAGTCCAGCAGATTCCTGGAGTAGATAGTCTGCAGTTCTGCACTGATCGGCTACAAACTTCTACCACTGGAAACACACTGTCAGAGGGGCAAAATGGACTTTGTATCGGGGAAGCAAGAAGAGAGAAAGAGCACCTGCCGAGTGACGGGACGCTCGATTCCACACATCAGGCCTTTCCGAGTCTGAGGATTCAACAAGAAATCGAATTACCGTATATGTTTTTGCTCGGTTTTTTGTAAAACCTAAACGTCAAATTTTAAAATGAAGAACTGCAGAGGGAGCATTAACTGCCTATGACGGACTGAAGAAGCCACAAACTGAACCCCTTGCAGCCCCCAGGCTTATGGAACCCAGTCTAATCAACAAGCAAACACAAAATAATTACTCCAATACTCCATGCAAGCCAGGTAGGACAGTCTTTATGTTCATATACAGTGTCATGGGAGGGGCAGCTCGTGCCCCCATGATGGCAGCTCGTGCCCCCAACCCTAAACCCAACATGAAACACAAACTAGGATGCCGAACGTGAGCAAGACAAACAAAGAAGGAACTGTCAAGAGGAAAGAAAATATCGGCTGGCACAAAAAGTGTGATGCCACGTATCCCCCCAAGACGGGCCAGGCCAGGCGCCTCGGGGACGCAGTCGACCCTAAAATCGCTATGACCTCACCCGACAAACCCCATAAAACCTGACACCAAAATCTGAGGCACTTGGGCTACTGACGACGTTCGTAAAAATGCTGTCTGCATTGAAAAGGAAGCACTAGTAACAGAAGGTGCATTAAATAGCCCCCATCCCCCCATGTTCATCAGTGTCATGTGAGAGGAAGCTCACAACTTGTCCCCCCTACCCCCAACGGTCATCCCCTTGGTGAACTTCAGCTTGAGCTTCTTACAATCTGTCTTGCCCACAGTTGCAGCTCTGAGCAGGTCATCACACTTGTCCCGGCCCATCAACCTGTATGGGCACTGCTCCTTATGGCCCCCCTTCAACAGTGGCGTTGCCTTGGTTGGGTTGATGATCCCACACAGCTGGCATGCAGATAGGAGCCTTCCTTTCCTTTCGTCCCCTACCACCTGTCCCACTTGTCGGGTCGGTGCAGCAGCGGCAGCAGAAACCTAGGAGGAACCACTTACCACATGCCCCATCTGCCCCACCTCCCGCAACAGCTGCCCCACCTCTAGCAGCACCTGCCCCACCTCCAGCAGCACCTGCCCCACCTCTAGCAGCACATACCCCGCCTCCAGGAGCACCTGCCCCACCTCTAGCATCACATGCCCCACCTCCAGCAGCACCTGCCCCACCTCCAGCAACACCTGCCTCTATCAGCAGCATTAAGCCAAGAGGAACCACCTGTCCCACCTCCAGCAGCAATAGCAACAGCATCAAGCCAGGAGTATGCTGGGTGCAGCTGGGGAGTGGGGGAGGGGGGCACCCAGCAGGTGCAGCATGGCCCCCACCAGCCCCACATGCTGTAGCTTCAAAAACAGTTGAGATGGACCGCTTCTCTGTCTGATGTTGATGCTGCATGATATGGTCATTCAAGTCCATATCCATGGGCTCCCTCTCCTCTTCATCCCACTGCTGATCAACGACTGCTGATATGCCAGCTGTTGTGGTTGTGGCTGAAGGAGCACCAGGGGTAGGGGCAGGGGCTGTTGGTGGGGAAGGAGCTGGGCGCTGTGCATGCATGGCATGGTGCAGTCTGGAAACAGGGCCCTGTCGAGCGCACGGTGCTGCAGACCTCCCTTACGCACAGGATGCAGCTGGTCTGCCAATTTGCGTGCAATATGCCAGAGGGGATCATTGGGGGTCTGATTTAAGCCGGGGATCATTGGGGGTCTGATTTATGCCGGCAGTTTCTGGCTGTGCGAGCGCTTTGTACGAGCCAGCCCACAGGCGACGGGGACGGGCATCAAACGCAAACGGAAGTTATCATTAAATAATGTGAACAGGATTTTAAAATCAGATCGCCCAGACTCCAGTACTTCCAGCCCCCTCTCACGTCACACACAGGGGACACCGGTCACACCCTAGGGTGCACCCTTTTCCTTCCCTCTTGCTAGGTCGCACACCTTAGCATCCATGCCAACGAATATTTAAGATGTACGGCATTTAAAATCCCGTATTCCTCAAGCCACGCTCAGGCGTTTTCTTTCTTTCTTTTCTAAGACGTCATGCTGTGAAACGGTGCAACATAAACGGTGCAACATAAATGCTGTCAATTCGACTGCGCACCGGTACCACTCCCTGCCCCCTCTTAACTTCCTACCTGAGCGACGTGCACGCCACCCCTGCGCGACTCGCTTGCTTGGAAACTTTACGAATTGTACTTTGAGATGGCCGAATTGTGCCAGAAGCTGGAGAAAGATAAAAAGAAAATGCCAGAATTGGAGAGGTGGACATTTGTCCTTACGTGGCGTCTGTCTGGTATGAGCTCGGAGGAAATTATAGAGGAGGCCGTGGAAAGAGGCGGTCTGGGCCTGGCCGGCCTTCGTGAACTCGTTGCTGCGAAGCGTCGCTCGTTTCAAGGCGATCTCAGCAGGGAAGACATCGATGCAAACAAGCAGCTCCTTTCCCAGCTGTGCAATGAGATGAATCAGAGGGTTGAGGACTTCGAGCGTCTTCTTTCGCACACGACACGTATGTATGCATGCTCGGGCTCACCTTGAGTCCCCCATTCCTGGGTCGTCACTTCATGACACTTTCGCTTGCATTGCAGTCGAGCAGGAAAAGGAAGCGGAACAGCGCCTTCAGTGGAATGATAACATGGGGCGTCTCCAGCGCGAGGTTAAAGGTCAGGACCACCCAGGTTTTTCTACATTCAACTTGCCTGAACCATTGAAAATCCTCTGTGACTTGCCCAACTTGTCCCTCCCCTTCCGGCATCCCTCACTGAAGATCTAATGTCGGACCATCGCCCCCAAACCAATGCCACATCGGGCAAAGTCATCCTGTCGACGAAGGTGATTTTGAATGATTATTCATTGTAATGCAACAGCAATATATTGCAACCTTATTTTCGCACTTGGGAGCACATGGCGTTTTTATGCTTGCTGCCTCAGAAAATGGGTAGTTTTGTATGTTTCATGATGTGTTACAGAAACGTGTGATCAATTCCTTTGAGGGCAGGTGTACTCCTGAGCATGTGCCACCGGGGGGTCGCACCAAGAGGCAAGAGTGCATAACAGCTGTGGCAGTGTGGTAATGTGTCTCTCTACTCTATCAGCACGCTTGCTGATTATGATCTGCCCGACGATGTCTTGCGGTGCGCAGGTGGACGTGGGCTT
This sequence comes from Limnomonas spitsbergensis, assembly GCA_037349105.1. Taxonomy (NCBI): domain Eukaryota; kingdom Viridiplantae; phylum Chlorophyta; class Chlorophyceae; order Chlamydomonadales; genus Limnomonas; species Limnomonas spitsbergensis. The sequence goes on from JAYJMM010000109.1 coordinate 1,305,567, forward strand.
AAGACACAGGCGAAGCTTGTGTCCTGAGGCTCATGTGAGGGGGCCACATGGTACAATTTATGTGCAGCTGCTAGAGCAATGGATCTGTGATTGACACAGCTCCATACGGCCCCCAAAAAGGCAATGGGGGTCCCAAGTGATGACCTCTCCGCGCCGGTGCTTATGGCAATGCTTTTGTTGGGCATTGGTGTGAATACAAGTACCTATTCACAGCGATTTCCACTGCCTTCAAACAGGATGCAATCCAGCCTGTTTAAGCACATGCGCCAGACTGCGGGGCTACCCACGTCAACAGCTATCTAGGAGGTCCTGAGGCGCCTGCAGATTCAGCCGTCACAAGGAGACTGTTGGAAGCCGTCCTCCACCGCTACAACGCAATGGTTGTGTCGGCAGAACTGCAAGACAGCCAACTCATGGCGGCAGCCATGGCAGGAGACATGCAGCTTGCCGTGAGAAAGTTCAGAAGGGTGCACTTGGTGATATGAACTGCTGGGTGCACTGGAGGAGTTGGTGTAGGAGGGAGCCGTCCACAAACTGCGTCGGTCAGCGAGGAAGCTGCTACCTGTCACAGAGGTGATGGCGCTAGTGGACGCAGCCCACAACCAGGCACAGGTAGATGTGACCGGCAGCCACCCTGCCACCGAACACTAGTCATCGGCTGCCTACCCAGTCGCTTAAAATGGATAACTTAAACCTACGGGCACCTTGCTCGTGCTGGCGTACGTCAGAAGCTGCACCAGGTGGAGGGCGTGTGCGCACGACCTTCTGTCTGCGGCTCGGTGAGGTCAGCATGACCGACACCAAAGGATGGTGCAGTGGCCAAGCGAGTTGAACTGGGGCAGGCATGACAAGTGTACCGTAGAACCACTTTAGCTCCGCTCGTTATTAAATAATTATTGGGGTGCGCGGACATGGCTGCGCGCTAATATTAATTCAAAAATTGCCGCTGCGCGGAGCGTCAGTCAGGTGCCCAAACAATTATTTTGGGGGTGCGCGGTATGAATTAAAAACAGCATTTTTTACAAAATTTTGCGCGCTAGCGCGCGACTGTTTGATTCGACATCCGTTTAGGCATCCTTGACGGCAATTTTGACTACCGTATGATGACTTTTGCTGACTGTGAGGGTGTTAACCAAGTAAGTATTGGTGTACTGGCTGACAGTGCTGAACAATGACAGGATTCGAACTGCAGACCTCAGGGTGGACTGCTGAGTTACGTAGTACCACTGAGCCCCCCGGGCCCCAATAGCCACACGTTTCCTGAGGCCAGGAATCGGCGGAGGAGGGGGATGACGACCACGGTATGCGGGTCCTGCTAGCATCAAACGAAGGTGTAACTGAGTTTGACTGTACTGGCTGAAAGTGCTGCGCGGACGAAAATTTTAATTATTTCCAGTGATGCGCGATGTTTAATTAAATTTCGTGCTGCGCGGCGTTAATTTAAATTAAAATTTCGTCGCTGCGCGACCGTTTTTACATTCTTTTTGGGGTGCGCGGCCGAAAATTAAATTCTTTCTTTTTGGGGTGCGCGGAGTTAAAGTGGTTTTACGGTATGTAGTCTTGCAACTGATTCGTGCAAGTAATTATGGACTGATAGGATATGCCTTGAGTTGGGATCTCCTAGAAGGATTCTTTTTAGAACGGTGCATACCTGCTGAGCGCTCAGCTGCGTGGGGCTGGTAGGGGATGCATAAACTCAGCAGGATCATGGCAGATAGAGAGCGCATCTTGCCCAGCTATTTGTCCGTGTCTTGGTTGCTATTTTCAGACGGCATGCGCGACGCCCTGATGTTTCACGTGCTTGGTAGCAGCACTTCGGATTACTTGTCTTGCTTTCACTCCATTCTTGCCCCCCTCTTTTCATTTTCTTTGTTTTGTCCCCAAGGGAACAGTTGGGCGGCCAAGCCTTTTGAGTAAGGCATTGAGGTAGAACATCGATGGCCTTGATGCACCGAGAAGGAATGGGGTTACAGTTATGTCTGCATCGGAGTGACTTATGTATAATGGTATTTGTGTTGCTAGCTTTCGTACCCATTATCGGACATTTTTCAACTTTGTGTGATTGCTATGTGATTATGTCAATAACGTTACCTTCTGGGCCCGCTCAAAGTTCGGCCGCGTGGGCGCCCAACTGTTCAGAAGGGAGTAATGAAGGAACTAAAAGAAAGAGAGGGGGGAAGGAACAAAAGGAGAGGCCGGGAAGGCAAAGCATACCAAGTCCAACACCTGAGTTCCACTAGAGCCATGTGATTATGTGAACCTCAACATTTCATACGGCCAACCTAAAGAAGTTCCCAAGTTGGCTGCTACCTCATGCATGAGAATGACGTCGGTTTCTAGGACAGAACAAAGTGCGAGGCCAACCGTGTCCAGCATCATTTAAGCCCAGGGGGTACTTTGCTTCAGGCTCATTGGAGGCCCATCGCTAGTGTCGTGCAGGGTGGCCCACTGCCGGCTTGGTATTTTAGGATTTGCCATGAACACGATTCGAATTTGAGCTACATGCTTCCCTCTCTTGAAAAATATGCCCAGTCTCTGGTCGACGGTTTGGACACATTGCGAGCATAACCTGCCACAGCTTTTGATATTCTCATTCAGACTGGAGCATGCATGCAGCGAGGGTGGTAAAAGATTTATACAGGGCATGTTGGTTGACTGCAGAGGGTTGACTGTTCGTATGTTGGTAGTCTTTGAATGGTCTTGTTGATTGGACGGTGGTAAGTCCACGTATAGCAGCCTCGGTTTACGATTCCCGAGCGTCGAAAATCCACACATTCGGCGCGTGGATAGTAGGCCACAGTAGGCCACAGTAGCCTGATCCACAATCAGCATGCGAAGTAGCTCATTCAGCCCCTGGAATGCTCTAGCATGGCTAAATTTCGCAAGTTAAAGCGCGTAGCAGGGCAGCGAAAAGGCTCAGGGAGTCGTGGAGAGGAGGGGGGGGGCTAATGAGTCACGGATGAGTCAGCATGGGTTTGAATCCCGATCGTAAAGATCAGCTGATCAGTCGCCATTCCCGAGCTCCCGAGCCTTTTCGCGACCATGCAATGCGCTCAAATATGCGTTATTGAACAGTCTAGGGACTGGCAGTGCAGTTTCGCGGTAGAACTTCGCTCCTTCTCAAGGGCGGATTTACCAAGTGTGTCTCGGGAAATTGCAGTAAACGTGACAGAACCGTATTGCCGCTGATGCGGCCTCGGAGACTCCGCAGCTTCTCAGCGGACACCCCAAATCTAGGTCAGGAGCCCAGCATCCCACTTTCCAGATATCGATCTCCCTTAAAAATGTACTTTTACTCTCCAACGTTTCAGTCAAATGACATGGCATTATTTGCCAACGTTGGCAAGTAAGTGACGTCATTTTTTCCTAAGTCTGTCATCTTTGAAGAGGAGCGCATGCCATTAAATACTTGCATTACTTGTTATTTATCGACCTCGATTCCGATCGCACCAAGTGCCCAGAGGGCCTCCATGGAAGCGAGAGTGTTGCAGGCGACGGTGGACTAATCGCTGCTGCAGCCCATCATGAGGCGCGATTATCTAAAGCTGCAGATCCTACTTTTACTGGTATGAAGCGTGCCTGAACCTCTGCCTGCTACAAGAGCATTTACTGCATTTTGGTGTGCAGTTTCGGCCCACATGCACAGCATTGAGCCAGCATAACACAGTATCCCACCCTTTTGGGCAACATCTTGCATGCATGCGCAGCTTCCACCAGTACTCACAGCCCTCGAATGCATGCCCAGCCCCCCGCATGCATGCACGGTACCCCGCCCGCTTGCTCTGATGGACTGTAAAAATTTCACAAAACTTCACCACTTGCATGCACAGCTCCCACCCACATACACTCTGCCTACATGCACACACCCATGCCCACATGCACAGCATCCCGCCTGCTTGCAGAGCGCCCCACACGCCTACGCATTCCTTGCATGCACATGTCCATGCCTGCATTCACAGCACGTAGCCGCGCTCGCGACCCTCCACCTGCATTCACAGCACCTTCCCACATGCAAACACCCCGCCCGCATGCACACTACCCCCGCTTGCACGCACAGCCGCCTGGCGCCTGCCAATATGCTCTGCACCTCGCCCTCATAAACAGTCTTTCAACCACATGAGCCATCCCCTACCCGTGTACACAGTCCACACCCCCATGCACATTTCCCGCACGCCCGCACGGCCCCCCAGTCCCCCATCGGCTTTCACTGTTACCCACCCATAGACACAGCCCGTATGCACTGGCCCCCACTTGTATGTACTGTTACTCCCATCCGCTGGTACTGCCCCCCATCCCCATTCACATTCCGCATTCTGCAGACCCCCACCTGTATGCAATGTTACCCCCATCCGCCCGCACGGTCCCCCATCCCCCATCCGCATACACTGTTATCCACCCGTAGGCACTGCCCGTATGCACAGGCCCTTATATGTATGCGCAAGTCCCGCCCAAATGGGCGGCTCTCCGCCCGTATGCGCAGCCCCACGCATGCACGCACAGCCCCCCACCCGCATTCCCAACCCGTAAGCTATGCGCCCCGCCAACATATGCAGACTCTCGTCCACGTGCACATTCCCGCCCGCCCACACAGTCCTCCACCCGCATCAATTGTTAACAGCGCCGAAAGAGCGGCGACTCGTTGCTGAGCAAGCGCTGCTTTGCTGTTGCAACAACGGCCGCAATGACCTCTATGGAGCCTGTCATAGGCACTATGTGATACCTACGAAGGGCATGAATGGTAGAACTGAGCAAATGGAGCAGGTGCAATGTGCCAAACCTTGACCATCCTACGGCCGGTGGCCCGGGCAAAACAGGGCTTGATGCATGTGGATCCCCGTTCCTTTGCTGAATCACAGTAGAGGCTCCCTAAAATAAACACGTGTAGCATACCATGGGTTGCACCTTTTTGTTTGCAAGTGGCAGTTCAGGATATCTGACTGACCTGAGCAGCAAGTTGTGGTAGAAGTTCCATCAGCCGATACATTGCGCTGACCAGTAACACATGACCTCATACAAGAAGAAGCACATGGGGCTGTACCTAAGCGGGGTAAGGGAAAGAGAAAGTGATACATAACAAAGGCTTGATCCATGGCATGCTCTGTTTAAATCAACTCGTGATGTACATTTGCACCTGTTTATAGAAAAGCTTGGGGTTAGCGAATTTACAGTCTAGCCTAGGGCAAATTACCTCAGCAAGGAGAACTCTGATCCATCTGCCTCGAAACGCCCAGGCGGGATCAAAGCACGGTGCATACGGGTATGCAACTTGACCTTCAGCAGTCCACCCAACCTGAAGACGCCACATGTCATGTCAGGCAGCTTCTGGTCCCCCCACGAGATTTGGCCGCATGTCTGGCCACACCTCTTTGCAGAGCAGCTGTGAGTCGTTAGCCCCTCCTCTGTCATGGATCACGCAGTGAAATCATCGCCGGTATTCTCGCAGATGCGGACCAGATCCCCCCGTGAACTGCAGCCAGTGAGAATGTTCATGACTCGTGGATCCTTGGCTGGGTTCTCTAGCATACAGTCACGAGAGATGCTGCAATATTGGCAGGCGGGGGGTAGTGTGTATGCGGGCGGGGTGTTTGCATGTGGGAAGGAGCTAAGAATGCAGGTGGAGGGTCGCGAGCGCGGCTACGTGATGTGAATGCAAGCGAGGACCTGTGCATGCAAGGAATGCGCATGCGTGTGGGGCGCTCTGCAAGCAGGCGGGATGCTGTGCATGTGGGCAGGGGTGTGTGCATGTAGGCAGTGTGCATGTGGGTGGGAGCTGTGCATGCAAGCGGTGCGCATGCGGCCGGGGGGTAGTCCGGTAGTGCATGCAAGCGGGCGGGGTAACGTGCATGCATGCGGGGGGCTGGGCATGCATTCGGGGGCTGCCAGTGCTGGTGGAAGCTGCTCATGCATGTAAGATGTTGCCCAAACAGGGTGGGATGCTGTGTTCGCTGGCTCAATGCTGTGCATGTGGGCTGAAACTGCAGACCAAAATGCAGTGAATGCTCTTGTAGCAGGCGAAGGTTCAGGCACGCTTCATACCAGTAAAAGTAGGACCTGCAGCTTTAGATAATCGCGCCTCATCAGGATGGGCTGCAGCAGCGATTAGTCCACCCTCGCCTGCAACACCCCCGCTTCCGTGGAGGCCCTCTGGGCACTTGATACGATCGGAATCGAGGTCGATAAATAACAAGTAATGCAAGTATTTAATGGCCCGCGCTCCTCTTCAAAGATGACGGACTTAGGAAAAAATGACGTCACTCACTTGCCAACGTTGGCAAATAATGCCATGTCATTTGACTGAAACGTTGGAGAGTAAAAGTACGTTTTTAAGGGGGGTCGATACCTCCACTTTCGGGATGGCCTGAGGCAGAAATTTCCGTACTAAGTAATTAGGGCATGCCAGGACCTTTGAATCCCGGCGTGCCAGCTTGCTTCTACTTTGTCCCTTTTCAAGGACAAAACTCTTCATGTAATCAGCACCGGCTAGAATCCCAGGATACTAGCATACAAGAGCTTGAAAGTTAGTACCTTATACTGCAGTCAAGTCAAGCACCAAGAAAGTAGTGGCAGCGAGCCCCATCTAGATCACTGGTCATCCCCGGCCGATGTGATCTACGGCGCTCGCCCTGAAGAGCACGCGACCTACGGTGCCAATCCCTGACAACTCGTCCATCTGAGACGACTAATCAGGCAAGTAGTCCCAAGCAGATATTCACCTAATTATAAATAGACCAGGAGGTGCAAAGCCGACCAGGAGCTCTCGGTGTACCCGCTTCCAGCTGAGTCCGCCTGGCGACACAACCCACGGAACAAAGTCACCTCCGTCGCCGTTCCCTCGCAACCCCGAGCATACCCGCTCTCAGTGTCCTTCAAAAGGGACAAGGTGGTTTTGCAGCCTGATCAGCTGCTTGCCATCAAGTTCCTCGCTGAGGGAAGCTAAGCTTGTCTGACCTGGATATTTTTTTGAATTGCTTGCCTTGGACAGCTTGAAAAAACACCTCTGTCGCTGCATTCTGCTAGGGCTTTTCGTGCCAAAACAGATATTGCAAACCACGGCTGTGAAGAGCCTTGGGTAGAAGCTTGAGGATCTACTTGTGGAGTTATAAACCCAGCTTGATTCCCAGTGCACCATGGCCCATGCTGTGCATGGTAGCTGGAATTGAGCCTAGCATTTCCTACCAGCCCCACGTGGCCGAGCGTTCAGCATGGCCCAGCGGGTATGCACTGTTCTAAACCCTGTGCATTTGGTCAGTGTTTGAGGTCGGACCACCTGATTGTGAAAACAAAAAAGTGTTAACAGAAGTGGATCTGCGGATCAGTGATTAAGTGGATTGCTGAGGCCGAGATTTCAGTGGCCCAGAACTGTGTGCAGGCAAGACAGTCTGAGCAGCGGCGTGACGTGCGCCAAGGAGATCTGCAGGCGTTTCGCGGATCGCTGTGAAGGATCGCTGAGCAGGTCACTGTCCAGGATCGCTGTGAAGGATCGCTGTCTAGGATCGACTGGTAGCTGGCACAGCCACACCCGATCGCTGTGAAGGATCGCTGTCCAGGATCGCTGTGCAGGTCACTGTCCAGGATCGCTGTGAAGGATCGTTGTCCAGGATCGACTGGTAGCTGGCTCAGCCGCACCCGATCGCTGTGAAGGATCCCTGTCCAGGATCGCTGTGAAGGATCGCAATGACAGAAAGCTGGGAGAAAGCTGGGAGAAAGAAAGCTGGGAGGCTTGAGGCCTGACACTTGAGGATATCAGTGAAGATATCTCTTGAGGCTTGAGGAGGCTTGAAGCTTGAGCTGTCAAGGCCTGGGTTTGGATCCAGATACGGCAGTGTCGCACACAGGGATCGGTCGCGGTGAGCCAGTACCCCAATCAACCCTGGATATTTCGATGCAGGGCCTGGAATATGCGCAGTGGTTGAAACTGGGAGGAGGCACCCCTGAGTTGGTTTTGGATCCAGATACGGCAGTGTCGCACAAAGAGATCGGCCGAGGTGAGCCAGTGCCCCAATTTTGCCACTCCCAGCGGCCTCTTCTGGTCGGCCACCATATTGCTGCACCGCACGTTCGACATACCCTATTCAACAGCTTGGATTGGTCCAGTTGTCTTAATTATCGTATGTGTGGTGGCCACAGCTGGATATCACCTGTCGAACGCAGAGAAGTCGGCTGATCACATGCTGCGAGATGGTTGAGGTGAGAACCGCAGTGCAAAGGCTTTGAGATAGGTGGAGGCATGCGTCACTTTGCTTTCGTTTCTGTCTGTCTCGCCCCGCGGCCACCTCTGGGCCAATTCACGTGGCGGGGCGGCCACCAGCACAGGTGGTCCCTTAGCTAGCCACTAAAATAAACACTGGTGCATGCAGCTGCGGACGGCGTGACATGTCATGTAAGTTACCCTAAAACTGCAAACCTTGTAGCCTTGACCAACTACCCTCCAATTGGCCAGCAGCCTGCTACCGGAATCTGTTGAGTCACCCCAAGACAATGTACTTAAACACCCTGGTTTGAACACCCTAGTATTTAAACATCCTGGGTTTTAAACACACTGAAATTTTGAACACCTAAATATTTAAACACCCAAGTTGTCGAACATCCTACCAGTAGTATTTGAACACCCTAGTCTATAAACACCCTAGCTTTTAAAAATCCTAGTTTTTGAACAACCCTTCACCCTGGATCACCCACGAGGCCCAGAACCCTTAACAGGCCTCCGTCCGAACCTGTCCGTTACGATAACATTACCCTGGGACCCTGAATCCTCACCCACCCACCCAGTATCTGCCGTGCATTGCTTGCCATCGTCCGCTTGTTTTGCAGCATCTGCCGTGCATTGCTTACGACGATCTGCCAGCTTTGATTGCACCATTTGCCGTGCTTTGCTTGCCGTATTTCGGCCTGTTTCGCAGCCTCTGCCATGCATTGCTTGTATGTTGTCCATCTGCCTATTTTGCAGCATCTGCCGTGCATTGCTTGTCGTCTTTCTGTATGTATAGCAGCATCCGCTGTGCCCTGCTTGCTTTTTTATGCCTGTTCTGCAACATTCGCCATGCAATACTTCCTATCTTTGTCCCTATTGAACAGCACCCGCCATGCACTGTTTGCTGTCTGTCTGTCAGTGTACCGACAGCAGCATCTGCCGCGCGATGCTTTGTGACTTGCCACTCCGTGCACGCCGTATCACTTGCATAGCAGCATAAGCTGTGCGCTAGCTGTTTAGCTGTCCTGCCACGAGGCCTGTGCACTTATGCATGTACCGTGACGAGGCACGGGCAGGATTGGTTATGCTTACTTCCGTGCAGTCATGACTTCACAGAAGCTGTATTTTACGTTGTTCGCAGGTGCTCCAGCCATCTTCTAGCTTCGGACATGTCGGTGTGGTTGTATGTGTGGCCCGCTTGCCGCTGATGCACCAGTAACGTCATTGACCAATCAAGCAATCCGCGCAGCCTTCTCCAGCTTGCCGGCCGGAGCATATGTCCCATGAAGAGTCGTTCTTATTCAGCATATACAAGAGTTATGTTGGAACTCGGCCCGTGCATATCAGATTGTAACAAATTAGTGACAGCTACCGGTAGTTTCAGCAACACAGGGTTCTCAGCAGTAGCCCAGACAGTGCGTCATTGGGTGGAGGCTTGCTGCCCCTGATCTCTACCGGTAGTAATGGTATTTTTATATGGTTTTTTTATGTGCATGACACTGATGCTACTTAGCTCAAAGCAGTGCAAGTCTGCTGCAACAAGAAATGCGGTACGGTATGTGGGTTTATTTAAAAACTGTGCCTTTGGCGCAGTCCCAAATTTGTATTTTAATTTGTAAAATAGAGCTTCTAGCGCGACGAGAGCTCGTTTGCCCCGAAAAACGTGTGACTTGCGCATGGCGGTGCAACGTGGCAACGAACATCAGGGGACCCTGACGAACATGATTTCTTGATTGCGCAGTGCTGACATGAACTTTGTAATGAATGCCGGAATCGGATTATGGAGGACACAGGGGCGTCATTGTACTGCGAGGCGTTGCCGCTCGCTTCATTGGCTCTCCACTACTCTCATTTCAATGGGCTCGCAACTTCGAGCCCCTCTACGCTTACTCTACGGTCCTACGCAGCGCCGTCCGCGCACCCGCAATCCAGTGCATGCATACATATTCTGCATACTCAAACTGTGCGTCCTGCCATACCCCGCGCCTTGACGTGACATGTGACGCATTTAGCTCAGATTGTGCAGCATGAGTATACACCGTTCAGCGTGCAGGTGTTGCTGAGCATTTGTCTGGTTTGCAGCATGCTGGCCACAGCCATGTCGCTGACGCGGCATATCCATATTGCAGCTTACGCCGTGCTGTCCACAGTAGAACAGCGGTATGCAGCCTACACAGTCACCCCGCTGACTCGACAGATCTCTACAGCCGAGCGGCCGAATGTTCCCCTACTGGCGACCCTCCCAAAGAAGAGAGGCGTTCGACGTGGTTCATTCATCATCCTGCGAGTCTTGCAGAGCGCTTGGAGGCATGAGCAGGCAGAGGGCGACGCTCGCAACTGCGTCAAGGCGTTCTTTGAGGGTCCAGGCTTTTTTGCGCGGGCGGATGTGAAGGACTGGCTATTCCGAGGTCAGTGCACCATGAAAGTAGCGACGCCGCTCGCGGGATTTTCCTTGCCAACCTGCTGGGTAACCTCATGGGCATGTTCCACTTTGGCTTACTGTTTCTTTCTTTCCTGCTTGATCTGCCTGGACCCCTTTGATCAGTCCTTTGGGGCTTGCGTCAACCATGTAGCAACAAAAGAACATCGCACCTAACCAGTTGCATGGAGATGGACATTTGCATGATGAAGATGGATACATGCATTACAAAGATGGACATTTGCATGTAGATGGACATTTGCATGATGATGGATATGTTCTTCACAAATATGGACAGTTGCATGGAGATGGACAGTTGCATCATGGAGACGGGCAGTTGCTTGCTCATTAGCATGCAAGTTGCGTGCATGGCCCTTTGAAAGGAGCAGTCCGGCTCACTTTCATGCAAGTTATGTGCATGGCCCTTTGAAAGGAGCAGTCCGGCTCACTTTCATGCATGTTGCATGCATGGCCCTAAGAAAGGAGCAGTCCGGCTCACTTTCATGCAAGGTGCGTGTATGGCAACTTGCATGAAAGGAGCAGTCTTCCCCTTTTTTGTGCGTGGGCTTAGCTGAACCCTGAGAGCTGGTTGTAAGAGACAGGAAGACTCAAACGTTTAGTTCTGAAACCTAAAGATTGTTGCCCCACAGGTAAAGCTGTTGACCCAGGTTTTCCCCTGATAGCTGCATGCAGTACAATGTTGTTGCATCATAAATGAGAACAGGACAGCAAGGCTGTTGCATCAGACATGCTGGCCTCATGGCCTGCCATGTCCCTTCCCCCCATTGTCTGATTGAGGGTTGTTGGACTCGAATACTGCGACCGTCTCTACCTTCCAATATGTGATAGGAGGTACATGACTGCAATACCATGTCCATATGCTCTATAGCCATAGGGCTTGCTCCTGTACTCTTCAAGATTTTAAGCCCAAATGGTAGCCCACCTTGTGCTACCGCCGAACAGGTGGCTTCCTTCATCCACGCCCCATGGTGTATTTATTATAAGCGTACACCTACTAGCCCACCTTCATGTGCAGCCCACTACGCGCTTTTCATATGTTTTCAACCGCACCCTTCCACCAGCATCTACGCTGCTACCTACCCACTGTTAACCCTTCACCCTCAAAAGCCCTTAAGCCCTCAAGCCCTCAAGCCCTTAAGCCCTCAAGCCCTCAAGCCCTTAAGCCCTCAAGCCCTCAAGCCCTCAAGCCCTTAAGCTTAAAACCCTAAAGCCCTTAAGCCCTTAAGCCCTCTAGCCCTTAAGCCCTTGAGCCCTTAAGCCCTTAAGCCCTCAAGCCCTTACACCCTTAAGCCCTCAAGCCCTTAAACCCTCAAGCCCTCGAACCCTTAAATCCTTAAGCCCTCAAGCCCTTAAACTCTTAAGCCCTCAAGCCCTCAAGCCCTCTGACGTACACACGGTTGCCAATCACGCAGCCGAAGTCTCTACCTTCCTGCATCAAATATCATGCTCTGTTGGACTGTAAAAACTTCACAAAACTTATACCTACCTACCTAAGGCCTGACCCCCAACCCTTCAGCCACTTCACATGATCCCTCCAGGACCTCCCTGTTCAACTCCCAAGCCCTGAAACTCGTCTTTGCTCCTCCATGTACAAACACCCTTCAGGCACATACAGACATGATCAGGCAGACAAGCATGCACTGCTGCTGGATGCCGCCACGCTCCCCTCCCTGAAGCAAGACCTGCAGCAGCAGCTGGCGAGGCTTCGGAGCTCGAGGGAGTTGGGGCGCACGTCGGAGCAGGGCAAGCAGGCGCCTAGACGCTCCGCAGCGGATGGTGAGGCCAGGTAGGATCAGGCAGTGGTAGGGTACTTTCAAAAACAAAATGGAAAACACACAATTTTGAAGTGTAGGCCAAGGAACAAAAGCTACTGCATGCCCTGCTTGTGTGTGTGGCGATGTGAGGGTTGATGAGACAGTGCTGCATGTGTTGAGGCAGCGACCGTGCCGTTCCTATCATAACAAGAAAATGTGAGGCGATGATAAGAACCGTGACTCTAGCGCAACTAAACATGATTTTGGTTATTATTTTGTAAAATCGGCAGGCAGCCACAGCTACAGCAGGTTCAACACTTCTTTCGCTAGGGGAAGGGCTAAAGCAACTGATGAGCTGATGCAAATTCCACCGGTAGGTACTTCGCCAGCTTTGAGTGAGTGATCAGCGCCAAGGGGCCTTTCACTTAGGGGTAGGACGAGTTCCCCGACAACTGCAGTCGACCCTTGGGATGGAGTCTTTCCCTGCGAAAGGTTTAGCTGGCGTCCAGGACTTCAGCTTTTTATTACGGAGGGAGATTTAACTTTTTTTCTGTCGAACTGTTCTGGGTGGAAAGGTTCTGTCCCGGCCGAAACCCCTTGTTTGGGGGGACTCGTCCGACCCCCTAGGTGACAGGCCCCTTCCTGCGCCCTCAACCTGAACTCACTTGCCACCCCTTAGGTGCCGAGGCGAATCCCCAGCTCTCGGGTTGCAGTCAGGACGGCAGCACACTGCCTGAATTGGATCAGCTGGCAGTTCCCCCCAAAGCACTGGTCGCTGAAGGCAGCAATGTGTTTGAAGATATACAATCCGCGGACATGTCAGGTACGTGGGTGTTCTTTGTTATGGTTGTTCATTGTGTACGCTTCAACGTGAGCCGGTCTGGTTGTGTTATGTCCTGATGCAGGCAGGCTCGTTTGTCGCTGATGTGGATTTCTGAAACTCGAGTTTATTAATGTGGTCCAGTGCTGGACGTGTCAAAAGGGTTGTGCAGGGAGTGGCTTATACCTAGATCCGGATGGATACGCATCTAGATCCAGATGGTAAAACATATCTAGATCCCGATGGATACACATATAGATCCAGATGGCGGCACATATCTTGATCCAGATGGATACACATCTAGATCCAGAAGGTGGCACATATGACACATCTAGATCCGGATGATAGCATGGATCAAGGTTCGAATGGGGACAGCCCTTGATTTTGATGTTGGTGTATTTGCGGCACGGATCTGTGGCACATCTCCTTGCACCCTGAGAGCTCGCACCTATTCCGCTAGGTTCACCTATTCCTTGATTTCCTCAGTCCAGCCATTTCCCCATCTCCTCTTAACACTTATCCAGTTACCCCCCCCCCCAACCTCTGTCTCACAAATGCACAAAACGGAAAAAATACGTTTGCCATATGTTCGTGACCGTTGATCATCCAGAAGTCTACCTCGACCCCTGTCCCAGGGCACGCTTCAGCCAAGTCAGGAAGCTCACGGACCCCCGACCTGCCTTGTCCCGCCCCACCCCACTCTCCCAGGATCATTGATGTGTTTTTTCAAATGCTTCTAAGGATGCTGTTGACGGTATCATACTGTTGACGGTACCTCATTGCTGACCATACCGTACTGCTGACCATACTATACTTTTGACCATACCGTACAGCTGACCGGACAAAACCGGACTGTTAACAATGCCGTACCATTGACAAGTTCATGCTCGCGTCCTGAAACCCTCCAAACAACTGCTGCTGTCAAAAAAATGTAAAAAGGGGTGTGCGAACCCTATCCGGTTCTATAACACTGCATTTGCTTCCTCTCCTGCTGCCACTGCTGTTGCTGCAACTGTTACTGATGCCACTTCTGTAACTGCTCCTCCTGCTTCTGATGCCTCTGATGCTGTTGCTGCCGCCACCTCTGTATCTGCTGTTGTTACTGCCTTTGCTTCCTCTTATTCTGTTACTCCTATCGCTGCTACTGCCACTGCTATTGTTTCTGCCTTTGTTTGTGCCTCAACTGCTGCTACCACTACAGCTGCTGCTGCTGCCACTGCTGCTGCTGATGCTCAGACCCAGCAGTTCAGAGCCTTGCAATCATCGAGGGCGACTTCAAACCTAATAAGGAAGCGGAGCGGCAGCTCGTCATTGGCCGCGAAATGGTTGCAGCACGCTCGGCAGTACAGGTGGGACGGGGGGATGTTCACGCACTACGGTCGAAACAGAAATGCATTTTTTCCTGCAAACAGGCTGGCAGGCAATATGGTCATATGGATGCTGCTAGTTTTTTGTGAACAGGCAGGCAGTAAACAGGCAGGCAATATGGATGTTGCTAGTATGAACATACCAGGGCTATCTTGCCTGTTACGATCCTTCCAGTTATGAACTAAGTATGGGTTTAAGGAATATGAACCCTGGTATGAAGTAATCCATGGACTTTGCCTTTCAGGAGGGGCGGGCCCCAAGGACTTCAGCGTCGGCCTCGACCAGAGGTAAGTGGAAGGGAGCTTCATATATAGATGAACTGGCATGGCTGATTTTGTGTTCGGATCAAAAACGAAGTGTGTGGAATGTCCCCATATCAAGCCATGAGCCCACGACACATCAGGCCAGCTATCAGGCTATCAGGCCAGCTATCATGCTATCATGCCAGCTATCATGCCAGCTATCAGGCTATCAGGCCAGCTATCAGGCTATCAGGCCAGCTATCAGGCTATCAGGCCAGCTATCAGGCCAGCTATCAGGCTATCAGGCCAGTTATCAGGCTATCAGGCCAGCTATCAGGCTATCATGCCAGCTATCATGCCAGCTATCATGCCAGCTATCAGGCTATCAGGCCAACTATCAGGCTATCAGGCCAGCAGGCCCGCTATCAGGCCAGCTATCAGGCTATCTGGCCAGCAGGCCCGCCATCATGTCATCAATCCTCGGCCCATGAGGCCATGGACTATGATGAGTGACAAATGCTCTCTTGTGGGCCTCAGTCGTCTCTCTGATCCTTGCACACAAAAGGGGGGGAAGTAATCGGGCCCCCCTGGCTTGCAGAACCTGTCTGGAAACCCTTAACCCCTGGCTTGCAGAACCTGCCTGGAAACCCTAAACCCCTGGCTTGCAGTATCTGCCTGGAAACCCTAAACCCCTGGCTTGCAGTATCTGCCTGGAAACCCTTAACCCCAGGCTTGCAGTACCTGCCTGGAAACCTTAAACCCCTGGCTTGCAGTACTTGCTTGGAAACCCTTAACCCCTGGCTTGCAGTACCTGCTTGGAAACCCTTAACCCCTGGCTTGCAGTATCTGCCTGGAAACCCTTAACCCCTGGCTTGCAGTACCTGCCTGGAAACCCTAAACCCCTGGCTTGCAGTACTTGCTTGGAAACCCTAAACCCCTGACTTGCAGTACTTGCTTGGAAACCCTTAACCCCTGGCTTGCAGTACTTGCTTGGAAACCCTAAACCCCTGGCTTGCAGTACCTGCCTGGAAACCCTAAACCCCTGGCTTGCAGTACCTGCCTGGAAACCCTAAACCCCTGGCTTGCAGTACGTGCCTGGAAACCCTAAACCCCTGGCTTGCAGTACCTGCCTGGAAACCCTAAACCCCTGGCTTGCAGTACCTGCCTGGAAACCCTAAACCCCTGGCTTGCAGTACCTGCCTGGAAACCCTAGACCCCTGGCTTGCAGTACCTGCCTGGAAACCTGAGGCCAGGAGCCAAGCTAGCGCCTGGCGGAGGACTGGTAGTGCTCCCACCGGCCTATCACCAAAATCATGCAAACATTATTTTGGGCATCGCCTGTGTTTCTTTTCACGTGATTCAGCTACCTGTCAGCTACACTCCGGCCTGCGGCCGGAGGCCCCAGATCTGGCTAGGTATGCTCTTTGGGCCAACGGCCGTAGGCCGCCAAGGTTTGGTCCCGAACTACGATCAGGCCTTAAATGACTGCTGTGCGGCCCACTAATAATAGCTCCGTAGCCAAAGACGAAATATTGTGCAGCGCTGGCCCTCCACACTGCCACACTATGAGCAGACATTTTCAAACTAGGGAACACCCAATTTGTATCTCGGGGGTTGAGCCCTTTGGGCATAAGACTAGTGCACAAGATGAGCAGAGGTGATGAACATACTTGTGATATGTACTGCCAGTACCGCAGCTGTATCCTAGCTGTACTTGTAGCTTGTACCGCAGCTGCATCTGGGCTGTATGTACTGCCTGCACCGCAGCTTCAAACCAAAACATTGACGGCGGCGAGGCAGGCTGCGTGCCTGCTCTTGCGGCATTGCGTGCCGTGTTGGTTTGTGTGGACCTGGAGTGGTATGAACGGGACCAGCAGCGGCTGCTGGAGATTGGGTGGAGCTGCTGGGACTCAGTCAGCGGCAGCATTGTGTCAAAGTGAGAGGGGGGGAGGGGCAGACTGAAGGGTTAACGGTTATGTTTGTGTACGGCAGACTGATGTTTTTCATTTCTTGTGAGGCAGGCTGAGGGGTTGTGAGGGGCTGAGCCGCTGAGGGGTTGTGAGGGTGACATCTTGTTGCATATCTTGCTTCCGATTACACACCTGGTTGAGGGGCTCTGGCAGGGCATGGGTACAGGGGAGGAAATAGTCAAATCTAAATGGGAAGACATAGCTCAGTTTACAAATGTTACAAATACAAAGCATGAGATTGTCTTGGAAGGTAGCTGCAGAGAGGGAGTAGGTGGGCTTTGAGTGCTGAAGGGCTTTGCATGGAGGCGTGGTTGTGACGATGAGGGATTGAGGTTGAGAGGGTATAGCTGCATCTGGGGTGTAAGGCAATCTGCCCAAATGTAAGGCATTGGATCATGCATGCATATCCTCTTTAGATGCTGAGCTGGCACATTTGAGGACCTGCACAAACCAACACAATGTGCTAAGGCTGATCTCTGGAACCAAAAGCTTGAGTAGCAAATCCTGTCCCTGGTTGAGTAATTGCCGACCTGATTCAGGCATTGGATTGTTCAAGAGCATCTGAACGTCAGGAACGGAAGATATGTCCCCGACCACCGGAACGACTTCAACTTTGGAAGATCAGTCACCGGGACAAAACTAGAGGGTGCACGGGTGAGGTTTCGCCGGGCAGAAGGTTGTGGTAACAGCGGACGGCCTTGTTAGATATGTGCCCTGTCCATGCGCCCTGCCTGTCCATGCGCCCTGTCCATGCCCCCTGTCCATGCGCCCTACCTGTCCATGCGCCCTACCTGTCCATGCGCCCTGTCCATGCCCCCTGTCCATGCGCCCTACCTGTCCATGCGCCCTACCTGTTCATGCGCCCTGTCCATGCCCCCTGTCCATGCGCCCTGTCCATGCCCCCTGTCCATGTCCCCTGTCCATGCCCCCTGTCCATGCTCCCTGCCCATGCGCCCTGTCCATGCCCCCTGTCCATGCCCCCTGTCCATGCCCCCTGTCCATGCGCCCTGTCGATGCCCTCTGTCCATGCCCCCTGTCCATGCCCCCTGTCCATGCGCCCTGTCCATGCCCCCTGTCCATGCCCCCTGTCCATGAGCCCTGTCCATGCCCCCTGTCCATGTGCCCTGTCCATGCCCCCTGTCCATGCGCCCTGTCCATGCCCCCTGTCTATGCCCCCTGTCCATGCGCCCTGTCCATGCCCTCTGTCCATGCGCCCTGCCTGTCCATGCCCCCTGTCCATGAGCCCTGTCCATGCGTTTGGAACCATTGGACTGTCTCAACATCTGGATGAACAGAAGCACCTTCATGCAAGACAACAAGAACAACTAGATTAAAGATCTGACAGCGTGAGATGAAAGAAAGGAAGCTATTCCCTGCAGCGGCATGAGGGTCAAGGAAACAGTGCAGCGTGACCTAGGCCACGCTTACCATCGTACATGTACTGGTCGCACATGTAGTGGTCGCACATGTAGTGGTCGCACATCTAGTAGCCACTAGACCAAAGGACCAGCTGATGAATGAGAGGCACTGAGGTGCGACCACTACACCACATGCCGCCTTTTGGCGTCCCGAAGACCGTGAATAAAATTAGAGGGAGGGAGAGGGCTCTTGATAATCGATCTGGAGCCCCCCCTAAGTCAAAACAGCACTACAAATGTCCCTCACTGCTATGGTAATGGTGCAGATGTTGCTTCGGCCCCGAGCTGTGCTGCTCCCTTAACCCGCGCGCCCCCGGGGGGGCTAGTTTTCTGTCTTACTTCTATCCCTCCCTGCCCCCGTTCAAATTGAGAATAACCGGTATAGAATAGGGGCGCCAGGACAAGATGTAAATATGTCCTCCCTGCCAATCTCTTGCCCCCTTTCAGGCGCTTCAACTTGACATGGAGCCTTTAACATGGGCCCAGCTGTGGGGGCTGCAGCAGGGTGAGGCTGCCCCCCGCATGGCGCTGGTCGGTCATGGCATGGCAGGTGACCTCAAGATGCTCAGCGCCATGGGAATCATCATACCAGCAGGTCCGGGACTAGGCTGAGTGGATGCTAGGCTTATGTCATGGGGTCAGAGTTCAGGGAAGTGGAGGGGCACTGTCATGGACTGTACAACTAAATCCAGTTGCCTGACCTGGGTGAAGAAGACGTACATGACATGCCAAAGAGTTCTGAATTGGATTCCAAGCAGGCAGAAAGGATTTGAGTTGAATCATGGTCAACAAAATTAGAAAACGTGACCATCAGACCATGTGTGTGTGCCGAAATGTTTGTACTGTGGATTATTTGGTTAGCCTTCCCTCATAATTAACGTTCTTCGGGGTTGAGAGATCCATAGATATACTAATTGTTGATTGTCGACGCCAGTTTCCAAGCAGAAATAAAGAGGTTTGGTCGACAATTTGGCCTGAGGGCAGCATTAAAAGAATTGCTTGTCACACCCGAGGGAAGGCAAATCAAATCTTTGGTAGATGGTTTCCTTTGTCACCCTGCATTGGTAGATTGAAGAGCCAATATATCCCCCCCCCAAAGAGTAAGCAGATATACCTGAATGATTCTCCTGCCATTTTTATCCGAGTAGTTAACAAGTGGCTACGTCAGCAGGACAACGGCATACAATGTTCCTTGTTGCCATTGGCATTCAGTGCCTCAGCACCAAGTCTTGTTGTTGTTATTGGCATCAGGTATCCAGGTCCTCCTTGTTGCCGTTTGCATGAAGTACCCCTTGTTGACCTATTGTTGCCATTTGTATCAGGTATTCAGTTGCTCCTTGTTGCCGTTTGCATCAAGTGCCCCCTGTTCCCCTATTGTTGCCATTTGTATCAGGTATTCAGTCGCTCACTCCTTGTTGCCGTTTGCATGACGTGCCCTTTGTTAACATGTTGTTGCCATCTGCATCAGGTATCCAGGTCCCCCTCGTGGCCGTTTGCATCAAGTGCCCCTTGTTCCCCTTTTGTTGATCAGGCACCGAGATCATTGACACCAACAGCCTGGCCTGTGCTCTGTTGAGATCCAAGGTCCAGAAAAGCCTGAAGACACTGCTGGCCTGGACTGAGGTGCCAAACGTGAGCAAGCTGCACAACGGGGGCAACGATGCCAGGTAGGTGTCTCTGTCCATCATGAGGTGTGGGGTCCGAATCTTGCCAAGGTTCATTTCATACCGTGTTCCAGGTGTTCGTGAGGAAATGTCTGGCGCTTGGTTGAAAGTGCACCACAGAATGTAGTGAGCGGGATATCCTACTTAGGATAGAGCTGCTGTGGGCTGAGCGATACCTCACGCCTCCTGCTTTGGTGGAGGAGAAGTCTGTCTCTCCTTTCTTTCTTTATCTTTTCACTGTCAAATAACCTGTTGTTGCAGTGTCGATGCATCGACGTTTGTTTCTTCATGATCCTATTTTTCACACTGCCACCGTTGAAGGGGAACGTGCTCGCCCGCCGATTTGCCGCAGGTATACCCTGGGGAACGTGCTTTGCCGACCTCACCACAACCCCAACCCCAACTTCTGCCGCTCTGCCGCAGGTACACCCTAGAGGTGATGCTGAGGATGTGTGAGGCGGGGTTTGAACTGCCCGGCGACCACGTGATGACTCAGGCCAACGCCCAAGCACAAGCTCATACCCAACCTCACCCTCACCCCAACCCCAAGCCTTCACCCAAGCCCATGGCCCTGACCAAGGCCAAGACCAACTTCAACCCTAAGGTCAATCTGAAGGCCAAGCTCAATCTCAAGCCCATGCCCAAGCCCTTACTCTCAAGGAAGACCAAGACCCAAGGCCATATCAAAACCAAAACCAAAATTAGATCATGATCAAAATTATAATCAAGACGACATCAATGGCATTGATATTAGCAGTTCCAGCATGAGCATCAACATCCACGACTGCATGATTTCAGGGTTTAGGTTGTAGGGGGTCTACATCAACGCCTGCATGAACTCAGTGAGTGCACCGGCATCTTCATCAGCAGCCCACCTGGTGTCATCCAGCCAGACAACTATGGCTTTGCGCATAGGCTCCAGCACCAGCGTAAGCATCAACTTCAAGCCATGCATTGGTTTCAACTCAAGCCACAAAACAGCATCTACACTTGTACACTTAATTACGCGCCCGAGCCTTTTTGAGCAGGGCCCGGAGGTGTAACGTCATTGACTTGTACACGGCATCAGCTTCCGCATCAACATCATGCCAACCGAACTATTTGCACCCACGTCATGGTTTCTGCTTGGGTTTATCTTCTGCACTAAAGGGTTTGGCGGTTCATTCCCACGCTACTGCTTGGTGGTTGTGTGTTGGTTGCTAGCCCGGAGGGGCACTGATTTTCGCACGCTGTCCTAATGTACGCAGTGCTTGTACCGGTTTACGGGCACATGTCCCATGTATCCAATGTGTTGCTCTGTTGGACTGTAAAACTTCACATTATGGAACAAGTCAGCACTGGCGACATCCAAAATTAAACAGTATCAGCAGCGGAGACTTGAATTTGTGTCAGCCTGGCCATACTGCTGATAATTCTGCTATTGCCGTTAATAGGCCTTTTCCTCGTTTTGATTCTACAAGTTGAGAGAGATAGGAGGTGAGGTATGCGGTGCTTTGGGTGCAGGGTGGCTTGCAACGGTCTTTAAAGTGCAGTGTTGGGGTGTGAGAATGTGGTGTGTAGTGAAAGCTCTTCAGTGTGCAGGGCAGGCAGGTCTGGAGCGGGCTTCCGCACCAGCTTCTGCACCACCAATCAACGGACAAACCCCTTGGTGGCGACGTTTTCAGCCAGGGCACTGGCTCCAGCATTGGCATGGACGTCACTTTGGGTTAAGCTTCATCTCCAGGACTGCCTACATGCCCTGCCCTTTCCTAGCTGTATCTTTGTTTGCTGACGTGGCCGAGCTTCATTTCAGTATGGTCCAGAGGTTTTATGTCATTGACGTGCCCTGCACTGCCCTCAAGTTAGGCGCCCACTCGACTGAGCCAGTCTTGAGCAGGTCCTAGAGATGTCACATCATTGACATGCCCTGCCTTGCTGGTGCCTTGCCCTAATCAACTGACATTTGAGACCCGTCTTCTAACTTCTGTAGGGGCAGGTTGCTGTGCTATGATTCATGTATCGAAAATAAGTGCAGGTTGGCCTTCTTAAATACGGAAGCAGTGAGGTATGGGCCATTTAAAGCTGAATCAAGTACGCAAGTCAGTCAAATTAAATTAAGTTTCGTGCTACAATGCCAGCACATCAGTTGATGATCTCCATGAATCCCTAAAAATCTTCATCGCGTCTTAAAAGATCTGGCCAAGGAAAGGCCGTTTGTGATCAAGGACATTTGTTAAACGATGAGTAATGATAGGGTCCATACTACATATCTTCTCTTCAGATTCAGATCAAATTTCGTCGTCAGATCCCAGATCTGAGGCGAATTCATCCACCTCCGGATAGTCTCCCACCTGACAGGCAGGTGTAAGGGTTGTGTGCTTCAGTGGCTGGTCGCGAATGATTATGTATCTTTTAGTGCCAGACAGGCCACACAATTTCAGTCCAGTGCCAGGCAGGCCACACCATTCATGAGTCAGTGGCTAGTCTGTGGTTATTGCAGTCTTGGCCCGTCCGCAGACCGTCCTTGGACCGTCTGAGGTGATGAATCTCATGAATTGTTTCCCTTCACATCTCGGCCCTAATAGCCTTCCACGTGAATAATTTAGAGCCTGGGTCTTTGCAGTAGCCTGCCATGATCTGCACCTCAGCCCTGCCTGGATCTCACCTTGACCCTGTCAGGCCTCACAAAGGCGCCATATCCTGCCGGCGCATCGAAGAACTTCTTGCCCTTGACGCTGCCGTCGTTCTTCCCGAGAGGTTCGTCGTACTTGATGCCGATCCAGTACCCCATGGGCAAGCCCTCAACCTGGCCTACGTACCTGAACTCGAAGAAACATTGTGTCGGGTTGAGGGATTAGGCTTCGGGGGTTACAGTCAGTATGAGGTATAGGGCGTGAAGCGAAGGCCAGACAGCCAGGCCAGGCTGGATATGCATCCAGCCTGGATACACAGTCCATCGGAATAAACTCCCTTCCGGTGGAAAGGTTCCTCTTCTTCACACGTCCCCTTGTACAGATTTGATTCAGGGCTGCAGGCAGGCAGCGGGGGGAAAGAGGCCGGCCGAACATAGGGACAGGGGCGACCAAGCTTGGCAACTCAGATAAGGTCTGCGACGACCTGGCATAGAATCACAACAATGCACGATTTCATGCTGACCATACGTCTACCTACACAAGGCCCCCACTACCTACGTGGCGTGCAGCGAATCCGTGTTCTGTAATCTGCACATATTTCTGATATGCTTCGATGGACAGCCTTACAGAACGAATAAGATATCCCATTCTCCCGGTGGGTCCCCCTTCTTTGTAGCACTCACATGACTTCGCCCCTCCTGTCGCCTGGCTCGACACTGCATCTTTGCCCCGCACTGGCTGTTGAGGCCTCCTCCTTCATGAAATCTGGGTCGGATATCTGAAACGCAGCACCATCCAAATTTCGAATTCAAATTTGGGCATGCACCCTCCATGGACACACCAACCTGTGCGACACAGCCATCAGACGGTCATCATAGATAAGAGGTCCAGCAGCCTCTTGCGGCAACCTAGGGACTACCGGGCTGCAGGTTTCTGGGCTACACAACTAGGGGGGGGTCTTCAGCCTCCAGGAATTTTCAATGAAGGATGACAGAGCACGCTCATTAAATCATGGGCTGTACATCTTTCAGCTAAGCAGGGAAAAAATCTCCTCTGGACCAGTGGGCTGTGCATTTCCAGCCAATCGGCCACCCACCCTGGGCTCCTGCGCTGCACATTATTAGCCAAAAGGGCACACACCTTGGGCGCTGGTGGCACGTATTCGACCCCCTTGTTCTGCGCTAGCTGCTTCTCAATCGTCCACTCGGGATCAGCTTTGAGCTTTGCGGCCTTGAAGTTCCTGTTAGAAGCAATATCAGGGTACTGAAGTTACATACACTGCTGACGTTCTGGTGAGAAGCAGAGTCAGACCAATGCCTTTTAGTGGGGGGTCACAGCGTACTGAGGTTACATCTAATGCTGATGTCCCTGTGAGAAGCACAGACAGGGCAATGCCCAACATGGTACCGGTTTAGTCACAGCGTGCATGTAAACAGCATTAGCCATGCTGTGAATATCATCCAGCCAATCTACCTCTTCGAAAGGGTCTACCAGGGCCAAGAGGAAGGACAGAGAACAGGAGAGTATCCACCATCCCCCCACATCATTCAATCTACAAACGAAGTACGCACGCCCTCGCTCCCGCCCTGCAGCCTCACCTATACGTGTTCTCCCTCTTGTTGTAGTCCTCATCCGACATGACATACTTATCCACCAAGCTCACGTCCTCCAACGCCCCATTTAGGGAGGAGGACAGCGGGTCGGTGTCAATGATGTGCAGCGTGTACCTGAGAAGAGGCAGGCGGCAAACAGGGATGAGGAGCAGGCAGCAGTGGGGGAATGAGCAGGAGCAGGGAGCAGTGGGGGGGATGACAAAGAACAGGCAGCAGCGTGTGTGTGGAGGAGCAGTCAGCAGCGGGCGTGTCGACCTCACCAAGATTGAAATATAAACCCAGACCCCAACGCGAATCCTTCCTCGGAGGCTCGTACCCAACCCAGTAAAACATCATGCAGGAATGCAGCTGCACTACCACAGCAGCTCCCCTTCACTCCCCTTGTGAAGCGGCAGCAGCAGCTAGGTGTCTCAGGGGTAAGCGGTTCAAACCCCTGAACCTGAACCCTGCGCCCATCCACAGTGAGGCGAGGAGTACCACCCAACCTGAAACCTGCACCATCTCGAGCCGGATCGTCCCAGAACTAAACTGCTCGGCTCAAGTGTAGACTAATACTCATGAGTACGGTTTGGTCTTTAGGGTTTTTGAGTTTAATACCCACAACATGCACCCACCCATCATGTGGCGAGTAGAAGCCGAGC
Organism: Limnomonas spitsbergensis; assembly: GCA_037349105.1. Taxonomy (NCBI): domain Eukaryota; kingdom Viridiplantae; phylum Chlorophyta; class Chlorophyceae; order Chlamydomonadales; genus Limnomonas; species Limnomonas spitsbergensis. The sequence continues at coordinate 1,330,300 of JAYJMM010000109.1, forward strand.
ATCTTGCTGTCATCGGCGAGTGTTGCGACCACGTTCTTCGCATCGTCTAGCAGCTGGATCATCATGGCTGAGGGGGATGTCCCGCAATGGAAGGACAGCTTCACTTTCACAGACTCAACCGACATCTGTCGTCACACACGGCGGTTTAAGAAAGGGTGCAAGATTCACAGGAGGGTTAGGAAGAAAAATGTGAGAGGGTACACGCTGTGTTCCAGGGATCATGGTTCTGTGAGAGGTGTGAAGGCCTTCGGATCTTGAAAGGTTTGCGGATTTGATCTTTAAGTATGGGACGATACGCTGTCAAAGCTTCATCAGGTGCTGACTGAGGGGCATGATGAGTTTACAATGCATGGGTGTGATCCAGGCTACAGACAGCGCCCTGCAATCCGCCAGCCGCAGCAGTGGCACACAACATCCACCCCTGACATTTAAATTTGAATCATGCTTGCTTCTTTGATCCCCACACACTTGTCAATCTAAAACTCTGGAGTTCAGCAAGCTGAAGGGTTTGTGCAACGCTTGTTTCCATGCATGCATGCATACTGCTCTTGTGCTTGCGAGTTCCTGTGCCTTTATGTCGCGCTCGCTGATGCAATGTCGCGCTCGCTAATGCAATTCTACGTGTACAGTGCTGCCGTCAACTCTGACTTGAAACACTTCCAACCCTCGAGACAATGTACCCAAGTAATATAATGTGTATAGCTTCCCCTCAACACTGTGACAAGGCTTTGGGTTGCATGCATTGACGGTGCAACAATTAGGGCCAAGTCTCATAACGTGTATGTTCCATGGTAAAGAGAAAAAACGATCTCGTCCTAGGAATCTGGATTTGACCAAGGGTTAACTTGACATGCAAGTTACACAGTGCCTTTTGCATGACATATGCATGCCCCCAAAAGCGTTTTCCGAAAGGGCCAGGCAGGGCAAACAGGACGAACAGAGAAACTTCAGTACATCGTAGCCTGGCCATGGCTTTGTCTTCACGGCAGCATGCCAGCAGTGCATCAGCCCCCCCTCAAAGTCACTCATGACAAAGCGAGCCATGAGAGTGCCCCATGCAGGCAAGCGTCACTCACGAATTTGTCAAGTCGGATCTCGAAGAAGCGCGCCATAAGGTTACTGTGCGTACAGTGAAGTAGCACGGTCGACTCGGCTTGATTCTGGGTGCCGCCTGATTGGACATAGTGCTTCAGCTGGTTGACGTCGTCCTTCGTGAGGAAGGGGGCGCTGCCGTCTGCCATGTTGACCGGAGACACTTGGACAGGTTTGAAATGGAAAACTGGGTGCGGGAACGGGGTAGATCGCCAGATTCAAAATCACGGGCGCGGGGATAGCAGCTCGAAGTTTGTTCGACGAAGACGTTGACGAAGTCCTCAGGAGGAATGGAACTAGGGAGGGATGAGGGTGTTTTGATTCGAGGAACAAGAGCTGCTGAGGTGCAATCAAGCTCGAATGATAGGAACCTTCCCCCAGCTTCATGTGTGGAACGTCAAGAGGGATGACGCGGCCGCGAGTGTGGTTCCGGAGGCATCAAGATAGCTAATGTCGTTACTGATCAGGTCGAATCATTTCCGCGTATCTCTGAGGATCCGCAGACAGACCATTGTTAACAGTCGTCGGCAACCCCGCGATTGCACCCCGGGTCTTACACCACCACACAGTCCCAATCCTGTCGAATAGAGCCACTCCTACCGGGGTCTCCTACCTACCTGGAAACCCACATTGCGAATACCATACGAGTTATTAAAAATGAGGTATAGCGTGAGCAGCCGCAGATCCTCGCTGATGCCAGCGAGCAGTCCGCTGTCAGCTGGAAAGGTCATGCGCCCCGCTGGCGTCAAGGCATCTCACCAACGACTGATGATGAACCAGTCTAGGATCCCGACTGGCAGGCCCTTCAGTGACGTGTCCACAGCTGCGAAGAGGAAGACTGGCGGGGGAGGCGGAGGAGCAGGCCCTGCCAAGGCACCCTCAGGTACCGGCTGTCATAATCTTCAGCATGGGACACGCCACTATGAGACCATACAATAGTGGCATGAATCTGCTGCTTTTGCAGCTGTTCTTTTGAGGCTTACTCGGGAGTGGTGGTGCATAGGACCCTCCCCCTGCATGGCACAGAAACAGGGCATGCTGCCGGAGGGGGCCAGTGAGTGTGCGGGTGTGCTGCCTCTTTTGAAAAAAACTCTTCGGGGGAAATCGTTCTTTAATTCGAATATTATGCAATATTTAGCATCATTGCTTCAGTGTGGAGGGTCTGACTGAGAACTGCATGGGAAATAGGGTGTGCTGAACAGGTTTCCTTACCTCAATGTACACGTAGCTCCATGATGCATGTAAGCATGGCTATTTCAGGGTAAAATCGGCGACCCACGGGCCGGTGCCTAGATGGCACCCCTATAGAGGGCAACTAGTCACAGGCACAGCCACAGATGCTCACAGGCCCTCATCAAAGGGCTCCAGACCAATGCTGGAGGCGGAATAGCCAGGACAAGGAAAGATGCATCATGGCCGCACAGAAAAAAATGACAAGAACACGCAGTAGGTAGCAAATAGCGTTTGCTCATATGAGCAGGCATGGTGCATCGGACTACGTGCATGGGGCTTATTATTTAAACGATTTATCCGCTATGACCGCTATGAAGTCATGCTTTGGCAGGAATAGGCGGGGCTCCCTTCACCTATTTACGCCTCAGTTTCAGAAACAGGCGACAATGGCCTTAATGAGCCACTGTGGCTTACAAGAAGACTGCTTTGGCCCCAATAGCAGGCTTCCTATGTCCTCAGATCCCAGGTCCGGGTTGAGTTCAAAAATAATTACAGTCCAGCGGGGCATCTCACTCGATGCAGTGGACAGGTGCCCGAAATCCAGTTCCGGCACAAAATGAACTAGAACAGTGAGGGAAGAAAGAGTGATCCCCCTGGAGAAGCAGCCAACACACAAGCACAGCATGGGAATGAACCCCATGGTGCAGAAGATTAAGCACCGCACACAAAACATGACGTGGGTGCAAAGGAGTTCAGTCTAGGGCATGGTTGTTCAATTCGTATGTAGGCAGTATTTCTGGCCTGTCTTAGCTATCCAAAAGTCCAGTTACCGAGCTAGAGAATTATAGGATTTACATGCTATACCAAGGTGCTGCAAGGAGCAAAGGAGTGGCCAAGTCTGACCGCCCTAAATCTCTTATATCCGTATCGCCTCTTGTATTCCCAGATCCTGATATACCCTCCTCCCAGATCCTGATATATTCCACCAACCTGTCATGGGCCGTCAGCAGGGATTCTTTTAGCGACATTCGGAATTTATGTTGGTTACCAGAAGCAGGGAGTTCTGAGGGCTTTCTTGGTGAAGAGCTCGCCGCATGCGCCGAATATTTCCCGATCCTAATTGATTTCGTCGGTTTTCGTTACTGCACTACTGACCCTCGGCTTCGCTGAATCAATTGTTATTTTTACCACTTTGGTTACGACTGGTAATCAGTAACCACTTAAAATCCCTGGCCATCAGGTGGCGGCTCCAACGGCGGCTCCAACGGCTCCTCGGCACCGCGTGCCAAGGGCGAGGTCAAGCAGGGAGGCGCGTACAAGGAGGAGACGCGCAAGATCATCCTCTCACTGGAAAAGATCCGCAAGGTGGACTTGCGCATGTGGCTTCAATGAACTCATGAGCTTTGATTGTTTACCGTTGGTTTTACGCCCGTCCTCCCCCCTCTTGTGCTCAGGTGACACCCTCGGGCAAGGAGCTCCTCAAGAACATCAACCTGGGTGCGTCACTCGTGGTACTTTAAAGTTGTTTTAGGGCAACTCTGATGTAAGGGCGCCTCCATTGGGGGTCATTGGGGTGACTTAATAACCTTGCTTTCATGGCACCCAGAGTGAAGTTCCGTGTGGGGTAGGGCGTGTGTGTGTGGTAGGCGGGGTGCAGGGAGGGGAAGCCCGAGATGCCTTCTTGGGGGCGCGGAAGCCTCCCTTGTTCGATGATTCCGGGGCGCGACAAGGGGCCTGTCACTTAGGGGGGCGGACCCCGTCACGTAGGGGGGCAGATCCATCCCTCCAAACAAGGGGTTTCAGAGGCCGGGACGGAGCTTCCCCCCGCCGGAAGTTCGACAGGAAAAAAAGTGAACTTTCCTTACGTATTAAAAAGCTCAAGTCCTGCACGCCTGTCATACTTTTTGCGGGGGAAAACCCATCCCAAGGGTCGACTGCGACCGTGTTTGACACCGAAACCATCGGCACGACTTGCATTTGAAAATTTCTAAGGTTTTAACTTAATCGTATGTATGTTTCCTTTGATGGTGCAGCGCTGTCATGAGTCATGACCGTTGAACCCTGATTCCCCTTGAGACTCGTAACCTGGATCCCTCACTGCTTTTTCATGTCCAGGCATGTATCTCGGGGCCAAGATCGGCGTGCTGGGCAGCAATGGGTCAGGTGAGCCTTAAACCCCAAAGCCATGCCGCAGCAATTAGTCCGGTGAGCCCTAAAACCTAGAGTCATACCGCCGCAATGCGTCAGGTGAATTCGTAACCCTTCAATCGTACGCAGGATATAGTCTGGTGCATCATAAACCCTGATGTCATACTGCAGCCACGGGTCAAGAGGTTTAGGATTTGGGTCATGAATCCTAACGTCGTACTGCAGCCACAGGCCAAGAGGTTCAGGGTTCAGTGTTTAGGGCATGAACCCTAATGGCGTACTACAGCCACGGGTCAAGTGCGCTGTTTATCCAGCCAGCCCATGTTCCAATGCTTTTTCAGGCCCTGAACCTCGACCCCAGCCCCCAAACACTGCCGTATATTCTTGACCTCAAACATAGGCCTCAAACCCTCTGGTCAAGTGTGAACCTTAGCCCCTGGACCCCAAATTATTTTCAAGCTGTACCCCTAACTCTCATCCCACTTATTTCCAAACCTCACCCCTTACCCTCATGCCATGAGGTTAGTCTACCCTGATGAACATGGGCTGGCATGGATACCAACTGCTGTGCTGTGTGAACCCTGTCCCCTTCTTTGTGCTCCTCGTCTCTGAACCCACAACCCTGTCCCCTTGTTTGTGCTCTTCGTCTCTGAACCCACAACCCTGTCCCCTTGTTTGTGCTCCTCGTCTCTGAACCCACAACCCTGTCCCCTTGTTTGTGCTCCTCGTCTTTAAACCTACAACCCTGTCCCCTTCTTTGTGCTCCTCGTCTTTAAACCCAAAACCCTGGACTCGTCCCCGTCAGGCAAATCTACCTTGATGAAGATCCTGGCTGGCATTGATACCAACTGTGAGGGGAACGTGCAGCTGAGTCCAGGCATTCGCATTGGATTCCTGGAGCAGGAGCCTGAGCTAAATGACGGTGCGTTGTCTGAGGGGCAAGGAGGGGGGAGGCCTCGGGAGGGAGTAGAGTTCAGGGGGCTTAGGGAGAGGGGTTAGGAAGCGGGAGGGACGAGGGGGGCCTAGCCCATGGGTGCGTGGTGATAAGGCATTGGCTGTTTCAAATGTTGTGATCTGCGCTTGTTTCTGCACCTGATACCTGGCTTCAGAATCTGGCCTCGAGATCTGAACCCGGGATCTGGGCTCAAGATCTAGTTCAAGATCTGAACCCAAGATCTGAACCTAAGATCTGAACCTGGGATCAGTGCATGAAATCTGGCCCTGCTGCTGCCCCCAGGTGCCACTGTGGGTGAGAACGTGGGCGTGGCCGTGAAGGCTGTACGCGACATGATTTCAGATTTTGAGGCCATCAGCGTCAAAATGGGCGAGCCAGGCGCAGACATCGATGCGCTCTCGTCCAAGATGGATCGGATGCAGGTGGGCTGCAAGTTGACGAGGCTTGTATTCTGACGTAGATTGGGTCTGTTCTCCCAAGCACGTGTTTCACACATACTGGATATGTTCACACATATTTGTGCCATTTGTTATACAGTATGTAATTATGTATGGGGCTTGCCTGCAAAGGGGCTAGTTTTTCTGATTTTAGGGACATGGGCTGGAGTGCCTGTGGACACGCTTTATAAAAGGAATCACAACTTCTCCGCAAGTGCTGGGGGGAACAGGAGCAACGCATGTCCTCGTCCGTGCAGCTATCTCACCATTGATTTCCCCATCGATTTCGACATGACATCCCCCAATGATTTCCCCATAGATTTCGACATGACATCCCCCAATGATTTCCCCATGGTTCCACGCCTGAGCTCTCGCCGAGCCTCTTCTCCCCCCTTACCCCTGCAGAACCAGCTGGATGCGATCAATGGTTGGGAGATTGAGCGCACACTGGATCAGGCCATGGAGTCCCTGAGGTGCCCACCGCCTGAAGCCCTGGTTGCAAACCTCAGCGGGGGTGAGAAGGGGGAGCATGAGGAGGGAAAGAGCTCCCTGGCAAGGAGCTTGTAATAGCCATCTAAACAGGTAAAATGATGTTTAATTTCAATTTTGTTGACAGGTGAGAGTGGGAGGCATGAGGAGGGAAAGAGCTTTGTGACCAGGAGGTTGCAGCAGCCCTGTGATTAGGGAATATGATATTTTATTTTGAATTTGTTGACAGGTGACTTCAATGAGGTGAGAAGCAGGGAAAGACCTCTCTGACGAGAAGCTTGCAATGGCCACCTGAACAGGAGCATCATGTGTAATTTCAGTTGTGTTCACAGGTAAGAATAGGAGATCAATGGGGGGGCAGAGGAGGGGAAGTGCCCTCTGACAAGGAGCTTGCAATGGCCATTTGAACAGAGTTTATGATTTCAATTGTTTTTTACAGGTGAGCGTCGCCGTGTAGCTCTGTGCCGCCTGCTGCTTGCCTCTCCTGACATCCTGCTACTGGATGAGCCGACCAATCACCTGGACGCCGAGTCAGTGGCATGGCTGGAGAGGTAGGACATGGAGGATGCATGCATGCCCTGAGGCCTGCATTGATTTCATGCTGTTTTCTCTGTATTTTATCATGACTATAGAAGTAAGTGTTCAAGCACCGTGAGTGGTGATGAGGCGCCGTGAGTGGTGTTGAAGCGCCGCGGCTGTGGCAGCCTCCATCAATGCTTTGCCAGCCTGGAACATCATAAAGATGAATGATGGCTTCAGCATTGTGTGGAAGATGATGCGAGGCAAATCAAGTGTACCGTGAAGTCCGCTCTCATCCCATGCTTGTTCATGAACCCTAGCAGAACACCGGCCTTAGATCCTGATCTCCATGATGATGAGAGGCCTTGGCAAATCAAGTGTACCGTCAAGTCCGCTTCCGTCCCGTGCTAATGCTTGAGCTTGAGCTTGTGCTAAACCTAGCTGGACACCAGCCTTAGATCCTGATCCCCATGATGATGATGGAGGGCAGTCCTCTGCACTCTGCAATTTTGAGTATTCTTAGTCACAAGGATGCAGCCTCCCTCCTAGTTTAGGGATTGGGGTTTCAATTTATTGAGCCCTGGACTCAGCCTACCCAGCAACATTTGCCTCAAACCCAGTCCATCAAAGGAGGGCTGGGTACATGGCCTGAGGATCGTTGTCCGTGAATGACCTTGGTTGTCCCTCCACACTTTATTTGACCCTCTTTCTGAATGAAACTTTGTCATATTTAGACAAAATTTGTATGTGAAAATGCCCTCCTCGTTGCAACAATAGCATGCTTCCACCCCAGGTTCTTGGCAGATTTCCGCGGCACCGTCGTCGCTGTCACCCACGACCGCTACTTCTTAGATAATGTCGCCGGCTGGATTCTGGAGCTGGACCGCGGCTCAGGCATTCCGTTTGAGGGCAACTACTCGGGTCAGTCCTGGGAGGGAGGGCCTCACCTCATAACTGGCTAAACTTCTTTCTGTGGTTATGGTTGAATGCTCTTGTCAGGACTGTGTGCGATACCTCGGCACGCCCTGTTCAGGACGGCAAACTGTAAGCACTGGACTCACCTGTCTGTTCATGCCTGAGGATGTACTGGTGTGCCACTGATGATTTCATCCCACTGCACTGGTATGTTTCAGAGTGGCTCAATGCCAAGAGCAAGCGCATGAAGCTGGAGGAGAAGAGCCAGTCTGCCCTCAGCAAGAACATCCAGACAGAGCTGGAGTTCATGAGCCAGAAGTGAGCATGAAGGGTGCATTGCGCCTACATGCCCGCTTGGGAAAATGTACTATGTCTACTTCTTAACTTACAGCTTCAAGCAAGAACATCCAGACAGAGTTCGATTTCATGAGCCAGAAGTGAGCATGAAGGGTGTATTGTATGATTTGTATGACAGCTTGAAGCAAGATCATCCAGACAGAGCTCGAGTTATGAGCCAGGCGTGAGAGCAGGACCTGTATTTCGGACAGCCTTTCAGTGAATTGCTGAATAATGCATTCCAGATCGTCCCTTTCTCCCATCCATGCCCCTCAATGTCTCTTCGTGTCCCTTCCTTTCCTTTTTGTGTACATCAAGGGCTTCTACACACACCTTGCACCAACCCTGAACTCGCCACTCTATCAAGAGCTTCAGGTATTATAATACTCACCCTAAGCCCTGTGCCCTGGTTGTGTCCGCTCGTTTATCCACTCATAAATTGTAATGTATTGACCGATGCCTGCCCCAGGGCCAAGGGTCAGCAGAAGAAGGGCCAAGCGCGTATGAGGCGGTACGACGATCTGGTCACACAAGCGACCGAGTATGTCAAGACAACCTCGGTGGGTTAGGGTTGGGAGTGTACTGCATCCCGGTGTGCTGAGGCGGTACAACGCGGTGGTCACACAAGCGACCAAGTTTGTCAAGACAACCTCAGTGGGTTAGGGTTGGGAGTGTACTGCATCCCGGTGTGCTGTGGCGGTACAACGCCCTGGTCACACAAGCGACCGAGTATGTCAAGACAACCTCGGTGGGTTAGGGTTGGGAGTGTACTGCATCCCGGTGTGCTGAGGCGGTACAACGCGGTGGTCACACAAGCGACCAAGTTTGTCAAGACAACCTCAGTGGGTTAGGGTTGGGAGTGTACTGCATCCTGGTGTGCTGTGGCGGTACAACGCCCTGGTCACACAAGCGACCAAGAATGTCAAGACAACTGGTGGGTTAGGGTTGGGAGTGTACTGCATCTTGGTGTGCTGTGGCGGTACAACGCCCTGGTCACACAAGCGACCGAGTATGTCAAGTCAACCGATGGGTCGGGTTGGGAGTGTACTGCATCCTGGTGTGCTGAGGCGGTATGACGACCTGGTCACACAAGCGACCGAGTATGTCAAGACAACCGACGTGGTATGTAATGGTCTTGCCGGCTCACTCTATGGCTCTACTGAAAACCTCACAATTAAAGTTGTTTTGGGGTGAGGGATTCAATATAATACTATTCTTGATTGGCAATGCCAGTTTCAGTCGGAAATTACGTTTTTTTCGTCTAATTTTGTTTGCCCCAGTGAAGCATCAAACACACAATTAATAATTACCCAAGGAAGGCAAGTCATACCTATGGTACCCCTGTTGATGAAGTTAGGCTAAGAGGGAGGGGGAGTTCTACCTTCAAAGCTACACATTTCAACCTGTCTGTCCCTTATTAGGCAAAATGGTATAATGTGCATCATGCAAAGTGTGCAACGACCGATCGCGACCCGTGGACCCCCCCCCCTGACACAATGAGGCTTCCTGCTCCTGACCCAGTGCCCCTGCAACTGCAACTGCCTACTCTGATCGCTCCAAGGGAAGGACCGTACCCCCTCCCCAAAGTGTAGGAAACTGATAGCCCCCACCCCTCCCCCCTCAAAAGGAAACAGACAATCCCCTCCCCTGTGCCCTCCTCCCCACCCCACCCCTCCCCTGCCCCTCCCCACCCTGCCCCCGTGCCCTCTCCCTTCAGGTGGATAGCATCATCATCCCTGTGGGACCTCGCCTGGGGAACATCGTGGTGGATGCAAACGCAGTCTCTAAGGCGTTCGATGGCCGCATGCTGGTGGAGAACCTCAACTTCTCGATTCCACCTGGAGCAGTCGTGGTGAGAGGAACAGTAGGACTGGACGCACGATGGATAGCGCAAAAGTCATGTTTGATGCATTTGTTGGATTTCCTATTTTGTGACTCGCCTGACGACGCACGCAACAAAATTCTCTTCTGGTGGCCATACGTCATGATCCCTGATGCCTGGCGTCCCTGTCCTTGACCTGACTACATACACCGGCAGGGTCTAAGGGTTTTGGTTTTCAATCCTAGGTTCAAATCCTAAGCCCTCAACCCTGGTGTCCCTGTCCTTGACCTTGCTTCATACACTGGCAGGTTTAAGGGTTCAGGTTTCAAACTCTTAATCCTAATCCCTTGCGTCCCTGTCCTTGACCTGGCTTTATGCACCGGCAGGACACACTAAAGATTCTTGAGACCCCTTAAACCCCTCTTAAACCTGCCTGGTGTGTCTAGGGTATCATCGGCGGCAACGGAGCCGGCAAGTCCACTCTGTTCCGCATGATCATGGGTCAGGACACCCCTGATGCTGGGACCCTGACGCTGGGGGAGACCGTCGTGCCCATGTACGTCGACCAGAGCCGCGAGCTGCTGAACGCAGACAAGACTGTGTTTGAGGAGATCGCCGAGGGAGCCGAAGAGGTGACGATACGAATGCAGCTATCTGTTGCAGCTTTTACGTGGCGTCTTATGATTTGAATTCGAAGTTTGATTTGCGACTGAGCTTAGCGCGCGAAGGGCACATTTGTCGAATCTAAATTCAAAATTGAATTTGAATTCAGGTGGACCTGAACGGCAGGAAGGTCTCTGCGCGTGGCTACTGTAGCTGGTACAATTTTAAGGGACCGGACCAGTCCAAGAAGGTGCGTTTGTCTTAAATATCAGGGATAGTCGATGGTGGGGGGAGTCTCTGTCGGGGATGTACCTGCTTGTAGCAGGAATCTAACGAGTGCTCATGCAGTTTGCCAGTATCTGGGCAGGCCGCGGGCCCCATGTGCGGCCAGCCATGCTGCTTTTGCCACCCCGCTAAGGCTGTTCAAGGCTTGGCCCCAATCGGGACATTGGCAGCCGCGGAGCATCTCACCAAGGGTCTCCCTCGTAGCCGGAACAATAGGCACCATGCCACCATGTGGCCTCCATCGCTTAGGAATTCCTAACTTAATCAAATGGCTGTCTAGCTAGACACGGCCACAGCCCATCCAGGCTTATGTTTCCTGTCCAGACTCGACCACTGCACCCTTCTGGAGCACTGCACTTGTGCACAGCTCAAATCGGCTAGGCATCTGTGGCGTAGGCGTAGGCGTACACCTATACCCTTATCCCCACCATGAGTCTGTGATGCAGGTGAAATCCCTATCCCTTACACCCTAACCTCACCCGTGATGCAGGTGTAACCCCTATCCCTTAATTCCTAACCTCACCCGTGACGCAGGTGTAACCCCTAAACCTTAATTCCTAACCTCACCCGTGACGCAGGTGTTACCCCTAAACCTTAAACCCTACCGTCACGATGTAGGTGGGGCTCGCTCTCAAGTGGCGAGCGCAACGGCCTTCATCTGTGGCCTACACCCACCCGTGACTTCGTGACCTAGGTGGAACCTCTATCCCTTAAACCCCGACCCCCCCGCGTGACGCAGGTGGGCTCGCTCTCAGGTGGCGAGCGCAACCGCCTGCATCTGGCCAAGACGCTCAAGCAGTCGGGGAACCTGCTGCTGCTGGATGAGCCGACCAACGACTTGGTGGGTGCATGGCGGCTGACAGAGGCCCACCTAGTCCGTCGTGGACTTAAGGAGGGAATGGGTTAGGGGCAGGAGTCTGAGGGCAAAGGGATTTGGCGACAAGGGCTGATTGGAAAGGAAGTGTCAAAACTCAACTGGGCAGTTTCGCCTCTAACCAAAGGCTTGTATCCATTGGTGTCCTTAACTTGGAAATGCGGACATCTGACATTTACTGTAATCAGAAAAAATACCTAAAAATGCTGTAGATGTACCTCGCGGCATAGTTGCCCTGGTTCAGGGGTGAGGAATGCATTGAAATGCTCGTTATCAATTGTCGACGCTAGTCTTTAGTCAAAAATTAAGAGTCGTGGTTTATCATGTGCATATCATGTGTACCGAGGTCAGCTGTATAATAAATAAATAAAATTGTTCCCGAGGCAAGGGCTATTCAAATCTAAAGTACAGGACCTTAATGAAATGGCATTCGAAATAATATATCTGGATCCATTCTTATACTGCCATCAGTTAGTTTCAAACGTGAGATCTGAGCCCTAAACAAACTGAATATGGACCTGAAATCCTTATCTAAACAATCTGGCAACTATTTGGCACCCCTTCTCCCCTTCGCCCCTCAGGATGTTGACACCTTGCGATGCCTGGAAGATGCAATCGACAACTTCGCCGGCAGCGTCCTGATCGTTTCGCACGACCGCTGGTTCCTGGACAGAGTGGCCACGCACATCATGGCCTATGAGGGCGATAGCAAGGTGGGGCGCAGTGATTTGGAAACGGCGTGACGGTAACGGCGCGGATGTGGCTTCGGCCCAGGCTGTGCTGTTTCCTTAACCCTCACGCCCCCCACGGGGCGTAGCTTTCTTTCTCTCTTTCTCTCCTGTTCTGCTTATGCTATGGGGTTCATACACACGCCACTCGTCTGTGGTTGTGTGATGTTTGCTTGCCCAGGGCGGGGGTCGCTGTTTTATCGCTGGCTGTCCTAGTGTATTTCAGTGCTCGTACCGGTTCGCGGGCACATGTCCCATGCATCAAATGTGTTGCTATGGTGGACTGTTAAAACTTCAAAACATATTTGTAAACGACTCCCCCCGCCCTGAACTAAACGTTGACCCAGCACTGTATGCTTTATGACTCCGGTGACATGACCATGCACTGATCTACCTCAAGTTTATTTTCTTCCAACGGGACAGTTGGGCGCCCACGCGGCCGAGCCTTTTTGAGCAGGGCCCAGAGGTGTAATGTCATTGACTGACCTAGCACTCCCTGCCCACTGTCCCAGGTCACATGGTTTGAAGGCGGGTATACAGACTATGAAGAAGACCGCAAGCGACGCGGCCTCAATGCTGTCGCACCCACGCGTGTCAAGTTCCGCAAGCTGGCCAACGTTTGAGGAGCCTGCTGATATTTCTCTGGAAAGAAGCTTCATCTTTGTATCATGTGTGACCATAACATGGCTATACGGGGACATCGAGTGGTGTGCCGCCAGATGATAACACTTTTCCAAATGCCGCCCTCCCTCCTGGCCCTACCCTCATCCCGTATAGGATACCGGTGTATCTGTTACATCTTGTTGATATACAGTTAATGCAGTTCTTTCTTGTCAGAAATCTGTCAGAGCGGTGTAAAGCTGTTTTTCTGATATTTTCAGTGCTGAAGGTGCCAGCAGGCACATGCCATGGGAAGCCCGCAAACCCACAAGAAGACAATCAGCCAGCCGCGCTCACCCCTTGGGCTGTCGACAATTTTCCTGGTGCCATGGATCCGTTATTGCAGCCTCCTGGGTATTGGGGGGGTCGCATGAATGCATGGGCTGCATCCAATTATCTTCCAATGCATGAGAGAGAGCCCCGGGCTTCATCCAATTCTCTTCCGATGCATGGACGCAAAACAAATGGGTGGGGGTGCTACATAAACCCAAAAGGCGTGTCACCTATTTTAATACCTAGTTGTTGCACCACCGATTTCAGACTGAAATCTCTGACTGAAATCGATGGGTGCTGTACCGTGTGAGCTGTGCATGAGTCATCAGGGTCAGTGTCCACATGGGGTGTGACAGCAGCCAAGCTGGATGTTAGCTAGGATAATGCAGGCAGTCATGTCAACGACGTTACACCTCTGGGCCCACAGTCAGTTATGTGATGACAGATAACTACCTATGTATTGCCTACCTGTCTGGGTGGACGGCAGATGGGTGGGGAAATCCTACACCACACACCCGCATTCAAACAAACATCCCCGGCCATGTCACTCTTTCAAAAAGCCTCAGCGAGAGTCCCAGGCGTCAGTATTTTTCCGCCCTTCGCGACATAAAGCCTGCCTCGACAGGTACATACACACACTGGCTGAGGTATGCTTCAGTCCAAGATTTCGAGAGGCCATGGCGTTGCATTCGGTCGCAGCAGCAACCGGATCGGACTCAGCGGAGGCCGGCTCCTGTCTGTTCGGGTCGCTTGCGCAAGCCCCCTCGATATCTTTAAGCGAGGGGACAAGGCGAGGAAGCCTCCCTCGGGGTTCAGATTCGACGGGACGATGCTGCGATGGGTCAGTGTTCCAGCAGCGTTCCAAACGCAACCAACAAAACGCGCATATATACGGTACCCACACAAAAGTTATTTACCAACGCATGACCGAAACTGGTTCGTGCGCTCTGTAGCCTGTGAACCGGTACACATTGCATTCTCGAACAAGGGTGTTAAAAGTTAAAACGGCTGTTTCCTTCATCGGGTTTGCTCGACTGTCTCCATGCAACACTGTTGTGGTGTTGCATGGCTGATTGCTGCATGGTGTCTGGCTGCATGTCTGCACGGTGCCTAGCTGCACCATGCCTGGCTGCACGGTGCGGCTGCATGGTGCCTAGCTGCATGGTGCCTGGCTGCAATGTGCATGGCTGCACGGTGCATGGCTGCACGGTGCATGGCTGCACGGTGCATGGCTGCACGGTGCATGGCTGCATGGTGCATGGCTGCATGGTGCCTAGCTGCATGGTGCCTGGCTGCACGGTGCCTGGCTGCATGGTGCCTGGCTGCACGGTGCCTAGCTGCATGGTGCCTGGCTGCACGGTGCCTAGCTGCATGGTGCATGGCTGCATGGTGCCTGGCTGCACGGTGCCTATCTGCATAGTGCATGGCTGCATGGTGCATGGCTGCATGGTGCCTGGCTGCATGGTGCCTGGCTGCATGGTGCATGGCTGCAAGCTGCCTGGCTGCAAGGTGCATGGCTGCAAGCTGCCTGGCTTCATGGTGCATGGCTGCAAGCTGCCGGGCTGCATGGTGCATGGCTGCAAGCTGCCGGGCTGCATGGTGCATGGCTGCACGCTGCCTGGCTGCCTGGCTGCATGCTGCATGACTGTGGCTGCCATGCCCACTGCTGTTTCCAGTGTGCATCAGACCAATTTGGGTTAGACCTTGGGTAAGACCGGACAGCCAATGCTGGGACAATGGGTACCAAACCGTACAGCTACTGAAGTGCAGCATACTGGAAGTGTGTTACCGGTACTGGTACTTCATGATGATGATTGATGACTGGTCACAGCATTGCCAACCAGTTACGTCACAAACCCCCAAGACCTTGGCCGGAGAATCTATCTTATTATTTCGTTTTCCTTTTCTGCCTGCAGGTAAAGGATGATAGGGTGGGAGAGGTGTCCATGGATGATATCATGATACAGCCCAAGTCAGGATCTGCGTACACGGCAAGTGTTGAGTGTCCAGGCTGATGGGGTCACTCCGCACTGAAGCGGTGAACATGTGAATATTCAGGCAAATGTGAATGTGAATATGTGGTGCAAGCGCAGTGCAGAGACAGGACAGGAGGACGGTACACAAAATGTGCAGGCAATACATTATGCACAGCTGTGCCTTGAAAGCCAAACGGTCTCTACACTGCATGAGCATTGGGCTCAAAAGGGGTGGGCAAAACATAAGTGGATGCATTTCAGCGTCAGACATGTCTTGTCAAGATTTATGATTTATGATGGACGAAAAGGGTGGAGTGTTAAGGGTTAACACACACATTAAAAAGGGGGCCTGGGTGGCTGGGGCACGTCTGTGAGCTCCCCAGCACGACTCCACCCTCTCACACCTGAAATCGAATTCACACAAGTGACAAGTTAGTAAGTTACCTGACCAGCCTCCTTCCGCTTCATTTTACAATTCCACACTTTCCTGTGCGTCAAGCTGCCTCTGCTTGACTGCTGGACTGTCCCTCTGCTCTGAAGGTGTGGCCGGTGGTGCACTCACTGCTGGCGGAGAAAAAACTCAAAGCTGTCAGCCCAAAGGAGGTGCGCTGCCCTCGCAGTGAACTGATTGTCATTTGTTCTGGCTGGGTGTTTCCAGAAAGCAAGCGCTGCGCCAGATCACATCCTCCCCGGTGCTATCTCTTGTTTAATGGCATTATAAATTGCATTATAATTCATAAACTGCTAACCATTTTGCACTTTTCGTAAGCCTATACTTATCATCCCTAGTATTTCTGTTACCCCTCGTCGAACGCCGCGCTTAAACGCTGTCACCATGAATTTTAATTCATTATTGCATACCGGCAACGGATAGGTGAAGACTGCAGTCCTGTCTGCACCTGCCCTACTGCACTAGAGATTCTTATTTTGAAGGTTGGGAAGTTGAAAACCGGTGGGCCAAAATAAGGCCAATGCTGCCCCCTTCACCCTGAAGGTAGAAGTATGAACCTTCAATCTAAACATGACAGCAGTCTACCCCTCTGGCCTCATGTGTTCTCCTGACCCATCCGAACGCCCTGACTGGCCTCACAGACAATGTCCCAAGGCCAAGGGTGTTGACCCTTATCCCTTAACCCTGGATCTTGAAGCCTGACAGGCCTTGCAGATGATGTCCCAAGGCCAAGGGTGTGAACCCTTATCCCTTAACCCTGGATCCTGACAGGCCCTGAAGATACTGTCCCAACCCCAAGGGTGTGAACCCTTATCCCTGAACCCTGGATCCTGGAACCTGAACCCTGGATCCTGGACCCTGAACCCTGACAGGCCCTGAAGAAGCTGTCCCAAGGCCAAGGGTGTGAACTCTGATCCCTGAACCCTGGATCCTGGACCCTGAACCCTGACATACCCTGAAGATGCTGCCCCAAGGCCAAGGGTGTGAACCCTGATCCCTGAACCCTGGATCATGAGCCCTGAACCCTGACAGGCCCTGAAGAAGCTGTCCCAAGGCCAAGGGTGTGAACCCTGATCCCTGAACCCTGGATCCTGGACCCTGAACCCTGACATGCCCTAAAGATGCTGCCCCAAGGCCAAGGGTGTGAACCCTGACCACTGAACCCTGGATCATGAACCCTGGCAGGCCCTGAAGATGCTGTCCCAAGGCCAAGGGTGTGAACCCTGATCCCTGAACCCTGGATCATGAACCCTGAACCCTGTCAGGCCGTAAATATGCTGTCCCAAGGCCAAGGGTGTGAACCCTGATCCCTGAACCCTGGATCATGAACCCTGAACCCTGTCAGGCCGTAAATATGCTGTCCCAAGGCCAAGGGTGTGAACCCTGAACCCTGGATCCCTGAACCCTGAACCCTGACAGGCCCTGAAGATGCAGTCCAAAGGGTGGACCCTGGTGGATGTGAGGATTGCTGCCGATTATGAAAAGCTTCACTCCCAAGGTGATGAGCTGGAGATGGAATATGGGGGTCGGGGTACAGGGTTTGGAGCTAGGGTGTAGGGTATGTGGCTGAAAGATGGGGGGCAGGGTATAGGGTTTGGGGGCTAGAGTGTAGGGTTTGGGGCTGGGGTTGAGGGTATGTGGCTGGAATATGAGGATTAAGGGCTAGGATATTTTGTTCGGGGGCTGGGGTATGGGGGCTAGGGTGTAGGGTATGGGGACAGGGGTATGGAGGCTGTAATAAATGAGCAGGCGCACCCTGGGCATTGATAAGAGAGTTTCCTATTGGGGATTGAGCTGGATGGGGTCTGGGGTGGAGGTTATCCATCTTGATGCCCCCCAACCCCCACACCCCACCTGCCCGCTCCATGCCACCCCAACCCTCAAACCCCACCTGTTGGGGGTTGAGCTGGGTGGGGTCTGGGGTGGAGGTATTGTTTGAAGCCTGAACCCTGAACCTGCATGTTCTCTGCAATCCGGTGGAGGTCCCTTGTGCCTTTTGGTGGTTAAATCGGCCCTACCGTTGAACATGATTCCTTGATGCTGCTTTAGAGATTTTGTGAGGCCTAAACCCTGAACCTGCATGCTCTCTGCTATCAGGTGCCGTCAACATCCCGGTGTTCAGATACGTGCAAGGAGACTCCTTCTGGTGAGATCCCTTTATGCATGGACACTCATCTTGATTACATGGGTTCAGGGTTTAGGGTTAGGGTTTAGGATTTATTTGTTTTCCGTGCAAGGAGGCTAATTCTGGTGAGACAGCTGAGATCCGTTAATGCAAGGACGCTTATTTCGACCAGACATTTATTTCCTCCCGTGAGTTGAGGCTCATTCAGGGGAGATGCCTGAAGCACTGCACGCAGAGAGACTCATACTGGTGACATCCCTTTGATGAACCGCCTGGTGGGCTCTGTTGTACATCCCTGTTTTACATCCCTGTTGTACATCCATATTGTACATCCCTGTTGTACATCCCTGTTGTACATCGCTGTTGTACATCCCTGTTATACATCCCTGGTGGACTCTGTCCACTGGCCTCTTCTTTTTACATCCCTGGAGAGCGTACCAAGGGGGGGGGTGGCCTGGGGGAACTGAAAGTTCGCCAAGAGTTTTCACGGAAATAGAACTTTCGGTTCCCCTTAGCCGACCCCGCCCTCGCTTACCTTTCCTTCATTCCCTCTACTGGCCTCGCATGTATTTCCAATGAGCTGTTCAAGATTTTCTGCATGGGGGACCCTTGTCTGCGCAATGAGCCGGTCACTCATACGCCTCCTGGTAGACATCTTCTCCCCTACATGGATGTCCAGAATTTAATTAGTCGGGG
Source organism: Limnomonas spitsbergensis (assembly GCA_037349105.1). Lineage (NCBI taxonomy): Eukaryota > Viridiplantae > Chlorophyta > Chlorophyceae > Chlamydomonadales > Limnomonas > Limnomonas spitsbergensis. The sequence continues at coordinate 1,348,857 of JAYJMM010000109.1, forward strand.
CACTCCTAGCGGTATGAGAGTGAGGGGAACAGGGCAGAATATGCAGACTGACCTGAGTGAGGGGAACAGGGCAGTCTCTGCATATTCTTTGTTACTGCCTCGGGTTTTCTAGGGTTGTAAGGCCAGCCTATCACTGTGCAAAGTCCAAGCAAAATAAAAGAATTCATTACTCACCCCTATGCACTCGTTGGCAGGGACAATGTCAAGAAGGTGACCATGGCCGGGTTTGCTATGAAGGCAACAGGTGGGTGGGCTGTGCACCAGCCGAGCAAGTTGAACTTCGTGGAGGGGAGTTCTTTCGAACGATCTTCCATATGAATATTAATTTATAAACCACACATTTGGGTCTAAGTACCTACGGTGAGGGTCCAAGCACAATATTAGGGTCCCAAACGGTAAAGTGCGAAGCACCCTTACCGCCTGGGACCCCAATTTTGTGCTTGGAGCTCGAGGAGTTTCATGGAATGGTGGTAATTGGCATTTGGATAGATACAGTCCTGGAGATGTACTAGCAGAAGTATCGACAGCCGGACTGGTTGCACTGCTGAGACAGCTTTTCTTATAGGCAAGGGTCAAGAGAAAGATCCTGAGCAGGATCCAAAACAGGATCCAAAAGAGGATCTAGATCCAGGATTCAAAACAGGATTTGGATCCAGGCTCTGCGGATCTGGCGCCTTCAGTTGCACCATGCGCTGCTGGCCCATGGGCCACCACTGGCCCACACTCAGTCAGCAGCACCCCGATTTTTGAATTGAGCGTCCAGGGTTAGCGGTGCGAACAAAGCAAGTTTATGATCCCAGCACCTCACATGTTGTGGGATCCGTAGCTTGCATCTCTTATTTGAATCTGCCCACTGAGCCGCCTGCGACTCAGCAGAAAGGGATTTACCAGCTAGAGTGGTTGGCCCCCAAAGGGGGACAGTGCTATTGGTGTTGGAGGTAATGAGGGAGGGGGCAGGGAGGAAAGGATGATGCAAATGTGACCACACTCAAGCAAGCACGTTTATTATCCCAGAGCACCCCACACCATTTCATTCTTCGACGCATGTGTTGCAGAGCGGGATCCAGACTACGCGGGTACGGTGGCGTCAAGGCTGAAAAAGGGCCAGAAGATCATGCTCATGTGCGCCATTGGTGAGTACCCTTTTGCCAGGCAATATTTCAGGGCTGCCTTGAGCTGAGGGTGTGGGGAGGGGAGGCTGTTCTGTTTTCGTGCTGTTTTCAACCCATCACCAGTTGAAAATTTCAACTGGGCCCCCTGATACAGCTTTCGCCTCCATTGATGCTGGCACTCTCTGCTGAAACACATCCTCTCTGCTGGAACTCAGTTTTGTCTTGCGCCTGGGCTAGGAACAGGGGGATAACAACGGGGTTGTGCATGCATGATTTTTTTTGCAGCATGGTGTAGGAATTTGTGTCTATATAGGTGCGGTGCTGAACCCATAGTATCTGTTGCTTCAACGTTTGGCAGCCTGTTGTACAAAGGAACTGGCTACGCCCCTCTGTCTTTTCCCCCATTGTACCCTCTCCTCTCGTGCTTGTTGTCTTGAATCCCTCAAACCCTGGGGGGGAATGTTAAGGAGTCTGAGGTGAGGGACAGATTGTTTTTCGCCAGGCCCAAAGGTATTCCGGATTTATGTCTCCTCTCTGGTTTCCCTAGATTTAACAAACCATAAATTGTTGCTTTTTTAATCCTGAAACCAACCCCCCTGCTACCTGATGTCATCCAGGGGGTACATTGGTCACCAAAGTGACGATCCGACCCGATAAGTACCCTGACGGCATTGAGGACCCGGAACGCAACTTTGGGCGTGAGAGCCGCTCCCTGAAGGCGGCCTACGAGCTGATGCTGGTAAGCAGGATAGTGAGGCGGCTTATGAGCTGATGCTGGTAAGCAGGATAGTGAGGCGGCTTATGAGCTGATGCTGGTAAGCAGGATAGTGAGGCGGCTTATGAGCTGATGCTGGTAAGCAGGATAGTGAGGCGGCTTATGAGCTGATGCTGGTAAGCAGGATAGTGAGGCGGCTTATGAGCTGATGCTGGTAAGCAGGATAGTGAGGCGGCTTATGAGCTGATGCTGGTAAGCAGGATAGTGAGGCGGCTTATGAGCTGATGCTGGTAAGCAGGATAGTGAGGCGGCTTATGAGCTGATGCTGGTAAGCAGGATAGTGAGGCGGCTTATGAGCTGATGCTGGTAAGCAGGATAGTGAGGCGGCTTATGAGCTGATGCTGGTAAGCAGGATAGTGAGGCGGCTTATGAGCTGATGCTGGTAAGCAGGATAGTGAGGCGGCTTACGAGCTGATGCTGGTAAGCAGGATAGTGAGGTGGCTTATGAGCTGATGCTGGTAAGCAGGATAGTGAGGCGGCTTATGAGCTGATGCTGGTAAGCAGGATAGTGAGGTGGCTTATGAGCTGATGCTGGTAAGCAGGATAGTGAGGCGGCTTACGAGCTGATGCTGGTAAGCAGGATAGTGAGGTGGCTTATGAGCTGATGCTGGTAAGCAGGATAGTGAGGCGGCTTATGAGCTGATGCTGGTAAGCAGGATAGTGAGGCGGCTTACGAGCTGATGCTGGTAAGCAGGATAGTGAGGCGGCTTATGAGCTGATGCTGGTAAGCAGGATAGTGAGGCGGCTTATGAGCTGATGCTGGTAAGCAGGATAGTGAGGCGGCTTACGAGCTGATGCTGGTAAGCAGGATAGTGAGGTGGCTTATGAGCTGATGCTGGTAAGCAGGATAGTGAGGCGGCTTATGAGCTGATGCTGGTAAGCAGGATAGTGAGGCGGCTTATGAGCTGATGCTGGTAAGCAGGATAGTGAGGCGGCTTATGAGCTGATGCTGGTAAGCAGGATAGTGAGCCGGCTTACGAGCTGATGCTGGTAAGCAGGATAGTGAGGCGGCTTACGAGCTGATGCTGGTAAGCAGGATAGTGAGGCGGCTTATGAGCTGATGCTGGTAAGCAGGATAGTGAGGCGGCTTACGAGCTGATGCTGGTAAGCAGGATAGTGAGGCGGCTTATGAGCTGATGCTGGTAAGCAGGATAGTGAGGCGGCTTATGAGCTGATGCTGGTAAGCAGGATAGTGAGCCGGCTTACGAGCTGATGCTGGTAAGCAGGATAGTGAGCCGGCTTACGAGCTGATGCTGGTAAGCAGGATAGTGAGGCGGCTTACGAGCTGATGCTGGTAAGCAGGATAGTGAGGCGGCTTATGAGCTGATGCTGGTAAGCAGGATAGTGAGGCGGCTTATGAGCTGATGCTGGTAAGCAGGATAGTGAGGCGGCTTACGAGCTGATGCTGGTAAGCAGGATAGTGAGGCGGCTTATGAGCTGATGCTGGTAAGCAGGATAGTGAGGCGGCTTACGAGCTGATGCTGGTAAGCAGGATAGTGAGGCGGCTTATGAGCTGATGCTGGTAAGCAGGATAGTGAGCCGGCTTACGAGCTGATGCTGGTAAGCAGGATAGTGAGGCGGCTTATGAGCTGATGCTGGTAAGCAGGATAGTGAGGCGGCTTATGAGCTGATGCTGGTAAGCAGGATAGTGAGGCGGCTTACGAGCTGATGCTGGTAAGCAGGATAGTGAGGCGGCTTATGAGCTGATGCTGGTAAGCAGGATAGTGAGGCGGCTTATGAGCTGATGCTGGTAAGCAGGATAGTGAGGTGGCTTATGAGCTGATGCTGGTAAGCAGGATAGTGAGGCGGCTTATGAGCTGATGCTGGTAAGCAGGATAGTGAGGCGGCTTATGAGCTGATGCTGGTAAGCAGGATAGTGAGGCGGCTTACGAGCTGATGCTGGTAAGCAGGATAGTGAGGCGGCTTATGAGCTGATGCTGGTAAGCAGGATAGTGAGGCGGCTTATGAGCTGATGCTGGTAAGCAGGATAGTGAGGCGGCTTATGAGCTGATGCTGGTAAGCAGGATAGTGAGGCGGCTTATGAGCTGATGCTGGTAAGCAGGATAGTGAGGCGGCTTATGAGCTGATGCTGGTAAGCAGGATAGTGAGGCGGCTTACGAGCTGATGCTGGTAAGCAGGATAGTGAGGCGGCTTATGAGCTGATGCTGGTAAGCAGGATAGTGAGGCGGCTTATGAGCTGATGCTGGTAAGCAGGATAGTGAGGCGGCTTACGAGCTGATGCTGGTAAGCAGGATAGTGAGCCGGCTTACGAGCTGATGCTGGTAAGCAGGATAGTGAGGCGGGTTACAAGCTGATGCTGGTAAGCAGGATAGTGAGGTGGCTTACGAGCTGATGCTGGTAAGCAGGATAGTGAGGCGGCTTATGAGCTGATGCTGGTAAGCAGGATAGTGAGGCGGCTTACGAGCTGATGCTGGTAAGCAGGATAGTGAGGTGGCTTACGAGCTGATGCTGGTAAGCAGGATAGTGAGGCGGCTTACGAGCTGATGCTGGTAAGCAGGATAGTGAGGCGGCTTACGAGCTGATGCTGGTAAGCAGGATAGTGAGGTGGCTTATGAGCTGATGCTGGTAAGCAGGATAGTGAGGCGGCTTATGAGCTGATGCTGGTAAGCAGGATAGTGAGGCGGCTTATGAGCTGATGCTGGTAAGCAGGATAGTGAGGCGGCTTATGAGCTGATGCTGGTAAGCAGGATAGTGAGGCGGCTTATGAGCTGATGCTGGTAAGCAGGATAGTGAGGCGGCTTATGAGCTGATGCTGGTAAGCAGGATAGTGAGGCGGCTTACGAGCTGATGCTGGTAAGCAGGATAGTGAGCCGGCTTACGAGCTGATGCTGGTAAGCAGGATAGTGAGGCGGCTTATGAGCTGATGCTGGTAAGCAGGATAGTGAGGCGGCTTATGAGCTGATGCTGGTAAGCAGGATAGTGAGGCGGCTTATGAGCTGATGCTGGTAAGCAGGATAGTGAGGCGGCTTACGAGCTGATGCTGGTAAGCAGGATAGTGAGGCGGCTTATGAGCTGATGCTGGTAAGCAGGATAGTGAGGCGGCTTACGAGCTGATGCTGGTAAGCAGGATAGTGAGGCGGCTTACGAGCTGATGCTGGTAAGCAGGATAGTGAGGCGGCTTATGAGCTGATGCTGGTAAGCAGGATAGTGAGGCGGCTTACGAGCTGATGCTGGTAAGCAGGATAGTGAGCCGGCTTACGAGCTGATGCTGGTAAGCAGGATAGTGAGGCGGCTTATGAGCTGATGCTGGTAAGCAGGATAGTGAGGCGGCTTATGAGCTGATGCTGGTAAGCAGGATAGTGAGGCGGCTTACGAGCTGATGCTGGTAAGCAGGATAGTGAGCCGGCTTACGAGCTGATGCTGGTAAGCAGGATAGTGAGGCGGCTTATGAGCTGATGCTGGTAAGCAGGATAGTGAGGCGGCTTACGAGCTGATGCTGGTAAGCAGGATAGTGAGGCGGCTTATGAGCTGATGCTGGTAAGCAGGATAGTGAGGCGGCTTACGAGCTGATGCTGGTAAGCAGGATAGTGAGGCGGCTTACGAGCTGATGCTGGTAAGCAGGATAGTGAGGCGGCTTACGAGCTGATGCTGGTAAGCAGGATAGTGAGGCGGCTTATGAGCTGATGCTGGTAAGCAGGATAGTGAGGCGGCTTACGAGCTGATGCTGGTAAGCAGGATAGTGAGGCGGCTTACGAGCTGATGCTGGTAAGCAGGATAGTGAGGCGGCTTATGAGCTGATGCTGGTAAGCAGGATAGTGAGGCGGCTTACGAGCTGATGCTGGTAAGCAGGATAGTGAGCCGGCTTACGAGCTGATGCTGGTAAGCAGGATAGTGAGGCGGCTTATGAGCTGATGCTGGTAAGCAGGATAGTGAGGCGGCTTATGAGCTGATGCTGGTAAGCAGGATAGTGAGGCGGCTTATGAGCTGATGCTGGTAAGCAGGATAGTGAGGCGGCTTATGAGCTGATGCTGGTAAGCAGGATAGTGAGGCGGCTTATGAGCTGATGCTGGTAAGCAGGATAGTGAGGCGGCTTATGAGCTGATGCTGGTAAGCAGGATAGTGAGGCGGCTTATGAGCTGATGCTGGTAAGCAGGATAGTGAGGCGGCTTACGAGCTGATGCTGGTAAGCAGGATAGTGAGCCGGCTTACGAGCTGATGCTGGTAAGCAGGATAGTGAGGCGGCTTATGAGCTGATGCTGGTAAGCAGGATAGTGAGGCGGCTTATGAGCTGATGCTGGTAAGCAGGATAGTGAGGCGGCTTATGAGCTGATGCTGGTAAGCAGGATAGTGAGGCGGCTTACGAGCTGATGCTGGTAAGCAGGATAGTGAGGCGGCTTACGAGCTGATGCTGGTAAGCAGGATAGTGAGCCGGCTTACGAGCTGATGCTGGTAAGCAGGATAGTGAGGCGGCTTATGAGCTGATGCTGGTAAGCAGGATAGTGAGGCGGCTTATGAGCTGATGCTGGTAAGCAGGATAGTGAGGCGGCTTATGAGCTGATGCTGGTAAGCAGGATAGTGAGGCGGCTTACGAGCTGATGCTGGTAAGCAGGATAGTGAGGCGGCTTACGAGCTGATGCTGGTAAGCAGGACTGTGGGTAGAAGAGCCACCCTTGAATGCGGCTCAAGAGCTGACGTACATGAGTACGTCTGTGGGGTGCACGAAAAGGTCAAAAAATCCTGGAACGCAATTTTTTTGACGCAAGAACCGTTTTCTGAAGGTGTCTTCCGAGCTGATGTAGGTAGGAAGGACTCCGTCATCCCTCGCACTCTCAGGTCTATGAGGTCTATAACAGAGGAGGAAATAAAGCTATGCTCATCAGGGGAATTTGAGGTTACAGGAAAACAGCGTAGCATGGGACATGTGGATGCAGGTGAGCTGGCTGTGGGATCTACTGGAAAAGAAAGGAAGCAATCACAAGAGCTATGGCTCGCTGAGGTTGGGTTAAAGCTTAGGTTAAAGAAAACATTGCAGCATGGATGACCGGACGCAGGCAAGCAGGGCATGGGGCTGTTCTTTGTGTTTGCACCGCCTGCTGGCCCTGCGATATCCGTATCACGCATTTCGAGGTATCTTGGGTCCTGGGTACAAATAGCCCCGGGCAAATATTTGGCACCCCATTCACTTAAAAATCCTCTTGAAACGACAATCCTGAATTGTGGATTTTGAAATCTGATGCTAGTAAGCCTGCCCACGAACTGTGGACCAATGCTCGCCCTCATGGCCGCACAGCAATGCTTTGCCATTTTGCTTGTATGGCATGTTTGTGATATTATTCCTTAAGGAGCTCTTGTCAGACACATCTTCCATGCACACACCTGCTCAAAGATTTCCTTCGCTCCCCCCGTTCCGGAAATTGAGGCTCGAGGCTTTGCCCTAGTTAACATGACCCTATCACCTCTCCCTCTCTACTTGCAGGCTGGCTGGAACAGTGGGAACCTCGTGTTTGTTGACGGTGAGGTACTGAGATTTGTTTTTTCCCTATTCCAAGAAGATGTGCTTGCATGCCGTGTCTAGCCTGGTTGTTCACTTCTGACCTCACACTCTTCTCAAATCGGGAACACTCTTTGTTGTGTCGCTTACTTGAAATCTCGCTCCAAGTGGCATCCACATCACCAGACAAGGTGCACCTCCAATTGCTGAGCCCTGGAAATCTCTTTTGGAGATGGAAACACCCTTGCCTTCCCGAGTCTGCCTTCTAACCATTCCGTTGTTTATGACAGATGTATTTGCCGTCAGAAACAAATTAAATTGAATATTTGTACCCTCAATGAAAATACCGCTACATGTATAGTAGTATAGTGACATGACCGTCACTCGCCTACCTACGTACGATGCAATAGTTATGGCACCTCCCCTTCACCCTCAAATGGATGCACTGCTAGGTGGGTACCAACAATGGAAGTACCAGGGTCTACCCTGCGAGACCAGCTCAGACGATGAGGAGTGATGCGTGAGTTTAAGTGAGAAGAGTGATGAGGAGATAGCTGCCAGGAGTAAAGAGTGAAACAGAACGGCGCGAGGAAGACAGGGACATGCTCCTCTATGTCAATAACGTTACACCTCTGGGCCCGCTGAAAGCTTTGTGTGTGCATCAAGGAGCCCAACATACACTGGCTCGTGGGATAGATTTAAGCCCTGGTCCATTAGCTGAGCAGGGTGGAAAACAATGGTGGCTCAGTTCGCCCAAGCTTTCTTGGCCATGCTTTCCTAAAGTTTGCCCTAGGTATGTGAGTCCTGTGCTACGGAATAAACCTGCATTTGTTCGGTTAGTTGCAGTGGGCTAGCGGTTGGCAAAAGTATTATGGGGTCTCTGTACTCCTGAACTCTTTCCCTCCTTTGGGTGTGTCAATGACAAGACACATCAGGGTCCTTTGGTGTGAGTAATTCTCTTTTAGGGCTGAGGGAGCACCTGTACAGGTGCTATCCCTGACATCATGTTAGACCCCTGGTTCGACGTTACAACGAGAAGGCTCAAACATATTTGTGGCACAATGTTGCCCTGAATAAAAGCAATGAGCAGTCTTACAAGCATAAACCCGAAATTTGAAAGATGGATGTATCAGATTATCTTCTACGATTCGCCGGTGTCCATAGTTTTTTGCTAGTAGCCTGTGGCCTATACAGGAAATGCCACAATTATCACGCAAGGGCCAGTATGCGGCCAGAAGCGCTGGCCATAATAGTAGGCCCGACGAGACGGGTGCAACCCAGTTTGTGCACCATCCTTTGAGCGTCAAGAGACGCATAAGATCTACATACCTGCCATCTGAATGCAGTAACCAAGGATTTGTGAAAGCTTTTGTACTTACTGGTTAAGTATTAGCAACAAGCCAGACCTTCATCTGCTGATGAAGTTTAGTACGAGATGACGACTATGCTGAGCATTGCTGACGGTGTACTATCCTTGCTAGCATCAAAGGTTTTAAATTAGTTTTACTGTACTGGCTGAAAGTGCTGCGCGGAAGGAAATTTAAATTATTTTCAGTGATACGCGATATTAAATTACATTAACTGCTGCGCGACGTTAAATTAAATTAAAATTTCGTCGCTGCGCGGCCGTTTCAAAAAAATTAGTGCGAAAAAAATCTTTGTTTGGGGGTGCACGGAGTCGAAGGCGTTCTACGGTAATGCAATGTGGACGAGAATAATCTCCTTGGCTGTATGAATGGCTACTGTCCCGATGCTTACAACCTCCATGGCCCTCATCTCTTGCTAGGCCTGACAACCAGCACCCATGTTGAGAGACCTAGTTCCAAGGGCCAGTCAGCGTGGCAGGGAAGACAGGCAAGGCAGCACGTCAGGACGATTGACAATCCACACCGGCCTTCCTCCTGGGGTTTTTGCTCATCAACCTCTTGCCGAATTTTGAACCGGGCAATACCTGTCAAATTCAGTCCTCCCCCACCCTACATACTTCAATAGCTTCAGGTTGATCCCAGGTCAGGGGACATAACGATGATACTGGTTGGTTTTGTCAAGTTTTTTACTTACCTGATTTCTGGAGTCCCACAATACCCCTACGTCGTTTCGGCGCCCAACGATCTAGAACGTGTGAGCACATAGCAGCATTCAGGACCATGGCGTTGTGAATGTTGTTCTGTAATGAAAAGACATCGTCTCAGATTTAATCTTTTTTAAAGTTTGAGGGCATGACATGTAGGTTATATGTTTGGTAAGCCAAACCCCGGTGGAACATTCTGCTGCTGATATAAAATAATATAAATGTACCAACATTTGGTGCTGACTGGCAGCGGTACAATCTGTACACCGGTATCCACATAAATGACATCCGTGATGTCAAAATCGCCACCGTGCTCAAACAGTTTTCTCTCATGCATCCATGGCCTGCAAAAACAACTTAATTTTCAATGTCAAATCTCTTATTTAGGCTGGGGACAATTGTGTACCCGAGCCTAGTAACATCCACACTGCAAAGAGTTCAGACGAGACATAAAATTAGATCGGGAATAATTTCCCCGATCCATCCGTGTTTAACAGTGTGTAATATCAATTTGTATATTCCATAGGGTCCGAACAAAAAGTACGCAGTGTCCCTATGTTGTTTATGGCCAGCAGACACCCTCCCCCCCAAACCACGCAGCGGCAACACTGGCTTTACGTTTGTATTAGGCTCCTGAATAAACAATGCCTGAATAAACATTGCCCTGAGACAGCCGCTCGCTCTCACGTGTATCAATAAAAAAAAATCCTGCAATGCATATCATGGCATTCGTGGCGGAGCAGGGAGGCAGGCTGTCGCAGCAGGTGTGCCAGCTGTGACCACTGAGGTGAAGAGCCTGTGAGGGGACCTATGGGCCGCGACCACTGCTGCGGGCCCTCCGTCAGCAACAATCAGGGCATCGGCCGCGACTGCTGCTGCGAGCCCTCCATCAGCATCAATCAGGGCATCACTGTGCACCCCAAACACTGCACGGGGTTCCAGTCGCATAGCAGGCGAAACCACCGCACCAGACCGGGAAGTCGGAGGAGCAGCAGGTGTACCGTACGCCGAAGCTGAAGAAGGCGGAGCAAACCTTCCCGCCAGGGCATTTTGAACCGTCGAGGCAGGTGGTGGTGCTGCCGCTGTTGCTGTCTGGCTGCCCTGGTGGCAGTGGAGAAGACGTCACTGATGGCGGTGGTGGTGGCGGCGGCGACGGCACTGGTGTCGGTAGTGGTGACAACTTAGTCATTGAAGGCATTGGTGGAGGTGACGGCAACGGCACTGAATCAGAGTTGCATGTGGCATTTGCAGCTTTGCAGCTGCTTCCACCGCACCAGACAGGAGTGGAGATTGGGCAGCACTTGTCCTGGTTGTTGTAACGAGAGCATACAAAGGGGAAAAAGCAGGTGACGCCACCCCCGACGCAGGTTTCCGGGACTGAGATGGCGCAGGTGTGGCCAGATGGGTAGCACTCATCACCTCCGCACCAAATGGGGTTGCTCGCGGGACAGCAAAAGGGCTGCGACATGAAGTGGGAGCAGACCGAGGACGCGTCTGGGCAAACGCCGTTGACGCAGGTCGCGCTGCCGATGACAGTGCTGGTGCCGCCACTCCCATCAGTGCTTTTGCCGCCGCCACCATTGGTAGTGGTGCCATCGGTGCTGTTTCCACCGCCAATGCTGACAACGCCGCCGCCGCCACCGGAGCCAGTGGAGGTCATGTAAGCGGCTACGCCTGCTGCGTTCATGTTGATCTTGGCGGCACAGTTGGCGATGTTGACATCTCCGGTTGGGTAGCTGCCAGAGTATCGCTGGACATACACCAAGGGGTTGGAGAAGGCGAACAGACGAGCCGGGCGGGCACCGCTTTGGCAGCCGTAAGACATGATGGTGCTGAAGCTGCTGCTACCAAGGTCGCACCTGTTGGTCAGGCAGAAGTATCGCAGACCCGTCAGCATTTAGGCGCAGAAACAGGTACAAATCGCATGCCGATATGATATGGTGAATTGTGCTCGAAAGCTTCCACTCCAATGATGAATGCCAAAATCGACCTGTCCTCCGTCTTTAATCCTCGACGTGGTTATCATAGATTTCGGATGACTTTTTCGCGTATCCAGTTTTCACGGATCCAGTTGCCCCTTCAGGTCCCATTGCCACTACTAGGCAGATGCAGGGCAATCAAGCAACACCCTTGGCCCCCTAAACCCTGGTCAACCTAGGCAGTGCAACACACCTCAACCACCCATGAGCCCTGAACCCTAGGTGGTGCAACACCCCTCACCTGCTCAAGCCGCTGTACACATCGGGGTAAGTGTAGTAGTCATGGCCGCAACCAAAGTTGTGCCCCATCTCATGGGCTGAGGTTCCGGTCCCGATGCAGCGTGACTGCATGACAGAAAACCCCCAGCCAGCGTATGGAGTGGGCATCTGGAAGCCGATGCCGCAGGCGTTCGCGTCTGTTGTGACGAGCTGCACTAGGTCAGCACCCAACTGCAAACATAGGAGAGGCAACGTTCAGGTAACAGGCGATGTTCCGTGGAGAGGTGGGCTTTAGTTAGGGGTGGTTTTCAGTGGAGAGGGGGCTGAGAGAGGGTGAACAGCTGAGAGGTGTTCACTTGTAGGTGTCTTTCCAGGTGAGGAGTGTTGCCTTGCTAAGACGCATTTGTCGTGCATTCGGCACCAAGACAGGACGGGGCTTGAAGTGGAGGCCAGCAGGCAGGGCTGAAAAACGGAATGCCATGCCTGCGGCTAGTAGAAGGAGACTTAATCCCTCCTAGGCAGTACATGTTGCAGAACATGTTCTCATGTTATTGAGTAAGTGTGGAACAATCAAGGAAGTGCGGAAAAACAAGGAAGCAAGCTTTCCTCCCTCCAGGCACTGTAGTTCAGGGAACGATGTAGACCTGGGCTGATGCACATCCACATCGTTACCATGGGTCAAGAGTAGCCTGTTCAAAATATGAGGATGAGTCTGACTAGGGAAATTGAGCTTATGAAGGATATCGGAAGAGACAGCTCGTCTGACTGACTGTGCGCGGAATTCTGCGGGGATGAGTAACGGAGCGGAGATGACTGACTGTGCGCAGAGATGAGCATGACTGTGACTAGGGAAATTATGCCAATGAAGGATATTGGATGAGGAACAGCCCGTCTGACTGACTGCGCACTCACTGCAGCGCGGAGTGCTGCGGAACCGGGGACGACGCCGCTCTGAAGATCGTTCAGGCTGCTCACGAAACCGTACTCTGTGTATTGGACCTGCATAGGACAGCAGCAAAGCGCAGGCAGTCTGAATCCATACATCTGACCACAGGTCCACAGGTCTGACCACAGGTCCACAGGTCTGACCACAGATCCACAGGTCTGATTGTCACAGGTCTGTGATTTACTTGACTGGCCTCTCACCAAAGTGCGATCCATTCTCATCATGGGGCCATCAGCGAGTTGCTCCTATCATGGCCTTCCTACTTTTTGTCAGAGCCGCTGCTCAATGGGGCTCGTTCCCACGGTACTGCCCGGTGGTTGTGTGTTGGTTGCTAGCCCAGGGGGGTCACTGGTTTTCGCTCGCTGTCCTAGCATGGTTAGTGTCTGTACCGGTGTACGGGCACATGTCCAATGCATCAAATGTGATGCTATGTTGGACTGTAAAAACTTCACAAGGAAGCAGAAGTCACTCGGCAAGTACAGGGATGTATGGATCAAGGGACCAATGTTTATTTTAGTGCGCCTCTGGGGAGCCACTGGGGACCTGTCCTAGTGTCATTGAACAGTCTAGGGCCTGTGGCCCATGTACAACTGCTTCATGCACCAAGCCCTGCTAGCGATAGGCCGGGTGGTAGCTGACTTGTGGCAGAAGTTCAATACAATAGACAGTGTAAAGGACACTACCGGTATCTATGACATGCAGCCTCCATCCTTCTCCGAAAATACCTGTGTGACTTGCAGCAGATTGAGATGGACGTAGATATCTGAGTTGCGGTATATCTGGTTGGTCGCCGCAATGTCCGCCGTCAGCTTGTTGACAGCGGCAGTGGTCCCGCCCATAGCTTTAGCAGCGTTTTGAGTGTACAGCAGCAGGACGTCGACCTGAGTCAGGGTCTGCTGAAGCCTCCTGCGAGAATTCTTCGGCTGGGCAGCCAAAATGGGGGCGACAGTAGCAGCAGCAGCCGGGCCCGTGGTCTCTGGGGCAGGGTCAACCGGCTTTGAAGCTCGCAGCACTTCAGGCTCAATGACTGTGTCGATGTGGGCGAGGTCAGGCACAAAGCGCTCGTAAGCGACGCCGGCGTTGGTCTCGCCAGGGAGCGACTCAAACTGCAGACAAGGGGCGTGCAGGGATAACAGATCAGGACAGTAAAGTGGGACAAACAGCACGAAAGGCACACACACAAAGGCAGACATTAAATGCAGCCCGTCATTGGAATTTGGGCGGCAGGGAAGATGATCATAACAAGTTCATACAAGAGCACCTACCAGTAGTTCACAAAATGAGGTTTTCCAGCGATTGAATACCGGTGGCACACTCATACTAGGGATGCATGTGGCAGGTCCTCAGATAGATGCACCATGTTGATTTCATACAGCTGTCGTACAAAGCAAGATTTTCCAACAATTTTGCAGGGCCCGCTCACCTGAATCGTGCGCATGGTGACGGATCCGTCCACCTGGGTCTCGGGGAAGGTTGCAACGCCGAGGACCGAGTCAGCGGACACAACGAAAGTGACCATGCTCTCTCCAGGTCCAAACCCCTTGACGCTGCCGACCATGCTGAGCCTCTCTTCAGAGTCCTGCTGTTGGTGTTTCTGCTGCTTCTTGGACTGCTTGCGCAGCTTCTTGATGCGGCCGGACCTCTTCTCGGCATTCCAGACCACAACCAGATTCACGTCAGGCAGCAGGGACATGCTGACCTGTGGGGCGGCAGAGTCCAGCACTGCGTCTTGTAGCACCAGGATGCGGTCGTGCGTGCCTGCATAGAAGCAAGGCCAGGGTGAGGAAGAGGTTAGATATACAGCTGATGATGGACAGAGAGCGCTCACTGATTTGATCCATTTAACCCAATATAATTGCACTGACAGCAGTAACAAGCTTCAAATTCCTGCCAAAGCAACGCTTCTGGCTTAGCCATGCAAGTGAAGCAAGAAAATGCGGTCCCTGTGCGCTGCATATGTTGCACATGCTTTATTTCATTTAAATGCGATGGTTGGGTGCGATGGTAACATATTTTTCACATCACAGTAAGAAATGCAAGTGGGCGAGCGGCGGTCGACGCTTCAAAGCTTGATCTGGTGCGTGTTCACGTGATTGTCACCATCCACCAGGCAACGGTCAGCAGTCGATGGAACAGGCGTGGATGTGCGGTAGGAGTGGGTTTGAAAGTCAAGGCGCAGCGATCGGCCTTTGCCTCGATCGTAAGCGTGATTGCATGTTCACGAAATTTAGTCGATCCTTCCAGTAAAAAGCAATCAGGGCAGACCCGACCCCGTACAGACACTTCACAATCAAACTCGAATTAAAATACATCGATCGGCCCTTCTCGATCGTTCATCAGGCGTCAGGCGTCGCAATGCACTAGAAGTCATGCAGACGAGCTGTGCCAGCTGTCACCTGCAGGGATGGTGTTCGCGTTGGGTGTGTCGACGGCATCAGCCATCGCCTGGGGCGCCGTCGCCGAAGACGAAGACCAAGCCGTGGTGATGACGCTGAACATGGAGGGGAGATCGGCATCTTCTAATGATAATGCTGGACCGGGCGTTCGCCCGGCGACCGAGTTCGGCGCCACCAAAATGAGGAGCATAGCCCAGAGGAGGGTCAGCAGCATGGGCGTCATGGCGCGTGGCATCTTGTTTTGAACTGAAGGGGATAAAGTGGTGGGTGGGCAATGAATGCTCTTGACCACGGGTGCGATTATGGAAGTTGTTTTGTACCTGTGTAGGTTACGATGACGACGGGTCGCGATACGGCTGCGATGGTAGTTCAGTCGTTGGTCTTGATCGATGGTTCCTTTGACTTTAACGCTGCACCGGCAGGAAATACCAGGACAGGAAAGCACACTTCCCTGGTTGTCCTGTCTCTACTTATACGCAAATTCGTATTTTCGGGTGTAGCGTCTTCGGGCGTTCTATTGGAACCTTTGGGGCAGCTAGCCAGCAACCCTTTCACTGATCGACATGGTTGATCGGTTTCGGCCGTATGGATTGGATCGGATTCGAAGTCAAAGCCAGGGCAAAAAAGAGTGTACCGTAGCACACAAGTGCGACGTAGAAGCAAATCTGCAACAGCTGATTACGCAAATGGTGACGCAGGCACGAACGGATGGCGAGTTCGATCTCCTCCGTTCCTTCAAATGTGGAAAGCATCTCCCGCCGCCGAGACAGCCGCCAAGGCCCAATGCGAACAGTCATAACGCCTCACGTATTGATCCAATCGTTACGAGTGATCTGACATCTTCAGGCTTATCACATTCCTTCTACCCCAGCTCATACCCGAGCTCATACCCCACTTATATAAGTTCCAGGCTCAAAGTTGTGAAGAACCGACAATATCATTCGTACTCCTTCTCTGCTTGTGATAGTTCGGATCGAAGCTCTCACCGCGCCGGCACACCTGGACACCATTTTGTAGCGATGTTCATTTTAGGGGCGGTCGAACTTATGGCCAATGGAGGAGCGGCCCTTGTCTGAGGGGTTGGTCCCTTGTCTCAGGGGTGGCCGCGCGATAGCCCGCCGTGGTCGAGTCACTGCGGATTCATAGCAGCTGCTGTTGACGTGCATCAGAGAAAAAACGTCCATGCACGTATCTCTGACGTGCATGGACGTTTCGTCATCCAGTTTCTCGCCCCCTCTCTGTTGACAAAGATGGACCCCAAACCCATTCCCTCCTCGACCGTACCAGAGTTCAAGGTAGTTGCACCGCCATGTAGTCAATTCGGAGCAGCTATTTGCCACAGATACTCATGTAGACAATGTGCGCGTAGGCGCGTGAGGTACGACAGCAGGGCAACACACATGAATTACGCGCGAAGCAGCTGGCATGCACAGTAGGAGGAGCCATAGGCTTAAACACAGGAATGTGCCAGAGCACTAAGAGCAGTACCCATACGCATGGCAAGCATCATAATAACAGCAAGCATGTTGAGCAAAAGAGCATCTCTGCTGAGCTTGCATGCAACCAGTACTCGTCAGGCAAAGCAATATGCATAGTGCATAGCGAGATGCTACACCGTAGCAAACTCTGCCCTCCTCTACGGTATCTTATGAGGCGCAAGGCCTTCCAATCCAAAGGCCATGCCTTGAGACCACGCCTGAAGATGACTACCGGTACAGGATTATTCTGGGCTTAGGATTCTAGCATAGGACAGGCATGCAAATATGCAATAGCAGGAAACTACCAGTGCATGGAACAGCAAAATTGCAGTGTAAGTGGGAAATGTTCATGTAGTGGACAGAGGTATAATGTCATTGACATGTAGTGGGCAGAAGAGCAAGCATGCTAGCATGCATGATGTATTTATTACTATTTACTTCAGCTTTCTTCATAAGAAGTATATTGGTAGCCCAGACAATTATCGATGCCCGCGAGCCTGAACCCTGCCCTGTACCGCTACTCCAGTGAGGATTGTGATTACCGTGTAACAAAAAAGTGGGCGGGAACGCTGCTGCTGAGCAGGAGCAAAGCCCCTAGCCGCCAAAGAACCCTGTGGAACCTATAGGAGGGTGGATAGGATACGAATAAAGGGACACAAACATACGCCCCCCTCGACCATAACTCCATAAACTAATATTATAATACACATGTTAAGGTGCAGGTGAGTAGGTGACCAGAGACGTGCTGGGTATCTGCGGGTAATTAAACGGGCTTGAGACTGCAAGGCTCTTGGTGGAGTACGTGAACGCTGCAACATTATCACAAGTCAGGACCTTAAACCTAAGGCCTGACGACATTAGCTGGATGCGTCAACGCTGCAGGAGGAGCGCAAGGCAGCGTGCGCAGCTGACGATGCTCCTTAAAGCGCCGGGATAGGTCCGGCAGATGTACAAGTGGCCGGGCGGGTCAAACATTGTGCGGGGGTGCTGAACGTCACGCTACTGGCGTAGTGGATTGCAGGATCCTCATGAGGGGGTGATGGAAGGTATTTTAGGTCCAGGTTGGGAAGAGTATTGATTAGGGCTGTCGGGGTGGAGGGTGAAGGGTCCAATATGTGCAGATTATGTCCATGAGGGTAGCAGACTCATGAGGCAAGTTGGCTATTTAAGTGCCCCCTGGCACTGCCTTTTGGAAGCGCTTGTTAAACCTTGGAGACATGTCCTGTTTTACCAGGCTCCATGCCTTTAGACTAGAGAAGAGGTCAGAGGATGATGGGGAGGAGGTGAGGACTGGGGAGAGGGAGAGGGAAATGGGGGAGGGGAGGTCGAGGATGTAGGGGTTGCCTGAGGAAGGGAGTGGGGAGCATCTATACCACGCACCAGGGTTTCAGATTCTCTCAGCTGCCAACGAGGGCCCCATGCGCACCCAGGCTGTTTTTTTGTGTATCAGCGTCTCAGGTTTTCTAGGGTTGGGCGGCTGGCCTCGCACCTTTGTAAAGTCCAAAGAAAAGAAAAGATTTTGCTAGACCTGTGGCCATGCTTTGGCAGCGACAACGCAGACGCCAACGTCCTGTTCAGCAAGCAGTCCAGCACTGTGAAGGTAGCTCCGCTCTGGCCAACGAGAGTACGAGACCCTGCACCCTGCGGGGAAGTGGGCAGGAAAAAGGACCAATCAAGGTTGTTTCTGTTTTTCCTTGTCCCTGTGCCGTCTGGCGAGCATATCAGCCACATGAATCCAAATGCCAAGAATGATTTTTTCTTGCAGCAGTGTTACTTCCATTCACTTCAATTGAAAATCAGCAGCGTCCTGTAACTTGGGCTGCCAGGCCCCTGGCCGGTCTTGGATTGGTTCCAAACTTCCAATCAGCCCAGGGATGGCCGCCTGACCGCCCCTCCAGGGAGTTATGGTGCACAATTTAAATAACACTGTCATGCAGCTGCCCCCACTATTTTCATAGACCCCTCCCGGGAGTCCCGGGCCCCCCCAAGATAATATGCCATGCAGATCATCACAAGCCTAGATAAAGCTACTTGTTTCAATAGCAGCCACGACCCATGCTATAATCAAAACAAGCTCGCTTAATCTATGACGTTACATTTGGCGACCCAGCTCGTATTTTAGGGTTTTAGGTTTGTAGCATTTAGGATTCAGGATTTCTCTCCAGCTCTAGGAGCGCAAACGGCTCTTAGACGAATCGCTTTGAACTTCATGTTCTACTTGACTGCTGTGGTGCGCTATGGCCGAAAGTTGGCATAATTACCATTTCCGTGAGCTGCACAAGTGACGTGCGTGGCGCTAATGAAGATGGCGAAAAGCGAAAGAGAAAGCAAGGCAGTGAGGTAGAAGCCAAAACCATTTTAGGCACCCCAATGCCCATGCAGGCCCATGGGATATCCTCCTGATGTCCTCACTCAGGATGCATGCTGACACACCGCCTAGGCTAGAACCTGAAATCATACATACCGGTATCACTGATATCTGTGACCAAATACCCACCGTATTGTGAGGAAATGGTCCAGTGGTATAACGCTGGTGGCATTCATACCCAGAGGTCGAAGGATCGAACCTCACACGATCTTCTCTCTCCTCCCGAATAGAGCGCCGGGTTCGATGTTCCTGCCCCCTCACATAGGAAGATGGCATGGCTGCAACATGGCCCAGGCTGTGCATGGTAGCTGGAATTGAGCCTAGTCATTCCCTACCACCCACACGTGGCCGAGCGTTCAGCAGGGCCCAGCGGGATATGCACTTTTCTTAACCCACCGTATTGTGACCCATGTGGTGAATTGAACTAAGCCCCGGACAGAGTTCATCAGATGATTAACCTGGCCATGTTATTTGATGCCTTGCAGATCCAACATCTCCAGCTCCTCACCTAGAAGGTGCGTCCCTTGCTTTGGGGCAGGACTGGATCCAAGGTCAATTCTGTATCTGGGCTACTGGGCGTGGCGGTATGATACTACTAGCTGGCGAGGCACGGAAGCAGCCATGTTTTGTGCTACTGCTGCTCAAAGTTGGCCCTCTGCTGCCGCCACCTGACGCTCGCTTTCTACCTCATTCTTTGGTCTGCTGATCTTCAGCTCGCGCCCACTGTCAGCTTTCCAGCCTGCTGGTCTGGTCATTTCTCTATGCATGGGTGGCCTCTGATTGAAAACCGCAGGGGCCATGGCACTGGCAATGCGTGTGGCATATCCAGTCAGAGTTGGTGAAGAAGCTTCCTGTGGGATGTCCCAGATGGGGTAAGGCGGATATAGGGGCTGTTGGCTGTATGTGGAGGTAATAAGCTGCTGCTGATAGCACTGCCCACGTGGACGAAATTGGCGTTAAGACCCCATAAAGACCGGCGCCGAATGTGGATCAGAAGGTTGGCCATCAGCGGCACGACACCCGCTGTAACACTTTGTATGGCCGTCTCGTTATTTCATTAAGTCCTCTGATCATGCTGTGGAGGAGATGTGCTTCTAGTTGCAGGTGTGCGCATGGTAGGAGGAGGAATGGAAGCATCAACGGAATCACAACCAGGGTAGGTCACGGACAGTTCCCCTCGTTCACAATCACGTTGTTCCATTAACCACCTGCACCTGGACCATGCAGTAATGTTAGCTCGCTGCTGGAAACGCAGAGGAGCGGCTAGGATGGTTCCCACTAATCAAATATTTCCGTATATCACGTGTATGCTGTCCATCGGCTTGAGGTCACTGAGTAAAAGTAGAGTCACGCTTGCAGGCAGGATAATACACTCTTGCTACCTAACCATGGGCTTACAATAACGTAGTCTTTAATCTGCCCAAACTGGCAACTCTCTGCAGTCCTGGACCGCAAGAGCCTCTGACCCCACAGCTGGCTGTTGCTACTCCTCTCTGGAGGCAAGTCAGCATGACCGACTGGCTCAGACAGGGTGCATCATTAGGGACCTCTCATACGCCTGTTGATTGAGCTCTCAGCAACTGCTGGGGCCCAGACGTGATGGGCTGGATGGCTTAAGTCAATAACGTTACACCTCTGGGCCCGCTCAAAGCTCGGCCGCGTGGGCGCCCAACTGTTCAGAAGGGAGAAAAGAAGAAACTAAAAGGAAGAGGGGGGGGGTGAGGACCAAAACGAGAGGCCGGGAAGGCAAAGAAGACCAAGTCTGACACCTGAGCTCCACTAAAGCCAACAAGACAAAGCCTACAAAACAAAAAAAACGCAAAAGCAAGCGTATCCCACCCCTGCTTGGCCGCGAGGGCGCCCCACTGAACAGAAGAGAGAAGAGAAGAAACTAAGAAGTGGGCAAAATAAAATAAAAGGACCAAAAGCTTTAGTGTTCAACCCTACAGCCTACAGCTCAAGGACAGGCGCTCTCTACCCCCTCAAGAGCCACCGCCACAAGGTCCGTGCATTTCTGCACCTCACGGGCGGCCAGGGGCTTCGTGTACAGAAGGCTACACTGGCAGTATCACTGCGCCAGCAAATCCCTGAAGGTAATTCAAAGAAAGAATATAGTTTATTACGAATCGCAAAAGGAAGAAATAGTGTATGGAAAGAGCCATGCACCTCATGAGTGGTCGCTCTCAGTATGATTTGTTACCAACTAAAACAAAAGTACGTCCGACACACCAAAATGTGCGGTGCAATCATGTGTCGTGACATTCCCCCCCGCTCATAAGTAGAGCTGTTGCCGCTTGTTTGCCGGTGATCATCACAAGGCTTTGGAGCAGAGAGAGAGGTGTCACGGTATAATGCAGTATACGTGCCAAAACCGTAGGGACCGCTGAAGCGTCCCCGTAGACTCCGCAGCTTCCCTGCGGAGCCCCTTTTTAGGGTTAGGAGCCCAGCTTCCCACTTTCGGGAAGGTCTGAGGCAGGATTTCCCGTACTCAGTAAATAGGGCTTGCCGGGACCTTTGAATCCCGGCTTGCACGCTTGACATTTACTTCGTTCCTTTTAAGTGGACAGGCCTCTAATTGTAATCAGCACCGGCTATCATCCCAAGATATACCCTGTGAATACCAATAACGCCAGTACCACGAAGGCACGAAGACGATCAAGCCTAGTTCAGCCTCAGAGTCGACATAGCAACCTAGTAATCCTCAGCTAGATGCCCAGCCCGACCTAGGACACCGTCCGCAGTCTACGGCTACGACATCCCCCGCTTCACGCGGTAAGTGACTCAGCGACCCGACAGATCAGCTATCTGAAGGGCCAGCTGATTAGCTTTACAAGTGACCAGCTCCGTGTCTGTCATCTAGAAGTTCCAGCCACACCTTAACGCGCTGCGCATCCGCGGCCAGTGTGTAGTCACTGAGTCCGCCCGTAGGCGTCCGCCACTATGTGGGGAAGAAGTCCGCCACGGACCCGAAGCAAACCTCTCGTGTCCACTTAAAAGGAACGAAGTGGATCTTGCCTAATCAGCCTGACCCAAAGAATCCTGCTAAAGGTGTATGTGCTGTGGAGCTTGGATTTTTTTTTTTGAGACAACGGATCTGCCTTGGACAGCTAGAAATCACTAAGCAGAGCTGATAGTGCCTGTGCATCTGGACTTGCCTTTGTGGTGGAGTGCAAATTCCCAAGTGTTGACAGAAGTGGATCTGCGGATCAGTGATTACGTGGATTGCTGAGGCCGAGACATAGCAAGCTCAAGACTCCCTAGCGGGAAGCCCGACTCAACCTAGGACTACGTCTACGGTCAGCGTCTGCGGTCTACGGTCAGCGTCTGCCGTCTACGGTCAGCGTCTGCGGTCTACGGTCAGCGTCTGCGCTGCGAAGCGGAAAGAAATAGCGGACGAGACCCGCTATATGCGGAATCATCCAAGGCTGCAGAACGCAGCTTGAGAGGAGCCTGCGAAGCTCGAGGAGCAATCTGCGCTGCGAAGCGGAAGGAAATAGCGGACGAGACCCGCTATACGCGGAATCATCCAAGGCTGCAGAACGCAGCTTAAGAGGAGTCTGCGAAGCGCGAGGAGCAAACTGCGCTGCAACCCAGAAGGTGAAAATACCCGCCGGACCCATAAAAAAAAAAATTCCCGTGCTTGACCTGTCTAGCAAAAGCCTAATCAGCCTGCAGAAGGTAGAGGAGAACGGAAGCAGGCTTTAAGCTCGTGCCCAATTGCTGTGAGCCCACACAGTCGAGCTGGCACAGCTGTTCAGCATCGATAGTAATTAGTACAATGCAGGATGCCATTGTAGATCCCAACCGCCACCAGCACCCTGTAGCCGAGGAAGCAAAGCAGATTTCCCTTGGCTCGTCGAGGGATGAATACGCAGGGATGGGGGACAAGACCCTGGGGGTTGTTAGTTCTCGATCCTTGGATGCGAGTACGGTGCACAGTGAAGTGACACGCAGGGGTATCGGACGAGGCGGCACCGCGCGCATCCCGACGGGGCTGAGCCAGGAGGGAGAGCGGTGGCCGGTTCCCGACGATGAATCCCTGGACCCGACCTCGGCGCCACCCACTGAGAGGTCGCAGACCGGTGGTGTTGGAGAGGGAGGCGGGCCAGAGGAACCTCCGGTGGACCTGCCTGTCGGGGCAGGGACACGGAGCAGCGAGGTCAAGATGGATCTCCAGGTGTCGCACACAGAGATCGGCCGAGATGAGCCAGTGCCCCAATCAACCCCGGATTTTTGGAGGCAGGGCCTGGCATATGCGCAGGGGTTGAAGCTGAAAGGAGGCACCCCTGAGTTGGCCTTGGATCCAGATACAGCAGTGTCACACACAGAGATCGGCCGAGGTGAGCCAGTGCCCCAATCAACCCCGGATTTTTTTAGGCAGGGCCTGGAATACGCGCAGTGGTTGAAACGGGTAGGAAGTGCATCTGAGTCGGCTCCAGATCCAAACACGGCTGTGTCGCAGCTACGGGGCGCGGATCTATGCAGTGGGCCAGAATACGCGACGCAGAAGAGGCCGCTGGGAGTGGCAAGCGCTGCGCAACGCGTCAAAGAAAAGAGTGGGACGATGCCCCGAGGTGGAAATCAGATGATCAGGAAACTTGCAGATCTGCAGGCGGTAGAGGGAGCAAAAGCCGCCACCACTGAATGGCCCCCAGTAAAAAGGAAGGAGGACCTGGCCCAGCCGGTAGGGTGGAAGAGGCTAGGGCAGTGGGCCACTGGAGTGTGGAAAGTTGTGTGTGACGCAGAGCAGGTGGGGTTGGGCAATCTGGCTGTGCTGGTTGGCACCGCAGGTCGCGTGCCCTTGGAGGCATTGACCAGGCGTGTGGAGCAGCCATGTAGGCAGGTGCCCCCCAACGGCTGGTCCATGTTTGATATCCTCAGCAGTGAAGGCGAGCCAAGTTCCATGCACCAACAGCAGACCCGAGGGAGTGCCTGTCCACCCAGGCGGGATAGCCCGGTAGCTAGCGAGCAGCTGCGCCTGATCAACTGTGTTACGGCAGAGAGTGCCTGCCCACCCAGGCAGGATAGCCCGGTAGCTAGAGAGCAGCTGCACCTGATCAACTGTGTTACGGCAGAGAGTGCCTGCCCACCCAGGCGGGATAGCCCGGTAGCTAGCGAGCAGCTGCGCCTGATCAACTGTGTTACGGCAGAGAGTGCCTGCCCACCCAGGCAGGATAGCCCGGTAGCTAGAGAGCAGCTGCACCTGATCAACTGTGTTACGGCAGAGAGTGCCTGCCCACCCAGGCAGGATAGCCCGGTAGCTAGCGAGCAGCTGCGCCTGATCAACTGTGTTCCGAAGGGGAATGCCTGTCCACCCAAACCAGCGGCCGGTGGCTGCAAGCCAGGCCAACTGCAGGTGCAAGCGTTACGGCTGTGCTTGCAGAGGGAGGCAGTTCCTGCGACACCTGTGGTAATCAGCGGCTGCGAGCCGGGCCAACTGCAGGTGCATGCGTCACGGCTGTGTTTGCACCAGAGTGAGGCAGATCATGTGACACCTGTGGTGGCCGGTGACTGCGAGCTTGGCCAACTGCAGGTGCATGCGTCACGGCTGTGCTTGCAGAGGGAGGCAGTTCCTGCGACACCTGTGGTAATCAGCGGCTGCGAGCCGGGCCAACTGCAGGTGCATGCGTCACGGCTGTGTTTGCACCAGAGTGAGGCAGATCATGTGACACCTGTGGTGGCCGGTGACTGCGAGCTTGGCCACCTGCAGGTGCATGCGTCACGGCTGTGTTTGCCGAGTGAGGCAGTTCCTGTGACACCTGTGATGGCCGGTGGCTGCGAGCCGGGCCAAGTGCAGGTGCAGGCGTCACGGCTGTGTTTGCAGAGGGAGGCAGTTCCTGCGACACCTGTGATAATCAGCGGCTGCGAGCCGGGCCAACTGCAGGTGCATGCGTCACGGCTGCGTTTGCAGAGGGAGGCAGTTCCTGTAACACCTGTGGTAATCAGCGGCTGCGAGCCGGGCCAACTGCAGGTGCATGCGTCACGGCTGCGTTTGCAGAGGGAGGCAGTTCCTGTAACACCTGTGATGGCCGGTGGCTGCGAGCCAGGACCACTGCAGGTGCAAGCGTCACGGCTATGCTTGCAGAGTGCAGCAGTTCCCGTAACACCTGTAGTGATCGGTGACTGCGAGCCAGGCCACCTGCAGGTGCAAGCGCCACGGCTGTGCTTTCAGAGGGAGGCAGCCCATGTGACACCTGTAGGGATCGGTGACTGCGAGCCGTGCCAACTACAGGTGCAGGCGTCACGGCTGTGTTTGCAGAGAGAGGACGTTCCTGTGACACCTGTAGGGATCGGTGGCTGCGAGCCAGGCCAACTGCAGGTGCATGCGTCACGGCTGTGTTTGCCGAGGGAGACAGCCCATGGGACACCTGTGGTGGCCGGTGGCTGTGAGCCAGGCCAACTGCAGGTGCAGGCGTCACGGCTGTGTTTGCAGATGGAGGACGTTCCTGTGACACCTGTGGTGGCCGGTGGCTGTGAGCCAGGCCAACTGCAGGTGCAGGCGTCGCGACGGTGCTTGCAGAGGGAGGCAGTTCATGTGACACCTGTGGTGGCCAGTGGCTGTGAGCCAGGCCAACTGCAGGTGCAGGCGTCACGACGGTGCTTGCAGAGGGAGGCAGCTCATGTGACACCTGTGGTGACCGGTGGCCACAAGCCGTGCCAACTGCAGGTGCATGCGTCACGGCTGTGTTTGCCGAGGGAGACAGCCCATGGGACACCTGTGGTGGCCGGTGGCTGTGAGCCAGGCCAACTGCAGGTGCAGGCGTCACGACGATGCTTGCCGAGGGAGGCAGTTCCTGTGACATCTGTGGTGGCCAGTGGCTGTGAGCCAGGCCAACTGCAGGTGCAGGCATCACAACGGTGCTTGCAGAGGGAGGCAGCTCATGTGACACCTGTGGTGACCGGTGGCCACGAGCCGTGCCAACTGCAGGTGCAGGCGTCGCGACGGTGTTTGCCGAGGGAGGCAGCCCATGTGCCACCTGTGGTGGCCGGTGGCTGCGAGCCGGACCAACCGCATTCTTGGGAACAAAAGCTGAGCGAGCAAGTGGCTGAGGAACCAGTTGGACCAAGTGAGGGCGAGGACCACGTGCACAGGCATGCAACGGTGTCAGTTCAGATGCATATGCACCAGCCAGAAGAGGATGGGCCTATCACACCACCAGTGGCAG
This sequence comes from Limnomonas spitsbergensis, assembly GCA_037349105.1. Lineage (NCBI taxonomy): Eukaryota > Viridiplantae > Chlorophyta > Chlorophyceae > Chlamydomonadales > Limnomonas > Limnomonas spitsbergensis. Next base: position 1,374,819 of record JAYJMM010000109.1, read on the forward strand.
CAGCTCCTGGAGGGACCAAGGTGCCAATATCAGACCCAGGGGCGGTCCAGCAGGCCAACAAACAGCTGGGGGCGCCAGAGAGTGAGGCATGTGTGCCTACAGCTGCCGGCAGCCCTAGCCAGTCCCTGGTCAAGGCCCCAGGACTCAAGGGGGGCCAGGCAGGCAACCTGCCGGAGGGGTTGGCCGTGCAGGGTCCAACTGAAGGGGCAAGGCAGGTGATCCCGGGCACAAGGGTAGCAAGCCCAACCCACCAGGACAGTGCCCATGGGGAACACAATGGACACTCACCCAAGCCAGTTGCAGCAGAGAATCCTGAGGGGTCAGAGGAGCAGGGAATCTCCGTACCCATGCTGAGGGAAAAGGTTAACTGGTACCGGCAGAAGCTCAAAGGAGTGGCCAGGCAGCTGTGGGTGGCCAGGCAGCCAATGTTGGCTTGGCAGTTGAGGATGACCAGGCAGCTGAGGAGGGTGAAGCATAGCTTGGAACATGCCAATCAGAACTTACAGGCGTTGCAGCCACAAGGCGAGGAGGAGGAAGAGCAGCAGCTGCAGCACGCAGCCATGGTTGCATGGCACGTGGCACTACCCTGGGGGCACGGGGCTGAGCAGGCCAGCCATGAGGGTTCCTGCTCAGCAGAGCCGGGTGGGCCAGTGGGTCAAGCCAGCCCTAGCCTGAGTCTCGACCCAGACGACTGCAGCAGTTCCAGCCTGGCAATGGCAGGCAGGGCAGCTGACAGTGACATGGAAGCAGCTAGGAGCAGCAGGTCTCCGGTGCCAGCACCCGAGGACGACAGCGGCATCAGAAATGTGTGCCCGGTAGCAATTCATGATGTACCGCCTGCAGATGTGGATCTAGACAGGCTCTGGGAGGACCGTGCAGCAGGTGCCCGTCAGCAACCGATGAAGATCCGCAATGGCATGCGTCAGGCCATGCGGCTTAACAAAGGAGGAGTATGCATGTTCTGCGGGTTCGAGTGCGAGCACAGCGACAGGGCATGTGAGCATCTCATGGATGCCACCATCCAGAGGGGAGGAGCAAAGCAGGCAGCGCTGGAGGCGGTTGAGAACCCGGGGCAGGGTCAGCCACGGGTGCAGGAGCCACACCAGCCCCAGAAGGCTGGGGCGGGCTCCAGCAGTGTGGAGGAAGAAGAGCCCAAACCAATGAGAAGCAGGGTGGAAGCTGTTGAGCAGGAAAGCATCCGGGATCCCATGTGGTTGGCACCCAGGTATGGACAGATACCCGTTCAAGCAGCACCCGCATCCACGGGGCATGGCACACCCCAGTCCAGGTTCCCAGCTAGCGCAGGCAGGCAGAGGCAAGAGGCCGTGGCCGAAGGCAACAGCAGGGATAAGAAGGGCAGCGGCCAGGCTGACAGCCTTAATGGGTACTTCAGCAACCCGGGGTGGACGCCTATCCCAGGGGAGCGGCGCCCGGCAGTGGGAGAACGCGCAGGGAGCATAAGCCAGCCGGGTGCAGCAGAGCCACCAGGACTCCAGCCCATTGGATGGGCAGACATCCTGCAATGGGCAGCGCGGCTATGGCAACAGGTGTGCTCCAAGTGTTTCGTCCACCTCAGCGATCAGACCCGGGCTATCAAGGAGTTCCAAAGCCACCACCTGGCGGAATGGGCAACAAAGGCCCTTATGGGCATCCCGCACACGGGACAGGACCGGGCAACGCTGCTGGCGGCCCTGCGCAGAGTGTCCAGAGGAGCAGCAGGGCCAGAGGCGGTCCTAGCTGTCAAGGCCTTCGCCGACGGATGGTGCAACGGCACAGCAGGGGATCAGGAAGAGCCCGAATCGGAGCAAGGGGAGCTCGAGGAGTGGGAAGGGTTCGAAGCATCCAGACTGCAGCAAGACGACCGCAGGGAGGTGCGATGGCAGGAGCAGACGGAAGGGACCGCACCTGCTGCAAGCCAAGCCAGATGGGAGCGCCTGGAAGCCAGCAGTGAGCCCAGCCTCCGAAACCAGCGGCTAAACGTAGGGCGCAGACCCAGACCCAGCAGCCCAGCGGCCAGCGAACAGCCCAGGACAACCGGCTTCCAGCAGGGCCCAGTGCCAAGAAGGGCCAGCAGGCAAGAACCCCACGACATGCTGCGCTTCGTGGATCATACGGAACACAGCGGCCAAGAAGGCCAGGTGGACCACATTGCTGAGTTCCCGCGGGGACAAGCAGCACAGGCACGAGGCAGGCCGGAGAGGAGCCAAGGCCCCAGCCAAGGAAGGCGGGTCGTTCAGGAAATCAACCAGGCAGGCACCACCGGGGGAGACTACCAGCAAAGGCAGGAAAGCAGGGACGACTGCCTGTCAGCTTCCGAGGCAAGGGAGTACACGGGTGGAAAGCAGCCCAGCAGGCATGGCAGTTACCAGCCCAGCAGGCAGGCGGAGTCAGAAGAGGATAGGCGCCAGGGCCCAGCGATACAGCCTTCGGAGGGCAGCAGCCGCCCCAGAAGCGTGGCAAGCATGAGGCCATCTGGGGGCGGACAGTCCCAACTGAGCGCAGACCGCAGAGACCAACGGGACCAACGCAGGCAAGGCCCAGCCAGGAACGGCGGCGGCGGATCTGGCTCGGACCCCAGCATGTCAGACTCGGAGGATACAGAGGGTCGCGGCCCAGGCTCCGGCAGGGAATCTGCGAGACAAAGAAGGGACAGGTTAACCCAGGAACAGGCGGAGACAAACATACGGCTGCAGCAACAGATGATCCTGCAGCTGGCTGGGGGAACGCGGTTCACCAAGATCCCCAACATTCAGGGCAATGTGCCAGTGCTGGACATGTCCCAACCGGGGGCAGTCGCAGCCAGGCAATACTGCCAGGCCTGCAGCTCATGGGGCTCGCACAACCGCCTGGCTTTATCGGACGAGCCGCCAGCCCTGGCAGTGGTGGCAGGAGAAATTGCAGGGTCTTGCCAGTCACCCTCAGCCATGGCTCTGTTGGTCCGCTCCTTGGTGGGCATGTGGACAGCCAAGCCAGCCTGCGTGGGGCCGCTGGTGGTCGCCATACGATCAGCACCCCAAGGAGACAAAGCCTCCAGGGAGGTCGAGCGGATCCAAGAGGCGTGGAGTGCCCCGGCGGTCGGGCCGCCCAGCGAGGTATCCTTACTCACCCTGTGGATCAGGGTGGTCCAAAGGGAGGTGGGCAAGCCAACTTCAGACGAAAGGGCAGCAATCACAGGCCTCAAGCTGGGAGTCAAGACCACCCTGGACCCAGGAGTCAAGCCGGAGGAGACGGTTGAGGCTTTCGCCCACAGGATCCTGTCCACGGCAGAGTTGCTGCAGATCTCCAGGGATGCACCAGACCACTTTGGCAGAAAGCACTCGGTCTCGCACATGTTCTATGATGGGCTGCCAGTGGCCACCAGGGCCAAGCTGTGCGAGTTCAGGATGACTGTGCCCAACTACCTGTGCATGACCGATGAGGAGCAGATCACTGTGCTGACGCAGCAGGTGGTGCTGATGGAGAGGTTCGCCCTGGAAATGAGAGACCTGGTGGTCGCAGATCACAGGCCAGAGGCGGAAGAGACGGAAGAGGAGGACGAGACAGATGAGGAAGAGGAGACGGTAGAGGAGGACGAGACAGATGAGGAAGAGGAGACGGTAGAGGAGGAAGAGGCGGATGAGACGGGCGAGGGGAGAAAGCCGGCACGTTGGACACCTAGACCAACCCTGCCACCCGGCAGGGGGAACGGCTCGTTACAAGACCACTGGCGGGCGGGCTCCATAGCATCGCGTACACCAATGACAGGGGAGAACCCAATGTCATCTAGCGAGCGGTCCATTGAAGGACCATGGTGGCGCTAGGCTTCCAACGAAGAGGAGGTGTCGGCCCTCGAGGGGCAGATAGACAGCCAAGAAGGGCTAAGGGGGAATAGGAAGCCCCTAGAACAGTAGTACGCGCTGAGCACTTGACGGAACCCACGCCATACCTGGAAGAACGAGCCGGTGCCAGCCCTAGGGGAACACCCCATGGGCGGCACGACTGGCACTAGTAGGCAGCAGGCAGTGGACCGACGTCCAGCAGGACGTAGCCTAGTACTCAAGTAAAAAGCTTTCCCGATGTACCGTAGGAGCAGGAGCAGCGAGCCAAAGGAGTACATAGTGACGACGGCTACAGCGCTGATTCAGGTAGTAGACTTGCATGACAATTGCCTTTGAAGTAGAGATTGCCGCAGGGCCAACCAGCAGAGGGGCAAGACTAGGATAGGACACCGCTGCTACTGCACTCATCTCCTGTGGCCTAGGGCCAGGTGTCAACGGTGCATTGGGGCGAGAGCAGCGGACGGTCTGCGGTTGTCTGTGTGCTTGACTGAGGCCTTTGGATTGGAACGCTTCCAAGCGGTATAACATGTGAATGCTGACAGTTTCTGAGGATTCTGTAGATTCTGACGGGTTCTGGATTTCTGACGGATTTTGATGGTTTTTTGAATTTACCCAAGCATGACACTGGTGACGGTACCGAATTATTTGTGCCATGATCAGGCCAGAGAGAGGTCGGGAGGAGCCCAGAGGCCTTTGTCGAGTGTGCGTAACCGTGGGAGGACCTAGGGTTAGCCACGCATTTCAGTGAATTTTCTTTGGTATATTTCCTTTTGTGGATGTCCTGCAGCACATTTCCTGCAGTGGATTTTCTTTCGTGGATTTTCTTTCGACTAGCTGGATTGCAGTCAGATGGGTAGGAGACTTCCGTGTTAGGGAACTGACAAGTGATGAGTGTACATATTTTCCGATTCCAGTTTCAGTACCACCCCTAGTCCGGCTCCCCACGCAAGCCCTGAGTGCTTATCGTGAGGAGCGGGGGGCGAGTAAAGTAGGGGCGGTACCCACAGCTAGGGGCGCCCGGGTAGGCCAGCCTTCCCTCTTATACGGTACGCTGTACCAAGTTACCCCTTTACAGCCCTTGTACCTCCGCAGTGTAGGACAAGAGGCACGTGTGTACAGGTGTTCAACCTTAGTTGTGAGTAGTTTGAGCCTATCTAAGGCAGTACTGACAGCTTACACCATTTTGGCACGGTTACTGCTTTATGGTGCGACAGCTGTCACGGTATAATGCAGTATACGTGCCAAAACCGTAGGGACCGCTGAAGCGTCCCCGTAGACTCCGCAGCTTCCCTGCGGAGCCCCTTTTTAGGGTTAGGAGCCCAGCTTCCCACTTTCGGGAAGGTCTGAGGCAGGATTTCCCGTACTCAGTAAATAGGGCTTGCCGGGACCTTTGAATCCCGGCTTGCACGCTTGACATTTACTTCGTTCCTTTTAAGTGGACAGGCCTCTAATTGTAATCAGCACCGGCTATCATCCCAAGATATACCCTGTGAATACCAATAACGCCAGTACCACGAAGGCACGAAGACGATCAAGCCTAGTTCAGCCTCAGAGTCGACATAGCAACCTAGTAATCCTCAGCTAGATGCCCAGCCCGACCTAGGACACCGTCCGCAGTCTACGGCTACGACATCCCCCGCTTCACGCGGTAAGTGACTCAGCGACCCGACAGATCAGCTATCTGAAGGGCCAGCTGATTAGCTTTACAAGTGACCAGCTCCGTGTCTGTCCTCTAGAAGTTCCAGCCACACCTTAACGCGCTGCGCATCCGCGGCCAGTGTGTAGTCACTGAGTCCGCCCGTAGGCGTCCGCCACTATGTGGGGAAGAAGTCCGCCACGGACCCGAAGCAAACCTCTCGAGTAAAGTAGGGGCGGTACCCACAGCTAGGGGCGCCCGGGTAGGCCAGCCTTCCCTCTTATACGGTACGCTGTACCAAGTTACCCCTTTACAGCCCTTGTACCTCCGCAGTGTAGGACAAGAGGCACGTGTGTACAGGTGTTCAACCTTAGTTGTGAGTAGTTTGAGCCTATCTAAGGCAGTACTGACAGCTTACACCATTTTGGCACGGTTACTGCTTTATGGTGCGACAGAGGGCATGGTTCTGGATGACAGACAACAGGGCTCGGGCTGGCAGGGGTCGATCACTTTCCTGGCCGGAAAGGATCAGGGTTCAGGCAGGCAGGGATCGATCAGGGTCCTGGCTGACATGGAACAGGGTTAAGGCTGTCAGGGTTCAAGCTGTCAGGGTCTCAGGGATCAGGCTGTCAGGGATCAGGCTGATAGGGATCTGGGTTCAGGCTGTCAGGGATCAGGCTGCTGATAGGGATCAGGGTTCAGGCTGTCAGGGATCAGGCTGATAGGGGTCAGGCTGTCAGGGACCAGGCTGTAAGGGATAAGGGTTCAGGCTGATAGGGGTCAGGCTGTCAGGGATCAGGATTCAGGCTGATAGGGGCAGTATTCAGACTGACAAGGATCAGGGTCCAGCAGGCTGGCATGGGTAATTGGCTGGGTAACTGCTGGTGGATCACTCAAATCCAGTATTTCAAATGATGGTAAAGAAAATACTCACAATGGGGGCATCATGATTTCTGTTACGCCACTGCAGGGGTTTGGGCAGCCAAGCTTGCATGCTTCACGTCTGTCACGGGTCAGCATCTTCCTGCAGTGATTACCAGTATTATAAGGCGCCTCGACGCGTGGCCTTAAAATGATTAGACACTTTGTAGAAACCATGGAGAAGGGCCGGAGGTTCTGCCTTTCGGACATCCGTCGTGCACTGTCTTGCCGTCCATATTGCCGTGCTCATGGTGGCCAGGGTGATCTGGTTCGGCTGCTTGGGCCCAAATCCCGTATAGTCTATCGTATCTTACCGCTCTGTTTGCAACATGGACTGGTACGTTTTACCTGCATGCCTGCATGGTGAGGGCCAGTTTGGAACCATGCATGGGGATCTGCAGGCTGCATCATTAAAACTATGCTTTTTATCGCCAGATACACTGATTTCATGATTTGCCATCGTATTTAGCATGAGATAGGTGCATGCATAGTGACTCTTCAGAATCACTTGAGGCCATGTCCCTGCCTTACCCTCTGTACCGTCCCCAGTGTCCGCGTACCGTTCCCATTACCGTCTTTCCGTACTAGGTATCCCTGCTGATGGTAGGTCAGCTTTTGCTTCAACAAAAATGATGGGGTTACACCCAACCGCCCACTGCAATGCATGTTCACAGCTAAATTTGCTGCTGTTCCACCCATTTCGCATGATGCTTTCCTCCCTGGCTTGTTCTTGGTAGGCCTCTGCACAACATGTCCTGTCAGTGTCACCTGCTTGCATGTCCAATCGCAATGCCGATTTTACCTTCAGGGAGGTCCGTCGACCTCAAAATCTAGGACTGTCGCGGTCAGCATTACATGGCACGCACATTCAAGATTCGCGCTTCCCCACATGCAAAATAAGATGGGGCCCGATGGTGATGGTTCTAGTGAGAAATTGACGTAGAAACTTCCCCACAAGCTATGAATTATAACGATTGGATCATATTGTGAAGCAGCAGTGGGGACGATGCATGTTTTCCATGGTTGAATGAACGGAGGAGATCCACCGCGGGGGCTTGCATCATCTATTTGTGTGTCAACGGAAGTGCGTAACCGAGGTGTTGCAGATTTGAGGCTACGTGGCATGTGTGCGCGATAGTACACACTGTTGCCCCCAATGCTATTTTATAGACTGACGGTCCACCAGATCAGAACTGTAAAGAAAAAAACGATTCAAAGTGATGTGCTGCCAAACCATTGAGACTCTGAAACCCTATCTACTTCAGACCTACCTTCCACCGCAGCTATTATAGTGCCCTTCGTCTTCAGGTATATCTTCGCATGGTCGGCTGCGAAGAGTGAATGGTAAATGCCCCTCAGGTTCCAATTGAACTTGCAACGAAGCTCACCCATTTGCTAGTGACATCCTGTTTGACACGCATGTGTCAACATAAGTGTACATGCATCAGGCTTGTATTCCGGGGAATTGTTTCACCACGCCACTCGGATCAACCACTATCGCATGCACTAGCAGTGGCGTTGCCTAGGGCCCTGTCTTTAGCACAGTATATGCAACACGACATTTGCGGTGTACACATTTATCGCCATCTTGTCAGAGGACAAGAGCAAACAGCCCACTCCCTACGGCCCTCGCACCTCGTCCCCAGAAACGGCGTTTCACTTCAAAATCGATGCCGAGCATGGTCATGAGGTCCATGCTGATGACCTGCTTCTGGGCCATGATCCTTACCATAGTGGCGTCTGACACAGTCGTCAGGCGTAAGGCGGGTCTTGCACTGTCACCAGAAGACGCGAACCTCCCGTCCATTTTCAGCGTCAAGGTCGCAATCGCCAGTGCCCCGTCATCGTCAGCGCCCCGGGCGTTGGCCAATGCAGGGGACCCGCCCTACGCGAACACCATCCCTGAAGGTAATAACACGGCCACAAGTACCACTCATACACTGAGATGCCTGATGTACGATCTAAACAAGGATCGATCGCTGTAATGTGACCTTTTAAACAAGACCATGCATGCCCATCACACCTACGCCTCCCCTCCAGCTGACTGCGTAGAGAGACAACATAACTTCTCCCGCAGTAACAAGGCAGCTGCCTTTTTACTTTGCTGCATGCCGACCGGTGGATGGTGCCAGTTACTGACAATCGATCGTCCATCGATAGTCGGCTGCCGCCGCTCACCCTTAGCCCGCATTATTAATTCTGTGAGGAGCAAGATTCATGAAACAGCAGAGTATCCAATGACTGCGTCGAACTGATGTACACGCTTCCCACCCGTATACCTGCATCTTCCACGCTTGCTCCTATGATTTGCATGGCTATCATGTACCAGAATAGCTGCATGGCGAGGAGGGTGGAGCACCTTGAGGCCAATACTGCGATACGATTTTAGGGCATAAAAGGCCACAGCGCTGGATGAAATGAGCGAGTGCACCCAGTCAGATTAACATCAGCCATTCAGCCGTAAATCAGTGCATGTTTTTGTGCGCGCCAGAACATCTGCGGGGGCTTCCAGGAAGGCCACCACTAAGCCAAATGGGACAAAATCTTGGCTAGCCTTCAGCCGGTGATCCAAAGCAGCAGAGCTTGGTGCCCCAGGCACCCACAGCTGCAGGTCACGATATAGTTGAGCGGTAGATGAGGCACCCCTAAGTAATAAACACTCCTGTAGACACTGCTTACCTCTTCCTCACCCTGGCCTTGCTTCTTTGCAGGCACTCACGACCGAATCCTGGTGCTCAATGATGCTGTGCTGGACTCTACTGCCCCCCAAGTCAGCCTACCCCTGCTGCCTAATTTGAAACTGATAGTGGTCTGGAACGCCAACAAGAGGCCCGGGGGCATCAAGAGGCTGCGCAACCGGGCAAGGAAGCAGAAGAATCACCAGCGCCAGGATTACGAGGACAGGGTCACCTTGGTGGGCAGCGTCAAGGGGTTTGGCCCTGGAGAGAGCATGGTCACTTTCATCATATCCCCTGACTCGGTCCTCGGCGTCGCCTGCTTCCCCGAGGTCCAGGTGGATGGATCCATCACCATCCGCACCATACAGGTGAGCGGCGGTGCTGCCTTGGGTGGTGTGCGGACTGTGCGCCAGATCATATCTTTGGTAGGCTGCCAGTTGGCCACTGGCCACGACTGGGCATATTGCTACCAAACTGAGACCTGCATGCATCTGACCGGTGGCCCAAGCAGGAGGGCTTGCTGCGCCAGGCCCCCTTTGCCGTAAACGAAGCGCTCTTAATTAAGCTTTATTAAGCCGTCGAAACGGTGGGGAAACGGTTGAAAAACAGAAACATGAGATTGTTAACGCGAACATGAGGTTGTCCACCACTATCCTGATCAATTATTGTAAACTCGCCAAAATATCTGCTGCATGCATCCTAGCATGGACTACTATTTTAGAGGTGTGCCTGTCATGCTGTTTGTCCCACTGCACTGACCCTGATCTGCTGTCCTTGCACGCCCCTTGTGTGCAGTTTGAGTCCTTCCCTAACGAGACCAACACCGGTGTCGCCTACGAGCGCTACGTGCCTGACCTCTCTCATATGGACGCAGTCATCCAGCCTGATCTGTTGGTGACCCCACAGCCGGTAGGCCCTGTCCCAGTTACTTCCGCAGCCCTCATAGTTGAATCCGAGTCGACGGATGTGCGTCGCAACTCCCGGAAGCTGCAACAGGCCCAGACCCAGGTGGACGTCTTGCTGTTGTACACCCCCAACGCTGCAAGCGCGTTAGGAGGAGCCACCGCTGCTGTGAACAAGATGACTGCGGACATTGCAGCGACCAACCAGATATACGCAAACTCGCAAATTAATGTCCAGCTCAACCTGCTGCAAGTCACGCAGGTACTTTGGGAGAAGGGAGGAAGCTGCGTGCCATAGATACCAGTAGTATCCTTGCACTGTTTGGTTGTTGTGCACTTCAGATACACATGTACTAGGTCTCCTTCGGAGAGACATGCCAAGCTTGGGTGGAGTCCTTTGATCAAGATCCCCTTTTGTGCCGGGTTACTCTATACTTCATGCTTAAAAATAAAGAAATCTGTTGAGAAGCAACTAGTGGCAGATAGGCCATTAGGCCACTACCTCAGGAGTATCCCATCTGCGGTTACTGCGGTAGGTGTGAACCGGCAGGACTTATATCAGTGAGTTGGCCATAAACCCGTCAGCAGTGCACTGACACTGCTGGATGCACTCTGCTGCCTCCTCATGCAGGTCCAATACACGGAGACAAAGTTTGAGACCAGCTTGGATGATCTCCAGAAGGGAAACATCAACGGCACTGCCGCACTTCGCGCATACGTGGGTGTCCAGCAGGCAGACAACCTGCCCTCCTCCATCAACCCATAATAACCCATAATTGGTACTAATAAAAATACGGAGTAAAACCGATCCTTAATAAATGATCAGGCTCCTGCTTACCCATAGTGACGTCATGGATGAGGCTTTGTTCGCCCAAGATAAAGGGCAATGCTCCTTTCAATCCCAAGCTCACAGTGGCAAGATTAGTTTGCTTGCTTAATTGTTCCAAACCCTCCCACCTTTATCCCCACTCTTCCATCAGCACCGGTGTCCCACAGGAGGATTAGCTATCCTTTTGTGCATGCTTCACATTCACTGCGTCCATCCACTGCATCCATTCACTGCATCCATTCACTGCATCCATCCACTGCATCTATCCACTGCATCCATTCACTGCATCCATTCACTGCATCCATTCACTGCATCCATTCACTGCATCCATTCACTGCATCCATTCTCTGCATCCATCCACTGCATCCATCCACTGCATCCATTCACTGCATCCATTCACTGCATCCATCCACTGCATACATCCACTGCATCCATTCACTGCATCCATCCACTGCATACATCCACTGCATCCATTCACTGCATCCATCTACTGCATACATCCACTGCATCCATCCACAGCATCCATCCACTGCATCCATTCACTGCATCCATACACTGCATCCATTCGCTGCATCCATCAACTGCATCCATCCACTGCATCAATTCACTGCATCAATTCATTGCATACATTCACTGCATCCATGCACTGCATCCATTCACTGCATCAATTCACTGCATCCATTCACTGCATCCATACATTGCATCCATCCAGTGCATCCATTCACTGCATCCATTCACTGCATCCATTTGCTGCATCCATCAACTGCATCCATTCACTGCATCCATCCACTGCACCCCCCCCCACTGCATCCATCCACTGCATCCATCCACTGCATCCATTCACTGCATCCATTCACTGCATCCATCCACTGCATCCATCCACTGCATCCATTCACTGCATACATCCACTGCATACATTCACTGCATCCATCCACTGCATCCATACACTGCATCCATCCACTGCATCCATTCGCTGCATCCATCAACTGCATCCATTCACTGCATCCATTCACTGCATCAATTCATTGCATACATTCACTGCATCCATGCACTGCATCCATTCACTGCATTCATCCAGTGCATCCATTCACTGCATCCATTCACTGCATCCATCCACTGCATCCATCCATTGCATCCATCCAGTGCATCCATTCACTGCATCCATTCACTGCATCCATTCACTGCATCCATTCACTGCATCCATTCACTGCATCCATTCACTGCATACATTCACTGCACCCCCCCCCCCCCCCCACTGCATCCATCCACTGCATCCATTCACTGCATCCATTCACCGTATCCACTCACTGCATCCATCCACTGCATCCATTCACTGCATCCATTCACTGCATCCATCCACTGCATCCATTCACTGCATCCATTCACTGCATCCATTCACTGCATCCATTCAGCCCAGCATGCTGACGACCACGTCACGAGTATACTTTTGTGCGCTCTACGGACTGCTGCCAAATATGAGCAACTGAGAACCACATCTCAATTGAACACCGCCTCTCCTGTGTTCGCAGTTGGGTGCTGACCTAGTGCAGCTCGTCACAACCGACTCAGCCTACTGCGGCATTGGATATCAGCTGGCCACTCCAAATGCCGCCTGGGGCTTTTCTGTAATACAGACGCAGTGCATCGGTGCCGGTACTTCAGCCCACGAAATGGGCCACAACTTTGGATGCGGCCATAACTACTACCTATACCCCGATGTTTCCAGCGGCTTTAGCAGGTGAGAGAGGTGTTGCACTTCCCAGGTTGACCAGGGCTAGGGGCTGATGGCGATTGAGGGTTTAGGCTAGCCTAGGTACCAAGTTTGTCGCTCAGTGCTGGATTGCCCTAGGTCTGACTGAAAAGCATTTGGAGCCTGAAGATGTGGCAGGATACACGGAAGACTCCACTACAGTATTCCCAGGCTTTGACGCCCACCTCAGACATTTGAGGAACAGTCGAGCGCTCCTGCATTATAGTCACAGGAGCAGAAACTTTGAGCCAGGTCAAGCACGATGCCAGTCATCGCATCCTTAGGTATTTTTAAACCCTGTTCCCATGCCTGCATTCTGACGTGGCTGCAACCCCTCTGTCCGTCAACCAGGTGCGACCTTGGCACCAGCAGCTTCAGCACCACCATGTCTTACGGCTGCGAGAACGGAACCCGCCCGGCTCGTCTTTTCTACCACTCCAACCCTTCCGTGTCGGTCCAGCGCAGCACTGGCAGTTACCCCACCGGCGATGTGAACATCGCCAACTGCGCCGCCAAGATCAGCTTGAATGCACGGGGCGTGGCTGCCTACATGAACTCCAACGGTAGTGGTGGAAACAACGCCGGCGGAACCAGCGCTACCGGTAGCAGCAGCAACAGCACTGGCAGCGGTAGTCAAACCTGCATGGGTGGCGGCGCTTGTCCAACCCCCTCCACTGCTTGTGCCCACTATGGCACCCAAGACGTGTGCTGCCCCGCCACCAGCCCAGTCTGGTGCGGTGGTAGCCAGTGCTACCAGTCTGGCTACACCTGCCCCACCTCCAGCTCGCAAATCTGCGCCGGCGGCGGCGCCTGCACCTCCCCCAACGTGTGCTCTCGCTTCGGCAGCCAAGACGTGTGCTGCCCCTCATCAAACCCTGTTTGGTGTGGTGGAACCAGCTGCTATGCTGCAGGCAACACCTGCAACCCTGGATCCCCAGTGGGGTCGCCACCACCCACAATGCAGCCACCAGTACCTACCCCAGTGCTGATGCAACCAAGACCGACCCCAGCGCACATGCCGTCGCCGCGGTCACCACCGGCCGCCGTGCCACCAGTGTACGCGCCATTGCAGCTGCTGCCCCCATCACCCCCAGTACTGCTGCCGCCGTCTCCACCAATGCTGTTGCCGCCAGTGCCATCAGCACCTGCAGGTACTGGCAGCACCAGCACCTGCCCCGACGGCTCGACATGCCCTCCCAGGACGGTTTGTTCTGCTTTCGCCGGCCTTGGCATCCGGTACACCTGCTGCTCCGCCGCCTTTCCTGTCTGGTGCGGTGGTTTCACGTGCTACAAGAGCGGAACCCCGTGTAGCATTTGGGGCTAGCTTGATTGCTACTTTGGGGTTAGCTTGATTGCCACTTTGGGGTAAGCTGGATTGCCGCTTTGGAATAAGTTAGTTTGCTACGTTGGGGTTCGTTGGATTGCTGCTTTGGGGTTAGCTAGATTGCTACCATAGGGTTTAGCTGGCTTGCTGCTTGGGGTTAGTTGGAATGCTGCTTTGGGGTTAGTTGGAATGCTGCTTTGGGGTTAGTTGGAATGCTACTTTGGGGTTAGCTTGATTGCTGCTTTGGGGTTAGCTGGATTGCTACTTTGGGGTTACTAGCTGGAATGCTGCTTTGGGGTTACTAGCTGGATTACTGCTTTGGGGTAAGCTGGAATACTGCTTTGGGGTTAGTTGGAATGCTACTTTGGGGTTAGCTGGAATGCTGCTTTGAGGTTAGCTGGATTGCTGCTTTGGGGTTAGCTGGAATGCTACTTTGGGGTTAGTTGGAATGCTGCTTTGGGGTTAGCTGGATTGCTGCTTTGGGGTTAGCTGGAATGCTACTTTGGGGTTAGTTGGAATGCTGCCTTGGGGTTAGCTGGATTGCTACTTTGGGGTTATCTGGATTGCTGCTTTGGGGTTAGCTGAAATGCTACTTTGGGTTAAGCTGGATTGCTACTTTGGGGTTAGCTTGATTGCTACATTGGTGTTAGCTGAAATGCTACTTTGGGGTTAGCTGGATTGCTGCTTTGGGGTTAGCTGGATTGCTACTCTGGGGTTAGCTGGATTGCTGCTTTGGGGTTAGCTTGATTGCTACTTTGGGTTAGTTGGATTGCTGCTTTGGGGTTAGCTGAAATGCTACTTTGGGTTAAGCTGGATTGCTACTTTGGGGTTAGCTGGATTGCTACATTGGTGTTAGCTGAAATGCTACTTTGGGGTTAGCTGGATTGCTGCTTTGGGGTTAGCTGGATTGCTGCTTTGGGGTTAGCTTGATTGCTACTTTGGGGTTAGTTGGATTGCTGCTTTGGGGTTAGCTGAAATGCTACTTTGGGTTAAGCTGGATTGCTACTTTGGGGTTAGCTGGATTGCTGCTTTGGGGTTAGCTGGATTGCTGCTTTGGGGTTAGCTGGATTGCTGCTTTGGGGTTAGCTGGATTGCAACTCTGGGGTTAGCTGGATTGCTCTGCTGACTGAGCGTCTGCACTCCGCAGCAGCCGTCGCGGCCCAGACCGCTGATGTTGGTTATCCCAGCAAAGGTCTCATCTTCACCGCAGTTGTCTCAGCCTCTTCAAGCTGCTGCTGCTGCCTGTCTGCCTGCTTTATCCTGATGGCCGTGATATGGTGTGGCTAGTGTGTACTCGGTTGGTTTGAGGAAGAGTGGCTGAAAAGCCAGTCCGATGGCAACCTAGGCACAATTTAATCCGAAACTGAATAATAAATGAAACCAGGCAGTACCATGTGGGTATATATAGCAGGAGTGGAGTTTTGTATGAGGTATCTGGTATCATGACTAACAATGTATGCAGGTGGCACATTTTTATTACGATTCAAACAGTTCTGACGATAACTGCAGTGTGGCTTTACATTGTTTTAGGGATTCACAATTTATATAGATGTTGATCTTTAGCAGGCTTCATGTTGGTGGATGGATGGTGGGGGTGTGGGGCTACGCCTATTGAACTAATCATCCTGTCTCATCTTATGGCACGGTGGATTTTACTCTGGGCATGAAAAAATAACCTTGCCAAGCAATCGCCGCAAGAGATTTTGCAACAGTTTTTTCACGACACACTGTCATGGTGTATAAATATACTGTGGTATAAACATATTTTGGATTGCAGTTGCATCCATCACCGATTGTGGTCACAAAACAAATTTGTCGTTTTTCTTCGCCTAGCTAATGGAACCGGTGTATGAACAAGAGTATGGTAACTGAACAAACCCGTGATTCGAAGAGTGTCACTAATAAATTGTAAAACTTGTCACGATGAAGATACTGGTACCAGTATGTAAATTGGGGTTGCCCTCTCCTGATTTTGTCTTCTCTGTGTGCACATAGTCCTATACTGTAGTCCAGAGTGTAGTCGAGCCACACGACCGAGCCTGTACAGCATGACCCAGAGGTGTTATGTCATTGACTATAGTACAGAGTGCAGGCCTGGGGCCAATGGGCACTGGCAGCAGGCTGGTCAGAGTTTCGTGTCGCCAGAAGTCTAGTGGGAGCCACCAAGTACCCCCAAGGGTAGAATGTAATAAAATAATCACCGTCCCTCGGGACATGTTTCCCAGTGTCCCAAGGCACGGTATGTCAGCATGACAGGGCTTTTACTTTGGCAAGGAAAGGTAGTACAGCCCATCTTAGCGCCATCCTAGACAGGCTGCTGGATGTGACCTCAGGCTAGCCGTAGATGGCGGACCTGAGCTGCTTTCAGGCTGTACACGTCAGGCCAGGTCTGGGCTCAAAACGGGCCCACACGTCATGACAGGTACGAGTAGTTTAGACAATTTGGCTGGTCTCAGTGAGCTCAGGTGCTGAAGAGGACCCGCATGTTCCTCCTCTACCGGGGCAGGTAGTCAGCACGGGCAAGGCCCTGCCTACCTTGCCTTGCCTGTGTAGCCTGTGCTGACTACGGTACTTGCCAATGGCATTGTCTAACCATAGGCTATAAGTGCCAGTAATTTACTGGTAGGTGACGAGTAAAACGGATGAACACCCTTAGCCCATTATGCCTAAGGCCTCATCTCCAGCCCCTTGAAGATAAAGCGGAATTCAAATGAAGTTCAACTCTGGTGCCTCCCTTGCCTGCCTAGTGCCTACCCGATGGGGGCACCCTGCCTCCCCCCCACCCTGGGGCCTCCTCCGCCTCCCCTGCCTCCCTCCCCGCGGGGGCGCCCTCCAACTTACTGCTCTTTCTCCAGCCCCGTGACGATGAGGTGATTCATGAGCTTGGTGAAGTTGTCCAACAAGGCCTTGTCCCCCGCCACATCGTGGATATCATTGCCGCTGTGCAGGTTGCCTATGTACACTAGGAAGGCCCCGTTGGCGTGGGCGAGGTACCTGGGGGCCGGCAGGGGACGATCTGGGTTCGAATTCAAAATTCGAAATTCAAAATCCGGAGTCAAGTTCCTGACGACCATCTACAAGGAGTGGGGGAGCCTGTTCTGCGTCAGCAGAAGCAAATCAGGAAGACAGAAGACTGTAAGTAGGGGGTAAGATGTCTGTGTTTATGTAGTCTAGGCTAAAAGGTCCATGCACCGCTAACTTCTGGTCCAAACTGGGAATCCATGACGCACCTCGAACGACATGTAAATGCCCCAGATAAAGAGGACGAAATCGGAGAGCCCAGCAGGGCCCAGATCTCAGCCCCGCCATGACTACCAACTTAATCTATGCTCAGGATTCTATTGCCCGCCACGATTTACTTAGGGTTTCGGCTGTTAACCAAAGTGCCACAACCTTCCTCCTCACCTTTCATATCTGGGCTGTGTTGACATGTTGCCATTGTTTCTAGGTATGGCACGAACAGCATTTCTAAAAAACATATCAAGACACGAAAGGGAGCCTCCTAATGACACAAATCTATACAGGAGGCCCTGTTCCAGCATGCACGACCTTCATTCGCTCCCCCCTGAACCCCACAGCACCACACGGCAGTGCCTATTTCAGTGCACACTTGACCATCTTCGGCAGGCCATTGGGCGGCCATCACTGGGCCGACGGGTAGCAAACTTTGACCGGCCTGCAGCTGGTAACCCAAGCAGCTGGGCATGCTGCACATGGCCGTCCCAGCCATAGGCTGTAAGGTAGGTGAATTGTGAACTTTGTGACGTTTTTACAGTCCTTCCGATCATCACGTTTGATGCATGGCACATGTCGGCCGGGTGTCGAATTTGGTCTTCTTTACCTTCCCGGCCTCTTCTTTTGTTCCTTTCCCCCCTCTTCCTTTTAGTTTCTTCTTTTCTCCCTTCTGAACAATTGGGCGCCCAGGCAGCCGAGCTATGAGCGGGCCCAGAGGGGTAACGTTATTGACATATCGGCCGCGACACTCAAAGACACAGGACTTCCACTTGGCCTTCCAGTCTAGTTAGCTGAGTGCCCATTTGCCAAACAGGAGCCAGTTGCTCACGGAGCTTGCTTCAGACCACGGCAATAAGGGCTGAATGGCGTGTCTTAACCCATTGGTTTTTATGCGCCAATGCCAAGACCACGCAGAACTGTAGGTTACCCCCAGGGGCATCGTTTGTAGTGTGGGTGCATCCCTGGAAAGTGTGGACGCTGCATGCATTGTCAGGCCATGCAGCGCAATGCCTTGCATATTCAAATTTATCTTCCGGGCATGCCAGCTGTGAGGGAGCGCAGACTCGTCCAACACATTGGAAGTGCCATGTATTTTTACAACCCAGACATGAACAAACAAAGTCGTACAACTCCGGGAAATATCTGGCAGGTGCTCAGCAGCACCAGAGGCTGTCCACCAGTGTAATGGTCTTTTAAGATACTGTCAATGACATAACACCTCTTAGCCATGCTGAAAAGGCTCGGCCGCATGTGCGCCCGATTGTCTGGTAAGATACTGGAGGGCCGCATGGGCGCATGGGCGCCTGACTGCCTGGTAAGAGACTGTATGAAGGGCCGTCCAGCATGATATGTGGTGTGAAATGAGGGAGCTGGAAAGGCTGGAAAATAAATGGCAGTGCACATTGGTATGAGGCAGACGACATCCCTGCAACCAACTGTAAAACGACAGGGATACTGGTACAGAAAATCAAAACGTGGTTGTCACCATGAAGCATTATTTTTGTGACACAGACGCATTACCGGCATTATCACAAAACGGACTGAACAGTAACATGCTACGGCGTCCTCGGCCATCGCGGCCCCCTGGGCCACCCCCACCTTGGCCACCTCCACCTGGGCCACCCCCACCTGGGACACTCCCACCTGGGCCACTCCCACCAGGACCACCTCCACCTGGGCCACCTCCACCTAGGCCACCTCCACCAGGACCACCCCCACCAGGACCACCCCCACCTTGGCCACCTCCACCTGGGCCACCCCCACATGGGCCACCTCCACCTGGGCCACCCCCACCAGGACCACCCCCACCTTGGCCACCTCCACCTGGGCCACCCCCACCTGGGCCACCTCCACCTTGGCCACCTCCACCTGGGCCACCCCCACCAGGACCACCCCCACCAGGACCACCCCCACCTTGGCCACCTCCACCTGGGCCACCCCCACCTGGGCCACCTCCACCTGGGCCACCTCCACCTGGGCCACCTCCACCTAGGCCACCTCCACCAGGACCACCCCCACCAGGACCAACCCCACCTTGGCCACCTCCACCTGGGCCACCCTCACCTGGGCCCCCTCCACCTGGGCCACCTCCACCTGGGCCACCTCCACCTAGGCCACCTCCACCAGGACCACCCCCACCTGGGCCACTCCCACCAAGGCCACCTCCACCTGGGCCACCCCCGCCTGGGCCACCTCCACCTGGGCCACCTCCACATGGGCCACCTCCACCTGGGCCACCTCCACATGGGCCACCTCCACCTGGGCCACCCCCACCTGGGCCACCTCCACCTGGGCCATCCCCACCTGGGCCACCTCCACCTGGGCCAACACCACCTCTGTTACCACCGCCGTTAGGGGGGGTGACACTAGGGGGGGTGAAGCCGTCCGCAATGGAGACACCAGCAGCAGTGAGATTGAGTCCTAATAAGGACATCTCCTTGTACTGCGGGCACCAGTCAGCCAAGAAGGCATCGTGGTCGTTTGCGTACAACTGTACCAGTGTCCTGGTGTTGTCCCCGGCCCCGGTGGGAGCGGGGGTATAAAAGAGGTTGTTGTCGCTGCTGAACCAGCCTTGGTTGCCTGGGCGGGTGAGCTCATTGTAGTAGTGGCCGTCAAACGAGGTTGGGTTGTTGGTCAGGTCTCGATTCCGTAATTTAGGGCAGTAGCGATGGGATGGAGTGAGAAGAGTGAGGGGGGCGAGCAAGGGAGGGACGTGGAGATGCGTGCAAGGTACGGCAACAACGGGCTCACCCAATGACCAAGACACAACAAACATTTCTCCAAAGCAATGACGGGCACAATCCCTGGCCTTTCAAACCTCTTAATAACATCAATTGTGTACCTATTATGCATATAATAGGTATACAATACCATACAGGTATACCTATTCAGCCAGGGGATTGTTGGGGGACTGGTCCGACCCCGTAAGTGACAGGCCCCTTACGTGCACTTCCATTGAGCAAGCCACACCCATTAATCGCAGTGCCATAAATTCATGACTACTCCATAGTCTTTATACACATGAAATTAGACAAAACAAACGTAGACCTGCATGGCCATGGATTTGGATTTGGATTTGAACTTGAATTGCACTCACTGCGCCTCTGCTGCATTGGCCACCGGTGACACGCGGCCGTCCAATGTTGTGTGCCCCGGACAGGACAACAAGGGCCGTCTAAGGGTTGAAAAAACCCATGGAAGCAAACCTGGGAGGTGGGAGGGGCACAGAGGGGGGCAACAGCAGGGTTTAGGGTTAAGGGGCACAGAGGGGGGCAACATCAGGGTTTATGGTTAAGGGGCAAAGAGGGGGGCAACATCAGGATTTATGGTTAAGGGGCACAGAGGGGGGCAACAACAGGGTTTAGGGTTAAGGGGCACAGAGGGGGGCAACAGCAGGGTTTAGGGTTAAGGGGCACAGAGGGGGGCAACATCAGGGTTTATGGTTAAGGGGCACAGAGGGGGGGAACATCAGGGTTTAGGGTTAAGCGGCACAGAGGGGGGCAACAGCAGGGTTTAGGGTTAAGGGGCACAGAGGGGGGCAACAGCAGGGTTTGGGGTTAAGCGGCACAGAGGGGGGCAACAACAGGGTTTAGGGTTTAGGGGCACAGAGGGGGGCAACAGCAGGGTTTGGGGTTTAGGGGCACAGAGGGGGGCAACAGCAGGGTTTAGGGTTAAGGGGCACAGAGGGGGGCAACAGCAGGGTTTAGGGTTAAGGGGCACAGAGGGAGGCAACAACAGGGTTTAGGGTTAAGAGGCACAGAGGGATGCAACAGCAGGGTTTAGGGTTAAGAGGCACAGAGGGATGCAACAGCAGGGTTTAGGGTTAAGGGGCACAGAGGGGGGCAACAGCAGGGTTTAGGGTTAAGGGGCACAGAGGGGGGCAACAGCAGGGTTTGGGGTTAAGCGGCACAGAGGGGGGCAACAGCAGGGTTTAGGGTTAATGGGCACAGAGGGGGGCAACAGCAGGGTTTAGGGTTAAGGGGCACAGAGGGGGGCAACAGCAGGGTTTAGGGTTAAGGGGCACAGAGGGGGGCAACAGCAGGGTTTAGGGTTAAGGGGCACAGAGGGGGGCAACAGCAGGGTTTAGGGTTAATGGGCACAGAGGGGGGCAACAGCAGGGTTTAGGGTTTAGGGGCATGCACGGAGGTATTTGTCCATATCAGGGGTGGGAAGACTCATGCATGGAGGTATTTGTCCATATCAGGGGTGGGAAGACTCATGCATGGAGGTATTTGTCGTGGGAAAGCTTTGAAGGATTCAGAAGGGATCATTCATTGAGGGCATCATCGTGACTATGTAAACATTGTGAGAGCATATGAAAGCAACGCACAGGACAACAGTAGATCCTCAAGTGCCCCTCCCCTGATCCATCACCAGCGGTCACGCTATTTCCTCAGCAGCCATAATGTTCAAGCCATGACGCAGCTCACATTAATGAGTGGGGGGCATAGCGTCAGGCCAGCATGCTCGGGGTTGTTGAGCTCATTGCCCTGGAGGATGGAGCCGTTGGCACTACAGAGTGGTTGAAAGGGGGGAGGGAAAGCAAGGTAAGTCAAGATAGATAGGCAACTGGTGGTCAATCAAGATAGATAGGCAGTGCTTAAGCAAATGAGTGAAGGGCTAGGAGGCTCCGCAGGGCACAGGCCTCTTCCGGTCACCATCAGAGCAACATAATAAGCACAAAAAACAGGTAGCGCTCCTGCGGGAGCGCTACTCCAGCCATGGTCATGACATGATCATGACTTAGTCACGGCCCCCCCTGTGGGGAAGTGCCGTGCGTCGTTCACGTTGGTAAGGAAAGAAAGAAAACTACGCCACGCAGGTGCGTGGGGGTTATGGAAACAGTGCGGCATGGGCCCATCAGAGCATTCCTATTGCATGGCAGGACTAGTGCATGTATGTAGAGGACGGCAGCGTGGTGCCCTCAGTCAAGAGCAGACCGAGGCCTGGGCCAAGCCAGCAGGGCATCCAAGACTATTGCGATTCTCAATTTGGGAGATGACTAACATGAGACTGTCTCATACCCCAGGAATTCTAGACGAGCTAGACACAATGCTGACATTTACTCCAACTCGGGCTCGGCACAATCAAATGCTGTCACTCACCCGCCCTCTCCTTGATCAGAGTGTGTACCAGCATCATGGAAGGCCATGCGCAGGCAGTTGGGTGCCGTGGTACGGGAGCTCAGCTGCTGGATGGACAGCGTCCAGATGCTGTCAAAGCATGCTTGGGCTTGCTGCGTGCACAAACCCAAGTGCAGATAGTTGGGTTAGTCGGTGCCTTGCTGATGCTGACTTAGTAGTTGATTGGTAATGGGTACTTTTGGTGCTGCCAGCACCAAAAGTGCCGTGTACAGTACTACAGTACTATCCATATAGAACGTAAGAGTCGCATGTTGCTCTCCTCTTTTCTTTTAATCATCATCGTTCTTCTTCTTGGGCATGAGTGAGTAATGAGGGTGCCAACACAAATGTATTGCTTGTACTTGCACACACTTGCATGTGCTGATGTGCATACACCAGCCGGTACATACATGGCACATGCCTACATGGCGACATGCATGCTCAGAGCTCACCTGGGTGCTCCCATATATGCTGGATGGGTTGAGATCTAGATCCGCACTGTAGGCAGGAACAGCAAGAGGAACGCATGATGGATTTGAATTCAAGCTAATGGTGTTCGAAACTAATAATCTTTGTAAAGGACATGGCCACACAGGCGGGGATCGAAAGGTCAAAGGAGCACAACGGCACAGCAGCCAAGCCCGTCAGCACATAATTTCAGCTGGAAACGCAATAAAGCATGTAATCCCCTTCCAGGCGTTGCATCGAACAATCAATATGAGCAGTTAGGATGCTTGTGCGCTCGCGTTTACTGATTGATTGGTTAAGTTTCGGTTGGTGATGGGGCGCAGTCGTCGTTTCACGGTCGGCTAACATGGGGTTAGAGGGTTACACGCACAGTTTGTACCCATCCTACCTCACATGCCCTGCCTGCCCCAAGTAGGAGTGCAATTGTCAGTAAAATACTAATCTTTGCTGTCATATTGAATGCTCTCATCATGCCAGAAGTCCTGTAATGCTTACACGCTCGGATGGATGGTCTTATAAGACAGCCCCTTCTTTTGCCACATTTACTCAAACTTTTCCATCCAGTTGTTGAAGTAAAACATGTTGACATGTCTTTCGCTCGAACCCC
Source organism: Limnomonas spitsbergensis (assembly GCA_037349105.1). Classification (NCBI taxonomy): domain Eukaryota; kingdom Viridiplantae; phylum Chlorophyta; class Chlorophyceae; order Chlamydomonadales; genus Limnomonas; species Limnomonas spitsbergensis. Next base: position 1,398,109 of record JAYJMM010000109.1, read on the forward strand.
AGGCTCGAATCTCACCGCACTCAAGCTTCTCAGTTCGGGTTTCCGTTCTGCTGGCAGGTACCATGCTGGCCATCCAGGCTGTCGAGGGCAATGCGGAAGCTGCCAGTGAGGGGCAACGCCGCGAGAGAACTTCGCTGGCCCCGCCGCGGCACCCTTTCTTTTCTCGGGGGCCAAATTTCGAATGCATGAGAGTGGGAAAGAAAGGGACTAGTTAAATGCTGCCGAACGCCCCCCCCAAATACATAAATACACACCAGCAAGACAGCAAGACAGCAACTAAACGCAGGCAACGAAAAAGCACCAAGATCGAGATGAATGAGGGAATGCATCAGGGCGAAGAAGCGTCCTGCTTTCATTGATGCTCCTCGCTCCTGAGCGGAAGCAGGTAATGTCAGGTGAGTGGGTGGGGTGCAGGAATAGATGTACGGTATGGCAAGCATGGATTGAGTATGAGTGAGGCCTGGTAGTCGTCAGGTCGTCGGGTAGATGGATGCTGCTGGATAGATGGTGTCATCCAATAGATGGTGCCATCCACCGCTGGGCTGCTGGCAGCGATATCCCGCCAGAGCATCGTGTCCCCGATCTGCCCCCAGCCTGCAGCTGGCTGATGTCTGCATACCATATATCGTACAATGTACATGCTTTGTTACCTATGACTGCTCACTCAAACAACTGCTGGTAGTGAATTCCTTGCTGAACTTTGGTCGTAGTGATGAACAGGTGGCTGGAACCTCACAAACATATACAATACCGGTGCAGACCATAGACTCTACCACTTCCCCTACAGTGCACAGTCGAATGCCTGCTACTCCTCCGTTCCCCGAGCCTCAGTCCCTCAGCTCACATTGCTGCAGCCTGCAAAACAGCAAAAGCCTCAGCCCCCAGGCCCCAGCAGCCCGGCAGCCCCCCACAGCTTGCTACCTCAATGCCAGCATCTGGTAGCTGTTGCGCCCGCCAGAAACTCAGAATGCAAGCCAGTGTGAATGTGTGATCTCGTGAAGTAGCCAGCTGTGTTTCTTTCTTGCCTGCTTGCTCCGCCCGTCAATGTGGCAGCAGTGTGGCACTTTTTCCACCGGTTTTCACCCTGGTTTTCATTCTGTGGCCCCAGGCCGACTACATATCATTGTAATATGGACTTCTTATCATTGCCATCTGGAAGAAAAAATTCAGCATACGGTATCCGACTCGGCGTTTCCAGCCACGAGCTAACGGAGCTTAGGGTTCTGCTTCGGGTGGTCACGGAAATCTGCGATCAGGCAAGTTTGTATGCGTCCTTTCCTTTCCTTCTGCTTCCTCGCTAACACCTGCAAGAAAAAACGATTCACTTGCTAGCGCATTGGTCAGAACACCGAGATGAGCAGACGAGCTGTAGCAGATATTGTCGGCCCTCCTGATCTGCAGACGACGTCGGTCTTCACGCGTTTTTTCTTCCTCACGGGCAGCACTATCAGCAGCGGCTCTCCTCCAGATGCAGAAAATAGCCCCCTAGATCAGCCTTCCCACAGCAGAGGCATCCCTCAGGACGCTTCTTCACCAGCTCTGACTGGACAGGCCAAAAGTGTCACTACCGGTGACATGGCTCTTGCGATTCCAGTCAGAGGCCACCCATGCACAGAGGATCAACCAGACCAGCAGTCTTATAAGGGAAGCAGAGAGCGGGCACCAGCTGGAGATCAGCAGACCAAAGGAGGAGGTAGAAAGCGAGCATCAGCTGGCGGCAGCAGAGGGCTGCCTTTGAGCAGCAGTATCAAGAAAATGGCTGCCTCGCCAGCTGGTAGCAGCAGTAGCACCATCATTGCTGCCTCGCCAGCTGGTAGTAGCAGACTACAATCCCCAGGGGTCCAGATACAGAGATGGACCTCTGATGTAGTCCTGCCTCGAAGCAGAGAAGGTGGCAGCGCAGTCAAGGAGCTGGACCTATTGGATCTGGTAGGCATCAAACAAGAGGGCCAGCGTGATAGGGGCTTTGTCCTACTTTATAAATTGCTATTGATAAGGTGGATTGTTGTGCGCTGCTCTGTAGAATCCAGTGTTCTAGCCTAGGCGGTGTGTCAGCATGGATCCTGAGGGGGTCAGGAGGATTTCGCATGTGCATGCACGGGTATTGGGGTGTCGGTCATGCTTTTGGTTTCCGCCTCTATTTGAGCCGCTATCTGAGTGTCTCGCGGAATCATAGATTGGGCCATCTTCCCGCCTCATTGCACCATGACTGCCTGTCATCCAAAACGAATTGACCTGCCTGTGCCCCTCAGAGCTGGGGAGAAATCCAAAGCCCTAAACCTGAAGCAGCGTTTCAGGGATACAAACATATGGGTGCCTCAACTTCTTCACCCCCACATCAAGAGCCGAGTAGTCACTAGGAAACTTGTGATGCTCTCGATTCATGCGGATAAATAAATGCCAGTGGATTGGTACACCATGGTGCATGTATGAGGGGATGGAGCCTTAAATTTGGAGCATGGGTTGTCTCTGCCATTAGAACAAGCATCGTTTAATCGGGCTTCTGATGGTGTGCATGGCATGGTACCGGTGGGGGCCCTGTGGCGTCACAGGAATGCAGTGGGGCAGCTGCATGGCAATATTGCTATTATCTAGATATAATTACCTGCTGGGTGCAGGGTCTGGTCTGTGAGAGCGGGAGGACCTTAGCGGAGATCACGGCGGGCAGCGCTTTGGATGCGGCGCCTGCGCTGCTGGGCTGGACGTTGCTGCACCATGGAGTCGGAGGCCGCATCGTTGAAGTTGAAGCATACTCACAGGTCAAGCATAGTTTGAAACCTTGGGGTATAGTGGTGCAGCTCCTTTCTCCCTACCTCAGGTAGCCCCTCCCTCCTCCCCCTCCCCCCTCCTCCACCAGTCCACCTCCCCTCCTCCCTTCCTCCTTACCTCCTCCTCCTCCTCCCTCCCTCTCTCCCTCCCTCCCCCACACACTCTCCCTCTCGTCTCTACCTGGCCGTCTGTCCCATTCACTACCATCTCTTCATAATATAGGAGCCGTAAGACAGGTCGTGCAGCATCGCAAGGCCATGCTGTATGTGGGGGGGAGAACATGGATAGACTCGCCTCATATGTCAGGTGCCTTCAAGGACATAGACTACACACCCACTACCTCCACCCCCACAGCTACAATCCTTGCTTTTCTCAACCTGACCCTAATATGCCCCCCCATCACCCCCTCAGGAGGACCTTGCAAGCCACTCCAGCCGTGGCATGACGTTCCGCACCCGCGCAATGTTTGGCCCGCCCGGCCACTTGTACATCTACCGCTCCTACGGCTGCCACTGGTGCGCCAACATCACGTGCGGGCCGCCAGGCGTTGGCGCGGGCGTCCTGCTGCGAGCGTTGGAGCCGACGCACGGCATGGAGGCGATGCGCGAGCGCCGCAGCGGCGTCGGCGACCGCCTGCTGTGCTGTGGGCCTGGGCGGCTGGCGCAGGCGCTGGGCCTGGACGACAGTGTGTACGGAGCTGACCTGGGGCTGGCACCGTTCGCAGCTTCCCCACCTCCGGAAAATATCTCATACGAGGCCACGCCGCGCATTGGTATCAGCCGCGCTCAGGAGCTGCCCTGGCGCTTCGTGGAGCATCGGTCGCCATGGGTCAGCCGCGCCCGCTGACCCCTGTTCCTGTAGCAGCGTCGAAGCCCCAAACTTAAGGCACAGCAATCTCTGGCTTATTTCGCTGCCGGATGAGACCTCTCTGGTTACTGGAATCGGAAGTGGGACTAAATGTGTTCCCTTCTAGGAACAGTCGAGGGAAGCGGGGGCAGGAGTGAAAGCTTTGACTAGGCCCTCCCTCCCATGTTACGGTACCGTACGGACATGTGGCACCAGGCGTTAAGGCCAAAGAGGACATCCCCGACGTGGAATGCCCCCTGGTTTTGATGGTGGAAACCCGCTAGAATGAGCGCTTCCATGAGGCAAGATTGCCGTAAACCATGACCTCTGCAGATCGTAAGATCATGCCAAACCTTAAGCGCCACCCTAATAAAATCTTGAGAGCATCCAAAGGCATAGCCCATCAGCGAGAATCTTATTTAAAAACAGGGAATGCTTCATTCAACTCCGGTTAGCGGCAAAATCACGAGCAGGAGGCGAGCACCACAGCCTTGATACCAATTTTGTATACAGGCACCTCCAAGTGTCTCTGTTATTTCTCTCGGCACAGCTCGGTCTGTTCGAAAAACGCTTGTGGGTGGGTGAAATGAAGGTAGAAACCCATGCTTATTTTGTATGAGTATTTCGGGTATCCTGGTAGTAAGAAAAATGTTATACTGGGATGCTGAGTCTGGCGGCGGGGGCAGTGTTTTGTTATGTATATTTAATACCCAGCTATGCCTGATACATTTCGTTTCGAACTGGGTTTATTTCTGGAGTGGGTTTTGTCTCCCTCTGCTGGTTGGTTGCCGTTTTGCTGGCTGTGGTGGAGGCATCCGCTTATGTGAGGGCTTCTGTTGGTTAAACTCGTTCTAGCTAGAGAAGTGTCGTGGCGGGGAAGCAGATTTTTTCAGACCCTATTTTAAATTTCCACGCATGAGTTATTGCGGCTTTGGTGAGTGTTATTCGACAGTGCCTTTCCTGCTCCTGCTCGCCTACTCTCAGCTTACGATGGCCTCATGCACACCCGGGCTGTTTTTTGTGTTAGGGTCTCAGGTTGGTTTTCTAGGGTTGGGCGGCCCGCCGGCCTCCCAATTTGTTGTGTTCAAGCAAAAGAATCTATGAACTCATCTATTGCTCACTATGTATTGCCCACTATGTATTGCCCACTATGTTTTTTGTGCCTACCGGTAACTGCCTACTTAATATACTATGGCTATGGTTCTTCGTTCCAGTAGTCTACCGGTAATGTTCCAATGGGGCCCTCCCTCCCTTTCATGTTGAAGGGACAGGTTGACAGGTGATACATCAGGTGACTGCTTCGCCGGATCGTCGTATCCCGGTCTCCTTTTGGAGTGGCATTTCACTAAAAAGTTTTTAGCTAATTGCCACTCTGTTTTGTACATCACTGTGTCTAATCAGAAGCCCCACAACGTTGTGCACAGGCAAAAGAAGGGCCGGCTAAGTTGCTGGAGGCAAAATAAATGTAGTGCCCATCAGCCTGCCAAACGTACTGTAGATTTGCTTTGCCTTCCCTCGTAATTAACGTTGTTTCGGGCTAAGATATCCATTCATGTACTAAATATTGATTGTCAGCGCCTGTTATCACTCAGAAATTAAGAGTTTGGGGCGATAACTTGCCCTGAGGGCAGCTTAAAAAGAAAACGTTTTTGCATACCCGAGGTAAGGCAAATCAAATATACGGTAGTGTTAAGGTACTGCAAGCTAAAATAAAATGGAGGGTCTTATAATGTATCCCTGCCCTCCATAAAAGACCGTGTCATCAAACACGTCATTCACTTCCTACACGCGTTCATACAGCGTGATCGGCTACCGGCGATCGGACATCTGAGTAGACTGCGGCCACTAGCACCAACACCTCTGTTACGGATTGATGCTGTAAAGAAATCGCTGTCAGACTCAATTTTGGGACGGTTACCCCCTGCTCCTGGTCCTCAAAGGCACCTACACGGCTACACCAACTGCGCCCTTCCATGCTATATCAATGACATTACACCTCTGGGCCCTGATCAAGAAGGCTCGTGGGCGCTCAGCTGTCCCGTTGGGAGAAAAGAAAAGGAACTCAAGGTAAGCGTAGAAACGGCACCCTGAGTAGTCCCTCCCAATGAAATGGTGTTGTGGTGAGAGGGTACCCCTAGGATAGATAAGCTGGAGGAAGGGTTTGGAGGTCCACAAAGTCTTGGAGGAAGCACCATGACCAGGCTACTGTGGCCCGGGAAGCAGAGAGGGAGCCCGCTAGGCATGGAAGAGCACATGCACAAGTTTCCAGATCAAATTCTGGCCTCGTTTACATGTCCACACCTCTTCACACTGGTGGCTACATATGTCAGGGTTCAGCACCCCCTGGAACTCATCACCAACCAGCAGAATGGGCATAGAAAAGCCGCTTCGTCATAGCCTCATCCGCATGGCAACACCCACAACAATTTGAACACGTATTCCACAGTCCGGCTCGCGCATCTTTGCTATCCTATCATCCATCGCGACCGATGCACGCCTCTTCCTTATCGCAACTTTCTGCAAGCACTACGCGATGTGCCCCGCTCTCTCGATTTAAATTCGCCATCGATAGGCCAGGGCCGAAAAGGATACTGCGCAGTCTGCAAGCAGTGGCGCCGTCCTCCAGCGCCGCATCCTCTTCAAACCTGCATCGATCGGCGGGGACCCTGAGTGAAGTCAACGCGCAGGTATGAAAAGGCAATAGAGATACTGAAGTGCAACGCACGCAGTAGGGCAGCCTTGAGTCATGGGGCATTGGCCCCCCCCTCCTGGCTCCCATGTCACATGGGTTGTTGTTTGAGCTTGGACGCATCCACTCGGTCACTTACTCATGGCTCGAAGGGAGAACAGAGCTCATATGGAATAGAGGGTAGACCCAGGTGTCAGATAGGTAATGAAAAGTTCCCACACCAGATACTTACCGGTGTGCACTAACCCCTGGGTCCAAGGGGGCCTAAAGTGCATCCTCTCGGAGGCTAGGTTGCAAAGCCGTAGCCATTTAATGCGATGGCAGCAAGCACACAGAGGGACGCAGAAACCAGGGCTAGCTGGGGCCCAAGCGGAAACAAAGGAATACGGATGTCCAAGGTGCTTTGCACCTTTCTCGGTTGCTAAGCAGGCGCACCCTGATTCAAAATCCTTAAGCAAGCCTGTCCCACCCCATTGATTAGCCAATGCTATGTCTAGCTCTGTTCACTCACCCCGCATGCTTCTGCAGGAGCCTACTTCCCCCGATAAAGTCCTTGCGAGAAATGGGAGCATCAAGCTGCAGCCCAGAGGCGACACCTCTCGTGAGCCAAGCATAGCGGGCAGCGGTGCTAACAGGAAGCAGGGCGAAGGGAAAGATGACGACTCCTTGCCAGAGCAGAGCAAGGGCAGCGGGACAGGCTCCTCGAGCCATGCTGTGCCCGCAGCACCCAAAGGAGAGGGCATCAGGGGAGATAGGACAGGTGGTGGGCTTGGTGCCGGCAGAGGTGCTGAGAGCAGCAAGCAGGGCATGGGGAGGGGCGCCAGCGCCGGCAGCAGGTCGGGAGGCAGCTTCAACGATGGCTCTGGCGCCATCAGGAGCGGTGTGGGCGCTGGCGGCTTCACCCCCTCAGGAGAGAGCCGCGGCCGTAGCTTCAGCAGCATGAGCGGTGCCGTTCCCCGCGGTAACAGCGCAAGCAGCGGCAGAAGCAGCAACGATGGCAGCGCCAATCCCCGCAGTAATAGTGCTGGCAGTGGCAGAAGCAGTAGCAATGGTAGCGACGGCAGGAGCTTGAACGAGAGCAGCCGCAGCAGCACTGCCGGCTCTCGTAGGGCGGATGGGAGCAGCAGCAGCAGCAGCAGTCACAACAGCAATTTTGATGACAGACGTTATAACAGCAGGATGAGTGGGACGGGTACTTTGAGCGGCCAGGCACTCAGCGGAGGCCGCAATCAAGGTGGTACGGCACAGCGGCTGTCAGGCCCGTCTGGCGAACACTGGGCACCCAAGACGTATGAGGGGCGCTCGTTTGACGCCGGCCGTCGTTCGCCAGAGAGGCCGCAAGAGAGCTGGCAGCCGCGACCTCCAACTTCCTCTTATCTTCCGGAAGGCGCGCGCGGCGAGCCCGCAGGTGGCACGCTGCCGCCAGGGCCAGCCAGCGCCGGCAGCAGGGGTATCGATCCACCGCTTCTCACAAGCTTGATCAAGCGTTGCCATGACCTGCGAGCTCTGACGCAGCTGGTTGATAAGCACGGCCCGAGCTTCAACTACATCCACGCTGCCTCTGCGCTGCACACCTGTGTCAGCATGATCCGGCCCCGCGAGGCAGGCGGGGCGGGCGGGGCAGCAGGAGCAGGGGAGACGGCCAGCTCAGCGTCGCCACTCCAGACCTCCACTGTGCTCAAGCTGTCGCAGCTCGCGCTGCAGCATGTCGGGGACATGAAGTACCGCGAGGTGTCCAACTGCATGTGGGCGCTTTGCAAGCTGGGTCACCAGGACCCGGTGCTCATGTCTGCGCTCATCAGTCGCGCCGAGTCGCAGCTCGGGGCGTTCGAGCCTCAGGCCATAGTCAACATGCTGTACGCGATGGCTTCTCTGAAGCACCAGAATCTCCCGTTCACTGCGGCGCTGATCGGCAAAGCGGCCGCCGCCCTGCCTGCGTTCACGACACAGGGGCTGTCCAACACCCTGTGGGCAACGGCGGTGCTGCAGCACTCCGACCCGGTTTTCACTGAGGCCGTGCTGGCGGAGGCATCAGGCCGGCTCTCCTCCTTCAAGCCGCAGGAGCTGAGCAACACGCTCTGGGCGCTGGCGTCCTTGAAGCATCCCAACCCGGTGTTCACCAAGGTGCTGACGCAAGAGATGGCGCTCCGGTTGAGCGCCTTCAACCCACAGGACCTGTCCAACACGCTTTGGGCCATGGCCACGCTACAGCACCGCGACGTGGCCATCGTGGACGCCATGCTTGCCGAGGCGGAGGGCAAGCTGCCGCAGTTCAACTCTCAGAACCTGGCCCTCACCATCTGGTCCCTCGCGACGCTGCAGCTCCCCAGACCAGCCTTCACGGACCTGCTGCTCTCAGTTGCACAGAAGAAGCTGCGCCTTTTTACCTCGCAGGCCCTGGCCAACACCATCTGGGCCTTGGCCACGCTGCCGCACCACAACCCGGCGTTCACTGACGCTCTGCTGGCGGAAGCCGGGAAGAAGCTGCACACCTTCTGCGCGCAGAACCTGGCCAACACCATGTGGGCCATGGCGACATTGCAGCATCAGGACTCTGCCGTCATGGAGGATCTGCTGCTGGAGGCCACGGCCAAGCTGGCCACCTTTAACGAACAGGACCTGCCCAGCACCATCTGGGCCCTGGCAACGCTGCAGCACCGCGACCCGGTCTTCACCGAGGCCTTGCTGGCTCAAGCCAAGGCCAAGCTGCCTCTCTTCTCCTCGCAGGGCCTGTCCAACACCATCTGGGCCATGGCCACGCTCGAGCACAGCAGCCCGGAATTCACAGAGGCGCTGCTGCTGGAGGTGCGCGCGAAGCTGTCCTCGTTCAACGCGCAGGAGCTTGCCAACACCATCTGGGCCATGGCTAACCTTCGGCACCTCGACACCAGCATTGTCGACGCAGCCGTTGCGCGGATCCTTTCGGGGATCCTTTCGGAAAAGGAGGGCCTGGAGCTGACTGCCTCGGCGATCGGCGCACTATCGCAGTCCTTCGCGTCATTAGGGTGTCGCGAACCCGAGGTGTATGCTATCGGGCAGGGGTTGCTGACCACTGCCCGCGCGGGGCTCAACATGCAAGCTGCGTGCAACACGCTGCACGGGCACGCGATAGCCGGCGTGTACTTCCCGTGGGCGATGGAGCTGCTTCTGGAGGAGCTGCCCGTCCTGATCGCGGCCAGCGGTGGAATGGACCCCATGCACTCCGCATGGCTGGGCCAGCCATTCCTCTACATCCTCATGCTCGAGGCGCGTGGCTTTGCGCGACCCGAGCACATCAATAGCAAGGCCTACCAGCAGCTGAGGGAGACGTGTAGGGAGGCGTGGGTGGAGGTGATGGATGCAAACCCGTCGGGCATGCAGCTCGAAGTGCTGGCAGCTGTCCGGAAGCTGCTGCCAGGCTTCTCCGGAGCTGTCAGCGAGCACCTTACAGAGGATGGGCTGTTCTGTATTGACATTGGACTGCAGCTGCCTCAGGAGAAGCAGCAAGACCAGCCCAGAGGGGAGGGAACAGAGCCTCCACCCGTCACTGGGCCGGGTGGGGAGTGGCTAGCAATTGAGGTGGATGGTCCCTCACATTTCATGGTCAACTGCCCTGAAGTGTCCACTGGGGAGACCCTGCTGCGCAACACCTTGCTGGAGGCGCGTGGCTGGCGCGTGGTCTGCGTGCCTGTGCACCAGGGCTGGGAGCAGGCGGTGGCGCTGGGCGAGGCCGCACAGAGGGAGTACCTGGAGAGCAGGATTTTGGCCACTTCTGCAGTTGGGGTTTAGTTTTTGGGGTTGTCTGGTGTTGTGGTGTTAGGGGGTGTGGGAGGCGTAGAAATGTGGGGGTGCTGTGTATGGTCGTGCCTGCTGGCGACCAGAGCTGTATCTGCTGGCCTGGTACTATGACATGGTTTTATGGTACAGGGGTTGCGAAGGAAGCAAGGAAGATAAACACCCTGAAGGCCTGGATGACGGAAGTCGCCCTAGGAGGACCCTGCTGGCAGGGAGATTCTTTTCTTTTCTTTGAGATATTTTGTCCGTGGCGACGAGCGGTTTGCCTGCCAATGCTTGCATATGCTGTTGAACAAGAACACTGTTTCGATTAAACAAATCAAGGTACGGGTAGTTTTCCAGTTTTATTTTGTCAGGAGCTGTGATTGCTTTGGTGCGATTATCTTTGGGGCTTGCTTAATGCTTGCTCCACAACATTGGCCCCTGCCAGATATTCCTCACAAGAGCTTGCATAGCTATGGACTCCCAGTACCCTCCCATACCCTTAGTCCCTACCTTTCCAACTTCATTGCTTTGACATTTGTTTGTTTCGGAAGTACCGCACTCTTCAGTAGTCTTTCCTACTGCTTTCTGAATCAGAGGCTGGGAGTTCGGTAGAGGAAGGAGGATGTGCAGATCTGTTCCCTACATGCCTTGCAATCAGCATGGCCCAGAGGTGTAATGTCATTGACATGCCTGGCAATCAATATGCAGTGGCTTGTGCATGGTGTACCCCTTTGTATAATTCAATGGTTTATGCCCTGTTAAGCCTTTTGTTCCTGACCATCGAGATTATGTCCTGTCGTGTAAGTCCAAAGGTGTCTTCGCTTATCGTGATGCTTTCACGTAAAACATATGGCTGGCCATGTGTAAGCTTGTATTTCCATACTTCCGCCCATCCTCCCATCAGGACGTCCTTAGATTCCAGATTCTTTTCAGTATCCTAAGAGATCCGATATATAAAGCAAGCCTTATGCAAACGCCGTGAATATCCGCTGGTCTCTGGCTACGTGCTATGTGTCCTGCAAACTATGTGTCCTTCACGATTGCCCACACTATCCAGGTGCTTGCAGTGCATTGAATTTTAGGCAGCAACATGGAGCTTGAGACGTGCCCTGCTTGTAAGGTGACTACGCCACAGTCACGTTTATTTCCCTGCCACAGTCACATTCATTCCCTGTTGTAGTCACATTAATTCCCTGTGATTAGGGTTTAGGGTTTAAAACCGATTTTTGTTGGAATCAGACTCCAGGGAATTGAGATCAGTCCCAGGACAGGTGGCGGGCAAGATGCGAACTGATCAACATGAGGAGCATAGCCCCGTACGGTAGTATCTAGGAATGTTTTTCCTCAACACCAGAGCGGCAGGGCCCTGCTGAACGCTCGGTTTCAGCGTGGGGCTGATAGGGACTGACTAGGCTCAATTTCAATTCCCATGCACAGCCTGGGCCATGGTGCACCATGGCTCAGGCCGTTCTCCTATGTGAGGTGGGCAGGAACATGCAACCCGGCGTTCTAAGTGGGGGAGACAAGATGGTGTGGTGAGCCAGGTGTGAAAAAGGAAGCAATTTATTTGTATACCGGTATGCAGGAGAAGCATGTGGAATGCAGGGGTAGCTCGCGTCATTGCCCTTGTCTGTCACTGCAGCCCATCCAGCTCTTACAACTGACCCTGGAGTCTTTGCAACCTTCAATGGATCCCGTTGCCCAATGCACTGCACACATGCATAATATTTGGAAACCTCAGTTCGCACGCAAAGGACACACACAAAGACACGCGAAATGCCAGCTTTGGCTAATACCATAAGTGATTCGCAGCTTCAAGGGCCCACGTGATTTGAATCAACCAGACCTATGCGCCTTCTTGGCACGAGATGGATTGAAACAAGCACGTTGTCATTCTCTTTGTTGCACCGCAGAGCCCTGCGGCAGGCTGTTGCCGGGCTTGGGGGTTTAAGGGTTCGAATTAGTGTGAAACCTTGAATCCTTTACCAGGGTTTTGTGTTTAGATATACAAGCCCTAAGTCTTCATTGCATCTCGAAGTCCCGTGGCAGGCTGCTGCTAGGCGGCAACGCAGCCAGCAAACGGTCCGTCGAGTCAGTTGAGTCCTTCATCAGCTGGCACAAGAACCCGCTCCATTCCAGGCTGTTGGGCTCGCCGCTACCGCCTCCAGCGCCGGCGTCCATGCTCACCGGCTGCTGTTGCATCGCCTGCGAGTGCTGCAACTGCTGGTGCTCTGCAAACTGCTCCTGCAACCAAGAGCCGTACTGCACCTGTTGTTGCTGCTGCGCCCCGTTCTGCTGCTCCTGCTGCCGCCGCAGCCACAGCTCCTGCACAAACTGCGACTGGTCCCCGTGCAACAGGATCTCCTGTTGCAGCAACACCTGCTGCTCGTGTGTCAGCGCGCCCACCATCTGCTGCTGTTGCTGCTGCTGCGCCTCAATCTCAAGCTGCTGCAGGAGCCAAAGCGTCCACTGCTGCCGCTGCTGGTGCTCGTGCAGCTGCGCATGCAGCACTTGTTGCAGTGCAGACAGCCCCTCCGGCATGCGCGTGTTGTTGTTGCTTGCGTGCGGAGCGGGCTGATGCACCACCTGCCCTTGCCCCTGTCCCAAGTTCCCATGCCCCGATGAGCTGGCAGACACACTCCTCGCAGGGACGCCCATTCCACCGGACTCCCCCCCGCCACTGCCGGACGCCATCAGCCCTGCTGCGCCGCTGGGTGCAGCGGTCTGGAGGGCCGCTTCCACCATTTGCTGTATCACCGCAGGTGATTGCTTCACACCCTGTGGACACACAAATGTGGAGGTGAGGGTGTAAGTCAGGTTTGATGTCCAAACTTCAGAGTTCAAATTTCAGAGATCCGTCAGTCAGGAATGAATTCCGCGAGTCTGAGGCGCACCCTGCGTGCAGGGTTCGGGTTCAGGCTTGGATTTGGGTTTCGGCTTCACAGCTGCTGGCAGCTGGCAGGAAGTTGCCTACCTGGTAGCTAGAGGGAAGTTGCTTAACTGGCACTTGGGAGGAAGCTATTCACCTGGCAGCTAGAGGGAAGGTGCTTACCTGGCACTTGGGAGGAAGCTGTCCACCTGGCAGCTAGGGGGGAGCTGTTCCCTGGGAGGAAGCTGTTTCTGCTGCTTACCAGGCAGCCAGGAGGAAGCTGCTTATCTGAAAGCTGGGAAGTGGCTGTATCCCTGGCAGCTGATAGGAAGCTGCTTCTGTTGCTTACCTAGTTGTAAGAGGAAGCTGCTTACCTGAAAGCTGACCGAATCTGGGAAGTAGCTGTTAAGGCCGAGGGCACCGGGTGGGAGGTTGGTCTGAAAGCAAAAGACAACACGGGTGTCACAAGAGGTTTTGGAACAAGAGGGGGGAGAAGTCAGCTAGTGGGAGGTGGGTATGAAAGCAAATAACGCAACGGATTCATGGTCATGCTGGAATACGAGGGGGGAGTGCATGGCAAACAGGATTGAGAAGCAAAAAGGAGAATCAGGTGCAGAGGTATTGGAACGAGAGGGTACAACGCAATGAGGGCGCAAAAATACCAACAAGGGGGAGAGCGCATGGGGGACATGGCCCATTTAGGGGCCGAGGTACCCCAGTATTATTTGACGACTTTTCCCGTGAATGATAGCTTTCCAGGGGGACATGATAAGACGGGGTGTGTGCGTGCCATGGGGTTAGGGTTTGGCCTTTGAGGGATTCAGGGTGCAGGCTTCATCTCGCAGGCTGCCAGGAGATGTAGGGTTCGTATCTCGGAGTGAGCCTTGCAGGGTCCCAGAGGTGAGCCTTGCAGGGTCCCAGAGGTGAAGTTTGCAGGGTCCCAGAGGTGAGCCTTGCAGGGTCCCAGAGGTGAGCCTTGCAGGGTCCCAGAGGTGAAGTTTGCAGGGTCCCAGAGGTGAGCCTTGCAGGGTCCCAGAGGTGAAGTTTGCAGGGTCCCAGAGGTGAGCCTTGCAGGGTCCCAGAGGTGAAGTTTGCAGGGTCCCAGAGGTGAGCCTTGCAGGGTCCCAGAGGTGAAGTTTGCAGGGTCCCAGAGGTGAAGTTTTTTCTTTTAGGTTTTTAAGCACAGCCTGCCTAGTCTCCAGGCGTCAGCTCCACAATGCACATGGCAAGCTGCAGCCTGCTTGAGGGTTTAGGGTTTAGGGTTTAGGGTGTGGTTCCCCCTCCCCCCTTCTAGACTGGCCAAGAGACTATCACCGGGAAGCAGGAGGTCCTTCGATCCTACATCCTGTTGTTGACAGCAAACCTCAGGCTGGGCTTCTAAGGGATTCAGAGTTAAGGGAAAAGCTTTCACGATTCATATTGCAAGCCCCCAACAGGAACAAAGGGTCCTGAAGGATATTCTGGACTGTGATCCTCTGGTTCGGTCAAAGGTCAGGGTTCAGCTTCAGCCATGTACATTGCACGCTACTTCAAAGCATGGTAGCAGGATACGACACAATACAGCACAGGTTAAGATGGATTGTACAAACAAAGGAGCAGGATAAGGCATAGGTTTTGCTGGATTGCTGTTACAAAGCAGCATGATACGGCATGACACGACACACATTCATTTTGCTGGATTGTGCGACCATGCTTCAAAGGAAGAGAAGACCTCACCAGGAACCAGGGGTCCTCCAGGATCTGCGGGACTGTGATCCTCCGGTTAGGATCTGTCGCCAGCAAGCGGCCTAGCAGCGCTGCGACCGGGGAATGCAGCGCCTCGGGCGGCAGCTGCACGCAACCCGCTATTGTGTTCTCTATTAGCTTAACCACCTGGAGGCGTGGGAGCAGGGAGTTGGGGACAGAAAGAGTAACGACAGCTTCCATGGGAGTTACAGTGGCAGAAGAGTGACATGGTATAGTGGGGTTACGGACATATGGTCGAATAAGTTTAGGGTTGTAGGGTAGACGGAAGCTCAGTTTGGACTAGTTTTGGAAAGATATCCATCCGTCACTTCCTGTGGGGAACGAATAGCAGTGGGAGATGTCATGTACGGACACGCTCAGGCTCCTCGCAAGTCCTTTCACATAGACCAGTCTGATCCAGTTTATTCCGGTTGTTTTAGGCTGGCCAAGGCCGCCGTTCGCCCCTTCTTTTGTTTGGGACGTGTGAATCAAATTCTTGAAGGTGTGAACCATTTGTTTGCACACATTTTGCCAGTGAATACGAGCACACTGGATAGCAGATGAGGCCTCATTGGAAGCACAACTGGCTGCGAGAGAAATCCCCCAACCCATGGCCGAGTATCTTTTTTCACCAACCGTTGTATTTGACATAACCCATTGCATTTGACTTCTAAACCCTCGACTCTATACTCTTTACACCGTGAACCAGTTGTATTGTCTTCACCCATGACATTTGAAGCCTTAACCCTCCACCCATGATCTCTATACCTCACAGTTATAAAGTTATAAGCATAGGTTCGTAACCTCTTTCACCTGCTCTGCTTGTCTCAGTATCAGGGCCTCAGGGGAATTCATGACCCTTGACCCCTAAACCCTCATCTGCTCCGCTTGACTCCGTATCAGGGCCTCAGGGGAATTCATGACCCTTGACCCCTTAACCCTCATCTGCTCCGCTTGACTCCGTATCAGGGCCTCAGGGGAATTCATGACCCTTGACCCCTAAACCCTCATCTGCTCCGCTTGACTCCGTATCAGGGCCTCAGGGGAATTCATGACCCTTCACCCCTAAACCCTCATCTGCTCCGCTTGACTCCGTATCAGGGCCTCAGGGGAATTCATGACCCTTCACCCCTAAACCCTCATCTGCTCCGCTTGACTCCGTATCAGGGCCTCAGGGGAATTCATGACCCTTCACCCCTAAACCCTCACCTGCTCCGCTTGACTCCATATCAGGGCCTCAGGGGAATTCATGACCCTTCACCCCTAAACCCTCACCTGCTCCGCTTGACTCAGTATCAGGGCCTCAGGGGAATTCATGACCCTTCACCCCTAAACCCTCACCTACTCCGCTTGACTCAGTATCAGGGCCTCAGGGGAAATTCATGACCCTTCACCCCTAAACCCTCACCTACGCTTGACTCAGTATCAGGGCCTCAGGGGAATTCATGACCCTTCACCCCTAAACCCTCACCTGCTCCGCTTGACTCCGTAATAGGGCCTCAGGGGAATTCATGACCCTTCACCTCTAAACCCTCATCTGCTCCGCTTGACTCGGCATCAGGGCCTCAGGGGAATTCATGACCCTTCACCCCTAAACCCTCACCTGCTCCGCTTGACTCCGTAATAGGGCCTCAGGGGAATTCATGACCCTTGACCCCTAAACCCTCACCTGCTCCGCTTGACTCAGCATCAGATCCTCGGGGAACAGGAAAGGGTGACAGCCGAACAGCATGATATGCAATATCTGGGGGCGAGGAGAAGGGAGTGGCACAATCCAGGTGAGAAGGGAAGAGAGTGAGAGTGGAACTGCTGAGTGGGACTGGCACAATTTCTAAAGACTTCAAAAATAAAGGAAAGTGGCTGTGGCTGTGGTGGTGACCATACGATTTATAAACATGTTATTTCTGTCAAGAGCATGAGGAGGGCGTGTAATACTCCTATTCCACAACGGCTGCTCCTCCTCAGTAACAAAATGGCCTACTCCTCAACTCCAAGATTAAAAACCCCATTCACTTCAAAATGACCAGGCCGTTATATGGCTGTGTTGACGCTGTGACACTGTGCAACAGCGTCTTTTATGGCAACAGCGTCCAAATTCCCTTACGCACGGCCCATGCAGCCATCCAAAGGTCTAATTTAGGGTTCAGGGTTAAGGACCTGAACCCTATCAACCTTAGCCCCAAACGCATGGCCGCAATTCGACGCATTATGACATGACACACCTACAAGGCATTCACATACTGCTTCAAACGAAAAATTCCTTCCCGCCCTCTTGTGTAAAACATGATAATGTCCAAGCCGCTTACCCCTAACCGTGCCCCCTGCCACCCACCACTCCACACGCCCAAGCATATAATGTCCAAACCCCTTACCCCTAACCGTGCCCCCTGCCCACCCACCACTCCACACGCCCAAACATCCACCGCCTCTCCCTGGTACTCGGTGCCCTCGGCGTTGAGGAACACCTCTGGAGCGGAGAACAGTGCCGACCCTATCTGTGTACTGGGTGCGCTCTCCATGACCTGCGGGACGACCTGTAAGTTTAAGGGATCAGAGAAGCGGAGGACATACACTAAACTGAACAGTTAAGTTTTAATCAACTGAAGACGCGGATATGCCTGAACATCACGGCTTTTGGACCCTTTGAAGACCTTAATTTCCACCTTTTCTACGAGGATGGAAAATTCAAACCCCAACCTGAGACTCCTGCTGAGACCTACACCCGAGCACCTCCAGACAGCAAACTTCAGAGTTGTCCCCTGCCTCTCACTCAGGTATTACCTGTATTAATGACTTTTTAAGGGGGTTCACCTTTAACCTGCCTCCCGCTCACTCACAGTATCCTTCGTGAGCCCAAAGTCATACAGCTTGAGTACAGGCAATGCGCCCCTTTTCATGATCAGGATCTGCATGGGGCCACACACATTTCACACAAAGGGGATGTGCAGAGCTGCATGGAGAATGGCATGAAGCTGCATGGAGAATGGCATGAAGCTGCATGAAGTTGTGAATGGAGTTGCATGAGGTAGCAGGATGTGCACAACCAATGGCCAGCAGCATGTGCTGAAAACAAACAAGACATTCGTCATGAACAACTACATGGGGGCTCACGAATGTGCATGCATGGGGATGGCAGGGTGGGGTGTGGCTACATGCATGGCAACAACATGGCAGCAACATGGAAGGAACATGGCAGGATGCAGAGCATCTATCGGTGCATCACTTACACTTGTGAGCTTGATGTCTCTGCTTATCTTCCCTCTTTGATGAAGGAAGTCCGCCTGAGACGAGGGGGCAACAGGTATTGAGGGAAGAGGGCAATGAGGCGTTATGAAGCTGGCAAAAACAGACTATTCAGGCAAGGGGCAATCGAGAATCATAAATATGCATTCAATCATGGTAAAAAAAAAGGAGCTAGTAGCATGAGGACAGACAGCGCTCAATCTGTTCATGTCTGCCTTCTGTCCAATTTCCCTATGTTTCCTATTTTCCTTTGATCCCTCCAGCCCTGTCCTTCAAGCATCCTCCACCTTGCTCCTTTCCGCCACACATCCCCCTGCCCCCCCCCCATCACCACCACTGGCCAAGAGGCCTTCATACCCCCTCTTTCCCACCCTCACCGCCACTATCAGCTGCTGGAAGAGAAACCGCGCAGCGTCCTCTGGCAGGCTGCCGCCATACTCCGCCACGTAAGCCTGCAAATCTGGCCCCTCCACATATTCCATCACAATACCTGATAGGGGGAGCAGGAAGGGTTTGCGGTGAAGAAGGAACACCATGTGGTTGCTGCCTGATAGGGGGAGCAGGAAGGGTTTGCAGTGAAGAAGGATCTCCATGTGGTTGCTGCCTGATAGGGGGGGAGCAGGAAGGGTTTGCGGTGAAGAAGGATCACCATGTGGTTGCTGCCTGATAGGGGGAGCAGGAAGGGTTTGCGGTGAAGAAGGAACACCATGTGGTTGCTGCCTGATAGGGGGAGCAGGAAGGGTTTGCGGTGAAGAAGGATCACCATGTGGTTGCTGCCTGATAGGGGGAGCAGGAAGGGTTTGCGGTGAAGAAGGAACACCATGTGGTTGCTGCCTGATAGGGGGAGCAGGAAGGGTTTGCGGTGAAGAAGGATCACCATGTGGTTGCTGCCTGATAGGGGGGGAGCAGGAAGGGTTTGCGGTGAAGAAGGAACACCATGTGTTTGCTGCCTGATAGGGGGGGAGCAGGAAGGGATTGCGGTGAAGAAGGAACACCATGTGGTTGCTGCCTGATAGGGGGAGCAGGAAGGGTTTGCGGTGAAGAAGGATCACCATGTGTTTGCTGCCTGATAGGGGGGGAGCAGGAAGGGTTTGCGGTGAAGAAGGATCACCATGTGTTTGCTGCCTGATAGGGGGGAGCAGGAAGGGATTGCGGTGAAGAAGGATCACCATGTGTTTGCTGCCTGATAGGGGGAGCAGGAAGGGTTTGCGGTGAAGAAGGAACACCATGTGTTTGCTGCCTGATAGGGGGAGCAGGAAGGGTTTGCGGTGAAGAAGGAACACCATGTGGTTGCTGCCTGATAGGGGGGAGCAGGAAGGGTTTGCGGTGAAGAAGGAACACCATGTGGTTGCTGCCTGATAGGGGGGAGCAGGAAGGGTTTGCGGTGAAGAAGGAACACCATGTGGTTGCTGCCTGATAGGGGGGAGCAGGAAGGGTTTGCGGTGAAGAAGGATCACCATGAGGTTGCTGCCCGATAGGGGGGAGCAGGAAGGGTTTGCGGTGAAGAAGGAACACCATGTGTTTGCTGCCTGATAGGGGGGAGTAGGAAGAGATTGCGGTGAAGAAGGATCACCATGTGTTTGCTGCCTGATAGGGGGGGAGCAGGAAGGGATTGCGGTGAAGAAGGAACACCATGTGTTTGCTGCCTGATAGGGGGGAGCAGGAAGGGTTTGCGGTGAAGAAGGATCACCATGTGGTTGCTGCCTGATAGGGGGAGCAGGAAGGGTTTGCGGTGAAGAAGGAACACCATGTGTTTGCTGCCTGATAGGGGGGGAGCAGGAAGGGATTGCGGTGAAGAAGGAACACCATGTGTTTGCTGCCTGATAGGGGGGAGCAGGAAGGGTTTGCGGTGAAGAAGGATCACCATGTGGTTGCTGCCTGATAGGGGGGGAGCAGGAAGGGTTTGCGGTGAAGAAGGAACACCATGTGGTTGCTGCCTGATAGGGGGGAGCAGGAAGGGTTTGCGGTGAAGAAGGATCACCATGTGGTTGCTGCCTGATAGGGGGAGCAGGAAGGGTTTGCAGTGAAGAAGGAACACCATGTGTTTGCTGCCTGATAGGGGGAGCAGGAAGGGTTTGCGGTGAAGAAGGATCACCATGTGGTTGCTGCCTGATAGGGGGAGCAGGAAGGGTTTGCGGTGAAGAAGGATCACCATGTGTTTGCTGCCTGATAGGGGGAGCAGGAAGGGTTTGCGGTGAAGAAGGATCACCATGTGTTTGCTGCCAGATAGGGGGGAGCAGGAAGGGTTTGCGGTGAAGAAGGATCACCATGTGTTTGCTGCCTGATAGGGGGGAGTAGGAAGAGATTGCCGTGAAGAAGGATCACCATGTGTTTGCTGCCTGATAGGGGGGAGCAGGAAGGGTTTGCGGTGAAGAAGGATCACCATGTGGTTGCTGCCTGATAGGGGGGAGCAGGAAGGGTTTGCAGTGAAGAAGGAACACCATGTGTTTTCCGCCTGTGCAGAAGCATCAGCGGTCTGCATGGACAATGCCCATGTGCCTTCTGGCGGATCCTGGACTGGGACATGAAATAAGCCTAAACTCTGTCACAGCTTTACCGGCCTATCTTTGCCTTTTACGGGAGAGTACGGGAGGTAACAAGGTGGTGTAGGACCGGAGTGATGATTAAGAAGGACAGTGTGAGTGAAGATATTTACCCTATTTGGCAGCCCATAGATCACTTGTCTACGAGTGAAGGCCTGAAGGGTCGAGTTACCGTGGGCCCAGAGGCTTGGGTCCGTGCCTTTTCAATATATTCCACACTTCTGAGCCCTGGACCCTGGACACCGTTCAAACCTTACACCTGCAGCCCTGACCCTCACCTAGGTAGCTTTAACCCTGAGCTCACAACACTCTAAACCCTGATAATCATGCAGGTAGCTGAACTCCAAGATTCTGAACCCTCTGAGTTTCAGCTCACCTAGGTAGCGGGGTGTCAGAAAGACCTCATAGAACTCCACAAAGTGTGGGTGTTTGTACAGCGATATTTCCTGGTGGTTCAACACCTATACAGGAGCAAAATCACCGAGTTTTTGAACAAAAACAAAACCAAATTTTCCATTTCTTTTAGTGATCATGCTTATCAATTTGTCGGGTTAGCATAATACAAATAAAATATGTTGTGTTTCACGCATGCAGTAATCAGAACACACAAAGGAGGGCCCCGAACAACCATGCCACATGCACCCTGGTCATCATGCCCATGCGGCATGCACCCTGGCCAACATGCCCATGCAGCATGCACCCTGGCCAGCATGCACCGTGGCCATCATGCCCATGCAGCATGCACCCTGGCCAACATGCCCATGCAGCATGCACCCTGGCAATCATGCCCATGCAGCATGCACCCTGGCAATCATGCCCATGCAGCATGCACCCTGGCCAACATGCCCATGCGGCATGCACCCTGGCCATCATGCCCATGCAGCGTGCACCCTGGCCAACATGCCCATGCTGCATGCACCCTGGCCAAGATGCCCATGCAGCATGCACCCTGGCCATCATGCCCATACAGCATGCACCCTGGCCGTCATGCGCCTGCAACATGCACCCTGGCCAACATGCCCATGCAGCATGCACCCTGGCCATCATGCCCATGCAGCTCGTACCCTGGCCATCATGCCCATGCAGCATGCACCCTGGCCAACATGCCCATGCAGCATGCACCCTGGCCATCATGCCCATGCAGCATGCACCCAAACCAACATGCCCATGCAGCATGCACCCTGGCCAACATGCCCAGACAGCATGCACCCTGGCCATCATGCCCATGCAGCATGCACCCTGGCCATCATGCCCATGCAGCATGCACCATGGCCAACATGCCCATGCAGCATGCACCCTGGCCAACATGCCCATGCAGCATGCACCCTGGCCAACATGCCCATGCAGCATGC
Organism: Limnomonas spitsbergensis; assembly: GCA_037349105.1. Lineage (NCBI taxonomy): Eukaryota > Viridiplantae > Chlorophyta > Chlorophyceae > Chlamydomonadales > Limnomonas > Limnomonas spitsbergensis. The sequence continues at coordinate 1,419,904 of JAYJMM010000109.1, forward strand.
ACCCTGGCCATCATGCCCATGCAGCATGCACCCTGGCCATCATGCCCATGCAGCATGCACCCTGGCCATCATACCCAGACAGCATGCACCCTGGCCAACATGCCCATGCAGCATGCACCCTGGCCATCATGCCCATGCAGCATACACCCTGGCCAACATGCCCATGCAGCATGTACCCTGGCCATCATGCCCAGACAGCATGCACCCTGGCCAACATGCCCATGCAGCATGCACCTTGGCCATCATGCCCATGCAGCAAGTACCCTGGCCAACATGCCCATAGAGCATGTACCTTGCTGAGATGCATGCAGTCACCAGAGCTTGGGATCCTGAACAACTGGACATTTTCATATGCTCAGAATTGTGTCTTCAGCGCTTCCCCGGGTCGGCTACATGGCTTCCTCAGCACATGACTCCTTCCCCATGGCTCATGTCATGATGTGTGAGATGAGGAGTGTCCGATCCATCAGATGCCTCCTTAGCCCACTGCATCATACTTGCCTCATGCATGAGAATATCTGGGTGCATTAAGGTATGCATATGGTGCATGACAGGTCAGCATGCCTTCATTCCAGCAGGTGCCTCTGCATTCTACTCCATCATAATCACCTCCTTCATGAGTGGTCTCGCCGCTGCCTCATCACCCCTGTGAGCCAAATGCAACAGCTGTCAGCAGCGTTAGGATGGTCCAACAGGCCATGAGGGGGGGGGTGCGCCACGAAAAGCCGGCAGATTAATTTCACCAGGGCCTCGTTCGTACCTTAGGATGTACTTGACGACGACCTCCCTCTCTTCACTGCTGCTCTGATCGGTCGCGAGCTGCACCATCCCACTGGGACCCTTGCTGAGGGTCTTGATGCCCTTGAACCTGGGGCCTCCGGCCTTGGTAGGCGTGCTCCCCCTACTGAACTCTACATTCCCAACATTCGACATCACGAACGCTATAAGTGCTGTGCCACGTTACCGCTGACGTGGAGCTAACTCCGAATGGGTTCAAGCACTTTGGCTGACAGGAACAGGCTCTTATAGCGGCATCTGATGTACTGAAGAGAAATCGACGTCGGGGTAAATCAGGGGGGGGACCAGGGGGGGCAAACCAAGGGGGGCAAACCAGAGACTCTGCCTGGGGCAAACAGTATGTCTTGATAATATGATGCCGTACAATGTCGACCTCCGACACTTGGACACGGAGGCGGATTGTGAAGTCCAGGGCCGGTCCAGACACGCGAATTCCCTGGCCTTTTTATACATAATCAGTATTAAACGACCTGGATGAACCAATAGGGGACGCGTGAAACGGAAGGTTCTACGTAAAGTGCAAGGGTTTAACATTGCCCTTCGAAAGCACCACTGTCTGACCGGGGGACCAATCAATGAGTGATCAAGACCTTGCATTGATGATATTGCTTGCGCTTCTACGCACTTATTGCTGCATGTTGGAGCCAGAGCTCCACCAGTCAAATGCTCCTGGACTTGTTCATTTGATTACCCTCTCAATGCCCCGGTATTGGTGAGACCCACCGAGCAAGACACTTACACACATCTCACGTCTCTAAAAATGTTTGGAATTGTAGAGAGAAAGGCTTGTGAATGGCTGACTGTAGCCGCCAACCAGCTGCCCTGCTGTTTAGTAGGCTCATCCACCATCACTTGGTGAGTGTCTGAATGATGCACATGCCAGAGCCTCCTTATATCGCTTTGCATGGGGGGGGCTGTACATTACGACCAGTTTTCTGCTTAATATTGTGCTGACGAAGGAATATGTTGGGTGTGAATAAACACTTGTGCAGATACCATGCAAGCTGTGAGTGTCCCATGCAACTACTGGTTTGTTAAGTTTTTTCAGTCCAACACAGCATCACAATTGATGCATGGGACATGTGCCCGTAAACCGGTACAGGCACTTGATACACTAGGACAGAAAGCGAAAACCAGTGACCCCCCTGGGCAAGCAACTAGCACACAGGAACGACTGTGGCGTGGGAATGACTGAACCCCATAGTGCAGAAGATAAGCCCCAGCCATAAAACATGACGTGGGTGCAAAATAGTTCGATTGAGCACCGCCTAGAGAGTTAGGGGGGAGACGGGAAATTTGGCAAAGTTTTGAGATGATTCTCTCTTTTCATCATACACTGAAAGATAAAACAACCAAATATCTTCCAGAACACATATGCAGAATCCGCTGCATTTAGTTTGCCCCACACTCCATTTGCGTACCGTTTCATGGCCTCATCCTCGTCCTCTAGGAAATTATGGAAAGTAAGGTTAAACTGAAAACGAATGTCTGTATAGAACGGGCAGTAAATCATGTGAAACTCACCCTCCCGACATTTAAGATTGCAACATCTACAAAGCCTCTCGCTACGAGGCACACAGGGTTTCTCAAAGCGCCCCGTCTCAACATTCAGCCAATGCGACCCCATCCGATACCGGACTACAGCGAAAATAATATTAGGCTTACTCCAATTGTACCAGAAAGTCTCCTTCACATCACGCTTAATTTGGAACCACTTAGAGAACGTAAACAATTTGAACCCCGAGCGTTCTGAGTCGGGAGTAGCATGCACATACTGATAGGGCATGTCCCTGGATATTTTGGAAAGCCACTGATCCCTAGCTGAGTTCACAATGACCTCAATATATATTCAAAGAGGTATTGGCTGAAGCAGTCAATAAATCAATACCTAGAGTCATGAATATCGTAGACAGAAAACCAGCCCAACAAAGTGAAGTGCCAGCCTTCGCCAAATCACAACTTTCCTGCATAGCCATTTTCACAAGGTCATTGTCAGGCCTCAGATTAATTCGATTCCAAAAATTCAGGGTCTGCTGAAAAAGACTTAAGATAAGGGGTTCACGGTGCAGTTCACTCATGAGAACATACTCGGCCACAGACTTGCGAAGACCGAGACACTGCCTAAGGGAACCCTTGTGAATTACCTTCAAATCTCTAGAGAAACCAGAATCTGTCAAGCCGACTCCTTTCGCAAGGAGACCTGGTCCCCAAATTTCACACCCATAAAACAGAATAGGCTTCACCAAAGAGTCAAAAATATGACATTTAATGTGAACATTGTGTATGTCAAGCTCATGACATAGCCGGACCATGGCATACAAAGCTGCCCTCCCCTTGTTGACACAACGTCTACCTGTTCCCTTCATACCCTCTGCCCTATCAAATAACATACCCAAGTAGATGAAAAGAGGCTTAATATCAAGAACGCTTCCGTCATAAGACAGAGATGCCAAATGACGGCAATATTTTTGGTTAAAATTAACTGCTTCAGATTTATTCTTATTGACTGTCAAGGCATTGTGGCGACAAAAAATATGGAGAGCATCAAGAAGTTTTTGCAGATCATCCGGCGATTCAGCGAATAACACCAGATCATCAGCATAAAGTAAAACTCTGACCAAAGCATGTGAAACACGGGCGCCAATATCAGGGCACTCAAATGCGACAAACTTCTCGAAACGGTCGATAAACAGGCCAAACAATAGAGGGGACAGCGGGTCTCCTTGTTTAACACCCATAAAGGAGGAGAAACTATCTCCCAGGTTACCACCAACCCGTACACGGATTTGTGCATCCTGATACATCTCCTTCAAACTTTCTAAAATCCGGCCGTGCACGCCCATGCTCTGTAAACTCCGCCACAGTAAATCTCTGTCAATGCAGTCATATGCCTTCCTAAAATCAATGAAAGCAGCAAAAATCGGTTTTTCCCCTCCAAATGGTATTTTCCAATAATGTGGTTAAGAATGAAAGCATTATCAGGTGTTCCCCGTCCATGCCGAAAACCTGCCTGGCCATTGGCTCTGAAACCCTGACTTTCTGCCCAAGAATCAAGACGCTGCAATGAGACGAGGGAATATAATTTGGATAGGGCAGTTCCAACGGCAATACCCCTATAATCGTCTTTAATTGCAGGACTGCCCTTTGGCTTGGGTACCGGAACGAGTGCTCCGATGCCTCACTCCTTAGGTTACCGTCTGCCAAAACTCTATTAAACAAAAACGTAATTTGTTTTGCCAAAACATACTGCCGCTTCTCTTGAGAAAAAGCTCCCCCAGGAGTTACAATAACCGCGTGTTTCAAAAACTCCATAGGGACACCATCAACACCCGCAGACTTTCCATTCACAGTCTATTCCAAAGCTCTCACAATCTCGGCTTCCCTAAAAACACAATTTAGGTGCTCTGCTTGAGAAAGATGAACTTCTAAAGGAAGAGGAAATAAACACGCCTGAATAGTCTCATCCCCAGCTTTGTGGCAAGGCACATGCTCTGAGTGAAGTTTGTCATGGAAGTTTGTCTGTGAAGTTTGTCAGTTAGTCAGTTTGTCTCTGAAGTTTGTCAGTGAAGTTTGTCATGGAAGTTTGTGAGGTTTTTACAGTCCACCGGGGCATCACATTTGATGCATGGGACTTGCCTGTGCCCGTAAATCGGTACAGGCACTTTAGGCCCGTAAACCTTCCCGAAGTTACTATAGGACAGACCAAGGGATTTATTTCATCACTGTTTCAGGTTGCACAAGTTTTGTCTGATCTGATGTTGATGACTGCGGGGAAGGGTAGGTAAACAATGATCTGGAGCATTATTTAACAAACACTCCGTGCTTCTTTTTGTTCATGATATTTCTGAATGTTAGTTTCAGGATGAACTAGATATTGAGCAAGCAAAAAAATCTTACCAGTACAAATGAAAGTCGTCAGTGCGTCTAGGCAAGTCGAGAGGCACGGGCCCAGCTGCTAGCATTCAGGCAACATGGTTTCTTTCAGGTTGTGTGTTGCAAGCGCTGTTGTGCGTTTTCCGGTTGTCTCAGAGGTCGTCGTTAATATTGAACTCATTCTTGGTCTGAAAACCCACTAGATCCCCGTTCGATTTTTGCTGCCAAGCGGTCTGTCTTTTTGTATGATGTGAGGCCTCTGTCACGTTGGCCGCGCTTTGCCTCCAAGGGATATAGTCTAGTCTTGAGTTGCTGACATGCATGTCATTTCTTTAAGGCAATTCAGGCGTTAGCAGTAAGCAGGGGATGCCCCTGCTGCACGAAAATTTCATCTCGGCACCTTCCCAGGCGAGAAAGTGCTCATTCAAGTTGTAGCGCAATAGAAGACTCACCTTGGCTTAAATTGAGGGTGCAATATGATTGCTTGATACCAGGTCAATGATGTAGTACTTCTGGGCCCTGCTCAAAGAGCTCAGCCGCGTGGGTGCCCAACAGTTAAGCTGGAGAAAGAGACCCACAGCCCTGAAGCCCACAGTCACCCAGATGTGCTTACGACGCCGATGCTTAATACCAGGTCATAATTTGCCAGGGTGTAACGTCATGAACTTTGCTAGGGACGATGAGTCGAACCAGAGAGTTTAACACATTTACCGACCCTCATGCTGAATTCTGGACATGAAATGGCACCGGTATGAACCAAACACCGGTATGTGAGCTGCTTCTGACCACCAATGTATAATGCAGCTGCTGTTCAGTTGTAAGCCAGGTGAAGTTGCTGCGATTCTTACCCCTTGGCTGTTAAAGACTGATCCCTTTAAGCTCGTAACCCATCTGCTCTGATTGTCAAATGCTTTTGGCACTAGATAAGCGACACTTCACATGACTACCGGAAGTGGATGTATCATCTTGGATGATAACTGAGGTACCAGTAGCAAAGTTGATGGCGTGTTATTTTTAACGGTATTTTGCGGGTATTTAAACACAAAACCTCCTTTGCACCGTTTGTTGTACCGGAAGGACAGGTTTTAAATCAAGGTTCCAACCGCCCACTACCAACTGTACAGCGGAACTCTTGGACCGTGACAGCTGGACACCACAGCCTACTCGCATCTCAAACACAGACGTTGCTGACCTTCAACCTCCACACACCCTCCCGCTTCAGCCACGCACGCCAGCGCCCCCTGCAGGCGCTGTCGCGGCCCCCAACGCACTCAGCCCTTGGGAGGCCGCCGCTGTCACCGACTTCACCCAAGAGCTGCCTGCTGCCGCCACCGCCTCGGCGGCAGGCAACTCCGAAACCCCGCTGGCGAACCAGCTACGAATAGAGGCACCGCCACTGCTACTGTTGACGGCAGAGGCAGCCTCACCAGCGCCCCCCACTGCTGCTGAGGCACCCCCGCCGCCGCTACCGCTGCCACTGCTACCGCTGGCGAGGGACGATGCTGATGAGTTGTAAGGCAGCGGCGTTGAGTCTGATCTGCTTGAGGTGGCGGAGCCCGATGCATATGAATACAGGGCATAGGCGAGGTAAGAGCCTGCCACAGCACCTGCCGTTGCCAGCCCGCACATGAACATTTGCCTCATGAAGAGTTTGTGGGCCTTGATGTGGGGGGAGAGGGAAAAAAGGGGAGTTTATAGGAGGCCCTGAATCCCCATTAGTCATACGAATGAGCTCATCTGCAGCGACGTTGACATGGGCCACACCCTTGAACTGCACTGCTCCAGCTACAGCAAGGACTCAGCTCAGGCTGCGCTGTGTTTTAAACCCTCCTAACCCATCACAGCCCCCTCAAACCTATCACAGCCTCCCCTAACCCATCACAGCCCCCTCAAACCTATCACAGCCTCCCCTAACCCATCACAGCACCCCCCAGTAGCATGCTCACCCTCCGTGCGGCCGTGAACGGAACGTATCCCTCCGGACGCAGAGCCACCGTGACCAGCCGCCCCTAACCTATCACAGCTCACCCCTATAACCCATCACAGCCCCCCCCAGTAGCATGCTCACCCTCCGCGCGGCTGTGAACGGGACGTATCCCTCCGGACGCAGCGCCACCGTGACCAGCCGCCGCAGCGCAACATCGGCGTCGGAGGCTTCCACAGAGACTGGTACGGGCAGCGGGACTGCCAGCTCAGCGCAGGCAGCATTGACGCCCTCCTCCATGGCCTGTGGAGACGAGAAAATGGCATTGAATCTGAAGGTTTGCCATACCAATATCAGTTTAAACATGGCGCAGGCAGGGGTCTTGCCATCTCAGGACAAGCTGCGTGACGCTGTCCGCCATGGCCTGATAAGACGAGGAAAATGATACTAGATCCGAAGGTTTGCCATACCGGTACTGGTATCAGTTTGAATATGGCACAGGCGGGGGTATCGCCAGCTCAGCAAAAGCTGCATTGACACCCTCCTCCAAGGCTTGTGGAGACGAGGAAAATGGAGATGGATTTTGAAGTTTTGCCATACAATTTTTAAACAGCACAGGCACAGGGGTAATGCCAGCTCAGCAAAAGCGGCATCGAGACCGCGTCTAGAGCTAGGGTGAAGGTCATTAGCGCTTGGTAAAATAAATTATTAAAATAAAAGTTCGAAAATGACCACCTGCTGAAAGGCGCGGCCACTGGCAGCGGAGGAGCATGGGTACCGAGATTACCCTCCCAGTAGATTTAGAAGGGGGTTTCAACCTCTCACCAGGTGTCTGATACCTGGTTTCAGTATCCAGGAAACCGGCCCCGCCTGCATCATGCCGTCCACTGGGGGAAGGTATCAACCAAACCCAGCTTTCTGATGTCTGGAAAAAGCAGATATGTGATTTGCACCCCGTTTTCTTGTGCCCCGCCCCAAGCCTGCATCATGCCCTAGACTTCAGTTTCTATGTCATACTCAGGTTCCTGATATTTGGAACAAGATCTGCATCTTGTTTCATGTGCCCCTGCCCCACGCCTGCGGCCCCACACCCCCAACCCACCTCCGGCCCCAAAGGCCCCACACCCCCAACCCACCTCCGGCCCCAAAGGCCCCACACCCCCAACCCACCTCCGGCCCCAAAGGCCCCACACCTGCGGCCCCACACCCCACACCCACCTGCGGCCCCAAAGGCCCCACACCTGCCTCCACACCCCATACCCACCTGCCCCCACACCCAACTGCGGCCCTAAAGGTCCCTCACTTTGCCCCCACACCCACCTGCCCCTACACCCCACACCCACCTCCGCACCCCACCCCACCCCTACCTGCCCCCACACCCCACATCCACCTGCCCCCACACTGCACACCCACCTGCCCCACCACCCCACCCCACCTGCGGCCCCCCCAGCCCCCCCCCCCCAGCCCCCCACCCACCTGTGTCCTGCCTAGGTTGTCCTTGCATGCCAGCATCACACAGGGCAGCGTCTCCTCGGCCGCAGTGCTGACCACCTCCATCATGCTGCCCCCTGCCCCCACACCCACCTGTGTCCTGCCTAGGTCGTCCTTGAAAGCCAGCATCACACAGGGCAGCGTCTCCCCAGCCGCAGTGCTGACCGCCTCCATCATGCTGCCACCTGCCCCCACACCCACTTGTGTCCTGCCTAGGTCGTCCTTGCATGCCAGCATCACACAGGGCAGCGTCTCCCCGGCCGCAGTGCTGACCGCCTCCATCATGCTGCCACCTGCCCCCACACCCACCTGTGTCCTGCCTAGGTCGTCCTTGCATGCCAGCATCACACAGGGCAGCGTCTCCCCGGCCGCAGTGCTGACCGCCTCCATCATGCTGCGTGCCCCCTGCCCCCACACCCACCTGTGTCCTGCCTAGGTCGTCCTTGCATGCCAGCATCACACAGGGCAGCGTCTCCCCGGCTGCAGTGCTGACCGCCTCCATCATGCTGCCACCTGCCCCCACACCCACCTGTGTCCTGCCTAGGTCGTCCTTGCAGGCCAGCATCACACAGGGCAGCGTCTCCCCGGCCGCAGTGCTGACCGCCTCCATCATGCTGCGTGCCCCCTACCCCCACACCCACTTGTGTCCTGCCTAGGTCGTCCTTGCATGCCAGCATCACACAGGGCAGCGTCTCCCCGGCCGCAGTGCTGACCGCCTCCATCATGCTGCGCGCCACGCTGAAGCTGTTGCTGTCACTAGAGTCAAACAGGAAGGCAGCCACATCACACCTGTCAAGTCAGGAAGGGTGACGAGGGGAAGTGTAATAAGGAAGCTCAGCACACCTGGGAGGTCAGGGGGGGTCACGGGAAAACGTGTGATAAAGCTGCTAGGTCACGCTTGGGGTTCACAGGGGGTGATGGGGTCAGGTGTAATAATGCAGCCGCGTCACACCTGGGGGGTCATGGGAAATCACAGGGGAGGTGTGACAAGGCTGCCATTTCACACCTGGGCACATTTTGTCCCTGAAGGGTTTTTTGTATGGAGCACGCTCAATTCCAATATAAAAAGTCTCCCGAGGCACGTTAGGGCTGGGAAACAAATAAACAGCAGTAAAAGATGTGTCCTCGCACGTGAAACATGAACATCCTAATGCACCTGGGCAGCCATGCAACCGGGCAACGTTCAGCCCCCTCCAGCCAAGGGGGCCTAGTTTTAGGGTGTAATAAACACTGTCAACTACTTGGTGCCTGATCGTGAATCCACAGGCATGCCCGGAGGCGTAGACGGATCGGCGTTTCCCCTTCATTCAGGGTTGTAAGTTTAGGGTTTATACACCTACAATTCAGCTCCATCAAGGCCTTACAAGGAGGAAGCCTGGCGCATCCAGCCCTGTCGTTTGAGGCAGCCGCAACAAGTCTATCAAAATTGGGTCCTTTTGACGACCTAGGGGTACATGACAAGCTGGCCCAGCCCAGCCAAACGCAGTTGTGTGGAGCATGCTATGATGGACAGTGATCCACGGCATTCTCCTTTCTCATCATTGATTAGCTTACGCTTCACCCCACATCCCTCCCCCCCCTCCCCCCGTGGTGCTGAATATGCATGAGCAGCAGCCTTACGACTTTATTCAGGAGTATTCTTCAGAGATATCGAGTTTGTGGTAAGCAGACGAGCGACCCCATGTCCCAGCGCTTGCGCTCCCCACCCACCTGGCCAAGTCAGGCATGGCTGAGGTGGCGAGCGCAGTGCCAGGGCCCGAGATTTGGGACAGCATCATGAACTCCGATATCAAGTCCTCCTGCACCTGCTCACAGGGTTCAAATCACATTTTAATCATATTCAAACCATATTCAAATCCAGCATCAGTTTGAACACACATTTAGTTGGAATTCACACTTAGTTCAAGGGATACTCTATTCGAGCGAACTCTTACTTCAGTGCAGGCTTCCGTTCAAAACACCATTATTAAATTTGAATTATCGAGACCCCCCCCTCCCCCACCGCACACACCCCTCTGCCCACATCCACCTCGGTCAGATTCAAGACGCGAGCCCCAGCCTCCCCTGTTCCTCCTCCTCAATCCCCTTCAGTCTGGATCGTCTCCCCCTCCACACACGTCAACCCACACACCTCAGCCAGAATGATCTCCCTCCACACACTTCAGCCAGAATGACCTCCCTCCCCACACACCTCCCCCCCTCACCCACCTCGTTTAGAATCAAGTAGCGCATCTGGCCTTCCTCTGCTGTCACAGCGCCCACAGAAAACTGCTTCCCCCGGCTGACGCCCCCGGCTGCCGCTGCTGCCGCCGCTGCAGGCGAGGCCAGGGCGTGGATCAAGGAGCTCTTGCCGCTCCCCCGGGGACCAAACACGTAGCAACTGATGACATGTCTGGTGGTGGTGGATATGACGACAAGGGGAGGCAGGGGCATTAGGGCAAGGCCATGGCGTGGATCAAGGAGCTCTTGCCGCTCCCCCGTAGACCAAACACGTAGCAACTGATGACATGTCTGGTGGTGGTGGATATGAGGAGGACAAGGGGGGGCAGGGGCATTAGGGCGAGGCCAGGGTGTGGATCAAGGAGCTCTTGCCGCTCCCCCGGGGACCAAACATGTAGCAACTGATGACATGTCTGGTGGTGGCGGATATGACCACAAGGGGGGGCAGGGGCATCAGGGCGAGGCCAGGGCATGGATCAAGGAGCTCTTGTCGCTCCCCCGGGGACCAAACACGTAGCACCTGATGACATGTCTGGTGGTGATGGATATGACCACAAGGGAGGGCAGGGGCATTAGGGCCAGGCCATGGCGTGGATCAAGGAGCTCTTGTCGCTCGCCCGGGGACCAAACACGTAGCAACTGATCACATGTTTGGTGGTGGTGGATATGAGGAGGACAGTGGGGGGCAGGGGCATTAGGGCGAGGCCAGGGCATGGATCAAGGAGCTCTTGTCGCTCCCCCTGGGACCAAACACGTAGCAACTAATGACATGTCTGGTGGTGGTGGATATGAGGAGGACAGTGGGGGGCAGGGGCATTAGGGCGAGGCCAGGGTGTGGATCAAGAGCTCTTGCCGCTCCCCCGGGGACCTAACACATAGCAACTGATGACATGTCTGGTGGTGGATATGAGGACGGGGGGGGGCAGGGGCATTAGGGCGAGGCCAGGGTGTGGATCAGGAGCTCTTGTCGCTCCCCCGGGGACCAAACACGTAGCGACGGATGACATGCCTGGTGGTGGTGGATATGAGGAGGACAGTGGGGGGCAGGGGCATTAGGGCGAGGCCAGGGTGTGGATCAGGAGCTCTTGCCGCTCCCCCGGGGACCAAACACGTAGCACCTGATGACATGTCTGGTGGTGGTGGATAAGAGGAGGACATGGGGCGGCAGGGGCATTAGGGCGAGGCCAGGGTGTGGATCAAGGAGCTCTTGTCGCTCACCCGGGGACCAAACACATAGCAACTGATGACATGTCTGGTGGTGGTGTATATGAGGAGGACAAGGGGGGGCAGGGGCATTAGGGCGAGGCCATGGCGTGGATCAAGGAGCTCTTGCCGCTCCCCCGGGGACCAAACACGTAGCAACTGATGACATGTCTGGTGGTGGATATGAGGACGGGGGGGGGCAGGGGCATTAGGGCAAGGCCAGGGCATGGATCAAGGAGCTCTTGCCGCTCCCCCGGGGACCAAACACGTAGCAACTGATGACATGTCTGGTGGTGGTGGATATGAGGAGGACATGGGGCGGCAGGGGCATCAGGGCAAGGCCATGGCGTGGATCAAGGAGCTCTTGCCGCTCCCCCGGGGACCAAACACGTAGCAACTGATGACATGTCTGGTGGTGGTGGATATGAGGAGGACAGTGGGGAGCAGGGGCATTAGGGCGAGGCCAGGGTGTGGATCAAGGAGCTCTTGTCGCTCCCCCGGGGACCAAACACGTAGCAACTGATGACATGTCTGGTGGTGGTGGATAAGAGGAGGACATGGGGCGGCAGGGGCATCAGGGCAAGGCCATGGCGTGGATCAAGGAGCTCTTGCCGCTCCCCCGGGGACCAAACACGTAGCAACTGATGACATGTCTGGTGGTGGATATGAGGACGGGGGGGGGCAGGGGCATTAGGGCCAGGCCAGGGCATGGATCAAGGAGCTCTTGCCGCTCCCCCGGGGACCAAACACGTAGCAACTGATGACATGTCTGGTGGTGGTGGATATGAGGAGTACAGTGGGGAGCAGGGGCATTAGGGCGAGGCCAGGGTGTGGATCAAGGAGCTCTTGTCGCTCCCCCGGGGACCAAACACATAGCAACTGATGACATGTCTGGTGGTGGTGGATATGAGGAGGACAAGGGGGGGCAGGGGCATTAGGGCGAGGCCATGGCGTGGATCAAGGAGCTCTTGCCGCTCCCCCGGGGACCAAACACGTAGCACCTGATGACATGTCTGGTGGTGATGGATATGACCACAAGGGGGGGCAGGGGCATTAGGGCAAGGCCATGGCGTGGATCAAGGAGCTCTTGCCGCTCCCCTGGGGACCTAACACGTAGCAACTGATGACATGTCTGGTGGTGGTGGATATGACCACAAGGGGGGGCAGGGGCATTAGGGCCAGGCCATGGCGTGGATCAAGGAGCTCTTGTCGCTCCCCCGGGGACCAAACACGTAGCAACTGATGACATGTCTGGTGGTGGTGGATATGAGGAGGACAGTGGGGAGCAGGGGCATTAGGGCGAGGCCAGGGTGTGGATCAAGAGCTCTTGCCGCTCCCCCGGGGACCTAACACGTAGCGACTGATGACATGCCTGGTGGTGGTGGATAAGAGGAGGACATGGGGCGGCAGGGGCATCAGGGCAAGGCCATGGCGTGGATCAAGGAGCTCTTGCCGCTCCCCCGGGGACCAAACACGTAGCAACTGATGACATGTCTGGTGGTGGTGGATATGAGGAGGACAGTGGGGAGCAGGGGCATTAGGGCGAGGCCAGGGTGTGGATCAAGGAGCTCTTGTCGCTCCCCCGGGGACCAAACACGTAGCAACTGATGACATGTCTGGTGGTGGATATGAGGACGGGGGGGGGCAGGGGCATTAGGGCGAGGCCAGGGCATGGATCAAGGAGCTCTTGCCGCTCCCCCGGGGACCAAACACGTAGCAACTGATGACATGTCTGGTGGTGGTGGATATGAGGAGGACAGTGGGGAGCAGGGGCATTAGGGCGAGGCCAGGGTGTGGATCAAGGAGCTCTTGTCGCTCCCCCGGGGACCAAACACATAGCAACTGATGACATGTCTGGTGGTGGTGGATATGAGGAGGACAAGGGGGGGCAGGGGCATTAGGGCGGGCGAGGCCATGGCGTGGATCAAGGAGCTCTTGCCGCTCCCCCGGGGACCAAACACGTAGCACCTGATGACATGTCTGGTGGTGATGGATATGACCACAAGGGGGGGCAGGGGCATTAGGGCAAGGCCATGGCGTGGATCAAGGAGCTCTTGCCGCTCCCCTGGGGACCTAACACGTAGCAACTGATGACATGTCTGGTGGTGGTGGATATGACCACAAGGGGGGGCAGGGGCATTAGGGCCAGGCCATGGCGTGGATCAAGGAGCTCTTGTCGCTCCCCCGGGGACCAAACACGTAGCAACTGATGACATGTCTGGTGGTGGTGGATATGAGGAGGACAGTGGGGAGCAGGGGCATTAGGGCGAGGCCAGGGTGTGGATCAAGAGCTCTTGCCGCTCCCCCGGGGACCTAACACGTAGCGACTGATGACATGCCTGGTGGTGGTGGATAAGAGGAGGACATGGGGCGGCAGGGGCATCAGGGCAAGGCCATGGCGTGGATCAAGGAGCTCTTGCCGCTCCCCCGGGGACCAAACACGTAGCAACTGATGACATGTCTGGTGGTGGTGGATATGAGGAGGACAGTGGGGAGCAGGGGCATTAGGGCGAGGCCAGGGTGTGGATCAAGGAGCTCTTGTCGCTCCCCCGGGGACCAAACACGTAGCAACTGATGACATGTCTGGTGGTGGATATGAGGAGGACATGGGGCGGCAGGGGCATTAAGGCGAGGCCAGGGCATGGATCAAGGAGCTCTTGCCGCTCCCCCGGGGACCAAACACGTAGCAACTGATGACATGACTGGTGGTGGTGGATATGAGGACGGGGGGGGGCAGGGGCATTAGGGCGTGGATCAAGGAGCTCTTGTCGCTCATACGGACTAAACTCGTAGCAACTGGTCACACATCTTGTCGCGGTGGACAATTAGGACGATCACACATTTTTACGGGTTAGACATCAGCACAGGAAATAGGCATAAAGATGGAGGTGAGGTACAAGTTTGTAGTAAGTTTAGTTACGTATGAAAGCTGACATGGCTGAGGGTTACCACAGGCAAGAGGGAGTGAGGGAGGGGGTGGAGATAAAATGTTGGTTTCAGGGAGAGGGTGGTTGATAGGATTTTCTCAAGCAAGACCCTAGCCCCTCGCTTTGCTGCCGTGTCAGCCTAAGGATGGCGCCACCTAATGACTTTGCTGCGATGTCAGCCTAAGCATGGTACTAGGACTCATGGCCACAAACCCTACCCACTCACTTTGCTGCCATGTCAGCCTTGCGGTCGTGCCTTCGCCGAAAGCATTTTGTCAGCAGGGCAAGAGCTCCGGAACCGGTAGGCCCTCCGAAGCCCATGTACAGCATATGGGCGACCGAAGATCGAGGATCCTGGGGGATGATAGGGTTTGAAGTATGCAAACGCCGAAGCCCGGAACTTTGAGGGAGGGACGTGTGCTAGATCGTCTAGGCAGGTATCGCGGCCTGAGAGGAGCTCAGGGAGAAATTGAAGGTCTCGAGAGGTTGAGAACAAGTGTAAATAAGGGTTTGGGGCCTGGTACTCTGGAGGTCGGTTGGTTTCTGGAGTAGACATCAGCTCCAAGAAATTAGCAGAGAGGAGGAGGGGAGCCAAGGTCATTTCTGCCCCATACCTCGGCTGAACATCCCAGACCAGCAGAGAACCAGGAGCCCCTCTCGGCACATAGAGATTTATTACGAACGTCGTCAGTGGCCCAAGTGCCTCAGAAATTGAGAGGTTTTTCAGGGAGAGGTGGGAGAGGTCATAGCGCTTTTAGGGTCGACTGCGTCCCCGAGGCAGATTTTGGGTCAGGCCTGGCCCACATTGGAGGGATGCGTAGCATCACACATTTTGTGCCTACCGAACTTTCCAGGTTTCTTGACCGTTTTTTGTTTGTTTGTCTTGCCGACGTTCGGTGACCAGTTTTACCCGGGTCTGTGTGTGCGAGGCACGCTTGCGGGTACTTATCCACGCACGGGGATAAGTACCCGCAAGCGTGCCTCACACACATCTAGATCCTTTTGTCCGAGTGGCACGATCATTGCCCATTGAATGGCACATTGTTACAGCCTGCGACGTACGCCAAGACATGTTCCCCCTAGACTTGGGTTACCCGGGCCAGCGACGTACGCCTAAAGATGTCCCCTTTGGCGTGCTGTCACAAATGCATGCATCACGAATGATATGCGCTGAAGTGCTCCTTGCACTGCACTCGCCACTACCATGTTATACTGCTCCATGTAATGCACTCACCACCGCCATGCTATACTGCCACTTGAGCAGGAACGCGTCCAGCGTCAGCGCGCCCTCGACGTCCCCTTGCACCAGCAAGTGGCTCCAGGCCTCACCCTGAAGCAGCAGCCAGCAATAAGATCAAACACGTCATAAGAAGCAGGTTGTACTATTCACTTACTACACAAGCCCCCAGCTGTCCTCCTGGACAGGATGCTACATGCCTCAAACTGCAACAGCAGCAGGCACTCAAGCCGCCAGGCGAGAGGAGCTCGTCACCCCTCGAAGCTGAACCATCCCCCCTAGAGCAATGGTGCTTCATACCCTGCCTGCTGCGGGCTGTAGCCTCAACCCGGACCTTCCCTTGATTGACGTTTCATGGCAAGTTCACTTGTACTGATCACATGCCGCAACGCGTACTACACACATGCCGCAACGCGTACTACACACATGTGAATCTATGACCTGTCCATTGAGGGAGGGGGGAGGCACGCCGTGCTTGTTTCGTCTACTTGTCAAATGACCAGGTAGTTGATGTCACTAACTCATACCCCAGTCCTCTAACTGGCGGGGGGCTCAGTAACTCATCTGCCCACCTGCCACACTGGGGGGGGGATGGTGCCAAACATTTCCAGCTGCTGCGTGCCTAGGAGCAGGCTGTCGCTGCTGTAGCGCAGAAACTGGTACGTCAGGAACTCCACAGCAGTGTCACTCAGCTCATACACCTGAGAGAAAGGAAAATGGTTGGTAAGGGGGGGGGACTCAAGGGCATGTCTTGGGGGGTAAGGGGGGGGGGACTCAAGGGTATGCCTTGGGGGGTAAGGGGGGGGGACTCAAGGGTATGCCTTGGGGGGTAACGGGGGGGGGACTCAAGGGTATGCCTTGGGGGGTAAGGGGGGGGGACTCAAGGGTATGTCTTGGGGGGTAAGGGGGGGGGCTCAAGGGTATGTCTTGGGGGGTAAGGGGGGGGACTCAAGGGTATGTCTTAGGGGGTAAGGGGGGGGGACTCAAGGGTATGTCTTGGGGGGTAAGGGGGGGGGACTCAAGGGTATGCCTTGGGGGTTAAGGGGGGGGGACTCAAGGGTATGCCTTGGGGGGTAAGGGGGGGGGGACTCAAGGGTATGCCTTGGGGGGTAAGGGGGGGGGACTCAAGGGTATGCCTTGGGGGGTAAGGGGGGGGACTCAAGGGTATGTCTTGGGGGGTAAGGGGGGGGGACTCAAGGGTATGCCTTGGGGGGTAAGGGGGGGGACTCAAGGGTATGTCTTGGGGGGTAAGGGGACGCGATCCTGCTGGGGATAAAGTCTGTAAGACATCCCATGCATACCTTGAATCCGGGTGATTATAAGCTGCTGGGAATGGAGATGTTCATGAACACTGTGTGGGCCTAGTCTGCATGGACACTGCATGGCCCCCGGGAGGGTTAAGGGTGGCATGAGAGGGTGGCATGAGACCCAAGGGAATGGGGCATAGGCCATTGCGAGCAGAGTGCTGGTAAAGGAAGTGGGGCGTTGCATGCAAAGATATTTATGACAGGAGCAGGAGGTCTAAGCAGGCCCTACCTGGTCTCCTGGCAGGCCCTACCTGGTCTGCTGGCAGGCCCTACCTGGTCTCCTGGCAGGCCCTACCTGGTCTGCTGGCAGGCCCTACCTGGTCTGCTGGCAGGCCCTACCTGGTCTCCTGGCAGGCCCTACCTGGTCTGCTGGCAGGCCCTACCTGGTCTGCTGGCAGGCCCTACCTGGTCTGCTGGCAGGCCCTACCTGGTCTCCTGGCAGGCCCTACCTGGTCTGCTGGCAGGCCCTACCTGGTCTGCTGGCAGGCCCTACCTGGTCTGCTGGCAGGCCCTACCTGGTCTGCTGGCAGGCCCCAGGGAATTCGGTCCAAGATGTCATCCCGCAACTTGAGATCGTCGTTGTAGCCTTCGTAGGGGTGAAGTAGGAACATATTTCATCAGAGGTGTTTTGAGAAAATGCAGGTCAGAGGGGGGAGGGGCAGGAGGCAGGGAACATAGCTCGGATACAAATGCAAAACATTATAGGGCTGCTTGAAAATGCTGTTGTTTTACGTTTTCAGACGTTGAGATGTCTGTGATCACATGCCCAGACAGAAGGAAGGCTAAGGGTTTAAGGTATAAAGTTTTAGGGTTCAGGGTTTAACCCTAAAACCTTAATGCATCCATGGAAGGCTAAGGGTTCAGGATTTTTGGGTTCAGGGTTTTAGGGTTCAGGGTTCAGGGTTTTAGGGTTACACCCTAAACCCTTGATGCATCCATGGATGGCTAAAGAGGAACCCAGTAGCCAGGGCCCTAAAGTCACATTATGTTCCCGTCTATTGTATTTGCGCCCGGGACAACTATTCAGGAGTGGCTGCAAGACCCAGCCTCCGTCAGTCAAATTCTGAATCAAAAGATCTGGAACTCCGCATGCGTGGGCATTGATATGCATCACCCCTTCATCACACAATACACAATACCTCAACGGCCCCTGTCCCCATCTCGAATTTGCACATCTATGGTCCAATGTCAGGCGGTGCCCACAGCCCCCCTCCAGGTCAGGATGGTGCCCAAACTGCCCGCAGACCCCCGACCGTCCGCAGACCCCCGACCCTCCACAGATCCCCGACCGTCCGCAGACCCTCGACCGTCCGCAGACCCCCGACCCTCCGCAGACCCCCGACCCTCCGCAGACCCCCGACCCTCCACAGACCCCCGACCGTCCCCAGACCCCCGACCGTCCACAGGCCCCCGACCGTCCACAGACACCCGACCGTCCACAGACCCGCGACTGTCCACAGACCCCCGACCCTCCACAGATCCCCAACCGCCCGTAGACCCCCGTCCGTCCGCAGCCCCCCTCACCGAACTTGCGCAGCACTGCCCATGTGGACTCCAGCCGCCCTCTTTCAATGAACAACACATGAAGGAACAGAAAGCCCTCGAGCGTGAGACCGGCAGCATCCACACCCTTGGGCATCTTGGATTGAACCACCTGAACTCATGTTGTATGGGGTGTAGGATGTGATCAGTACACGTGGCAACATGTGTGTAGTACGCGGCGTAGCATGTGATCAGTACACGTGGCAGAACGGAGCTACCGGTTTCTCTCTAACCAACTAAGTAACTCCTTCCACCTGCCTCAGGCGTGCACTCTGTTGATTTATAAACCGTTATTTTGTACAGCAAACACCGCCATCACAGATCTCCGTAGTTTCTCCCAAGCTTGGTACATGGCTTTCTGTTTGCCAACATCACTGGACAAATTTGCATCCTCTTATTGCAATATGAATGCATGCATCCATCCCACAGCATTCTGCGAAGGGGCCTGGCCTCGCGAGCAGACAGAACTGAGCACATATTTATAGATAATTACCACCGTGGCCGGCCTTTGCCTCATATTCTCATACCGAAACCGCTCGTCCTCTTTTTTTATCCTTCCTCCACCTGCTGGGCGCACCGGTGGTTTCTTTACTTCATTCATGAGGGTCGTATTCCGGGTACTTCATTCATGAGGGTCGTATTCCGGGTTGCCATTTGCCGAATCCCACCTGTTTGACGTTTTGGAGCTCGTCGTCTGTGAGCGGCATGCTGAAGCAGATCTGTTGGAAGTTGTTTAGCTCTGAATCGGAGAGGGACCCGTCCTGAGGGGGGAGGGCATCAGGGACAGGTGTTGGGGAGGATATGGTAGTGATGATACCATGCCAGTAGAATAATCCAAGATCCAACTGGATGCATCCTAAGGAGGAAGGGCATCAGGGACAGGTGTTGGGGAGGATAGGGCAGCAAAAATACGATACCGGTAGGAGTGAGAGCCAGTAGTTCTGCAGATTTCAATTGCCTTTCCTTGAGTAGGGATTAATTGTTTCCTCGAATGCTGCCCTCAGCTGAAGAAAAATAGACAAAACAACTTGATTGCGACTACTACTGGCATTGGCGATACTGTTGGATTCACAGTATTTTGATGTAGGTATTCCTCAGCCCTACACGACGTCTATTAGGAGGGACGGCAAAGCACGTATACAGGCCTGGCAGAAACAATACAGTCCCTGCCTTCCTGTACAATCTGATCATCGATATAAAAACCCACCTTGATTTGTAACAAACCACTTGGCATCATTGTTTAAGCCTAACTGCAGCGTCACACAGGGGCTTAGCCAGAGGCACAGCTTTATCATATAAAAACTACATAAAAATACAGCCCTTGTCTTCATGTGCAATATAATGATCGATACAAAAAACCCACCTGGTTTGTGTCGCACATTATGAAGATTCGTTTCAGCGCCCGCAAGCAGAGCAGCTTCAGCCGCTTGTCGATTCTGCAGCGTGAGCATTCAAAACAATTTTGGTCAACAGAAAACTGTCAAGAGCCTTGCCCCCTTGCAGGCCAAAGCTTTGGGCCCACAGCTCTAATCTTTGATTCGGGATTCCAACTGCCTTCCAAAATGCCCAACCTCCACTTGAAGAATCCAACATGTTTCATGTCCAAAATCAGGGGCTCAAAACTATCTCACTAACTCAAGGCACGCTCAGGCGCTTTCCATCTTTCTTTCACCTTATTTTCTATGGTTACGACCAGAGGCTCAGATTGAAGCAACACCAGATTCGTGATACGGCAAGTGGAGTTGAACAGCCAATACCTTCTCTTCAGGCTGTTCACAAGCACCACACAAATCTGCACAGAGCTCCCACCCAAGTGTGATTGCACCGGGCGGGATCCGCCACGGTACAATGTTACCATAAAATGGTTTTAAAGGCTTCAACATCCTCTAAATATTTATCAGTAACAGATACACGACACCCACCCACCTGTTCGCAAGCACCTCAAACTTTGCGCACAGCTCCCACACAAGCGTGGAACATGACACCCTCCCACCTATCATACAGTGACTGTAGCGGGTACAACACAACCTCCCACCTGTCATACAGTGGCTGTAGCGGGTACAACATACCCACCCACCTGTCATACAGTGGCTATAGCGGGTACAACATACCCACCCACCTGTCATACAGTGGCTATAGCGGGTACAACATACCCACCCACCTGTCATACAGTGGCTATAGCGGGTACAACATACCCACCCACCTGTCATACAGTGGCTGTAGCTTATACAACACACCCACCCACCTGTCATACAGTGGCTGTAGCTTATACAACACACCCACCCACCTGTCATACAGTGGCTGTAGCGGGTACAACACACCCACCCACCTGTCATACAGTGGCTGTAGC
Source organism: Limnomonas spitsbergensis (assembly GCA_037349105.1). Lineage (NCBI taxonomy): Eukaryota > Viridiplantae > Chlorophyta > Chlorophyceae > Chlamydomonadales > Limnomonas > Limnomonas spitsbergensis. Next base: position 1,440,776 of record JAYJMM010000109.1, read on the forward strand.
TTATACAACACACCCACCTGCCTGCCATACAGTGGCTGTAGCTTATACAACACACCCACCCACCTGTCATACAGTGGCTGTAGCGGGTACAACACACCCACCCACCTGTCATACAGTGGCTGTAGCTTATACAACACACCCACCCACCTGTCATACAGTGGCTGTAGCTTATACAACACACCCACCCACCTGTCATACAGTGGCTGTAGCTTATACAACACACCCACCCACCTGTCATACAGTGGCTGTAGCGGGTACAACACTGCCTTGATTGCATAGTGAAACACATCGGTGACCATGCGCAGGGTTCTTGATGAGCAATTTAAACAGACCTCCACATGAGGCAGGTCCTGCACTGCCTGCTCCACACGCTGCAGCACAAGTGGGAACAAAGTGTTAAAGACTTGAATAGTATTAATAAGCAGGTTGCTTTAAATGCTATTAATAAATCAAGAAACCTCTCCGCGGGGCAGACCCTGCGTACTCCGCTCCGCATGGTGCTAGAGAGATAAAATAAGATTTTCAACAGGGTTGAGTCGAGAAAAAATGCCGCACGCCAGAAGCATCACCGCCACCTCCACCCCGAACCTCTCTCAGACCTCCACCTCTCACCCCTCCCCCCATTCTAACCTCTACCCCGCGCCCACCTCTCTAATCTGCTGCACCTCCCGCCCATCGTGCCTTTCCTCCAACAAGTCTGCCTTGCAACAAGCCAGGATCACTGGCACGTCCGGGTTGAGCTGCTGGACGCGGGGGTACCATGACGAGCGGACGCTGTCCCTGTAATCAATCCAGCAGGCAGCAGGGCAGGCACATATCAGGGTCTGATGGCTGGACGCGGGAGTACCACAACGAACGGTCGCTGTCCCTGTAATCAATCCAGCAGGCAGCAGGATAGGCCACCGCTCAATTTAGGGCGCCCCACTCAACACACCCCCACACTCAGACCTGGTTCTCTCTCAACCGAATTACTTAACATGCACCCCTGCTTCCCCTCCTGCGCCCTTCTAGCAGCTTACAGTGTCGCATGGCGTAGCGCGTCAAAGCAGATTACCACGACATCCGCCTGTCGCACTGCCAAGTCAGTGGCTGTGGCATCCTCGGATCTGCTTGAGGAGTCCGTCAGCAGCATGGACATGTGGTCCGGGGAGAACTCTGGGGGCAGTCGCACTGTGCACAGTACAGGGGACGGGAAAGGGCACATTTGAAGTTTGCATGGCAGAGCATGGCAGAACATAACAATGGAGAGGGTATGTTTGAAGGTCGCATGGCAGAGCATGGCAGAACACAAAAATGGGCAGCCTCGGTTGGTGACCTTGGAAACATTCACATTTGGGGGTGAGCACCAGCTCGAAAACATCTATTCCTTCACCGTATACTATACCAGTTTGTTTAAACACAGGTCAAGTTACTTTTAGTTGAGGGAAGGGCCAAGTGTGTTTTGGATCATAAGACAACCGCCAATCCAAGTTTGAAGCCCAGCAGAGCCAACTCTAAAAACCTCCCAGATACAAACCGTAGGCTCATTCGCGCTTCTGCCGAGCATGCTCATGCATGGTGCTGCTGGGGAGGCCCATGCATGCTGCTGCCAGCTGATACAGCTAGGGCCCGGGAAGCATGGGCTGCAGGCTGTCGGTGAATGCAATCTAGTCTTGCTAGCTAGTGGCACGGCCATGCACAAGAAGGTCATGCTGACGGCTGCATGATAGCGTTTGGAGTGTTTGCCTTGCCTGGGGGGAGGACGGGCGGGGGGCGCACGTCGAAGGTGTCATTAGCCGCAGTGGAGATGAGGCTGGTCTTGCCTGTACCGGGGTCCCCCATTACCACAACGCGTACGACGCGGGAGCTCTCAAGAATCATCTTGATAGGAGCGGTAGATCTCGTCGATCTCGATGCGATTTTCGTTCCTCGCAGTTATGCCCCTAACGTTGGTTGAAGCCCTATTGATAAATGCCGTGGGGATGGACACTGAGTTCAGTATATGATGTCGCCTGGAATCCGACGAGAGGTTTGCATACGGTCAGCTGAGTCCGGCGTTCTCCGCCTGCGGTATGTGGGTGCTTACGTGGGCTCCCTTAAAACGACCGACGAGGTTTGCTTAGCTTTGATCCTAGTTATTGGCTGCAATCAGCCAGTGTGGCTGCAGGTGTGCACACTCGGAATTGACCTGGGGAACAGCGGCTAAATTGGCCGGGCAGGGAACACGGTGCGTCCACACTTTCCCAAGTCCATACCTCCATCGTGGCATGGTGCTGGGCAAGGGAAAATAGGCTCATTCCGATTAAACGTAACCGCCTGTTATGTTGCTAATTTTAAAATTGCCTATTTGTACATTGCGTATAGCAATCATATAAAATAGAAGCACATAATTACAAACGAAGCAGCATTGGTAGTTGACAAGCAGGTTGAGCCAGTCACTGGGCGTCGAGCCTCTTCACCTTTTCTGCAAACATGACGGGAGTAGAGAACAAGCCCGGACAGGGGCAGAAGGCGGAGATTCATACGTATCAGTCTTCGCACATGGTCTACGCTATGAATTGGAGCGTGAGTCTCACTAGGGCATATTTCAGGTGTTTTGCTCTGGCATGCATTCAGACAGATACAGCAATGTCGAATCATATCAGTGTCACAACACAGAGGCTGTGAGGGTGGAGGGATAGAGGCGACCGCGATCGTGTGTGCATTGTCAGGCATGCTGCATGGATGATGTGTCCCTGTTTATCTTCAGCTCCAGCCCTTGGACTCGCAACATCAAACGTCGCACACCCGCGTCCACCTGTTGTCCAACTAGCCGGGCCAATGCCTTCGTGCACCCCCGTTCCCCGCACCTCACCCACACGCTATCGCCTCTGGTGAGCGATCCCTACAGGTGCGGCAGGACAAGCGCTTCCGGCTTGCAGTGGGCAGCTTCAAGGAGGAGCTCGACAACTGCGTTGAGATCATCAGTCGTGAGTTTGCATTGGTGCACCGCCCGTTGCATACGCATGCATTTCCTTGGAACACCTCCTGAACCGTTTCTGCAGTATGAGGATGTTACCTTCAGAACGCACGAGTATATCAGCATGACCACACACTGACGTGACTGGCATACATTATGGTGTGCGCACGCGCTGGCCAGCCCGCATCACCCCTAGGCACCTACACTTTCATCGGGCAGTGAGAGTATCAAGCCATGCTGATGTGTTGATGAGGCTTTGTCATCCGCATTTTGCATTTGCGTCTTGTTTATCCCAATCGGGGTCTTGCGCGTGGCAAGTTTTTCCCTAACGATCTCGAGACCGGCTTCCTAACTAGGCTCATGCCTCGTTGCCAGCGTCGCCGAGATCACATACGCTCGGGGAGGATCACGAGGACATGTCAATGATAAGACCAGATCCATAGCATTTTGCAACTGATCAGTTGTTTGGAGGGGGAGGAAGGGCGGCCGAAAACGTCCGACGATTGACTGGGATACACGAAGAAGCCCCCAATTGCCGCCAGCAAGTAGTCTTGTAACCTGCCCTGGCAAGGCCCTATAGTCACATGATAGCACCCAACCCTGATGAAGAATCAAAACTTCCATGCATGCAGCCTTCCTTCTCCACATGCTGTCATACATACTCATACAGCCTTCCTTCTCCACATGCTGTCATATATGCTCATGCAGCCTTCCTTCCCCCCACGCTGTCATGCATGCTCATACAGCCTTCCCTCTCCCCATGCTGTCATGCATGCCCATGCATCCTTCCTTCTCCCCATGCTGTCATATATGCCCATGCAGCCTTCCTTCTCCCCATGCTGTCATACATGCTCATGCAGCCTTCCTTCCCCCCACGCTGTCATGCATGCTCATACAGCCTTCCTTCTCCCCATGCTGTCATGCATGCCCATGCAGCCTTCCTTCTCCCCATGCTGTCATGCAAGCCCATGCAGCCTTCCATCTCCCCATGCTGTCATATATGCCCATGCAGCCTTCCTTTTCCCCATGCTGTCATACATGCCCATACAGCCTTCCTTCTCCCCATGCTGTCATATATGCCCATGCAGCCTTCCTTCTCCCCATGCTGTCATACATGCTCATGCAGCCTTCCTTCCCCCCACGCTGTCATGCATGCTCATACTGCCTTCCTTCTTATGCTACCAGGCATACCCATGCCCGACAGAATCTGGGATCTCCTAAACACCTCAGTGAATGCCAGGGGGTGTGGGGGGGGGTTTAAAAGGCGTATGTGCCTGCGCCCGTTGATCATTATAAGCCTCGCTAAGAAACTTTGAAAAAGGAATAATAGAGACTAATAATAAAAAGCCAGGGCTGCACTACTTGGGACCCCCATGATTCCATGAAGCTTGATGTCCCCCTGGCCGGAATTTGTGATATTACCTGGGGAGGATTGTGCAACGCCATTGTGCGCCATTGCTTCACGGCATCGACAGACAAACAAAAACACAGGAAACCTTGTATTGAATTGCTTGAGACTGGTGTGAAATGATGGCACTTTTTAAACTATTTCCATCTCTCGTTGTTGTTAAATCGGATGTTTTACTTCCCTTGTTCATTTACCGCTATGTGATCTCGATGCATCCATGCCTGCCTGTTTGCCTACTCCTAGTGGACGAAGAGCGCGGCCAGCTGAGCTGCCACCCGGGGCTGACCTTCAAGCATGACTACCCGGCCACAAAGCTCATGTTCATCCCGGACAAGGAGGGTTCGCGGCCCGACCTGCTAGCCACGACGGGGGAGTTCTTGCGGATCTGGCACATAAAGGACGAGGAGGTGACACTGCAGCGGCTGTTGAATAATGTAAGAGGTTGTTGCGCCGAGTCAACAGTTTCGAAGTGATGGACTTGGAATAGGAGCAGGACAGTGGTGGCAGCAATAACAGCCAACTGCCGTTTATCTTAAGCGTCAAATGCAGGAAGTGAGCGGTGCTAAGGGGCCTGTCACTTGGGGGTCAGACGAGTCCCCCGAAACAAGGGTTTTCGGCCGGGACGGAGCCTTTCCTCGCCAAATCAATACTTTTGTGAGCCGCGCACTGCACTGGGCACCTGTCACTTAATTCCACCAAACTGTTGTCAAACTTGGGTTGCGCAGTGCCGTTGTTACAGGGGGTGAACTGGTCGCGCTGCAGATATTGCATGGGTGCATCTGTACGGTACCGGTGTTTGGACAAGGTGTGACGCGCGCGCGCGCAAGTAATTGTTTAATATCGCGTCTATGAGTTAATTGTTGAGGTATTTATTAAGCTGCGAAGGCAAATGAGCATTAATTTCTTGCGGAGGCAAAGCGCGTCGACGGTACCGATACGTCGTATATATATTATTATTTTGTATGTATATTAACATATGATATATTTAAAATGTGTATACGCCGTATACATTTGAATCCCACCCTGAACTCTGGATGCCTGGTATGCAGAATAGGCAGAGCGACTGAATTCATCGTGCCCCTCACCTCTTCCTTGACTGTCTTGCAGAGTAAGCTGAGCGAGTTCTGCGTGCCCCTCACCTCTTTTGACTGTCTTATGAATAAGCTGAGCGAGTCCTGCGTGCCCCTCACCTCTTTTCTTTTGACTGGTTTGCAGAATAAGCAGAGTGAGTTCTGCGCGCCCCTCACCTCTTTTGACTGGAACGAAGCGGACCCTAAGCGGCTGGGCACCTCGAGCATTGACACCACGTGCACAATATGGGACATTGAGGCAAGTCAGCAAACAAGGGCTCAGGGTTGGGTGTGACTTGATTGTGTGTTCAGGTTGTGGGTATAGCTCCTGGTCATAAGGATTTACCAGGGTTTAAGTTATGGGCAAAAGCTGAACTCTGTGTTTTCATGTTCTGTCAGGATACAGAAATTAGTTGAGTTCCTGTTCCTTTAAACCCATAACCCTGAACTAGAAACCGCCAGTTTACGGCCACGGTTTTAAATATTGTTTCAACCCGGAGCCCTACGCCTTACACTAGGCTTTGCCTACATGTAGCCACACGCCAGTGGGAGTTTGCAGTATACATTAGTTACCCCTCTTGTTCATGCACACATGGCCACATTCTGTCTGGCCATGTGTGCATGTCTGTAGAGAAAGAAGTAAAGAAAAAAACGAATGTCGATGGATGCCAATGGAGTGTCCACCTCCCCCTTGCGCAGAAAGGGGAAGTTGACACCCAGCTGATCGCACACGACAAGGAGGTTTACGATATAGCGTGGGGCGGCCTTGGAGTGTTTGCGACGGTGTCGGCGGATGGCTCAGTCCGAGTGTTTGACCTGAGGTAAGGCGTATTACCGGGCCACGGGCAACTGACATTCTGTTGGAAGTAACGGAAAGATAGAAACCACCACTGTAACACACCGAGCTGATTTTGTTGTGTTCATGAGCCTAGCTTGTGGGATGGTTCACCTGGGTCAAGGGCCTGCCCCTAACCCTGCCCTTAACCCGAAGCAGCTCCTAACTGTCCCATTCACGCTTACTTACTTGTCAAGGGTTAGCGGTATGGGCTAAAAAACCCGTTGAATCAACCCTGCACTAAGTTAGTGAGCATCACACATTGTCACATACCATGCTCCCTGCAACTGAATACCTCTTGTTCACCCCCGCCCCTCAAGTTAAGCACATAACTAGGCATCGGCAATATACTTTACATGCCCCACCAATGTAAAGTATATAATATATATATCATATATATAGTATATAAAGTCAGAAAAAAGTGGGCCAAAGTAAAAAAAAAAATAGGTCTGGATTCAGCTTAATCAGGGCATTCAGAATCTGCAGCTAACTCGTCCCATCTAAGAAAGCTAAGTCCTCAAAACATAAAAACACTGTATTTGTTTGACGCGGATCACGGGTTCGAAAAATGGGGCAGGTCTGGTCCAGAAGTTCAGTTTAAGTACCACTACATGATCACTAGATATACATTTGAGTCTCATAGCATGACTGTTCCGAAGTTATCAAGTCAGTCGGAGTAATAGTTCAGAGAAACCTCCTCGTGCTGAACCTCCTTGACCTCGCCGTCGTCACGGTTCGCCTTGACATAAATCAGCTTCTCAGCCCGCACGATGCCTAGGCGAGAGCGGCTACTGGTGTGTATGTCCGCCCCCATGCTGACCAGTTCCGCTGGACCGATTGTTCCAAACTCGCTTAATCTTATTCAGCTCGGCACACAAAGTCTCAGGCTCCCACTCCGTTCCTAAGTGCAGTTGCTTGCCATTGTCGAGAGGGATAGATCGTTTCACTTTCTCAGGGGCAATTCCAGGTAACACGAGTATTATTGGAGTATAGAATCGGACGAGAACGCATGCGCTTGTCTCACAAGTAGCCCACAGTAGCTGAAATGCCGTATTTCCACGTTTTCAGTCGCGACATTCGGGATTTTCGCGACTTTATATAAAGTATATATGATATGCCGAATTCGAATTTACTTTATATAATATACTTTATATACTATATATTATTATATAATATTGCCGATGTCTACACATAACTGAACCCTATTATTATTATCCCAGCGCACATATCCCTGAATCCTGAACCCTATTATTCCAGTTTTTTACTGCCAGGCCTTTATGGGTGCTTGTAGACATTGGAAATAATGCATTGTTTTAATACCGGCCCTGAACCCCTTCAGAGACAAGGAACACTCGACCATCATCGATGAGTGCCCTATTATTATCCCAGCGCACATATCCATATCCCTGAACCCTTAACTATATTTTTCAGTTTGTACTGCCAGGCTTTGGGGGTAAAATGCATTGTTTACCCCTTCAGAGACAAGGAACACTCGACCATCATCTATGAGAGCCCTACACCCGAGACCCCGTTGCTGCGGTTGAGTTGGAACAAGCAAGACCCACGGTACATCGCGACGCTGCTCATGGACAGCTGCAAGGTGGTCATCCTAGACATCAGGTTTGTGCGGCAATTGCAACATTTATTTACCGTTACTGGTATTTAAACAGAATACGGTACATTGTACATCGCAACGCTGCTCATGGACAGCTGAGAGGGGGTGATCCTAGACATCAGGTTTGTGCGGCAATTGCAACATTTATTTACCGTTACTGGTATTTAAACAGAATACGGTACATTGTACATCGCAACGCTGCTCATGGACAGCTGAGAGGGGGTGATCCTAGACATCAGGTTTGTGCGGCAATTGCAACATTTATTCACTGATACTGGTATTTAAACAGAATGCGGTACATTGTACATCGCAACGCTGCTCATGGACAGCTGAGAGGGGTTGATCCTAGACATCAGGTTTGTGCGGCAATTGCAACATTTATTTACCGATACTGGTATTTAAACAGAATACGGTACATTGTACATCGCAACGCTGCTCATGGACAGCTGAGAGGGGGTGATCCTAGACATCAGGTTAGTGCGGCAATTGCAACATTTATTCACTGATACTGGTATTTAAACAGAATGCGGTACATCGCGATGCTCCTAATTAAAGGCTGAGAGGGATTGACCGAGGGACGTAAGCGGCAAGACACAAATTTGATTTGTGCATGGAATTCATTGCAGAGTGACATTTTTTTGATATGGTACCCTGATATGGGGCTGGCGGACTGGTCAGGGCAACCGGGGGCATCCTGATATGGTATGGGGCTGGGCAGTCGAGTGCAATATGGTACCCTGATATGGGGCTGGCGGACTGGTCATGGCAACCGGAGGCATCCTGATATGGTATGGGGCTGGGCAGTCGAGTGCAATATGGTACCCTGATATGGGGCTGGCGGACTGGTTAGGGCAACCGGGGGCATCCTGATATGGTATGGGGCTGGGCAGTCGAGTGCAATATGGTACCCTGATATGGGGCTGGCGGACTGGTCAGGGCAACCGGGGGCATCCTGATATGGTATGGGGCCGGGCAGTCAAGTGCAATATGGTACCCTGATATGGGGCTGGTGGACTGGTCAGGGCAACCGGGGGCATCCTGATATGGTATGGGGCTGGGCAGTCAAGTGCAATATGGTACCCTGATATGGGGCTGGTGGACTGGTCAGGGCAACCGGGGGCATTCTGATATGGTATGGGGCCGGGCAGTCGAGTGCAATATGGTACCCTGATATTTGAACTTGTGGCTTGAAGTCCTCCCCGCAAAGGGAAGTGTAATTGGACTCGTGAATCCCTCTCTTTCTTCCCAAGGCTGCCCTTCTGGATGAGAGACAGGTCCACCTGTGCGGCCATCAGGCCTTAGTGGAGGGGCATGCCCGCCATATCCTAATCCAATTCCGAAATAAGACACCCGGAAACTAGGTCCTGATTGGCTCACTCAAAACCCATCCTTTCTTGTCCCCCACTCAAAACCATGGATTGTTTCTTGCCCTGCCGGCGCAGGTATCCCACTCTGCCCATAGCAGAGCTGCAGCGTCACCAGGCACCGGTGAACACTCGAAATCGAAACGGATTGTTTCTTGCCCTGCCGGCGCAGGTATCCCACTCTGCCCATAGCAGAGCTGCAGCGTCACCAGGCACCGGTGAACTCCTTGTCGTGGGCACCACACAGCAGCGCACATATCTGCAGCGCTGGCGATGACTCACAGGTGGGATTTTGGTTGAGAAACCTCATGACACCGCACGGCTGTTTCAAACCAGACCTTGGTGTTGGTGGGGGGGAGTTGAGGATAAGGGGGGGGGGGGCAGGCCTCCCTGCCAGGGTGTCTTTGGGCTACCCTCGGGCAAGGGTCGAAGGCACTGAGCTCCCCGGTGGCATATTTGTCTCTGAACAACTGTCTCTCATGTTGGACTCATGCCTACCACAGCTGGCCCCATATTTGGTAGGGGGGGTGGTAAAAAGTATCAATATTTATATGAATTGCTGTCTTTTACGATTTCAATGTTGCATGAACTTGTTTCATGTTTGACATATTCGTAGTGCCTGTATTGAAGACAATATTTGACATATATATACAGCCTGTATTGACAACAATATCTCATATGTCGGTGTTTATACCTCTCTCTCTCCCGCTCTCACCGTTCGCAGGCTTTGATTTGGGACATGTCCACGTTGGGCACTGGCACCCAGGACCCTGGCCTAGGTCTGGACCCCATCCTGGCGTACAACGCCGGACAAGAAATCAACCAGCTGCAGTGGTCGGAGCAGCAGCCGGACTGGGTGGCCATCTGCTTCGGTAACAGCACTCAGATCCTCAGAGTATGATACACAAAAACGAGGTCTGAAACAAAATCGGATGATCACCTTGACTAGAAGGTGGAAGAGAAGGCTTGAGGCACGAAAAGGGCGTCGCAGTGTCGCACACGACTCGATGCCGGCGGCCACAGATGCGAATGGACTGTCCGGTTTAAGAGTTGGGCCGGGCGCACTATACAGGCGACAAGAGCTATGACCAAGGCTCCTCTTTGCGGGGTTCTCTTGGCGGGCCTTGCTTTCTACCTCTCCCTCCCTCTCTATCTATCTCTGTCGAGCACCTGCGCTCCCACGTGAACGCAGGCTGCACTGCTAAGCGTTGCAAGGTCTTGCCTCCGATATCCCTCCTCCTCCCTTGACGCCATTATTCATGTTCTTGTGTGCCTGCCAGACGGCTGGCTTGGCCAAGTCGTTGCTCCTTCAGGGTGCCTGGCAGATGGCTCTTGGCCAAGTTGTTGCTCTTTCAGGGTGCCTGGAAGAAGGCATGTGGTCAAGCCGTAGCCGCTCTCTTCACGTACTTAGTGCCTCTGCTAGGAGTTGTGCGGCCAGGTCATGACTACTGTTTTGTTTCAGCAGGTCAATGACGGTACACCTCTGGGCCCTGCTCAAACAGGCTCGGCCGCTTGGGCGCCTTAATGAAGGGTTTCAGCATGTAGGGCCCTTGAGCATGTGCCGCAGATGCTGGACAGCTGCAAGGAAAGGCAGCAGTGCTCCTTGCCGACTCTCCTTTATGTATTCAAAATCATTTGTTTTAACACGGTGTATGGTAGGGAAAATGCGGCTTCCTTTTAGTCGAATTTCTGGTTGTCATACTAGGGATACTGAAGGCCTACCTTGTGCCAGCTGCTGTTGCCTGTGTACAACTTTTACTGTCCACGCTGGTTTGATTTTTCACACAGAGGGTTGCAATTGAGACAATGCACTGTTCTTAACTTTTTCACACGTTGAAACCCTTACACAATTGGAAGTTTTAAATTCAAACACCTGGCATGCGCTGAAACTGTGTCCATCGTCTACATTTAAACTTCAACTATCTCAAGAGAAAGGGAATTGATAAGCGCTCCAACTTGGCCAGCCTGTCTACTGTGACCTTTCATTGACTTGGACCCAAGTTGTTATTCCCTGATCCCTGATGTGACGAGATCCCACATGCCTGCTGTCACCTCATTGACTGGGAAGACTCGAGTTTGGAGCAGCAGGCTGAAAAAAGAACTCACTCCCCCCCAAGAAGAAAAAAATACAAACAGAGGAGCCCAGAGAAAAGAAAGGGAACTTAAGGTAAGAGGGAAAGAAGGAGAATAACACAAAAGAGAAACAAATACCCCCCTCCCCCAAAAGGCAGACCAAAGTATCCCTGCCCCTTTCAAGCCTATTTCCCAAGAGGGCAAAGAAAAGCAACAAAGTAGGTCTCAACAATGCCTACTACGTACTCAACGAAGTCAGAGCCTCCCACCCAAGCCTGCCCCGGTACAAATGTTGCAACTCTGTGACGCCCTCCGGTGGGCCTGTCCAACCTCTCTCTCTAAGCCTCTCCTTCACTCCTACCTGTGCCTGACAGTCATCAAGTTCTCCCACCCTTGCAGTATTTTTGGCGTTCGTCATGGCGCGTGGCCTCTATGGCTGTCTCTAGGTTGGAACGAACATCCAATTTGGGTACACGCAGAAGAAGGATTTTGTTGTGCTCGAGTCTTTCCTTCATTGGAAGAATAGGGTGTGAACCCTGTCCTTTCACACAGTTGCGGCGGGCTACTGGTTTATGGTTTGCAAAGCCAACTTGGCACAAGTGTCCTCCTCGGTGTCCTCTACCCCTCTCTCGTCCCAGCGGCATATCTCCCTAGGGGACATGTACGGTTGCTCTGATAAGTCTGGCGGTTCCTACCTCTTGGGCAGGTGGACAAAAAACATGTATCAAATTTGATGTTCTGTTGGATTGCCAAAACTTTACAAACTTCACATATACAACATGTTCTGAGGGACATATGTTGTTACACATTTTGCTGGATCACAAGGAGCACGCTCAAGTTTTGGTTTCCACCGCACCCTACCACACCTTCAAGAAAATGCTCATATTGACATCACGAAAGAACCGGAATTGCCGATCAGTGGCGTCAGACAGGCATAAAAGCCAAAGCAGATCTAATGCTTTATAAATGCAAAGAGGGTAAATGCTAGAAGGATAGTACAGGAGGACAACTTTGTGTCAATGACCCCAGGCAGTTCTTCTCAAGTCTGGCCAGGGTTCACCCAAACATTTGTCACAGGGCATGTCATTTGAAGTGCTTGCCGACGCTTTAGAGACTGGAAACATCTGAAATCAAAATAACATCAGGAGGCTTTGTACCCCAGCTGGGGCAGGCACACCTTGCAGTGCGCTTGTTCAATCCAAACAGAATCTTTCAATTGCATTCTATTAAACGCATTTCAGTGAGAACGTCCCGAAGGGGAGCACACCTGTTTAACATTCAAAGGACAGTCCACTCCCGTTTGACATTTGTTAAAACATGAGTGGAACTGTGATTGAATGGACACTGATTCAGTGCACCACGCTCCTCCCTAAGAGAGTAAGGCAGCATCGGGGCACGTAGGAAAAAGCATTGAAAGGACTCGTACTGTTGCACTGCCAAAACGAGAACAGACCGCACAAGTGTGAAGACGGACTGTCCAAAGACCCATAAAGGCCCAGGAGAGGAGCACATTATTCCAAGGGCTGTCATCTTGTGCGAGGTGCCTAGCGTTTTTTGCCGACGGGGGCACGCGCCAACGGTACCGGCTTGCTGCGGAGCGGTGCCTCGCTGTCGTCGCTTGCATCCTCCTCCTCCTCATCATCCTCGCTCTCCACAGGGCCCCGACTCCGGCTGGCACCCGCCACCACCCGCGGCGCCGGCTGAGGCTTGGCGCCCCGACCCGCCGCCGCCGCCGCCGCCGCCGCCGGCGGCGGCGGGGCCTTCCGCCCCGCAGCGGCCGCGGCGGCAGGCCGCGACGTCGCCGCCGGCACGGAGCCGCCGCCTCGGCTGGCGGAAGCTGCTCCTGGACGAGCGGCAGGGCGCACCACCTCCTCGCTGCCATCAGAGTCCTCCCCACTGTTGCGGCTGTCGTACGAATGTGTGTCGGCGTCACTGGGCCGGCTGCGTTGGACTCCCGCAGTGCCGCCGCGGCCGCCGGAGCCCCGACCAGTGCCCCTTCCTCGGGACGGTCCAGCAGTGGCCCCGCCCCGGATGCTCCGGGTCGCTGCACCTCCTGGCGGGGGACGGCGCACACCATACCTGCCACATGGGGAAGTTTCAATCGAGGGTTTAGGGCTTTCATGTAAGATATTTTTGACTGGGCGGCTTCAATAGAGTGCGTGGGCTCCCCCATGAGCAAGCTTAGAAATATTGTGCCTGAATGAAAATCAATCGTTAGGGCACCTATCCCTCAAAGCTGCAGAGCTGTTTCCAGCGGCTAACAAAAAACAACGAGCCGAACATGGCAAAGTGGCCGATAGAGGCCACTGCCAGATAAGACAAGCATCGTCACTCCTCTGGCTCCAGGCACCCCCACCCCTTCCCCATTATCTCCATAACTGGGAATACTAGCAACTAGATCCTCCAGGGAATACTAGCAACTAGATCCTCGAGGGAACTCGACATCATCACAATGAGTTGCTGATACCGGTACCGGTCATGGCTACGGGTCTTACTTCTATAAGTGCCAAAATATGATGGCTGGCGACTGTTTGAGACCCTGAAACGGAAACCCTAGCTGTGGCTCTAGCAGTGACTTAAAGATGCAGGCAAGGGTACCCAAGCTTTTCTTGTCATTTCTATGTCGCAGGGTCCACACATTAGACTGCCAGTTGCTCACACTTTGCAAAATCCAAGCAAGAGAAGGATGTGGCACAAACGCTGCATTGCTACAACCGAGATGGATGTTTGCTTCAGCTGAGACATCGCAGTATCCAAGCCCATATTTAACTAAGCTCCATCCCGCCTCTGATAGCCCCTACCTGCATCCTCCTCACTAAACCCTAAACCCCCTTCCCTGCATCCTCCTCTCTAAACCCTGAACCCTTTCCCTGCATCCTCCACACTAAACCCCAACCCTACATCCTCCTCGCTAAACCCTAAACCCTCACCCTGCATGCTCCTCACTTAACCCTAAACCCCCTTCCCTGCATCCTCCTCTCTTAACCCTAAACCCTTACCCTGCATCCTCCTCACTGCCGCTCTCGCTAAACGAGGCCCCCTTGCCCTTGGAGGAGCTAGCCGCTGCGCCTCGGCCGCCCACGCCACGCCCGGCAGCAGCAGCGCCCCGCCCACCCCGCCCCGCCGCCGCCCCGCCCCGAATGGAGGGAGCCGCCCGCTTTGCCATGCCGCCGCCTGAATCGCTGTCGGATCTGTCGGAATCTTCGGCAGCGTCCGCCTGAAGACACAACCACCAGCATCAGCATCAGCATCAGCAGGAGCTGCATCAGCACTAGTATCAGCATCAGCATCGGCAGGAGCATCAGCAGGAGCAGCAGCAGGGGCAGCAGCAGGGGCAGCAGCAGGAGCATCAGCAGCAGCAGCATTAGCACTAGTATCAGCAGTAGTAGTGTTGAACTATTGATGCTTCAGGGGGGGTCAGCTAAATTTTGCCTTGCTGTCGTTGGGGCCTATTCTGCCTTGCCGTTGCTGGGGCCCATTCTGCCTTGCTGTCGCAGGGGCCCATTCTGCGGCAGCAAGCAATGTGGCAGGTCCCCCAGGGCCAAGGCGTGAGCAGGTAAAGGTTAGATCCCCAGCGGCCCCTCGTGGTGGCCGCCCGGGCTGCCCCCATAGGTTGCCTGGTGCATAGCTAAAATCCACAATGAGCGGCAAGGGTACAACTTGTGGCCCGTTCAAAACAAAACATCCAGGGACAAGCACACCGCAGCATGATGCAGGGTTGACGATCATTAAAGAGCCCGAGATTCAACACCGATGAACGTCCCACTGTGCACTGATTCCACACTGATTCCACACTGATTCCACACTGGTTCCGCACTGATTGTGCAAGACCAATTGAAAGCATGTTCAAGACGGATGTATTTCAGATTCACAACCATCTGTATTCATCCCATTTTACTCCACCCCCATGCTGCATGGCTGCATGCATACCATACCTTGACAGCTGTGGCGGGTCGACGACCCACGCCTGGAGCGGGGCCAGGGCCCTTGCGTCCGAAAATAGGGTTGGCATGGACTTGATCCGTTGAAGATGCGGCACCTGCAGCAGGCAACCAGGGGTCATGGCCACGGGTTTAGGAACAGTGGGAGGGTTTGGGGAGTTGCGCATGGCCTGGAGGTGTGGGAGGGGGGAGGGGGGGGGAGGGGGGGGAGGAAGTAGTGGGGTGGCAGGTGAGGTATGGGAGGGGTGAGGGGTGAGGGGGTGAGGTAGTAGTGGGGTAGCAGGGGAGGTATGGGAGGGGGGGAGGGGGGGGGAGGGGGGTAAGGAAGTAGTGGGGTGGCAGGGGGAGGTATAAGAGGAGGGGAGGGGGGGGAGGGGGGGGAGGTAGTAGTGGGGTGGCAGGGGAGGGGGGGGAGGGGGGGGGGTAGTAGTGGGGTGGCAGGGGAGGGGGGGGGAGGGGGGAGGGGGGGGGGGGGAGGTAGTAGTGGGGTGGCAGGGGAGGTATGGGAGGAGGAAGGGGGGGGAGGAAGTAGTGGGGTGGCAGGGGAGGGTTGAGCATTGAGGGGAGCATACTGTAAACGCCAATCTAGCATATTGACACTAGTGGTTACATTGGAGGAGAGGAGTGGGCAGCTTCATGGCTAGAAGTGTAGACGGCCAGGCGAGAAGTGTGGGCAGCTAGGCTGGCCTATGCATCCTCGCATGCTTGTTTCTGTTTTAAATGGTTATCAGTTTCCCCGCGACTAGCTCTCCTTAAATATATTGCAGTTACGTGGGGATGTCACGTTGCTGTGACAGCGTCAGCACAACCACACAAAAGCCACAAAGTCCTCCATGGACCCTGGGCAGGCGCGTAGTCCCACGTCAGATGGTCCACGAACCCCAAACCCAAATGCGATTCCTTGGTTACATCACTCTTTACCCATCATCCACTTCATATAGAAGGGTAGCATGGCTGCACCGTGGTCCTGGCTGCACCGTGGTCCTGGCTGTGCATGGTAGCTGGAATTGAGCTTAGTCATTCCTTACCAGCCCCACGCAGCTGAGCGTTCAGCAGGGCCCAGCGGGTAAGCACCGTTATTTACCCATCAAACCCCATCAGCATAGGCTCACCTGGCCGCTTCCGCCCAAAAAACCTCCATGGACCCTAAGCAGGCACGAAGTCCCACATAAGATGGTCCACAAACCCCAAACCCTAAAACCCAAATGTGATTCCTAGGTTACATCACTCTTTACCCGTCATTCCTCATCAGCAGACGCTCACCTGGCCGCTTCCGCGCAAACCCTGTTTCGACATCGTCATTTGCAGCGAGCCCGATAGGTCTGGCCCCCGCAGCAGGCCCTCCTGCTTGCACCTGGAAGGGGGCGGAGGCCATGCTTAGGGTTGGATAATTAAATCCCGTGCCATGGCTTGAATTCATGTTTTTGTCTAAACCACTTGTCATGAGCTGACGTGGTCAGGGTATAATTATGTGAGTCAACCGTGTGCCCCGTGTCAGAGGAATACAAATAATGACAAGCGTATGAATCAGTTCATGAATGCGGTACCTGTTATTGTCAGGACCAGTCCAGCTTTCATGAAAACTGTACCGCGGTTACAAGCAAGAGCGGTGCATACGGGTACATCAAAAAAACGTATCGCTAGAACTGGTACTTGTTAAATCAGGATTAATGATAAATTAGACGACAAACACAGGCGAGGCCAGGCCTGCCCCGTCCATCATCCCCAACTCCTCATCTCACGAGACGTCGTCCATTCGCCATTTAAAGTTTATTGCAAGGATGAACATATCTCTGCCTTGTGGCAGGTTACCAGAAAACATTTAACGGTACCCAAAATATGAAAAGACATCAATAATGGCACGGCACCATAGATTTGAATAGCCATACCTGAGAGTGTAAATGCATTATATCAATGCTGCCCTCGGGCCATTAAATGAACCAAAACTCTCGATTTCCGAAAGTGAAACCTGGCGCCGACAATGGGCACTGTTTTTTTGTTGTAGTGGCATCCCTTGCCCCTAAACAACATTCATTATAAGGTAAGGCAACGCACATGTAAAATATGCTCAGTCCATGATTGCGGCATTATAAGATTTTGTGTGAATGCAAGATTCCCCCCTTACACCAGGGCTACAAATTGCCTTGTAACTACCTTTTTGTGTATTATCCAGCTGACAAAGCCGATGCCTGCTAACAAGGCCAGGCCGAATGGAACCAGCAGCCCGATCAGGATGCCATCTGTAGTCTTCGTGGAGGGCACCACCACAAAGGCTCGAGGCGGCGGTGCAGGAGGAGCAGGAGGGCTTGGAGGCGGCGGGCTTGGAGGCGGCGGCTGAGTGGTGACGACACCGGATGGGGGAGACGTGGGTGGCGGCGGGGAGGGAGGAAGGGCTACAGGGCTGGGTGAGGGAGGAGTGGGTGGCGGGGAGGGGCTTGGGGGGGGAGGAGCCGGAGAAGGGGGCAGCGGGGGCGCTGGAGGCGGGCGGGGTGGCCAGGGCGGGGCGGCGGGCGGAGCGGGGGGCGGCCTGGGAGGGGAGGGAGGCGAGGGAGGCCGGGGCGGGAGCCGCGGGGGGGAGGGCGGAGAGGGGGGCCTTGGGGGTGGTCTCGGAGCAGGCGGCGGCGTCGGTGGAGACGGGGTGGGCGGAGCGGGTATGGCGGGCGGGGGGGATATCTCGGGAGGCGGCGGGTTGAGCGGGGGAGACAGCGGGGAGTCATAGGGAGTCCCAGGAGGCGAGGGTACTGCCGGGGGGGAGGGTGGCGGTAGGGGGGATGGTGATGGATGCGGCGGGGAGGGCTTCGGGGGCAGCGGACGTGGGGGTGAGGGGCCCGGCGGTGGCGAGGGGCTCGGCGGAGGCGAGGGTCCTACCGTCGCATCGGGGAAGAATGGATACGGAGCAATAAATCCGGGTGGTAGTCCTACATAACACATGGCCTCTGGTTCAGATGCGTGAGTGCATAGAGCTCAGCCCTGTGATTCAAATTATTGTAGGCATCCGCAAATAAAAGAAGGCCATGCGCCTTTGACGCAGGCTTCAGCCATGCGCTTGGCCGGCTTGGCTTGCATTGCACCTGCCGTGCGCCGTGCGGGCTAGTGATTGCATGGATGCAGCCCAGGCGTGTCTATTCGTGCCATGTGCACGTCAGCCTAAAATAAATTTCCTCCGAACCCAGTGTCTGATGCGTCTCTAGGGTTCAGGGCTCAGGTTTATTTTGAACTCAAGTGTGAGCCCCTCCCACATGGCATGCATCAGCATGCATTCCTATGTGGAATGTGTAATTTTGCATTCAACACATTTATTTCCCTTAGACTTGGAAATGTGTGAGATCAGCCGCCCAGCCCCCAAAACGTGAGGCGTTAACAAGACAATCAGCCCGTGTATCTTCCTATTGCCCACATGGCGTCATCAAGCATGGGCGGGTAGCCATGTAGGGCTGTACGACACGCCGTTCAAAAATGCTGATGCCACTTGCCATGCCGTGAGATTTCTATTCAGAGCCATGTCATCATGGCGGTTTGCATGAGATGTATTGCCCTTCTAAGTCTTCCATTCTGACACACATGCCAGAGGATGCCACTCAGGGACCTCATCATGCCCTGGTGCTCTGTAAGCATCTGTAATCCAATGGCCATTTAAAATAACTGTCTAATCCAGGCGATGATTCCGATATGGACGCAGGGAGGGTGGGAAATGTCATGCAGGGGGTCAGGCGGGCGGCGAATGCGCCGAGATACATCTCCCACTCACAGCCCATGAGGCGTCGGTGCACACGGGGAGAGGGCCGCACAGTGAACATCGACCGAGAACAAGCTAGTTCGATTCTGCTTGCTCACCTTGGGCGGTAGTCAACCGGAGTAGCATCGCAGTCGCGCATAGGGCCAGCAGCAGGAAGGCGGAGCTGGGAGAATGTTTCCGTCTCCCCAGAGTCAGCCGCAGTCCACCCGGACAAAAAATCATAGGCATGGAATTAATCGCTGCGCTGTTATGCAACGGTGTGAAGGGGTGGAAGCTCCGCTGAGGTGCTGAGGGGGTATCAACATCGTGACAACGTCACTAGGCGAATCATTTGGAACGACAAGGGATATATCACTGGTCTCACAGAAACGAAAATTACTTTCAACAGCCACCGGAATTGGAAATGCGTACTCGTCAAGCTGGAAAGCTTCATTGACTAGGACGTCTGCCTCTGCTGTACACGCATCTACCAATCGCGGTCGCATCCGGGCGCCCATCTCTCCATCACCCAATATACAAGCATTATAAGAAATTCTTCTTTATCATCCAGACTCACATACACTCGGAGCGAGGAGAGGGTCATGTACTTGTGCCCTCAACCAGCCAGCGAGACTTCAAAACTTCCTCAACTCCCAGACTCACATAAATTGAAGCCAAAGCCTCACATCAAAATAAAGCATTATTTAAAATGCATATGGAAGGAACAGCTACGGTTGATCAGGTGACTATCAAAGGGCCAGGGGCATCAGGTCAAGGACGTTACACCTCTGGGCCCTGCTCAGAAGGTCTTGGCTGCGCGAGCTACCAGTACAACCATGTGTGCTCCACTGATTCTAGGGCGCTAAGGCTCAAATGCAACCACATCATCGCCTACCGCACAGGGGGCCTGGTGCAGCATGCCCTGCTCCTTTGCCCACCGGTAGGCCGTTATAGGTTTGACTCCTTTCAGCCAAGTGGCGGCCCACCAAAAGTGTTCTGGAGCGCAGTAAAATAGTAATCTGGTGACCCTGCAGGAAGACAGAAACGTCAATGGGGACACAGCCAATTGACGCTTGGTAGACAGCTCGGACGCCCAATTACCTAAATATTGAGGGTTTACATGAAATCAAAGCAGCTGCCATATCAATCAACAGTTTGTCATGCGAGACTGGGATAAAATAAATCACCAGAAACCTGCCTCGTGGAATCCAGTTCCGGGAGCAGCATCATGGAATCCAAGCAATCATGTGAGCATCTCACTAACCGGTACAAGCTATGTACAGGACTGAGTCAGAGCAGGTGTTGTAAAGTTCAAGGTAAAGAAAACTTGCAATGCTGAGCAGGGGTCACAGTTTCATAAATCATGATCTTGCTGACTAGTTAGGACACCAACGCACCATTATGCATGCAAAGTCTTTCAAATAATAGCACCAACAGATGTGGCCGGAACCCAAGGCAAGGCAACAGCATAAAAAAGTTCCAGCAGCCACGAGTGACAATATATACAGCCAAGCGTACTGTACCCGCCTTGGCATTCACAACGTGCTGAATTTGAATTTGAAGATTCAGGACATGTTCCCTCAACCTGTTCCTTTTGAAAAAAGCCACTGGGAGGAAGCATGGGTGATGTGATCACAAGAAATCACGAGGAATAATGAGGTGAGCACTAGCTCAAGCTTCGACAGAATGCAGCCAACATGGACAGTGACTGTGTCCGACAGTCTACCTTAGGTTCTGAACACATGAAAATAAGAGTATCTGCGTATGGTAATCCTTCCGTTTGGAGCTCTTCACAGTCAACGCTAGAAAACGCAATATAGCAACTAGTCACGTAAGGCAAGGCAAGCCACCACTTTGGCAGCAAAAGGCATAGAGCCTGCTCATAGAGCTGCCGTAACAAACCTGTAGCCTCACTCAAGCACACCTATTTCCAGTCACGAAGCAAGCTGAAACCCACAACCGAATGTACCCACTATAATCACACTCGGAGATCTAAAACTAGGAAGCGCCCAAATAACACGGGTGGCCTGGCCTGGAACGGGGGATAAATCAAGTGAACAAAACACTCTGACTCAGGGCCCATTTCACAGTCTGCGCCCACCCTTCAAATGACGGCTGAGAACGGGCGCAGGCGTCTCGCTGTCACTACTGTCCTCGCTGCCATCGGTGGAGCTCACCACCAAACCCCGCTTCGGCAGACCAGGCAGCTGGCTGCGGGGTGCTGCTGGCGCGGGCGCCCCGCCGCAGGCTGGTATGGGAGCAGGCCCACCCCCCGCACCTCGGCGGTTCAGCAGCGCCGACCCCGCTGCCCTGGCGGGCACATCGCGTTGCTGGGACGCCGCCATCGCCTGCTCCTCCCCGCTGCTCTCGTTGCTGTCGCTAACGGCATCCCGGCGGAGGCGGCCCACTGCCGGCCGCGGCGCGCCTAGCACCAATCGGGGGGTATCTTTCCCCGCAGCCGCTGCGGTTGCTGACCTGCGACTCGGGCCCGCCCCGACAGCCATCCCGCGCAGGCCGTGTGATGCGAGCCACGCAGCTGCCGCTGTGTCCGTTGTACCGCCCTTCCCGGCTGTCGTTGAAGAGGGGGGTAGGCGCACGCCGTATCCCTCCTCGACATCGCTGTGGGTGTCAGTTCTGCTGCGCCGGACTTCAGCAGCGGTCAGGCGGGAGGAAGAGACGCGGGCGGGCAAGCGGGCAGTTGAGGCGGCGGCTGCGGCTGCGGCGGGAGGCCTTGCTCTTGCTGAGAAACCCACAGACGCGCTTGACCGCTGGGTGGGGCCAGTCGTGGCGGCCGGACGACCACGCCGCACAACCACAAACCCATGCTCTGCTTCCGCTGCGTCACTTTCCGTCTCATCCGCTTTGACCTGGATAAGGGTGTGGCGGGGACAGATTTCCAGTTTTCTTTAGCCCGAAACTGGTGCGTCAAAAGAGATAGCTGTCTCACACTGAGTAGGATCCACCACCAAATCTTATGCGAACTCAAGCTGTCATTTGATCCTCTGACCCTGGATTCTTCATGTCCTTTACCCAGTCAGTCTCAGCTCAGCTCTCACAACCAGGGATCCACCCGAGCCAATATAAAAGGATCTTGACATTATAGGATCCAGTGATGTCATAGGATCCTGTGATGTCATAGGATCTTGACATCATAGGATCCAGTGATGCCATAGGATCTTGACATGATAGGATCTTGACATCATATGATCCAATGATGTCATAGGATCGTGACATCATAGGATCCAATGATGTCATAGGATCTTGACATCATAGGATCCAGTGATGTCATAGGATCTTGACTTCATAGGATCCTGTGATGTCATAGGATCTTAACATCATAGGATCCAGTGATGTCATAGGATCGAGATATGATAGGATCCTATGTCGTCGGTCTTCATCCCTCACCTTCACGCCTGCATCCGATCGGTACCCAACGCTCTGTTTGGAGTGCGCTCTCTTTGACCAGGTCGGCCCTGGGTCTGGCTCGCCGGCATACATGGGGTTGCTATGCTTCTGAAGTGCTTGCTTGCCTGGGTTAAGACGGGGCAAGGAGGAGGTGAGGCCTAGGCGGAACAGGAAGGACATATCGCATACCGGGAATTTTGGTAGGAAACAAATAGCAAGCACCCAGTTACTGTGTGGAGGATGGAGATCAGGGGGAGGAGAGATGGAGTGGATGCTTGCCTATTCCCCTTTTGGCCTGCCTGAGTGAGATCAGACACAATCCAGCTGAGGCCTCTTGCGCGCCATCCACCTAGCACATACCGGTACGTGTTTGATGAACGGTGCAGAAGGGGACCCAGCCCCAGGTGGTCGCAAAAAAAAACGCAACATGGCCTGCCTGCACTCGCCACATGGCCTGTCTGCACACAGCAACTCACCGCGACCCGTCTTAAATGGCTTATCGCCTGCCTCTGAGGATCTGGGTGGGGGCACAGCTGCTTCTAGGTCGCCACCAAGGGGTCCCTGAAGGTGCAGCAAATGGGACACTGCTGGTGTGGGTGCTTGATAATAGGAAGTTTCAACTGACCGCTTGGAATCCTTTAGTTTATTATTTAAGAACTACGGTATTAGCAAAACTAATATTTTTGCTTGGTGGCACCAGGGGGGGGACTTTGGTTTTGGGCACTACAAAAGTTTCAGGTTTGCTTGAAGCAATTAATTGATTAAATGAAAGGTGACCATATATTTGTCCAAATACAGCAACTACTATTTTTAAGAACAAAAAGGGCATTGCAATTCTGGAGTCACTGTTTGGAATGCTATCGGTAGATTGCACGGATCTGTCCTGCAATGCTTGATGGTAATGACGCGGGTGCTGTTTCTTGTGCTTGACAGCTCCTGGACAGCGTAATGATGCAGCTTGAGCGCAAAGCTTTAACTCTTGCTTGCTGCTTTACAGGCTTTAGGATGAGATACAGCGACGAAGTTCCCAAGTGACTTGGTGGCCGAGTGAGCCCCCTCAAGAGTGTGACATTTGAGTGTGGTGTCCTCACTGATGTCATGACACCTCCGGGCCATCCTCAAAAGGCTCAGCCGCGTGGGCGCCCGACTGTCTGTGCGGGAGGAAAATAAACTAAAGGCTACAGGAGAAAAGAAATGAACAGACGGGAAAGGGAGAAGGAAATAATCACCCCACCCCGATTTGTCCTCCCTGATGTGTGGCTTCGGGTGCCCAGTTGTAAGAAGTGAGTGATGTTTTAACTCCTGTATTCACATACTTTTTTGTTTGAGAGGATTTGGAACCACAGCATGCATGCAAATGCATAGGGGTGCGAATATATTTGCATGGAGAATGCAAATCTGCATGCAAATAAATTTTCATGCCTATGCATTTGCATGGAGATGCATGGAAATCCATTGGAGATGCATGGGTTTCATAAGATCTTCAACACAATTTGGCCGTTCACTTTAAGCACGGCTTCACTTCATTTGCTTTAATATTCCGGTTTGCACTATCTAGTCCTTTTAAAGAAGGCTTTAAGTGAATGCATGCAGTCTCGACAGCACATGTGCATGTGCATGGCCATACAGGTCAGGGCATGAAATCTACATGACTACATGAGGTATGCATGATGTCCAAATGAGGTTCATGCATGGGGTTTCCTTAGTTTGGCATGAGTTTTGCATGTGATTGACTCCAGGCTTGCATGAGTCCGCGTAAGGATTTCGTCTGTGACAGAAAAGAGACCTACGCACCTTGACCTTCTGGTACACGCGCCAGCCGGTATAGCCAATGCCACAAAGCAACGCCAAGCCGAATGGCACCAACAGCCCGATCAACAAGCTATCAGCTTGGGTAGTTTTTGCAACAAAGATTGGCGGGCGCGGCGGTGGAGGGGAGGGGGCGGCTGGAGCAAGCGGTGGAGGCCGGGGTGATGGGGGTGCTGGAGGTGCTGGAGGCGGCGACGGCCAAGGGGGGGAGGGGGGTGGCGCCGGGGGGAGCGGGGGAGCGGGTGGAGGTCTTGGAGGCCATGGCGGCAGAGGTGGAGGCGCCGGGGGCAGCATCGGGGGATCGGAGGGTGCAAGAGGGGGCAGGGGCGGAGGTTGGGGAGGGGACGGCGGCCAGGGTGGGCGCGGGCTGGGTCTTGGAGGGCGGGGAGGTGGCGAACGGTATCGCATGGGGACGAGCGGGTTGGGCGGCAAGCTCGGATTGGCTGGAGGCAGCGGAGGAGAGGGAGGCAGGGCTGGAGGCTCCGGGGGTGGTGCTGCAGGAGTTTCTGAAAGCGGAGGAAAACTTTGGTTCAAAAACAGGCATGAACAGAGCGGTATGTGTTGAGATATAGGGTCTAGGGCCTGACCCAAGGCCCCTGTCACCTAGGGGGATGGGTCTGATCCTGTAAGTGACAGGTCCCTTCCTGACCCCTAGACCTTGGTAGCAAGGCATTGGCATAAGCATGCAACTAGCTGAAGCTCGTGCCTGTTCCACACATGGGCTGAGACACTAAAGCGTTTTTCTCTTTGCTACGGGTTGAAATAGACTTGGTCTGGTTTTCCGAGTGGCAAGTCACCAAAGGGTCATAAATCCACCGACAAGTGTCATCCTAAGCCTAGCTGCAACCCTCTCTACCGAGGGGCTGAGTTGTGGGTACAGCATCTGCACATCCACACCAAAGCCCTAAATGAGTCAGGTTTCGGATTATGTCTGACACCGGAGGATCAACAGGACGTGGAGGGGACGTGCTGGATCAACAGGACCCTGCATCCATACCCCTGGGCAAAAGGGCATGCCTATTTTTGTTTGCCCGCTCCTGGATTGACCCAATCCAGGGCTTGGAACCAACCTCACCTGGAGGTGGCTGATCCGGAAGGCTAGGGGGAGGCGCATCGGGTGGAGGTTGAGAGGGTGGATCGGGGGCGTTTGGGGGAAGGGGCGGAGAAGGCGGGGGTATCAGGGGAGGAGGCGGCGGTGGCGGAGGCGGAGGGGGTGGAGAAGTCGGAGGGAGCTGCGGAGGTGGGTGAGGTAGGTCTGGGGGCTGGAGAGGGGGTGGAGGATCGGGTGGGGGCGGGGGAGGAGGGGGAGGAGGAACATCAGGTGGGAGTTGCGGAGGGGGTAGAGGTAGGGCCGGAGGTTGGAGTGGGGGCGGCAAATCTGGAGGGGGCGGCGGCAGCAGGGGCGGCGGTGGAGGCAGGTCTGGGGGTTGGAGCGGGGGCGGAAGATCGGGAGGCGGCGGCAGCGGCGGAGCAAAGGGAGGAGATTGTGGCGGCAGCAGTGGTAGGTCCGGGGGCTGGGGCGGGGGCGGCAGATCCGGCGGGGGCGGCAGATCGGGGGCTCTTGATGGGGACTGGGGCGGCGGCGGGGGGAGGTCTGGGGGCTGGAACGGGGGCGGAAGATCAGGCGGGGGCGGGGGATTGGGGGCTATGGGTGGAGCACCGGGTGGAATGGAGGGCGGGGGCGGGGCATCGGGTGGCGGAGCAGAAGGCAGCGACGGAGGCGGGGCATCGGGTGGCGGAGCAGCGGGCAGGGACGGAGGCGGGGCATCGGGTGTGCCGGGGCCAGTGGGTGGTGTGAAGGGGACGTCCCCTAGAAACAGTCCGTCTGCATCAGGGGGGACAGAGATACAGGATTGAAACAAGTACGAGGCATGACGTCAGTCCGGCATGCTGACTGGCATGTCCTGTCATGATGATGACATGGCAGCTCTGGCAGGGTCACGAGGGTTGTTTTACAAAGGGTGTTTGATTCCTATAATGTGTGCTAAATTAATGCAAGAACTTCACCAAAACGTGTCTGATTTTCGAGGGCCCCATGCGGACCCGAGAGGGGACTTCAATAGTTCAGGGAGTTGATTGAGGTGCAGTATCGATTGGAAAGAAGGGGATAACGGTAAGGATAAGAGGATGTGGATGGGAGCTCCTCAGAAATTGCATCAAGCAGAGAAAGTAGACACCTGAAGAAAGTAAGTCAACAAGCACACGCCACTCCAGGGGCCTACCAGCATTCAGGATGTAGGTAGTCACTTGTATAAGCGCAAGCGTGTCAGGCAATTGCGTGGCTTCACAAATGCCGGCATGTTAAGAGTAGGCTGGTGACAGAGTCGGTAAAGTTTTGGCTAGCCTATATTTTTACGTATTTGGTGTATGTGTCTCACTCCTTGGGAGACGGGAGACCGTACTTATCACTGAGTAGCTTCTAACCAGCTTTTGCACCTGTTTTCGTCCCAGCTTTTAAAACAAGTGGAGGATATACCGATATGACCCTGCACACAACTGTGCCTGTCCTGGCAAGTGCTGTTGGCATGCTATCCTCTCTCTGCGACCACCGACAGATGCAGGTCCAGCAGCATTTGACATTTGTGTGAAGCACCAATGCAGCTTTTGGGAACCCAATGGGCTGCTGAGTTCTGCCTTGTGATGCATGGTACATAGATTCTGATCTTCATGCCATAGCATCAAGGGCTGCAGCCATATTATGTATCCAAAACTCTATGCCCTCTTGCATGTGTCTTGGCCTGGAGAAGCTAGGTGCAGGCGGCATGAGCGGTTGAACCCGACCCTTGGGTAATAAATCCTCATATGTTCATAAAACATGCAGTTCTGCGTACTCTAGGGTTTGGGCCCAAACCTCATACATCCATACACCCAGTGTACCATGCATGCATGCACCCAGTGTACAATGCCATTGAGATACCCCTATAAGTACGCTGATTTACTTGACGCAAATACCTGGGATAATCCAGCTTGGAAATTGGACAATTCTGGCATGCATTGGAGAGTGCTTGCATGCAAGCATGTCCTATCCAGCTCGGTTGGTTAAGACATGAAGGGTGCAGCAAGATGTGCGAATCGCACCCTCGTCTTCATCCCAACACTGCAGGCTGCAGAAGCTTCCACATAGCCAGCCTAGCTGGGTGAGACTCACCTTTAACGAGGCCTGCAGTTTGAGGGACGGACAGGAGCAGAAGGAAAAGGGCGATGAGAGAGCAGTGGGTCGCCAGCTTCGCTGGTGGCATCCAGTGGCAGGGGTTCGCGAATGTCCGGAGGAATGTTAGCTGCTTACGCATGACGGTGAAAGGCTTGAGCCAGTGCGCGGGTTTGCTTCGATTTCGATTTGGTGGAATTCGACAGATGAAGAGTCGCGGTTGGCGCTCAGCACTGGAATGTCCCTAAAATTACGAATGCAATCAACGTAAGAACATGCTGGCTGATGTTTTATTTTGGCGCATTTACGTTAGGAGCTAACAAAGTCCGGCTGATGGTTTTTATTTTGAACGTATCGGATCTGTGGATCCAGCCCAGGGGGATCCAGTCCAGTACTCCAGCCCCCATGATCCAGCCTTGCCATCAGGAATCTGGCAGGGCAGCTGAGGGAAATCATGGCAGCTGGTAATTGCAGGCAGGCAGACAGACAGACCCATCACTCCATGAGACTTGACATGTTGGCAACGCGGTCTTTCAACAAGATTTGGCGCAGTCAGGGGTTGCACTTATCTGATGTGAGCTTGGATTTATTCTGGTGGCCTGTGCTGAATAGTACCAGAAATTGTACCATGCAGCACAAGATACTGAGCATGAGGATGGCACTCAGCCGGATGGCATGGTTGGGCACATGGGCTTATGCTTGAAGAAAATGAAGAGCCTAGTCATTAGGACAGTCAGCATCATTCTGTTTTGTGGGTTCTTTGTTTTGATTTGTGGTTTTTTTGCTTCTTGGTTTCAGTCATCGGCCAGCTTACAAGTCGTTTACTTCATATGATATCACTCGCCTTCTCATAAATATTGGGAATACACATACACATAAGATATGGGCTTATCTTCTGCACTATAAGGTTCATTCCCACGCCACTGTCGTGGTTGTGTGCTAGTTGCTTGCCCAGGGGGGTCACTGGTTTTCGCTTTATGTCCTAGTGTATCAAGTGCCTGTACCGGTTTACGGGCACATGTCCCATGCATCAAGTGTGATGCTCTGTTGGACTGTAAAAACTTCACAAAAACTTCACATACACATAGTCCCATTCTGTAAAGCTTCTTGACTGCTTGTCCATCTGGATCATGCCTCCCCCCCATCACGCCTCCCCCCCCTCCTCTTCGTCCTCCTCCATCTCACTCCTCGTATTCAGGACCGCCTTGAACACTTTCTTGCTGATGGGGCCAAACCTGTCAGTGGCGGCAGGCAGCAGACGTTAAGGGTTGAAGGTTTGCTGATGGGGCCAAACCTGTCAGTGGCGGCAGGCAGCAGATGTTAAGGGTTGAAGGTTTGCTGATGGGGCCAAACCTGTCAGTGGCGGCAGGCAGCAGATGTTATGGCCTTTGCAGTTGCTCAGGGCACTAATCTGAAAAACTGAAAGGCGTCGTTTCAACCCCTAGTCTCAAACCTTCTTCAGATGCTGAGGAGAAAAGCCCAAACAACACACTTCAACCAAACAACACACTTCACCCAAGCAACACACTTCACCCAAACAACACACTTCACCCAAACAACACACTTCACCCAAACAACACACTTCACCCAAACAACACACTTCAACCAAACAACACACTTCACCCAAACAACACACTTCACCCAAACAACACACTTCACCCAAACAACACACTTCACCCAAACAACACACTTCACCCAAGCAACACACTTCACCCAAACAACACACTTCACCCAAGCAACACACTTCACCCAAACAACACACTTCACCCAAACAACACACTTCACCCAAACCACACACTTCACCCAAACAACACACTTCACCCAAACAACACACTTCACCCAAACAACACACTTCACCCAAACAACACACTTCACCCAAACAACACACTTCACCCAAACAACACACTTCACCCAAACAACACACTTCACCCAAACAACACACTTCACCCAAACAACACACTTCACCCAAACAACACACTTCACCCAAACAACACACCTCACCCAAACAGACGCCACCAGATATCAACCGGATCAGACCCCGCCTCCCAATAATGCATCTAAAGAGGGCATGAACCACTTTGGGGTGTCGGCTTTCAGAACCATGCAGGCTGTTGGGGACTTGAAGCAAGTACCGTACGGTACCGTATCACGCAGCTGATGTTTTTAGCCTGCTGCCCAGGCACAGTCGTGCGCTTCTTGCAGCTATCATTGCCTATACACAAATATACAAAGTCCACCTAGGATCCACAGCTTTACATAGCCTGACGAGTCCAGTCGTCTGCCTACCTTGTCGTGTAAGCCTTGAGGCAGAGGCTGCGTGAGTGTTGGCTGCCTCCACCCATCCCCGGACCGATATTGGCTGCCGTCTCGCCCTCTGCCTCTTCGTTCGCCGCCAGCAGCCGACGCGAGTAGTAGCAGTGCAGGTCCGAGCCAGGCTGCGCATCCGCTGTCAGAGCCTGTCAAGGTCAACGCGTGAAGTTTTTACAATCCAGCAGAGCATCACATTTGATGCATGGGACATGTGACGAGGGTGAAGTATTCAGGGTTTACGGGGCCAGCACTGCCAACAAGGTTCAGCGGGCAGCCCTAATGACACTCACGAAGAGGCGAGATACGACATTCACAAAGACACAGGCAGGCTCCCTGCCCTCCCATTCATATTTGGGACCCCCATACCGGTAGGTATAGAAACAAATAGCAGGATTGGCCGGAGGGTAGGCAGGGTCATTAACAGGGTCATTGGCAGGGGGATTGGAGTGTGATAAGTCTGTGACCAATGTGAAGGATTAAATCGCATACTGATGCCAACCAGCATTCACCACTTGCTCGCCAGCGCTCACCGCTTTTTCACCATGGGGCCAATCTGTCCCATCTGGGGCATGGGCCCCTTATGGCGGCAACTGGTGGACTGATCAGGGCGGCTAAATAGTGTTGAGACAAGCAAGTCCTTCTGAAGAACAATTGTTTTCGCCAGCTCGAGGATTGTACCTAAGAAGTACCCATACGCTTCAACAACTTACAGCCATTTGAATAAGACACCTTGCTGCTGCCGATCCTCACCAGCAGCAGCTTTGCCATGGAGTGGAACAATCAGGATGCCAAATATTGAAATGTGCCTATTAACCCTTCAAATCAGGATGCCAAATATTGGAATGTGCCAATTAACCCTTCAAATCAGGATGCCAAATATGCCAAATGACCCTTCCAAACAGGACGCCAAATTTGCAAATTAAGCCTCCAGAAAATGTAAAGAAGCAGTGGCTGCTCTTGAGATCCTCACCTGCAGCAGCTCCAGCAAGCTCTTATCGGACTGGCCCATGGCGTCCAGCACCATTGCCAGCAACTCGTACAACTCAAACAGGGAGATCTGGACACAGAAAAAGGGAGGATGAGATGGGATGGCAATGAAAACAGGGAGATCTGGACACAGAAAAGAGGGAGGATGTGATGGGATGGCATTGAAAAAACAGGTTTCAGACTCTTTACCCTTATTACCAAAAGCAGGTTTCAGACTCTTTACCCTTATTCATGAAAACCAGGAAAATGTACCAAGTCCAGGGAGAGGCACGCTAGTCCAAGGTATGTGCCCCTGGCATCTGCAGATCAGCAGACCCTACAAAGCAAGTCACCTGGATCTAGATCTGCCCCTCCCGCATCAACAAATCATACCTGGATCCAGATCTGCGCCCTCTCTGAGATCTTCTTTTTTGTGAAGGCAGCATCAAGCACCTCAACAAAAGCCGTCAGTTGGTCTCTGAGGCCCTGCAGCGCACTCTGGTCGTCGTCCTCAATGGCCTCATCGAGATCCTCACGAACCTGAAGTCCAGGTTCAGGGCTCCGTGTTCAGGGTTTGGGCCACAGGGTGCAGTGTCATGAATTCAACAATTGGGGTTTGAGTTCAGTGTTACAAATTAAATTATTGGGGTTTTGAGTTCAGGTTGTTCAATGTTCGAGCTTTGGGGTTCACTGTTCAGGACTCCATGCTCAGGTGGCGGGGATTTGTGTTCAGGGTTGAGGGGCACAAGGCTTACACTAAACAAATCTACGCTTCAAAGATGTGTTCAAAGATGACATATGGATGACATAAGGATGGCAGAATGCGCATGACAGCAGGTTTAAGGTTTCTGAGCTAAGGACACAATGGCGTCTGCAGGCAGAGGTCAAACGAAAAAACACGGAGGGCGTATCCAGAGGTAGGGTTCAGAAAAAGGAGAACGGCCCATTTTCGCACAGTGTGATGTCTGCGTACTGTTGAAGGCGTAGGCAGCCTTCCATCATCAACCCTAATTTCCTTATGCACCATCACAAGTGAAGTTGCGGTACTGCTGCAACTCGGTGAGAATCTCACCTACTCTTAGTGCAAGCCTGTATCCCTTGCCTCAAAGCCTGGCCCTACAGGTGTAAGCCTGTACCCTATTTCTGAAGCCTGAGCCCTACAGGTGTAAGCCTGTACGGCTATACCCAATCCCTAAAGCCTGAACCCTAGAGGTGCATGCCTGTACGGCTGTACCCCATCCCTGAAGCCTGAACCCTATAGGTGCAAGCCTGTACGGCTGTACCCCATCCCGGAAGCCTGAACCCTATAGGTGCAAGCCTGTACGGCTGTACCCCATCCCGGAAGCCTGAACCCTATAGGTGCAAGCCTGTACGGCTGTACCCCATCCCGGAAGCCTGAACCCTATAGGTGCAAGCCTGTACGGCTGTACCCCATCCCGGAAGCCTGAACCCTAGAGGTGCAAGCCTGTACGGCTGTACCCCATCCCGGAAGCCTGAACCCTATAGGTGCAAGCATACATCCCTCATGCATCCATGTCACCTGCTCGGTGCAAGCCTCGTAGATGTCCGCCATGAGCGATGCCATGTCGGGGGTCTGAAAAGCAGAGTGGCATGCATTAGCGCACACACAACATGGGGGACTCAAAGGCATAGCAGCCGCCTGAGGGCAGAGCTGCATGCACTGGCTCTCACAACGGGAGCCTAAGTAGCAGAGTAGCATGCAATAGCTCAGAAAAACGATAGGGGTCACAATCACCGGCAGCAATAAAAATGATTTCCACAGAAACACAGCACAGCGTTTGACTGAGCGAGTGCCATGTTTGATCAGTCAAGAATTGTGGTAAACGTCCTTCAGCCAAATCCCGCGTTCCTTCACGAGCGGGGTCATGCTATAATTTCTTTCCTTTTGACAAAAAACAGGCTGACATCAGATAAGACCCCAATGGCAATGCTAAAGATCTGAGGCACAGCCACGACTTGAGTTGTGCGAGGCATTGTTGCCCCTAATCCCCTGCCCCTGAAACCTGCCCCTAATCTGTCCCTGAAACCTGCCCCTTATCCCCTGGCCCTGAAACCTGAAACCTGCCCCTATGCAGAGAGCCCTCCTCACCAGCTTCTCCTCTTCTCTACACCTGGCACAAGCACACACAAAGCCGTATGTGTCTCCCAACGCCTCTCGCCGGACATCCAACGGGCTGCAGGCACAATGAAAAGTAGTAGCTGGATGTTGGATCCATTGAGGAGAGTATGGGACACATTTTTAAATTTGAGGGACTTGATTGATCCAGGCTCATGAAGGGAGTGGTCAGTACACATAGCAAGGCTCCAACGATTGGCACACCCCCAAAGAGGGGGTGAAAGGGAAGGATAATGGGTAGATTCGGATCCATAAAAACATTATTGGCTGCTGCAAAGGTTTGGGGATAGAGAAGCAGATCAAGGCAAGCTGTGTCTCTCTCGTAATGATCCCCCAGTATCCCAGTACCACACAACTCATAAGCGTAAGATCAAAGCTTCTATACCTCGCGTTCATTGAATTCGGTCCTCATAGATAATTAAATACTCAATGTGTGTGTTGTGTCTGTGTAAAGGGGGCGTCTTTGATATGGGGTTTTATTCAATATCTAAATATCGTGAATAAATTAACTAAATTTTATACGGTATAAATATATTGGCCTGACTTTGCCGCCACGGAGACAAACACATACCTCAACAGGTATTCTGACACCTTCTTGCCTCTTTGGTGAGCGCTTTAAGGATACCGGTGCGATTAATTGGATTTGCTTCCTCAAGGGAGCGAAATCCAATTAACCGTGATCATCTTTACTCTCTGAGGCTTTTACCAGCCGAGATCATGGAATGTTAGGGCCCTCAACGAACAAAACCTGTCCAATCTTCGAACTTGCTGATGCAGACAGCAACGGATCTGCACCAAGATATGTCCTAACCTCCCCCCATTCACACCCATTCACACTGGCTCACACATGTACTTGTACTTCTTACCTCAGCAGCAAGTCCCCTATATAGTTGGTGGTGAGCTCAGCGCTTTTGCTGAGGTTGGAACGGCTAGCGCGGGTGATCAGGGCGTCCCTGGGCGGGGACAGGGTCCAAGGAGACAAGAATATCACGAACACAATAAACCTGACAGGA
This sequence comes from Limnomonas spitsbergensis, assembly GCA_037349105.1. Classification (NCBI taxonomy): domain Eukaryota; kingdom Viridiplantae; phylum Chlorophyta; class Chlorophyceae; order Chlamydomonadales; genus Limnomonas; species Limnomonas spitsbergensis. Next base: position 1,474,523 of record JAYJMM010000109.1, read on the forward strand.
AGATGATGCATAAATGCATGAGTGCATGCCTTATTGCCTTATGCCATACGTGATATGTGTTGCGTCATGTCTAAGGTGGCTGAAGGCATTGGATTGACGCCTTTTGAAACCCCATTACTACCAATGAGCGCCAATGAGCAAAAGGGTGTAAGGCAGGGTGCACAAGTCGCACCTGTTTACCCCAGGAATGTGGTATGAAGTGAATGCGCCTGACATGAACACATAACGACAGTTCAACGATACATCATAGATTCATGGTGTAGTGTTCGCACAGGAAGGCACTGATGTGCCAACATTACGCATAAGGCATGGAGGAAGAGCCTCGCATGCCCGTGCATCCTAAAAGGCCTTGCCAGCTCAATTGGAGCAATCAAGCTAGCCTGCATATGGTACGCTGCCAGTGTGGTCAGTTCGTCACTAGCTTTGACATCACCCCAAATGGCATTTTCAGGCGCTAGCTTAGCAGAAGGCCTTGCTCCTCCATCCTTACCAGTCATCCCGTACACAGTTCAATAACAGGCCCAGGTGCCTTATGGTCTACACCCTATCACTAGAGCCTCACCCGTGACGGCGCCCCGAATGATGTTTCAGGCAATAGCCCAGGCAGCTTCGCTTTTACCACACATTGAGATATGCCGACAGAAGTCTGTCCGACATGCAGAGTTCAAAAAGAGGCCCATGTGCAGTACGTTCACTCGGCTTCATTAATCCACGTATTATTTATTCACTGCCCCATGATTAGAGCCTTACTTGTGACAGTAGCTGACCGTGTTCGGGACACAGCTGTGGTTGAGGAGGGAGTAGTGCGGCCACAGACCCATCACCTGGAAGCAGTGGAGAAAGGTAGGTTGCATGGGGTGGTAGGTTGCATAGGGGGGTAGGTTGCATGGGGTGGTAGGTGGCATGGGGAGGTAGGCTGCATGGGGAGGTAGGTGGCATGGGGAGGTAGGTTGCATGGGGGGTAGGTGGCATGGGAAGGTAGGTTGCATGGGGTGGTAGGCTGCATGGGGAGGTAGGTTGCATGGGGAGGTAAGCTGCATGGTGAGGTAGGTTGCATGGGGAGTTATGGGGAGGTAGGCTGCATGTAGAGGTAGGTGGCAAGCGGAGGTAGGTTGCATGGGGAGGTATGCTGCATGGGGAGGTAGGCTGCATGAGGAGGTAGGCTGCAAGGGGAGGTGCGTTGCATAGGAAGGTAGGTTGCTGGGGGAGGTAGGTTGCATGGGGAGGTAGTTTGCATGGGGAGGTAGGTTGCATGGGGAGCAGATTGGCAGCAAAATGGTGGCACAGTGGTCCACTTGCCCGTCTTGTGACACAAATTTGTCAGCAGTGGAGGAAGTGGGTTGCATGGGGAGAAGATTGGCAGCAAAGTAGTGGCACACTGTTCCACCTGCCTATCCTGTGACACCCTGAACACCCTGTCAGCTTTCATAGTCTTCTGGTCTGTCATGTGGATCCTATGATTATCTCATGTAAGCTTTCATAGTGTACGAGCCTGTCCCGAAGATCCTGTTCTATGAGCTGAAGTGGTCTACTGGCCCATCCTGTGACTACGTCCTTCACGCTGCACTGGCCTGCTACACCCTCCTGTGGATCCTGCTAGGATCCTGTGGATCCTGCTAGTGGCCTGCTAGACCATCCTGTGGATCTTGTGACCCTGCCCTGTCCTCTTGCATGCGCAGCACTGCCCCATGCCCACCTCCAGCCTCGGCTCGTTCCTCCCACTGGCATAGGCTAGGTCGGTGTCCTCTGAGTCGGCTTCAAAGGCATTGCCCTGAGTGGGGATATCGTACATTAAGGGTGTGTGGATTGAGGCCAGGGGTGAGCAGGTGCGTACCAAGGTGGACAGGGGGGGCAACCATGGAGAGCCTGAGCTGGAAAGAGAGGAACACAAAGAAAAAACACTGCTGAATTTTGAAACCCCCGAGCTTAACAAGTGTAAAGGAACAGCAGGGTGCATGAGAACGAAGGGTGCATTGAACGTGTCCGGAAGATATTCTCTGGCTTCCGTTCTCTCTCCTCTCGCGATTTTCACTTCTGCTCGGCCCACTCACAAAATCTGCCGATTGCAGGGTTTCACTCTTTGCAGGTGTTTCATTTCTCGCGAGGGATTCACAGCTCATTTTCATTCAGTGTTTTTCTGTATGAATGATGATCCACGGCCCCACTGCCCATCGTCCGCACATCTTTCTTTACCTGAATTATGCCTTCAATACGGTCATTGAACGAGGTAGGCAAAGACTGATCCTGCTGGGACTGCCAACGATAAAGGGGAGGGGGAGAGGGAGGGGCTTCAGCAGAGGGGGAGGGGAGGGGGGGGGGAAGGGCTTCAGCAGAGGGGTAGGGAGGGGGAAGGAGGGGGGGGAGGGGGAGGGAAGTGCTTCAGCAGAAAGGTAGGAAGGGGGAGGGAGGGGGGGAGGGAGGGGCTTCAGCAGAAATTTGGTGCAATCATGGCATGGCCGGTGAGGCTGAAATCATCTGGAGGCTGAAATAAGTAGGCTGTGTTGAGCCCTCTTGTTCCTTCCGGCCAATCCCCACAGCAGCCAGGACGACAGTGAAACCACACATGTATGAAATGCACAAGATTCCTCAATCCAAGGGGCGTATGTTTACTTTCTAGGCTGGCTTTTATTCAAACTAGCGTAGACAGCTTGGACCATCCGCTCCTGCCCTAAACCGCAAATTTAAGACATTTCATCTCTGAACCCCGTAACCTAGACCCTTGCCACACTTTTTACCCCAGAAGCTAAACCCTGGCCATGCCTCTTGACCCTAGGACCTTATCCCTCATGACCCCCCCCATAGCCCATCGACTGAAACCCTCACCCTCCCCCACACATACACAAAGCCCTAGAATCTGAGCCCCAACTTGTTCACCATGCCCCCCCTGGCTAAGTCCACCTTGGCCTCTTCCCTGTGACCCTGCCTCCCCCTCCACCCCCCTGTCTATGCTTTCTAGACCTGCACAATGTCTCACCACACACCCTCCCCCCCAGGCCAGTGGGTCCATTTTTGTACAAAGTGAACCTGCCCGACCAAGGCTTTCCTGGTCATGCCCACCTCGGTGACCAAGCTCCTTGAGATGAGTACCTCCAGCTCCGGAACCGGCCCTGTCTCATCAGCAATGGCACGCACCTGTGTGTGTGAGGGGGTGGGTGATGGGGGGGGGCTACAATTTGCAGGCATGTTGTTTGCTCTTCTATCGCTGCAACCCAGCAGGAAGGAGAATTCAGATTTCCAACATCATAAGTTTGAAGGATTGAAAGGGACACACGCTTTGGAGCAAAACAACTGCTATTCACGTCAGGGCACGTGATTGCCACATGGACGGTAAACGCGAGGCTACGGCATGCGCCCATGTCACGCCTCTTCCATGACACCTCAGGCTCCTGCAGGGCGCAACTCCTTTCTTCATGCAAAGACGAGTGGAAAGTCCCTGGAAGATCCACCCAAAACGCCAAACCTAAGGCGTACCTCCTCCTCGTCGTCATCGGGGTCCTGGACAGGCGCCAATGCTTTAAGCCAGCTCAGCTCGGCGGTGCTGTACCTGAAAGCAGTAAAATTGGGAAATCAAAATTGAGAGCCTACGAAACAACCACCTGCTGATGGCAGACGTGCTGCTGCAAAAACGGATCAGTCACGAGATTGGTCAATTGATTTCAGACTACGACAATCAAAAACAGCAATCTGGAGGTAGAAATCTGAACATTTCAGCAGAAAAGGCGGACAGCAGTGAGGGAAAAGACAGGCAGACTGAGCCTCTGTGATTCACAATGATTAAGCACAGTGGTTATGCATATAACACAGCTCCTGCTTCTTTGGCTGCAGCAAGTGGAAAGGCAGCCATGCTCCCGGCGCAGATGATGGACAATCTGCCAACACCTTTTATACTCAACAGCCAAAGGGAAACCAAAAGGCGCAAGCAACCATTGTCCACAAACAATGTCCATCCTGCCCAGGAGGGTGGGATGGATCTCCCTGATCCTACCTTGTGAACATCCCTCCTACCGGGTAGACAGCAGCTTCTGCTGCAATGCCTTAAATGTTACCCACTGACTATATCCCTCCTACCTTTTGAACATCCCTCCTACCTTTTGAATATCTCTCCAACCTTTTGAACATCCCTCCTACCTTTTGAACATCCCTCCAACCTTTTGAACACCTCTCCTACCTTTTGAATATCTCTCCAACCTTTTGAACATCCCTCCAACCTTTTGAACATCTCTCCTACCTTTTGAACATCCCTCCTACCTTTTGAACATCCCTCCTACCTTTTGAACATCCCTCCTACCTTTTGAACATCCCTCCTACCTTTTGAACAACCCTCCTACCTTTTGAACATCCCTCCTACCTTTTGAACATCCCTCCTACCTTTTGAACATCCCTCCTACCTTTTGAACATTCCTCCTACCTTTTGAACATTCCTCCTACCTTTTGAATATCTCTCCAACCTTTTGAACATCCCTCCAACCTTTTGAACATCCCTCCTACCTTTTGAACATCCCTCCTACCTTTTGAACATCCCTCCTACCTTTTTAACATCCCTCCTACCTTTTGAACATTCCTCCTACCTTTTGAACATCCCTCCTACCTTTTGAACATCCCTCCTACCTTTTGAACATCCCTCCTACCTTTTGAACATCCCTCCTACCTTTTGAACATCTCTCCTACCTTTTGAACATCCCTCCTACCTTTTGAACATCCCTCCAACCTTTTGAACATCCCTCCTACCTATTGAATATCTCTCCAACCTTTTGAACACCTCTCCTACCTTTTGAATATCCCTCCAACCTTTTGAACATCCCTCCTACCTATTGAATATCTCTCCAACCTTTTGAACATCCCTCCTACCTTTTGAATATCTCTCCAACCTTTTGAACATCCCTCCTACCTTTTAAACATCCCTCCTACCTTTTGAATATCCCTCCTACCTTTTGAACATCCCTCCTACCTTTTGAACATCCCTCCTACCTTTTGAACATCTCTCCTACCTTTTGAATATCTCTCCAACCTTTTGAACATCCCTCCTTCCTTTTGAACATCCCTCCTACCTTTTGAATATCTCTCCAACCTTTTGAACATCTCTCCTACCTTTTGAACATCCCTCCTACCTTTTGAACATCCCTCCAACCTTTTGAACATCCCTCCTACCTATTGAATATCTCTCCAACCTTTTGAACACCTCTCCTACCTTTTGAATATCTCTCCAACCTTTTGAACATCCCTCCTACCTTTTAAACATCCCTCCTACCTTTTGAATATCCCTCCTACCTTTTGAACATCCCTCCTACCTTTTGAACATCCCTCCTACCTTTTGAACATCTCTCCTACCTTTTGAACATCCCTCCTACCTTTTGAACATCCCTCCTTCCTTTTGAACATCCCTCCTACCTTTTGAACATCTCTCCTACCTTTTGAACATCTCTCCTACCTTTTAAACATCCCTCCTACCTTTTTAACATCTCTCCTACCTTTTGAACATCTCTCCTACCTTTTGAACATCCCTCCTACCTTTTGAACATCCCTCCTACCTTTTAAACACCCCTCCTACCTTTTGAACATCCCTCCTACCTTTTGAACATCCCTCCTACCTTTTAAACACCCCTCCTACCATTTGAACATCTCTCCTACCTTTTTAACATCCCTCCTACCATTTGAACATCTCTCCTACCTTTTTAACATCCCTCCTACCATTTGAACATCTCTCCCACCTTTTGAACATCCCTCCTACCTTTTGAACATCCCTCCTACCTTTTAAACGTCCCTCCTACCATTTGAACATCTCTCCTACCTTTTTAACATCCCTCCTACCATTTAAACATCCCTTCTACCATTTGAATATCCCTCAGTCCTACCTTTTAGAAAGCAGCTTCTGCTGCAAGGCGTCAAATTTGAGGTCCATCAGGTCCGGCCTCTCTTCACCACTGTTACCTCCAGACGCGAGGGTGTCCACCTGCAATTCAAATTCGAATTCAAATGTTCATACTTTGCACGAGTTGAGCAACATGACGGCCATGGCAGATATATATTCCTGGCGGGGAAAGAGTTCAGGACACACGGCACTTAATGGTAGGAAGGTACCCTGTCAGGTAATATCTATTACCGTATACCGTACTGAATTTCTTTCACCGGTAAATTGAAAATACTCAGCTCATGATCTTTAGATTCAAATCACTGCTTCTGGCGCGCCGAGAGAAATGGCTCGTGCGTATCCCCTAACGAGAAACATATGAAATGTTAAATGTTCACCCACCCTGGTGGTGGTGGTAAAACCAAAGGCCTGGCGCACCCCTTCTCAGGATTACGCTTCATGGCAGCCCAACCCTCTCGGACACACGACCCAAGCCCCACCCACAGGCAGCCCCCATCCTGACACAGCCCTCAGCCCCCATCCTGACATACAGTGATACAGCCCTCAGCCCCCATCCTGACATACAGCCCTCTGCCCCCATCCTGACACAGCCCTCAGCCCCCATCCTGACATACAGTGATACAGCCCTCTGCCCCCATCCTGACATACAGCCCTCAGCCCCCATCCTGACATACAGCCCTCAGCCCCCATCCTGACATACAGCCCTCTGCCCCCATCCTGACACAGCCCTCAGCCCCCATCCTGACATACAGTGATACAGCCCTCTGCCCCCATCCTGACATACAGCCCTCAGCCCCCATCCTGACATACAGCCCTCTGCCCCCATCCTGACATACAGCCCTCAGCCCCCATCCTGCCACAGCCCTCAGCTTCCATTCTGACACAGCCCTCAGCCCCCATACTGACATACAGCCCTCTGCCCCCATACTGCCACAGCCCTCAGCCCCCATCCTGACATACAGCCCTCTGCCCCCAGCCCCCGTCCTGACATACAGCCCTCTGCCCCCGACGCAGCCCTGACCTACATCCAGCTCATCCTCCGTCACGACTGCCAAGGCAGGGCACACAAACACCAGGTCCCCTGCCAGCAGGTTCCGGGCAGCTGCCAAGCCACGACCACGCCCTGTATGCAGAAGCCAAGGAAAGGGAAGGCCTCAGGGAGAACGGCTAATGGGAACAGCGCGAATGTGGCTACGGCCCCAAGCTGCGCTGTTTCCTTAACCTCCACGCCCTCATAGGACATAGCTTTCTTTTTTTCTTTGCAGCGGCCAAGGAGCAGAGCAGGCCTAAGGGCAAATGGCTAATGGCTAAGGGGATCGCGTAAAAGGGTGTGCCTGACAGGGCCCGGACATAATCTTGATGAGGAGTATGTGAAGTCCAGGTCTTTATAGCTCAGCGGGGCCTCACATTTGAAAATTGTATGCATGGGACAGGTGCCCGAAAACCAGTATGCTGGCCAGAGTCGATGACACTGCAACCATGCAGTAGACAAGGTCTCAATGCTCAGGACTCAGGGAGTGAATGGCACGAAAGGATGCAACCGCCGAGAGATATGGCCACGCACTGACCCATTCAGGCAGCATGCACAATCCTGGGTAAGTACTAAGTACAGCCTTCGCAAATTCACGTTCAGGGTGGGGTGGGGGGGTATAAACATACCTCCAGATTCAAATTAAGGTGCTATATACCCAGACGACCCAATCCTGAAATTAAGGTGTCTTTTCACCCAGATGACTTTGTCCTGTTTCTCCACACAACCAGTAGGCAAGCACAAACTGCATGATTTCCCTTGCGCCTCAACAGCCAAGTAGTAGGCAAAGACAACCTGCCCTGCGCCATGCGACCGGGCAGTCAAGTACGTACTCATGGACACGAGAAGCATGACAGGCCGAGAAGGCACCTACTCCTGCACTGAAGCTCCCCACAGGCAACATCAAGACAACAGCCCCCAAGCCCTAGCTGGCCCACACGTGTCCCTTGTACCTGAGGAGTGTGACAGGGCACCTACCCCTGCACTCGCCCGCCACACAGGCAGCAACAACGCAAAACAAATAGCATATGTGGTATGCCCCACCTGTCCCCGCCTAGCTGGGAAGAGTGATAGCATGACGGCCACCAGGACTGACCTCCCCCGAGAGAACCACAACGCAAAACGACTAGCCTATGCCCAGCATGCCTGGGAAGCGTGACAGGCTGATAGTGTGACGGCCCCCTGAACTGGCCCTCCTCACACAGCCACAACAAAATAACAAAACCGCCCCCCCATGCCTCATCTGTTCACTGATACCTGATAAACGTGACAGAGTGACCACCCCCCCATGCCTCATCTACTCACTCATACCTGGGAAACGTGAAAGTGTAACCGCCCCCAGCATTGGCTCAGGTGTTGCGTCTGCGTCCAGGAACTGCCTGTCCGCGGCCGCTGAGGGATCAGGGTTTGGGGTGCCCTTAGCTGGGGAGGCCCTGGCCACCACCACCGTTCGTCCGACGCGGACTTGATGCCGGCTGCAAAGCCTGCAGACCAGGAAAGTATTGATCTCAGGGTAAAAGGATCCTAGGGCTCAAAATTAAAAGATCTCGGTGTACGAGGATCCGAGGGTTCACTGTTCATCTCAGGGTTTATGTTTTGCTTTGAGGCATTTGACCTCGCCAGACATGCCAACAAGCCTGAAGATCAAACAGCCAGAAGCCATCCCCTGCGCTTATCCTGGAAGTGACGCATCATAATTATTGAGTGACTGGTTAGGGCAACTTGCACATAATTCACTGCAGCATCATGCACCCTGAGTATGCTGTCTACCCTGCCATGCTGCCATGCACCCTCAACATGATGCCATTTCCACAATGCAACCATGCACCCTGAGCACGTTGCCAATGCCGTCATGCACCCATGCAACCTGAGCATGCTGCCAATGCAGCCATGATGTCGTGCACCCTGAACATGATGCGTAGGACGCCAAGCTTCAATGCACCCTGAGCATAATGCCAATGCTGCCACGCACCCTGAGCATGACGCCAATGCCGCCATGCACTCCGAGCATGATACCAATGCAGCCATGCACTTCGAGCATGATGCCAATGCCGCCATGCACTCCGAGCATGATGCCAATGCCGCCATGCACCCATGCACCCTGAGCATGCTAACATTGCCACCATGTTGCCATGCACCCTGAGCATGATGCCAATACCGCAATGATGTCATAAACCCTGAACACGCATCGAATGCTGCCATGCTGCCATGCAACTTTAGCACGCTACCAATCCTGCCATGCTGCCACGAACATAATGCCAATGCCGCCATGCACCCTGAGCATGATGCCAATACCGCAATGCTGTCATAAACCCTGAACAAGCATCGAATGCTGCCATGCTGCCATGCAACTTTAGCATACTGCTAATCCTGTCATGCTGCCATGCACCTTGAACATGATGCCAATGTCGCCGTACTGCCATAAACCCTGAACATGCATCCAATTATGCCATGCTTCCCTGCACCCTGAGTGTGCAGAAAGGTGATCCTGTCATGCTGTCCTGCACCCTATCATGCTGCCATGCACCTTGACCTTGACGCCAATGTTGCCATAAACCCTCAACATGCATCCAGTTCTGTCCTGCTGCCCTGCACCCTGTCATGGTGCCATCCACCCTTTCATGCTACCTTGCACCCTTTCATGCTACCAATGCTCCCATGTTGTCCATCCTTTCATCCTGTGAACCCTGGACATGTTGCCATGCAGCATAAGCAAAGCCCATGCTGTTGGTCCCCTCAAAGCTGGACACCTTGCACACACCACAATCCATCCTCTGATGGGATATCTTAATGCTATGGCAGGTCACTCTTCTCAAATGGACAGCTATTCTGAATATAGTGACTGGGAGCTAGGTTGGTGAAGCAGCATGTTCTGGAAGCACTGCATCAGCAACCTGCAGCGCCATGCACTTAGCCCACACTACACTTGTCGTCAATTGGCCTTGCTTCTACGTCCGCGGTGTGTCACGAAACTTACCAAGGGACTGCCGATTTTGCCACTGCTCCTTGTCGGCTCTTGATGCACTGTGGTTGTTGGGACCTGCACCGGGCGCCCATGGTAGATACGTCTCGACAGAGCAGCGCCATCGCGGGGACGATCGCAAATTATAGCGTATTCGCGGGGAAGGAGTGGCCAGTGGTGTAAATTGGAGCTCCCCTTCTGGGTATGGATTGGATGGGTAACGGGAATGTCGGACGACGTGCGTGCGTGGCTCCAGGGATTATGTTCTCACGACGATTAGAGTATAAGTGCGATAACGATTGACGACCCAAAGGAAACCCAAATCAGTTTAGCGAAAGCTCGCCTTGAGTTTTCTTGACTAAACCCGTTGGAAGCCGATTACAGCCGCAGCCGTCATCATGGATCTAGGACGCCCCACACTTGTACCGGTGACTGCGAAGTAACGAAATAAGTGGATCCGTAAGAAATGTTGCCGTACTCAGCAGCACGAACGTGTAATCACAAACGTGCCATGCTCTGGCACCCCGTGAGGCTCCTCAACCCCTCCGCCTTGCACAGCGGGGCACGGGGATGATATATTTCTGCTGCAGACACAGGCTCTGCATGGGTCAAAAGAGGTGCCAGCAGATCGCCGAACCAGATTCAAACATGGTTCCTGTCTTAATAACCTTCGGTTGCTAAGCTTTGGAACCGCATCGTGGTCTGTCAGCAGAGCGTACCCCCCCCCCCCCTTCCTTGTCCTCCTTAACTTAATTTGCAAGAAGAGCAGGCATTCATGCCGCTGGTGATCCTTGATGTGCAGCCCTGTGCTGTTGTGTGTCATCACGAGGATGTGACAACCGGAGCAAGGTGACCCTGACACTCTGACAGACTCTGAGGCGCTGAGCTGCCGAGTCGCTGAGCCGCTGAGCCGCTGGGGAGCATCTAACTGGAGGGCCGTATCCAGAGCTGATAGAAAGTAGGAAGACCGCGCACATGCTGTTCCCACAGACGCATGTATGGAGTATGGACGCATGTCCTCAGAAGCACATGGTGCTCAAGCCCACCCCCAACAGCATCCCCTGATTTCAGCCTACTGTGGGCGCCGTGCTGGCCTATGCCACACCAGCAAGAGGGCGAGTGCTTGCATGTGCACAAACTTCAGGTTGTGACTCAACGTGGTCAGCTTAGAGGACGCCGCGACGGTCAGCAGCGTGAAACACACTGCTGCCAGCGATGTTGGGCAAGGTGAGAAGGCGAGCATGTGAACTTTTGTTAAAATTCCAGTCCAGCGGGGCATCACATTTGAATGATTTAATATATGGGACAGGCGCCCGCAAATCGGTACAAGTACAAAATAACCTAGGACAGCAAGCGAAAAAACGAAGACCCCTGGGCAAGCAACCAACACACAACCAAAGACCTGTGGCTCTTGTTTGTCCCCTTGTGCTTGTTTCGTTCTTTCCTTCAAACTCTTTAGTTAGGCGCCCACGTGACCGAGCCTTTTTGAGCAGGGCCCAGAGTTGTAACGTCATTGACCACTGGCATGGGAATGAAGCCCTTAAGGTTTGGAAGGGGAAAAACAATCACAAAACTTACTGTGAGCGCAAAGTAGCTAGGTAGAGCATTGCCCTCCAAATTAGGAAGGAGGCTGGATAATTAGCAGAGAATATCCAGCCTCCTCCTCCGATATTTAGCGTTTTTTTGAGGTGCTTTTCCCTTTTCATCATGCAATGAAAGATAATGGAACCTGTATATATATGGAGGACGTGCTGTGATTTTTTGTCGAGTTCATACAGTCCAACAGAGCATCACATCTGATGCATACAGGACATGTACCCAGGACACCGGTACAGGCCCTTGATATACTAGGACAGAAAGCGAAATTCAGTGCTACATGCTTGATTCCAAACTCTTCCGCCTGAGAGAAGATGAGGGAGCAGGGGTGTGCAGGCCCTCCGGACGGTACCAAGGGCTTTCACCAGTTGTCCCGGGGCAGGCATTGGTGGGAGGCCCTGTCTTTTATCAACAATGCGGTCGATTTTGTTGAGGGCTTAACTCTCGAGGGGATGGAGAATCGCACTTCCTTGTTGCCTCTGATGGTCAATGACGTGACACCTCTAGGTCATGCTCAAGAGAGGCTCGGCCGCGTGGGCGCCCGATTGTCTGACTGTGGTGTTGTGTTTCAACTTGATTCTTGCTCATCTGGAGTGTTTAACCTGACAGTTGGACCTCGATGGACCCTGAACTTGTGGAGCATGGTCCGTGCATCGTCACTGTGAAGTGAAGTTTGTGAAGTTTTCCAGCAGACTCTCAGCAGACACTCAGCATTTCCGCGATGCTTGTCTAGCTCGTCAGGATGACGTAATTCGTCATCGACCCCAATCCCAAATGTAAACAAATGGCTCTCTGAGATCTCCTTCAGATTACAAACGGTTTTCTGGCACATGAGGCATCAGCTATGAATATTGCAAGATCTTTTTGAGTCCAAGGCGAGGGGAGGGGCAAAAACAACCCCATGCCCCTTTTACGTAGAGCTTAACGAGAGCGTTCCATAGCTGTTTTTTAAATGTTTCTTGGCCCAGGGGAGTGGGAGATATGGGGGGGCAATATTGGGGGGTGGGTGGGTGGGTGGTCTCCCAAAAAACCCAATTATTCGTTTTATTCCCAAACTTCGTATCCTTTTTCTGGTGGTCTGTTGAGGCTGGCAGCGGCACCTCTCTGTTCTTCTTGCCAACATGAGTCCATTTACATCCTAAAATGCTGCTTGAAATACCACATGCCCCCTGCCCCCCCACACTGAGGGTTTGGCTCCATTGGACACACCCCGAGTCAGCCTTAGAAAGAGCTGTATTATACGCAGCACATGGCTGTCTTGGTCTGGTGGATCATGAATGAACCGATCGCTTGTGGTGGTTGTGGCAAGGTCCTCAAATCCGCTGACCCTGCCAACGTCAGACGCCACCAGAATGGCATGGATGGCAGCTTCCGCAATACCATGCGAATCGAAGCGGCAGAGAACGCTCGGATTTGCTCCCGTTCCACCCCTAGCCATCGCATTGCCACCGCTATCCAGGCCATCGGCCTTCTGAAAACATGTGATCGCTAGCGAGCAGTAGTTGGTAGTCAATAGCCTGGCTGAGCTCAGCACCCAAATTGACTGTTGGCATGAATTGTGATCGCTAACGAGCATCAGTCGGTACTCAATAGCCTGGCTGAGCCCAGTTCCAAAATTGACAGTGGGCATGTCACGACCTAACGAATTGAAATATACCAGTAGAGGCGCCTTGACGAGCTGATAAAAATCACCCCTCACATGCCCAATTTTGAATTTTGACTGAGATATTTTAATTTCAATGGGTTCCGGAGGCGGGTGGGTGGGTGGGTGGGTGGTAGGCCCGTGGGCTTGTTTGTTTTATGGCATGGGGTCCCTGACTTTTTTTGCCCCCCCCTCGGTCCAAGGTAAAATTTCATGTCTGGGAAAGTGCCCGATAATCACTACTGGTACATTGGTTGTAGAGAGGACTGAGATCAAGACAGCAGGTGCCTACCTCTCTGGTGCCTACAGTCCATTTTTGAGCAATTAAAGACTGAGCTTCTGGAAGGAAACAACTTGACGGAAGCTTTAACAAACGGAGATCAGGGGAGCATAGAATCTAAAATTAAAATGGTCCTTGTCTGCAGAGAATGACCGGCATCAGAACCTGGGCATCAGCGATGGGGCATCAGTGTACTTTGAGAATCACACATAAACAGACTGAACAGCAAACAACAGTGAGCCGCAGGAGGCCCCATCAGGCAACTTGTCCAGCAGGACGGTACTAGGGCCCCATCAATTTCACACTCATCAGCTGATACGGAGGTGTGTTGGGTGTGTTGACTGGAAGCGCTTGGAAGACGGTGGCCTCCAGGGTGGACTTGCCCGATGCGTATTTCACCTTGATCACCAGCTGGTAGTTTGTACCAGCCACCACCTGCATGAGATGAGGTTGACGCAGGAATGACGTTATTCGCTAAACAGTGAACACTTTAGAGATCTAAGTAGAGCACATGTACCGGTAGTTAAGATAAGAAAGCGACCATTTGTATCATCCATAGGCTGGACAGATTTTAGCAGCCGTGCAAACTGTTTCCTTTTTGCACCAATGAGGCAATACTTACGCAATATGTACACAACCAGGCTGCAAACAATCAATGGAAAATAACATTCGGTGCAACGACACTGGATAGACTTCAAAGTTTTAAGTTCAAACATGAGCCGGTCAGCCTCAGTCAACAGGTCCTAGCAGCCCAGAGCCCTCTTGCCCTGATCAGCATGGCAGTTCTTAGCCACCTCAAGCCTGCCTGCCTCACTCAAAAGGGCAGGCCATGACAGCCTAAGCTTCCTTCGTCCTAGCGTATATAGAGCCTGTAACGGTTTCAGGCACAAGTCCTATGCAGCAAATGTGATGCCCCATTGGACTGTGAAACCTTCACAAACTTCACTACCTGTTTCTGCGCCGTCTTGACCTTGGCCAGCTTCACAGGGCCATTGATTCCGAGCGGCTTCAGAAAGTCGTTCGGCTTGGCGTTCATGAGGGCCACTGCCTGCGCTGCCGCGTCCACGACATCTTGCTCGGTGACGTTCACAGGGGAGTAGCCGCCAGGAAGGCTGTTCCCCAGCAGGGAGCGGTGGTCTGCTCCCGTAGCGGCCTTGCTGCTCCCGCTCAGGCCCAGAATTTGCAGATCTTGCTCCGTGCCTTGCATGGACCGGTGGCTTACCAAAGCTGCCCTGCTGCTCCTGCTGGCCTCATGCACACCTCGGGCTGCTTCAGCAGTTTGAGCATGGTGCAGCAGCGCAAGACTGCTGAGCAGAAGGAGCTGCAGCCACAACGGCTGGAATCTGGGCGTTCCCTGCATTGTCGCACCGAAGTTCTTTGTCATTGTCGGAAGAAAGCGTGAGAAGTCCGAGATCCAGCAGAATTTAGCAGAACGTTCTTCTCTCGTTAGTTGTGCTCGACGTCACAGAAAAGAGCGAGGCAACGAAAGCTCAAAGATTCAGCTTTGAGGAAGGAATCAAGTGGCGTTGAAGGCAAAAGTGGTTTTCTGGCTACAACTCTCTGGGATCTTGACAGTTTATCGGCAAGAGTTGAGGGACTTCGAGGTCTGTACCGGCCCGGAACACGATACCCCTGCACGATACAGCTTCCTCGCGAATTCCAACCCAGGAAACAGTGCCCTGGAAAGAGTGTGCAGCAGGTGCCCACTCGATCGGAACCAAGAAAGGTGGTGCTCTACTGCTCATTAAGCGGCTAAAAATTGTTGCGCATGTGGTTTATCATCAGCTTTTCTCCACGATGTTGACAGGAGGTGACAGGGGTGTGGGCTAGGTGGTCCCGTGATTTCCGATCGTAGAAAAGAGTGTGCAGCAGGTGCCCATTACCCACCCAGCAGGTGCCACGAAAAGTGGTGCTCACACAGCGGCTGCGAAGTTGAACCGATAAAAGGCATCTTCAGCTTGTCTTCACGGTCTCAAGGAAAGTGTCGGGGGCTAGGTGAGATCGTGATTTTCGATCCAGGAAAGAGTAGGCGGCAGGTGCCAGAAAAATGGTGCTCATTCAGCGGCTGCAACTGCCGTCCCTGCATCAGGACAATCCGGCATTGTCATATTTCTCAACGTTTTTGATGTTGAGTTGTTCGTGGGCCAGGACAGACAAACAGGTGAAGAAGATTCAACTACATCAGCCAGATTTGAATTATACTTGGGAGCATATCTTATCAGCCACCATGGTAGATCCTATGTATCACTGATATCGTGCATCTTGTAGACACCCGATGAAGTTGTTCATTTGGACACGTGGACAATCCACGCACCCCTGTAATCTAGACCAGTGATCCAGTACTGCGCAGCTGCACCGACTCCGCATGAGACAGTGCGGCGTGTGGCGGAGTGGCATGACAGAAGCAAGCTAATAGTTCAGTCAGAATGGGCGGGGGGGATGTCTCATGTGCCAATGTGCACCACTTGGGTAGTTGACTTCCTTTTTTCTGGAAGGGCTGTTCCTTTTGCTTCATTCTGAAATATTTTTAGCCGTTCGCGGAGGCAAATAAAGTCTACGGTAACCAAGAGTGGCCTGTTTCGAGGTAAGGTGTTTCAGACTTTTTTATAATTCGGTTTCCCCCATGGCCTGGTCATCTTACTCATCTGCCTTTTGCATCATCCGCTGGACCTTTGCTGGTATGGACTGGGCATCGGACATCATCAGCTGGTGAGCAAGGTTGGAGGCCTGTCCACCTCCCTCGCCGAGTCGAAGCTCAGCCTCTCACACTGGCCGACAGACGTACTAGTGTGACATCACTGCACTGGGCCATGCACTTGTGCGCCAATTCTTCCCTCTCCTCTTTCCATCTGTTCCTTTCTCCATCAGCCTTACGTTTATTCCATACAGTCCATACCATACAGTCCGGCGCCCATGCGGCCGAGCCTTTGCAGCATGGCCCAGAGGTGTCATGCCATTGGCTTGATCGCTAATTATTTAGTCCCTATCCTGCATGTCAATAACATAACACCTCTGGGCCCTCCTCAAAAAGGCTCGACCGCTTGGGCGCCCAAATTCCCCGTTAGAACAAAATAAACTTAAGGTAAGAGGAACAAAGGAGAAGAGCACAAAGGAGAAAGAATACCCCCCCTCCCTATTCTGTATGTGTTCTGTATTGTAGCTAGACATTGGTAGGTCGAAAGGATTGCATCGAATTGCAACACTTCAGCACCGGTTTTCACTTTTTCCTCCCAACCGATTAGTTGGACGCCCACATGGCCGAGCCTTTTTGAGCACGCCCCAGATGTGTAACGTCATTGACGGGACCTTGAGCAGTGCATCAGCGGGTTCCCAGGGGCAGATTGGCTCCTGCCAACACAAACAAGCAACAGACTGATACGCAGTTGGCAGTGGAGCCGATTCATGGTCAGACCGTGGTTGAATATTAAAGTAAATTACTTTCCCAACCGCATGAACAGCAAATAATTTACAGCCCATGTAACAGTTGCTAAGTAGCGCGTTCAATTGTTATTATCCCTACCAGTATACCTGAGCAAGATGAGTACACTTTCTAAACCGCACCACGCGTGAAGACATATAGCGTGGCCCCAGCCTGTAAAATGCGTCATTAATCTGCCATGTTCTCACCAGATCACTGCTGATCCTGCCCATACG
Source organism: Limnomonas spitsbergensis (assembly GCA_037349105.1). NCBI lineage: Eukaryota > Viridiplantae > Chlorophyta > Chlorophyceae > Chlamydomonadales > Limnomonas > Limnomonas spitsbergensis. Next base: position 1,491,556 of record JAYJMM010000109.1, read on the forward strand.
TTGAAATCTGGCTCAATTCCGGGATGGAGGTCACACACTAACGGCCGCAAAGGGGGTAAATGGTCCAGTGGTACAACTGTGGTGGCATCCATATCCAAAAGTTGAGGGATCAAACCGCCACACGATCTTCTCTCTCCCCCTGTCTAGATTGCCGGGTTCCATGTTCCTGCCCCCTCACATATGAGGTTGGCAGGGTTGCACCATGGTCCTGGCTGTGCATGGTAGCTGGAATTGAGCCTCGCCATTCCCCACCATCCCCACGCGGCCGAGCGTTCAGCAAGGCCCAGCGGGTATGCACCGTTTCAAACTCACTCGCCCCAAGCATCTCTGACATGTTTGGACTTTGGAATTGGAAAGTGTGAACCTAGGGCACGAAACATGAGTTCCACAGCATGCTCCAGCCCGCCCTCCATGTTTGCCATTCCATCGAACGCACTTGCTATGTTGCAACAGCCACCGGCAGGGCCGCCTTGAACTGCGTCCATGACTGGAAGATCGCCTCCTTGGTGATAATATACCCTACAATGTCGTCCATGACGCTTCCCGGCAACGCTAGGATGGCCTGCCTTGCCGCCTCTGCGCAAAGTCTAAGTTTTAGGGTGTGGATCCCTGGTTTAGATATTTTGGGTGTCTTTTACAGTTGTCTATTTTAGGGTTAAGCTAGATGGGGAGGGGGCAACACCTATGCGGGCGGATAGAAATCTGAGCTTTGCCTCAGACATTGCCATTGACCCCCCCATGAGGCAAAGCTCAGATTTCCTGATCATCAAGGACCTGTAGATGTATGCCGCCGATCGATTACGATTGCAAAAAATTTGCTGACCATGCATGCAAACCCATTTCCATGCTGCACGTTACAAGCCCACGTGTCCTTGGGTATGTGTTCCACATCACATGAAGGATACCAATGAACTGGTACCATGAACCCACCCCACCACTGTGCTTCAAGACAATGGGAATCACCTGCTTTATAGCCTAGTTTAAGGTGTAGGGTCTTGGGGTTTATAGGGGGATTATGGGAATACCTTCTTGAAAGCCCAAGTCAACCACCAATTAAACGATTTTGAAGAGAACAAATAGTTTTATTGCCTTCTTTCATATCCGTTAAAAAAATACCAACTCAAGGCACATGATGTTCAAGCCGGGGTCATAGCGAAGGTTGCGTCCATGGGTCAAAACACCCTCGGGACGTGCGTGGGCAGATACTTGAATATTAGATGCAGAAAAGTCTCAAAACCCAGGCTGTGGGCTGGAGCTCTAAACACCAAAAGCTGATTTGTTCCGTATAATGACAAGTATTTTTTCTGATGAGGCTAGGCCAGAGCAGATGAACAAAGAACAGGTCGAAAAACTGATAATTACACAGGCATCACTAACAGTCCATGGCCAAATAGTTAGTTTTATAGTTTATCTGTAAAACTTGTGCCTTCGGCGCAGCTCCCGAGTAACGTGTGTGCCCTGAATGTTGACATGTACATGGCTGTGTGTGTATATTGTGGTGGCAGCCAATGTTGTCTCTAAAGCTTGCATAGCCAGCTTACCTGCACCACAGATTGTTGCTGCTCACCCCCCTCAATATTGGCATTGAACGGCATGTGGGGAGTTTGCGCCCTTCCTGCTCTGGCCTGCAATGCAGAGGGGTGAGGAAGGGGCAGGCAGGTCATTGGCTGGGCACAAAAGGTTTCAGAGTTGGTCGAATGAAGAAAGAAATGACCGAATGAAGAGGGTAGCAGGCTGACGCCATGAGTGAACCATGGGAATATCAGATTTCCAAGTCACATCAGTGGACCCCAGGTCACAGCTACATGCACAAAACAGATCCAAGATCTCCCCTCCACATATACCGGTAGATCTGAATCTATCTTGTCCACCCCATGCATCATGTTCATTTTGATCCATTTCTCGAATTTCCTAAATGCTACATCAGGTTTGGCATCTATAAGCCAACTTGGGCACCGTACGTGGATGAAGGAGTGGTCACAGCCTGGCCGAAGCATGGGACCGGGTCACATCATGTTATAAATACCGTACTGCCACGAGGTTTTGGTGCTTCGATGCCTTTGGGGGTTCTTTTGGGGGCCTTCTATTATATTTTGGGGGTTCGCTTTGGGGGTTCGCTGAATCCTTCAATATATTCCGGTGATATGACTTTGGGGGTTGATTTTCACAACATGCTTGGAGACGCGAGGGACGGCCCTGCCTAGAGCTGGAGCTGTAGGCAGCGGGTTGCGAGCTAGTTCTGCCGCTCGAGCCGCTCGAGCCGCGCGTCGATCATCCTGTTGTTGTCGAACTTCGGAGACAAGTCTAATAGTCTGATCAACTACGCTAGGTTCTCCAACTTCTACCCTCCTAACTCCAAAGAAGCTCAACGTCCTCTGTTTCTTCCGGCTATCGGATGTTGTTGCTGTACCGTACGCTGGGGGTGGTCGCGGAGGAGGGGTGGTGCCCTCCGTAGTGAAGAGCCCATTTTTTAGACGGCGCAGGAGAGTGCCGGCAGTTTGTCACTGAAACGCCACACTTGGGTTGAAAATGCGTGGTGATTTGAATTTGGGGGTTCGCGCGGACCCCTAATATCGAAGGTGCTACTATTGGGGGTTGCTTCCCCCAATGTCGAATCACCAAAACCTCGTGGCAGTACGGTAAATAGATGCGCAAACAAGTGCGTGAATGAAGGAAGCCACACATCTTCGCCAAAGCATGTTCACGTATCCAAAACACATCATGGATTCATGGGCACGCACCCAGGCCCTTACTTGCAGTCTGTTAGTCTGCGTTTGCAAAACACTTGAGCTCCTTTTTTTGCGCCCAGCTTAGACCCTGAGTACCGTGACAACTCAATACCGGTTTCATACAATTTAACTCAATCCTATGACCTGTATATATCAGAGGCCCATATAGAGAGTCATCAGAGCACCAATACGCTTGGTTTTATTTTATTAAGGCCCTCCCTCAGAGGGCTCAAGAAAGATAGTGTCTCAATATACATTTGTTTTGCCCAACCACTAAAGAATAATATGCTCTCCTACGATGCTTAATAAGCAAAGGCAAATCCCCGTGGGGCTGATTAGGCCAATGTGTTATCCTAGGGGTCGGTGCAGGAAGGCTTTTCAAATCTACAGAATTAAGCCTGATACAGTTATCTCGCCTATCTCTTCCCGAGAGGCTAGCAGGAGCAGTTAATAAGGCCCAGGCCACAAACCTGGTCCCTCGTAGAATGCAAGATTTGGATTATGCGGCTCGATGTTGTTACACTTCTGGTGCGTCATCGCAGTGACATCCTCCCATGGTGTTCCTCGAATGAATCAGTAGATCTGGCCTAGGGGTTCCATGACCACCACATAAAACCTCAGCTGCTCTAGTTTAGCAAACCCTAAACCCTGAACCCCCCTTTTGCACACACCTTCATCTCAGACATGGCCTCTTTAAGGTTCGCCAGAGCGGCGTCGCCGCTGCCGATGCAGACGCCCGAATCAGGCTGCTGGCCTGCCTCAATCAGCACCTGGGAAGTAAGCAGCGCATGATGGAAGAGGGCGTACTGAACATTCCTTTGCTTGCTTTGCCTCACACTTCGATTTTCTTGGGGATGAAAGGCACCGGAACAGCAAACATGTAATTTATCGATCAGCGAGGCCGATTTCGGAAATCGGAATTCAAGAGTTTTGGCCGAATTGGGCCCTGAGGACAGCGTTGAAAACAAACAAATGAATTCATACCTGAGGGGCGGCTATTTAAATCCAAGCAACCACATTTGCAATCCTGTTGCCCTCATCTGCTGGCTGCCTCCCCAATGCATTGCCGCAACAATGCTTCACAGCGGCCATACCGCTGGACGAGCAGCGTCTTTAATGCAACAACCGTACTACAACGCTTATTTAGTGTGCACTGAACACAGCGATTCTTTGTGATATCCAGGCAACATTTGATAAACCTTGCTTGAACTGAAATTCTGTCACTGCCCAACGCGGGCAGAATTTTTGCGTGTTTCATGATTTTGTACGGTGCTTGATCGAAAAGTATTATCTTCTTGGTGCCGGAAAAATGCAGTGCAAGTTGTAACATGCAAAGACACAATTGTGCAATTTGGGGGGCTCAGATCGGCAATAATCTCCGAGATAGAATCAGTTTGAGACTACAGTATCATCACTGCCCGTTTATAAAGAGTTGGGTTAAAACGTCTGTCAGAAAAGTCGTTGCTTTAAACTGCGGTCATTCTTCTTCTCAAGCTTACACAAGCAGTTCACAGTTCGGTAGAGGGTCCTTCCCTCAGAAAGTGTAACCAGTGTCGGGGGGGCGGATTCGGAGCAGAAACAAAAGTGCTAGCACTGAACCGCAGACGACTCGCAAGTCTTCAGAGGGGACTGACTGACGGTTTGGAGTGGAGTGAAAAGCCCCAAAGCCGCAGGCCAAGGGGTGCTCCAGGAGTCCAGGTTAACGAGGAGCATCAGCAGCTAAAGCGGAGGCAAGGGTGGGTGGGATCAAAGGTTACAGGAACTTCAAGCTCAGATGTAAGAGGAACAACTTTTCCGACTAAAGGTCTTTCATGAGCTTAGCTCCTTTACGCTCCCATTTAGGGGTCCAAGGCTTCGATCGAGCATTTCCACTCTTTTAGCCCCCCAAAACCTTCAGGTTTGTGCATTACTATGCTCTAACCTTGCTCATCTATCTTAACATAAGAAAGAAAAATAAAGCCTTGAGGGGTCAAGATAAACCATGACCACAACGCCGCCGCCAGGTGTTAGGAATAAACCGTATAAGAAGTGTACCATTTAGTGTACCGTATTGTCGATGTGCGTTGCTTTCCCTCCCTTCATACTTAACATTGCTTAGGTCTCGTGAGAACCGGTGCATTTAAACACTACTTCTCGATTGTTGGAGCCAGTTCTCGGTCGGAAATCGAGGGTTTCAGCTTAACTTGTAACCGAGAGCAGCATGAATAGATTCAAGGGAGGGTAATTTAAATATTCGGTATGTGTCTTTTAAATCAGACGTATTAATATGAAATAATACACCACTTAATTAAACGCATTAATATGAAATAGTACACCCCAAAGCGGTACACCACATACTTGAGTCCGTATGTAATACCTGGGTACACGGCGGCACCATCTCGTCGCCCTGCAGCATCATGTACTCGTTGTCGCTGACGGCCTCCACCTAGACGGTGCGGCAGGAGTGAGGGGAGTGCATCACACTGCCACATGCCACTGGTCAGTCAACATTTGCAACACTTCCATGCTAGCCAACGTTTGCGCGCGCTCTGCCTAGTCCTTCTCGTGGGGCCCTCCTTGGTGTGTCATTGCTGCAACAGGGGATGTCCTATTTGAAAGGTGTCTTGTCAACTAACAGCTTCGGGGGGGGGGGGGGCGGAGTGGTACAGAGCCAACATTGGGTGTGTATGAACACACCACACTATGTCCTGGTTTCAAAACATAAGTATGGAAACAGCCCTGTCCAGAACATCACAAACATCAATAACCGTATCAGTACACCCCAGTCGTTGGTCTGTCTAGCCCCGCCAACCTGGCCAGGCGGTGACAGTCTGACAGTGCGCACGACGTCCTCGTCCTTGCCATAAATTCCTAGCTCACCCTAGTGAAGGCAACTTCTCCGACACAAACGGGTCATTATCCAGGCAAAGCGCTACGCAGGCATGCATAACAATAAATCACTGATGCTGTCCATATGCCCGCACAATTCTGGGACAGAAGCAAGGGAGACCATCATGTTCAGCCCTGTGCCGAATACGGTCCTTAGGGTGGCTGAATTACGTGGCTGAGTTTCAGTCACCGTAAGGTCAAGGCAGATTCAGCTACTTTTACCAGCAAGGGACCGCAAGTACTCACACAATTTCTGAATTATGGCGCAATCGCACAGCATTGAATTAATCTTGTTACACTGCTCCGTCGCACGACATGACCGCCCCCTATCCCCATGCTTGACCCCCCCCCCCCCCCCCCGAATTATCTGGAGCTAGGCAGCTGTAGTGCGTGTTTCTTTAGGTGCCTAACAAAATACCCAGGTCGTCCAACACACGTCCAGCATTGACCAGAGCCTTCCTTGTAACGCATCAGATACCAGCAACTCTTTCCAACACATCACCCACACACTCTGACACGACCCAATGGTAACGGCGCGGATGTGGCTTCGGCCCAAACCTTATTACCTCATGGCCAATCCTGCATGGCCAATCCTGCATGGCCAATCCTGCATGGCCAATAATGTGCATGACACACAGCGATGCTGTTCCTGAGCTACACAACCATATTGCCCCCCCCCCCCCCCCAACACAGCAAGCCCACATACATTTTTACATTGCCACAATCAAGCCGACCTGCCCCCCCCCCTCCACCCAACAAGGCTACAACGCATGAATGCCGCCATCCTACATTCCTACGTGTATCACCTCGTACCCCCGCATGCGGCCCTGTCTTTTTTATTATGGCTATGAGGGTGAGGGTATGAATACTCAATGTCACGCCTTCAGATTTTTTTCAGGGTCTGGGTGGGGATGTTAAGCAAAATCAGGGTTTAGGGTCAGTTGAAAAGCGCGCGGGCCCTTTGTTGCAAGCCAATTAGGCACTTGGTGCTCCTCACCGGTAAAGTGCTATTTATATATTCTCAACAAGACCTTCGCACAAGTGGCCTCTGTCCCCTCAGGAAGGGGAAGGTGCCTCATCCCACCCCTACATTTTGGAGCAGGGCGGTTCTAAACCCTCGCACATAATTTGGGTCCCAGGCGGTACAGGCTCAAAGCACCCTTACCGTCTGGGACCGCGCTTTTTCAAGCGGTCCATTTGGGTCAAAAAGTTACGCTACTCAATAATAAGTGAGGGCGTTCGGGGGTTGGATGAGTTAGCATCCTTGCATCTCAACCTGACGTGGTGAAGTGAGATGGTGTTAAACTCACACGCGATGGCGACTGACACAATGTCTCCTCAGCCTCAAAGCAGGTACTAGTTCCATAACGGTGCAATTGCTGCAATCTTCTAGCTATTCTAGCCTACGTTCGCCAGCTTAATGAAATATTGCCAGCCCTCACACCAAATAATGCTTATTCTCTTATCCCTCGGACACAACCCATCATCCCCAGGCAACATATTTTAGGAAAAGCTGTTTCAATCAACAGTTTCAATCAACAGTTGAATGGCTTTGATGATCCTCACGGGGCGATAGATGGCTGCACATGAGGTCACTGGCCGCACCTCTGTGTGGGAAGCCTCGGACTCGAGGGGCTTCTTGAAATTCTTGTCCTTCTTGACCTTCTTAGCCTTCTTGAACTTCTTGGCCTTCTTGACTTTCTTGGGCTTGAATTTGAGGATCTCTTTAGTTTTCCAGCCAGGCTGCCGCATCACACCGAAAGGAGCAGTTGCGTCTTCGGGCGAGTCCGCCAACAGTGCAATCTTCAACGGAGCAAGGGGAGAGTCCACAGGGCCTCCGACAGCTTCTGCCGCAGCATTCACCCTGGCTGCAGTCTCTGTCGACGCGGCAGCAGCAATGGCTGCCCCTGCTGCTGCCTTACTCTGCTCCCCGACCTGCTGCTCCTCTTCCGTTGCCGCTCCTGATCGAACTGCAGCACCTCCAGCGGTTGCTGCTGGGCGGGCACCTGCCTCGCATCTTCATCCTTCGCTGCCTTCGCTGCCAATAAGGTCATCCTTCGCTGCCTTCGCTGCCTTCGCAGCCAATAAGGTCAAAATCTGTCAGATACAAGTGCCTCAAACGGAGTCCCTGCTGCACTTGAAACTGGATCCGTGGCACTCCCCCATGTTAGTGTTCAGGATACTAAGTTTTCGTTTCCTTGGCCTGCAAAAGTGTGTAGTACCGGGACCTGTAGGTTACAAAAAGGCCTGTGACGGCTGAAATCACATTTGCAGCTGGGGTTTGCTGTCGGGTTACAGCCGGGTTTTGCCTCCAGGGTTTGCAAACCGGGGCCGGGGTTTGCATCTGGGGATTGCCTCCGGGTCTCAGAACGGGCGCACCTGGGGTTTGCATCTGGGGATTGCCTCCGGGGCCGGGGTTTGCATCTGGGGTTTGCATCGGGGTCTCAGAAGGGGTGCACCTGGGGTTTGCATTTGGGATTTGCAGCCGGGGTACAGCCAGGGTGCATGGCCTGTGCGACCCTCGCTTGGCACCATGCCCATCCAAATTGCATGGGGGTTGATAAGCGCCGAGCCTCGAGCCTCACCTGGCTGGTCCGCAAATCCTCCTCGAGCTGCAACACTTTTGCCTCCATCTCGGCAATGTGCTCACGTTGCTCCGCTTGCAGCTTCTCCGCCTGCTCCTTGTATTGCTGGAAGTTAGCGTCGCCGGGGTCGTCGTTGACCCTGGGTCTGTTTTTTATGTTACGGGTACGCGAGGCAAACCTTTGTGGGGGGCACGACAGGGGGGGGGGGCGCATGTGTGTGGGTGGGGTGGGGTGAAGAAGCATGCGGGGTGAGGGGTGTGCGTGTGTGTGTGGGGGGGGGTGTGTGAAGAAGCGAGCAGGGTGGCACCGTGGGCCAGTACACCATTGTTTCTTTTAGTGTGTGCCTGACCACCATTGGAGGGCCGCCGGGCGGCCACCTTTGGGCCGATTGACACCAAACCTTGACCGGCCTACGGCCGGTGGTCCAAGCTGCAGGCTTGCTGCAGCACCCCCTAACGGCCGTGGACCGTGTTGTAGCTGATTTGTAGCTGAAGAGTCCTAAAGCGTGCTAAAATAAAGACTGCAGTGCACAATTCCAGAATAACATACATTACATCGTCGATGGCTTCGAGAGAGGGGGGACGTGTGTGCCCACTCATGTGGAAACTACGCGTTTAACCCCAGCGGTGCATGCAAGCAGCTTTCGCAAGCCATACGACTTCCACCCGAGTGGGGATTCCATACTTCAACCCGGGTGAAAGTTTAGCGCTACACCCAGGTGTGGGTTCCACACTTGCAACCTGGTGGGAGGGGGGTCACACTTTCACCTTGGTGGGGGGTCCACACTTCCAATCTGGCTGGGGTTTCACATAACCCCGGTGGGGTTTAGGTTTCCACACCTCTACCCAGGTGGGGATAACCACACTTCCAACCTGGTCGGGGTCAACACTTCCACCTAGTGGGAATTCCACACTTCCAATCTGATGAGGATTTCACACTTCCATCCTGGTGTGGGGTTCTACAGGCCAGGATGGATGTTGGAGGCATTCAAGAAACCAGGCAAAGGACCAATTCTCGACCCCCCCCCCCTCAGCTGATCAAGACCACAGTACCGTACATTACCCCAGCAGATAATAATAATAAAAAATGGCTGCGGAAATTTTAAATGCAACAGATCTTGCACATCTTTGAATTATTGTGTGAATGTGTTCATGAGCAATAGCCAAGACGTAAACAATGTCATCATGACCGGTATATGGCGTGGTTTGGTCCTGTTTTTTTACAAGGATGTCTGCGTAACGGCTTTCTGAGATTTGGCCATTGATGAAGCGCATGGACTGCTGCCATCCCTACCAGTTCTGTGCCGATTACAGTCCTTACAGGGGCTGAATTCCGTAGCCGAGTTTCAATCACCATAATTACAAGGGAAATGCGGCTGCAACCGGCAAGGGACCGTAATAACTTACAATTTTCTGGATTACGGTGATTGCACAGCACTGACCCCTACGAATTCATTAAAGAGAGGCTGCTTGAAAAGAAAGATGAAGCAGACAAATCACGGGGACACATCACGGGGACACATCACGGGGACACATCACGGGGACACATCACGGGGACACATCATGGGGACACATCACGGGGACACATCACGGGGACATATCACGGGGACACATCACGGGGACACATCACGGGGACACATCACGGGGACACATCACGGGGACACATCACGGGGACACATCACGGGGACACATCACGGGGACACATCACGGGGACACATCACGGGGACACATCACGGGGACACATCACGGGGACACATCACGGGGACACATCACGGGGACACATCACGGGGACACATCACGGGGACACATCACGGGGACACATCACGGGGACACATCACGGGGACACATCACGGGGACACATCACGGGGACACATCACGGGGACACATCACGGGGACACATCACGGGGACACATCACGGGGACACATCACGGGGACACATCACGGGGACACATCACGGGGACACATCACGGGGACACATCACGGGGACACATCACGGGGACACATCACGGGGACACATCACGGGGACACATCACGGGGACACATCACGGGGACACATCACGGGGACACATCACGGGGACACATCACGGGGACACATCACGGGGACACATCACGGGGACACATCACGGGGACACATCACGGGGACACATCACGGGGACACATCACGGGGACGGACACATCACGGGGACACATCACGGGGACGGACACATCACGGGGACACATCACGGGGACACATCACGGGGACACATCACGGGGACACATCACGGGGACACATCACGGGGACACATCACGGGGGCACATCACGGGGACACATCACGGGGACACATCACGGGGACACATCACGGGGACACATCACGGGGACACATCACGGGGACACATCACGGGGACACATCACGGGGACACATCACGGGGACACATCACGGGGACACATCACGGGGACACATCACGGGGACACATCACGGGGACACATCACGGGGACACATCACGGGGACACATCACGGGGACACATCACGGGGACACATCACGGGGACACATCACGGGGACACATCACGGGGACACATCGCGGGGACACATCGCGGGGACACATCACGGGGACACATCACGGGGACACATCACGGGGACACATCACGGGGACACATCACGGGGACACATCACGGGGACACATCACGGGGACACATCACAGGAACACATCACGGGGACACATCACGGGGACATATCACGGGGACACATCACGGGGACACATCACGGGGACACATCACGGGGACACATCACGGGGACACATCACGGGGACACATCACGGGGACACATCACGGGGACACATCACGGGGACACATCACGGGGACACATCACGGGGACACATCACGGGGACACATCACGGGGACACATCACGGGGACACATCACGGGGACACATCACGGGGACACATCACGGGGACACATCACGGGGACACATCACGGGGACACATCACGGGGACACATCACGGGGACACATCACGGGGACACATCACGGGGACACATCACGGGGACACATCACGGGGACACATCACGGGGACACATCACGGGAACACATCACGGGGACACATCACGGGGACATATCACGGGGACACATCACGGGGACACATCACGGGGACACATCACGGGGACACATCACGGGGACACATCACGGGGACACATCACGGGGACACATCACGGGGACACATCGCGGGGACACATCACGGGGACACATCACGGGGACACATCACGGGGACACATCACGGGGACACATCACGGGGACACATCACGGGGACACATCACGGGGACACATCACGGGGACACATCACGGGGACACATCACGGGGACACATCACGGGGACACATCACGGGGACACATCACGGGGACACATCACGGGGACACATCACGGGGACACATCGCGGGGACACATCGCGGGGACACATCACGGGGACACATCACGGGGACACATCACGGGGACACATCACGGGGACACATCACGGGGACACATCACGGGGACACATCACGGGGACACATCACGGGGACACATCACGGGGACACATCACGGGGACACATCACGGGGACACATCACGGGGACACATCACGGGAACACATCACGGGGACACATCACGGGGACATATCACGGGGACACATCACGGGGACACATCAGGGGGACACATCACGGGGACACATCACGGGGACACATCACGGGGACACATCACGGGGACACATCACGGGGACACATCACGGGGACACATCACGGGGACACATCACGGGGACACATCACGGGGACACATCACGTGGACACATCACGGGGACACATCACGGGGACACATCACGGGGACACATCACGGGGACACATCACGGGGACACATCACGGGGACACATCACGGGGACACATCACGGGGACACATCACGGGGACACATCACGGGGACACATCACGGGGACACATCACGGGGACACATCACGGGGACACATCACGGGGACACATCATGGGGACACATCACGGGGACACATCACGGGGACACATCACGGGGACACATCACGGGGACACATCACGGGGACACATCACGGGGACACATCACGGGGACACATCACGGGGACACATCACGGGGACACATCACGGGGACACATCACGGGGACGGACACATCACGGGGACACATCACGGGGACGGACACATCACGGGGACACATCACGGGGACACATCACGGGGACGGACACATCACGGGGACACATCACGGGGACACATCACGGGGACACATCACGGGGACACATCACGGGGGCACATCACGGGGACACATCACGGGGACACATCACGGGGACACATCACGGGGACACATCACGGGGACACATCACGGGGACACATCACGGGGACACATCACGGGGACACATCACGGGGACACATCACGGGGACACATCACGGGGACACATCACGGGGACACATCACGGGGACACATCACGGGGACACATCACGGGGACACATCACGGGGACACATCACGGGGACACATCACGGGGACACATCACGGGGACACATCACGGGGACACATCGCGGGGACACATCACGGGGACACATCACGGGGACACATCACGGGGACACATCACGGGGACACATCACGGGGACACATCACGGGGACACATCACGGGGACACATCACGGGGACACATCACGGGAACACATCACGGGGACACATCACGGGGACATATCACGGGGACACATCACGGGGACACATCACGGGGACACATCACGGGGACACATCACGGGGACACATCACGGGGACACATCACGGGGACACATCACGGGGACACATCACGGGGACGGACACATCACGGGGACACATCACGGGGACGGACACATCACGGGGACACATCACGGGGACACATCACGGGGACACATCACGGGGACACATCACGGGGACACATCACGGGGACACATCACGGGGACACATCACGGGGGCACATCACGGGGACACATCACGGGGACACATCACGGGGACACATCACGGGGACACATCACGGGGACACATCACGGGGACACATCACGGGGACACATCACGGGGACACATCACGGGGACACATCACGGGGACACATCACGGGGACACATCACGGGGACACATCACGGGGACACATCACGGGGACACATCACGGGGACACATCACGGGGACACATCACGGGGACACATCACGGGGACACATCACGGGGACACATCACGGGGACACATCACGGGGACACATCGCGGGGACACATCGCGGGGACACATCACGGGGACACATCACGGGGACACATCACGGGGACACATCACGGGGACACATCACGGGGACACATCACGGGGACACATCACGGGAACATATCACGGGGACACATCACGGGGACATATCACGGGGACACATCACGGGGACACATCACGGGGACACATCACGGGGACACATCACGGGGACACATCACGGGGACACATCACGGGGACACATCACGGGGACACATCACGGGGACACATCACGGGGACACATCACGGGGACACATCACGGGGACACATCACGGGGACACATCACGGGGACACATCACGGGGACACATCACGGGGACACATCACGGGGACACATCACGGGGACGGACACATCACGGGGACACATCACGGGGACGGACACATCACGGGGACACATCACGGGGACACATCACGGGGACACATCACGGGGACACATCACGGGGACACATCACGGGGACACATCACGGGGACACATCACGGGGACACATCACGGGGACACATCACGGGGACACATCACGGGGACACATCACGGGGACACATCACGGGGACACATCACGGGGACACATCACGGGGACACATCGCGGGGACACATCGCGGGGACACATCACGGGGACACATCACGGGGACACATCACGGGGACACATCACGGGGACACATCACGGGGACACATCATGGGGACACATCACGGGGACACATCACGGGGACACATCACGGGGACACATCACGGGGACACATCACGGGGACACATCACGGGGACACATCACGGGAACACATCACGGGGACACATCACGGGGACATATCACGGGGACATATCACGGGGACACATCAGGGGGACACATCACGGGGACACATCACGGGGACACATCACGGTAATCACGGGGACACATCACGGGGACACATCACGGGGACACATCACGGGGACACATCACGGGGACACATCACGGGGACACATCACGGGGACACATCACGTGGACACATCACGGGGAGACATCACGGGGACACATCACGGGGACACATCACGGGGACACATCACGGGGACACATCACGGGGACACATCACGGGGACACATCACGGGGACACATCACGGGGACACATCACGGGGACACATCACGGGGACACATCACGGGGACACATCACGGGGACACATCACGGGGACACATCACGGGGACACATCACGGGGACACATCACGGGGACACATCACGGGGACACATCACGGGGACACATCACGGGGACACATCACGGGGACACATCACGGGGACACATCACGGGGACACATCACGGGGACACATCACGGGGACACATCACGGGGACACATCATGGGGACACATCACGGGGACACATCACGGGGACACATCACGGGGACGGACACATCACGGGGACACATCACGGGGACACATCACGGGGACGGACACATCACGGGGACACATCACGGGGACACATCACGGGGACGGACACATCACGGGGACACATCACGGGGGCACATCACGGGGACACATCACGGGGACACATCACGGGGACACATCACGGGGACACATCACGGGGACACATCACGGGGACACATCACGGGGACACATCACGGGGACACATCACGGGGACACATCACGGGGACACATCACGGGGACACATCACGGGGACACATCACGGGGACACATCACGGGGACACATCACGGGGACACATCACGGGGACACATCACGGGGACACATCACGGGGACACATCACGGGGACACATCACGGGGACACATCGCGGGGACACATCACGGGGACACATCACGGGGACACATCACGGGGACACATCACGGGGACACATCACGGGGACACATCACGGGGACACATCACGGGGACACATCACGGGGACACATCACGGGAACACATCACGGGGACACATCACGGGGACATATCACGGGGACACATCACGGGGACACATCACGGGGACACATCACGGGGACACATCACGGGGACACATCACGGGGACACATCACGGGGACACATCACGGGGACACATCACGGGGACACATCACGGGGACACATCACGGGGACACATCACGGGGACACATCACGGGGACACATCACGGGGACACATCACGGGGACACATCACGGGGACACATCACGGGGACACATCACGGGGACACATCACGGGGACACATCACGGGGACACATCACGGGGACACATCACGGGGACACATCACGGGGACACATCACGGGGACACATCACGGGGACACATCACGGGGACACATCACGGGGACACATCACGGGGACACATCACGGGGACACATCACGGGGACACATCACGGGGACACATCACGGGGACACATCACGGGGACACATCACGGGGACACATCACGGGGACACATCACGGGGACACATCACGGGGACACATCACGGGGACACATCACGGGGACACATCACGGGGACACATCACGGGGACTCATCACGGGGACACATCACGGGGACACATCACGGGGACACATCACGGGGACACATCACGGGGACACATCACGGGGACACATCACGGGGACACATCACGGGGACACATCACGGGGACACATCACGGGGACACATCACGGGGACACATCACGGGGACACATCACGGGGACACATCACGGGGACACATCACGGGGACACATCACGGGGACACATCACGGGGACACATCACGGGGACACATCACGGGGACACATCACGGGGACACATCACGGGGACACATCACGGGGACACATCACGGGGACACATCACGGGGACACATCACGGGGACACATCACGGGGACACATCACGGGGACACATCACGGGGACACATCACGGGGACACATCACGGGGACACATCACGGGGACACATCACGGGGACACATCACGGGGACACATCACGGGGACACATCACGGGGACACATCACGGGGACACATCACGGGGACACATCACGGGGACACATCACGGGGACACATCACGGGGACACATCACGGGGACACATCACGGGGACACATCACGGGGACACATCACGGGGACACATCACGGGGACACATCACGGGGACACATCACGGGGACACATCATGGGGACACATCACGGGGACACATCACGGGGACACATCACGGGGACACATCACGGGGACACATCACGGGGACACATCACGGGGACACATCACGGGGACACATCACGGGGACACATCACGGGGACACATCACGGGGACACATCACGGGGACACATCACGGGGACACATCACGGGGACTCATCACGGGGACACATCACGGGGACACATCACGGGGACACATCACGGGGACACATCACGGGGACACATCACGGGGACACATCACGGGGACACATCACGGGGACACATCACGGGGACACATCACGGGGACACATCACGGGGACACATCACGGGGACACATCACGGGGACACATCACGGGGACACATCACGGGGACACATCACGGGGACACATCACGGGGACACATCACGGGGACACATCACGGGGACACATCACGGGGACACATCACGGGGACACATCACGGGGACACATCACGGGGACACATCACGGGGACACATCACGGGGACACATCACGGGGACACATCACGGGGACACATCACGGGGACACATCACGGGGACACATCACGGGGACACATCACGGGGACACATCACGGGGACACATCACGGGGACACATCGCGGGGACACATCACGGGGACACATCGCGGGGACACATCACGGGGACACATCGCGGGGACACATCACGGGGACACATCACGGGGACACATCACGGGGACACATCACGGGGACACATCACGGGGACACATCACGGGGACACATCACGGGGACACATCACGGGGACACATCACGGGGACACATCACGGGGACACATCACGGGGACACATCACGGGGACACATCACGGGGACACATCACGGGGACACATCACGGGGACACATCACGGGGACACATCACGGGGACACATCACGGGGACACATCACGGGGACACATCACGGGGACACATCACGGGGACACATCACGGGGACACATCACGGGGACACATCACGGGGACACATCACGGGGACACATCACGGGGACACATCACGGGGACACATCACGGGGACACATCACGGGGACACATCACGGGGACACATCACGGGGACACATCACGGGGACACATCACGGGGACACATCACGGGGACACATCACGGGGACACATCACAGGGACACATCACGGGGACTCATCACGGGGACACATCACGGGGACACATCACGGGGACACATCACGGGGACACATCACGGGGACACATCACGGGGACACATCACGGGGACACATCACGGGGACACATCACGGGGACACATCACGGGGACACATCACGGGGACACATCACGGGGACACATCACGGGGACACATCACGGGGACACATCACGGGGACACATCACGGGGACACATCACGGGGACACATCACGGGGACACATCACGGGGACACATCACGGGGACACATCACGGGGACACATCACGGGGACACATCACGGGGACTCATCACGGGGACACATCACGGGGACACATCACGGGGACACATCACGGGGACACATCACGGGGACACATCACGGGGACACATCACGGGGACACATCACGGGGACACATCACGGGGACACATCACGGGGACACATCACGGGGACACATCACGGGGACACATCACGGGGACACATCACGGGGACACATCACGGGGACACATCACGGGGACACATCACGGGGACACATCACGGGGACACATCACGGGGACACATCACGGGGACACATCACGGGGACACATCACGGGGACACATCACGGGGACACATCACGGGGACACATCACGGGGACACATCACGGGGACACATCACGGGGACACATCACGGGGACACATCACGGGGACACATCACGGGGACTCATCACGGGGACACATCACGGGGACACATCACGGGGACACATCACGGGGACACATCACGGGGACACATCACGGGGACACATCACGGGGACACATCACGGGGACACATCACGGGGACACATCACGGGGATACTACATCGCGGGGACACATCACGGGGACACATCACGGGGACACATCACGGGGACACATCACGGGGACACATCACGGGGACACATCACGGGGACACATCACGGGGACACATCACGGGGACACATCACGGGGACACATCACGGGGGCACATCACGGGGACACATCACGGGGACACATCACGGGGACACATCACGGGGACACATCACGGGGACACATCACGGGGACTCATCACGGGGACACATCACGGGGACACATCACGGGGACACATCACGGGGACACATCACGGGGACACATCACGGGGACACATCACGGGGACACATCACGGGGACACATCACGGGGACACATCACGGGGACACATCACGGGGACACATCACGGGGACACATCACGGGGACACATCACGGGGACACATCACGGGGACACATCACGGGGACACATCACGGGGACACATCACGGGGACACATCACGGGGACACATCACGGGGACACATCACGGGGACACATCACGGGGACACATCACGGGGACACATCACGGGGACACATCACGGGGACACATCACGGGGACACATCATGGGGACACATCACGGGGACACATCACGGGGACACATCACGGGGACACATCACGGGGACACATCACGGGGACACATCACGGGGACACATCACGGGGACACATCACGGGGACACATCACGGGGACACATCACGGGGACACATCACGGGGACACATCACGGGGACACATCACGGGGACACATCACGGGGACACATCACGGGGACACATCACGGGGACATATGCATTCCATTACAGTTTTCATAATGCAACTGTGCACATTATTTCCAAGATACAATCACCATTTCAAGCTCCATGTTAGGGTTGCTGCCTCCTGGAGTCCCGGAACTTAAGCATGGTCGCATGTCGTGGCACAGGCACGCCCACCCCATGTAATATCCTGCCCCATGCAAGCGCCCGCCCCATGCAACATCCTGCCCCATGCAAGCGCCCGCCCCATGCAACATCCCGTCGCACCTGGTCCATCACGTCCTTTTATCCTTGTCAACCTGGAAGCAAGGAGAGACGATGCACCAGCTCAGTTTCGGGTCAGAAAAAATATTCAAGTGTCGGGAGACACCCCGCATTTGTTTTTTCGTTCGAAATTACGTCGTTGTCAGACACGCAAAAACTAGCGTTGTTTTGGTTAGTGTACGGTTCTCACGGTGCCTAAATTACGTACTTAGCTGAGCTACAGCCAGTGTAATCTGCAGGCCGGTAAAGTCAGCCACAATAGCCGGTAAAGGACCCAAATCACTGTCAGGAATTCTGAACTGCGGCGTAATTGCACAGCATAGGTGGACACGCTTTGATTATCGCTTTCAAAAACCTGGTACTCCCGAGACACCACACAAGCAACCATGCCTGGCCCTGCAGGCAGCAGATGCAGAGGAAGAAAGAAGGAATGCAAACATATTGCGCGTAGTGAGTGCACGCCTGTTGTTGTTGAATTGTTAGCGCATGCAACCACCCTTGGCCTTTTTTTAAAAGGGCGAGGAAGATGACCTGTAAGAACGCAAAAGAGGTGAGCTGAAAAGCTAAATCTGGAGGCAAGCCAGAGGAAAACCAAATATGTTAGACTAGACCAAGTGTAGCGCTGGTCACTTCAGTATTTGCACATCCTTCACTGAATGAATGAATGACTTGTATGCCTGGTTTTTCTTTGTATGCGTCAACTGAGGGAAGGCAACTACTGCCCCGGCCAATAGGCTATATTACAAGCAGGCAGGTTCAGCAGTGCTGTGCAATTGCACCGTATTTTAGAAATCGTTTAAGAACTTACAGTCCGTTGCTAGTAGGAGTTGCTGAATTTGCCTTGAAATTACGGTGAATGAAACTAAGCCACATGATTCAGCCACTATGAGGAACATGATCGACACAGCACTGATTGTCAGTGAGCAATTCCATGAATGCACCACATGATGCTTTTAGGCCCCTGGGTGACGATGTGCCTGCCTGGTGAGGAGGAATTACTTTCCCCAGGGATGGACCTCAAGGCCCCAGCACCTGCCCAGCTCCACCATGAGGAGGGGTTGAGGCAAGAGGAAGGGAGCGTTGAGGGGTGGGTGACCCCGTGGTCGCAGCATCCCCCTGCAAATGAACTATGCCAGAGCAAAGGGGGCATGCTCTGCAATGTTAAGGACGAATGGTGTCGTAAGTTTGCCTTCAGGGGCTGCTATTCTATAAAGTGCAAGCGTCAAACTTCATTGTTTTAAAAGTGCCCGTACCACTATGAGACGGCCTGGGGGGAGCCATCGTAGTAACCATGGTAACCAGGCAGCCTAGTAAGCTTTACCATGGGCTACCAGGGCCTAGTAAGCTATACCATGGTCGCTTTTTCCCTACCGTGATACGAGGCGAGCTACCATGGTACCGCGACCTTGGCATTGAACTTGGTATGCATCACCGGATCACGATTCAGCGGCGATGACATCGGTTGGGAGATTTGTATTTTGTATGCTACACCTGTTCCAGGCTGAGGGACATGAGTGCTTCAGCATAGTCCTAAAGAACTGTGCTTACTTAAATGGTATACGGTGTTCAATGTGGAAGTTTACCTGGCTGTTAATGTGCTATAAAGGCCTGCCCATAGGACAGCATTAAACAACTTATCTTGCCCGAGGGCAGCATTGAAATAATCGAAAATTCATGTTTGAGGGAAGGCTATTCACACCTACGGTACTTGGTCACCTTGATTGTATCTGGGGGATGCACAGTGACAACAGAGGCACGTCCATCTAATGCCTCTTTCCTGCTCAAGGGCCGGCACCTGCCTACCACCTGACGGCAGAGGCACGAGCAGAGGATTGGGGGCGCAAAATGTGGGCCCGAGATGGCACAGCAGTAGGAGCAGGAGGTAGGGATTCATGTGTCAACGTTGTATGCCTCATGCATCAGGGGGGACGTGGTTGCTGCATGAAGTGCATGGCATGCAGCTTCTGTGGGTCAAAGTCTTGAGAGCACCCGCCTTCCAGTAAACACCTGGGTCAGACAATCCTAACTCAGTAGTTATTGCGCACCGGCCGTACCCTTTCATTCAGCTGAGCCAAGCACCACCATGGCAGATGGAAAGTGATGGCATCATGCAGTTTTCTGGTGCAACAGCAAGAGCATACATGATCTACCCCCTTGGTATCAGCATTGGCTCATGGTGGCCCAGCATGGCAGCATGCATGCAACTTGAAAGTCCGATTTGTACCGAACTGTATGATGTGACTCATACGCTCATTCCACCTCTGGCACGATAATGTATGTGACCGGAGCAGTGCACTCGGAGTGCCTGCATGAACGCACACCTTGATGGGGCACATTTTTTCCGCAGGTGGCATCGTGAATAGACCCGTGGGTCACGATGAATTTATCCATAGGGGCACTGGTTTGAAGAGACTAGAACGCTCGGCTGGGTATTTTTGTATTGGGGTCGTCAGGCATGATCAAGTGATCAGATTACCTTGACAGAGACCCCCCAATTAAATAGATAGCAGAGCCAACAAAGGGGACTGACAGCTGGCCGTCTCCACTACCAGAAATAAACTCAGCAGAAACACACCTCCCGTTTCAAAATCGGCTGTAGCCAGTGGTATCTTTGTAACCCGTACCTGAAACCCTTACAACCCAGCCGATCGCCATACCCATAGAGTGACTGGCTGACAGAAAGGGAACGGAAAGGGAACGCCAACGCCGAGCCCTATCCTCCGGTCTGATTGTACCCGAGTGACTGAAAGGAGCGGAAAGGGATAGGGTTTGGGCCTTTGGGAAATAGAGCCACGAAATAGAGCCGCTAGCGCGACGCGGACCTGCCAATCAATGGCCTGCCCCATCCATACATATATGTTGTGTGTCTGTCTGTCTTCCCAAATATCTACCGGTAGACCGTAGAAACCGGTCTGGGCCTCGCTTCTTCTCCAACTCTTTAAAGACGCTGTACGCTTTAGAGAATCATCGGGATTGCTTGGAGCCCTGAGGGCGCTCTAGCAATCCCGATGATTCTCTAAAGCGTGGCGCGCATTACCTTATGGGACCCAAATTTAATTCGAAGGGCTCTGCTCTGTTGCTACTCTTTAAAGACGCAGTACGCTTTAGAGAATCATCGGGATTGCTCAAAGCTTCTATTTCCGTGGGTAATTCTTTTAGTAGGCGTGCAATTTCCCCTTGAACTTCCTTAAGGGTCTTTTCAGTTTCTTCCTGTTTTTTAAGATCCGGCCCGCTAAAAAACTGCACAACAATTACAACTACTATTATTAAACCCACCGCGATCACTAAATACTGGTAAAGCAAAGACTGCTGAAATGAAGCTCGGCCACGTCGGCAAACAAAAAGCCAGCTAGGAAAGTCAAGGGAGAACTTCCCTTGAAGGTACAACAGGAAAGAAAGGATAGCAAGTCAATGACGTTACGGTACACCTCTGGGCCCTGCTCAAATAAGGCTCAGCCGCGAGGGCGCATAACTAAAGAGTTGGGAGGAAAGATAGAAAGAACACAGAATCCCACAGAAGGGGGCAGGGCAAAAGAAAGGGGGGAAAGTTGGAAATAAAGGAAAGCAAGTTCACCCACCAAACAACAAGAAGTGTTTATGTCAATAATATGATAGGGTCACCTGGCGGGACCTCCCGAGTGCCCAAGTATTTTTTGTGTGACGGCTGGGCATGCGCCCATGCATTGCACATTAAGGGTGATATGATGAAGCAAGTACCAGGGGCGGCATAATTGATAGGATTGCCAGTGATCGCATGCATCAGAAGCTTCCTAATTGTGCAGATATTCATACATGAATCGGTGCGTGTCTAATTGTCTATGCACTGGATTTTGTGCGAGGTTTCAGCTCAAATACTGGCCAGCTGGAGGATAGTCATGTTTTCGTCATAGGCCTAGTGGTGCCTGCCCAGCGGCCTTATAATCGTAGTACGGTATATCGGCCGTATACGGTATAATGAACATGGCCAAAACCGCATGGCCATGCACTTTTGTTGTGACCCCCACATACCGGTACTACAGTACCGGCCACGCACACTGACTGACGTCTGTTAAGGTGGGATTGGCGCACAGGGCACCGAAGTTGTTCACGCTTGGCAGACATTTGCAAGTGGACTTGTATTCATATGGCCCTGCTTAAAAAGGCTTGTCTGTCCAAGAATCTGAATCATGCATATAGTGGTCCAACTGGGCCTTAAGGATGCGCATTCTGTTTTCATCGTTGTGGGCAGCGGTTTTGAAAGCTGCAACCCTTACGATGGCATACACAACCGCAGCCTTTGCATCCAAATCTGCAGCCTTGGAACACATAGCCTTTGTATCCGCAACTGCAGCCACAGCTGCAACAACCTTAATGTTCATGCGCTTCCATGTTGGTGCCTTATCAACATCTTTGGCCAGGCACAAGAAGCTATCGTCTTGCACTTTATAGGCTTTGAGCCCATAAACTCGATTCCCCCCATATTTACATATGAAGGACACCATTTGAAGCGAGAGAAATGAGAAAGATGATGATCTGGACGATATAGAGGATACTTGTTGCGAGCACCATGCCGTTCCCTATCAAGCCTGAACATAAAACTACCGCAAGTGGCATGGAAGTGAAGGGTTCTTTTTAAGTTCTTGAATCTCTTGATCAGGAAAATAAAAAAGTGGAACAACAGATATCTATGTCAGCTGGAAAAAATGAAACAGCAAAATGTTACAAGACATGAACACACGTGCATATGGCTATTCTTGACAATTGTCATAATCCCTTGCCCTCCTTGTTTCCTATCCACAGCTGCACCAGCTTTGCCTGGAAACATCAGTGACGACGTGCTCCTCTGATTACCCCTCTAGAGACATCATCAAATGTTGGCAACCTTGGGTAGTGTTCGCCCTGCTCCGTCATCACAACCAACACATTCATTTCTACGACGTCCCGTCGCTGTTGTTCATCACTGTGACAGCATGGGGCGACAACTCCCCAAGGGTGGGCGCAGCCAGGTGGTCCGCCACAAGGGAATGCTATTGGTCCTGCACCTGGGAGGCAGCAACACTCATCACTCGGGGACATGTGCAAACAAGCCACCCGACCTAAGAAGCATAGCCTACAATTCCATGCACTTCCAAGATGATTATCTGCCCCCCTGAATCCCCCCTGTTTGGCATCCTCACATCCCTGCGTCAACCAATGCCCCCCTGCACCCTCCAGGCACCCCTGAGGCACACCCTTACAACCTCCAGACACCCCCTTACACAAACCCAGGCTCCCCCCTGCATCCTCCAGGCACCCTCCAGGCCCCCCTCCTTTGCATCCCGTCAGTTTTCACCAAGCTTACCTCTTGCCACGCCCTACACCATCTCCATTTATTCATGGACTACCATCCCACCAGGTCTCCCTCTCACGTTGGGCGGGCTTGCCGTGTCGTTGCTATTCTTCAGGCAGGTGGACATCCCGGACAAGTAGGCCTCAACGGTACGAACCTGGTTGGGAGAAAATAAAAAATCATATTCTAAAGATCATATTATCACGTCTTCTACACCGGAATATGGAAAAGGTATTTGGTTGGTTGGATGCACATACCGGTACTCTGCAACGATAAATGCTGTTAATATTTGTAAAAATGGCCTCATGATGCTCATGAGCGATGAGGCATGTATGCATAATCCAAAAGTAAATCCTGGCAGCTGCCAGCATGAAAATGAACAATTACGGGACAGCCATATTCCAACAATTCATTCCACCCCTCAATTACGGGACAGCCATATTCCAACAATTCATTCCACCCCTCAATTCGTTGAATCGCCCAGACAAGGGTTTGGGTCTGCTGGAGAGGCTCATGCCCTTGCAATGGGTAAGGGGGCCCTAAAGCAGTAACCTGTCTTGGGGACGGATTGCACCAGACTCAGCTGATCCCCGGGCCCCAGTGCGCCAAACCTCTCCTCACCTTCTCCGCCGCGATCTGTGCTCGCGCCTGGGCTTGATAGCTGGTGGCCTCAAAGGACCTTTCATTGGCAGGCTTGGCTAGGGATGCCTGAACCAGTAACTGTGCAGCCTGCTCGCAATGTACAGGAAAGAAGTGTGAGGGTTTCATCCTATTCACACCAGCAGACAGGGCAGCCAGAGTACTTGAGAGTTTGGGCCCTTTCAGAGTGGCGATGCAAATGTTGAGGTTGGTTTGTAGTTCATGAGCCAGGGCTCTAGGCAATTTATGCGCCAGCCGCTTATCAGAGTCGGGAGGGGGTCTCATCCCCTTTTATAAATAACCCCACCAGCGATGGCATGGGAAATCATTTGTCTGAAATGTGCTGGCGGTATCTCTGCCACGTATGGTTCCTAAAGCTAGAGAGAGGATTTCAGAGCTGGGAGCTAAGCGGTATGGTCTGTTAGGTCCCTCTTAAAGAGAGCAATCCTGGTATTTATTTATGAGCAGAGGAGGTACAATGCATGGGAAGAAGAAATAAATTGTCCTTGGTGGCAGTATTAGCTCTAACCTCGGCATTCTGCAGACCTAGCCGAAGTTGGGGGTTACATGACTCAGATATTTGTGTGCTTCTCTTGCCTTAATGTTGTTCATAAATTCGCTGCATAGCTCCTTGACCTTGGCCTTGTCGATGTTGCCAATGCGGGACAGCTGCTCCGTGGCAGCTGCCGCCACCTCGATGCAGCTGATGACTTTCTGCGGGCAAAAATTCATGTACAACACACATGCAAGGGTGTCCTTGGTGCAGGCCACTGCCATGCGGAGTCTCTGCTCCTCCCAGGTCACTTGTATGCATGCATGGCGAGGGTGTTAGATGCAGTCACAACAATGTGCACAGCCCCTCCTCCCAGACCCCTGGCATGCTTCATCCACATGAATATCTATCAAGCATGGCCTTGGGAGTATGCCAATCGCTGCAAGGATGGCAAAGGGTAATGCATGCCTTGGTGCACTGGTGACTTCCCTACTTGCATGGCCTGTCAGAAACTGAAGCTACTGCCCTGATATCGAGAAAGCAACTCCCACCTCTTCTATATCTTGTATGCGCGCAAGATCAGCAGATTCAGATGGCTTTCCAGGCGCTGTCATGATCTGATTGCTAGCTGGCACCTGGCGGGTGTGCTATCGTGTAAGTTGTTACCGGTATGTTGATGTCAGTTGTTACGTTAAAAGCTTCATCACGCTAACCAAGAGAGAAGGTACAGTCCATTTGTTGGTGTAGAGGTTTTGGTGGCAATGTCTAATTGCTCGGCCCAGACTACAGAATCTTCTCTGGTTCGGCCTGGAAAAACCTTACCAGTACGGCAGGGCAGCTACTTGCTAACTTGTCCCAGCTCTACATCGCGCATTGAACACACCACACCGACACCTAGCCCAATTCTTAACGAATTCCGATTCCGAGAACGGACTACTTGCCGAAGCAACTGTACTGGCTTCACCCGGCCTATCCCTGCTGTAATGTCGGGCCTGGGTCGTCCTAGCCTCCTCGCTGGTCACTCTTCAACATCGCGCACAATTTTGAACGGCTCCTCCCCAAGCTATGTGCCTCACCACAGTGCCAGGCGGCGAAACGTCAGGATCTCCCTCTCGTGTGGAGTGACCGCTGCTTCCATTGCAGCTGCAGCAGCGCCACCAACTTCCAGCATTAGCCGGAGACTTGTCGGATCAAGACTAGCATGCAAGCCCAGATCAGGCCTCACTCCACTGATTTGCCGCTCCCAGGCTGAAGAGCAGACGGTGTGTGAGGATCGGGCTTCCGGTAGTGCCTGCCTGGGCCTGTCTCCCTCTCGAGGCCTATCCACAAGCATGGCCCTCAGCTGAAGCTTCGAATGCTGGGCTGGTGTACTGAGGGATGTTATGACAACAACCAAAATGCAGACGTCCATGCAGGGACCCATGCAGGGCCCATGCATCATTGGTGAATCTAATGCAAATGATAGTTCTAAGGCATGGATTAAAACTAGTGCAGGTGATTGAGGCTGTTGTTTTGCACATGTTCTGTTCACACAAGTACTGAAAACGTCCCACTGATTTAGATCACATCAACGCACCTGAGCAGGGAGGAGAACCCCCGTCCAGCCCTGCTGGAATCGCCTACAGTGCAGTCTCAGCCCTCGCTGCCTTGGGTGTCCTAGAAACAGCATACCTGACCCAGGCAAGTTTTTGACATTGACCTTGAATTCGAATGTGAGCCCAGAGGGTAGAGCTCCATGCAAAATGGGCCTGGGTGTCTGTATCAGTACGTGCATGGGCTCCATCGTAAGCCTAGTGCTCTATATGGGTTGCCTTGCAAACTGCTTTGCTGCCTTCGGTTTGCTGCAGCCTCATTTAAGGAAACTCCCCAAACCTGAAATTGTGCTGAGATTTGCGATCCTCGCACCCAAAACCTGAAATCTGCAACCCTTGACCTGCCCAGGTGAAGCTGTTTGGTGCACCCTTGGTGTGCCCAACCTCTGGCTGCGAAACCATCCTCGAGAGCTCGTACTCCTCGCTCTTCGGCGTCCCGTTGTCTCTATTCGGCATGCTCACATACGGGGCGGTGGCCGGTCTGGCAGCCACTGCCATGGTCCAGCAAACCAAGGTGCGCGGGGGGATGGCCCTTCAAGTCAATGTGTGTGTGGGGGGGATTTGCAGGGCTGCACTTTTTGTGCCTTACTTTGCCCCCGAACCTGCTCCTGTTCCTATGCCCGCATTTTATCCCCGCTCCTGTGCCCACAGTATCCCTGCTCCTGTCCCGTTCCTGGCGATGTTCCAGGATTGACCATTCCTAGTTCTAGCCCCCTGGTTTCGGTGTCCTGATTTTCTGCTTTTGAGCTGGTTCTGATGGACAGCTGCAGGCAGATCCAGGGGTAGACGAGGAGAGTCGGGGCATGTTACGGATGCATTTGGGGCAGGGTGAGGTGCTGAGACTGTCTCTTTGACATGTTCCTGTGGCCCTGTTCTGATAGACAGCTGCAGGCAGATCCAGAGGGTACTGGGGAGACCCTGTTGTTGGCCTCGTCCGGGAACATGATGAGGGTAGCTGTCTTGGGTCTCGAGTGATCTCAAGTGGGGCTCGCTGGCCTGTACTTGGGCGGTTGGGCCCCTGCTATCTGGGTCGGTGGTGGAAGAGCTGAAAGCGCCACAGGTACTGTAAGGAATAGGGCAGCCTAGCGTCTGGCCTCCTTCTTCACCAATGTTTATTTTGGTGGGTACGGGACCACCTTTGATGGGCCGCCCCGCGGCCACCCCTGGGCCAATACACACCAAACCTGGACCGGCCTCCGGCCAGTGGCCCAAGCAGCTAGGCTGGCCGAACCAGGGGCTTTTGGCCGGGGCCACAGTGTAGCTGTTATGTAGCTGATAGTGGTATACCACTCACTGAAAAAGAACTATTCGTCACCAACGCGCCTCTGAACACAATGCACTAAGTCCCAACCAGCCCTAGAACTTGGCAGCCTGGGGGGGGGGGGGGAGGCACTGGGGGTGACAGTAGGGCGGCGTACATGCTGCTTGGCTGTTAGGGGTAGTGGATGCTGCAATTTGGATGACCTGCTCCCAGGTGCCAGCCGAGAGGATAGCCATGTCCTTCATTATGGCATTGCGCTTTATGTTGAGTATATATGTTGAGTATATATGTTGCTTATATGCGTGTGGATGTATTTCTGCCTGCAGGTGCAGGCTGAGCCCTAACCCCTAACCCCTAACCCCTTAACCCTTAACCCTTAACCCTTACCCCTAACCCCTTACCCCTTACCCCTAACTCCTAACCCCTAACCCCTAACCCCTAACCCCTAACCCCTAACCCCTAACCCCTAACCCCTAACCCCTAACCCCTAACCCCTAACCCCTTACCCCTTACCCCTTACCCCTTACCCCTTACCCCTTACCCCTTACCCCTTACCCCTTACCCCTTACCCCTTACCCCTTACCCCTAACCCCTAACCCCTAACCCCTAACCCCTAACCCCTTACCC
Source organism: Limnomonas spitsbergensis (assembly GCA_037349105.1). NCBI lineage: Eukaryota > Viridiplantae > Chlorophyta > Chlorophyceae > Chlamydomonadales > Limnomonas > Limnomonas spitsbergensis. The sequence continues at coordinate 1,520,934 of JAYJMM010000109.1, forward strand.
CTTACACCTTACACCTTACACCTTACCACCTTACCACCTTACCACCTTACCACCTTACCACCTTACCACCTTACCACCTTACCACCTTACCCCTAGCCCCTAGCCCCTTAACCCCTTAACCCCTTAACCCCTTAACCCCTTAACCCCTTAACCCCTTAACCCTTAACCCTTAACCCTTAACCCTTAACCCTTAACCCTTAACCCTAACCCCTAACCCCTAGCCCCTAGCCCCTAACCCCTAGCCCCTAACCCCTTACCCCTTACCCCTAACCCCTTACCCTGAACCCCTCGCCCCTAGCCCCTGACCCCTGACCCCTGACCCCTGACCCCTGACCCCTTACCCTGAACCCCTAACCCCTAACCCCTGCACCCCTACACCCTAACCCCTAACCCCTAACCCCTACACCCTATGCTAATATGCGCGTGGATGCATTTCTGCCTGCAGGCGCAAACTGAGCCCATGAGAGGGATCAGCGAATCCCCGGTGCCGGCTTCGACCGACCAGATCCTGCTGGTGGGCGTGACATTCCTGTCCACCTGCAGCGCATCGCTCATGTGAGGATCAGCAGAGTGCATCATCAGCAATATGCGGTGCACAAGCAATATGCTGTACATGCGCATTGCATATGGAGGATTCTTGTCAGCTCCGTGAGCTCACGTGGGGAACAGCATGTTGCATCATCGGCAACATGCTATGCATGCAATACGCATGCATGGCATGGGGAGGGCTTTTGTTTGCGCTGTGTGCTCATGTGGAGGACAGTGCACTTCAGCCGATAAACGTAGTTTGTTTGTGGTCGCGCTCCTGCAGGTCATAAGGGGATTTTGAATGCAAATTACAGCACAGAGCTTGCTGACCAATTTTTGTGTTCGTCCTCCTTGGTGTCACGACGGCCGCCATGATGCGTAAAATTATTTTACCAATATACACTGCCGGTATTGAAAGGTCCATTAATCCACTTATTTGTCCATCGATTCATGTTACATCGTCTTCGTCATTAGGAAGTACTTAGTGCAGGCAGTCACCCTGTCCTCCGCACAGGATTGGTGGATCAGTAAGAATGCAGTGCCTAGGTCTACCAGCACGTAACCCGCAAAACCTAAACCCTAAACCCTAGACACTTAACCCTAAATCACAGGATTGGTGGAGCAGTAGGAATGCGGTGCCTAGGTCTACCAGCACGCAACCCGCAAAACCTAAACCCTGAACCCTAGACTCTAAACCCTAAATCACAAAATTGGTGGAGCAGTAGGAATGTGGTCCCTAGGTTTTACCCGCACAAATACCTGATTTCTACTGGAGACACCCGCTGCTCGCTTCTTCAAGTTTGAGAGCGCCCCAGCAGGTGCTACCGGTATCATTTCCTCACCTCCCCCCCCCCCAGCAACTGCCACGCTATTTCATAATAAGCACCCCGTCTTTCGTGTCCCGAGAAAACCTTTTCCAATTGGGCTGGGGTTTTACCTCCCATGCCTCATGTTTCTGTTGAGAAGGCAGATGTAGCAGTGAGTGGCGGCTGTGGTTGTATCTCCAAGCCCAATGTGAATGGGATGCTGTAAAGCACTGCATCCACACCCTTGTTGAACTGCCCTCTGACCCTTTTCCCTGCTTCCCACACTACCCTGGGTGGTGGGTGGGCAAAACCATGTTTTTTTTTTGTAGAATCTTCTGCATGGTCTTTTTTTATCTTGGGTAAGACCATACAGGTATTGAAAGGTAAACAATAAATCTTCAGGTGGAACTGACCCCTTGACCCTGCTCCCTGCTTCCCACACTCTGCACCCTGCATCCTGCACCCTGCATCCTGACCGTTGACCCTGCCCCCTTAACCCTGCTCCAGGTACATCCTGCAGACTGAGTTTAGCGGTGAATCCTGTGCCTGGTGCTATCTCTCCGCCGCCCTCTCAACGGCACTGCTGTTCACAGTGGTTGGAGGGATGGGCACACAGCGGCTCCAGTCAGCGGCAATGCCGGGTGCGGGGGGAAGGGGGAGCAGGGTCTGATACGATGATAGGGTCTGGGGGGAGCAGGGTCTGGTACCATGATGGGCTCTGGGGGGAGCAGGGTCTGGTACCATGATGGGCTCTGGGGGGAGCAGGGTCTGGTACAATTATAGGGTCATGGGGGAGCAGGGTCTGGTACATTCAATGATAGGGTCATGTAGGAGCAGGGTCTGGTTCTATGAAAGATTCAGAGGGGTGAAGGGTTCTGGTAATGGGTGAGGGTGGACGGGGGTACAAAGTCTGGCACAATAACGGGTCGAGTTAGAAGTGAGGGAGAGTGAATCTACCAAGTCGGGTGTGGGATGTTTGGGTAGGGAGATGGTTAAGGGAGATGGGAGGGTAGAGGCTAGTTGCACAGTGATGGACGGGGAACAAGGTCAGGCACGAGAACAGGTCGAGGGAGAAGGGAAGGAGAGTGAATCTACCAAGTCGGATGGGTGTGGGATGTTTGGGTAGGGACATGGGAGGGTAGAGGCTAGTTGCACAGTGATGGACGGGGAACAGGAATGCGTGTTTTGGGCATGCCTGTGGATGTGTTAGCGCTAGGTTCGACCTTACCTGCACATTTATGAGATATGGACAGTACCTTACACCTCCTGCTTCTGTGGAGGAGTAGTCTTTCTTTCTTCCTTTCTGCACATTTATAGGAGATGGGCAGGGCTCCCTCATGTGGTATCAACACCATTAATTGTGAGGCCTTGCAAGCGGCCTCTTGGAAGTCAATTGAAGGTGTCCTTATACCTCCCAGCTAGGTGTTCAATTCAATGCCATCAACTGGGTTTTCAATTCAATTCAGTGCCATCAACTAGGTGTTCAATTCGATGCCATCCACTGGGTGGTTATGCTGCAGGGTGGGTATGCTGCAGGTGGGGCATGTTGCGCTCCTGAAGGTTAACGGTTTCATGCGCCCTTGCATGTCTAGGGGGAAGAAATGCATGTCTTTCCTTCTTTCTGTAATATATGAAGGGAAAGAAAAACGAAAAAAATCCTAGGCTACTTGGCCGTTTTTGACGCAGCACCCTCTCATGTTAAGTGTTGTCTTGTTGGAAATAAACTCGGGGTGATGTTGGGCCAGACCCTGGGCGTACGCTGACCACACACTAGTCTCTGCCCCCCTCCCCTCCCAAAGTATGTTCCCCTCCCAAACTTAGCTTACTAGCAGGCTCTGCCTGCTACCCTATACCCGCAGTAATATTTGCCCTCCCATGCTTAGCTGAGTTGGCTGACTATGCTCTGCCTGCAACCCCCCTCCAAAATAATCTTCCCCTCCCCTCCTTAGCCGACCATTCTCAGCCTGCTGCCCCGTCCCCCTTCAAAATAATCTCCTTCTTCCACTTTTAGCTGGCCGAGCTTTGCAATCGACCCGCCCCTTCCACTTTTAGCTGGCCGTACCCCTGCCAGCGACCCGCTTCCCACCTTAATATCTTCCCTTCCCATGCTCAGCTGCAGGTGCCATGGCCGTCTGCCTCGCAACACTCTACCTGGGTTTCAACGTGGGGAGCTCCAGCGCCGACATTTCCGAGCTAGCCTATTATGTGGGTTAATAAGATCTCAAGCCTTTCTGTCTGGGTGCAGGTGTGGGGTTCAATGTGGGGAGCTCCAGCGCTGACATAGCAGAGCTAGCCTACCATGTGGATTTTTAAGATCAAGCCTTTCTGTGTGGGTGTAGGTGAAGGGTTTCAATGTGGGGAGCTCCAGCGCCGATATTGCAGAGCTAGCTTACTATCATAGTGTGTGGGATTTTAAGATCAAGCCTACCCGCATGGGTATAGGGTTTAGGATAAGGTGAAGAGTTTCAACGTGTGGAGCTCTAGTGCTGACATTCCGGAGCTAGCCTACTATGTAGAAATTTTAAGATCAAGCCTTTCTGTATGGGTGAAGGTTCTAGGTTGAGTTGCAGGGTTCAAACGTGTGAAGCTCAAGCTCGGACATTGTGTATTGGGTGCTTGTGACCAGGTCTCACTTAACAGGTTGAGTTTTTGTGTTTGAGATCAGGTGGTTGAGACCAGGCCTTATTCTGTGGATATTGACAGATTTAGCTTTACGGCAAGGGTGGGGGTGCTGGGTGCTGTGCGGCCGTGGCTGTTCATTGAATTTGCTGGGGTCAAGACGTGGTGTGGGACAGTACCACAGTACTGTGGTACTGTCCCATGCTGGGGTCAAGACCTGGTATGGGACAGTATTACGATACGCCTCCCTCCCCACTGTCATTGAAGATGCTGGGATCAAGTGCCGGCATGGAACGGTACTTCAGTATAACGACACGCCTCCCTCCCCACTGTCATTCAGACCAGGACATATTTCTCCCTTCATTGCAGTGGCCAAGCACTGGTCAGGGAGGGGACTTGAACGTCGCTGTCCTCCCCGTAGGATCTGTAGGATCTGTCCTCCCCGTAGGATCTGTGGGATCTGTAAGATCTGTTGCTCACCGTAACATGTTTTATTTTAATGGCTTGGTGCTGAGGCTGTGATGCCGAAGGACCAAAGAAGTAGGATAGGGCAGCATTAACCGGGTGAGCGGTGATGTTTGTTCAGTGTCTTTGCGATTCATTTGTTCGGTTCGAATACTTGAGTTGGCGATCTCCATAGCCCGCCTCAACCCTAAACACATTCTCATATCTCGGAGTTTTCCCGGTACGGTTTCGGTGCTGAGCGACTGCTCTCGACTCGCATGCCAGACATACCTGCCACACGTGGGTGGGGGTGGTATTTCCATACTTTCCAGATATTTTTCATATTTTCATAATGGGGGGGTCGATGTTTCGAGGGGGAGGCTCTGAAGTTAATTGCTTGACACGGTGCTGCAGTTGGAGTCGCACCCAGTACCCACTAAATAAACCACAGCTACTATGCCAGGGGTGTTGGCGCCATTGCCGGTTCCCTGAGATCATGCTAGTACCTACTTGTCAGTTACAGTATTGATTTGTCTTATGGCCAGAGGTCCTAACGAAATATTGAATTTCAAAAGAAGGGGGAGGGGGGGACTCTACTTTCGCGCTTGGGGCGTGGCTATCAATCGCCTTTAGCCACTTCCAGCGCGCGGTGTATCACTGCATCTTCCTCTGAAAGCCAATTTGAACGCTGCCTCCAGTGCCTCCCTGACGTCTAGCATCCTGACTACAATAATTTCTGATTGTTTAGAGGCAGACGTCTAGTGGCCTCTGGTCTAGCCATGAGCCCCCTGACCCTACTTGTTCCCGCCTCTGCCCATGCTTCCTGCCCTGCCCCTGCTTCCTGCCCTGCCCTTGCTTCTCTGATGAAGCTCCCTGATCCTGTTGTCCTTGCCTCCACAGAAGCCTGATGTGACGACCGAATCTAGCAAGACAGCGGTGAGTCATGTAGTCCAGGAGGGGGAAGCTTCCTCTGCATTTCAAAAGAAAGCTACCCGGGTTGAGGTCACTTTGCTCTCACTCATCTGGCACTGTGATGCCACTCACCTAGTCAAGTAGCACTATGATGTCACCCACCCGGCACTGCTCCACCCTGCGATGATAAAGAGTGAAGGGTGGTGATAAAGAGTGGAGGGCGATGAGAATGAGTGAAGGGTGGCGATAAAGAGTGGAGGGCGATGAGAAAGAGTGGAAGGCGCCGCAAATCCATGGCCTGCTCTTTCGCACGTGACGTCCGCTCTCTATCCCCCTTCCGCCTTACGGAATTTGACTGAGTATGACCACACTGGATGTCACTACTGGGGATAGAGTTACCTCAGCCCAAACGGCAGTGAGTTTTCCCTAACCCCCCAGGGCAGTGCAGATTTTCCCTTATCTCTCAAACTTTTGTGCGCCTCCGAATGCCTGTCCAACAGTTTCCTGCGCCTCCGTATGCTTGCCCTTATCTCTCCTGCTTCCGTGCGCCTCCGAATGCCTGTCCAACAGTTTCCTGCGCCTCCGTATGCTTGTCCCACACTTTTCTGCACCTCCAACTGCCTGTCCCGCAGTTGACCCTGGTGCAGCGGTTGCGTGACTCTGGAGCCAAGATGTACGGCGCCTTCTGGTGCTCACATTGCTTTGAACAGAAACAGGTGAGCATCCCCTGGTCTCGGGCCTTGGAAAGCCGAGGAAGCTTGACAGGGGGCGCACCGCCTGGGGCTCTAGCAGACGGGGAAGGCAGCCCTCAGGGCAACGCGCCCTGACGGCAGCCTGCTTTGTTGTGTCGAATCAATGAAAAAAATAAGCAAGTATCCTTCCATTCATTGAATCGTCTGCCCCGCACGGCTGACAGGCCCTTTTCTTCTGGCCGGTTCCCGCAGGCCGCAGGTCTTTGGAAAGGATGGCACACCCTACATTATTTCCGTTTGAATCGTCAGCCCCGCGTGGCTGACAAGCTCTTCATCTTTCATTTTTTTCTTCAGGAAGGGAAGGCCATTCATTTAAATTGTCAACACCGCGAGGCTGATGTGCCTTCTATCATTATATCTGCATGCCTTCAGAAAGGGAAGAACATTTATTTGAATTGTTTACCCCGCATGGCTGACGCACCATTTCTTGTATCGGCCTGTATTTGAATTGTTTACCCCGCATGGCTGACGCACCATTTCTTGTATCGGCCTGTATTTGAATTGTTTACCCCGCATGGCTGACGCACCATATCTGGTATCGGCCTGTATTTGAATTGTTTACCCCGCATGGCTGACGCACCATTTCTTGTATCGGCCTGTATTTGAATTGTTTACCCCGCATGGCTGACGCACCATATCTGGTATCGGCCTGTATTTGAATTGTTTACCCCGCATGGCTGACGCACCATATCTGGTATCGGCCTGTATTTGAATTGTTTACCCCGCATGGCTGACGCACCATATCTGGTATCGGCCTGTATTTGAATTGTTTACCCCGCATGGCTGACGCACCATTTCTTGTATCGGCCTGTATTTGAATTGTTTACCCCGCATGGCTGACGCACCATATCTGGTATCGGCCTGTATTTGAATTGTTTACCCCGCATGGCTGACGCACCATATCTGGTATCGGCCTGTATTTGAATTGTTTACCCCGCATGGCTGACGCACCATATCTGGTATCGGCCTGTATTTGAATTGTTTACCCCGCATGGCTGACGCACCATATCTGGTATCGGCCTGTATTTGAATTGTTTACCCCGCATGGCTGACGCACCATATCTGGTATCGGCCTGTATTTGAATTGTTTACCCCGCATGGCTGACGCACCATATCTGGTATCGGCCTGTATTTGAATTGTTTACCCCGCATGGCTGACGCACCATATCTGGTATCGGCCTGTATTTGAATTGTTTACCCCGCATGGCTGACGCACCATATCTGGTATCGGCCTGTATTTGAATTGTTTACCCCGCATGGCTGACGCACCATTTCTGGTATCGGCCTGTATTTGAATTGTTTACCCCGCATGGCTGACGCACCATATCTGGTATCGGCCTGTATTTGAATTGTTTACCCCGCATGGCTGACGCACCATTTCTTGTATCTGCCTGCAGGTGTTCGGAAAGGATGCCATGCCGGACTTCCCCTACGTTGAATGCTACCCTGAGGGCTGGAAGAGGGTGAGAGGCCAGGGACAGGGTTTGTAGCCGCCGATGCAACCATACCATTCAATAGCAAAACCTGGAAGTTTTTTCTATTCTGCCTCCCTGCTACTATGTTGCTGTTCTCCAGCTGCAGAATGCACATCGTATACAACTGAGAATGAAGCGGAAAGTGAAGTTCAATCTGAAGTGAGGGATTGGGGACTGGAGGCGCATGAGCCATATGGGGGAATCATGGGTGCAAGACAAAAAAACACCGTGGTCAGTCTATCAGACCGTGCTATTCTTATAGATTGATAGATGGTCACGTCCGGTTACGTGGATTGATTGAGCCTCACAAGGTAGGTGAAGCATGGGTGGCAGACTGGCGACCCCCCATACCCCCCCCCACTTCTATTGCTCTCGTCCCCCTCCCTCTTCTATTGCTCACAAGGTGGGCGAAGCACGGGTGGCAGACTGGCAACGACCCGTCCCCCCCCCCACCCTTCTACCGCTCTCGCCCCCACTACGAGCTCACTCGCATAATGTTGAAATGATCCTTTGGACTTGCCTGTTGCTGACGAACGAGGAACCATCCATCCTGTGCAGGGAGCAAGCGTGGCGGAGGCGTGTGAGGCCGCAGGTGTGCGCGCATTTCCCACCTGGGTCATCAATGGCCGCAACGTGGAGGGGGACCTGACCCTGGCGGCATTGGAGAAGGAGTTGGCGTCACCAGTAGGCGCACCCTCACCCACGCTGGCGGCACAATAAACAGTCATACGTGTTGTGCCAAGGGTAGGCGACCAGCTCAACCCTATGGGGAGGGGGTAAGGGCATACGGCCTGTTTAGAACGGTTCATACCCGCTGGGCCCTGCTAAACGCTCGGCCACGTGGGGCTGGTAGGGAATGACTAAGCTCAATTCCAGCTACCATGCACAGCCTGGGTCATGGTGCAGCCATGCCATCCTCCTATATGAGGTGGCAGGAACAAGGAACCCGGAGTAAAGGCGGGGGGAGATTGTTGGGTGGGCATGCGGCCTGTGTGCCCTCTTGGCGCCGACGGGCTGTACAACTATGGAATCTGGGGAAATCTGAGGATACATAGTGGCTTGTCTGTGGGTGTGTTCCTGGGCTAGGTCGACCCACATGGACTGTGATCAGGGGCACAGGGGAGGGGATTTCCCACAAGGCTCAGGTTTTTAGAATTCATGATGTTTGAGTGACAGTCTGCTGAGGGAGAGGATCTTGGTTGGTGTGCTGATGTGACGTTTGGCGTTTCTGAATGTGAGTGTGTCAATGACGTTACAGTGTGAGTCAATGACGTTATAGTGTGAGTGCGTGTGTTACTGTGAGTTGCTGCCTGTGACGTTTCTGAATGTCTTTCTACCTCGAGAGGAGACAGAACCTGACACTTTCGAGTTGTACTGAAGTGCGTTTCTAAGTAAAAACAGAGATGGGGATTGCGATATATACCTGGCGTCGAGAGGGTGGATGGCCCGTGAGTGTTCGTGGGAGCAAACTTAACGCAGACTGCGCCAATGCGCAGTGCATTAACAATGCTTTTAATGACGACAAAATGATTGGCCGCTGAGGGTGGAGACTAGAGAGGGTACAAAACTGCCATAATCACTTGCGGCGTCTAGACAGATCTGTCACATGCACACACTGTTGTGATACCGGTACGTTCGACTGGAACATTCCACACATTTCGAGCAAGTTATGGACGAAGCCAACAGATCCAGGCTATAAAATCCATTCTCCATAAATATGATCTCCTGTGGAACAAAGCATGTAGTGAATTAGTGAGGAGACACAAATCCGCCAATGCCGGGGCTATTCTGGTTAGGCACTAAGTTTCCATGTTTTTTTGAAACAAATTATTGGCTTGAATTACCGGCATCCACAACTCCTCTTCGTTTGTAGGGGAGGGGGGTAAAAACTTATCAAACTTGGCAATACATGCAGAACCTAACACACCGTCCAGCTGTCAGCTGCAGCGATTATTAAATCCACACGAGCTTGTGGACGTACAGAGACATGTCAAGAGGGTGTCACACTTAATACAGTGAAAGTGCTAAAACCGTAAACCATAGCTACAAATGTAATAGCCGCACTGACATATTTAAGTAGTCTTGGCAAGAACCAACATGGAGGTAATTAGGATTTATGGCCAACCGGCATGGAGCTAATAAGAATTTAGGGCCAACCGGCATGGAGCTAATTAGGATTTAGGGCCAACCGGCATGGAGCTAATTAGGATTTAGGGCCAACCGGCATGGAGCTAATTAGGATTTAGGGCCAACCGGCATGGAGCTAATTAGGATTTAGGGCCAACCGGCATGGAGTTAATTAGGATTTAGGGCCAACCGGCATGGAGTCAATTTGGATTTAGGGCCAACCGGCATGGAGCTAATTAGGATTTAGGGCCAACCGGCATGGAGGTAATTAGGATTTAGGGCCAACCGGCATGGAGCTAATTAGGATTTAGGGCCAACCGGCATGGAGCTAATTAGGATTTAGGGCCAACCGGCATGGAGCTAATTAGGATTTAGGGCCAACCGGCATGGAGCTAATTAGGATTTAGGGCCAACCGGCATGGAGCTAATTAGGATTTAGGGCCAACCGGCATGGAGCTAATTAGGATTTAGGGCCAACCGGCATGGAGCTAATTAGGATTTAGGGCCAACCGGCATGGAGCTAATTAGGATTTAGGGCCAACCGGCATGGAGCTAATTAGGATTTAGGGCCAACCGGCATGGAGGTAATTAGGATTTAGGGCCAACCGGCATGGAGCTAATTAGGATTTAGGGCCAACCGGCATGGAGCTAATTAGGATTTAGGGTTAACCGGCATGGAGCTAATTGGGATTTAGGGCCAACCGGCATGGAGCTAATTAGGATTTAAGGCCAACCGGCATGGAGTTAATTAAAATTTAAGGCCAACCGGCATGGAGCTAATTAGGATTTAGGGCCAACCGGCATGGAGGTAATTAGGATTTAGGGCCAACCGGCTTGGAGGTAATTAGGATTTAGGGCCAATCGGCATGGAGTCAATTTGGATTTAGGGCCAACCAGCATGGAGCTAATTAGGATTTAGGGCCAACCGGCATGGAGCTAATTAGGATTTAGGGCCAACCGGCATGGAGCTAATTAGGATTTAGGGCCAACCGGCATGGAGCTAATTAGGATTTAGGGCCAACCGGCATGGAGGTAATTAGGATTTAGGGCCAACCGGCATGGAGCTAATTAGGATTTAGGGCCAATCGGCATGGAGCTAATTAGGATTTAGGGCCAACCGGCATGGAGCTAATTAGGATTTAGGGCCAACCGGCATGGAGCTAATTAGGATTTAGGGCCAACCGGCATGGAGCTAATTAGGATTTAGGGCCAACCGGCATGGAGCTAATTAGGATTTAGGGCCAACCGGCATGGAGCTAATTAGGATTTAGGGCCAACCGGCATGGAGCTAATTAGGATTTAGGGCCAACCGGCATGGAGCTAATTAGGATTTAGGGCCAACCGGCATGGAGCTAATTAGGATTTAGGGCCAACCGGCATGGAGTTAATTAGGATTTAGGGCCAACCGGCATGGAGTCAATTTGGATTTAGGGCCAACCGGCATGGAGCTAATTAGGATTTAGGGCCAACCGGCATGGAGGTAATTAGGATTTAGGGCCAACCGGCATGGAGCTAATTAGGATTTAGGGCCAACCGGCATGGAGCTAATTAGGATTTAGGGCCAACCGGCATGGAGCTAATTAGGATTTAGGGCCAACCGGCATGGAGCTAATTAGGATTTAGGGCCAACCGGCATGGAGCTAATTAGGATTTAGGGCCAACCGGCATGGAGCTAATTAGGATTTAGGGCCAACCGGCATGGAGCTAATTAGGATTTAGGGCCAACCGGCATGGAGCTAATTAGGATTTAGGGCCAACCGGCATGGAGCTAATTAGGATTTAGGGCCAACCGGCATGGAGGTAATTAGGATTTAGGGCCAACCGGCATGGAGCTAATTAGGATTTAGGGCCAACCGGCATGGAGCTAATTAGGATTTAGGGTTAACCGGCATGGAGCTAATTGGGATTTAGGGCCAACCGGCATGGAGCTAATTAGGATTTAAGGCCAACCGGCATGGAGTTAATTAAAATTTAAGGCCAACCGGCATGGAGCTAATTAGGATTTAGGGCCAACCGGCATGGAGGTAATTAGGATTTAGGGCCAACCGGCTTGGAGGTAATTAGGATTTAGGGCCAATCGGCATGGAGTCAATTTGGATTTAGGGCCAACCAGCATGGAGCTAATTAGGATTTAGGGCCAACCGGCATGGAGCTAATTAGGATTTAGGGCCAACCGGCATGGAGCTAATTAGGATTTAGGGCCAACCGGCATGGAGCTAATTAGGATTTAGGGCCAACCGGCATGGAGGTAATTAGGATTTAGGGCCAACCGGCATGGAGCTAATTAGGATTTAGGGCCAATCGGCATGGAGCTAATTAGGATTTAGGGCCAACCGGCATGGAGCTAATTAGGATTTAGGGCCAACCGGCATGGAGCTAATTAGGATTTAGGGCCAACCGGCATGGAGCTAATTAGGATTTAGGGCCAACCGGCATGGAGCTAATTAGGATTTAGGGCCAACCGGCATGGAGCTAATTAGGATTTAGGGCCAACCGGCATGGAGCTAATTAGGATTTAGGGCCAACCGGCATGGAGCTAATTAGGATTTAGGGTTAACCGGCTTGGAGCTAATTAGGATTTAGGGCCAACCGGCATGGAGCTAATTAGGATTTAGGGCCAACCGGCATGGAGCTAATTAGGATTTAGGGCCAACCGGCATGGAGCTAATTAGGATTTAGGGCCAACCGGCATGGAGCTAATTAGGATTTAGGGCCAACCGGCATGGAGCTAATTAGGATTTAGGGCCAACCGGCATGGAGCTAATTAGGATTAAGGGCCAACCGGCATGGAGCTAATTAGGATTTAGGGCCAACCGGCATGGAGCTAATTAGGATTTAGGGTCAACCGGCATGGAGCTAATTAGAATTTAGGGTCAACCGGCATGGAGGTAATTAGGATTTAGGGTTAACTGGCATGGAGCTAATTAGAATTTAGGGTCAACCGGCATGGAGGTAATTAGGATTTAGGGTTAACCGGCATGGAGCTAATTAGAAGTTAGGGTCAACCGGCATGGAGGTAATTAGGATTTAGGGTTAACCGGCATGGAGCTAATTAGGATTTATTTTGGGGCCAACCGGCATGGAGGTAATTAGGATTTAGGGCCAACCGGCATGGAGCTTATAAGGGCCAACCAAGTCACAATAGTCACAAGCCCGTTTGACTTTTTGCTGCTGTTAGGCCGTCGGCCCTACTTTTTTCTGGCATAACATTAGTTAGGTTGTCTCAGTCATTTACCTTACAACTTTCGCCGCCTTTAGGCTTTAGTCAGGAGCCAGATAGATTGTGAATCTGTGCCTGCTTACGCAAGCAGCCTGGGTGCCGCAAAACCGGTGTGTGCGCCATTGGAGGTGGCCCATGTGGCTAACCTGGTTGTAATGGGTATCTGCTGGCGCTGCATCACTCCAGGACTCAGGGCCAAAGATTGCACTATGGAGAGGCCATCACAGACGGGGTGTAGAGGGCCAACCAGGCAGGCACCTCAACCATACTGGCAGCAGACTGCCCTGGCAGCCGTCACAGCCAGGTAACCCCAGCCAGCCGCCACAGCAGGAAGGGCAACACAAATATCCCTCACCTATCCCTCACCTTTCCCTCACCTGCTATCCCTCACCTATCCCTCACCTGCTATCCCTCACCTATCCCTCACCTTTCCCTCACCTGCTATCCCTCACCTATCCCTCACCTGCTATCCCTCACCTATCCCTCACCTTTCCCTCACCTGCTATCCCTCACCTATCCCTCACCTGCTATCCCTCACCTATCCCTCACCTTTCCCTCACCTGCTATCCCTCACCTATCCCTCACCTTTCCCTCACCTATCCCTCACCTATCCCTCACCTATCCCTCACCTGCTATCCCTCACCTATCCCTCACCTTTCCCTCACCTGCTATCCCTCACCTATCCCTCACCTTTCCCTCACCTGCTATCCCTCACCTATCCCTCACCTTTCCCTCACCTGCTATCGCTCACCTATCCCTGACCTATCCCTGACCTATCCCTCACCTTTCCCTCACCTATCCCTCACCTTTCCCTCACCTGCTATCGCTCACCTATCCCTGACCTATCCCTGACCTATCCCTCACCTTTCCCTCACCTATCCCTCACCTTTCCCTCACCTATCCCTCACCTTTCCCTCACCTGCTATCGCTCACCTATCCCTGACCTATCCCTGACCTATCCCTCACCTATCCCTCACCTATCGCTCACCTATCCCTCACCTATCCCTCACCTATCCCTCACCTTTCCCTCACCTATCCCTCACCTATCCCTCACCTATCCCTCACCTTTCCCTCACCTGCTGTCGCTCACCTATCCCTCACCTATCCCTCACCTATCCCTCACCTATCCCTCACCTATCCCTCACCTATCCCTCACCTGCTATCGCTCACCTATCCCTCACCTATCCCTCACCTTTCCCTCACCTATCCCTCACCTATCCCTCACCTATCCCTCACCTTTCCCTCACCTATCCCTCACCTATCCCTCACCTATCCCTCACCTTTCCCTCACCTATCCCTCACCTATCCCTCACCTATCCCTCACCTATCCCTCACCTATCCCTCACCTATCCCTCACCTATCCCTCACCTATCCCTCACCTATCCCTCACCTATCCCTCACCTATCCCTCACCTATCCCTCACCTGGCTATCCCTCACCTTTCCCTCACCTATCCCTCACTTATCCCTCACCTATCCCTCACCTATCCCTCACCTATCCCTCACCTATCCCTCACCTATCCCTCACCTATCCCTCACCTTTCCCTCACCTGCTATCGCTCACCTATCCCTCACCTATCCCTCACCTATCCCTCACCTATCCCTCACCTATCCCTCACCTATCCCTCACCTGTCCCTCACCTATCCCTCACCTATCCCTCACCTATCCCTCACCTATCCCTCACCTATCCCTCACCTATCCTTCACCTATCCCTCACCTATCCCTCACCTATCCCTCACCTATCCCTCACCTATCCCTCACCTATCCCTCACCTATCCCTCACCTTTCCCTCACCTATCCCTCACCTATCCCTCACCTATCCCTCACCTTTCCCTCACCTGCTATCGCTCACCTATCCCTCACCTTTCCCTCACCTGCTATCGCTCACCTATCCCTCACCTATCCCTCACCTATCCCTCACCTATCCCTCACCTATCCCTCACCTATCCCTCACCTATCCCTCACCTATCCCTCACCTATCCCTCACCTTTCCCTCACCTATCCCTCACTTATCCCTCACCTATCCCTCACCTATCCCTCACCTTTCCCTGACCTGCTATCGCTCACCTATCCCTGACCTATCCCTCACCTATCCCTCACCTATCCCTCACCTATCGCTCACCTTTCCCTCACCTATCCCTCACCTATCCCTCACCTTTCCCTCACCTATCCCTCACCTATCCCTCACCTATCCCTCACCTTTCCCTCACCTGCTATCGCTCACCTATCCCTCACCTATCCCTCACCTATCCCTCACCTATCCCTCACCTATCCCTCACCTATCCCTCACCTATCCCTCACCTATCCCTCACCTATCCCTCACCTATCCCTCACCTATCCCTCACCTATCCCTCACCTATCCCTCACCTATCCCTCACCTATCCCTCACCTATCCCTCACCTATCCCTCACCTTTCCCTCACCTGCTATCGCTCACCTATCCCTCACCTTTCCCTCACCTGCTATCGCTCACCTATCCCTCACCTATCCCTCACCTATCCCTCACCTATCCCTCACCTATCCCTCACCTATCCCTCACCTATCCCTCACCTATCCCTCACCTATCCCTCACCTATCCCTCACCTTTCCCTCACCTATCCCTCACCTATCCCTCACCTATCCCTCACCTATCCCTCACCTATCCCTCACCTATCCCTCACCTATCCCTCACCTATCCCTCACCTATCCCTCACCTATCCCTCACCTATCCCTCACCTATCCCTCACCAATCCCTCACCTTTCCCTCACCTATCCCTCACCTATCCCTCACCAATCCCTCACCTATCCCTCACCTATCCCTCACCTATCCCTCACCTATCCCTCACCTATCCCTCACCTATCCCTCACCTTTCCCTCACCTATCCCTCACCTATCCCTCACCTATCCCTCACCTATCCCTCACCTATCCCTCACCTATCCCTCACCTATCCCTCACCTATCCCTCACCTATCCCTCACCTATCCCTCACCTATCCCTCACCAATCCCTCACCTTTCCCTCACCCATCCCTCACCTATCCCTCACCAATCCCTCACCTATCCCTCACCTATCCCTCACCTATCCCTCACCTATCCCTCACCTATGGAAGGGAGTATCAGGTGCTTCGACTGTGGTCTCCATCCTTTCAGTCCTTTTCGCCATGCCCGTCCTGTCTTGGTTCGCTCTGTCCTTGCGCTTTTTGGTGCGGTGCATTGGCGGCGTTCTAAGGAGCAAGCCGGAGGGCGAGCAGGTCAAGAAACGGCAGTAAGTGCTGACTGGCTGTTGGACGGTGAACGCTAGTGACAAATAAACTGACATCTAGCAGTAACTGACGAGCGGGCAGTCATTAAGTTAGACGGCATGGGCTGGTATACAACTGGATGAGTGTTTGTTTGCAGGGACATGGTAACGGCGCGGACGTGGCCTAGGTAGATGCCACGCTGTTTCCTTATTAACCCTCACGCCCCTGCAGGCGTAGTTTTCTTTTTTTCTTTCTGTAGGGAGATCCAGCCCACATTTAGCTGGCTGTGGAGCTGCCACCATAGGGAGGATGGGGACCCTACTGTTGTCTTCCTTTGGCAGGTGGCCCATGCTGGTGGCCCAAGCAGATGGCCCAAGCAGGTGGCCCATGCAAGTGGCCCAAGCAGTGCGCTACACCTGGCCCCCAGGCTGCCGGCCTGATGTAGCTCATGCGTAGCTGAAGCACCATTAACTTGATGTAATTTCGACCGCTTGTCTTGAAGCTTTCGGAAAGCATTGCAATATATTTGGCATCCAAAAATACCATTTATTCACATTTTTGAAAGCAGTTCGTGATATTTGATGATGTGATGTCGATTGACTGGTTTACGAATTGGTGTATGGATTGATATTCATTGTTAGTGTATGCAAGGAGCAGACGGGACTCTATGCTGATATTGTTTGTTATTTAGCTACTACCGGTAAGCTACTAAGGAAGTGCTTTTCCTTCCCACATTATTATCGTTGTTTAGGGTGAGGGAAGGAAAACAACTTTGGTTATCTCTCGTCAATGCCAGTTTTCAGTCGAAAATGGGAGTTTGACGATTTTTGCATTGAGGGCCGCACTCTGGGCCGCACTGGAAAAGCAAAACAAAAAATAATAAACTTACTTGAGAGGGGGGCATTCAAATCTACGGTAGCATGATGTCGTTATAAATGTTTGTCGTGGTCAGGTCACGTGGATGATGTTGAGGTATTGCATTTTAATTTAATTTACAGACCAGCCGTGCGCAAGTCCACAATCCTTTGCTTGATTCGCCGAGCCCCTTCAAATTGACAAATTCTGACCGGACAAACACAACAAATGAGGGGCTGTCGTATGGCATACATGAATCCACTTCTATGAAGTTTTAGTCAATTTAACTGAGGTGCAGCCCACCAATCAGATCCTTATATCTGAGACGTTGTCATGGACTCTTGAGGCTCCAAACCGGCAGACCCTATCTTTACTGTTCTTGCTGGCCTTAACACAGCTAACAAAGAGGGCCACACGCGCACCCGGGCTGTTTTAATGTGTGTTTGTCTCAGTTTCAATGGGTTTGGGCCGCCGGCCTCTCACTTCGTAAATTCGATGCAAATAATCTTGAGTTTTTAACACCCACTTTGACCAACCGACGACATAATAGGCATATCAGGTTCAAACGAACTACGTCGGAAAAAGTGCACGTGGGGGGACCCACTCACTCCACGATGGGTTCCACCGGACCGGTGCGTGGGTCACACACTCACACCACGTGGGGCGCTTGCTGCCTCACAGTGGGTTAACCTACAATGTCCACCACCGTGGGAGGACCCTTCGGGATGGCCCCACCGTAGTCCATCCCCACGCAAATATTCCTGTGGGCCCCCCTCGATGGGTCAACCCACAGTAATGTGCTTTTATGATAGGGGCTTATCTTCTGCACTATGCACGTGGCATGACACTGCTCGGTTGTGTTCTGTTGGTTGTTTGCCCAGGGGGGCACGCTGGTTTTTGATCGCTGTCCGTCCTAGCGACTAGCGTATTTAGTGCATGCATCAAATGCGATGCTCTGCTAGACTGTAGTGAAATTTTCACAGAGTTAGTTGCTAGAGGAGGGGACGAGGAAGAGAATGGCGCAGTCTCCATCAGCAACGAATAAGCAAGCTGACTTTGAAATGTTGTCCCGATGTTTACCTTTCAAACGCGCTGAAGATCCGCAAGACCCCAACGCGCACAATGGACACTGCCGTCCGCCTGTGATCTATCTGTGACGTATTGCCAGGGTGTTGCTGCTGTACTTCACTGGTTTTCTTTATCTAAGGATGTCGGTTTTTATCGGGATGCCAATATTATAACCAATTACACCCCACCCCATCCACTGTCGCTCTGTGTGTGTACAATTTCCTGAGTACCAGGCATGGGCGCGGGAGGGAGCTGTATAGGGAAAGCCCCCACACGCCTTGTCACATGCAAGGTCTGGATCGACACACAAAAGCTTGACACGTTCCCAGAACTCAGCGATGATGGGGATCACGGAATGCCTTCCATTCTTGCCAAGCCTAACTTCGGTCTTTGCCTGTCTGGGGGTGAGTCCGGTAGTCTGAGAACAATCGCAATCATGGGCTGTGTATGGGCACCACCGGTGAGTGGTGGTGCCCATACTGTCGTTTCGACTGAACGTGCATGGCATAGACATCGCAATATTTTATATAGGCGCCAGCGGCTTGCATCATCTAACACAATCATGACGCGAGCCATATATCGGATCGACGATTGTGTGAGACGCGATGTTCAGGAACGCATTACGCTGGCGTCAAGCTGCTCAATTGCCAGACTTCATGCACCGCCCACGCATCCCACAGAGACCTGATAAACCTTTCGCAGGATACCCTGTGCACGAGACAGCTGTGCTCAATATAAATCTGCATGTTTGTGCCTTTGTGCCTGACAGCTGCACCATTTTAGGCTGTACTGCAATTTTGTGCCAGCAGCTACCTACTTGCCTGTCTACCACCTACCTACCTACTGCCTGCTTAAGCCTCGGGTGCTCTCAATCTTACATGTCCTCTGCTGCTTTGACCTGACGCAGGCGGCATGCGAGCTGCGACGACAGCCATGGGGGTCATCCGGGCTTTCCACAAGATGGAGCTCCTGCCAAAGCTCCGCTTCCTGTCAACAACATCAGGTGTGTGTGTGTGTGTCTGGGTGTGTGTGCATGTGCAAGTGTGCTTGTTATTTTGCTTGGACTTAACAAAGCTTGTCCATGTTTCTGTGTGTGTGTGTGTGCATTCACGCCTGTGTGCATATGTATGGGCATGCGCGTGTGGCATGTGCATGTTGGCATGTGCATGTGTGCATGCACATGCATGCATGTGTGATGCATGTGCATAAATGTGCAGTTGTGTACATGGATGTGTATTTCATACACATATGTGTATATGTGTGCTTGCCCTTTATACGAGAGTTTCTCAATCTAAGTAAAACCTACGGTGGGCTGCATTGACCTGTTGGCCCTCTGTGGCCAGGGGGCCCTGCTGTGGTAGCATTAGAAGCGCTGCGTGTGCTGCTTCCTTGCAGGCCGGAATGATGACAATCCAGGGCATGTTGTAGTGGCTCCTGCATTGTACTGCCTACTGCACTACATCCTGAAATGTACCGTCTAATGCATGACCTGCTTGACCTACTGCGCACTGCTGTGATGTGCTGTTTTACAAGTGAACGTGTTTGGGGTTGAGATCAAGCAGGGTTTGGGGTTGAGATCAAGCAGGGTTTGGGGTTGAGATCGAGCAGGGTTTGGGGTTGAGATCAAGCAGGGTTTGGGGTTGAGATCAAGCAGGGTTTGGGGTTGAGATCAAGCAGGGTTTGGGGTTGAGATCAAGCAGGGTTTGGGGTTGAGATCAAGCAGGGTTTGGGGTTGAGATCAAGCAGGGTTTGGGGTTGAGATCAAGCAGGGTTTGGGGTTGAGATCAAGCAGGGTTTGGGGTTGAGATCAAGCAGGGTTTCCTTTGCCTCTTTCCTTTTTCACGCTATACATGACATGTCAACGACCGTATGCGACTGCGTATCCCTCATGTCCCAAACTCTCAGGTGCAAGCTGGCTGAATGGCCCGCTGTCATTTGGCAACTACGCCTCCCTGGATGATTTCCTGGGGGAATACATTCCGCCAGAGCAGCTGTCGGTGGAAAAGGTAGGCCGGCTACGCCTCTTTTGAGGTTTAATACAAAACCTTCCAATGCCTGAAGCATGCAGCACTTCAATTTGAATGTTTATGCTGGGATTTTCATAGTGATGCTTGTGACAGTCTTTGCCTGCTTGTTCCGCATGTTCAGAAACGGGAATTCTAAACGGGGTGAACGCTGCGCACATGCCAGCCAGACGTGGGGTGGCATGTATTTGCATGTGTCCTTCCTATTCTCGCATTGCCTGGCCCTTTCGAAAAGGGCGATTGGGTGGAGTTACCTTGTGATCCCGCCGAATACCACCCCCCATTGTCCATGGCGTCCATGGCTACTCATAACCCGGGGGACCTCAACCCATCCAGGGCTATTTAATCCGTCCGGGGCCTCACCCGTAGGGTACAGGGTTTAGCCCTTAACCCTAGCCCTAAACCCTAAACCCTAAACGGGGCCGTCCTCTGGGGCCTCACCCATCCAAGACTTACCCGGGGGGGTCAACCCATCCAGGGCTAACTCATAACCTTGGGGGCCTCAACCCATCTGTGAAGTTTCCAAGTAGTGCACGCAAGAGCCCGGGAACTAAATTTGAATTCAAACTTGCAATGCAGCTTCAAATCTCCGAGGATCCCGGGACGACTTTCCCCGCGGTCCTGGCGGATGGCAACATGTTGATGCTCTTCATGGGCAAGATGCTGGGGGACATTGTGGAGCTGGATTGGCTGAAGAATGAGGTGAGCTCCATTAATCAGCGGCAAGGCAGACAATGCCTAAACTGAATTGCCATCCTGACTGCCACCCTGAACTCGACAGCAAGACAAGCACATGTCTTATCTGAATTGCCATCCTGAGCTGGCCATACCCCTGCTTTTGGCCGATAAAAGCCACGTCTCCATTTTAGGGGCAATGCCAAATTTAATTTGAAAGCTCAGCCCCAGCATATTGTTTTTGTGATGAAGAGGCGTGCTACCTAACCCTAAACCCTAAACCCTACACCTCAAACCTATACCCCTAAGAGGCGTAACCTAACCCTTAACCCTACACCCCTAACCCTACACCCTTAGCCACCTTGCACGCAAGCAACCTGAACTGAAACCCTGAACCCTGGACCCTAATCCTAGACACCCTGAACCCTTCCCTCACTCCCTGCACTCTGTGACTTCTACGTAGTGACTATGCCTAGGCACCCTGTCGCTCCTATAATTCGCCAACAGGCACCCGCATGAATGGCTTGTTCAGAATGCCGATGCTTCTGCCAACTCACTGCCACTTTCCCAGTCTCGTGGCTGGTCCGAGTCGGTCGCCAAGACGTTTCTGGATGCCTTTGGCATTGGCGACCTGAATAAGAGCACAGCCACGGCTATGGGCACACGCGGCAGTGTCGACCAGCGCATTGCAAAGGCGGCGGAGCACCTTGGGTTGAAGGTCTACATGCACCGGAACTTGGAGCTCCCTTTTCCGATCATCACGGAGGTATAATTGGGGCTTGGGAGGCAAGTAGTGTTTGTTTTTTTGCTATAATTCCACATTGGGCAGGCCCCGTCCAGCGGCCGCCGAAGGCCCAATTTGGACCAACCTTTGACCAGCCTAAACCTGGTGGCCAAAGCAGCATGGCTGGCCACAAATGGGGTCACAGGCCAGAGGCCGGAGTGTAGCTGACACGTAGCCGAGTCACGAAAAATGAAACACTGCGAGGTAATCATGTGAGATTTAGATCCAGGGTCATCAGGGATTTGGATCCAAGATTGTAGGTAAGAATGGAGGACTTATATCCAGGATCAGAATAGTCGGTTTTCATCCAGGGTTATGTAGGGGCATTTAGATCCGAGGTCATAATGCAGGATCTGGACCCATGGCAATAATTGGGGATTGAGGTCCTGGGTGATGAAAGGGAAAATATTGACTTAAGTTTATAATATGGATTAAGGCTCAAAGGAAATATGGGGGTTAAGATCCAAGATTAAAAGGGGGATTAAGATCCTAGGGAACCTTGAAAATTTAGGTTAATTGTTCTTGAGGGTGAAGGGGGTGGCGTGTCCATTGAGATGAGTTAAGTGTCCGATGTTCATGCTTGAAGGTTCGTTTCATTTCAGATTGAGGGCGTTGAGGAGGATTTGATGGTAGGCTTCAATTTCGTTCAGGGCGGGTTTGGGCTTTGTGGACCCTTTGCTGCTTTGAACGGTGATCTCTGAGCGGCTTGTCAGGAGCTGTGCCTGGAGGGAGACACTGCTGCTGCCGCTATGGGGCAGGCCCTCCGCTCCCCACACACCCCTTGTTCATTGGCTTTCGAAAATGTTGTGTCAGCACCTACGCATTTGCCCGACCGCCTTCCTTTGTCAGGCAAAGCGGAGAAAGGTGTGCCGGCAGAACACTGCTTTGAGAGCAAATTGGGTTGCCCTTTCGATTCCTGCTGACAGCACACACTCCGAATGGCACTGGGGGGGCTGGTCACATTTTTGCCACCCGGACAAGCTGCTGGTCCCCCCTCCCCCTCGCAGTGCATTCTGCAGCCGAACGACCCGCGGATGTTCTTCCCCTGGGAATGGACACCTTTGTACCAGGGCATGCCCATGCCCATCACGGACAGCGCCGGCGTGAAGTACGGGAACTGCCTGGTGGAACCGATCGGGCACAACTCCAAGGTCGTAAAAAGGCCGGCCGAAGGCACACTATGCGCATGTGAGAGATGCAGCCAAAGAGGAGAGAGAGGAGGGGATATGAGAGCAAGGAAGGAGAATCTCAAACTGCCTTCCCTGCCTACCCGCCCTCCATGCCCCGCACTAGCAGGGGTGGGGACTATCGGGTGGGGTGAATGTTGATTCAAGTGCTCTAGGGTGAGGGCTTAGAGCTTCCCCATTTCCTTCCCCCACCCTCTCCGCCCCGCCCGCTGGCCCACCTGCCATTGAGGCTGTGAAGCCTTCATCCGCATCGTATTCCTCCCTTTGCCAATTCCGCTGTGAGGCTTGCGTACGGCTGCTGAGCCGCTGGAGCCACATCGTCAACTTGTCCAATGCTGCCTGCCCAGGTGACGATATCACCGTGGAACTGGACGGACCGTCTTCGGTGGGCGAGGCGGTGGGCATTTCATCCGGCTACATACCGCTAATGTAGGCGTGGTTGTGCAGCCCAGGTGCATCCTTAGATCTTTCTTGTACCGCTAATGTAGGCGGGGCGGTGCAGCCTTAGTTCTTTCTTTTAAAGCTCGTGTAGGCAGGGCACAGCTTTCGTTCTTTCCCCCATCGTTTTATGCTGATAAGGGTTGTGTCCTTGGATCAATCTGGGCGGAGCAGATCAAACCACGGAAGGGGCCATTTCCCGGGTTTTTGTGTAGCTCACCCTTCTCGTTTAAATTTACCGAGTTTTCTTCTTCTTTCGAATTATACGGCATACCCTAAGCATCATCGGACCCTGATCATCCGGTAACCTTTTGAGCGGTTGAAAGGGCGGGACTGTTGGTTCACTCGTTAGAAGGTAACGACCAGCTCTCTCTCTTTGTCCGGCAGATTCGAGTCGGCAGTGTCAAATGAATCTAAACCGTCCACCCTAGGGTGTAAATGACAGCAGGACTAGACACAGCTTTTCTTGGGCCAGAATGGGCCTCTACCCGAGTCCACGTCCCAGGGCCTTGCAGTATTTTATATAGCCTGAGGCCTCTCTCCACATCCTTCGGCAAGGCATTTTTTTTTCTTCATCGGGGCCTCTCTCACTCTTCTGGACACCAGAGAATTACCCTTCAGGGGAACAAGGGACCAATCCTTTTGGTTGTTTTCTGATGGCCCGGGCAGTAGGAACAAAAATAGCAGACAAGCTATCACGGCCGGTCGTCACTCCCCATGCAAAGTCCTCACTAGGCATGTTGCCCCCGGTGCGATATGCATGCAGCCTCACTTCTCCACCTCCCCTTCACACTCCTTGGTTCATTTTCCATGGCTCAGGCTGCCGATGGGGAAGGATGGAACGACCAGGAACATCAGCAAGATGCTGGGCAGCTCCGCATCGTCCTACTGGAGCTCCCAAGTGAGTGAGAAAACATGCGATGGCATGATGCGCCTGTTCCAGAAGGTTAGACGTGTCTTCCCCCAGGAAGTACCTCCCTATCAGCATTAGCATTCGGGAAGCTGAAAGGCGCCTTGCATTGGATGATCGAACCTGGCTGTTCATACCGCCTGTTTGCCATTCACTAAAGGGATATGCAGGTGCAATACAGCCCATGCTCCTTTTTGATGTCTTATACACTGATGTCAAAATTGACCCCATGACTCTGAAACCGCTGACTCCTTGGGGGCTCCACTCCCCCCCCTCAAACAGGACTGGAAAAGCAGCACGGTGCAGTGGGCCGACGGGGGAGGTGTGGACGTCCTGGGCATCTACCCACTCCTTAGGTGAGGACCTTTGTGATAGCTGCAGTACGGTATGTAAGCAACAAAAGTGTGGATGAAAGTGTGGATGTCCTGGGCATCTACCCACTCCTTAGATGAGGACCTTCGTGATAGCTGCAGTTTGGTAATATTGGTGTGGATGAAAGTGTGGCTGGGTCCTCGGCCCGGAATGTGCTGTTTACATAAACCTTCATGACCCCTTGGAGCTTGGATTTATTCGCCCTTCATGGTTGGGGGTCCCCAGTTTCACTTGTGTGGAAGTGTGGAAAATAGTGGAAACGTGAAAATGCCAATGCCAGGGGGTGGAAGTTTGGAACTGCAGCAGTATAGATTGGCTTGGTTCTGCATGTCTGCTTGTTAATCACATGCATTGACCAATGAAGATCTGATATCTGATCAAGCCCTGGATTTCTGGTGCGCCCCCCCCACACACTCAGCAGCAGCAAGTACTTGACTTGACCGCTAAATCCTTACCCCCACTGCTCATCCCTCTCCCCACTCCCCTCCCTGACTGGCCTTAGACGCAAGGTCTCAAAAATCGTGGTGTGGCTCGCCAGCGGAGCCGACCCCAAGGACCGACAGCTGTGGACCATGCAGGCGTGCGGGTGCGTACCGCTTTGCTTCGGGAAGTACGATGGTGAGCTGGTCAACAAGATCCCCAACGTCATCAAGAACCAGATTGGGAAGGTATGTCACTGTGTTGCTCTGCATCACGCAACCAATTAACAGCCTTTTGCCTTGTACGTCATCGCCACGAAGCAGGGGCGTTTGGGGTTTAGGGTGTTGATTCTCCCCAGCACATTCTGCAGCAGTGCATGGCTTTTACGCAGGGGGTCTCATGTGTTCACAACCCTAGTCCCTTTAACCTGAACCCTGACCGCTGCGTCTACTTAGTTAGACTCTGCTGCCACGACGGCCGGGGGCGACAAATGCCCAACAAAATGATTTCCCGAGCAAGCCCCTCCTTGGGCCCCTTCAAACTCCATGGTCAGTGATGTGAACCAAGAGATAAAACAAAGAGGGTGGGACGTAATCCGGCACCCGATCCCGCCCGTTGCCGTATGACCGTCATCAGGGCATCTTTCATTCCCGGGACTGGTGGACGTTCTGTTTCACTCAGCTGCTGCTGCTGCTCCTGCTGCTCCTCATGATGAGGATCCTGTTTTCCTCTCAGGTGTTTTTAGGGGTGTAAGGTTTAAACCTTGAACCCTATTTTGCACTAAAAAATGTCCAGAGTTCAGGGTTCAAATCCTAAACCCTGTTTCGCTCCCAGGTGTTTAGGGGTGAAGGGTTCAAACCTTGAACCCTATTTTGCACTTTTAAGTGTTGAGAGTTCAGGGTTCACATCCTGACCCCTGTTTCACCTTCCAGGTGTTTGACAGTGCGCATGGCCTGGATGCGATGTGGGCGGACCTGCAGACCAAGCTGGAGGAGGAAGGTCCAGTTTGGCACCGGGCCAAGTACTCGGTGGCCGAGAACGCCTTTCAGGGCGTGCGTGGAGGCTGGGAGGTGGACGTGCTTTGGGTGTTCAATACCACCTGCACCAGGTTGGGGGGGCGACTCCAGGGGGCATGCAGGGGGGAGGGTTGCAGGCGGAGAGTTTGTGGGTGGTCAGGAAAACCTGTGTGAGGTGTGCGATGGCGTCCTCTTCTTTGGGTGTTGTTTCGCACCCAAAACAGAAGACCCCAAGCAAATGAAGTGCAAAGATCCTTGGACATTATTTGCAGCCCGCGTCTCTCGTGTTGGGCTGCCTATTGAAATGATCTGATCCGTTACCTGTGACCCATCTGCTCATCTGCTCTGGCTCACTGCATCCTAGATATTGTGTCCTTTGTATTCAGGGTACAAGGTTCGCACCCTGGATTCTGAAACCTAAATCCTTCACACCATTGCAGCTGGGAGGCTGCTCTGCCCCACACCACCCGGGAGCTGCTGGCCTGCGACCGGACGAGCAACTTGGAGAAGGTGCGACTCAGTAAACGAATAAGAACGTGAAATGCTCAAATGCGGGGATTTTGTCGGTGCCTGTATGCTGCTGACTGGCTGCCCCAACTTCTACAGCCAGGCTGACTGTGCACTCACACTTGTGTGGGCTGGTGCACCAGCACCAATGCCAAGTGGACCTGAACAATTCCGTTTTCCTAGATCTCGGTACTTGGGTCCCGGTAATTTGCATCTTGGATCCCGGTACTTTGATCCAAGTACTTTGCATCTTGGATTTTGTCACTTGGATCCCACCGGTTCATAGAAATCCGTCTTGCGCCTGTTGTTCTCCTTCAGGTTGCTCGGTGTGCGCCTCTGGAGCCCTTCACCAACTGTGGCCTGGGGACATTCCCCCTCATCAGCACCAACGTAAGTGAACAAGAGGATCAGGGATCTGCTGCCTCGCATTCTGACTCCATGATCTGAATATGCCTCTATCTGCTGCTACGATCTAGCTCGCTTGATCCAATCAGGCCTCATCAAGGCGCATCCACGTATTCCTTCATGGACGTTTGCTCACCTTCTTGTGCAGTGCATGAACTACTCTCCAGAGCTGGTCGTCATGCTGTCGAATCAGGCAGCCTGGGCGATGCATCAGCTGGAGGGGCAGCTCCGGGAGATGACGGCGTGATGGGCTCCACTAGATAGGTCGAGGACAAAACCCAGAATCCGCGTCCTCACGGTCTGGAATAATCCGGGCGTGCTTTGTAACGATATGCTGGGAGGGAGGGTCGATGATTTGTACATTATATGTATCGTTTCTTACCAGTATTTCATAATGCAAGTATAACAATGTGTCACTCGTTGGGCTGGATTTGAATAATTACCCTTGTAGGTCAAGAGCTGGCCATGGACCTTGCCTAGAGAGGCTGAGCTGAAATCTGGCTGGAACCCGACGAAGATGTGTACGGGTTGCACTTTGGGACTGGAAGAGGGCTGGGCATCAAAGGCTACTGAAATGTAGTCTGGGCGAGAGGCAAACCTTGTATTAATGACCGTTCCTTGTCCTGCTTCCATTTCTCACTGTCATCAGATGCATTGGGTCTAATCTGGATCAAGAGATTGACGTTGCCGCTCTAGGGTTTCCCCCTGATGAACTGTAGGGGGCAGACGATCTCGGAACTGCAAATGCGCGAGTACCACATATGATTACATGGGTACAATCAGGGGGGGCTTGTTCAGCAAATCAAAGAGATGCCCTCAATGTTTGTTTTTTCAATTTATACGTGCCCATTGGGCACCAAGAAGGCACATGGGAGCATCATGGAGCGCCAAAACCAGGACCCCCTGAAACTTTATAACGGGCTGTCAGCTATGGCCAAAACAGGCAGAGATCCCAGTGTTCCACGCCACACAATTGTGTAACAAGTGAGCTAGTCCTTTATGTGCAGTCCCACCAGCATACCCAAGCCCTCGCTGCACGAGCCTCGTTGGAAGCCAGGGCAGCATACCTTGCACGTCAGCCATGTGCCCTGATGCAACAAGGATGTGCCCAGATGCAACGCCCAACTTTACGACTTGCCTGGGCCCAAAACCTTTCAATCAAAGACTGCAGGGATCATCGTTGCATCAAGACAAAAACCCAGGACTGAACACAAGCCCTTCATCAATTATCATTAAATCTAGCTCGGTCTTAGAAGGTCGCCTGCCGACCTGGGCACCACTACCATGGTATATAAGCTAAGGAGCCACCCCTGGGAGACCTCCTACGGCACCCGCCGCTGCTGAGCGCAGTCTCTGCAGCCATGCGGGCATGCAGCCACCAACAAGCAGTCATCTAAGTTACCCCCAGTCCCACACAAGATGAGAAGCGACTAGCGAGGGGACAGCCAGTACAGCAGAACTCCCGGGGACAGATCCCCCCAGGGGCTCCCACTGGCCGTCTCTTCTCCACTGCTGGCATCTGATGGGCACCACTGGCACAGGGGAGACACTGAGGGCACTGAGCTGCAGGTCTGGCACTTGCGGAGAAGGTCCATATGTCGCTGCCTCCCCTTGCGTGCAGAGTCCTCAGCGTCTCACCATCTGGATCCTTCCATCTCCTAATTTGCCACCGAATTGACTCGCACCACTGCCACAGCTCAATCCCCACGCCTCCTCCCTCCCACCTGCTCGCTCCCCAGGCACCTCCCCCCCTTTCCCAAGGCCTGCGGGCTGGCACAAATCATTGGTTCGCATTGGTGTCATTACAGGTCAGAGAGCTGATCCGTATCAGCGAGCCGTGCCGCATTGGAGTCGCATTATTTGCTGCCACGACAGCGTCTGCAGCCCCCTGCGCCTCATCCACAGCCGCCAACCGCTCTTGCTCTGCCCAGTGCTCACAATTGACCTTGACTGCATCCAGCACTGGGGAGCACGAGGGGAAGGCCTGACCCAGCGCCTGGTACAGAGGCAGCGCCACGAACTTGAAGAACTGCACGGGGGGGGGGGAATGGGAGTCATGGTTAAGGGGGTGGGGGGGGCAGAAGGGATCGGAGACACTTCAGGCTTTGGGTACAAGGTTTAGGAGAAGGGTTCAGAGTTCAGGCTAAGGGTTAAGGATAAGGGTCCAGGGTTGAGAATTGCTTCTTACCCCGGACTGGGCCTTGGTGACGCCCTTGCCAGACATTCGATCCATCAAGGGGGAGATCGGGAGCCCCAGCTTCCGCTCCTGGTCCCCTTGCCTGAGAGGAGAGGCAGAGGGCAGAAGGGCGGGCAGACCAGGTTTTAGGTCGAGCAGCCCTAGCAAGAGGTTCAAATACAAATTCGATATTTGAATCTTAAAATGCAGACATCAGTTCAAATGCGATGCACCTCTGAAAAGTCTCAAGCTCGGGGGTTCAGAGTCCCTGAACTCTTGTGGCAGGGCTGTTGCAAGATGTTGGCCGTCAGGCATCGAGGGAGAACTTGAGGGAACGCTCCACCAGTGGCACCCCTCCGGTACCTGAAACCCTCTAACGCGTGAGAATCTAACGCTGTCCCCTCACGACACTCACCTGTATTGCCTCGACAGCACCTCCACGATGCCCTCCATCCCCCCCCCCTGCTTTCTTTTCCCCACTTTCACACCCTCCTCACACTCCCCAGACAGGCCCCCACTCTCACCTGAACATCTCCACCTCCAGCTTCTCGATCCACTGGGAGTGCACGGGCAGTGCATTGGAAAGGTTGCCAATGTCCGCGGCCTTCAATGCCATCTGTGTTCAATAAGGAATGGGGGGTGGGGGAATTAAGTTGGGTTGGGTGTTTGCCTGCAGAAAAGAATGGGGGGGGTACATGAGCAGCTTGCAGCATGTGCACGAGCGTTATTACCGTGTTTTCCTTCGCACTTGGCAAGGCCTGGCATGCTATGGCACTGCTTGCCATTGCACTTTCCATTTAAATTTTGTGAGAGGCATGTAAACAGGCGTGCGGAGCATCGCCAGCACGGTTAGATTGGCCAACTCATGCTCGCCCCCTCCTACCAGCTCAGCACAGCCCACTGCCATTCAGGGTTTACAGTTGAGGGGTGGGGGTTGCACCCAAAAACCCTAGGGGTAAAGTGTAACCATGAGGATTAAAACCTAAAGGGTCTAAACCCTTATCTAGGGTCTGGACTCCTTAATTTTTTCACCCCCCTCTCAGCTCAGCTCAGTCCAGTGTCATTTTACCCCCACCTGCATCACCAGCACCCTCCCATCCTCATCCCAGTAAGGGACGCCTGCATCGCGGCGGTGCGGCGATGCGGCGTTGACCTCCGCAGTCCCCTGTGCCAAAACCGCCTTGAGCCCTTGAGCGGTGCTGGGGCGAACAGGGCCTGCAGTGCCTGCGGGATCGGGGGGATGTGCAGGGGGGAGTCAGGGGGGATCCAGATAGCACGCACGGATCCATATCAGGCAAGCTGGCACTTCAAGTGCCATTCAGATTCAGAATCAGAGCTTTTCGGTTGGAATGCCACAGGGCGGTCCTCTGGGCCTGTGCCATCCCGTGGCTTCACATGCATGAGAATCCTTCATATGCTTGCATGAATGCTCTGCATGGCGGCGTTGCATGGCGCTCGACTTGTCATGCAGCTGTGCATGCAGCAAGTGCATGGTGCACGTGCCCATGCTGCATGACAGGAGCGATGGTGCCCCTGCTTGTTCCCCCTCGCCCCCATGCTTTCAAGACAGTGCTGCCATACTTGATGCCCATGGTTTAAGCGAGCAGCAGTACCGGTCCATAACGAAAATCAGCAGGCTAGAAAAATTATAAACCAGAGAGAAAACGAAAGCTCGTGAAGTAAGATGCTTTCAATTGATCATTGCGCTCGGCATGCAATGGTCGGCGAGAGGCCACTGACTGTAGGCACAGGCAGCGGTGGTTGCCTTATTGCTGGCTTAAAACCCATCTGGCATGTATCCAATACACATACCTGGCCTCATTGACCATTCAACAATAATCAACACGCATACCTGGCCGGCTGCTTGGTGCCATTGCTGCAACTTTGGAGGCAAAGATCGACGTCAAGGAAAAGTGCTGCAAGACACAAGTGAGGGTAGCAGAGTCAGCAGGCTCGGCATGTACAACATCAACATCAAAGTCAGCAGACTTGGCATTTGTAACATCCACTTCAGAGTCAACGGGGTTGAGGTTTATCACGCTCTCGACAGGCTGGGTATAGGGAACCTATGATGGCTTGAGGGGTGCAGAGCCAACACCATCAAGAGGGCGGGGGGCAACACAGGGTTTAGGGTTTAGGGTACATAAGCCCTCAACCCGCTGAGGTTTTAGGACAGATACGCCCTCAGTCCGATGAGGGTTAAGGGTTTAGGGTAGATAAGCCCTCAGCCTGATGAGGGTGCGAGGGGTGTGGAGCCAGTAGGGTTCAGGGAGATGTACAGCATAGGTTGCAGGCCACATGGCAAAGGCACGTAGTCAGCAAAGGTAGGGTTTTGAGCCCAGATACTGCAAAGGCAGGTAGTCAGCAAAGGTAGGGTTTTGAGCCCAGATACTGCAAAGGCAGGTAGTCAGCAAAGGTAGGGTTTTGAGCCCAGATACTGCAAAGGCAGCTAGTCAGCAAAGGTAGGGTTTTGAGCCCAGATACTGCAAAGGCAGGTAGTCAGCAAAGGTAGGGTTTTGAGCCCAGATACTGCAAAGGCAGGTAGTCAGCAAAGGTAGGGTTTTGAGCCCAGATACTGCAAAGGCAGGTAGTCAGCAAAGGTAGGGTTTTGAGCCCAGATACTGCAAAGGCAGGTAGTCAGCAAATGTAGGGTTTTGAGCCCAGATATTTCAAGGCTAGGCCACAGAGGGTACCGCAACTTTCATAATGCAGTTGGCCTCTCCTCCCACCAGTTTCATGCACATGGCTAGGGCCATATGGTACACACTTTAGGTTTTGTGAATGAAGTCAAGGCCCAGTCTCAAGCCTGACCCCCCTCTGCTCACCTGTTTCATGTCTGTGGCCAGGACCATCTCAATGACCATTTTCCTGAGGAAGTCCAGCGCCTGCGGATCAGGGGAGACAGGGTTTAAGCAGGGCCTCAGGGGCTGGCCAAGGGTTGGTCAAACAAGGAGGGGAGGGGGGGGAAAGGGTTTAAACGAGGGCTTCAGGGGCTGGCGAAGGGTTGGTCAAGCAAGGAGGGGAGGGGGGGAAAAGGGTTTAAACAGGGCTTGAGGGGCTGGCAAAAGGCTGGTCAAGCAAGGAGGGGAGGGGGGGAAGAGTTTAAGCAGGGCTTCAGGGGCTGTCAAAGGGCAGGTCAAGCAAGCAGGAGAGGGGGGGGGAAGGTTTCAGAAGGGCCTCAGGGGCTGGCAAAGGGCAGGTCAAGCAAGGAGGACCAATGATCCGTTATTCTGCTACTTGTGTATCTTCAGCTGGCCGCCTGACATGGTTTGGAGCCATCCAGGACCGGCCGACAGGCAAAGGCCCATGCAGCATGGCTGGTTGTGCATGGGGCCTCTGGCTGAAGGCCGGGAGGTGGCTGAAATGAAGCAGAGCCGCTGGAAAATGAACGTCAGGATGACTGGCAGGTGGGCCAAGCAGGGGCCAAGCAGGGGCCAAGCAGGGCCTCAAGGCCTGCACCAAGCAGGGGCCAAGCAAGGGCCAAGCAGGGGCCAAGCAGGGACCAAGCAGGGGACCAAGGCCTGCTCTAGGCAGAGAGCCTAAGCAGGGACCAAGCAGGAGACCAAGGTCTGCTTCAGGCAGTGAGCCCAAGCAAGCAGAGGTTCGAGCAGCAGGCCGGCTACACACCGGGCCCACGAGGCCATAGGCCAAGATGATACTGAATTACAGCTTACAGTGTACGCTAAATAACCAGGTGTCAGGCAGGGGAATGCTGCCCGAGGGCAGGGGATTGCTGCCCGAGGCCAGCAGCACACGAGGGTGAAGGGGACTATCATTCGACGCCTGGCCTTTAAGCAGCTCTACGGGCCCTTCAACACCATATAACTGCTCATGGGATTGCGTGATATAGGGCTCAGGGCTGAGGGCTTACGGGGGATGAAGGTATGTGTTTGTTTTAGTGTGCAAGGTACCACCATTGAAGGGCAGCTGGACAGCCGCCACTGCATGAGCAAACCCTACTGCTTGTGCCACCGGCTTGCTGAACCAACCCCTGCCAACCACAGGCCGTGTTGTAGCTGAAGTGTAGCTGAAGACACCCCCTAATAAACAGTGCTTCGTTAATAGGTCACCTTGGGCGGCAGTCAATAGGTCACCTTGGGCGGCAGTTAATAGGTCACCTTGGGCGGCAATTAGTAAGAAGTAAGAACTACGGTACCTATCGTTTCCAATCGTTCGTGAATTTGACGGATCCCTACGTATAGGCGACCCGTAGGTAAACCTGCCAGTTCGGGATACGCGCACCCTCCCCCGAGTCATAGTAACTGTGGATCAGTCACTCGTAGGTACCTCTTTTACTTTGCGATTTCCCTCATGACTGCCTACGGTGCGTACGTAAACGCACACATATCGCCGAGAGGTTTTACCAGTCACTCAGGGGGGGCAGTTAATAGGTCACCTTGGGCGGCAGTTAATAGGTCACCTTGGGCGGCAGTCAATAGGTCACCTAGGGCTGCAGTTAATAGGTCACCTTGGGCGGCAGTCAATAGGTCACCTTGGGCGGCAGTCAATAGGTCACCTTGGGCGGCACTTAATAGGTCAACAAGGGGGGCATTTAATAGGTCAACTAGGGCGGCAGTTAAGAGGTCACCTTGGGCGGCAGTTAATAGGTCACCTTGGGCGGCAGTCAATAGGTCACCTTGGGCGGCAGTCAATAGGTCACCTTGGGCGGCACTTAATAGGTCAACAAGGGGGGCATTTAATAGGTCAACTAGGGCGGCAGTTAAGAGGTCACCTTGGGCGGCAGTTAATAGGTCACCTAGGGCGGCAGTTAATAGGTCACCTTGGGCGGCAGTTAATAGGTCAACAAGGGGGGCATTTAATAGGTCAACTAGGGCGGCAGTTAAGAGGTCACCTTGGGCGGCAGTTAATAGGTCACCTAGGGCGGCAGTTAATAGGTCACCTTGGGCGGCAGTTAATAGGTCAACAAGGGGGGCATTTAGTAGGTCAACTAGGGCGGCAGTTAATAGGTCTACTAGGGCGGCAGTTAATAGGTCACCTAGGGCGGCAGTAAATAGGTCACCTTGGGCGGCAGTTAATAGGTCACCTTGGGCGGCAGTTAATAGGTCACCTAGGGCGGCAGTTAATAGGTCACCTTGGGCGGCAGTTAATAGGTCACCTAGGGCGGCAGTTGACAGGTCACCTTGGGCGGCAGTTGATAGGTCACCTTGGGAGGCAGTTAATAGGTCACCTTGGGCGGCATGTCTCCAAGGAAGTTGAATCGGTCCTGTTTGAGCACCATCCATGCCGCAGCGATGTGATGATTCTCCATCGGGGATCGGTCGTTGTAACGTACCGCCAGCTCGCTCTGGGTCTTAACCAGGAAGTCGTTGCTCAGGCCTGAGACGAGGGGGGGGGGTCAAATTCAAATTTCGAATTCAAAATTAAATACAGAATTGCAGATGAGTGAGAGCAACAAACGGGGGAGGTACAGGCTTCCAGGATCCTCAGGAAGAGATCTTCAGGGACACACAGATCCTAAGATATATCAGAGATCCATTTGGATCTCGTGCGCTTCTCTGCTGTCATGGTTAACGATCGGATCGTTATTTATCGTTATATGTAATAAATATAAATTGAGCGGGATAATTCAGTGGGTTGCCACGAGGCGCAGATCAAGGAGGGACCAGCGTTTATCTAGTGCACACCGGACTACTGTCTGAGGGCCACCCGGCGGCCATCACTGAGCAAGTGAGGATCAAACCTTGACCGGCCTACAGCCGGTGGCCTGAACAGCTTGGCTACATGCACCAGGCCTCGTGATTCAAAGACCGTGAAGCAGCTGAAGCACGCTAAAGACTAGTGGAAGCTGTGCTGTGCTGTTCAAAGGCCAACCGACCCTTGTGATGACATATTGATATATTGATCTTTATCCTGAGAGGCCACACACACATATGCACACAGGGAAGAAGATCTTGTACGTTACAACGGCACGCCACCCTTACAAGATGGGATGTACCCCTTTGCCATGATCACGCACACATCACAACCGTTTCTCATCCAAATGCCATCCTTACAAGGTCAGATATACCCCTTTGCCGTTATCATTCATACGTCTCAACCGTCTCTCACCCAAATGCCATCCTTACAAGGTCAGATATACCCCTTTGCCGTTATCATTCATACGTCTCAACCGTCTCTCACCCAAATGCCATCCTTACAAGGTCAGATATACCCCTTTGCCGTTATCATTCATACGTCTCAACCGTCTCTCACCCAAATGCCATCCTTACAAGGTCAGATATACCCCTTTGCCGTTATCATTCATACGTCTCAACCGTCTCTCACCCAAATGCCATCCTTACAAGGTCAGATATACCCCTTTGCCGTTATCATTCATACGTCTCAACCGTCTCTCACCCAAATGCCATCCTTACAAGGTCAGATATACCCCTTTGCCGTTATCATTCATACGTCTCAACCGTCTCTCACCCAAATGCCATCCTTACAAGGTCAGATATACCCCTTTGCCGTTATCATTCATACGTCTCAACCGTCTCTCACCCAAATGCCATCCTTACAAGGTCAGATATACCCCTTTGCCGTTATCATTCATACGTCTCAACCGTCTCTCACCCAAATGCCATCCTTACAAGGTCAGATATACCCCTTTGCCGTTATCATTCATACGTCTCAACCGTCTCTCACCCAAATGCTGGTAATCGTGGATGACCGCAGACAGGTACATCGACAGAATGCCTGTGACAGGAGGGAGGAGAGGCAAAGGAGTGACTAAAGTGAAAATAGTGTGACGGAGACCACAGGGGAGAGAGGAATCGTAAATCACCTGAATTTGAGAGTGGACGTACCCAGCGTCAGCGGTCAGTATGAATGTGCAGGAGACAAAGAGAGAGAGGACCCTTCAAAGAGTGATATTTGGGAGGTGTGAAGTGTGAGACAAGGCCAACACACTTCTTATGTTACTCGAATTCCTTGCAACCGTACCCCTTTGCTTGTACTGTTCGTAGAACAAGCTTTCCTACCTGTCATGAAAAACAAAAGCATTTTCGGGGTCGTTGAAAGCTTTTTAGGAAGCGACACAGCGCCTCGAAAGCATACCCGGATCTGATCCCTCATTCACAGACCTCCTGTATTCCATTCCGGATCAGATTCCGGCACCTGATCCCTACGCCTACATGCCATCAGTGCCACCTGATGAGGGTGCCAAAGTGACGCTCTGCGCACTCCTCCCAAGCCCAAACCCATCAACACCACAAACAATGTACACACAACAAGCATGTCCCGGTGCTGCTGCTGTGCACGCGGGACCCACCGATTTCTGAGCAGCGCATGTCTTTCCAGATGCCGCCCCGCGTGCAGATCACGTGAACATTCCTGAGCACATCTGCCCCGTGTGTGGCGCAGTGGTAGTGCTTCTCAGTGTACCCCGCCTCCATCTCCATCATAAACCTGGGCCCAGGTTTAGGGTTTAGGGTTTAGGCAGTCCAGGTTCAGGTTTTTTCAGAGTCGGGGACTTGGGGTTTACAGGTCCAGGATTATAAGGTTTGGTTGCACAGGGTCCAGGGTTTACAGGCTCTTCAAGATAACCTCAGGATTGACCAGCCAGGGTTACAGGGTCGTGGTGTTCAGGGTGCACAGTTACTGGTTCAGGTGACCAGGGTCCAGGGTCTACAGGGTGTGAAGTAAGAGGGTGTGAAGTTACAGGGTCCACGAGTTACATGGGGGGTCACAGGATGAAAGGGTCAGAGGTACAGCGTTTTAGGGTCTATCATAGGGTGTTAAGTTACATAGTCTGGGCTCACCGCCCCTGGGCGTCCTGCCCCGCTACCATTCGATGGCATGAGGGCTTCATAGGGGGCCCGTGCGAGGCTGCTTGCGAAGGAATTCTAGTCAAAATAGGCTCCAAATAGGGCAGGGCTAAAAACAGCCAGAAACCTATCACCCCCGCCCCCAGCAAACACATATCCATTGCGCACTCCACACTTTCACATTACAAGCTGCCCTGAACCTCAGTCCCTCCTCACAAGTAGTGACTATTATGACGTCTCTAACTTAAGCTGCTGCCTTTAAAGAAAGTATGAACAGTTGAAACATTTGCACATGAGACATAAAAAGCATGCCCAGGTAGGATGATGATTCCACCTGGCCAGTTTATCCTCGTCCATGTTGAACCTCTTGAACGCCTCTGTGCGGGAGATGAGAACGAACCCCAGGAGGGACAGGGCGTGGCCAGAGGTGGCCGCCTCGAGCGAGAATATGTCGTAATGCCAGTTTGACAGCATGGACAACATCTTGGCGATCTACAGAGGGCAGTGCCGGGAGTTACACAGGAGTCGTACATGGGAGTTACGCATGAGAGACATGCAGGATTTATGCATGGGAGTAACGCAGGATTTATGCATGGGAGTCATGCATAAGAGTAGCGCAGGATTCTTGCATGGGAGTAACGCAGGATTCATGCATGGGAGTCATGCATAAGAGTAGCGCAGGATTCTTGCATGGGAGTTATGCATCATGCATGAGTAAGGAAGGAGTCTTGCATGGGAGTTATGCATCATGCATGAGTAACGAAGGGAGTGCAAGCAGGAAGAGCCTCTATAATTGAGAAAACCTGCAAACGATGGCACCCTGGAGGTACTCTGAGAGTCCGCCTCCGCCCCCTGCCCCGCCCACACTCCCGCACCTCCTGCATACCCTCCCTCCTCCCCTCACTACCATTATTTTTGTCTGTGACTCAGCTTCTTGTCAGTAACATTCTGGCCTTTGCGGCCGGCGGCCCCACGTTTGGCCAGCAATGCTGCTTGTATCCCCGGCAAAAGGCCGGTCCAGGATTGGTCCCAGGCGGGAGGCCTACCAATGGTGACCCCGTGGCCAAAACTGTAAGCACAGCCGCACCAACCTGGCAAGACGGCCCCCGGTTCGGATCCCCCAGCAGATTTCCATCGCAGTCCACCAAAGAGAGCTCTTCAAAGGACACCACGGCAAGGGGACCCCGCTGATGCTCCCTTCCTTTGTGCGGTGATGCTGATCCACCCCCGTCGCGCCGCGGGGCCGCTGGATCCCCCCCATCTGTGCAGGGCCATGCATTGCAGGTGTAAGCACTCCTGCTATACACTGCATGGATAGCTCCACCTTTCGTGTCAAGGGTCTTTTGACGACACTGATTGCAAGGGAGTCTCCATACGCTGCTGTAACATTGAAAGCGCATCCGCCTAAAAGACTTTTTCGAAAGGGCAACGCGGAACAAACCGGAAGGACAGCAAAAGAGGAGAGCCAAACCCCAACCCCAACCCAATGCCCAGGAAGAACCTGATCCAAGCAAGACACCAGACACACATAAGAGATAGAGCAAAGCCGAAGTCAGAGAGAAGGGAAGCTACGTTCCAGTTGGTATGGCTTGTCGGGAAGCTGACAGTACACTGCTGGCCAGACGACCAGTGTTGTTTGTCTGTGACTCAGCTTCATGTCAGCTACATTATGGCCTTTGCGGCCGGCAGCCCCACGTGTGGACAGCAATGCTGCTTGCCAGGAAGCTGACACTATACTGCTGACCAGCCGCCTTTCAAGGTGGCAGTACTGTCCCGTGTGTGTCGCGTGTCTAGGTGGGTGGGGATGGGGCGTGGGATGTCCGAGGAGGGGATCGCAGTTTAAAACCATTTCAACCACGCCAACACTCCCAGCCCGATATGCCTATCCTCCTTCCTTCATCAACAAACTGGTGGGGGGGTCCTATCTCCCTCCCACCCTCCCTCCCTCCCTCCTACCTTCCACACTGCCACCCACCCTCCCGTCCTCCCTCCCTCCTCCCTTCCACCCTCCCACCCACCCTCCCCTCCTCCTCCCTTCCACCCTCCCACTCATTCTCCCTTCCTCCCTCCCACCCACCCACCCTTCCTCCTCCCTTCCACCCACCCTCCCTCCCTCCTCCCTTCCTCCTCCCTTCCACACTCCCCTCCCCTCCACCCTTCCACACTCCCACCCACCCTCCCTCCCTCCCATCCACCCTCCCTTCCTCCTTCCCTCCCTCCCACCCACCTTCCCTTCCTCCTCCCTTCCACCCTCCCATCCACCCTCCCTTCCTCCTTCCCTCCCTCCCACCCATCCTCCCTTCCTCCGCCTTCCCTCCCTCCCTCCTCCCTTCCACCCTCCCACCATACCTCCTCCCTCCCTCCCTCCCTCCTCCCTTCCACCCTCCCACCATACATCCTCCCTCCCTCCCTTCCTCTCACCCATCCTTCCTCCCACCATACCCCCTCCTTCCCTCCTTCCAACCCTCCCATCCTTCCTCCCACCATACCTCCTCCCTCCCTCCCTCCCTCCTCCCTTCCACCCTCCCACCATACCTCCTCCTTCCCTCCCTCCTCCCTTCCACCCTCCCACCATACCTCCCACCCGTCCTTCCTCCCACCATACCTCCTCCCTCCCACCCACCCATCCTTCCTCCCACCATACCTCCCACCCGTCCTTCCTCCCACCATACCTACTCCCTCCCTCCCACCCATCCTTCCGCCCACCATATCTCCTCCCTCCCTCCCTCCCTCCTCCCTTCCACCCTCCCACCCATCCTTCCTCCCTCCCACCCTCCCACCATACCTCCTCCCTCCCTCCCTCCCTCCCTCCCTCCCACCCATCCTCCCTCCCACCCACCCTTCCTTCCTCCTTCCTCCCTCCCTCCCTTCCTCTCTCCATGCACCTGCATACTGCCCCCCGTCCACACTCACCCGTGTGGGGACCTATCTCCATCCCGTCCGTCGTGCGCATCACATTGAACCACTGGAGTGCTACTGCCGTTGAAATGTTGGACTGTGCGAAGGCCGGAGGGAAGCCGGGCAATGTGACGGGGTTGCTGCCATCCTGCAAGGACAGGCGTGAGGCGTGAGGAAGGGGGGGCCGTATAACGCACACCACCAACCTGGCCAACCTGGACGTGTCGGGTGCTTATAAAAGGCACCCACACCCACATCTCTTGGGTTCACCGGTCAGGGCGTTCAAAGCTCAAGCGTGGGTGGTTTTCCTTTATTATTCTCTAACATTCCGGAGCTTTCAAGTATTTTATCTCACCTTCCAAGCACCTTATTCCAACCTCGACTTATCTCCGCCAATCGTTTGCGCGTGTCTAAAGCTGTAATTCCCCCCCCCCCTCATCAAACCCTCCTTCCCTCTGTGCACCGTAATGCCCCCGCCCTCTCCCTCACCTGCAACTGTGGATTCGCCTTCCTCTGCAGCGGCTGCTGGGCCTGCGAGGCGCCTCTGTCCTTGTCCTTCAGCCCAGACCCCAGCTCCGAAGCCCTACGGGCCGGCAGGTGATCCCCCAGGATCATCACCCCCTGAATCGGTGCTGGCATGCGCATGCAGACCATCAGCGAATCCACGCTGGAACGCAGCACCTGCTGCCCGACCGGCTTCGCCTTGGACCTGTTCGGCTTTCCGCCCGATGAAAGCGATATGCGGCTGGCGGCGGCGTATCGCGCCGCGCTGCGCGCGGCGGCAGTGTAGGTGCCCGTGTCGAGCGCAGGTGCGCTGGTCTCGGGTGTCAGGCTGGGACTCCTGCCGCCGCCACCGCCGCCGAATACTGGCAGCGGGGCCACGCGCGAACGGTGAATACGCGAGGCCTGGCTTTCGAGAGCGTCCGCGGATGTCGGCGAAACGACTGCCCGGACGTCGCCACTGCTGCTGGACATGTGGGTCGGCTCGGAGAATTGCAGCGTACGCAACGTCTGCGCGTTGCTGACCGGCCGCAGCGGCGGGTGCGGCAGGAGCTGTAGCTTCTGCTGCAGCTGCATTGCCGATGCCGAGGTGGCGGGCGTCGCCCGCCCGCTATAGGACGTCAAAGCGCTAACCACGATCTCATTGGGGAGGAGGCTGCCGGTGGCCGCAGCTGCAGGTGCAGGCGGGTCGCCGGGGGAGATGACGATGAGCCCATCGTTGTGGCCCTCTCTGTAGCCGGTAATGGAGCTCACCTGTTTCAAGGACCTAGGGCAGCAAACACCCAAGTAAATGGCCAGGGGTCAGAAACACTGTGGGTTTAGGGTTTAGGGTTTAGGGCAAGAAACAGGTGGGAACAGGGTGGGGGACGTGCGGACTTCAGTAGAGGTAGAGGAGACGAGTTGGGAAGTAAGGTAGGGCGTGATGCACGACACCCAAGGTGGGGCATGATGCACGACATCCAAGGTAGGGCATGATGCACGACATCTAGTGACATGCCAGAAATACAAGTGAGAACCATATCCTCAAATGAAAACGGAGTAAGAGGATACCTCCCCTTGCAGCACCCAGCCAATTACGAGTTGCCCCATAATCCTGGTGATGGTGGATATAAAACCTCAGCCTGACCCTAAACATACACCACTGTATCTAGCATCCCATAGAGCCCTAGGAATCTCAACAATTGGACACCCCCTCAAAAAACCTCCTCACTTCCTCAGCAAGCTGCTGTTGATGCTGCCATTATGGTTTAGGGTTACTTAACCCTAAACCCTAGGAATCTCTAAAACTGGGCACATCAACAGCCCACTCACTTCCTCAGCAAGCCGCTGCTGCTGTTGCTGCTGCTGCCATTGTGAATCTTGTTGTTGTTGTTGCTGCCATTGTTGCCTGCAGAGGCTGTGCGTGTAGGGCTGGGCAAGCGGCCGGTCCCGGCCGGTAAGCTCCGCTGCAACAGGCTAGCTGAGGAGACCGCGGGGGAGGGCTTGAGATACGGCAGAGAGCCGGTGTTGAAGTACTCCTCCTCTATCTTCCTGCCTAGGTCATACCGGTGGGCATCGCTGGAAGCTACTGCACCTGTGGGGTACCAAATGAGCCGCATGCACAGTGTTGGTGTTTATTTTGGGGCCTGGGGCCTTGGGCCTTAGGGCATGGGACATGATTAGGGCCCAACCTTAAACGGTCTACAGACACAGGCCCATGCAGCTAGTCTGGCCACGCACGGTAAAAGACCTTTGCTGGCCAACAAACACAGGCAAACGCTGCATGGCTGGCCATGCATGGAGCCCCGACAGGTAGCTGAAATGCAGCTGAAATTTCCTGACAGGAGGAAACAATGTCACGAGGGCGTCTCAGGAGGTCAGACGGGGAGCATCAGAGCAGGAAGCTATGTGAGGGATGCTAGTTCATGTGTCCGGGTTAAAATCCATAGAAATCATTAACAATGCTACGATACAATGCAATACAATACAATAGGAGTACGGATCCCCACACTGAATCTTCCGAATTCCCTTTCGTGAACAGGGAGCAGAGATGACGGTGAAGCAAAGCACTTCTGAGGCAAAGAAGCCACACACAGACGCACACATACAGACGCCCCCCCCCCACACACACACGCGCGCACGTGCATACACACATGACACTTGATTGCCTACAGCGCAAAGCTTGAACCAATGAGGATGAGCATGGGAGGGTTCCCAAGGCAAAGGCCTCATGAACCCTAGGTTCCCAAGGCAAAGGCCTCATGAGCCCTAGGTTCCCAAGGCAAAGGGCGCATGAGCCCTAGGTTTCCAAGGCAAAGGCCGCATGAACCCTAGGTTTCCAAAGCAAAGGCCTCATGAGCCCTAGGTTCCTAAGGCAAAGGCCTCATGAGCCCTAGGTTTCCAAAGCAAAGGCCTCATGAACCCTAGGTTTCCAAGGCAAAGGCCTCATGAGCCCTAGGTTCCTAAGGCAAAGGCCTCATGAGCCCTAGGTTTCCAAAGCAAAGGCCTCATGAACCCTAGGTTTCCAAAGCAAAGGCCTCATGAACCGTAGGTTCCCAAGGCAAAGGCCTCATGAGCCCTAGGTTTCCAAGGCAAAGGCCTCATGAGCCCTAGGTTCCTAAGGCAAAGACCTCATGAGCCCTAGGTTTCCAAGGCAAAGACCTCATGAGCCCTAGGTTCCCAAGGCAAAGGCCTCATGAGCCCTAGGTTTCCAAAGCAAAGACCTCATGAGCCCTAGGTTTCCAAGGCAAAGACCTCATGAACCCTAGGTTTCCAAGGCAAAGACCTCATGAACCCTAGGTTCCCAAGGCAAAGGCCTCATGAACCCTAGGTTTCCAAGGCAAAGGCCTCATGAACCCTAGGTTTCCAAGGCAAAGACCTCATAAGCCCTAGGTTCCCAAGGCAAAGACCTCATGAGCCCTAGGTTTCCAAGGCAAAGGCCTCATAAGCCCTAGGTTTCCAAGGCAAAGGCCTTATAAGCCCTAGGTTTCCAAGGCAAAGGCCTCATGAGCCCTAGGTTTCCAAGGCAAAGGCCTCATGAGCCCTAGGTTTCCAAGGCAAAGGCCTCATGAGCCCTAGGTTCCCAAGGCAAAGGCCTCATGAGCCCTAGGTTC
Organism: Limnomonas spitsbergensis; assembly: GCA_037349105.1. Classification (NCBI taxonomy): domain Eukaryota; kingdom Viridiplantae; phylum Chlorophyta; class Chlorophyceae; order Chlamydomonadales; genus Limnomonas; species Limnomonas spitsbergensis. The sequence continues at coordinate 1,564,128 of JAYJMM010000109.1, forward strand.
CCAAGGCAAAGGCCTCATGAACCCTAGGTTTCCAAGGCAAAGGCCTCATGAGCCCTAGGTTTCCAAGGCAAAGGCCGCATGAGCCCTAGGTTTCCAAGGCAACGGCCTCATGAGCCCTAGGTTTCCAAGGCAAAGGCCTCATAAGCCCTAGGTTTCCAAGGCAAAGGCCTCATGAGCCCTAGGTTTCCAAGGCAAAGGTCGCATGAGCCCTAGGTTTCCAAGGCAAAGGCCTCATGAGCCCTAGGTTTCCAAGGCAAAGGCCTCATGAGCCCTTGGTTCCCAAGGCAAAGACCTCATGAGCCCTAGGTTTCCAAGGCAAAGACCTCATGAGCTCTAGGTTCCCAAGGCAAAGACCTCATGAGCCCTAGGTTTCCAAGGCAAAGACCTCATGAACCCTAGGTTTCCAAAGCAAAGGCCTCATGAACCCTAGGTTCCCAAGGCAAAGGCCTCATGAGCCCTAGGTTTCCAAGGCAAAGGCCTCATGAGCCCTAGGTTCCTAAGGCAAAGACCTCATGAACCCTAGGTTTCCAAAGCAAAGACCTCATGAGCCCTAGGTTCCCAAGGCAAAGGCCTCATGAGCCCTAGGTTTCCAAAGCAAAGACCTCATGAGCCCTAGGTTTCCAAGGCAAAGACCTCATGAACCCTAGGTTTCCAAGGCAAAGACCTCATGAACCCTAGGTTCCCAAGGCAAAGACCTCATGAACCCTAGGTTTCCAAGGCAAAGGCCTCATGAACCCTAGGTTTCCAAGGCAAAGACCTCATAAGCCCTAGGTTCCCAAGGCAAAGACCTCATGAGCCCTAGGTTTCCAAGGCAAAGGCCTCATAAGCCCTAGGTTTCCAAGGCAAAGGCCTTATAAGCCCTAGGTTTCCAAGGCAAAGGCCTCATGAGCCCTAGGTTTCCAAGGCAAAGGCCTCATGAGCCCTAGGTTTCCAAGGCAAAGGCCTCATAAGCCCTAGGTTTCCAAGGCAAAGGCCTCATGAGCCCTAGGTTTCCAAGGCAAAGGTCGCATGAGCCCTAGGTTTCCAAGGCAAAGGCCTCATGAGCCCTAGGTTTCCAAGGCAAAGGCCTCATGAGCCCTTGGTTCCCAAGGCAAAGACCTCATGAGCCCTAGGTTTCCAAAGCAAAGACCTCATGAGCTCTAGGTTCCCAAGGCAAAGACCTCATGAGCCCTAGGTTTCCAAGGCAAAGACCTCATGAGCCCTAGGTTTCCAAGGCAAAGGCCTCATGAGCCCTAGGTTCCCAAGGCAAAGGCCTCATGAGCCCTAGGTTTCCAAGGCAAAGGCCTCATGAGCCCTAGGTTCCCAAGGCAAAGACCTCATAAGCCCTAGGTTTCCAAGGCAAAGGCCTCATGAGCCCTTGGTTCCCAAGGCAAAGACCTCATGAGCCCTAGGTTTCCAAAGCAAAGACCTCATGAGCTCTAGGTTCCCAAGGCAAAGACCTCATGAGCCCTAGGTTTCCAAGGCAAAGACCTCATGAGCCCTAGGTTTCCAAGGCAAAGGCCTCATGAGCCCTAGGTTTCCAAGGCAAAGGCCTCATAAGCCCTAGGTTTCCAAGGCAAAGGCCTTATAAGCCCTAGGTTTCCAAGGCAAAGGCCTCATGAGCCCTAGGTTTCCAAGGCAAAGACCTCATAAGCCCTAGGTTCCCAAGGCAAAGACCTCATGAGCCCTAGGTTTCCAAGGCAAAGGCCTGATAAGCCCTAGGTTTCCAAGGCAAAGGCCTTATAAGCCCTAGGTTTCCAAGGCAAAGGCCTCATGAGCCCTAGGTTTCCAAGGCAAAGGCCTCATGAGCCCTAGGTTTCCAAGGCAAAGGCCTCATGAGCCCTAGGTTCCCAAGGCAAAGGCCTCATGAGCCCTAGGTTCCCAAGGCAAAGGCCTCATGAACCCTAGGTTTCCAAGGCAAAGGCCTCATAAGCCCTAGGTTTCCAAGGCAAAGGCCTTATAAGCCCTAGGTTTCCAAGGCAAAGGCCTCATGAGCCCTAGGTTTCCAAGGCAAAGGCCTCATGAGCCCTAGGTTTCCAAGGCAAAGGCCTCATGAGCCCTAGGTTCCCAAGGCAAAGGCCTCATGAGCCCTAGGTTCCCAAGGCAAAGGCCTCATGAACCCTAGGTTTCCAAGGCAAAGGCCTCATGAGCCCTAGGTTTCCAAGGCAAAGGCCGCATGAGCCCTAGGTTTCCAAGGCAACGGCCTCATGAGCCCTAGGTTTCCAAGGCAAAGGCCTCATAAGCCCTAGGTTTCCAAGGCAAAGGCCTCATGAGCCCTAGGTTTCCAAGGCAAAGGTCGCATGAGCCCTAGGTTTCCAAGGCAAAGGCCTCATGAGCCCTAGGTTTCCAAGGCAAAGGCCTCATGAGCCCTTGGTTCCCAAGGCAAAGACCTCATGAGCCCTAGGTTTCCAAGGCAAAGACCTCATGAGCTCTAGGTTCCCAAGGCAAAGACCTCATGAGCCCTAGGTTTCCAAGGCAAAGACCTCATGAACCCTAGGTTTCCAAAGCAAAGGCCTCATGAACCCTAGGTTCCCAAGGCAAAGGCCTCATGAGCCCTAGGTTTCCAAGGCAAAGGCCTCATGAGCCCTAGGTTCCTAAGGCAAAGACCTCATGAACCCTAGGTTTCCAAGGCAAAGACCTCATGAGCCCTAGGTTCCCAAGGCAAAGGCCTCATGAGCCCTAGGTTTCCAAAGCAAAGACCTCATGAGCCCTAGGTTTCCAAGGCAAAGACCTCATGAACCCTAGGTTTCCAAGGCAAAGACCTCATGAACCCTAGGTTCCCAAGGCAAAGACCTTATAAACCCTAGGTTTCCAAGGCAAAGGCCTCATGAGCCCTAGGTTTCCAAAGCAAAGACCTCATGAGCCCTAGGTTTCCAAGGCAAAGACCTCATGAACCCTAGGTTTCCAAGGCAAAGACCTCATGAACCCTAGGTTCCCAAGGCAAAGGCCTCATGAACCCTAGGTTTCCAAGGCAAAGGCCTCATGAACCCTAGGTTTCCAAGGCAAAGACCTCATAAGCCCTAGGTTCCCAAGGCAAAGACCTCATGAGCCCTAGGTTTCCAAGGCAAAGGCCTCATAAGCCCTAGGTTTCCAAGGCAAAGGCCTTATAAGCCCTAGGTTTCCAAGGCAAAGGCCTCATGAGCCCTAGGTTTCCAAGGCAAAGGCCTCATGAGCCCTAGGTTTCCAAGGCAAAGGCCTCATGAGCCCTAGGTTCCCAAGGCAAAGGCCTCATGAGCCCTAGGTTCCCAAGGCAAAGGCCTCATGAACCCTAGGTTTCCAAGGCAAAGGCCTCATGAGCCCTAGGTTTCCAAGGCAAAGGCCGCATGAGCCCTAGGTTTCCAAGGCAACGGCCTCATGAGCCCTAGGTTTCCAAGGCAAAGGCCTCATAAGCCCTAGGTTTCCAAGGCAAAGGCCTCATGAGCCCTAGGTTTCCAAGGCAAAGGTCGCATGAGCCCTAGGTTTCCAAGGCAAAGGCCTCATGAGCCCTAGGTTTCCAAGGCAAAGGCCTCATGAGCCCTTGGTTCCCAAGGCAAAGACCTCATGAGCCCTAGGTTTCCAAGGCAAAGACCTCATGAGCTCTAGGTTCCCAAGGCAAAGACCTCATGAGCCCTAGGTTTCCAAGGCAAAGACCTCATGAACCCTAGGTTTCCAAAGCAAAGGCCTCATGAACCCTAGGTTCCCAAGGCAAAGGCCTCATGAGCCCTAGGTTTCCAAGGCAAAGGCCTCATGAGCCCTAGGTTCCTAAGGCAAAGACCTCATGAACCCTAGGTTTCCAAGGCAAAGACCTCATGAGCCCTAGGTTCCCAAGGCAAAGGCCTCATGAGCCCTAGGTTTCCAAAGCAAAGACCTCATGAGCCCTAGGTTTCCAAGGCAAAGACCTCATGAACCCTAGGTTTCCAAGGCAAAGACCTCATGAACCCTAGGTTCCCAAGGCAAAGACCTCATGAACCCTAGGTTTCCAAGGCAAAGGCCTCATGAACCCTAGGTTTCCAAGGCAAAGACCTCATAAGCCCTAGGTTCCCAAGGCAAAGACCTCATGAGCCCTAGGTTTCCAAGGCAAAGGCCTCATAAGCCCTAGGTTTCCAAGGCAAAGGCCTTATAAGCCCTAGGTTTCCAAGGCAAAGGCCTCATGAGCCCTAGGTTTCCAAGGCAAAGGCCTCATGAGCCCTAGGTTTCCAAGGCAAAGGCCTCATGAGCCCTAGGTTTCCAAGGCAAAGGCCTCATGAGCCCTAGGTTCCCAAGGCAAAGGCCTCATGAACCCTAGGTTTCCAAGGCAAAGGCCTCATGAGCCCTAGGTTTCCAAGGCAAAGGCCGCATGAGCCCTAGGTTTCCAAGGCAACGGCCTCATGAGCCCTAGGTTTCCAAGGCAAAGGCCTCATAAGCCCTAGGTTTCCAAGGCAAAGGCCTCATGAGCCCTAGGTTTCCAAGGCAAAGGTCGCATGAGCCCTAGGTTTCCAAGGCAAAGGCCTCATGAGCCCTAGGTTTCCAAGGCAAAGGCCTCATGAGCCCTTGGTTCCCAAGGCAAAGACCTCATGAGCCCTAGGTTTCCAAAGCAAAGACCTCATGAGCTCTAGGTTCCCAAGGCAAAGACCTCATGAGCCCTAGGTTTCCAAGGCAAAGACCTCATGAGCCCTAGGTTTCCAAGGCAAAGGCCTCATGAGCCCTAGGTTCCCAAGGCAAAGGCCTCATGAGCCCTAGGTTTCCAAGGCAAAGGCCTCATGAGCCCTAGGTTCCCAAGGCAAAGACCTCATAAGCCCTAGGTTTCCAAGGCAAAGGCCTCATGAGCCCTTGGTTCCCAAGGCAAAGACCTCATGAGCCCTAGGTTTCCAAAGCAAAGACCTCATGAGCTCTAGGTTCCCAAGGCAAAGACCTCATGAGCCCTAGGTTTCCAAGGCAAAGACCTCATGAGCCCTAGGTTTCCAAGGCAAAGGCCTCATGAGCCCTAGGTTTCCAAGGCAAAGGCCTCATAAGCCCTAGGTTTCCAAGGCAAAGGCCTTATAAGCCCTAGGTTTCCAAGGCAAAGGCCTCATGAGCCCTAGGTTTCCAAGGCAAAGACCTCATAAGCCCTAGGTTCCCAAGGCAAAGACCTCATGAGCCCTAGGTTTCCAAGGCAAAGGCCTGATAAGCCCTAGGTTTCCAAGGCAAAGGCCTTATAAGCCCTAGGTTTCCAAGGCAAAGGCCTCATGAGCCCTAGGTTTCCAAGGCAAAGGCCTCATGAGCCCTAGGTTTCCAAGGCAAAGGCCTCATGAGCCCTAGGTTCCCAAGGCAAAGGCCTCATGAGCCCTAGGTTCCCAAGGCAAAGGCCTCATGAACCCTAGGTTTCCAAGGCAAAGGCCTCATAAGCCCTAGGTTTCCAAGGCAAAGGCCTTATAAGCCCTAGGTTTCCAAGGCAAAGGCCTCATGAGCCCTAGGTTTCCAAGGCAAAGGCCTCATGAGCCCTAGGTTTCCAAGGCAAAGGCCTCATGAGCCCTAGGTTCCCAAGGCAAAGGCCTCATGAGCCCTAGGTTCCCAAGGCAAAGGCCTCATGAACCCTAGGTTTCCAAGGCAAAGGCCTCATGAGCCCTAGGTTTCCAAGGCAAAGGCCGCATGAGCCCTAGGTTTCCAAGGCAACGGCCTCATGAGCCCTAGGTTTCCAAGGCAAAGGCCTCATAAGCCCTAGGTTTCCAAGGCTAAGGCCTCATGAGCCCTAGGTTTCCAAGGCAAAGGTCGCATGAGCCCTAGGTTTCCAAGGCAAAGGCCTCATGAGCCCTAGGTTTCCAAGGCAAAGGCCTCATGAGCCCTTGGTTCCCAAGGCAAAGACCTCATGAGCCCTAGGTTTCCAAGGCAAAGACCTCATGAGCTCTAGGTTCCCAAGGCAAAGACCTCATGAGCCCTAGGTTTCCAAGGCAAAGACCTCATGAACCCTAGGTTTCCAAAGCAAAGGCCTCATGAACCCTAGGTTCCCAAGGCAAAGGCCTCATGAGCCCTAGGTTTCCAAGGCAAAGGCCTCATGAGCCCTAGGTTCCTAAGGCAAAGACCTCATGAACCCTAGGTTTCCAAGGCAAAGACCTCATGAGCCCTAGGTTCCCAAGGCAAAGGCCTCATGAGCCCTAGGTTTCCAAAGCAAAGACCTCATGAGCCCTAGGTTTCCAAGGCAAAGACCTCATGAACCCTAGGTTTCCAAGGCAAAGACCTCATGAACCCTAGGTTCCCAAGGCAAAGACCTTATAAACCCTAGGTTTCCAAGGCAAAGGCCTCATGAGCCCTAGGTTTCCAAAGCAAAGACCTCATGAGCCCTAGGTTTCCAAGGCAAAGACCTCATGAACCCTAGGTTTCCAAGGCAAAGACCTCATGAACCCTAGGTTCCCAAGGCAAAGGCCTCATGAACCCTAGGTTTCCAAGGCAAAGGCCTCATGAACCCTAGGTTTCCAAGGCAAAGACCTCATAAGCCCTAGGTTCCCAAGGCAAAGACCTCATGAGCCCTAGGTTTCCAAGGCAAAGGCCTCATAAGCCCTAGGTTTCCAAGGCAAAGGCCTTATAAGCCCTAGGTTTCCAAGGCAAAGGCCTCATGAGCCCTAGGTTTCCAAGGCAAAGGCCTCATGAGCCCTAGGTTTCCAAGGCAAAGGCCTCATGAGCCCTAGGTTCCCAAGGCAAAGGCCTCATGAGCCCTAGGTTCCCAAGGCAAAGGCCTCATGAACCCTAGGTTTCCAAGGCAAAGGCCTCATGAGCCCTAGGTTTCCAAGGCAAAGGCCGCATGAGCCCTAGGTTTCCAAGGCAACGGCCTCATGAGCCCTAGGTTTCCAAGGCAAAGGCCTCATAAGCCCTAGGTTTCCAAGGCAAAGGCCTCATGAGCCCTAGGTTTCCAAGGCAAAGGTCGCATGAGCCCTAGGTTTCCAAGGCAAAGGCCTCATGAGCCCTAGGTTTCCAAGGCAAAGGCCTCATGAGCCCTTGGTTCCCAAGGCAAAGACCTCATGAGCCCTAGGTTTCCAAGGCAAAGACCTCATGAGCTCTAGGTTCCCAAGGCAAAGACCTCATGAGCCCTAGGTTTCCAAGGCAAAGACCTCATGAACCCTAGGTTTCCAAAGCAAAGGCCTCATGAACCCTAGGTTCCCAAGGCAAAGGCCTCATGAGCCCTAGGTTTCCAAGGCAAAGGCCTCATGAGCCCTAGGTTCCTAAGGCAAAGACCTCATGAACCCTAGGTTTCCAAGGCAAAGACCTCATGAGCCCTAGGTTCCCAAGGCAAAGGCCTCATGAGCCCTAGGTTTCCAAAGCAAAGACCTCATGAGCCCTAGGTTTCCAAGGCAAAGACCTCATGAACCCTAGGTTTCCAAGGCAAAGACCTCATGAACCCTAGGTTCCCAAGGCAAAGACCTCATGAACCCTAGGTTTCCAAGGCAAAGGCCTCATGAACCCTAGGTTTCCAAGGCAAAGACCTCATAAGCCCTAGGTTCCCAAGGCAAAGACCTCATGAGCCCTAGGTTTCCAAGGCAAAGGCCTCATAAGCCCTAGGTTTCCAAGGCAAAGGCCTTATAAGCCCTAGGTTTCCAAGGCAAAGGCCTCATGAGCCCTAGGTTTCCAAGGCAAAGGCCTCATGAGCCCTAGGTTTCCAAGGCAAAGGCCTCATGAGCCCTAGGTTTCCAAGGCAAAGGCCTCATGAGCCCTAGGTTCCCAAGGCAAAGGCCTCATGAACCCTAGGTTTCCAAGGCAAAGGCCTCATGAGCCCTAGGTTTCCAAGGCAAAGGCCGCATGAGCCCTAGGTTTCCAAGGCAACGGCCTCATGAGCCCTAGGTTTCCAAGGCAAAGGCCTCATAAGCCCTAGGTTTCCAAGGCAAAGGCCTCATGAGCCCTAGGTTTCCAAGGCAAAGGTCGCATGAGCCCTAGGTTTCCAAGGCAAAGGCCTCATGAGCCCTAGGTTTCCAAGGCAAAGGCCTCATGAGCCCTTGGTTCCCAAGGCAAAGACCTCATGAGCCCTAGGTTTCCAAAGCAAAGACCTCATGAGCTCTAGGTTCCCAAGGCAAAGACCTCATGAGCCCTAGGTTTCCAAGGCAAAGACCTCATGAGCCCTAAGTTTCCAAGGCAAAGGCCTCATGAGCCCTAGGTTCCCAAGGCAAAGGCCTCATGAGCCCTAGGTTTCCAAGGCAAAGGCCTCATGAGCCCTAGGTTCCCAAGGCAAAGACCTCATAAGCCCTAGGTTTCCAAGGCAAAGGCCTCATGAGCCCTTGGTTCCCAAGGCAAAGACCTCATGAGCCCTAGGTTTCCAAAGCAAAGACCTCATGAGCTCTAGGTTCCCAAGGCAAAGGCCTCATGAGCCCTAGGTTTCCAAGGCAAAGACCTCATGAGCCCTAGGTTTCCAAGGCAAAGGCCTCATGAGCCCTAGGTTTCCAAGGCAAAGGCCTCATAAGCCCTAGGTTTCCAAGGCAAAGGCCTTATAAGCCCTAGGTTTCCAAGGCAAAGGCCTCATGAGCCCTAGGTTTCCAAGGCAAAGGCCTCATGAGCCCTAGGTTTCCAAGGCAAAGGCCTCATGAGCCCTAGGTTTCCAAGGCAAAGGCCTCATGAGCCCTAGGTTCCCAAGGCAAAGGCCTCATGAACCCTAGGTTTCCAAGGCAAAGGCCTCATGAGCCCTAGGTTTCCAAGGCAAAGGCCGCATGAGCCCTAGGTTTCCAAGGCAACAGCCTCATGAGCCCTAGGTTTCCAAGGCAAAGGCCTCATAAGCCCTAGGTTTCCAAGGCAAAGGCCTCATGAGCCCTAGGTTTCCAAGGCAAAGGTCGCATGAGCCCTAGGTTTCCAAGGCAAAGGCCTCATGAGCCCTAGGTTTCCAAGGCAAAGGCCTCATGAGCCCTTGGTTCCCAAGGCAAAGACCTCATGAGCCCTAGGTTTCCAAAGCAAAGACCTCATGAGCTCTAGGTTCCCAAGGCAAAGACCTCATGAGCCCTAGGTTTCCAAGGCAAAGACCTCATGAGCCCTAAGTTTCCAAGGCAAAGGCCTCATGAGCCCTAGGTTCCCAAGGCAAAGGCCTCATGAGCCCTAGGTTTCCAAGGCAAAGGCCTCATGAGCCCTAGGTTCCCAAGGCAAAGACCTCATAAGCCCTAGGTTTCCAAGGCAAAGGCCTCATGAGCCCTTGGTTCCCAAGGCAAAGACCTCATGAGCCCTAGGTTTCCAAAGCAAAGACCTCATGAGCTCTAGGTTCCCAAGGCAAAGACCTCATGAGCCCTAGGTTTCCAAGGCAAAGACCTCATGAGCCCTAGGTTTCCAAGGCAAAGGCCTCATGAGCCCTAGGTTTCCAAGGCAAAGGCCTCATAAGCCCTAGGTTTCCAAGGCAAAGGCCTTATAAGCCCTAGGTTTCCAAGGCAAAGGCCTCATGAGCCCTAGGTTTCCAAGGCAAAGACCTCATAAGCCCTAGGTTCCCAAGGCAAAGACCTCATGAGCCCTAGGTTTCCAAGGCAAAGGCCTGATAAGCCCTAGGTTTCCAAGGCAAAGGCCTTATAAGCCCTAGGTTTCCAAGGCAAAGGCCTCATGAGCCCTAGGTTTCCAAGGCAAAGGCCTCATGAGCCCTAGGTTTCCAAGGCAAAGGCCTCATGAGCCCTAGGTTCCCAAGGCAAAGGCCTCATGAGCCCTAGGTTCCCAAGGCAAAGGCCTCATGAACCCTAGGTTTCCAAGGCAAAGGCCTCATAAGCCCTAGGTTTCCAAGGCAAAGGCCTTATAAGCCCTAGGTTTCCAAGGCAAAGGCCTCATGAGCCCTAGGTTTCCAAGGCAAAGGCCTCATGAGCCCTAGGTTTCCAAGGCAAAGGCCTCATGAGCCCTAGGTTCCCAAGGCAAAGGCCTCATGAGCCCTAGGTTCCCAAGGCAAAGGCCTCATGAACCCTAGGTTTCCAAGGCAAAGGCCTCATGAGCCCTAGGTTTCCAAGGCAAAGGCCGCATGAGCCCTAGGTTTCCAAGGCAACGGCCTCATGAGCCCTAGGTTTCCAAGGCAAAGGCCTCATAAGCCCTAGGTTTCCAAGGCAAAGGCCTCATGAGCCCTAGGTTTCCAAGGCAAAGGTCGCATGAGCCCTAGGTTTCCAAGGCAAAGGCCTCATGAGCCCTAGGTTTCCAAGGCAAAGGCCTCATGAGCCCTTGGTTCCCAAGGCAAAGACCTCATGAGCCCTAGGTTTCCAAGGCAAAGACCTCATGAGCTCTAGGTTCCCAAGGCAAAGACCTCATGAGCCCTAGGTTTCCAAGGCAAAGACCTCATGAACCCTAGGTTTCCAAAGCAAAGGCCTCATGAACCCTAGGTTCCCAAGGCAAAGGCCTCATGAGCCCTAGGTTTCCAAGGCAAAGGCCTCATGAGCCCTAGGTTCCTAAGGCAAAGACCTCATGAACCCTAGGTTTCCAAGGCAAAGACCTCATGAGCCCTAGGTTCCCAAGGCAAAGGCCTCATGAGCCCTAGGTTTCCAAAGCAAAGACCTCATGAGCCCTAGGTTTCCAAGGCAAAGACCTCATGAACCCTAGGTTTCCAAGGCAAAGACCTCATGAACCCTAGGTTCCCAAGGCAAAGACCTCATGAACCCTAGGTTTCCAAGGCAAAGGCCTCATGAACCCTAGGTTTCCAAGGCAAAGACCTCATAAGCCCTAGGTTCCCAAGGCAAAGACCTCATGAGCCCTAGGTTTCCAAGGCAAAGGCCTCATAAGCCCTAGGTTTCCAAGGCAAAGGCCTTATAAGCCCTAGGTTTCCAAGGCAAAGGCCTCATGAGCCCTAGGTTTCCAAGGCAAAGGCCTCATGAGCCCTAGGTTTCCAAGGCAAAGGCCTCATGAGCCCTAGGTTTCCAAGGCAAAGGCCTCATGAGCCCTAGGTTCCCAAGGCAAAGGCCTCATGAACCCTAGGTTTCCAAGGCAAAGGCCTCATGAGCCCTAGGTTTCCAAGGCAAAGGCCGCATGAGCCCTAGGTTTCCAAGGCAACGGCCTCATGAGCCCTAGGTTTCCAAGGCAAAGGCCTCATAAGCCCTAGGTTTCCAAGGCAAAGGCCTCATGAGCCCTAGGTTTCCAAGGCAAAGGTCGCATGAGCCCTAGGTTTCCAAGGCAAAGGCCTCATGAGCCCTAGGTTTCCAAGGCAAAGGCCTCATGAGCCCTTGGTTCCCAAGGCAAAGACCTCATGAGCCCTAGGTTTCCAAAGCAAAGACCTCATGAGCTCTAGGTTCCCAAGGCAAAGACCTCATGAGCCCTAGGTTTCCAAGGCAAAGACCTCATGAGCCCTAAGTTTCCAAGGCAAAGGCCTCATGAGCCCTAGGTTCCCAAGGCAAAGGCCTCATGAGCCCTAGGTTTCCAAGGCAAAGGCCTCATGAGCCCTAGGTTCCCAAGGCAAAGACCTCATAAGCCCTAGGTTTCCAAGGCAAAGGCCTCATGAGCCCTTGGTTCCCAAGGCAAAGACCTCATGAGCCCTAGGTTTCCAAAGCAAAGACCTCATGAGCTCTAGGTTCCCAAGGCAAAGACCTCATGAGCCCTAGGTTTCCAAGGCAAAGACCTCATGAGCCCTAGGTTTCCAAGGCAAAGGCCTCATGAGCCCTAGGTTTCCAAGGCAAAGGCCTCATAAGCCCTAGGTTTCCAAGGCAAAGGCCTTATAAGCCCTAGGTTTCCAAGGCAAAGGCCTCATGAGCCCTAGGTTTCCAAGGCAAAGACCTCATAAGCCCTAGGTTCCCAAGGCAAAGACCTCATGAGCCCTAGGTTTCCAAGGCAAAGGCCTCATAAGCCCTAGGTTTCCAAGGCAAAGGCCTTATAAGCCCTAGGTTTCCAAGGCAAAGGCCTCATGAGCCCTAGGTTTCCAAGGCAAAGGCCTCATGAGCCCTAGGTTTCCAAGGCAAAGGCCTCATGAGCCCTAGGTTCCCAAGGCAAAGGCCTCATGAGCCCTAGGTTCCCAAGGCAAAGGCCTCATGAACCCTAGGTTTCCAAGGCAAAGGCCTCATGAGCCCTAGGTTTCCAAGGCAACGGCCGCATGAGCCCTAGGTTTCCAAGGCAACGGCCTCATGAGCCCTAGGTTTCCAAGGCAAAGGCCTCATAAGCCCTAGGTTTCCAAGGCAAAGGCCTCATGAGCCCTAGGTTTCCAAGGCAAAGGTCGCATGAGCCCTAGGTTTCCAAGGCAAAGGCCTCATGAGCCCTAGGTTTCCAAGGCAAAGGCCTCATGAGCCCTTGGTTCCCAAGGCAAAGACCTCATGAGCCCTAGGTTTCCAAGGCAAAGGCCTCATGAGCCCTAGGTTCCCAAGGCAAAGACCTCATGAGCCCTAGGTTTCCAAGGCAAAGACCTCATGAACCCTAGGTTTCCAAAGCAAAGGCCTCATGAACCCTAGGTTCCCAAGGCAAAGGCCTCATGAGCCCTAGGTTTCCAAGGCAAAGGCCTCATGAGCCCTAGGTTCCTAAGGCAAAGACCTCATGAGCCCTAGGTTTCCAAGGCAAAGACCTCATGAGCCCTAGGTTCCCAAGGCAAAGGCCTCATGAGCCCTAGGTTTCCAAAGCAAAGACCTCATGAGCCCTAGGTTTCCAAGGCAAAGACCTCATGAACCCTAGGTTTCCAAGGCAAAGACCTCATGAACCCTAGGTTCCCAAGGCAAAGACCTCATGAACCCTAGGTTTCCAAGGCAAAGGCCTCATGAACCCTAGGTTCCCAAGGCAAAGACCTCATGAGCCCTAGGTTCCCAAGGCAAAGACCTCATGAGCCCTAGGTTTCCAAGGCAAAGGCCTCATAAGCCCTAGGTTTCCAAGGCAAAGGCCTTATAAGCCCTAGGTTTCCAAGGCAAAGGCCTCATGAGCCCTAGGTTTCCAAGGCAAAGGCCTCATGAGCCCTAGGTTTCCAAGGCAAAGGCCTCATGAGCCCTAGGTTTCCAAGGCAAAGGCCTCATGAGCCCTAGGTTCCCAAGGCAAAGGCCTCATGAACCCTAGGTTTCCAAGGCAAAGGCCTCATGAGCCCTAGGTTTCCAAGGCAAAGGCCGCATGAGCCCTAGGTTTCCAAGGCAACGGCCTCATGAGCCCTAGGTTTCCAAGGCAAAGGCCTCATAAGCCCTAGGTTTCCAAGGCAAAGGCCTCATGAGCCCTAGGTTTCCAAGGCAAAGGTCGCATGAGCCCTAGGTTTCCAAGGCAAAGGCCTCATGAGCCCTAGGTTTCCAAGGCAAAGGCCTCATGAGCCCTTGGTTCCCAAGGCAAAGACCTCATGAGCCCTAGGTTTCCAAAGCAAAGACCTCATGAGCTCTAGGTTCCCAAGGCAAAGACCTCATGAGCCCTAGGTTTCCAAGGCAAAGACCTCATGAGCCCTAGGTTTCCAAGGCAAAGGCCTCATGAGCCCTAGGTTCCCAAGGCAAAGGCCTCATGAGCCCTAGGTTTCCAAGGCAAAGGCCTCATGAGCCCAAGGTTCCCAAGGCAAAGACCTCATAAGCCCTAGGTTTCCAAGGCAAAGGCCTCATGAGCCCTTGGTTCCCAAGGCAAAGACCTCATGAGCCCTAGGTTTCCAAAGCAAAGACCTCATGAGCTCTAGGTTCCCAAGGCAAAGACCTCATGAGCCCTAGGTTTCCAAGGCAAAGACCTCATGAGCCCTAGGTTTCCAAGGCAAAGGCCTCATGAGCCCTAGGTTACCAAGGCAAAGGCCTCATGAGCCCTAGGTTTCCAAGGCAAAGGCCTCATGAGCCCTAGGTTCCCAAGGCAAAGGCCTCATGAGCCCTAGGTTCCCAAGGCAATGGCCTCATGAGCCCTAGGTTCCCAAGGCAAAGGCCTCATGAGCCCTAGGTTTCCAAGGCAAAGGCCTCATGAGCCCTAGGTTCCCAAGGCAAAGGCCTCATGAGCCCTAGGTTTCCAAGGCAAAGGCCTCATGAGCCCTAGGTTCCCAAGGCAAAGGCCTCATGAGCCCTAGGTTTCCAAGGCAAAGGCCTCATGAGCCCTAGGTTCCCAAGGCAAAGACCTCATGAGCCCTAGGTTTCCAAGGCAAAGACCTCATGAGCCCTAGGTTTCCAAGGCAAAGGCCTCATGAGCCCTAGGTTCCCAAGGCAAAGGCCTCATGAGCCCTAGGTTTCCAAGGCAAAGGCCTCATGAGCCCTAGGTTCCCAAGGCAAAGGCCTCATGAGCCCTAGGTTCCCAAGGCAATGGCCTCATGAGCCCTAGGTTCCCAAGGCAAAGGCCTCATGAGCCCTAGGTTTCCAAGGCAAAGGCCTCATGAGCCCTAGGTTTCCAAGGCAAAGGCCTCATGAGCCCTAGGTTTCCAAGGCAAAGGCCTCATGAGCCCTAAGTTACCAAGGCAAAGGCCTCATGAGCCCTAGGTTTCCAAGGCAAAGGCCTCATGAGCCCTAGGTTTCCAAGGCAAAGGCCTCATAAGCCCTAGGTTTCCAAGGCAAAGGCCTCATGAGCCCTAGGTTTCCAAGGCAAAGGCCTCATGAGCCCTAGGTTTCCGAGGCAAAGACCTCATGAGCCCTAGGTTTCCAAGGCAAAGGCCGCATGGGGTCCATTGATCCATTCCCCACCAGTAGTCTGGGGTTTGTGCAGGTTGGGTTCCCATTAGCCCAGGGGGGGGGGCACTAGCCCAAGGGGGTATAAGTCCAGGGGGGGCACTATCCCAAGGGGGGGGCACTAGCCCAAGGGGGTACCAGCCCAGGGTGGGCATTAGCCCAGGGGGGCACTAGCCCAGGGGGGCACTAGCCCAGGGGGGGCACTAGCCCAAGGGGGGGCACTAGCCCAGGGGGGGCACTAGCCCTGGGGGGTGCACTAGCCCAAAGGAGGGCACTGGCCCAGGGGGGGGCACTAGCCCAAGGGGGGGCACTAGCCCAGGGGGGGCACTAGCCTAGGGGGGGGGGGGGGGGGGGTGCACTAGCCCAAGGGGGGGCACTAGCCCAGGGGGGGGGGGGGGGGGCACTAGCCCAAGGGGGGGCACTAGCCCAGGGGGGGCACTAGCCCTGGGGGGGGCACCAGCCCTGGGGGGGGCACTAGCCCAGGGGGGGCACTAGCCCAGGGGGGGCACTAGCCCAGGGGGGGCACTAGCCCAGGGGGGGGCACTAGCCCAGGGGGGGCACTAGCCCAGGGGGGGCACTAGCCCAGGGGGGGCACTAGCCCTGGGGGGGGGGCACTAGCCCAGGGGGGGCACTGCCTGTTTGCTCTCTGTATTAATTTCTGAGGCGGTCAAACGCGTTCGAAGGCACCTGCCTCATACAATACACAGTGAGTTGTCATGCTCTGCTGGGGATTCATACCACATGAATCATGGCAGGAGTGACAGCGAGGCTCCCCTCTGATGGCAACAGAGAAGGCAGGGAGGGGACAGCTCCAGGCCCCCATCCAGGCATGATAAGCTACCTACCCTACTGGGGGCATGATAAGCTACCTACCCTTCTTGGGGCATGATAAGCTACCTACCCTACTTGGGGCATGATAAGCTAAGCTACCTACCCTTCTTGGGGCATGATAAGCTACCTACCCTACTGGGGGCATAATAAGCTACCTACCCTACTGGGGGCATGATAAGCTACCTACCCTACTTGGGGCATGATAAGCTACCTACCCTACTGGGGGCATGATAAGCTACCTACCCTACTGGGGGCATGATAAGCTACCTACCCTACTGGGGGCATGATAAGCTACCTACCCTACTGGGGGCATGATAAGCTACCTACTCCTCATGACGTTTATGACCGAGTAGGGGGAGGTGAAGCAAGGGAGCCCAACCGGCTGGGGTGAATCCAGACCCAGCAAGTTTCAGTCATAAAATTCCAGTGCCCTAGTATAGGGTTTAGGGTTTGGCGCTGGTCTCGTGTGTCAGGCTGGGGCTCCTGCTGCCTAAACCCTGAACCCTAAACCCCAACCGCATTTGGCCAGCCACCAGGTAGTCCCCACTGGGCCAACGGCGACCAAACACGAATCGGCCAACGGCCGATGGCCCGAGCAGCAGAGTACAACGCTTCATCATGCCCCCACAGCGATCATCTGCAATGTAGCTGAATCGACCTCAGCTGAAACATCCTGTCGTAAAGCACCCTGTCATGGTCTACCTGACTAACCTGGGGCTGGGGCACCCCGCCTCTTGATGTGTTTGAAAATGTCACGAACTGCTCGGGCGACACCCACATCCTTCATTGCTATGCGGGAGTCATACAGGCACCAGACAGAGCCACTCGCCACCCTCTGGCACATAAACTAGGCTGCGCATCACCTCTCAGCCCCTATCTAGGCCATCAGGACATCGAAGTTACTTGTTCAGGGTCGAGGGTTACAGGGTGTGGGCATCACCTCTCAGCGCCTCTATAGACCGGATACAGAAATGACATGTTCAGGGTCCAGGGTTGAGATCCCTTGCGGGCTTAAGTGCTTACCGAGGCCTGACATCAGAGGCCAGTTGGGGCTGTGCGTGCGGGCGCCAGGGGTGCGGTCCGCGTCGAAGGCCCCGGCAGTGCTGCGCCGCCGGAAGGACACCGGGGCGTCATCCCGCAACGGCGCGCCGCCCAAGCTCTTCTTGGGAAGCATCTTCCTCCCGGCTGCCCGGCTGATGCTGAGGGCGCGGTGACCATTGAGGGAGCAGGGATGGCATGAGCCAATCAGAGATGCAGGGATCCAATCAGGGTATAAGACGCACCGTGCCAGGACCACGGGCACTGTTCCCTTTCCTGGCTACGAGTCCAACTCTCGTGGTCAAGGCAGTTCCGAAACCAGAACCTTGACCGGCTTGCAGACACGGGTCCAAGCAGAATGGGCTAATGGCTGACCATAGACGAGGTCCCAGGCCAGAGGCCAGGATTTTGTTGGGATGTACTAGAGCTGCTGCCGAGCCACAGAAGAAAAAGACGATGAGCACAGGCTGTGTACCCTAAGTCTGGCAACCACATGGCAGATCGGGTGCGGAGGTGCCAACGCAGGGAAGCAGGCACCACTGCTTGATTTAACGCGCATCAGCTACAATTCAGCTACTGCCTGGTCTATGTCCGAGAGGGCTAGGTGCACCAAGCCTTGCTGCTTGGGCCACCGGCCGTATGGATAGGTCAAGGTTTGGTCCCCATCGGCCCGCTGAAGCCTCCGGACGGCCACCCAAAGCTGGCCAGATGCGCACTGAAACTTATGCAGGCCACCGCCTCAGATAGCTCTTATCACAGGGGAGGTCACCAGAAAAGAGGCCCGCTGCTGTTGCTGCTGAGGCTCATGGCAAGTTGCTGTGGGGTTTAGGGTCCAGGGTCTAGAGTATTAGGGGTTCAGCATCAATGCCCTATCCTATGAACCGCAGCGGGCAGTTGGGCACCCTAGACCGCTGCGGAGAAGCCGGAAGGCCTGACCCCCAAATCGTGTTAGGCAACCCTTAACCCTATACACAATAAACTGCCTGAACCCTGACGTGAAATGTCCCCAGGGAACGGCATGGAGAGGCTTCTATGCAAATAACATAAGCATGCATACCGGTAGCAGCAATAGGACATGAGCTTATTCAGAGTTATTTAACTTACGCAAGGGGTCACTGGAAAGAAAACTTGGGTAGTACCCAGTCGGAGAGGGTGTTCTCCAAGTTTTCTCTTTTCGGCTACGAGGCCACCATCAGTCGACCACCCTGCGGCCGTCACAGGCCCGATTGGGACCAAACCTGGACCAGCATACTGCCGGCGGCCCAAGCAGCATGGCTGGCCACACCTGAGGCCTCTGGCGGAAAGCCCAGTTGTAGCTGATATGTAGCTGATACGTAGCTGATATGTAGCTGAGTTACATGGGGTTGGGGGGGAATCGGTGTTATCCTGCCCCCATATCCCTCACCTTGACCTGGCGGAGGTGGAGGATGCCTCCGCTAGCAGGTTGTGGAACGAGCGGGGGCCGCGCTTTACGTTCCCAGCCGAGTCCTTGCACTCCAGAGGCAGGGGCGGTAATGGCGCCTGCAGAGCACAACAAAACGATTGTTCTGCGCCAGGCTGACCAGCTGGGGGGGTGTATACACCAGCTGCAGGGCTTAATAAAACACTAGCTGAGAGGTGCTAGATCCATGCCCTTAAGCCATCGGCCCTTTATATGGGATGTTGTTCTTCAAAGACGTGACAAGGTATTTGTGTCCCTTTCCTGATTTTGCCGAAGAGGATTGCACCATAAGGGGCCTGCATGGCTTCATGGCCTGCACGGCACACCATAAGGGGCCTGCATGGCTGCATGGCACCACAAGGGGCCTACATGGCTGCATGGCACCACAAGGGGCCTGCATGGCTGCATGGCACCATAAGGGGCCTGCATGGCTGCATGGCACCATAAGGGGCCTGCATGGCTGCATGGCCTGCATGGCTGCATGCAGAAGGATACCAAACAGACATTCCAGAGAATCCAAGCAAGATTCGACAAACCTCCTGTGTGGGGGTATTGTGCACCATGGTATAGGGGCACTGTGCATCCCGGGGAAATTCGTGCAGTAACCATGCAAATGAGCAAAGACCCCAAATTGTCAAGACCGTGCATGGGAGGAACCGGGCTTCAGGCCTCTCGGCAGCAGCCAGGATGCGCAGCAGCGTTTCCCTCCCCCATCCAGACCGTGAAAGGCTCCGTCAAATGTTCAAATGGAAGCAGTTTGGTAGCAGACAGCACCCTCACAGCCTGTCAGCCCATATTCTTCCACACGCCTGGATCCAACCAGGCAGAGAAAAGAGCCGTCTGAGTTGCTTTCCCTGCGAGAAAGCTAACAGCTAAACAGCTGAAAAAGATGAACAGCTAAAATCAGCTTAACCTTGAAGCCCTGAAACAGCCTATCAGCCAAACCCTGAAGACCTGAAACAGCCAATCAGCTTAGCCCTGAAGCCCTGAAACAACCAATCAGCTGAACCCTAAAGAGCTAAAGCAGCCAGTCAGCTCTCACCACTGGGTCCACCTCCCAGCCTGTGTTCTTCCGCGAAGCGTCCAGCATCTGTACTAGCGCCTGGTTCACGTCCATGTCCATCCCACTCATACCCAGCTTGGCCCTGCAAAACCGGGGAACGGGATAGGGTTGAAGGCCAAGCCCTAAGAACAGGAGGGCCAAACCCTAAGAGCATCCAGCATCTGCACGTGGTGCATGTCCACACCCATGATTTTCAAGCCCAGCTTGACACTGAGGACACCAGGGGGCAGGCAGGTTAAAGGTAGGACACCAGGGGGCTGGCAGGTTAAAGGTAGGTTAAGGCATAGATTTGGGGTTAACGTCTGACCCCTGAGGTGCGTCCCTCGTATGTGGTAAGCCGCGGTTGGCCCTGTAAACCAAGGGGCCGCTCAAGCAATGTCTGGTTAGTGGCATGGACTGAGGGTCAAAGGCTGGACCCTTAGTGCCTCCCGCTCACCTGTAAGTGGGGGGCTGTCCAGGCACTAGGCCCTATACCGTAACCCCTAAGTGCATCATGCTCGTACAGCAGCAGGGGGCTGCCAATGATTGAGCCCTTAACCCTACGTGTGCCATGCTCACTCAACAGAAGTGGGCCGCAGGGGGCTGCCAAGCACTTGGCCCTGTAATCCTTGACCCTCAAACTAAGGTGCATCTTGCTCACCCGACGTTGAGGGGCCGGTGCAGCTCTGTGCCTGCCAGGAGAATGGCATCGTGCACCAGGCCTGCTTCATGCTTTGACACCTGAGACGTCATGGGACAGCGAGGCGCAGAGTGTGACGCAGGTCCAAAGTGTGAGCACATGACACGGAGTGTGAACACGCTAGCGGACAGTGAACGCAGGCGTGAAGTGTGTGTGTGTGGGGGGGGGGGCTCAATCTTGGTGTAAGTCGGGTGAGTTGCATCATCTGTTCCTTGCCAGGCTGGCACGCCAGGGTGACGCCTGGACCACCAGCTGTTCCTTGCCAGGCTGGCACGCCAGGGTGACGCCTGGACCACCAGCTGTTCCTTGCCAGGCTGGCACGCCAGGGTGACGCCTGGACCACCAGCTGTTCCTTGCCAGGCTGGCACGCCAGGGTGACGCCTGGACCACCAGCTGTTCCTTGCCAGGCTGGCACGCCAGGGTGACGCCTGGACCACCAGCTGTTCGTTGCCAACCTGGCACACCAGGGTGACGCCTGGACCACCAGCTGTTCGTTGCCAGGCTGGCACGCCAGGTGGACGCCTGGATCACCAGCGATTTTTCTGTTTTCGTTTCTGTCTTTGTTACATTCAAATGCATGGAAACGATTTGTGGTCGATCGGGTCAGCTGAAATGTAGCTGAATCGTCTTCATATAAACATATAGCTCTTGCCTGCGTTCCTTGGGAGGCCGGGCCCCATCATGGGACAGAACCGGCCAGCAGGCAAGTGCAGTCATTCCCCCCTCCCCCCTTCACACACGCCACCCCCCTCCCCCCCCCTCCGACTCTCCCGGCCCTAAAGCGCACCTTCTCTCCATTCAAGATCTTGTCAATGAGCTCCAGTGCCTTGCCAGCTGGCGTGGTCATGTCCACCTGTTAGGTGCAAGTGTGGAAATGCCAGTGTGAAAATGCCAGTGTGAAAATGCCAGAGTCCATTTAGTGTGCGACAGGCCACCGCTGGTAGGCCACCTCTGGCAGGCCAACTCTGGCAGGCCACCTCTGGCAGGCCACCTCTGGTAGGCCACCTCTGGTAGGCCACCTCTGGTAGGCCACCTCTGGTAGGCCACCTCTGGTAGGCCACCTCTGGTAGGCCACCTCTGGTAGGCCACTTCTGGTAGGCCACCTCTGGCAGGCCACCTCTGGTAGGCCACCTCTGGCAGGCCACCTCTGGCAGGCCACCTCTGGCAGGCCACCTCTGGTAGGCCACCTCCGATAGGCCACCTCTGGCAGGCCACCTCTGGTAGGCCACCTCTGGCAGGCCACCTCTGGTAGGCCACCTCTGGCAGGCTGTTGGGCCGCCACCACTGGGCCGATATGGGGACCCAAAAGAGGTGTGCACGTGAGTGTGTGTTGGCTATGAAGGGAGGCCAGGAGGGAGATTGCGTGCCCAATGCGAGCTTTGATGCATACAAATCGCAGTATGCGGGATGACACACCCACCACCAGATATCTGTTGTACGTTCATTCAAATCGGGAAAGAGAACTACGCCCGTAGGGGGGGGGGACATGAGGGTCAAAGCAACAGTGCTGCATGGGCCGCGTCCGCGTCGTCATCATCATGCCATAAAGAGGAGGATAAAGCTAGTGCAGGTTGCGGGCTTGAAATAGAGTATAACAAAAGCACCTGCTGGCTACGGAGGCAGGCCAGGTTGGCCACCGCAGGCTGCAGCACCAGAAGCTCCTGCTGAGCCAGCTCCTGGTCTGCCAGGGCGATGTTCAGCGCCTCCTTCAGCCTGATCAGTTCAGCCAGGGGAAAAAGGTGAGAGAGAGCGACAGGGGGGGTGGGCGGGAGCACTTGTACCTTCACCCTGTGGGGGTGAAGTACAGGTGTACCGCCTGTCCTTGCCGTCAAGATATCTAGCGTTGTGCTTGTCAAACGCCAGGCAATGTCACACTGTTGCACATGCAACGTCATACTCTCACACTGCCAGCGTTACACTACCCCACAGGTATTATCACACCCTCATAGCTGCAGCATCACACTTTCAAAACATGCTCCCTGCGCTAGCTGATCTCAAGAGAGTCGCCCTGCCCTCATAACGGTCTCAACCCACCACGATGGGAGGTGTGAAGTCACACTTAACACCTCACATCTATTATACTACGACATACAGAAGAAGCTGAGGTTTCTTCTTTATGTCGTTGTATAATGAAGGACTGTGTGGTGAAGGCTTGTATGGAGTTGGGCTAAGGGCTTAATCCGCCACCTTCCAACGCGCTGCGCCAAATATTTAGGGTTTAGGGTTTTACGGTTGTGTGAGGATTATGCTGTAGGCCCTTGTCACCTTTCACACATAGCATCCGCCTTAATATTGTCCATCTCCGTCCACCTTGCCTCCTTCAATGTTTAGGGTTGAGGGTTACGACTTGTATGGCTTATACTTAAGGGAGTTTAGGGTTAAGGGTTCAGGGTTACGACTTTTATGGCTTAGACTTAAGAAAGTTTAGGCCCTTGTCATCTTTCAGCGTGGTGCGTCCAACATTCAGGGTTTTCTTTTGCTTAGACTCTACTTTAAGGTGTGAGGCCGGCCGCCCAACCCTAGAAAAGGGTTTTACTGCTGTGCAGTTTGTGCTGGTCACCTTTCACACATCGCCTCTGCCTTGATCTTCTCCATCTCCATCCACTTGGCCTCCTTCTCGTTCCACTTGGACTCCCTGAGGGCGCGGTCGCGCTCATCCTGCCATCAGGGGGAGAGATCGCAGGCAGCCACATTGACAACAGATACAGGTTTCAGACTCCGGATTCAGGTTCCAGGTTTCAGGCTCCAGGTTTCAGGCCCAGGTTTTAGATTTAGGTTTCAGGCTCTGCGTTTTTATTTCAGGCTCCGGCTTTTAGGTTTCAGGTTCCGGGTTTCAGGTTTTATGTCTTAGGTTTCTGGCCTTGCCAAGTTCCTGTCTAGCAGACTCGATGTCAAAGGCCTCCTCAACATGTTCAGGGTTTCGGGTTTCGTTTATGAAGGTTCCAGACACCGCCCAATCATTTATTTCTTGTCTCACTGTTGTTGCTGCTAGATTGATCCACACCAGCGATCTCTGATCCACACCCTTACACGCAGCGTCATCACAATTGCACACCATGATCCACACCAGTTTGCCGCCATTTGAGTAGCATGGAATTACCAGGCATAACACGTCATGATCCACACCAATCATGTGCCACCATTTGAGTAGCATAGCATATCGTGGCGTAGTATGATCCACCCCCTCACCCGCAGCTTCATGATGCGTTCTTCGTTCAGGCTGTGCATCTCAGACAGGAGCACCAGCTCCCGAGACATGTCCTGGGAGGGCAAGTCACACAGGTGCAGGCCATGGCCCTGCCACACACAGGGAGCGGGGGGAGAGGGCATGGGCCACGCATTTGACCATTTGGGGGCAGGAGGCGAGCGGACATGGGCCACACATTTGACCATTTGGGGGGAGAAGGCGAGAGGGCATGGGCCACACATTTGACCATTTGGGGGGAGAAGGCGAGAGGGCATGGGCCACACATTTGACCAGTTGGGGGGAGAAGGCGAGAGGGCATGGGCCACACATTTGACCATTTGGGGGGAGAAGGCGAGAGGGCATGGGCCACACATTTGACCATTTGGGGGGAGGAGGCGAGAGGGCATGGACCACACATTTGACCAGTTGGGGGGAGGAGGGGAGAGGGTATGGGCCACACATATGAAAAATGAGGGGGGAGAATGGAGAAGGCGTGGACGGCAGAGTTGTAAAGTACGGGGATCGGGCATCAGCTGCGGCTTCGATTTTACTTATTGTTGTATTTTTCTTCTGAACCCGTGACTGCTTCATGCTTCATGAATGCTTCAAGCTGCTGGATGCAGCTGGCTGGTCACCTGGATCCATCGTCCATACATTGTTCAGCGAGCTCACACCGAAAGATCTCACTGAACAAAACCACCGGCCAGGAAACCGCAATTACCCTACATCTGGCTGGCTCTGCATACTATGAGCCATAAACCAGCAAACCAGTAATTAAAACAGAACGGAAAACTTGAGCACGGGCATGTGATGTACGACAGCAAACCAGTTTCTGTCCACATGCGGGTGACTGCGGTGTCTGAAGCCGACCTCCTGCCGTGCTCGTTGCAGCAACAAGTGCCAATCAAGGCATCAACAGCTACACACTGGCTTCCTAGGTGGGCTCAGAAGTAGGCACCCCCGCCACATAGTATGGATCCACCATTTGACGGCGTTCACACCACTTCACACTTGCATCTGCGCCCCGAGGGCCTTCACACCCCTCTCACACCTGCATTTGCTGGAGGCTGGCGAGTCGCAGGGACCTCATGCGCAGCGGCAACGAGGGAAAGTCTGATATGTTCAGTCATTTGTTTTGTGGAAATGGGTATGCACTTCACACTTTTCTCACACACACCCCCAAACTTTCATATTGCACGTTTAAGAAAAGGCGCGCAGTTCATCAGGTTGAGGCTGGTCAGCTCATGAGCAGCAGCATAGACACGAGGGAAAGTCTTGAAAGTGTTTCCCTACCATAACAAAGTCCACACTCTTCTCATACCCCCCTCACACCTTCATTTGCTACAGTCTTGTGAGCCTTGGCGAGCCCATGAGCAGCAGCGTAGACACAAGGTAAGTCTTGAAAGCTTTCCCCTACCATACCAAAGTCCACACTCCTCTCATACCCCCCCCTCACAACTTCATTTGCTACAGGCTTGTGAGCCTTGGTGAGCCCATGAACAGCAGCGTAGACACAAGGGAAAGTCTTAAGAGCTTTCCCCCACTATAACAAAGTCCACACTCCTCTCACACACCCCTCACACCTTCATTTCCTCCAGGCTCGTGAACCTTGGCGAGCCCATGAACAGCAGCACCGGAGCACCGTCCATCTCCGTTGAGTGGAACTGCCCCTTGAGCTCAAGCCCGTTGCTGTCCTCCCCGTCGCCGGCCGTGGACCCCGTCGTCAAGAGGAAGGAGTTGGCAGCCAGCAGGGAGATGCGCTGGTGCCCCCAGTCCACACAAGGGTGAAGGATCTGAAAAGTGTGACAAGGGGAGAGTGGGGGCTCGGGTTTGAACATGAGGTTAGGGTGTGGTTCCAGGACAAACAAGGATTTAATGAGCCAGCGCAGGCAAACCCTAAACCCTTAACTAGACCGGCAGCCCCCCAAAATCATCAGGATTGCCTGCTCATCCAAAGAGAAAGTAGGGGACCACCAGCGTCCGCGTCAGCAGGCTTAATAACTCTTATATAATTTATTTATATAGAACAACAGAATTCGCAAAGCGAATTGCAAGGCTTTTAGTCAAGAAGGTTAAGAAGAAGGTGAACGGCTAAGGTTCAGGGTTTAGGGTTTAGGCAAGTTAGGAGAGAAGGGAGTGTTATTAGTTTAGGGCTGGTGTGGATATGTTTTGAGTTATGGGTTTCAGGGGTTAACGGGTGAGGGATGGTGTGTGGCTCTGTTTTGGTCTTAGGGTTTCACAGGAAAGGGTTTAAGCTGTAAGGGCTGGCATGGCTTTACTTTGCGTCGCACCCGGAGGCTGTGGCCAATGAAGGATCCCGCCGTCTAGGGTTTAGGGTTATTTCAGGGTTAAGAGTTTGCGACTCAACCGGAGGCTGTGGCCAATGAAGGATCCCGCCGTCTAGGGTTTAGGGTTTGTTTTCAGGGTTAGGGGTTTGTGACTCACCCGGAGGCTGTGGCCAATGACGGATCCCGCCGTCTAGGGTTTAGGATTTGTTTGCAGGGTTTAGGGTTTGCGACTCACCCGGAGGCTGTGGCCAATGAAGGATCCCGCCGTCATGCGTGGGTACATGTCCGCCAGCTGGGACCCCACCTGCAAAGGGGTACAGCAGCGGCCCATCAGGGTTGGAGGGGTGAGGAACATGCTTGAAAGTTTAGTAGGTGCAGGCATATGGAAACCACCGGGTCGAAATCCAGCATGCCTAGGGGTTTTTTCATCAGGTTTTTTGAGGTGTGAAGAATGTGCCTCGGAGTGCAGCAGGTGCAGACATGAAAAAATGATTTTCAAGGCATAGGCTTCATGAATCAGCGGCCTGCTGAGTTAGCTGTACAGCAGTCCATGCATGCTGATCAGGATTCCGAGGAGGCTCGTGTCTGCCTCCTTGGTGCATGCCCAGCTTCCATGCCCTTCCTGGCTTCC
Source organism: Limnomonas spitsbergensis (assembly GCA_037349105.1). NCBI lineage: Eukaryota > Viridiplantae > Chlorophyta > Chlorophyceae > Chlamydomonadales > Limnomonas > Limnomonas spitsbergensis. The sequence goes on from JAYJMM010000109.1 coordinate 1,589,697, forward strand.
CACCACTGCAATGGAAGCTGCAGCTCCATGTCGTCGGGATTTCTCAGCCACAGGCAAACTCTGAAGTGGACAGAGAGACCTTGGAACAAAGAAGCTCGGGTGGCAGACCCAAGGGCCAGCCTTTTGATTTAATCCGGTCCCTTTATCGCGAGAGGTTCCCAGACTACAGCACAACGATTGGGGGTATACAACAAGGGTTTAGGGGTTTAGATCCCAACTGCCCTTTCAGTGCTGACACGGCCAGCAACTCACAGGCTCGGACCGAGAGGGCCCTGGTAGCGTCAACAGAGCAGGCTGAAGGCTTAAACACAGTAGTCTCAACTTTTAAGACAAAAAGGAGGACAGAGCAAGTAAGTGAACAAATCCAGCCACAAATGAAGAGCGACTAGCGCCGGTACCGGAGATGGCAAAAACATAACAAAAATCCCAGGCGCCTGATGGTCTGCGTGGCGCACCCAGCATTGTCCCTTCATGGGCGGTTCAGCTAAATTTCAGCTACATTTCGTCTATATTTCAGCTACATTTCGTCTATATTTCAGCTACATTTCATCTACGTCACGGCTTGTGTCTGTTGGAGGCTGGTGCAGCAATCTGCACTGCTCCGGCGGCCGGCTGTAGGCTGGTCCTACCAGGTTTGTCCCCAGCGGTGGCCGCCCCGCGGTCCCCCAAAGGTGTTTCAGCGCGCACTGAAACAAACACTGCCACCCACCTGCCGGCCAGACCCCCTCGGTGTTTCTGCATATTCGAGTTGTAGACAATAGCTACCAGTAGGGCCAGTTGAAAGCAAGTCCGCAAGATTGGCCATTTCAGCCTCACCACTCATCAAAAGATTTCAGCTCGCAAAATGCGAGTGCCCGTGTCCACATTTTTCACACCGTTGGCCCTTAGGAAAGGAAGTATCAGTATCCGTTTTGAAATCAGAAACACTGCCCCTCCCCCTCCCACCTGCAGCAGGCGGCAGTCCTGGTCCACTATGAAATGGAACGGGAACATCTGGAAGAACTGAGACGGCGGCGGCGTATAGGTGCAACTGGTTGCGGGTGCCAGCCGGTGCTCTTTGGCGGCAGCAAACTTCCATTCCTCGGGGGGAAACACCAGCTCGTACACCTGCAGGGCATGTGATCAGAAGTGTGCTTGAACTTGGGTGCAGGATTGCAAGGCCGAGCATATTCATCTACCCTGTGTGATTGCATGGCCGTACCCAAAGTGATTTTCTGTAATGCTGTGGCTATATGGCTATATGTATATGATTGTATGGCTATGGCTATGTGACGGTATGGTCATTTGATTGCACGATTTCTTGTGCGGCTAAATGTATGCTGTAGTTGATTGTATGATTTCATGGCGACATGCTTTCATGTTGGTCAGCGTATTGCTAGCACACCAGCCAACTAAGGGTACAGATGATGCGCAGGAACCAACGCAACGCTCACAGGCAGGTTCGGCAGCATAGTATGCTTGACGAGTCGGTGATGGGATGCAGAAGGGCGGGGGGGGGCCTGTCCCACCCAGAGCTATGTCTCCCTCCCTGCCCCTGACCTTTCATCCACACATAAATTTGAATTTAAAACTTGAATTTAAACATTCAGCACACCGCAGCGCACCTCTCTGTCATACCAGACGCCGGCATCCCTGCTCGTGAGTAGCTGCATGAAGATCGAAGTGCCGCAAACAGCCTGTCACACGGGTTTGAAGTCCCAGGTTTAGAAAGAAAGAAGAAAGGAAACTGCGCCCCAAGGTCAGGCAGTAGTGCGATATAGGCATAGGCTCAGGAAACTGCGCCCCGGGGTCAGGCAGTAGTGCGACATAAGCATAGGCTCAGGAAACTGCGCCCCAGGGTCAGGCAGTAGTGCGATATAGGCATAGGCTCAGGAAACTGCGCCCCGGGGTCAGGCAGTAGTGCGACATAAGCATAGGCTCAGGAAACTGCGCCCCAGGGTCAGGCAGTAGTGCGACATAGGCATAGGCTGAGGTACGCACCATTACCAGTGCAGTTCAGACCAGGAGCTCTAGGTATGGATGACAGATGGGCAAGAGATGCAGCACCCAACCAAATGAAAGTAAACTAAGGGCATGGGTAAGTGGAGCCCTCATGCTGGCCATCGATTGCTGTGTGGCAGCGCATCCAGCCAGTCCATCAAGCTCAATGGCCGCCTAGGCACTTAAGAGAATGGAACACCGCCTGAAGCCTATCCCGACGCCAAACAAAACCCCTGGCACTACACAAGCCACTGGCACTACACAAGCCCCTGGCACTACACAAAACCCCTGACACTGCACAAAACCCCTGGCACTACACAAAACCCCTGACACTGCACAAAACCCCTGGCACTACACAAGCCCTTGACACCGCACAAAACCCCTGGCACTACACAAGCCCCTGGCACTACACAAAACCCCTGGCACTACACAAAACCCCTGACACTACATAAAATCCCCTGGCACTGCACAAAACCCCTGGCACTACACAAAACCCCTGGCACTGCACAAAACCCCTGGCACTACACAAAACCCCTGACACTACACAAATCCCCTGGCACTACACAAAACCCCTGGCACTACATAAAATCCCCTGGCACTGCACAAATCCCCTGGCACTACACAAAACCCCTGGCACTACACAAAACCCCTGGCACTACATAAAATCCCCTGGCACTGCACAAAACCCCTGGCACTACACAAAACCCCTGGCACTGCACAAAACCCCTGGCACTACACAAAACCCCTGGCACTACATAAAATCCCTGACACTGCACAAAACCCCTGGCACTACACAAAACCCCTGGCACTGCACAAAACCCCTGGCACTACACAAAACCCCTGGCACTACACAAAACCCCTGGCACTACACAAAACCCCTGGCACTGCACAAAACCCCTGACACTGCACAAAACCCCTGGCACTACACAAAACCCCTGGCACTACACAAAACCCCTGACAATACACAAAGCCCCTGGCACTGCACAAAACCCATGGCACTGCACAAAACCCATGGCACTGCACAAAACCCCTGGCACTGCACAAAACCCCTGGCACTACACAAAACCCCTGGCACTACACAAAACCCCTGGCACTGCACAAAACCCCTGGCACTACACAAAACCCCTGGCACTGCACAAAACCCCTGGCACTACACAAAACCCCTGGCACTACACAAAACCCCTGGCACTACACAAAACCCCTGGCACTGCACAAAACCCCTGACACTGCACAAAACCCCTGGCACTACACAAAACCCCTGGCACTACACAAAACCCCTGACAATACACAAAGCCCCTGGCACTGCACAAAACCCATGGCACTGCACAAAACCCATGGCACTGCACAAAACCCCTGGCACTGCACAAAACCCCTGGCACTACACAAAACCCCTGGCACTACACAAATCCCCTGGCACTCCACAAATCCCCTGGCACTACACAAAACCCCTGGCACTGCACAAATCCCCTGGCACTACACAAATCCCCTGGCACTACACAAAACCCCTGGCACTACACAAATCCCCTGGCACTACACAAAACCCCTGGCACTACACAAATCCCCTGGCACTACACAAATCCCCTGGCACTACACAAAACCCCTGGCACTACACAAAACCCCTGGCATAGCACAAATCCCCTGGCACTACACAAAACCCCTGGCACTGCACAAAACCCCTGGCACTGCACAAAACCCCTTGCACTACACAAAACCCCTGACACTGCACAAAACCCCTGGCACTACACAAAACCCCTGGCACTACACAAAACCCCTGGCACTGCACAAAACCCCTGGCACTACACAAAACCCCTGACACTGCACAAAACCCCTGGCACTGCACAAAACCCCTGGCACTGCACAAAACCCCTGGCACTACACAAAACCCCTGGCACTACACAAAACCCCTGACACTGCACAAAACCCCTGACACTACACAAAACCCCTGGCACTACACAAAACCCCTGACACTGCACAAAACCCCTGGCACTGCACAAAACCCCTGGCACTGCACAAAACCCCTGGCACTACACAAAACCCATGGCACTGCACGAAACCCCTGGCACTACACAAAACCCCTGGCACTGCACAAAACCCCTGGCACTACACAAAACCCCTGGCACTACATAAAACCCCTGGCACTACACAAAACCCCTGACACTGCGCAAAACCCCTGGCACTACACAAAACCCCTGGCACTGCACAAAACCCCTGGCACTACACAAAACCCCTGGCACTACACAAAACCCCTGGCACTGCACAAAACCCCTGACACTGCACAAAATTCCTGGCACTACACAAAACCCCTAGCACTACACAAAACCCCTGGTACTGCACAAATCCCCTGGCACCTAGAGGGGCGGATCGTGCAGCACCGGTTGCTCAACCCATTGCTGCACTGCACCAAGGGGCCTGACACCTAAAGGGGCGGATTTTGCAGCACCGGTTGCTCAACCCATCGCTGCGCTGCACCAAGGGGCCTGTCACCTAGAGAGGCGGATCGTGCAGCAACTGTCGCTCAGTCCAGTGGTGAAACGATTGCTCCGTCCAGTGGTGAAGCAATTGCTCCGTCTATTTGCTCAGCCTGTGCCTGTATCATTCCCCCACCTGCCCCGCGGCGGCAATGCTGGCCTCCATGGCCCGGCGCATGTGCGGCACCTCGCTGATATGGTGCAGCATGGCCGACTCCCTAGTCATAGCATCCAAGTAGAACACCGGGGCTTTGGAACCTGCATGGGCGCGAGCGGGGACGCAATTTGAGGATGCATGACCCTCGCTCAATAATGGCTGCAGCAGAGCATGACGGGGACGCATTGCAGGCCAGGGTGTATGCTAGAGCGCACCACCACAAGCATGACACTGGGCTGATGGGGACCAAAGCGACACTGGTCTGCGGTCAGTGGCGCCAGCAGTGGGCTTGTTGCACCAAGCCCACTCTGGTTGAGGGCTGCGGTGCACAGACTTGAAGCTCAAGAGCGCTCACGTAAGCACAAGTGCAGGCCTCCTGTGCAGTGCTGCGCTGCATGGGCTGCACAGGCGGGGCAGCCCCAAGCACGACTTGAAGGCTAAATGGTGACACGCTAGGGGCTAAAAGAATTTGCAGAGGGTTGTAATAATTCTTCATGAATAATTTATGTTTTTGAGGCTGCATGCCAAATCCATCATGGCTAGATTTGGGGGAAATAAACCTTTAGTTTACATTTTCTGGAATGAAAACAAAAGAGAGGAGGAGAGTCCTCCCCAGCCTTATCTATCTCCTTTCTCAGCCTACCTTTTAAACCCACCTCAGCTCCCTCATCAGTGTGTTTCGTTTTTCATGTCTCAGCTACATGTCAGCGACACTCCAGCCCCTGGCCGGAGGCCCCATTTGTGGCCCGCCATGCTACTTTGGCCACCGCTACTAGCCAGGTCCAGACTTGGTCCCAATCGGGTTTTGGGGGGCTACAGGGCGGCCTGCCAAAGGTGGTCTTGTAGCTGAGAAAGAAACACTGCCTCTACTTCATGGAAAGAGTGTCAGCCAGTCAACAACAAAAGACGGAATCATAATCAGATGTCTCACCCCGTCAAGCCTCGATGGCTTCTCACTCATTCCCACCCCCTCCTCCTCTCCCTCACCTACCGATGTTCCGTGTACAGCAGCACAGGGGCAGGTGCAGGTCACATCCCCACCCTAAACCCTCCACCCTGAACCTTAAACCCTCACCACATACCGGAGTTCAGACCACTGCAGCGCAGAGGCAGGTGCAGGTCACATCCCCACCCTAAACCCTCCACCCTGAACCTTAAACCCTCATCACATACCGGAGTTCAGTCCACTGCAGCGCAGGGGTAGGTGCAGGTCACTGAGCCGGAATCTTAAACCCCAAACCCTTTCCCCAATCTCGTGCTACACATACCGGAGTTCAGTCCCATGCAATGCATGAGCAGATGCAGGTCACTGAGCCCGCCGTTGAGCAGGTCAACCATGCAAGCTCCCATGTAGGATAAGAGGCCGTCGCCGGACTGCTCCAGCAGAAGCTCCACAGCGCTCGCCATTTCCTGTGAGCCACACCCAAGGGGGAGGGACGAGCTCTTGCTTTCGCTTTACAGTTGCAGCAAGGGTTCAATCTTCATAGATATCTGTGTCTGTTCGCTTGGACACCCGCCGTTTGTAGCATTAGGCAATCCAGGGTTATTAATTTACTTGTGCTTCTGTCTGGGCGGGCGTAAACAAGAAACTGGCCCACTGCTAGCCGCAGGGGGCTGTGTTAGCAGGCGATACCCAGTCAATGGCCATGGTCTGGCTATACGTCCAAACTTCTGAAGCACGACATGTTGTCACACGGGGACGATGCGAAGTCATCCTTCCTCAAGAGGGTGTGCCCTATCACCGCTCATCATCAAAAAAATGAAGGAAAATCTGCAGGTGGTTCTTCTTTTAAAATCTCTCAGTCAAAATCTTTTAGTTTGAGGCATGGAGGTCCCAACAGCACAGCTCATGGCAGAGGACACAGCAGCATCCGGAATGCACCAGGGGGGCCAGGGGTGCGATGCATGGGGGGGTAGGGTAGCCATCTATGGGGGTAAGGGAGTGATGCATGGGGGCAAGGGAGCGATGCATGGGGGTCAGGGGAGCGATGCATGGGGGGTAGGGGAGCGATGTTTGCCCCACTACTATCTTTCTGCCATGCAAAGAGAGGAGGCTGAGGGGTGAGGGAGTGCTTTCTATTGGCCCTCCCTCAGGCCTTGGCCATGCAAGCCCTCAGTTAGGCCATGCTGACCCCAAGAATGCAGGCAGGCAGCAGGTAGGCAAGCTCAAGCAGGCAAGCGGTTGGTACCGGTAGGTTGGATGTGCATGCATGCATGCATGCATGGGGTTGGTAAGTGCAAGCAAACGCATGCAGGCACACATGCACACGAGAGGAAGAAATTTGTTCGCTCAGGTTGTGGGACATTCGAGCCGGGGACCGACACTTGTGCGCTGAACTGCGAAACAAGCAGTAACTGAGCTCCAGAAACTCTGGTGGGGTCGAATGACACATATACGACTGCAGTGACAGCGATGCGACAACATGCGTTTCGCGATATGGTGGATGGAATAGCTCGTCAGACCGATCAGTTGGGAAGCGTATGCAGCGAAACGGGTCGAACAATCTGCCCTGGCCGGTAAAAGATAGCATGTTCAGTTTGCAGGATTGCGTGCGTACAACAGTCGAGCTATGCTTCCGAATGGGGTGCATATGGGAACGAGGATAGGTCGTCATTGAGTTGAGGGGTTGTGTCGTCACGTATACTTCACGAGTGGCATGTCCAGAGGGACAAAGCCTTCTTTATGTCGTACCTGCTGCAAAGCTTTGACTTGAACCACCGCTGATGTGTCTTCTTCGGTATGATGCTGTGACTGCAGTCGCGAATGTCGGTAACGAGCCGGTGAAGAGCGGGTTGTAGAGTGCTTAATGCGACTCTCGACCGAGACTGTATGTATCGAGATAAAGCATGTCGATTCACAGGTGAATTATTAAATTAATTGGAGGTGAGCCGTAAGGAGGAGTCTGACAGTAACACAAGCGCGAGGGACCTTGGAATTCTGAGCAGTGAGTAAAGTTCAAGTGCTTGACACCACGTGCGGATTCAGAAGCTTGTGTTTCCAGGTAGTAGCTAGAGACACGCATGACAGAATTGTGATAAAGAGAATGCAGACAGGTAGTCGGTTGGTAACAGAGTCCCATCAGCCCTACAGCACTGTCCCAAAACCGCTGTCCCGTGGTAGAGGCAACGACCGAGACCGGTGTCTGTCGGGTTCTAGACGTACGGCGTGACCAGATGACCAAAACCTGGCCAACACAGATGGAAGCAGTGGGCGCACATCTGGTGCCATGTTTGAGTGCAAGCCAGCAGACGGGAGGCATGTGCGCGTGCCAGTACAATGCAAGACACCGTGCACCTTCATGCACAATACTGGACCTGACAATGGCACATTGGCATACCAGCCTCATAACAATGCTGTCAGGGACACTACCGGCCCCTGCTACCGGTATCCCATGACCCGACTGAATCTAGCTTGCCCATGGACGCCTGGTCGATTCCAACAGGTAACCTACGAATACTTGACTATCTATATAACGAGACATCGCGCATGATGACTATCGATTTATCGAGTCGTACCCTCAGGGGTTCACCAATCCTGTTTTTACTGCGACCAGTCCTGTTTTTACAGCCTATTTCTGATTGACTGCGGAGAAAAAAAATGTAAAACGGTGTAATGGTTTGCGGAAGAGTTCCGCAGAGGTCGTTTCTGATTGGACCCTGTGGAACGAGACCGTGCAGGGTTCAGGGCGTACTGTAGTATTGCCGATTGTGTGCACATTATCCCTTCATTTCTCTTTCTCTTCACAACGTTTCGACCACATCTCTTCCTATTAACAAAATGCCTCCAATGGCTGTCGGTACCCTCGGTCTTATCCTCGGGCCTATCCTTCTGGCCGTGATCACCGCGGCTGCTGTCTCGAAGGGTCGTAGAAGGATGCCTGACGCGGCCTTTGGCCAGGGTCGCCGCCACGGCCACTGCCCGATGGGTCCATGGACAGAAAAATATAGGGGTTCTAATATATAATTAATGTCAATTCGAAGGCCTAAAATGTTCCGCAGACTGTGGAAGTTCCGAGGAGGGGGGGGGGGTCCTCGGAAAAAAGGCCGCACGTGGGTCTTCTGAAGGCCTGCGGAGCAGTTCCACAGGCCCGTTTCTGTACGACAGGGCCTGCGGAGGAGTTCCGCAGTCAATCAGAAACAGGCTGTTAAGCGACTCATTGCCTCCCCTTTCTAGACTCACTTCTATGTGTTTTGTTGCCCAAGCACTGCAAACGAACCAACCAGTCAGCAGCGAAATGAACGAGGACGGAGATCAAAATTCACCCAAACGACATTGAACGACGTCCCCTAGGAACTGCTAGGCGACATCTTCATTCGCTCGGGCAGGTGGAACGCAGATTGGTCTAAACTTTTTGGCCTGGAACGAGTGCCGGAAATAGCGCGACTGCTTACGTGGGAGCGTGCAACGCCTAGGCGATCTCTTGATCGAGGTCCACGGCGCCGAGGAGGCGCTCGCACGGGCTACCCAACGCGACAGCCATGCAGTACACCCAGGCGCACTTGCGATGCAGCTCATGCATTTTGCAAGAGCTGACTGCCAGGGTGGACGTATGCTGAGCCTAGCTGCAGCATGTAGCAACCAAGCTCTTGTGCGTATGTTCCTTGAGTTGCCTGAGCATGCACCTCGTGCGGACTGTCAGGATGGCTGGGCATTGTGCAAGGCGGCTGAGGGTAGCCATGAGAGAGTGGTGTGTATGCTGTTGGAGTGGGCTGAAACTGCGCCTCAAGCAGACAGTATGGATGGCTTGGCGATGTGCAAGGCCGCTGAGGGTGGCCACAAGGCATTGGTGTGTATGCTTCTTGAGTGGGAGGAGCATGCGCCCCGTGCGGACTGTTGGCATGGCATGGCATTGAAGAGCCAGTCCTCAGGGAGGCAAAACCAAGACAGCAGACTAGCCCTCAACAAGGTCTACCACGTCCTCAACAACAACCAGAGTCTCCCACCCATGCTTGCCCTGCTACAACTGCTGAAAGTCCGTGGCGCCTTCCGGGGGGACCTGCCCAACCTCTCACCCTCAGCCTCTCTTTTACGCAAGGGCATTGAAAGCACACATGCAGCGCATTCTCCACATGTTGGCCGTGTCCCTCAGCCCAGCACCGTTGGCAGTAGCGTGTGTCACGCTGCTGATCGCTGCGCCGTTCTCTGTTATCACCTGTGCTAGCCGCTCCGAGTCGCAGCCTTAGTGCGCACACGAGCGCACGCCCTTTTGCTAGTGCGGTTCCTGGCTTGCGCCAGCACGGCGCCTGCAGTAGGCTGAAACCAGGCGTGGTAGGCCGCAGACCTGCATTTGGTGGCGGGGTCCCTAGGGTCTTCCCGGCCGACGACCTCCATCTGTGCCCGCTCATAGGCAGCGTCCACTAGCGCTAGCACCTTTGCAATGGGGAGAAGCTGTAGGTCAGCCACTGCTTGACGCAGTTTGGGGGCGGCTGCTCCCCGCTCTAGCTCCTCTAAGACACAAAGCAGTTCATTGCACCAATTGCGTCCTCCAGTGGTCTGACTGAGCGCGAGCTGCACATCAGCCGCCATGGCTGCTGCCACGAGTGGACTGCCTTCATGTGCTGCTGGTGCTACCGCTGCATTGTAGAAGCGAAGGACATGGCGCCACCAACCTTGCTGTAACTCTTGGATCTGTAGCTCCCTCAGGACTCCCCAACTGGCGGCTGACGCAGGGAGCCCCGCTGCCTGACGCAGGTGCTGTAGAAAGCTGGACTGCAGCTTGCTCTGGAGATAGTGTTGCCGTCAGCGGTGACCGGTGGCCGACACCACATCCCCGTAGTTGGCTGCAGGCGTGCGTATGTGGCCGCTAGCCTAGTGCGAGTAGGCAAATGATGCCTCAGGCGCACCTTGGCTGCCATACGGCAGACACGCTGCAGCGCAGCAGCGAGAGGCGCCTCTCTTTCTTGCATGGCCTCTGCATGCTACCGCTCTCGTGCTGAATGATGCCCAAGAACTTGAATTCTTGGACACGCTTTATCACTGTCCTGTCGGGGCCGAACACGCATGTATGGGCTGGTTGCCGGCGCTGCGCTGCTAGGCGACTGCCGAACTCTAAGATCTCTGTCATGCTGACCTGGAGCTGTTTAGCCGCCGTATATTCATGCAGGGCATCTAGTATGCGTTGCAGCCCTGCCGAGCTGCCAGCGAGTAGGGAGAGATCATCAGCATATAAAAGGCACCTTAATCGGCGCCCCGCCGCCAGCACAACTCCCTCTGTCGGGCACTTGGCTGCCACCCTGCCTCCGCCTTGACTTTGGCCCTCTCCCTAACTATCTTCAGTCTTCACTGACGGTGTCTGCACCATCCATACATAAAGCTGTCTCCTACTCGCATAATCTCATCGAGGACAAGCACGCACCACTACTCCTGGCCATCCGCCAATTTCTCCTCTCCCGGGCGCGAGATGGCCTACATACGCTCCTCCAAAAGGTAGGATGGTGTGTGGGCATGATCGAGGGCGGCATGGATGCCTCCAAGTTCAGCTCTGGTGACCGGTTTCGTCACTAAGTCACACATTTTGACAATTGACATCAGCAGGGTTGACTGTGTGGAAGGAGCCATCAACAGTGAACTACAAGGCCGTCCCAAGCAGGTTGGCGCCAGCATCATCATGAGCCCCGTCTGTTTTAGAAGGAAGCAACGGCCAGGCAAGGATTTAGGTAGGGGGTACAGGTCGAGAAGGGCATGAGAAACATGTAATAGGGGCGAGTGAGCTAGGGGAGGGCAGAAGAGTGTGTGGTGCAGTTGGGGTGCTGCAGAAGAAACAGCGGGGTGTTGCCATCTGGCATGCAGACCGGGGAGCTGGAACAGGCGTAGGTTGGGTGGGTACGGACGGGGGGCAGGTGTGGTGCCAGGTGGGTGGCCAGGCATGGGCAAACCATGCACTGGATATGGAACAACAGGCCGCGACAGGGCTCTGTAGCTAGTTCATGCGTCGTGATTGGCAAAGATAGACCACTGGGAATAACGTTTCATGCTTGGAAGCTTCATACTTGGCAAATTTGGCATATGGGAGGATGGAGACCCCTAAATGGAGGTCAGGCTTCGGGGCTGCAAGTGAGGCTTCGGAGCTGCTAGCGATCTGCGAACACGCACGACGGGTCGACGAACACAACGCCGTAACTGAGTCTTCCCTGTACCTATATTCCTCTATTTTCGTTATTTTCATGGGAGCGTTTGAGTCATAGCGCTCTGATCATGGCAGGCGACGATTACAGCGACTTCTTTGGATCCGTAGCATCTGTGCCAGCGGCTAAGCCTGCCCCTGCAGGCCCTAGCAGAAATCGAACGGGGTCGGGGGCTGTTGCTAAGTCGCCAGCCCCCCGAAAGCAAGACGACGACGATATCTTCGCGGAGCTGTTCGGTATGGCGCCACCTCCCAAGCCAGCCGCTCGAGCACCCGCCGTGATGGCACCTGCGGCACCTATACGTCCAGCACTAGTCAAGCGTGAGGCGACAGCCCCACCCACCTTGGCCACACCTGCAGCTATCCAGCAGCGCAGCATGGGAGTGGCACCTGCCGCAGCAGCTCGGCCACCGCCCATGGAGGCTGAAGATGATGACGACTTTGAGGTCATGCTAGATGATGTTGAGCCCGGCTCCACCAGCGGCCCCACCCATGCTCATGGAGGACATGGCGGGTACCAAGCGAGACGGCAGTACACCCGGCCGGGCGGCCCGGCGCCCAGCTTTGTGCCGGGGCTAGGGGCCGGAGGTGGACCAGAGGGCGGGCGGCCCAGGTTTGGCCCTGGCAGCGTTGGCCCGCCGGTAGCCCGCCCCGGACCTCCGCCAATGGGCGGGCCTGGCATGAGCGCAGGCGGCGGGCGGGGTGCAGGTAACCCACCGGGCCCCCCCCCGCAGCTGTCTCCGGGCGGAGGCGCCCATCCAAGCCCGAACGGATACCCGGGGGGCATCCTGCCCAGCCGCCTGCCGCCGGGGGGCGGCGGCGGCGGCGGCGGCGGCGGCGGATCGGCTTTTGGGGGCGGAAGGCCGCCTCCACCCTGGGAGAAGAGGGCCGGGTTTGGAGGAGGTTCTGACGTCCCCGCTGACGCGGACATCGTGTTCCCCTCCCAGCATGACCCCACCAACCGCCTGTCGTACATCAAACTGCCGCGTCAGACGCGCGTCCTGCCCGAGGAATACAAAGAGTTCTTGGCACTCGGCCATGGGGAGATATTCACACTGGCCATCGACAGAGTGGTGGATGCGCCATGGCGGCAGCCCTTCGTGGATCCCTCCAGCTTCTTCAACTACAACATGACAGAGGGGGGGTGGAAGGAGTACCAGCGGATGATCCAGCAGTATCGAGACGAGTACAACTTGCAGACGCCCATCGAAGTCGTCATGTCAGCCGGAGTGGGCGGCCAGTCGATGCTGCCGGGAAGGCACCGCGAGCCCCGCCTGACCACGGACGTGATCGTGGAGCTGACCGCCCTGGATCTGAGCAACGCGGGCGCTGAGGCAGGCGGCCGGATCTTCAACTCGGACTACGACTCTCCCCCGAACCCCAACGCGCACTACGAGCGTCAGCTGGCCACAATGAAGGAGGACCTCAAGCAGCGGGTAGAGGACGACGAGCGTGACCGCGAATACGAGCGGGAGGCCCGCCTGGAGCACCGCGCGAGGTGGCGGGAGGAGAGGCGGCGGCAGCAGCGGCGGGCCTCTGCAGCGGCAGCCGAGGAGGAGGACGGGGCCGCGCTGGCAGATGCGGAGGCGGGCGGCGCAGATGTCGGGGGGGCGCGGGGATTCGGCCGCGATCAGAATGAGCCCTGGAGTCAAGGCGCGCCGTCGCCCGCCGCGTTGGCTGCCGCGCCTACGTGGTTGGCGAACTCTGCTGCGGCGCCTGACGTCGCGGCTCTGCCAGACCAGGCTCTGCCTCCGCAGCACTTTGACGAGGAGCTGCTGGAGGATCCGTACGTGGAAGGCAGCGCGCTGGCCAGGTACCCGCCCTCGGACTTCATGACCAACATGTACGGTGACGATGCCGATGCTGAGCTGGCAGGCGCGGGCGAGGCCTGGGATGCTTTCGACGGCGAGGAGGATGAGGACTTCGGTTTCAGGGCGGCGGATGACGCGGCGGGAGGCCCCTCTGGCCGCAAGGACCGGAGCAGCGCCGGCAGCAAGCACAACACGGCGGTGCTGGATCTACTGGCCACGGTTGAAGGCGCTGTCCAGGCGTTTATTCCAGAGGTCATTGCGGGCGATCTGCTGCCCTCGGTGGCCGAGGAGCGGCGTGGGAGCAAGGAAAGCCGAAGGGACCGGGACGGCAAGGCCTCCAAATCACACCGGCGGTCGAGATCTAGATCTCGCGGAGGAAGGCGATCCAGGTCAAGATCTAGGTCCCGGAGTGGGGATCGGAAAAGGGAGCGGAAGGCGGGGAAGGTGGATCGGGATAGGGAGCGGCATCAGGGCAGGGAGGGCAAGGATCGGGACAAGGACAGGGACAAAGACAGGGACCGGCGTTGAATGGGGGGAGGCTCACGGATTACGAATTTCGGGGGACATTGGTAGCTGATGAGGCAAAAGGGGGAGGGGAAGTGTTGAATAGAAGAGGCTCGTGGCTGATGACCTTGGGGGGAGAGGGAAGGCGGAGATCCTTTTTTATACGCCCTCAATCATTATTTTGTTGACTGAATATTTCCCAATAACGGCTGTGTCTGTAAAAAATAAAATGTGATTGAGCATGCTGATTGGGGCACTACAGGTTTAGCTGGAGTAAGGGGTTTTCCCCTAAAGCGGGGCTGCTGTGGATTTTTGGCCAGGTGGGAGAGCCTCTTGTGCCACGTCAGAGGCTGGGCCTAAGGCGTGGGGTATTTTGCTTTTGATTACAAGGTAGTACCGGTATTTGATTTGCTTTTGAATACAATTGGGGGCCGATCGCTGAGCAGCCATTATCCCTATCAAATTCAGATCAGAAGTTGTGGAGTTTTGAAGTCCCACATTTGATGCATGGGAAAGCTGACCGTAACTAGAACGGGCACGAAATGAACCAGGGCAGCAAGCGTACAGCTATTGACCCCCCTGGGCAAGCAACCAGCACACAAACACAACCAGAGGCGTAGGAATGACCCCCATGGTGATGAAGATAGGCCCCAATCGTAAAACATGCCATGTGTGTAAAGCAGTTAAGTAGAGCACCGCATACAAAACTAGGGACTACGCCGGAAAACTCTGGATGTTTCGCAACGTTTTGAGATGATTCTCCCCTTATGCAAGCATACATTGAACGATTAAGGAATCCAGTTACAGATTTGCGAAGACCTGAGCATTGCTGAAGGAAACCTTCATGAATTACCTTTAAATCTTAGGAGACTTTTATCGGTAGGGCTAGCCCCTCTCTAAAGGGGTCCGGCCCCAGATTTCAGATCCACAAGTCAGAGACCCTCAACCCCGAACCGTAAATTCTGAACCCTGAACTAGGACACTCGAAGGCAATACACTTCTAAAAATTGTTGATAAAGAAGCCAAACAAATAAGGTGACATCAGATCTCTTTGTTAAACGCCCATGAACGAAGAGAAATTACCGTATCACCTAAGTGCACCACCAACCTGCGCACGGATGGTAACCTAATCGGTGCTCATACCTCTCCTTCAAATCTTTAAAATCCGGCCATGAACCCCGATATTCTGCAGATTCTGCCATAGCAAATCTCTATCAATACAGTCATGTCTTCCTGAAATCAATAAAAAAAACAGCATACCACGGCTTCTTCTCTGTTTGATATATGTCAACAATGTGATTTAAAATGAAAGCAGTATCAGGTGTGCCCCGTCCATGCCGAAAACTACTGGACCAGCGGCTCAGAAAACCGTATTCACTGCCCAAGAATCTAGACGTTGCAATAACACGAGAGAATCAAATTTTGACAAAGCGGATCCAACTGCGATGCCCCTGTACCCATCCTTAATTTCAGGGCTGCCATTCAGCTTCGGCACCGGAATGAGTGCTCTGATGCCTCACTCCTTGGGGTAGCTCTCCGATAGAAGGGACAGAGATAGCCGCCTGACAGGGGGGAGAGAGCAGACAGAAACTGTGATCAAGAGGGATCTCTAAAATGCTCAAATACCGCAGCTAAGTTAGTGGGCACCCCACTGAGGAAAGCCAGGCTGATTAAAAACCTGAACCTCTGGCATGTAGCGTCACTAAGGCCCTACCACCGAGCACAGATCTGCGGCGACCTACCGCGCCTGGTTCCAGTCCACGGCGGGTGTTGTGCTGGCGCAAGCCAAGAGCCGCAATAGTCAGAGGGAGTGTGCTTGTGTGCGCATCAATTTGCGACTGCGGCTTGGCGCGATCAGCACTGCTGAAACCAGAGGACGGCACAACGGTCAGCGGCGACAGGCACGCTGCTACTAGCGGTGTTGGGCACGGGGTGATAGCGAGCAGGTAGAGGATGCGTTGCATGTGTGCTTCCAATGCCCTAGTGTCAAGGAGCAATTACGGGAGCGGGGGTGGGCAGGTCCTCCAGGCGCTGCCACTAACTTCCACCAGTTGTACCAGGCTGAGCATGGGTGGGACACACTTGCTTTTGTGGACTGTGTTGTGGGCATTATTGAGGGTTAGTCTCCAGGGTTTCTGAGGCCGGTGTCGTTGGCCTCTCCGGCCTTCTCTTTTGGTCATTTTTGTTGTTGTTGTTGTTTGCCCCCTTTTTAGTCTCTTCTCTTCTCACTTCTGATCAGTGGGGCGCCCTCGCCCCTCGCAGCCAAGCAAGGGTGGAATACGCTTGTTTTTCTGGACTTCTCTTTTCTTAGAGGCTTTGTTGAGAGCTAGTCTCTAGTGGAACTCAGGTTTGGGACTTGGTCTTCTTTGCCTTCCCGGCCTCTCCTTTTGTTCCTCCCCCCTCTTCCTATTAGTTCCTTCTTTACTCCCTTCTGAACAGTTGGGCGCCCACACGGCCGAGCTTTGAGCGGGCCCAGAGGTGTAACGTTATTGACAAAGACAGAGGCGGGCCCAGAGGTGTAACGTTATTGACTAAGGCAGAAGCCGAGCCCCTGAAAACCTGCCCCCTCCCAAAACTACCAAGAGCGAAAGCATCAAGCGCATCCTGAAAGAGCACTTAAAGCTTGACAGAGACGATCGCAGCAAAGGAACTCTCCTTCAAGTCCAGAATGGAGCCAGCCACAAACTTTTTTAGTGGTTACCGGACCACCTTTGATGGGCCGCGCTATGGCCACCCCTGGGCCGATTGACACCAAACCTGGACCGGCCTCCGGCCTGTGGCCGTGGCAGCAGGGCTGGCCGAGCCAGAGTCTGGTGGCCGTAGGCCACAGTGTTGCTGAAATGTGGCTGAGAGTGATGCGGTAACTGCAATAAACACCGGCCACAAACGACAACAAACCAGGTGCCGTCACCATCCCAGGTCAGTCCAGGCGGCAAGTTAAGCTGCAAGGCGACCTGTGTCGGGGCTAAGAATTGCGCAAGCAGAATGGCTGCGCAAGCTTAGGAAAATAATTATAACAGTACCAAAGACACCCTTTCATTTAGAAAAGTGCTGTGACTTCAGGAATATGATAGATTTCTGGTCACTGCTGTTGAGACTCGAATTCCCAGCTGTAAACCTGGGAATCAGCCGATGTATTTAAGATAAGTATCTCCTAGACTGCTTACCTGACTATTCTCTACTGTTGACAAGATTGCCTGATGGGTCGACCCTTCCGAAGGTGACTGTAGCAGCAGTTGAAGATGTAGTACACTGATGACAGGGTACGATGATCTTCAGTGGGAAGTCGCTTGTAGGCGATCTTCAGATGGGGAGACTCGCTTGATGATCTATCAGGGAGTCGACTTGGAGCCTCTGGACTGGCTGTTGATGAAGAGTTGATGAAGTTGGTGGTGGTAAACCAGCTGGAAGGCTGGAGAATGCCTGATAAAGGCCGAAATATCAAGTAAGAAAGAAATAGTGGCTACATACACTTTAGCAGTCACTAAGAAGGAGCAAAAAGTGTGAAACACACACTTCTCTTGTTCAACAGGGAATACACACAAGTGTAAATGCAACAGCAGCACTGTACACAGGGTTCGACTACAGGAATCCATAACAATAAACTGATAATTCAGTAATACGCTAGGTGCGCTAAATCAGCATGACACCTGCTCACCCTCTCCTTGAGCACCAACGAAGGGGTGGGATGAAAGCACCATCTGCCACCCGGAGGGGACAAAGGCAGGAGACACAAAGCCTTAAAGATAATACCAGAATTGCACGACAGCCCGATGGATGGCACGGCGCACAAAACTGGCGTGCTCATCCTCAGCTGTCAGGGAAAGGGGGGGGGGAGATGGCCGTGATGAGCAACTGGGAGCGGTCAAGCCTGTCTTCCTCCTCCTTGCTATCAGAAATCATTGCCCAGAGGTACCGACGCCCCCATTTCTTGGCCTCCACAGCTGTTGCGCAGACCACGGACCATTCAACAGCGAGAATGCCAGATGCGGGCTGCGACAGCCATACAGAAGAGCAGGGGAGATCGGTTGGATAGGGCCGATCTTGCCAAAGGGTTGCGAGTAATATTGGCCCTCAGCTAGGTCATTTCCTACGTACAGCATGGCCAACGTTGGACAGTCACGGCCGGGCTGCATGGGCAGCGCACCACCCAAGCTCAAAACATGGGCGCGGAGAAAGGCTGAATAGGTGCCACATGCAGGGGTCCACCTCGGTGGCAAGACCACCAGGAAGGAAAGGCAATCAAGGCAGTCAGGAGGGGAGGGGGTCACAGCTGAAGAGGTGCCACATGGGCGCGGAGAAAGGCTGCAGCCTCATGGCTGCATGCCACACTCAGTGCATGAAAGACTGAATTCACAGGTGTATTTGCGTCTCGTGCACAAGGGCGCAGCCTGTAGTGGGTTGCACCAGGGGTAGGGGAGCGCGTCCATTATTGTCGAGGATCCGGTTGTGGCTGAATTTGTTTTTTATAACAGGGGCGGGGCCGATCGCTGAGCGGCTGTCACCGTTACTGCTAGATTTGGAGTGCCAGACCCCAGACAGACAAACCGCAAAAGAAAGCTGTCGTGGAGGGTGGGGAGAGGGGGTCGTGATCTAGATGCAAAGAGCTGGCGTCATGAGGTATTGCACCTGACCAAAACACCCCATTGTATGAGAGCAGTGCTCTAACCAACTGAGCTATGGAGGCATCTGTGCCCCCAACCAGTTTCGAACTGGTGACCCCTGCCTGACTCGGTGTTGTGAACCGATCACATCTGGGAGTGCTGTTGTGCGGTCCTACAACAGCATCATTCAACTTTGTTGTTTCTCTCACTCAAAATCGCTTCGCTTCGCTCTACCATTTGCGAGGCTTGAAGTGCGTTGCCCCCCCTGGCATGGGAGTGGCCCGCTTAGCTGTCTGTGGATGGTTCTTGTTGCTCTCCTGCTGTCTCCTAGGCAGCTGCCTTGTCCTGCCCAGACCGTTAGTTGGTGGTTTTTCCTGGTCCTTTTCTCCGTTTCTTGTTGGAGGGACGGCAGTGTTTTGCTGGCTTCTGTCAGTTTCCCTTCTTCCTAAAAAGTCAGACTTTGGCTTCTTGGTAAAGCCCTTTCCTCTGGTTTTGCTAGGCCCTTTTGCTGTCACTGCAGGACGCGCTAAATGCTTTACTTCCTGGTAGCTTTGTGCTTTGGGATCCAGTTTTCAGGGTTTGCAGCTACCGTAAAACAGCTTAGACTCCGCGCACCCCAAAAAAAATAATTTTTTTTCCCGGCCGCGCACCCCAAAAAGAATTTAAAAAACGGTCGCGCAGCGACGAAATTTTAATTTAAATTAACGCCGCGCAGCACAGAATTTAATTAAACATCGCGCATCACTGAAATAATTTTAAATGTCCGTCCGCGCAGCACTTTCAGCCAGTACAGTCAACGTCAGTTAAAGCTTCGTTTGCTAGCATACCGTAGTCGTCATTCTCCCCCTCCGCCGGTTCCTGGCCTCAACAAACGTGTGGCTATTGGGGCCCTGGGGGCTCAGTGGCACTACGCAAATTGGCAGTCGACCCTGAGGTCAGCGGTTCGAATCCTGTCAATGCTCAGTTACCGCGCTCCAGGTGTAAGAGGCGAGGGAGGCGAGGGAGGATGACGAGGATTTGAAGGCCGAGCAAGCCGAGGATAGGCGTTGGCGATTCGACTGGCGAGCCGAGTGTCAATGCTCATTTACCGCGCTCCAGGTGTAAGAGGCGAGGGAGGCGAGGGAGGATGACGAGGATTTGAAGGCCGAGCAAGCCGAGGATAGGCGTTGGCGATTCGACTGGCGAGCCGAGTGGATGGAGGCTGAACTGTGCAGTAATGCTACCTATGAGTACCGGTAGTGCTCATCTGAGTCATCAGTACTGTCATCTGAGTCATCAGTACTGTTAGCATGCAGGGCTATTTGGGCACACTTGACAAGGATGACTGAATGGATGTCGAATCAAACAGTCGCGCGATAGCGCGCGAATTTTTGTAAAAAGTGATGTTTTTAATTCATACCGCGCACCCCCAAAATAGTTGTTTGGGGACCCGACTGACGCTCCGCGCAGCTGTAATTTTGGAATTAATATTAGCGCGCACCCATGTCCGCGCACCCCAATAATTATTTAATTACGAGCGGAGTCTAACCTGCTCTACGGTATGCTATGTTGTTTTAGCTGTCCTTAGGGGTGGGCCTATTAAGCCTTTGTTGTTCTGCTGCGTGGTCCTCCGGATGCGCCGCAGTTTTTTCATTTCAACTTCCTGTTTGACGTCTGATTTTTCAGATCCAACTACCTCTGGATAATGGCTGCTTGGCAGCTGGCCTACCGTTTGTAATGCTCAAAAATCAGAAATTAAAACCAAATTATGAGATTACGGTAACTGAGCTGCTCAGCGGTCGCCCCCCCGTTGTAAGCACAATCTATAAGAAAAACGAAGGAACTCTCCCTTTGTTGGGTTGTCTGCCTGGAATTTAACCCTCCAGATCCAGCAGTAGGGATTACTCCTCAACGGTCGGCCCCTTGTGGTTATGAAAATTGGTCAGCGGTCGGCCCCGCGTTGTTATGAAATCAAAACAGCCATTCTACCCTACTTTGCGCGGCTTGTCTACCTGGGATCCGACTCTCCAGATCTAGCACTAGAGATAACGGCTGCTCAGCGGTCGGCCCCACTTTGTCATGAAATCAAATCAGCCATGGGTCGTCCCCACATCCCAAATCATGGGTATTTCCACAGGATTTGCATCCCTGGCGTCTGTCCCCTCTGGCTGACAGAAGCTTCCCCCATCCCACCCTTTAATTGGCGTCAGGGGCTCGGTCAGGGGGGCAAATGAGCAGGCAGTCTTGCAGCTGAACCCGCTGTCTGGGGTGATGTGAGGCAGGCAGTGATGCATGAAGGCTGCTAAATTAATGTATACCGGTATTTTTGTGGCAGGCCCGCAACTTAAGTTTCCGGGCAGTTTCCATTGCTCTGTTAGTCTGTCTTGCTGATGAGCCGTTCGAAGACGCGCTTCAGTTTTTGGATGTTAAAAGGGCCAGATTTGCAGGGTAACGGTATGAGGTGTTACCAGGGGGCATACAATACTGGACTTCAGTTGCCGTGGCGGGCTTTGTTTTCTCCTACTTTCCTGATTAATCTCTTTTGGGCTGAACGGCTTACTTGGTTGCTCTCTTCTTGAAGGCTGAATGGTTTGGGGTGAAGTACGCATCCGCTGGGCCTGCTGAACGCTGGCCCCATAGGGCTGGTAGGGAGCAGCAACCTCAATTCCAGCCACCATGCACAGCCAGGACCATGGTGCAGCCATGCGACCCTCTACGTGAGGGGGCAGGGAGATAACACTGTGATATAGGTCGCTTGGCAGGTTCGATCCCACAATGGGCTGCGGTGAAGGCTTATGGGCTAGGCGTGCGTTTGTAAGACATGGTTGAAGACGGAACTCCACATTCATCTGAACTTACAATGACTCATCACAGTCCTACTGATACATCGTCTGAAGTAACGCAAATAACCCCATCCCTCCCATCACATACAAAAAAGAGATGTAAGTCGCACACACAACAAACACAAGTTCTGCTAGCCTCTGCGTGCCTCTCGGCAGTTGTGCAGCATAAATGCACCAATCAAACACACGTGTCAGGAGATATGCTCTGCTGATGTCATACGATGACCACACTTTGGTACATGGAAACACACACAAAATAGGCGCGCGGCCGACTAGGCCCTTCAATCCTCATCACTTGTAGCATCACACGGCAGCAGTTGGGCAATGCCTTGCTGTACGAGACCTACATCCGAGATCTACTTGCCCTTAGCAACAACCGAGACCTACATCCGAGATCTACTTGCCCTTAGCAACAACCGAGATCCAAGATCTACTTGCCCTTGGCAACATCCGTGATCCAAGATCTATTTGCCCCTGGCAACTCCCAAGGTCCTCAGCCTCAGAGCTTGCAGCTTAATGAAGCCACCTGAGGAAGGGAAGTGGCAAGGATCAAGGCTATGAGAGGTGGAAAAGGGTGACGGCTATGGGCGATCAGCAGATTGGTGCAAGCGGGGGTTCAGGAGAAGCAGGGGTGGAGACTCGAAAGACCTGGGTATACAGCGGCCAAGTGGCTGGTCTGTGATGGAGCCCAATGAGCAGGTTCTCGCGTTTTATATCCAAGAAAATGACTACTAACAAAAATCTTCACAAGCTTGCGGACACCAGCTTAACTATTCAGCTGCAGGGCGGGGTTAGGGGCATCCACAGGACATACCCTCCTTTCCTTAGGTACCTTTTGTTTTCTCCCAACGGGACAATTGGGCGCCCACGCAACCGAGCCTTTTTGGGCAGGGCCAAGGTGTAATGTCATTGACCCTCCTTTTCTACACGACCACCCACCAGCATCAGCCTGGTTGTAGAGGCCACCATCGTCCTCAAACGACGCAATCATCTTGTCGTACAGGGAGTAGGGCGACTTGCGGCCAGTCACCATACAGTTGCCCTTGTACAGCTTCACGCGGACGGTGCCTGCAAGGCGGTCGAGATGAGAACCAAGTTGGTGGTGAGGTGGGAACAAGTCGGACATGGGTGAAGGTGAGGACAAGGCGGCCGAGACGATAACCAAGTCGGTGGTGAGGTGGGAACAAGTCAGACATGGGTGAAGGTGAGAACAAGGCGGTCGAGATGAGAACAAGTCAGCGCTGCAGCAGGGACGAGAGCTTTGGCGTGGAAGCGCTGACACAGGAAGTGTAAGCCCTGACGCTGCAACACCTACCAAAACAGGTTAAAACGAGGCAGGGCTGGAAGTCAAAAATGTGCGGAACTGCTGCAGGATGAAACCAATCATTTAGCGCGCTTTGACTTCAGTTCAGCTACAGGGGGGCCTGGTTCAGGAAGCATTGCTGTCATGAGCCTGTAGGCTAGCCAAGGTTTGGTCCCAATCATCCCAGTGGTGGCTGCCCCCCCGAAGTGGTCTGGCAAGCACTACAATGTATAAGGTTACCTTCCAGACAAAGATGGGGCGGGCGGGCAGGAACATAGCAGCTGATCTACTTAAGCTCCAATCCCCTAGACAAAATAAATGAGAGACACACCCTGAAGCGAAGATATAGGAAGCCACCTGTTCAGCCGTAGCACAAGGTGGGGCTACCCTGGTCTAGTAATGCTATTACTTATCAGCCATTGCATTGCCCCGAGCTTGTCGTCAGGGCTACCTCCCAACCTGAATCATTGATACCGGTACGCACCAGTGGTGAATTCCTGGGTCTTGTCAATGAGGCATTGCATGGCCCCTACTTGTCGTCAGTGATACCTTTCAACCTGAATCATTGATGCCGTTTTTTTATACCACATTTGGACGCACCAGTGCAGAACTCCTGGGTCTTGTCAATGAGGCATTGCATCGCCTCCCGCTCGGGTGTGAACCACATGCCGTTGTAGATGAGCTCTGCGTACCTGGGCATCAAATCGTCCTGCGGAATGGAAAGGGGTGGAGGATGTCAGGATCCGAGAGACATCCAGTTGTAAATGACGCTACAATGGCTACACAGAATTGCATGGTGTACTTGCGCGGTGTGAAAAAGTTGTGAATTTTGAACTGATTTTTTTTCAAGCGGAAAATACATGTAGAAGGGGTGACAGATTCCCACTGGCGTGCCCATGCCACCCGATGGCACGGACATAATTTGCTTGAACTTCAGTATAATCCTTCAATAAATCCACTCTCCGTTCTGTTTAGCGACCAGAATCTTGGCCACAATCTACATTCATTTGTTAAATGATGTAGAACCTCAACGCTCTTTCAACAAGCCTCTTTCTACTGAAGTCTACCTACCGACATTCAAAAACAAAAAGAAGGATTCTTTGCCTCACCGCACTTTCGAAGTAGCACTTGCTGCGGTCTAAAGTGTTGGATCAGCAGGCCTCTGTACCTCCACCCACCTTCAAGTGGCTCTCGCTGCGATCCAGGGTGATGGACTCAATCCCGCGGTGAGCAATCATGAGGATGGTGCCGCCAGGGGTCTCATACACACCTGCGGCGGTCGTATGAATAAGTTCTCTGTTTTTGAACTAATTTATTTGAAGTGAAAAATGCGTGTAGAAGGGGTGACAGATTCCCACTGGAGTGCCTTTCTACATACCGGGGGTCTCGTACACACATGCAGCGGCCGTCAGGAACGGCGGTGAGGAACAGCAGAGCAGGCCATGCCAAGCTTGGTACAGGGCAGGTACACAAGTGAAAGCAGTGATCGCATGATCCCCCCCCCCCCCCCCCCCCCCCCCCGGCCTATCACCAAATGGGCCAGACATTGAGAACACACAAATAAAGTGACCTACACGCCCTGTCCAGGGCCTGCCACTCTACCAAAAATATAGAAACTGCATGCACCTCAGAACTCGGGACACCTCATTTCGACAAATCTGCTCTCCACCAAATGAGCCAGGCAGTGTGAACCAGAAAGGTAAAGAGAACTACTCCCCCCTGTCCAGGGCCTTCCACTCCACACCCTGTCCAGGGCCTTCCACTCCACACCCTATCCAGGGCCTTCCACTCCATACCACACCCTGTCTATGGCCTGCCACTCCATACCACACCCTGTCTATGGCCTGCCACTCCGTACCACACCCTGTCTATGGCCTGCCACTCCATACCACACCCTGTCTATGGCCTGCCACTCCACTCCACACCCTATTAAGGGCCTTCCACTCCATACCACACCCTGTCTATGGCCTGCCACTCCACGATCACAGCAAAGTAACTCTCCTTCAAGTTCAGAATAGAGCCAGCCACACACTTTTTTTTAGTGGTTACCGGACCACCTTTGATGGGTCGCGCTGCGGCCACCCCTGGGCCGATTGACACCAAACCTGGACCGGCCTCCGGCCTGTGGCCGTGGCAGCAGGGCTGGCCGAGCCAGGGTCTGGTGGCCGTAGGCCACAGTGTTGCTGAAATGTGGCTGAGAGTGATGCGGTAACTGCAATAAACACCGGCCACAAACGACAACAAACCAGGTGCCGTCACCATCCCAGGTCAGTCCAGGCGGCAAGTTAAGCTGCAAGGCGACCTGCTCACCCTCTCCTTGAGCACCAACGAAGGGGTGGGATGAAAGCACCATCTGCCACCCGGAGGGGACAAAGGCAGGAGACACAAAGCCTTGAAGATAATACCAGAATTGCACGACAGCCCGATGGAAGGCACGGCGCACAAAACTGGCGTGCTCATCCTCAGCTGTCAGGGAAAGGGGGGGGGGGAGATGGCCGTGATGAGCAACTGGGAGCGGTCAAGCCTGTCTTCCTCCACCTTGCTATCAGAAATCATTGCCCAGAGGTACCGACGCCCCCATTTCATGGCCTCCACAGCTGTTGCGCAGACCACGGACCATTCAACAGCGAGAATGCCAGATGCGGGCTGCGACAGCCATACAGAAGAGCAGGGGTGATCGGTTGGATAGGGCCGATCTTGCCAAAGGGTTGCGAGTAATATTGGCCCTCAGCTAGGTCATTTCCTACGTACAGCATGGCCAACGTTGGACAGTCACGGCCGGGCTGCATGGGCAGCGCACCACCCAAGCTCAAAACATGGGCGCGGAGAAAGGCTGAATAGGTGCCACATGCAGGGGTCCACCTCGGTGGCAAGACCACCAGGAAGGAAAGGCAATCAAGGCAGTCAGGAGGGGAGGGGGTCACAGCTGAAGAGGTGCCACATGGGCGCGGAGAAAGGCTGCAGCCTCATGGCTGCATGCCACACTCAGTGCATGAAAGACTGAATTCACAGGTGTATTTGCGTCTCGTGCACAAGGGCGCAGCCTGTAGTGGGTTGCACCAGGGGTAGGGGAGCGCGTCCATTATTGTCGAGGATCCGGTTGTGGCTGAATTTGTTTTTTATAACAGGGGCGGGGCCGATCGCTGAGCGGCTGTCACCGTTACTGCTAGATTTGGAGTGCCAGACTCCAGACAGACAAACCGCAAAAGAAAGCTGTCGTGGAGGGTGGGGAGAGGGGGTCGTGATCTAGATGCAAAGAGCAGGCGACATGAGGTACTGCACCTGACCAAAACACCCCATTGTATGAGAGCAGTGCTCTAACCAACTGAGCTATGGAGGCATCTGTGCCCCCAACCAGTTTCGAACTGGTGACCCCTGCCTGACTCGGTGTTGTGAACCGATCACATCTGGGAGTGCTGTTGTGCGGTCCTACAACAGCATCATTCAACTTTGTTGTTTCTCTCACTCAAAATCGCTTCGCTTCGCTCTACCATTTGCGAGGCTTGAAGTGCGTTGCCCCCCCTGGCATGGGAGTGGCCCGCTTAGCTGTCTGTGGATGGTTCTTGTTGCTCTCCTGCTGTCTCCTAGACAGCTGCCTTGTCCTGCCCAGACCGTTAGTTGGTGGTTTTTCCTGGTCCTTTTCTCCGTTTCTTGTTGGAGGGACGGCAGTGTTTTGCTGGCTTCTGTCAGTTTCCCTTCTTCCTAAAAAGTCAGAGTTTGGCTTCTTGGTAAAGCCCTTTCCTCTGGTTTTGCTAGGCCCTTTTGCTGTCACTGCAGGACGCGCTAAATGCTTTACTTCCTGGTAGCTTTGTGCTTTGGGATCCAGTTTTCAGGGTTTGCAGCTATGCTATGTTGTTTTAGCTGTCCTTAGGGGTGGGCCTATTAAGCCTTTGTTGTTCTGCTGCGTGGTCCTCCGGATGCGCCGCAGTTTTTTCATTTCAACTTCCTGTTTGACGTCTGATTTTTCAGATCCAACTACCTCTGGATAATGGCTGCTTGGCAGCTGGCCTACCGTTTGTAATGCTCAAAAATCAGAAATCAAAACCAAATTCTGAGATTACGGTAACTGAGCTGCTCAGCGGTCGCCCCCCCGTTGTAAGCACAATCTATAAGAAAAACGAAGGAACTCTCCCTTTGTTGGGTTGTCTGCCTGGAATTTAACCCTCCAGATCCAGCAGTAGGGATTACTCCTCAACGGTCGGCCCCTTGTGGTTATGAAAATTGGTCAGCGGTCGGCCCCGCGTTGTTATGAAATCAAAACAGCCATTCTACCCTACTTTGCGCGGCTTGTCTACCTGGGATCCGACTCTCCAGATCTAGCACTAGAGATAACGGCTGCTCAGCGGTCGGCCCCACTTTGTCATGAAATCAAATCAGCCATGGGTCGTCCCCACATCCCAAATCATGGGTATTTCCACAGGATTTGCATCCCTGGCGTCTGTCCCCTCTGGCTGACAGAAGCTTCCCCCATCCCACCCTTTAATTGGCGTCAGGGGCTCGGTCAGGGGGGCAAATGAGCAGGCAGTCTTGCAGCTGAACCCGCTGTCTGGGGTGATGTGAGGCAGTGATGCATGAAGGCTGCTAAATTTATATACCGTATACCGGTATTTTTGTGGCAGGCCCGCAACTTAAGTTTCCGGGCAGTTTCCATTGCTCTGTTAGTCTGTCTTGCTGAAGAGCCGTTCGAAGACGCGCTTGAGTTTTTGGATGTTAAAAGGGCCAGATTTGCAGGGTAACGGTATGAGGTGTTACCAGGGGGCATACAATACTGGACTTCAGTTGCCGTGGCGGGCTTTGTTTTCTCCTACTTTCCTGATTAATCTCTTTTGGGCTGAACGGCTTACCTGGTTGCTCTCTTCTTGAAGGCTGAATGGTTTGGGGTGAAGTACGCATCCGCTGGGCCTGCTGAACGCTGGCCCCATAGGGCTGGTAGGGAGCAGCAACCTCAATTCCAGCCACCATGCACAGCCAGGACCATGGTGCAGCCATGCGACCCTCTACGTGAGGGGGCAGGGAGATAACACCGTGATATAGGTCGCTTGGCAGGTTCGATCCCACAATGGGCTGCGGTGAAGGCTTATGGGCTAGGCGTGCGTTTGTAAGACATGGTTGAAGACGGAACTCCACATTCATCTGAACTTACAATGACTCATCACAGTCCTACTGATACATCGTCTGAAGTAACGCAAATAACCCCATCCCTCCCATCACATACAAAAAAGAGATGTAAGTCGCACACACAACAAACACAAGTTCTGCTAGCCTCTGCGTGCCTCTCGGCAGTTGTGCAGCATAAATGCACCAATCAAACACACGTGTCAGGAGATATGCTCTGCTGATGTCATACGATGACCACACTTTGGTACATGGAAACACACACAAAATAGGCGCGCGGCCGACTAGGCCCTTCAATCCTCATCACTTGAAGCATCACACGGTAGCAGTTGGGCAATGCCTTGCTGTACGAGACCTACATCCGAGATCTACTTGCCCTTAGCAACAACCGAGATCCAAGATCTACTTGCCCTTGGCAACATCCGTGATCCAAGATCTATTTGCCCCTGGCAACTCCCAAGGTCCTCAGCCTCAGAGCTTGCAGCTTAATGAAGCCACCTGAGGAAGGGAAGTGGCAAGGATCAAGGCTATGAGAGGTGGAAAAGGGTGACGGCTATGGGCGATCAGCAGATTGGTGCAAGCGGGGGCTCAGGAGAAGCAGGGGTGGAGACTCGAAAGACCTGGGTATACAGCGGCCAAGTGGCTGGTCTGTGATGGAGCCCAATGAGTAGGTTCTCGCGTTTTATATCCAAGAAAATGACTAATAACAAAAATCTTCACAAGCTTCCGGACACCAGCTTAACTCTTCAGCTGCAGGGCGGGGTTAGGGGCATCCACAGGACATACCCTCCTTTCCTTAGGTACCTTTTATTTTCTCCCAACGGGACAATTGGGCGCCCACGCAACCGAGCCTTTTTGAGCAGGGCCAAGGTGTAATGTCATTGACCCTCCTTTTCTACACGACCACCCACCAGCATCAGCCTGGTTGTAGAGGCCACCATCGTCCTCGAACGACGCAATCATCTTGTCGTACAGGGAGTAGGGCGACTTGCGGCCAGTCACCATACAGTTGCCCTTGTACAGCTTCACGCGGACGGTGCCTGCAAGGCGGTCGAGATGAGAACCAAGTTGGTGGTGAGGTGGGAACAAGTCGGACATGGGTGAAGGTGAGGACAAGGCGGCCGAGACGATAACCAAGTCGGTGGTGAGGTGGGAACAAGTCAGACATGGGTGAAGGTGAGAACAAGGCGGTCGAGATGAGAACAAGTCAGCGCTGCAGCAGGGACGAGAGCTTTGGCGTGGAAGCGCTGACACAGGAAGTGTAAGCCCTGACGCTGCAACACCTACCAAAACAGGTTAAAACGAGGCAGGGCTGGAAGTCAAAAATGTGCGGAACTGCTGCAGGATGAAACCAATCATTTAGCGCGCTTTGACTTCTGTTCAGCTACAGGGGGGCCTGGTTCAGGAAGCATTGCTGTCATAAGCCTGTAGGCTAGCCAAGGTTTGGTCCCAATCATCCCAGTGGTGGCTGCCCCCCCGAAGTGGTCTGGCAAGCACTACAATGTATAAGGTTACCTTCCAGACAAAGATGGGGCGGGCGGCAGGAACATAGCAGCTGATCTACTTAAGCTCCAATCCCCTAGACAAAATAAATGAGAGACACACCCTGAAGCGAAGATATAGGAAGCCACCTGTTCAGCCGTAGCACAAGGTGGGGCTACCCTGGTCTAGTAATGCTATTACTTATCAGCCATTGCATTGCCCCGAGCTTGTCGTCAGGGCTACCTCCCAACCTGAATCATTGATACCGGTACGCACCAGTGGAGAATTCCTGGGTCTTGTCAATGAGGCATTGCATGGCCCCTACTTGTCGTCAGTGATACCTTTCAACCTGAATCATTGATGCCGTTTTTTTATACCACATTTGGACGCACCAGTGCAGAACTCCTGGGTCTTGTGAATGAGGCATTGCATCGCCTCCCGCTCGGGTGTGAACCACATGCCGTTGTAGATGAGCTCTGCGTACCTGGGCATCAAATCGTCCTGCGGAATGGAAAGGGGTGGAGGATGTCAGGATCCGAGAGACATCCAGTTGTAAATGACGCTACAATGGCTACACAGATTTGCATGGTGTACTTGCGCGGTGTGAAAAAGTTGTGAATTTTGAACTGATTTGTTTCAAGCGGAAAATACATGTAGAAGGGGTGACAGATTCCCACTGGCGTGCCCATGCCACCCGATGGCACGGACATAATTTGCTTGAACTTCAGTATAATCCTTCAATAAATCCACTCTCCGTTCTGTTTAGCGACCAGAATCTTGGCCACAATCTACATTCATTTGTTAATTGATGTAGAACCTCAACGCTCTTTCAACGAGCCTCTTTCTACTGAAGTCTACCTACCGACATTCAAAAACAAAAAGAAGGATTCTTTGCCTCACCGCACTTTCGAAGTAGCACTTGCTGCTGTCTAAAGTGTTGGATCAGCAGGCCTCTGTACCTCCACCCACCTTCAAGTGGCTCTCGCTGCGATCCAGGGTGATGGACTCCATCCCGCGGTGAGCAATCATGAGGATGGTGCCGCCGGGGGTCTCATACACACCTGCGGCGGTCGTATGAATAAGTTCTCTGTTTTTGAACTAATTTATTTGAAGTGAAAAATACATGTAGAAGGGGTGACAGATTCCCACTGGAGTGCCTTTCTACATACCGGGGGTCTCGTACACACCTGCAGTGGCCGTCAGGAACGGCGGTGAGGAACAGCAGAGCAGGCCATGCCAAGCTTGGTACAGGGCAGGTACACAAGTGAAAGCAGTGATCGCATGATCCCCCCCCCCCCCCCCCCGGCCTATCACCAAATGGGCCAGACATTGAGAACACACAAATAAAGAGACCTACACGCCCTGTCCAGGGCCTGCCACTCTACCAAAAATATAGAAAGCTGCATGCACCTCAGAACTCGGGACACCTCATTTCGACAAATCTGCTCTCCACCAAATGAGCCAGGCAGTGTGAACCAGAAAGGTATAGAGAACTACTCCCCCCTGTCCAGGGCCTTCCACTCCACACCCTGTCCAGGGCCTTCCACTCCACACCCTATCCAGGGCCTTCCACTCCATACCACACCCTGTCTATGGCCTGCCACTCCATACCACACCCTGTCTATGGCCTGCCACTCCATACCACACCCTGTCTATGGCCTGCCACTCCATACCACACCCTGTCTATGGCCTGCCACTCCACTCCACACCCTATTAAGGGCCTTCCACTCCATACCACACCCTGTCTATGGCCTGCCACTCCACTCCACACCCTATCCAGGGCCTGCCACTCCATACCACACCCTGTCTATGGCCTGCCACTCCACGATCACAGCAAAGTAACTCTCCTTCAAGTCCAGAATAGAGCCAGCCACACACTTTTTTTTAGTGGTTACCGGACCACCTTTGATGGGCCGCGCTGCGGCCACCCCTGGGCCGATTGACACCAAACCTGGACCGGCCTCCGGCCTGTGGCCGTGGCAGCAGGGCTGGCCGAGCCAGGGTCTGGTGGCCGTAGGCCACAGTGTTGCTGAAATGTGGCTGAGAGTGATGCGGTAACTGCAATAAACACCGGCCACAAACGACAACAAACCAGGTGCCGTCACCATCCCAGGTCAGTCCAGGCGGCAAGTTAAGCTGCAAGGCGACCTGCTCACCCTCTCCTTGAGCACCAACGAAGGGGTGGGATGAAAGCACCATCTGCCACCCGGAGGGGACAAAGGCAGGAGACACAAAGCCTTGAAGATAATACCAGAATTGCACGACAGCCCGATGGAAGGCACGGCGCACAAAACTGGCGTGCTCATCCTCAGCTGTCAGGGAAAGGGGGGGGGGAGATGGCCGTGATGAGCAACTGGGAGCGGTCAAGCCTGTCTTCCTCCACCTTGCTATCAGAAATCATTGCCCAGAGGTACCGACGCCCCCATTTCATGGCCTCCACAGCTGTTGCGCAGACCACGGACCATTCAACAGCGAGAATGCCAGATGCGGGCTGCGACAGCCATACAGAAGAGCAGGGGTGATCGGTTGGATAGGGCCGATCTTGCCAAAGGGTTGCGAGTAATATTGGCCCTCAGCTAGGTCATTTCCTACGTACAGCATGGCCAACGTTGGACAGTCACGGCCGGGCTGCATGGGCAGCGCACCACCCAAGCTCAAAACATGGGCGCGGAGAAAGGCTGAATAGGTGCCACATGCAGGGGTCCACCTCGGTGGCAAGACCACCAGGAAGGAAAGGCAATCAAGGCAGTCAGGAGGGGAGGGGGTCACAGCTGAAGAGGTGCCACATGGGCGCGGAGAAAGGCTGCAGCCTCATGGCTGCATGCCACACTCAGTGCATGAAAGACTGAATTCACAGGTGTATTTGCGTCTCGTGCACAAGGGCGCAGCCTGTAGTGGGTTGCACCAGGGGTAGGGGAGCGCGTCCATTATTGTCGAGGATCCGGTTGTGGCTGAATTTGTTTTTTATAACAGGGGCGGGGCCGATCGCTGAGCGGCTGTCACCGTTACTGCTAGATTTGGAGTGCCAGACCCCAGACAGACAAACCGCAAAAGAAAGCTGTCGTGGAGGGTGGGGAGAGGGGGTCGTGATCTAGATGCAAAGAGCAGGCGACATGAGGTACTGCACCTGACCAAAACACCCCATTGTATGAGAGCAGTGCTCTAACCAACTGAGCTATGGAGGCATCTGTGCCCCCAACCAGTTTCGAACTGGTGACCCCTGCCTGACTCGGTGTCGTAAACCGATCACATCTGGGAGTGTTGTTGCGCGGTCCTACAACAGAATCATTCAACTTTGTTGTTTCTCTCACTCAAAATCGCTTCGCTTCGCTCTACCATTTGCGAGGCTTGAAGTGCGTTGCCCCCCCTGGCATGGGAGTGGCCCGCTTAGCTGTCTGTGGATGGTTCTTGTTGCTCTCCTGCTGTCTCCTAGGCAGCTGCCTTGTCCTGCCCAGACCGTTAGTTGGTGGTTTTTCCTGGTCCTTTTCTCCGTTTCTTGTTGGAGGGACGGCAGTGTTTTGCTGGCTTCTGTCAGTTTCCCTTTCTTCCTAAAAAGTCAGAGTTTGGCTACTTGGTAAAGCCCTTTCCTCTGGTTTTGCTAGGCCCTTTTGCTGTCACTGCAGGACGCGCTAAATGCTTTACTTCCTGGTAGCTTTGTGCTTTGGGATCCAGTTTTCAGGGTTTGCGGCTATGCTATGTTGTTTTAGCTGTCCTTAGGGGTGGGCCTATTAAGCCTTGCCTTTGTTGTTCTGCTGCGTGGTCCTGAGGATGCGCCGCAGTTTTTTCTTTTCAACTTCCTGTTTGACGTCTGATTTTTCAGATCCAACTACCTCTGGATAATGGCTGCTTGGCAGCTGGCCTACCGTTTGTAATGCTCAAAAATCAGAAATCAAAACCAAATTCTGAGATTACGGTAACTGAGCTGCTCAGCGGTCGCCCCCCCGTTGTAAGCACAATCTATAAGAAAAACGAAGGAACTCTCCCTTTGTTGGGTTGTCTGCCTGGAATTTAACCCTCCAGATCCAGCAGTAGGGATTACTCCTCAACGGTCGGCCCCTTGTGGTTATAAAAATTGGTCAGCGGTCGGCCCCGCGTTGTTATGAAATCAAAACAGCCATTCTACCCTACTTTGCGCGGCTTGTCTACCTGGGATCCGACTCTCCAGATCTAGCACTAGAGATAACGGCTGCTCAGCGGTCGGCCCCACTTTGTCATGAAATCAAATCAGCCATGGGTCGTCCCCACATCCCAAATCATGGGTATTTCCACAGGATTTGCATCCCTGGCGTCTGTCCCCTCTGGCTGACAGAAGCTTCCCCCATCCCACCCTTTAATTGGCGTCAGGGGCTCGGTCAGGGGGGCAAATGAGCAGGCAGTCTTGCAGCTGAACCCGCTGTCTGGGGTGATGTGAGGCAGTGATGCATGAAGGCTGCTAAATTTATATACCGTATACCGGTATTTTTGTGGTAGGCCCGCAACTTAAGTTTCCGGGCAGTTTCCATTGCTCTGTTAGTCTGTCTTGCTGAAGAGCCGTTCGAAGACGCGCTTGAGTTTTTGGATGTTAAAAGGGCCAGATTTGCAGGGTAACGGTATGAGGTGTTACCAGGGGGCATACAATACTGGACTTCAGTTGCCGTGGCGGGCTTTGTTTTCTCCTACTTTCCTGATTAATCTCTTTTGGGCTGAACGGCTTACCTGGTTGCTCTCTTCTTGAAGGCTGAATGGTTTGGGGTGAAGTACGCATCCGCTGGGCCTGCTGAACGCTGGCCCCATAGGGCTGGTAGGGAGCAGCAACCTCAATTCCAGCCACCATGCACAGCCAGGACCATGGTGCAGCCATGCGACCCTCTACGTGAGGGGGCAGGGAGATAACACCGTGATATAGGTCGCTTGGCAGGTTCGATCCCACAATGGGCTGCGGTGAAGGCTTATGGGCTAGGCGTGCGTTTGTAAGACATGGTTGAAGACGGAACTCCACATTCAT
The DNA here is from genome assembly GCA_037349105.1 of Limnomonas spitsbergensis. Classification (NCBI taxonomy): domain Eukaryota; kingdom Viridiplantae; phylum Chlorophyta; class Chlorophyceae; order Chlamydomonadales; genus Limnomonas; species Limnomonas spitsbergensis. Next base: position 1,624,051 of record JAYJMM010000109.1, read on the forward strand.
CTGAACTTACAATGACTCATCACAGTCCTACTGATACATCGTCTGAAGTAACGCAAATAACCCCATCCCTCCCATCACATACAAAAAAGAGATGTAAGTCGCACACAAGTTCTGCTAGCCTCTGCGTGCCTCTCGGCAGTTGTGCAGCATAAATGCACCAATCAAACACACGTGTCAGGAGATATGCTCTGCTGATGTCATACGATGACCACACTTTGGTACATGGAAACACACACAAAATAGGCGCGCGGCCGACTAGGCCCTTCAATCCTCATCACTTGAAGCATCACACGGTAGCAGTTGGGCAATGCCTTGCTGTACGAGACCTACATCCGAGATCTACTTGCCCTTAGCAACAACCGAGATCCAAGATCTACTTGCCCTTGGCAACATCCGTGATCCAAGATCTATTTGCCCCTGGCAACTCCCAAGGTCCTCAGCCTCAGAGCTTGCAGCTTAATGAAGCCACCTGAGGAAGGGAAGTGGCAAGGATCAAGGCTATGAGAGGTGGAAAAGGGTGACGGCTATGGGCGATCAGCAGATTGGTGCAAGCGGGGGCTCAGGAGAAGCAGGGGTGGAGACTCGAAAGACCTGGGTATACAGCGGCCAAGTGGCTGGTCTGTGATGGAGCCCAATGAGTAGGTTCTCGCGTTTTATATCCAAGAAAATGACTAATAACAAAAATCTTCACAAGCTTGCGGACACCAGCTTAACTCTTCAGCTGCAGGGCGGGGTTAGGGGCATCCACAGGACATACCCTCCTTTCCTTAGGTACCTTTTATTTCTCCCAACGGGACAATTGGGCGCCCACACAACCGAGCCTTTTTGAGCAGGGCCAAGGTGTAATGTCATTGACCCTCCTTTTCTACACGACCACCCACCAGCATCAGCCTGGTTGTAGAGGCCACCATCGTCCTCGAACGACGCAATCATCTTGTCGTACAGGGAGTAGGGCGACTTGCGGCCAGTCACCATACAGTTGCCCTTGTACAGCTTCACGCGGACGGTGCCTGCAAGGCGGTCGAGATGAGAACCAAGTTGGTGGTGAGGTGGGAACAAGTCGGACATGGGTGAAGGTGAGGACAAGGCGGCCGAGACGATAACCAAGTCGGTGGTGAGGTGGGAACAAGTCAGACATGGGTGAAGGTGAGAACAAGGCGGTCGAGATGAGAACAAGTCAGCGCTGCAGCAGGGACGAGAGCTTTGGCGTGGAAGCGCTGACACAGGAAGTGTAAGCCCTGACGCTGCAACACCTACCAAAACAGGTTAAAACGAGGCAGGGCTGGAAGTCAAAAATGTGCGGAACTGCTGCAGGATGAAACCAATCATTTAGCGCGCTTTGACTTCTGTTCAGCTACAGGGGGGCCTGGTTCAGGAAGCATTGCTGTCATAAGCCTGTAGGCTAGCCAAGGTTTGGTCCCAATCATCCCAGTGGTGGCTGCCCCCCCGAAGTGGTCTGGCAAGCACTACAATGTATAAGGTTATCTTCCAGACAAAGATGGGGCGGGCGGCAGGAACATAGCAGCTGATCTACTTAAGCTCCAAACCCCTAGACAAAATAAATGGGAGACACACCCTGAAGCGAAGATATAGGAAGCCACCTGTTCAGCCGTAGCACAAGGTGGGGCTACCCTGGTCTAGTAATGCTATTACTTATCAGCCATTGCATTGCCCCGAGCTTGTCGTCAGGGCTACCTCCCAACCTGAATCATTGATACCGGTACGCACCAGTGGTGAATTCCTGGGTCTTGTCAATGAGGCATTGCATGGCCCCTACTTGTCGTCAGTGATACCTTTCAACCTGAATCATTGATGCCGTTTTTTTATACCACATTTGGACGCACCAGTGCAGAACTCCTGGGTCTTGTGAATGAGGCATTGCATCGCCTCCCGCTCGGGTGTGAACCACATGCCGTTGTAGATGAGCTCTGCGTACCTGGGCATCAAATCGTCCTGCGGAATGGAAAGGGGTGGAGGATGTCAGGATCCGAGAGACATCCAGTTGTAAATGACGCTACAATGGCTACACAGATTTGCATGGTGTACTTGCGCGGTGTGAAAAAGTTGTGAATTTTGAACTGATTTGTTTCAAGCGGAAAATACATGTAGAAGGGGTGACAGATTCCCACTGGCGTGCCCATGCCACCCGATGGCACGGACATAATTTGCTTGAACTTCAGTATAATCCTTCAATAAATCCACTCTCCGTTCTGTTTAGCGACCAGAATCTTGGCCACAATCTACATTCATTTGTTAATTGATGTAGAACCTCAACGCTCTTTCAACAAGCCTCTTTCCACTGAAGTCTACCTACCGACATTCAAAAACAAAAAGAAGGATTCTTTGCCTCACCGCACTTTCGAAGTAGCACTTGCTGCGGTCTAAAGTGTTGGATCAGCAGGCCTCTGTACCTCCACCCACCTTCAAGTGGCTCTCGCTGCGATCCAGGGTGATGGACTCAATCCCGCGGTGAGCAATCATGAGGATGGTGCCGCCGGGGGTCTCATACACACCTGCGGCGGTCGTATGAATAAGTTCTCTGTTTTTGAACTAATTTATTTGAAGTGAAAAATGCGTGTAGAAGGGGTGACAGATTCCCACTGGAGTGCCTTTCTACATACCGGGGGTCTCGTACACACATGCAGCGGCCGTCAGGAACGGCGGTGAGGAACAGCAGAGCAGGCCATGCCAAGCTTGGTACAGGGCAGGTACACAAGTGAAAGCAGTGATCGCATGATCCCCCCCCCCCCCCCCCGGCCTATCACCAAATGGGCCAGACATTGAGAACACACAAATAAAGAGACCTACACGCCCTGTCCAGGGCCTGCCACTCTACCAAAAATATAGAAAGCTGCATGCACCTCAGAACTCGGGACACCTCATTTCGACAAATCTGCTCTCCACCAAACGAGCCAGGCAGTGTGAACCAGAAAGGTATAGAGAACTACTCCCCCCTGTCCAGGGCCTTCCACTCCACACCCTGTCCAGGGCCTTCCACTCCACACCCTATCCAGGGCCTTCCACTCCATACCACACCCTGTCTATGGCCTGCCACTCCATACCACACCCTGTCTATGGCCTGCCACTCCATACCACACCCTGTCTATGGCCTGCCACTCCATACCACACCCTGTCTATGGCCTGCCACTCCACTCCACACCCTATTAAGGGCCTTCCACTCCATACCACACCCTGTCTATGGCCTGCCACTCCACTCCACACCCTATCCAGGGCCTGCCACTGCATACCACACCCTGTCTATGGCCTGCCACTCCACGATCACAGCAAAGTAACTCTCCTTCAAGTCCAGAATAGAGCCAGCCACACACTTTTTTTTAGTGGTTACCGGACCACCTTTGATGGGCCGCGCTGCGGCCACCCCTGGGCCGATTGACACCAAACCTGGACCGGCCTCCGGCCTGTGGCCGTGGCAGCAGGGCTGGCCGAGCCAGGGTCTGGTGGCCGTAGGCCACAGTGTTGCTGAAATGTGGCTGAGAGTGATGCGGTAACTGCAATAAACACCGGCCACAAACGACAACAAACCAGGTGCCGTCACCATCCCAGGTCAGTCCAGGCGGCAAGTTAAGCTGCAAGGCGACCTGCTCACCCTCTCCTTGAGCACCAACGAAGGGGTGGGATGAAAGCACCATCTGCCACCCGGAGGGGACAAAGGCAGGAGACACAAAGCCTTGAAGATAATACCAGAATTGCACGACAGCCCGATGGAAGGCACGGCGCACAAAACTGGCGTGCTCATCCTCAGCTGTCAGGGAAAGGGGGGGGGGAGATGGCTGTGATGAGCAACTGGGAGCGGTCAAGCCTGTCTTCCTCCTCCTTGCTATCAGAAATCATTGCCCAGAGGTACCGACGCCCCCATTTCATGGCCTCCACAGCTGTTGCGCAGACCACGGACCATTCAACAGCGAGAATGCCAGATGCGGGCTGCGACAGCCATACAGAAGAGCAGGGGTGATCGGTTGGATAGGGCCGATCTTGCCAAAGGGTTGCGAGTAATATTGGCCCTCAGCTAGGTCATTTCCTACGTACAGCATGGCCAACGTTGGACAGTCACGGCCGGGCTGCATGGGCAGCGCACCACCCAAGCTCAAAACATGGGCGCGGAGAAAGGCTGAATAGGTGCCACATGCAGGGGTCCACCTCGGTGGCAAGACCACCAGGAAGGAAAGGCAATCAAGGCAGTCAGGAGGGGAGGGGGTCACAGCTGAAGAGGTGCCACATGGGCGCGGAGAAAGGCTGCAGCCTCATGGCTGCATGCCACACTCAGTGCATGAAAGACTGAATTCACAGGTGTATTTGCGTCTCGTGCACAAGGGCGCAGCCTGTAGTGGGTTGCACCAGGGGTAGGGGAGCGCGTCCATTATTGTCGAGGATCCGGTTGTGGCTGAATTTGTTTTTTATAACAGGGGCGGGGCCGATCGCTGAGCGGCTGTCACCGTTACTGCTAGATTTGGAGTGCCAGACCCCAGACAGACAAACCGCAAAAGAAAGCTGTCGTGGAGGGTGGGGAGAGGGGGTCGTGATCTAGATGCAAAGAGCAGGCGACATGAGGTACTGCACCTGACCAAAACACCCCATTGTATGAGAGCAGTGCTCTAACCAACTGAGCTATGGAGGCATCTGTGCCCCCAACCAGTTTCGAACTGGTGACCCCTGCCTGACTCGGTGTCGTAAACCGATCACATCTGGGAGTGCTGTTGTGCGGTCCTACAACAGAATCATTCAACTTTGTTGTTTCTCTCACTCAAAATCGCTTCGCTTCGCTCTACCATTTGCGAGGCTTGAAGTGCGTTGCCCCCCCTGGCATGGGAGTGGCCCGCTTAGCTGTCTGTGGATGGTTCTTGTTGCTCTCCTGCTGTCTCCTAGGCAGCTGCCTTGTCCTGCCCAGACCGTTAGTTGGTGGTTTTTCCTGGTCCTTTTCTCCGTTTCTTGTTGGAGGGACGGCAGTGTTTTGCTGGCTTCTGTCAGTTTCCCTTCTTCCTAAAAAGTCAGAGTTTGGCTACTTGGTAAAGCCCTTTCCTCTGGTTTTGCTAGGCCCTTTTGCTGTCACTGCAGGACGCGCTAAATGCTTTACTTCCTGGTAGCTTTGTGCTTTGGGATCCAGTTTTCAGGGTTTGCGGCTATGCTATGTTGTTTTAGCTGTCCTTAGGGGTGGGCCTATTAAGCCTTGCCTTTGTTGTTCTGCTGCGTGGTCCTGAGGATGCGCCGCAGTTTTTTCTTTTCAACTTCCTGTTTGACGTCTGATTTTTCAGATCCAACTACCTCTGGATAATGGCTGCTTGGCAGCTGGCCTACCGTTTGTAATGCTCAAAAATCAGAAATCAAAACCAAATTCTGAGATTACGGTAACTGAGCTGCTCAGCGGTCGCCCCCCCGTTGTAAGCACAATCTATAAGAAAAACGAAGGAACTCTCCCTTTGTTGGGTTGTCTGCCTGGAATTTAACCCTCCAGATCCAGCAGTAGGGATTACTCCTCAACGGTCGGCCCCTTGTGGTTATAAAAATTGGTCAGCGGTCGGCCCCGCGTTGTTATGAAATCAAAACAGCCATTCTACCCTACTTTGCGCGGCTTGTCTACCTGGGATCCGACTCTCCAGATCTAGCACTAGAGATAACGGCTGCTCAGCGGTCGGCCCCACTTTGTCATGAAATCAAATCAGCCATGGGTCGTCCCCACATCCCAAATCATGGGTATTTCCACAGGATTTGCATCCCTGGCGTCTGTCCCCTCTGGCTGACAGAAGCTTCCCCCATCCCACCCTTTAATTGGCGTCAGGGGCTCGGTCAGGGGGGCAAATGAGCAGGCAGTCTTGCAGCTGAACCCGCTGTCTGGGATGACGTGAGGCAGTGATGCATGAAGGCTGCTAAATTTATGTATACCGGTATTTTTGTGGTAGGCCCGCAACTTAAGTTTCCGGGCAGTTTCCATTGCTCTGTTAGTCTGTCTTGCTGAAGAGCCGTTCGAAGACGCGCTTGAGTTTTTGGATGTTAAAAGGGCCAGATTTGCAGGGTAACGGTATGAGGTGTTACCAGGGGGCATACAATACTGGACTTCAGTTGCCGTGGCGGGCTTTGTTTTCTCCTACTTTCCTGATTAATCTCTTTTGGGCTGAACGGCTTACCTGGTTGCTCTCTTCTTGAAGGCTGAATGGTTTGGGGTGAAGTACGCATCCGCTGGGCCTGCTGAACGCTGGCCCCATAGGGCTGGTAGGGAGCAGCAACCTCAATTCCAGCCACCATGCACAGCCAGGACCATGGTGCAGCCATGCGACCCTCTACGTGAGGGGGCAGGGAGATAACACCGTGATATAGGTCGCTTGGCAGGTTCGATCCCACAATGGGCTGCGGTGAAGGCTTATGGGCTAGGCGTGCGTTTGTAAGACATGGTTGAAGACGGAACTCCACATTCATCTGAACTTACAATGACTCATCACAGTCCTACTGATACATCGTCTGAAGTAACGCAAATAACCCTATCCCTCCCATCACATACAAAAAAGAGATGTTAAGTCGCACACACAACAAACACAAGTTCTGCTAGCCTCTGCGTGCCTCTCGGCAGTTGTGCAGCATAAATGCACCAATCAAACACACGTGTCAGGAGATATGCTCTGCTGATGTCATACAATGACCACACTTTGGTACATGGAAACACACACAAAATAGGCGCGCGGCCGACTAGGCCCTTCAATCCTCATCACTTGAAGCATCACACGGTAGAAGTTGGGCAATGCCTTGCTGTACGAGACCTACATCCGAGATCTACTTGCCCTTAGCAACAACCGAGATCCAAGATCTACTTGCCCTTGGCAACATCCGTGATCCAAGATCTATTTGCCCCTAGCAACTCCCAAGGTCCTCAGCCTCAGAGCTTGCAGCTTAATGAAGCCACCTGAGGAAGGGAAGTGGCAAGGATCAAGGCTATGAGAGGTGGAAAAGGGTGACGGCTATGGGCGATCAGCAGATTGGTGCAAGCGGGGGCTCAGGAGAAGCAGGGGTGGAGACTCGAAAGACCTGGGTATACAGCGGCCAAGTGGCTGGTCTGTGATGGAGCCCAATGAGTAGGTTCTCGCGTTTTATATCCAAGAAAATGACTAATAACAAAAATCTTCACAAGCTTCCGGACACCAGCTTAACTCTTCAGCTGCAGGGCGGGGTTAGGGGCATCCACAGGACATACCCTCCTTTCCTTAGGTACCTTTTATTTTCTCCCAACGGGACAATTGGGCGCCCACGCAACCGAGCCTTTTTGAGCAGGGCCAAGGTGTAATGTCATTGACCCTCCTTTTCTACACGACCACCCACCAGCATCAGCCTGGTTGTAGAGGCCACCATCGTCCTCGAACGACGCAATCATCTTGTCGTACAGGGAGTAGGGCGACTTGCGGCCAGTCACCATACAGTTGCCCTTGTACAGCTTCACGCGGACGGTGCCTGCAAGGCGGTCGAGATGAGAACCAAGTTGGTGGTGAGGTGGGAACAAGTCGGACATGGGTGAAGGTAAGGACAAGGCGGCCGAGACGATAACCAAGTCGGTGGTGAGGTGGGAACAAGTCAGACATGGGTGAAGGTGAGAACAAGGCGGTCGAGATGAGAACAAGTCAGCGCTGCAGCAGGGACGAGAGCTTTGGCGTGGAAGCGCTGACACAGGAAGTGTAAGCCCTGACGCTGCAACACCTACCAAAACAGGTTAAAACGAGGCAGGGCTGGAAGTCAAAAATGTGCGGAACTGCTGCAGGATGAAACCAATCATTTAGCGCGCTTTGACTTCAGTTCAGCTACAGGGGGGCCTGGTTCAGGAAGCATTGCTGTCATAAGCCTGTAGGCTAGCCAAGGTTTGGTCCCAATCATCCCAGTGGTGGCTGCCCCCCCCAAGTGGTGTGGCAAGCACTACAATGTATAAGGTTACCTTCCAGACAAAGATGGGGCGGGCGGGCAGGAACATAGCAGCTGATCTACTTAAGCTCCAAACCCCTAGACAAAATAAATGGGAGACACACCCTGAAGCGAAGATATAGGAAGCCACCTGTTCAGCCGTAGCACAAGGTGGGGCTACCCTGGTCTAGTAATGCTATTACTTATCAGCCATTGCATGGCCCCTACTTGTCGTCAGTGATACCTTTCAACCTGAATAATTGATGCCGTTTTTTTATACCAGATTCTCGACGCACCAGTGCAGAACTCCTGGGTCTTGTCAATGAGGCATTGCATCGCCTCCCGCTCGGGTGTGAACCACATGCCGTTGTAGATGAGCTCTGCGTACCTGGGCATCAAATCGTCCTGCGGAATGGAAAGGGGTGGAGGATGTCAGGATCCGAGAGACATCCAGTTGTAAATGACGCTACAATGGCTACACAGATTTGCATGGTGTACTTGCGCGGTGTGAAAAAGTTGTGAATTTTGAACTGATTTGTTTCAAGCGGAAAATACATGTAGAAGGGGTGACAGATTCCCTCTGGCGTGCCCATGCCACCCGATGGCGCGGACATAATTTGCTTGAACTTCAGTATAATCCTTCAATAAATCCACTCTCCGTTCTGTTTAGCGACCAGAATCTTGGCCACAATCTACATTCATTTGTTAATTGATGTAGAACCTCAACGCTCTTTCAACAAGCCTCTTTCTACTGAAGTCTACCTACCGACATTCAAAAACAAAAAGAAGGATTCTTTGCCTCACCGCACTTTCGAAGTAGCACTTGCTGCGGTCTAAAGTGTTGGATCAACAGGCCTCTGTACCTCCACCCACCTTCAAGTGGCTCTCGCTGCGATCCAGGGTGATGGACTCCATCCCGCGGTGAGCAATCATGAGGATGGTGCCGCCGGGGGTCTCATACACACCTGCGGCGGTCGTATGAATAAGTTCTCTGTTTTTGAACTTATTTATTTGAAGTGAAAAATGCATGTAGAAGGGGTGACAGATTCCCACTGGAGTGCCTTTCTACATACCGGGGGTCTCGTACACACATGCAGCGGCCGTCAGGAACGGCGGTGAGGAACAGCAGAGCAGGTTATGCCAAGCTTGGTACAGGGCAGGTACACAAGTGAAAGCAGTGATCGCATGATCCCCCCCCCCCCCCCCCGGCCTATCACCAAATGGGCCAGACATTGAGAACACACAAATAAAGAGACCTACACGCCCTGTCCAGGGCCTGCCACTCCACCAAAAATATAGAAAGCTGCATGCACCTCAGAACTCGGGACACCTCATTTCGACAAATCTGCCATCCACCAAATGAGCCAGGCAGTGTGAACCAGAAAGGTATAGAGAACTACTCCCCCCTGTCCAGGGCCTTCCACTCCACACCCTGTCCAGGGCCTTCCACTCCAAACCCTGTCCAGGGCTTTCCACTCCACACCCTGTCTATGGCCTTCCACTCCATACCACACTCTGTCTATGGCCTTCCACTCCATACCACACCCTGTCTATGGCCTGCCACTCCACTCCACACCCTGTCCAGGGCCTGCCACTCCAGTCCACACCCTGTCTATGGCCTGCCACTCCACTCCACACCCTATCCAGGGCCTGCCACTCCACTCCCTGTCTATGGCCTGTCACTCCACTCCACACCCTGTCCAGGGCCTTCCACTCCATACCCTATCCAGGGACTGCCACTCCACTCCACACCGTGTCTATGGCCTTCCACTCCACACCCTGTTGAGGGCCTGCCACTCCACACCCTGTCTATGGCCTGCCACTCCACTCCACACCCTGTCCAGGGCCTGCCACTCCCCTGCTCGCACCTCGGGACTTCATTCCGACAAATCTGCTCTCCACCAGGTCGATGCGTCCGATGCCATTGTCGCCTCCGAGCTTGTTCAGCGCTGTCAGGATGGTGGCTGGGCTCATCTTCACGCCGTCAATGGCGACGGGGTTACCCAGCTCAAACTCAATCTCCACGTCGGTAGCCACGTCAGGGGCCTGCATTGAAAATAGTCGACGATAACTGAGGTGAATATAACAGCCAACAATACGCCTGCAGCCTTGGAAGTCGGAGCAGGCTACCACAACAGCAGTTAGTGCATGATGCAACACAGATGTCACAACACTGTTTCCTTCATTCACCACGTCTCAGGAGAGTCCATGGCTGATGGGAAGGCTGCTTTATGTGGTGTGGTAGCTGCTGCCGACAGACAGTTCATGAGAGGAGACGCAGATAGCACCAAAGGGCCATGCAGCTACGCAGGGCATCAACATCCGCACCCAAGGTCCTCCACAGTTTCTGCTCTGGAGCTTTCACACACACCTTCTTCGGAGACGTGAGCATGTGAACATGGACTCCAGGCGTGAACATTCACTGCCATGCTCCCCATGCACACCTTCCCATACACATGGACACAGGGGTCCCACTGAAGGGTCCTCCAGCACAGTGCCCTCACAGCTGATATGCAGCACTGACACACCTTCTCCGGTGACACCGAGCGTGTGAACATGGACTCGAGGGGTGCCACCCAGGGGTCCTCCAGCGCATTGCCCTCATAGCTGATATGCAGCAGGTTGGCGTCCATGGAATAGGGGGCCTCGCCACGCTTAGACTGCAAGAGGAGTGGGAGGCGGGGCAAGTCAGGGTCGAGGACGGGTCAATAGGCAGTGTCCTGGACAGGTCAGGAGGCATTGGCCAGGAAAGATCAACAGGCATTGGCCAGGTGTCATTGATCTGCAGTGCTGGGGGATGTGGCTTTCTGGGGAAACAAATGTGATCATACGCTATGGGCAACACAAAGTGGCCTGTACAGTACACTTTAAGGTCACACACAACTCGTGTCACACAAGTGTCATGCGCTGGCTTCCAACACTTCTCATGCCCCGCAGCTTGCCAACCTTGGCCCTCTCACTCAAACCACGAGTGATGGGATCAGAGCTCCCTGCAGCCCCCATGCCCTCTCCCCATCGTACCGCAGGCACTGGGATGTCGTGCTTCTCCGCGTATTCAATCATGGAAGTGCGGCTGTTAAGGTCCCACTCCCTCCAGGGCGCGATGACCTTGATGTCGGGCTTGAGCGCGTAGTACGACACCTCAAAACGGACCTGGTCGTTACCCTTACCCGTGGCCCCGTGGCAGACGGCGTCGGCGCCCACCTCCTTGGCAATCTCGATCTGGCGCTTGGCGATCAGGGGGCGGGCAATGGAGGTGCCCAGGAGGTACATGCCCTCGTACAGGGCGTTGGCCCTGGAGGGTCGAAAGGGGGGAGTCGTCGGGGGGGGGTCAGTAGTTTCAGACCTGCAGCAGTTTCATTCACTGGCGGTCTGTCTGAGAAACTGGGTTCCGGTGATGGAGGGTGGCTCTTCACACGCAAAGACAGAACTGTAAGAAATTAGGAACCACCCTCGGTTTGCGGATTGGCCATTATTTCTGCATGGCCATAATAATCTCTAGCAAGGTATAATGTTGTATCCTAACAACTTAAGGCATATGATGGGGTGGTCAAGGCTGCATACATCAGAGGATAAATGCGATCAGCATTCAAGGGACATTCGTTCCTTTCTAGTTTTTCCATGCCTGTCTTTACTCAGGTCAATCATCCTACTAAAATAGTGCTAGCTTTCATGGAGAAAGGGGTCGGCGCAGTGACGAGACGGAAACCAGCAGATGAATCAAGCTTGCCCCTACAGAACTGCTGTATGTCAAATCTTGCTTCCATGCATCTCACTGCTGCGCCATGTCACATGAGATGTAGCAGACAGTTGTTTTCACCTGAACATGGGGAACACGTAGTCCTTGACGAACGTCTCGCGCAGGTCATCGATGAAGATCTGCTTGATTCCCATCTTCTCGGCCTTCAGGCGAGCAGGCTCGAGCTCCTCGCCCTGCGCACAAGTACATCATCTTCATGCTAACGGACATGGCCAGTGAATGCTTCAACCGAGTTTTAAAGGGAGGACTTGAGACATGAGGAATAGTCGACTCTCACAGGAATCAAGGCATGGGTCCCTCAACCTGAGATCTCGCCCAGGTCGACCTCGCCAAGGTCGACACGGTGATAATGTCTTTGAGGCGCAAAATGTCACGTGATGTCCATCAGACTCATAATTCGTCAATGCCAAGTAATGTCATTGATTAGGCGGATGGTTTTGAACTTCACATTCATGTTGGACTGGGGAGGGTGGATGGTGGGCAATGAGGCGTGACTGGCGTTCCAACCTGGTTTCACCTGACCAAGATCAGCGGTGAAGGTGATGACCTCGCATCCGTACTCATCTTGCAGCCATTTCAGGATGATCGATGTGTCGAGGCCACCAGAGTAGGCCAGGACCACCTGATACAATGCAGGAGGGGCACATGCTCAGCGCTTGGGAGGTGACAGGTCCTGCTTTCGGTAGAATTCCGACAGCCTGGGATCCCGTGTGGGACCGCTGCCGGCTTCTCATTGCCGGCAGGACTTGTCCAGCTGCAATGAAGACAACGGCCCATGTGTGTGCGGGGCGGGAGCATCACGACTCTGGGGTTGTGCGGTTGATGAACTCCCCCCTCACCAGCACTTTCCTCGCCAGCCTCAGATTATTGTATGGAACCGCCAGACCATCACATATCGGACCCACCTTCTTGACCTTGCCGGATTTGCCTATCTTCTCGGCCTGGGCCGCGACAGAGCGGATGCGCTGCACGGCACGTGGCCTGACGCATGCAGGCACTCCAGACCTAACGGTCTGAGAACCAGTGACAGCCTTACGGTTTCCTGCACATAGCCGAAAGACAGCACATGTCGGAATCAGCAGGGAGACATGATCATGGCGACCGCCGATGCGCATGGGCCCGCTTGTTTCGAGCGGAATAATAATATATTGGTTGTGATGTTCCAATCGCATGCGTGATCGGCGGTGTTGGGCACAAGTGCCCGCGATTCCGGCATCGCACGGTTTCACGTGATCATGGCAATTGGACGGCGCATGGTCAGAAGTGGAGACTGGACGCAACAAACCTGCGACTTGCATCTTTGAGATTGGATATGGATGGAGTGGGTGTATCGGGTGTAGGGCTGGTCAATCAAGGGACATCGCGCTGGTCGTGAGATGTTTAGGGTTCTCCGTATCGCCGTACGGGCTCTGGAGCGCATGCAGGAGGTTCGGCAACTGGCTGATCGGCTAGGCTTCACTTCACATGCATGCATTGCTAGATTCTTCTTTAATTTGAAAAGATCAATTTTCTTGTCTGCAGCGCTCAGTGGTTCCGGAGAGCTCGTGGCGGCACGGCGCTGTTCGCATTCACTCTCTGCCAAGGTGTAGCTGCTAAGCAATCATCCTAGCGAACCTGGTTGATATCAATTGAACTGCATCGAGGTAGGAGCCGATACCGAACGCGCCGTCCCCGCAGCTCGCTCCCGGCGACTTCCACATCGACATTTTCACCACAGAATTTTTCCAAGGCAATCGCCAGCTTCAAAATTGCATGATGTGCTCGTTTGCATTAGGTCTTGTTCAGTCAATTGTGCACGGCCGTGTGAGCCCAGCCGGTCATCTCCCCATGCCCCATGCCCTGAAGGACCTACCACTACGTGCATCCCATCATCCCTGGCCACGTTTTATACATTCCAATCTTCTTGCATGCATTCATGGCTTATGTCTAAAGACATTTTTGTCTCAAAACTGCTGCCATCCGGACCCTGAGACCCTACCCCAACAACTGCGTTCTCTCCTGAACAACTGGTATACCGAGAGCCTTCTGCCGAAATGGCCCATGCCCCCTCCACCTCTCCCTTCAATTTTCCATTATGACCCCTCACCCGGCCCATTCTCCGCTCTACCTTCAAAACCTGCTGAAAATCTCACCGATTGGCTCCTCCTGTGATTTTAAGCTCTCAACCCTTTATGAAAACCCTGCTTTCTGCATTCCTGGGGCACTTCCACCGCATTCCACTCCACCATGCCGGCATCTCAGCTGCTGAGAGCTTGTTGCTTGTTAGAGACTTTACAAGCCTTTTGAACCCTTTCGCAGCCTGTTGCAGCCTGCTGCTGCTTGTTGCAGTTTGTTGCAGCCGTTTAAAGCCTGTTGCATCCTGATACGTCAGCCCACTGCCCTCTGTCCGCTCAAAGCTTAAAGCACTCCCTGCCACCACCTCTACAACATCTCCCTGAAGCACGTATCCCCCCCCCCTATCTCCACCACTTCACCTCATCTGCTTGGCTTCTTTCAGACCTACAAAAGGCATTTTGTGATGTATTTTTGTTACCAATTGCGCACACTCCTCCCCTTCCTGCTCTCACTCCTAGTAGCCCTCACATCAACCAGCCCCTCCCCCCCTTACCCCTTCACAGCTAAGCCCATACGTCTCTTGGCCCCTGTTTGACAGGCTCTCGTGAAATAGCCCAAGCACATGCGCTCCTCACTAGGGCCTGTGCCTGCCCCGTCGGCCCCAATAACAGCCGTCAGCGGCGCCCGGGCTGGCCCTCTGACAGCCCGCCTGTCCACGTCCGCTGTTGCACCTCGGGCACTGTGGCAGCCGCGCCCGGCTCCAGCTGTTCAGACACCCACTGCCAGGCGCTCGCAGGCACAAGATGAACTTCGTGTGAGTGTGAAAATGGTGTGGGTACCTTTTTTTTGTTCGTGTGTGTTCATGTGTGCTGCTATGTGCGTGCGTTATTCCTCTCTGCTACTTGTGTTTTCTGCTCAGCTTCTATTGGCTTCAGTTTGCCCAAGTAGTTTTCCCCCCTCTTCTTGGTGCATTGTGTGAGCTCTGTTTCTGCGGTGTCGAATAGTGCAGTTCGCCCTCCTGCCCGACAATAACCATGCCGAATGCTCAATATCGGCGCAGCCTAGAGACTTAGACGGTAGCAGCAGCCTGTACCCCTCATTGGTCCCCTCTCAAAGCCTAGTGGCGAGCCGCGACGCTATTTGCAGGTGATTAGTTGGGCATGTCGCTAGGCACTCAACATGGCTGGTCTCAATCCTGCCCCCTGCCTTGGAAGTCTCCTGCCCCTGCCCCTCATAAGTCGAATCCTGCCCCCAGCCTTCCGCGTCTCAATCCTGCCCCCTGTCTTATAAGTCTCCTGCCCTTGCCCCTCATAAATTGAATCCTGCCCCCTGCCTTCCGCGTCTCAATTCTGCCCCCTGCCTAGTAAGTCTCCTGCTGCTTCCCCTCATAAGTTGAATCCTGCCCCCAGCCTTCCGCGTCTCAATCCTGCCCCCTGTCTTAAAAGACTCCTGCCCTTGCCCCTCATATATTGAATCCTGCCCCCTGTCTTCCGCGTCTCAATCCTGCCCCCTACCTGATAATTTGAATCCTGTCCCCCGCCTCCCGCGTCTCAATCCTGCCCCCTGCCTGATAAGTTGAATCCTGCCCCCTGCCTCCTGCTTCTCAATCCTGCCCCCTGCCTAACAAGCTGAATCCTTCCCCCTGCCTCCTGCGTCTCAATCCTGCCCCCTGCCTGATAAGTTGAATCCTTCCCCCCGCCTCCTGCGTCTCAATCCTGCTCCCTGCCTAAAAAATTGAATCCTTCCCCCTGCCTCCTGCGTCTCAATCCTGCCCCCTGCCTAACAAGTTGAATCCTTCCCCCTGCCTCCTGCGTCTCAATCCTGCCCCCTGATTAATAAGTTGAATCCTTCCCCCCGCCTCCTGCGTCTCAATCCTGCTCCCTGATTTATAAGTTGAATCCTTCCCCCTGCCTCCTGCGTCTCAATCCTGCCCCATGATTTATAAGTTGAATCCTTCCCCCCGCCTCCTGCGTCTCAATCCTGCTCCCTGCCTAAAAAATTGAATCCTTCCCCCTGCCTCCTGCGTCTCAATCCTGCCCCATGATTTATAATTTGAATCCTTCCCCTTGCCTCCTGCGTCTCAATCTTGCCCACTGCCTAATAAGTTGAATCCTGTCCCCCGCCTCCTGCGTCTCAATCCTGCCCCCTGCCCCTCATAATTTGAATCCTTCCCCTTGCCTCCTGCGTCTCAATCCTGCCCCCTGCCCCTCATAATTTGAATCCTTCCCCCCGCCTCCCCAGGGTATGTTGGCCACTTCCACAGGGCCAAACAACGGCCAGCCGGGTGGCCTTCCAGGTCTTGCGGCACCGGATTCTTCATTGCTGACCGAGATGCAAGACGTTAAGCAACAGGTAGCGGGTGGCACCAGTGGGAGAGGAAGCTGGGGTAGCGAGATGGTGAGAGGATGAGGATTAATGGGAGCTTGTTCTAGAGGTCTAGGCTAACTTGAGATGTGCTAAACTGTCAGCAAGTAAGCTTCATCCCAAACTGCCAAGAGATAAGCTAAATCCTGAACTGCCAGCGGGGAAGCTGACCCCTAAACTGCCAGCAGAGAAGCTAAGCCCTAAACCGCCTGCAGGTCAGCTGAACCCTAAACTGCCAGCAAGTAAGTTTTTATTCATTTTGCATCACGTTTTAAAAATCATGCATGACAAGGATTGTTCAGGCTGGCCAGCTCGCCTCTTGCTTAACTTCCGTGAGTTCAGCCACTCGTGCTTTTCCCCCTTTTTCATTTACAGCAACCCTGCCATAAGCTGTTTCTGTGCTGGTGTAGCATCAACCGCCAGCACTTTGCTGCTCTTGTTGTTGCAGATGTCACAGCTGTTGCAGCTGCTCATGGCCCAGCAACAGGCCAACAGCGGCCTCGCCACGCAAGTGGCGCAGTTGAGCCAGCAAGTTGGGATGATGAAGCAGGTCAATGGTGGACCCATGCAGCAGCAGTTGCAGGTGCTGGAACAGCAGCTACAAAATCAGCAGCAGGATCAGCAGAACTTGGATCAGCAGCAGCAGCAGCCGGCTGCAGCTGTGAATGGCCAGGTGGGGTTGCATGAGGGCCTTGAAGACGAGAGCCTGGGTCACTGGGCAGACCCTGCTTCTCTGGCAATGGAGGTGCAGGAGCAGAAGGAAGAGCTGGAGGCCAAGGCTGAGCAGGATGCCAGGGCGGAGCAGGAAGGCAATGCAGAGCTGGCAGCCAAGGCGGAGCAAGCAGCAAAGGCGGAGCTGGAGGCCAAGGCGGATCTGGAGGCCAAGGCAGAGCAGGCAGCCAAGGCAGAGCAGGCAGCCAAGGCGGAGCAGGAGGCCAAGGCAGAGCTGGCAACAAAGGCAGATTTGGAGGCCAAGGCGGAGCAGGCAGCAAAGGCGGAGCAGGAGGCCAAGGCGGAGCAGGCAGCAAAGGCGGAGCAGGAGGCCAAGGCGGAGCTGGCAGCCAGAGCGGAATTGGAGGCCAAGGCGGAGCAGGAGGCCAGTGAGGAGCAAGAATTAAAAGCGGAGGTGGCAGCCAAGGCAGAACAGGTTGCCAGGGCTGAGAGGGAGGCTAGGGCAGAGCGCGAAGCCAAGGCAGAGCGGGAATTCAAGGCGGAGCGGGCAGCCAGGGCAGAGCTCAGAGCTAAGGCAGAGGTGGCGGCCAAGGCGGCGCAGGCGGCTCTGGCGGAACTCGAGGCTATGGAGGCTCTGATGGAGCAGGAGCACATGGAGGCGATGCGGGACCTGGACGACAGCGCAGAGCAGGCGGCGCTGGAGGAGCGCGAAGCCATGGCGCAGCAGGTCGCCGGATGGGCAATGTTGGAGCAGGCGACCCAGGCGGAGGTGGAAGCCAAGGTGGAGGTGGACGTTATGGCGGATAAGCCGGGGGTCAGCTCGGAGCAGGCGGACAAGCTGCGCCAGGATGCTGTGTTGGCGCATGAGGGCAAGGAGGAGCTCTCCCAGGCTCATTCATCGGACGCCGCCGTGTCCGGCGGCCCATCAGGCCAGATGACGGTAACTGCGGCTATGGCAGAAAAGGCCATGTCTCCCGCTGGCAAGCTGCCCAAGGAGGCTCCTCCACCGGCCAAGGGGCACGCAGCAGCAGCACAGCGTGAGGCTAGCAGCGAGAAGCCAAAGGCACTTGATTCCTTGATGGAGGAGCTGCGTAAGGAGAATGCGCGGCTGTTGGAGGTGCTGCAGAGTCAGGTGCGCATGCCTTGCTGTGCGGTAGGTCCATACGGGGGGGCCTTGTTGTGCCTGTGAGGTGTGCACGCCGCCGTTGCCACTTCTGCCTAGGCCTGTGAGGTGTGCAAGCTGCCGATGCCCCGCTTCTGCTGGGGCCTGTGATGGGCCACATCATAATAGCCCTGCCAAGATCACGGATCTCCTTTGAGGCTCTCAAGTATCTAATTTGTCACATTACTCAATTATAGTATCTCATAGTTCCAGGGTGAATAGGGTGGTTCCGGTGCTAGCACTGATTAGCGGCAAACGCTAATGAGTGAGAGGAAGCATTTGAATGCCAGAAGTGATGCAGAGAACGTCATCACTCTAGCCGACTCAGCCATGCATCTTGCATGGCATGCGCTCAGGCGATCACCCACTGTGCCTCTCATGTACATGCACGAGTTCACACACGTCGTCACACTTGTTCACACTCGCAGGGCATCACGCCACCCCAGAGCCTGATCAACAGCCTGTCCATCAAGGGCCCCGCGCCGAAGGCCGGCCCAATCGTTGTGGGCCGCTCGGCACCTGCGGCGGCTCCGGAGCCGCCCGCCCCGGCGCGCCGTGAGGCCCGGGCCTTGCCCCCTATGCGAGACGACTACTTTGCGGGCCTGCCGGAAATTTTCAAGGTCTTCCCTTCCTCCATCGACAAGGTCCTGTCGGTAGGGTTGCCCGAGCTGCGCCGGCCAGCCACCGATGGCAGCGGGCTGGGTGTCCCCTTCGAAGCGTCCTCACCCGCTAAACCCCGCTCGGCCGCAGCAGCAGCCGGAGGGGCAGCAGGGGTCACAGCGGGTCACAGACCAGATCTCGCGCGGCCCTCAACCGCTCCGGCGGCTGCTCAGGAGCCTGCGGTGGCTGCCTCAGTCCCTCTACCTGGCGTTGACGAGCCGGCCTCTGCCGCTGCCGCCTTGCTGCCCCAGCAGGTCTCAGCAGTGACGGATGAGAAGGAAGCGGAGGCTGCGTACCAAGCAGCCATTCAGGCTGGCGCCGACGAACCTGCTACGCACGAAGCTTCAGTCGCTTCTACCGAGGCGGCGGAGGTGGCGGGCGCAACTGCCAAGGCTGACGTCACGGCTGCGTCCCGCGGGGGCGCGGCAGGGACCAGGAATAGGAGCGGGCCGGGCGCCGCTTCCTCGTCTTACGTTAGTCCAGTGATCCGGCGCATTGCGACGGCGCGCAAGTGGCAGGACCTGAAGGCTATTGCGGACAGGCAGCCACCGGTGGGTGCGGGGGGCTGCAGAGTGTGGGGTCGGCAGGATACTGTATTGATCGACGCAGATTGCACGATGCATCGCACAGCTTTTGGATATGGATATGACTGTTGTGTGAGAGAGGCATCTGTGCTATGAAGTGTGCTATGAAGTATGCTATGAAGTATGATATGAAGTGTGACATCAAGTGTGCTATGAAGTGTGCTATGCAGTGTGCTGGCTACTGTATTAGAGCGGTTTGGATTGCGGTGTTGCCCAGCGTGTACGAGTGGAATGTGGGCATGCTATTTTCTGCCTCTGCTTCTAATATCCGTGAATATGCGCGTTCCTTCTGCCTTGCCCTTTTTCATTTGAACAGGGCTATGATGCAGTGGCCGTGGCGGAGACGCTCAGCCGCCTATCGGAGCTGATCCCGGGTGGTCTGCAGCAACTCAGGGAGGAGGCGAGTATTGACGGTTGGGATGGAGAGGGGATGAAGTGGAAATGGATCGGGATTGGAGCAGGGAGGGTGGGGGGCGGGAGGAGACAGGCCTAAGTGTACATCATCCCTTCGATGCCCTTTTCCCCTTCTCTCCTTCCCTGATTCTTCCGCCTTTTGCCTGACACTTTTGCGTCCACGCGTTCAGGAAATCCATGGAAGCTCTTGAGCAGGGGCTCTTGAGCAGGTAGACAGGCTTCTTAATTTACACTTGTTCCAGCATCGGATTCATCACACCTGGCATCACACCTCTCACCACTCTTGTTGTTACCCCCGTCGTCACACGTCTCATCACTCTTGTTGTCACACCTCTCGTCATACCTGTCATCACTCCTTCCTCACAGGCGGCCGCTGGGAATGCTGGTGGGAACGCCGATTCCAACGCACCGGACCTGTCTCCCCAGGAGTCTGTGGCGAGTGCTGCAGTTTCGGAGCTGGCCACCGAGCTCATGTCCCTTCTGCAGCTGCAGCTGCCGCGGCTGCCTCCCAGTGCGCTGGCGGCCGCGCTGGGAGCCGCCGGGAAGCTGGGTGCCAAGCCGCCTCGCCCGGCCTGGCTCGGCAGTGCCCTGGGTGCCACTCAGGGCCGCATCAACCGGTGGGTTGAATGACCCTGAAGGGGGGGATGGAATCTAGAGGACGTACCGTAGATATTCTACGAATTGATGATGAGTTGATGACTCATTACTAAACTAAAAGTTGAGGTCTATCTACAAGAACCTTACGCTAAGGCTCTCCTCTGTATGCTGAAGGCGACCATGTTGTGTAGGGCCTCTGTTGTGGAGGCAATGTGGTCGAGGGCGAGCATCATGAAGGCTGATATTGGCAGGCAGAAGCGGTGAAAAGGCCTGCCGGGCTGCCGGTATTGTATGTTCCTTAAATGAAGTAACTCTCCAGGGCCAGTGTATTTCAAGAGCACGAGTTTTGGACATCGAATTTATAAAACACAAGTTTCCCCCAAAATACGCAATGCACACACCCAACACCTCGGCCTGCGCCAGCACCCTCTTCCGCCCGCCCACCGCCTTCTTCCGCCCACCGCCCTCAACTCCGCCCCCCTCTGCCCTTCGCGTTCCCACCACCGCTGTCCTCCGCTTTTGCCCACCACCGTCTCCCGCCCTCCTCTGATCACTACTTCCAACTCCGCCCCCCTCTGCCCTCCGTCCTCCCCTCCCCCATCTTCCGCTTTCCCCTCCGCCCTCCTCTGCCGCAGGATGTCATCTGCGGAGATCATCTCTTCCATCTCGGGTCTATCGGCGCTAGGAGCCCAGCCTGGCATCCCTTGGACGCGTGCAGTGCTGGGGGAGTCTCAGGAACGGATGTCCAATGGGGAGTTCACACTGGCCCAGCTGGGGAGGCTGGCGGCAGCACTGGCAGGTAAGCAGGACGAGTGGGGGGTGTTCACACTGGCCCAGCTGGGGAGGCTGGCGGCAGCACTGGCAGGTAAGCAGGACGAGTGGGGGGTTTTCACACTGGCCCAGCTGGGGAGGCTGGCGGCAGCACTGGCAGGTAAGCAGGACGAGTAGGGGGTGTTCACACTGGCCCAGCTGGGGAGGCTGGCGGCAGCCCTTGCAGGTAAGCAGGACGAGTAGGGGGTGTTCACGCTGGCCCAGCTGGGGAGGCTGGCGGCAGCACTGGCAGGTAAGCAGGACGAGTGGGGGGTGTTCACACTGGCCCAGCTGGGGAGGCTGGCGGCAGCCCTGGCAGGTAAGCAGGACGAGTAGGGGGTGTTCACACTGGCCCAGCTGGAGAGGCTGGCGGCAGCCCTGGCAGGTAAGCAGGACGAGTAGGGGGTGTTCACACTGGCCCAGCTGGGGAGGCTGGCGGCAGCACTGGCAGGTAAGCAGGACGAGTAGGGGGTGTTCACACTGGCCCAGCTGGGGAGGCTGGCGGCAGCACTGGCAGGTAAGCAGGACGAGTGGGGGGTGTTCACACTGGCCCAGCTGGGGAGGCTGGCGGCAGCCCTGGCAGGTAAGCAGGACGAGTAGGGGGTGTTCACACTGGCCCAGCTGGAGAGGCTGGCGGCAGCCCTGGCAGGTAAGCAGGACGAGTGGGGGGTGTTCACACTGGCCTAGCTGGGGAGGCTGGCGGCAGCACTGGCAGGTAAGCAGGACGAGTGGGGGGTGTTCACACTGGCCCAGCTGGGGAGGCTGGCGGCAGCACTGGCAGGTAAGCAGGACGAGTAGGGGGTGTTCACACTGGCCCAGCTGGGGAGGCTGGCGGCAGCACTGGCAGGTAAGCAGGACGAGTGGGGGGTGTTCACACTGGCCCAGCTGGGGAGGCTGGCGGCAGCACTGGCAGGTAAGCAGGACGAGTGGGGGGTGTTCACACTGGCCCAGCTGGGGAGGCTGGCGGCAGCACTGGCAGGTAAGCAGGACGAGTGGGGGGTGTTCACACTGGCCCAGCTGGGGAGGCTGGCGGCAGCACTGGCACCTTGGCATTGCAGATGGGGGTAAAGGCTGGGGACGACACAACTGAAAATGGTGGGAAGAAGATGATGATTGAAATGGAGGAGTACAGGCATTTACTTGCTCTGCGCCTTACGTGTCGTGTTCGTGTCTTTGCCCACGTACGGCTGCCAAGTGTGGCGCTCTCTTGATGCCCAGCATGATGTCAGTTACACCTTCACATACCGGTACCTCTTGAACCAACTGTGGGCGTTTGAACACTAAACTCTTAACCCTAAACCCTGAACCAACCGTGGGCTTCAGTAAGGGTCTGATGGCGATGATTTGCGTACTTTATACCACGCCCCGGGGGGTATATGTGGTTGCATGTGAAGGTGTGTCGAAACTCCCGACCTCCCCAACGCAACACAGGTTTCGGGTCTCCAGAGCGACTGAGTGCGCAGTGGCTCTCTGCCTTTGAGGCCGCTGCCAAGTTGGCCCGGGCGCAGCAGCAGGAAAAGCAGCAGCAGCAGCTGGAGACAGATGCGGCGCTCAGGGCAGCCGAGGCACCGCAGCCTGCCTCAGAGGCCGCACCGGGGCTGCCAGTGGAGAAGGGTGAGAGATGATGGGCTTCTGGCCTTCGTCTGCACTGGCTGGGCGCCCTTGAATTAGGCCAGTTGGCAGATACGTTGAGGCAGTGATAGTAGCTAGACTCTTCTCTTGGCTGCTCAACAAATGAGTCCTCCATTGGGCCTCCTCCATGCATCTGCATGCCAGCATATGCGTTCACTTGTTGCCCATGTATGTGCATGTGAGCCCATGCGCTCATTCCCCATGCGCTCATCCCCCATGCGCTCTACTGTTCTTCATATGCTCATTCCCCATGCGCTCATTACCCCATGCGCTCATTCCCCCATGCGCTCTACTGTTAATCGTATGCTCATCCCCTATTGGCTCATTTGTTCCCTGTGTGCCCATGCCCCTATTGCCCTCTTGATCCCCATGCCCTCATCCTCCCATGTGGACATCCCCCCAAACCCTTAACCCTTAACCCCCACGCGCTCACTTGCTCCCTGTGCACCTCTGGCATCAGGTGCTCCGAAACCCCGGTTGCTGAGGAAGCAGCTGCGTGAGGACTTGGCAGGCGTGATTGCCTTGTTGGCAGGAAGCCAGCTGTTGGGTCTGAAGCTGGAGGTATCGTGGGCCCTGGAGACACTGAATGAGGCGGTCAACCGCGCCAGCAGCAGCCAGGGGACGGCCACGGTGGCTGCTGGCAGCGGCAGCGGAGGTAGCGCGCGCGACATGCTGCAGGGCTGTAGCGCTGCGGAGCTGGCGGGCCTGGCCGCTGCTCTATCAGAAATGGGAGCGACGCCGTCGGGGGAGCTTCTTGAAGCTTATGCCCAGGTCAGAGTCGAGAGGGATTCTATACGTATGAATAATTAAATGAATGGCGGTACCGGTACCGGTGCTGCAATATCAATCAATGGTCATTTATGGTGCATTGAATGGGGGGGAAGGGGGCCATGGGTGCAGCGGTTTGCGGTTTGGTGTCTGTTGCCATCATGGGCAGGTCGTGATATGTGTGTAGGGAGGGGGGGGGATGGAGACGCGTGGGGGGTAGCGTCCCACGCTGTGTTGTCGACTTAAATCTTCTCACCCTCCCGATATCCTTAGCCCTCCATTAAGAAAGGAAGCTCAGCTCCCGCACCCCATCGCAACCCTTGTCATGAAACGAAAGCTTACCCTCCCGTCTTTCCTCAGCATTGTCATTAAATGATAGCCCACCCTCCCCTCCATGCTTAACCCTCTTAAACTTTCTCCCTTCCATTCTTAAACATCCCTCCTTCCTCTCCCTGGACAGGCCGTGTGGCCCAAGCTGTTGCTCATGTCATCCGCCCAGCTGCTCAACGTGTTTGACGCACTCGTTGCCTGGGCGTACCCTTTCCCCTCAGCCATGGTGGCGTCCTTTTCGGCCCGTCTGGGGACCCCACAGGTGAGAGAAGGATATCCTGAGAAGGTTGGGGTAAGCCTAAGCCATGGCCATCACCCTAAGCCATGGCCAACAAGGTGAACAAAAACTTCCCTGGTCCTTGTCCTGCGAGCAGTTCTTTGTCTTCCTCCCCTGGCCCTGGTCCCCTATTGTAGATTTGTAGGCCAGGCCAGGCCTGGCCATAGCCCTGCCCTTGTTTATCGTAGGTGGTGGCATAGAGCAAGAAACAATGTGCTTATTCTGCCTGTCCGTTGAAGCTCATGAGGCGTTTCCTTTCCTTGAAACTCATGAGGCGTTTCCTTTCCCTAATTGATGCCAAATGTATTCTGGTGGCTGTTGAGTGCAGGCCCTGGACGCCATGAGTGCTGCTGACCTGGCATCGATGCTGTCCAGGCTGGCGGGCCTGGGTGGGCCTGCCGACCCTCTTGCAATGGATAACATACAGGAGGCGCTGCTGGACAAGGGCCTGGGGCAGGTGAGCAGTTAGTTTCAAATTTCGAATTTCAAACTTAGGTGGTTGAACACAGATCTTATCAGATGTGTCAGGAGAACTGCGGTGGTGGTGGACTGCTGACAACGTCTGACACTGCTGCTTTACCCTCTCTGCCAATGCCTACTATAATTGTGGAGATACCATCTCCTCCCCTCTAAACTGACGCCCCCAACGACTGTGGGCATGCCCTCTCTTCCCCTCTCCGCCAACGCCTCCCACAATTGTGGACATGCCTTGTTTTCTCCTCTTCACTGATGCCTCCGACGACCGCCCACATCCCTCTCTCCCCCCCCTCTCTTCTGCTGCCATTGTCCAGGCCAAGGCGAACCACCGCCTGCCTGCTGGAACATTGGTCACACTGGTTGGCTCTCTGGCCTCCCTGGGTGCCGCACCGCGACTGCCGCTCATGTCCGCAATCACAAGGGACCTGCGAGCGCAGGTGGGTTTGAGCATGTTACAAATTCGCCATCGATACTATCTGAACAGGACTGGACATTACTTTCTGAATATGACTTTGCTCTACTCTACGAGTCCAACTCACGCACTTTTCCCGGAATACCCGGAGTACGAATCAGCATGATACTAGCGGCATCAAAAAGCGGGACTCTCATGGCATAGGGCTCCCAAATGGAAATTATGCGCCTTAGGGCGTGGGTAAAGCCAGGGTAAAAAAAATCTCTTTGGCCTTGGCGCCGGTTGAGAATGGTCATTGCAATATTGCACTTTGATATCTCCAGACTCCTGATGGTCATATTTTTTTCTATTGTTTGATTGATCTTGCCGTCTTGAGGTTGTTTACATACCCACCGGCAGGCCATGTGCGATGCCGTTGCCCTCCTCAAAGTGTGGTGGTTCCAGCGTAAACCAGCATCCAGCCTGTAGCCTTATCTCTATACCGAAGCCACCTGGTGTCCTTTTTCAAAAAGGCCAAGCAACGGGAACAGGAAGAACCTGGGCAACCATTTGTCGCACCAACTGCAGAAATATTCGGAAATTCAGGGAAAATAAGTCGGAAAACAAACAAGCCAGAAAACAAGTCGGAAACAAACAAGCCAGAAAACAAGGCATGTCCGTCTGGGGTGTCTGGAAGAACCTCCTGGGTGGCAGGAGGCGTATGGACCTCGTTCCATTCTTGTTTAATCTAGCAATCCAAATCATGCTGAACCTATGACGCACGATTGCGATCCTCCCAATCCTTTCTATCGGTCCCCACCTCCCTGGATCCTCCCTCCTCTACCCCGCCTTGCCCTCCCCTCAAACCCTCTCCTCTCCTATTCCCTCCTCAACCCTTCCCCGCAGCTGGTGACCGTGCCGCCCCCAATGTTCCGCGAGCTGTGTCGCCACTTGGCCTCTCTGGGCATGGCGCCGGAGCAGGAGCTCCTGGAGAGCTACCTTGAGGTGCGAGCGCTGGCCGTGAAGTTGCGGTTTATATTGCTGAGGTCGATGTCAGGGCTGGGGATAATCACTGAGGCTGCAGGCCAAGGTGATTATCCCAGACCTGACCGAGACCGAGGTTCTCTAGCACCAGGAGCTCCTGGAGAGCTACCTTGAAGTGCGAGCGCTGACCGGGTTGTTGCCAGCCGGCACAGCACAAGGATATAGGTCTGGCTCTGGCGCTCAGGTTGTGGCGCCACCCGGCTTTTTGGATTTGGGCCTGTCTCGGGAGCTCAGGCCGTGCTTCCCTCCGGCTTCACTGGGCATGACACCTGTCCAGGAGCTTCTCGAAAGCTATCCTGAAGGAGGAGGGAGGAAGTGTGACGATTTGCGCTATGAGTCACGCACAAAAGTGTAGTGAAGGCGGATATCACGCAGGGAATCTGTCTAGATCACGCAGGGAATCTGTCTAGATCACGCAGGGAATCTGTCTAGATCACGCAGGGAATCTGTCTAGATCACGCAGGGAATCTGTCTAGATCACGCAGGGAATCTGTCTAGATCACGCAGGGAATCTGTCTAGATCACGCAGGGAATCTGTCTAGATCACGCAGGGAATCTGTCTAGATCACGCAGGGAATCTGTCTAGATCGCAGGCATGTGACGTGCTTTGCTTGCATTTTGGGGTAGGATGATCCTGGATGTGCAATTTGAATCCAAATGCAAATCGCCTGCCTGAAGGGCCAGCTGGTGGTCATCCTGGCGGCTGAGGCAGCTGCTGCTGCTGTCGCTGCGTCTGGATTTGAATTTGTATTCAAACAGTAGCCCCCTGCTGTTTACCCTGCAGGGCCAGCTGGTGGTCATCATGGCAACTGAGGCAGCTGCTGCTGCTGTCGCTGCGTCTGGATTTGAATTTGTATTCAAACAGTAGCTCCCTGCTGTTTACCCTGCAGGGCCAGCTGGTGGTCATCATGGCAACTGAGGCAGCTGCTGCTGCTGTAGCCGCGTCCAGTACCGGCGCCGCTGCGGCCCCCGACCGGCGATTGCAGCAGGCCTGTGTCGACCTTGTGTGTGGAATAGGGCTCTGCCCCAGCGTGAAGCCGCGAGCAGGGCTGCTGGGACCTTTGCTGGGAACCACAATGAATGTGAGTGGAAGCTGCCTGGAAGCTATGTGGAAGGTGCTATGAACTTGTGTGGAAGCTGACCTCCCAGCGGATCTGTTGCCCAGCGCAAGGCATCTTCTGGCCCACTGGTGTGATGTCCTAGATATCCTAGATATTTAGGCCGGTACACATAAGGGCGTGTGTGATGCGCTTCACACACGGTTTTATGACTTTGGTCGTCACATTCGATCGTGTTAATAACGAGAGACGGAGAAGCATAATATCTTACGCAGCATGACCTCCTATCAATCAAGAAATGATGATTTGGTTAATCATTCTAAGCATGCCCCTGACGCCTCCTGCCTCCCTCCCTGACACCTCAGGTCCTGCCTGGGCTGCCCCCTTCTCAGCTCTCCTCCCTGCTGGGAGCCGTTGTGGCGCTGAAGCTGTCCCGCGAGGACACACAGGGTGTCCGCCCCTCTGTGAACGCAGGCAAGCAGGCGGGCGGGTGTCAGAGGGAAAGATCTGTGCAGCAGCACTGCTGAGACATATAGCGCTGAATGTGGCATAAGGGTTTTAGGGTTTGGGTTGTAGTGCTGGATGTGCCAGAAGGAGTTAAGGGTTTTAAGGTTTGGGGGTTAGGGTTGGGGTTGTAGCGCTGGATGTACCAGAAGGAGCACTGCACTGCACCTGAAGCTCAACAGCAGAATGGGGAGCGGAAAGGGGGGACTGGGGTTCAGGGTGTCACGTCATGATGCGTGTTGCAAGGTGTTGGGGTTTAGGGCTGCAGGAGGGTCTTGGGTTGGTGGAGAGGGGGGGGGGTATTACAAGTGTAATTTGCGTTTGAAATATAATCGCTTACACCCTTCTCCCCCGAATGCAGGCGGCTCGGTTTCCCCTTCCCCTACACCAGGAGACTTTTCTGACGCCATTGCGCGGGCACTGCTGCCGTACTTCAAGACCATGACGCCAGAGCTCCTCGCCCAGGTCCGCGGCCCTTGGTTGAATACAGACTTGCCTGGACTGAGGGGACATATGATCCGAGTAAATGCACGACATTCGAATCTGTTACGCTTTGGGGTATGGATACTCTCCTGTATTGGATACAGGGAGCTTCACCATTTATGACTGAAGCATATAGGACGTGACAGTGAGACAGACATTGGGGGCACCCCGATTCGCTCTCGATACCTGCTGCCCGTTTTATGACTGATTGTGACTTAAGCATAGGACAAGACAGTAAAACCGAAATTGTGGGCATCCCGATCACCCCTTGACACTTGCCACCTCTGCATCCCAAACCCAGCCCAAGACACCTTCTACCCAAACCGCAACCATGAGCCCCTATCACCCCGAAAACCAGCGCCCTTGCACCTTCCCCCGCTCCTTCCCGACCCCTCCCCCCATTCCTTTCCTCACACCAGGTGGGTGCCCGCCTGTCCTCCCTGCCCCGCCCTCCCCCTCACGCCGTTGCCTTGGCACTGCTGACCTCGTTCGGGGAGCGTCTCAAGGACGCCAGCAGCGGCGCGGTGGTGCAGCTGCTGGGGGCGCTGCCTGGCCTGGCTCCAGAGCCCGGTTCCGTCCCTGAAGGCTGGGTGGAGTCGTGCCTGAACGCGATCAGCGAGGGGATGGGGGCCATGAGCATTGATGACATGTCCAGCGTGCTGGAGGCGGTGGCTGCCTCTTCGCACAGATCGGGGGACACCTTCCTTGCAGCTTTGGCAATACAGGCGGAGGTGAGGGCGGTGAGGGAGGGAGGAGGGATCAGGCCTGTCACTCGAGTGTCAGTTGGAGCTGTGCAGAAGTTTCTACTGGAATAAGTTTCTACTGGAATAAGTTTTTACAGGAATACGCCTGTACTGGGCTGAGAGCTTAGCAAAGACTTTGTCACCAATTTTTGTCCGAGGTGCTGTTCCCCACGCGTTTCTGTCGTCATGTACCGCTTGATCTGCAATCTGCATGAAATATGCAATTTCAATCTGCGTGAACTCACATTTAAGGACTCCTAGCTTATCGGGCTGTTCTTATTACCGTATGAACACCCAACACCAAGTAAATTATCATTTATCCCTCACCGTACTGCCTTCTGTTTCATGCCCCCCTCTCCTGCCTTATCTTTACCCTGTTTGTGCGGGATGTCTAAAACCCCACTGTCAGGATCAGAGGGCAACAACTTTTGGAACCCTGATGCCGCAACATTCCCCGCACATGTCACCTTTGTAGTACAACTGGCCATTGCAACAACTGCAACACCTGCAGGACCGCCTCAAAGAAGCTACTAGTGCCCTCAAGGCGCAACAGAATGTGAAGGGTGACGCCGTGTCCATGGCGGCGGCGGCGACTGCGGCCTCCGTGACCGCTTCTGTCTCCCTGGACGCCTGCGCACGCCTGGCACGCAGCATGGCTTCCGTGGGCGCGGCGCCGTCGGCGCAGTGGCTGTCCACGCTTCAGCGCGCAACCGCTCCGAGAATGCAGATCCCCTTGGAGCAGTCCAAGCCGATGCCGGCGAGCGTGCTGGCAGATCTCGCGTGGGCCGTCGCGCAGCTCGCGAGCAACACCACCACCAACGCCCGCAACAACAGCGACCCCGCCGCAACATCTGCGGTCGCGGTAGGCGCGCTGGGAGGCGTTGGCCCGGTGGACGCAGGCCTGCTGGAGGCAGCCTGGGTGGAGAGCCTCATGTGGTGCATCAACTATCGCGTGACATCGCCGCGCGGCGACCCATTCAGCCTGCAGGACCTGTCCAGGTGAGGCGAGGGGAGTTGGGGTACTGGTAGCGGAGCAGACAAGGCCAGGGCCCTTGCTGCACTGTCTCTCTAGTCTCCACCCCTCTAGTCTCCACCCCTCTAGTCTCCACCCCTCCCGACTCTCCTGAAGGGCTTGCTTGTATCCTCTCATTCTGAACTTGATCTTGCTTGTATCCTTCCATTCTGCCCCCGGTCCCTCCAGTCTCCACCCCTCCCTACACCCATGAAGGGCTTGCTTGTATCCTCTCATTCTGACCTTGGGGTAGCCTTTGTCCTTCCATGTTGACCCCGTTCCTTCTCTCTTCTGTAACCTCTCTAGGGTCCTGTGGGCAACAGCGGCCATCGGCGTGGAGCCAAAGCGCGAAGTGGTCAACAGCTTCATTGGTGGGTTAAAGCTATAACGGTACCCCTCACCCTAAACAGCTTCATTGGTGGGTTAAAGCTATAACGGTACCCCTCACCCTAAACAGCTTCATTGGTGGGTTAAAGCTATAACGGTACCCCTCACCCTAAACAGCTTCATTGGTGGGTTAAAGCTATAACGGTACCCCTCACCCTAAACAGCTTCATTGATGGGTTTAGGCCAGAGGTTTAGGCTATACCCTAAACCCTAAGCCCTGAAACCTAAACAGCTTCATTGGTGGGTGGACCATATGGGGACCGGTCGGAGGGGACCTGGTGGGGAGGGGCTGGAGTGGACTTGGTCGGGCGGGCTGCAGTGGAATAGGTGGGGAGGGGCTGGGGTGGACTTGGTCGGGGCGGGCTGCAGTGGAATAGGTGGGGAGGGGCTGGGGTGGACTTGGTCGGGCGGGCTGCAGTGGAATAGGTGGGGAGGGGCTGGGGTGGACTTGGTCGGGGCGGGCTGCAGTGGAATAGGTGGGGAGGGGCTGGGGTGGACTTGGTCGGGGCGGGCTGTAGTGGAATAGGTGGGGAGGGGCTGGGGTGGACTTGGTCGGGCGGGCTGCAGTGGAATAGGTGGGGAGGGGCTGGGGTGGACTTGGTCGGGGCGGGCTGCAGTGGAATAGGTGGGGAGGGGCTGGGGTGGACTTGCTTGGGGCGGGCTGCAGTGGAATAGGTGGGGAGGGGCTGGGGTGGACTTGGTCGGGGCGGGCTGCAGTGGAATAGGTGGGGAGGGGCTGGGGTGGACTTGGTCGGGGCGGGCTGTAGTGGAATAGGTGGGGAGGGGCTGGGGTGGACTTGGTCGGGCGGGCTGCAGTGGAATAGGTGGGGAGGGGCTGGGGTGGACTTGGTCGGGCGGGCTGCAGTGGAATAGGTGGGGAGGGGCTGGGGTGGACTTGGTCGGGGCGGGCTGTAGTGGAATAGGTGGGGAGGGGCTGGGGTGGACTTGGTCGGGCGGGCTGCAGTGGAATAGGTGGGGAGGGGCTGGGGTGGACTTGGTCGGGGCGGGCTGTAGTGGAATAGGTGGGGAGGGGCTGGGGTGGACTTGGTCGGGGCAGGCTGCAGTGGAATAGGTGGGGAGGGGCTGGAGTGGACTTGGTCGGGGCGGGCTGTAGTGGAATAGGTGGGGAGGGGCTGGGGTGGACTTGGTCGGGCGGGCTGCAGTGGAATAGGTGGGGAGGGGCTGGGGTGGACTTGGTCGGGGCGGGCTGCAGTGGAATAGGTGGGGAGGGGCTGGGGTGGACTTGGTCGGGGCGGGCTGCAGTGGAATAGGTGGGGAGGGGCTGGGGTGGACTTGGTCGGGGCGGGCTGCAGTGGAATAGGTGGGGAGGGGCTGGGGTGGACTTGGTCGGGGCGGGCTGCAGTGGAATAGGTGGGGAGGGGCTGGGGTGGACTTGGTCGGGGCGGGCTGCAGTGGAATAGGTGGGGAGGGGCTGGAGTGGACTTGGTCGGGGCGGGCTGCAGTGGAATAGGTGGGGAGGGGCTGGAGTGGACTTGGTCGGGGCGGGCTGCAGTGGAATAGGTGGGGAGGGGCTGGGGTGGACTTGGTCGGGCGGGCTGCAGTGGAATAGGTGGGGAGGGGCTGGGATGGACTTGGTCGGGGCGGGCTGCAGTGGAATAGGTGGGGAGGGGCTGGGGTGGACTTGGTCGGGGCGGGCTGCAGTGGAATAGGTGGGGAGGGGCTGGGGTGGACTTGGTCGGGCGGGCTGCAGTGGAATAGGTGGGGAGGGGCTGGGGTGGACTTGGTCGGGGCGGGCTGTAGTGGAATAGGTGGGGAGGGGCTGGGGTGGACTTGGTCGGGCGGGCTGCAGTGGAATAGGTGGGGAGGGGCTGGGGTGGACTTGGTCGGGCGGGCTGCAGTGGAATAGGTGGGGAGGGGCTGGAGTGGACTTGGTCGGGGCGGGCTGCAGTGGAATAGGTGGGGAGGGGCTGGGGTGGACTTGGTCGGGCGGGCTGCAGTGGAATAGGTGGGGAGGGGCTGGGGTGGACTTGGTCGGGGCGGGCTGCAGTGGAATAGGTGGGGAGGGGCTGGGGTGGACTTGGTCGGGGCGGGCTGCAGTGGAATAGGTGGGGAGGGGCTGGGGTGGACTTGGTCGGGGCGGGCTGCAGTGGAATAGGTGGGGAGGGGCTGGGGTGGACTTGGTCGGGCGGGCTGCAGTGGAATAGGTGGGGAGGGGCTGGGGTGGACTTGGTCGGGGCGGGCTGCAGTGGAATAGGTGGGGAGGGGCTGGGGTGGACTTGGTCGGGGCGGGCTGCAGTGGAATAGGTGGGGAGGGGCTGGGGTGGACTTGGTCGGGGCGGGCTGTAGTGGAATAGGTGGGGAGGGGCTGGGGTGGACTTGGTCGGGCGGGCTGCAGTGGAATAGGTGGGGAGGGGCTGGGGTGGACTTGGTCGGGGCGGGCTGTAGTGGAATAGGTGGGGAGGGGCTGGGGTGGACTTGGTCGGGGCGGGCTGCAGTGGAATAGGTGGGGAGGGGCTGGGGTGGACTTGGTCGGGGCGGGCTGCAGTGGAATAGGTGGGGAGGGGCTGGAGTGGACTTGGTCGGGGCGGGCTGCAGTGGAATAGGTGGGGAGGGGCTGGGGTGGACTTGGTCGGGGCGGGCTGTAGTGGAATAGGTGGGGAGGGGCTGGGGTGGACTTGGTCGGGGCGGGCTGCAGTGGAATAGGTGGGGAGGGGCTGGGGTGGACTTGGTCGGGGCGGGCTGCAGTGGAATAGGTGGGGAGGGGCTGGGGTGGACTTGGTCGGGGCGGGCTGCAGTGGAATAGGTGGGGAGGGGCTGGGGTGGGACACAATGTTTTGGCATGAAATGTACCGCTATGGTAATAAGATACAATATATTATATTGACCAGCACTATTTCTCAGAGGATTTAGCAAGGACTGGTTGGGATCCCATGTCACCATCTGAGAAGAGGTGCAGCAGGTGAGGCCATCTCCTCCATCTCCTTATGCTGTTCCTCCTCCTCCGTTGCCTCCAGATCCACACGCCAGTTTGTAAGTACCACTGCCAGATATACGATACATTACATTATATATAGCTAGCGGACTTGACGGGGACTGGCTGGATAAGACTTTTGGGCAGGGACCGACTGAAAGGATGAGGACAGGGGCTGGGACTGGGCTTGGATGTTACTTGAAGGCTCGGCTTATTGCTTGATTGAAGGTGTTTCTCTCATCTCGTCTCCCGCCTCCCCCCCCCCTTTCAGGCAAGTCACAGGACCGACTCTCCAGCCTCCCCCCGGCCCTGACGCTGCACTCCCTCTGGGCGCTGTCCCGCCGCCGCATTGCCATGAGCAGCAAGTGGCTGAACCAGTGGGCGCAGGCAGTGCTGGTGAGGGAAAATAAACCCTAGGCCTTGCTGAACCTTTGGGCAGGAGAATCTTCAGGGGGGGCAGTTGTATCTTCTCCAGCTAGGCTATTCGCTTGCCATTGCTGATGCATCTCTCACAAATATTTGGGAAGTACACCTCATCAAGTGTATCACCTTCAACCCAAGGCCCCATGCCCTAACCCCCTTTCCCTCTCCTGCTGCTGTGTGTGTGTCTTTTCTGCCTCCCTAGGTGACCCAGCCAACCCGCAGCCCAGAGCCCCATGCCCTTACCCCCCTTTCTTTCTCCTAATGCTGCGTGTGTGTCTTTCCTGCT
Organism: Limnomonas spitsbergensis; assembly: GCA_037349105.1. Classification (NCBI taxonomy): domain Eukaryota; kingdom Viridiplantae; phylum Chlorophyta; class Chlorophyceae; order Chlamydomonadales; genus Limnomonas; species Limnomonas spitsbergensis. The sequence continues at coordinate 1,657,769 of JAYJMM010000109.1, forward strand.
TCCCTAGGCGACCCTGCCAACCCTAGGCCCTCAGTCCCTGGCCGCTTGTGTGTGGTCCCTGGGGGAGCAGCACCCGCCTGGCGCACCGGAGCCCTCCCAGTATCTCCTGAGGCAGCTGGCCTCATGCTTGGCTCAGCAGCTGCGCCCGCTGGTGGCTGCGCGAGCAGGAGCAGAGGCGGGGGCGGTGGGGATGCAGACGCGGGTGGGGATGCAGCCAGCAGCCGAGATGGTGACAGCAGAGCGAGTGCTGTCCGACACGCAGGTGGGGGATGGGGGAGGCAGGTGGGAGGGGGGGGGGGAGTAGGGTGCTGGTTAGCGGCGTCAGTTATTTGTTATCCCAGCGAACCGTTGAGAAAGTATATGTAACAATAACTAGATTATTGCGGTAGGTACATCCACAAAAACTCTGTCTAGTGTGGAAAGACGGGCACAAGCTGGCAACACAACCAGGTTTTGATTAGTCAATGGGCATCCCAAGGTTGAAAAGACACCCAAAGCGATGTGTACCCTGTCCTTTGGTGTGAAGTCTCGACCTGAACGGCTTCCCTAAGGGATGTCCCTGACCTCACCGTCCAGAATAACCGCTACTAGCTGGCACGCTTGGAGAAGAGGGCAGGGCTTCTCAAAGAGCTTTCCAGCTGACAGCACATAGTCTGAATGATCTCTAGTAGCTCGCAAGCTTGGATACCGAACTGACCTGTATTGGATAAATGGATCTTCCTCATTTAGTCATTTATGACTGGGGTGTGGATACTGACCTGTATTGGATGAAGGGAGCCTCCTCATTTATGACTGGAGCATGGGACGAGGCAGTAATACAGAAATTGTGGTCACCCCGATTAGCCCAGTGGGCGGGGCTTCTCGAAATGTTTTCCAGCTGACAGCACATGGTCTGCATGTCTGCTTTACAGCCTGACCAACACGTGACATCCGACCCTGGGGTGTGGTGTCAGCTTTCCTGCCCAGAGCAAGGGGTTTGATGTCGCCCCTTGACTCTGCTGCTGCTGTTGTTGCTGTTGTTGCTGCTGTTGTTATTGCCGCTGTTGTTGCTGATCTTGTTGTTGTTGCTGATAATGCTGCTGCCCTGCCCATCCAGGTGGTGGCCACCCTGTCTATCCTCGCCCGCCTGGGTGTGGGGGAGCACTCTAAGGGACTGCCTGCCCTCGTCTGCAAGGCTGTCCAGCTGGAGAAGCTGACCGGGGAGGAGCTGGTGAGTGCAATTGCGGATATTCACGGCTGCCTGCCTCTGCCCCAGCTGCCTGCCTCTGCCCCGGCTGCCTGCCTCTGCCCCAGCTGCCTGCCTCTGCCCCAGCTGCCTGCCTCTGCCCCAGCTGCCTGCATCTGCCCCGGCTGCCTGCCTCTGCCCCAGCTGCCTGTCTGCCCTAGCTGCCCAGCTACCTGTCTGCCCCAGCTGCCGACGAATGTCTTGTCGCTGTTGAATGCATCGCCTGGGTTGTTGCTGCTGTTGAAGCATCAGTTTTTTTCTGGCTTGTAGCTGTTCAAGTTCAACACTTGTTTTGCTATTTAGGGGTTGCGACACGAAGTTTTGGGTTTCAGAGCTGGATATATGTGAAATGGAAACAACGCAGTGCAGGACGAGTCACAATTTCACTTGACGAGCTGGGCGAGATGAACGGTTGCCTTCGGCCGAGTTCTCTTCCTGTTTTGACCAAGCAGCTGCATCTCCCATCCTGTTACCCACAGGTGGACTGCCTGGTCGCACTGGCCTCTTGCCGCGAGCGCCCGCAAGCGGCCTGGCTGCACAGCACCTGCGCCACCCTGCTCCCGCTCGCGCCCGGCCTGGCCCCGGAGCCTGCCGCATGTTGCCTGTGGGCGCTCGCGAAGCTCGGACACCACCCTGGCCCTGACCTCATCGCCGCCTGCTGCGCTGCGCTGACAACGCAGCCTGCAAAGGCAACCGCCGCAGCCAGCGACGACGCCCCGGCGGCGGTGGTGGCCACGGCGGACTCGGATCTAGTCTTGCTAGATCTGATCTCTGAGGTGCAGGGAGCGCTCAACCTGCGACACGCCGCCGCCGCCGCGGCCGCTGCCGCCACAGCTGCTGCTGCTGCTGCCAGTAAGGTTCAGTCAGGCCTGTCTGACGTGGTGCAAGCGCTGCCTGTCGAGCAGCAGCAGCCGCAGCTGGCGATTACCCTGAGTCTGCCCGCTGCGGTGGATGCTGTGTGGGGCCTGGCCTGCCTTGGGGCACCAGTGCCATCGGCTTGGCTGCAAGAGCTGTCGTCACGCCTGTCTGGAAAGTGAGTGCCACACTTCATTCACACACACAGATATTTCACACATACTTATTCACACATACACACTTAACATTCACACACATGCACATTGAATGCATGCCTGCCTTACACTCACAGGCAGGCATCCACCCATGCACACACCCATGCTTGTATCCACACATTAACATGTAGATATATAGACACGTGTCATTATTGCCAAAGCCTACCGCGCCCCTCGCTGCGTTTCCCGCTCACCCCCGCTCACGCCCCCCTCCATCCACACATACACCCCACATCCCTTCCTACAGGGTCCTGCAACAGGATGTCATACCGCCTCTTTCACACACCGACTCACCCTCTGCCCTCCCTGCACTTAGGTTCCTACAATTGGATGTTAGCCAGACCCCCCCCCCCCCCCTTTGAATCCCCCTCCCAACCCTGTCTTCCCCTGAACGCAAGGTCCTCCAATTGGATGTTAGTTAGACCTTGCCCCTGACTCCCCCCCACAAGGTCCTCCTGTAACTGGATGTTAGCCAGACCCCCCCCTCCCCCCTTGACTCACCACCACCCCAACCCTGCCCTACCCTAAACGCAGGGTCCTGCAATTGGATGCTAGCCAGGTGTCCCGCCTGCTCATGGCTTTGTCTGCACTCAACTCCCCGCCGCCGCCTGCCCTGGCGTCAGAGCTGGGGCGGAGCGCGGCCTCGCGCTTCGCGTCGCCTTCAGTACCTCCTGCTGAGCTGGCAGACTTGGTGTGGGCGTTTGCAAAGTAGGTGTTTGTAGGGGGGGTAGGGCGGGGTCAAGGGTGATGGGAACCTGTTCTACTTCGTTCAAGGGTTCAGGCTTTAGGGGAGTCGTGTCAAGCCGGTCAATTTGGATGGTTTCTTAAGAGTCTGTGTAGTCTGTAAAAGGAACAAAGCACCTTCACTCCAGTGAAGATCACCCCCCCCTCACACCTCCTGCACAAAATACACTTTTTATTGCCATATTGTACCGCATTGATACTTATATTCCTAACCCAATTTCCGACGTTGAAGAACCTTGTTTCCCTCGCATCCTATTCAACTGCTCACAGCTACCACTTCGTTATTTGCGTGTGTGCTTCATGCTCATGGACTACTGTTCAGCCCAACATTTAAGACCCCAAACCTGGATCACTGGAAAATCTGACCCCTCACACCCCATTTCGTTCTTTATGTTGTAGGTTGGGGGTGAAGCTCCCACCTGCATTTGCCTCCTCAGCCCAGAGGCGCCTTCAGCTGGCCATGGCCCAGTTGCCGGCCGCCCAGCTGGCCCGCATGCTGTGGTCCCTCGCCTCTGCTGGCTACGACCCCACAGAACCCCAGCTGCGTGCCTACGCTCAAAGAGTGAGTGCAGAAATAGTGACATGAGGAAGAGTGGGCAGAGAAAGAGTGAGTGGCATGTGTGTGCGCCTGGATGGGTATCATAGGGATTGATGGAGATGAGAATGGGGATGAATTGAGATTAACGGGGTGGGCGGGGCGGGGCGGCATGCTGGGCGACTCTCTTGTCTCTGAAGATGAATGGGTATCTGTGATTGCCAAAGCGATTGCCGAAGTGTTTGCAAGCAAGTTTTCAAAAGTGTTGACGAGTAAATTATGTTAGTGATGGCAAGAGTGGTGATGAGCGAATTACAAGACTGGAGTGATGATTAGCAAATTGCAAGAGTGGTGATGAGTAAATTGCAAGAGTGATGCTGAGTAAATTACAAAAAATATGATGAGTAAAGTGCGAGAAGGATTTCAATAGGGATGGCACCTTGGAAGGGCGATGATGAGTAAATTATAAGAGTGAGGGTCCCGGGTGATAAAGGGCCTTGCAAATGGCAATGGATGACATTCCCTCCTACTTTCCCTCCTCAACTGCTGATGTGCCTCCTCCTCCTCTTCTGCCTTGTCCACAGGCCCAGATCGCACTCCCTCAGTTGTGCTTGTCCGATATTTCGCTCACCCTGGACGCCTTCTCGAGGTGGGAGGCACAGTGCTCAGGATTATCTTAGTTAGCAGGGCAAATGGGTCATACCAGGAAGGTAGGGAAGGTAGGCAGTGAAGGCACACAATGTACTGAAGGGCATACATATGTAGCAGAAGTTACATTGATAAGGTATCTCAAGACTCAGATTTGGTAGATGAGTCGTTTAAAGCGAAACCTCTACCAACCATCCAGGCTTTGTTCCCATTTGTAGTTTCCTGAACCCTTGTATATCAGCCTCCTGTCAAGCTGCCTCCAGGTTAGAGTGGACCTGGACCGTGCATTTACGAGATTTCCTATTCGTTATTTGACCCTATCCCAAGCATCATCATGATCCTGACCAGTGCCTTGATCCAGCATGATCGTGATCCTGACCAGTGCCTTGATCCAGCATGATCGTGATCCTGACCAGTGCCTTGATCCAGCATGATCAAGATCCTGACCAGTGCCTTGATCCAGCATGATCGTGATCCTGACCAGTGCCTTGATCCAGCATGATCATGATTCTGACCAGTGCCTTGATCCAGCATGATCGTGATCCTGACCAGTGCCTTGATCCAGCATGATCATGATTCTGACCAGTGCCTTGATCCAGCATGATCGTGATCCTGACCAGTGCCTTGATCCAGCATGATCAAGATCCTGACCAGTGCCTTGATCCAGCATGATCGTGATTCTGACCAGTGCCTTGATCCAGCATGATTGTGATTCTGACCAGTGCCTTGATCCAGCATGATCGTGATTCTGACCAGTGCCTTGATCCAGCATGATTGTGATCCTGACCAGTGCCTTGATCCAGCATGATCGTGATCCTGACCAGTGCCTTGATCCAGCATGATCGTGATTCTGACCAGTGCCTTGATCCAGCATGATCGTGATTCTGACCAGTGCCTTGATCCAGCATGATTGTGATCCTGACCAGTGCCTTGATCCAGCATGATCATGATTCTGACCAGTGCCTTGATCCAGCATGATCGTGATCCTGACCAGTGCCTTGATCCAGCATGATCGTGATCCTGACCAGTGCCTTGATCCAGCATGATCGTGATCCTGACCAGTGCCTTGATCCAGCATGATCGTGATCCTGACCAGTGCCTTGATCCAGCATGATCATGATTCTGACCAGTGCCTTGATCCAGCATGATCGTGATCCTGACCAGTGCCTTGATCCAGCATGATCGTGATTCTGACCAGTGCCTTGATCCAGCATGATCGTGATTCTGACCAGTGCCTTGATCCAGCATGATTGTGATCCTGACCAGTGCCTTGATCCAGCATGATCGTGATTCTGACCAGTGCCTTGATCCAGCATGATCGTGATCCTGACCAGTGCCTTGATCCAGCATGATCGTGATTCTGACCAGTGCCTTGATCCAGCATGATCGTGATCCTGACCAGTGCCTTGATCCAGCATGATCGTGATCCTGACCAGTGCCCTGATCCAGCATGATCGTGATCCTGACCAGTGCCTTGATCCAGCATGATCGTGATTCTGACCAGTGCCCTGATCCAGCATGATCGTGATCCTGACCAGTGCCTTGATCCAGCATGATTGTGATCCTGACCAGTGCCTTGATCCAGCATGATCGTGATTCTGACCAGTGCCTTGATCCAGCATGATCGTGATCCTGACCAGTGCCTTGATCCAGCATGATTGTGATCCTGACCAGTGCCTTGATCCAGCATGATCGTGATTCTGACCAGTGCCTTGATCCAGCATGATCGTGATTCTGACCAGTGCCTTGATCCAGCATGATCGTGATCCTGACCAGTGCCCTGATCCAGCATGATCGTGATCCTGACCAGTGCCTTGATCCAGCATGATCGTGATCCTGACCAGTGCCTTGATCCAGCATGATCGTGATCCTGACCAGTGCCTTGATCCAGCATGATCGTGATCCTGACCAGTGCCTTGATCCAGCATGATTGTGATCCTGACCAGTGCCTTGATCCAGCATGATCGTGATCCTGACCAGTGCCTTGATCCAGCATGATCGTGATTCTGACCAGTGCCTTGATCCAGCATGATCGTGATCCTGACCAGTGCCCTGATCCAGCATGATCGTGATCCTGACCAGTGCCTTGATCCAGCATGATCGTGATCCTGACCAGTGCCTTGATCCAGCATGATCGTGATCCTGACCAGTGCCTTGATCCAGCATGATCGTGATCCTGACCAGTGCCTTGATCCAGCATGATCGTGATCCTGACCAGTGCCTTGATCCAGCATGATCGTGATCCTGACCAGTGCTCTGATCCTGATCTGTTACTTGCAGGTGGGGCCACCAGCTACCGCCTGAGATGTTGCAGCTGGCAACTCAGCTGTCGCTGCAGCTGATGCAACAACCGCAACAGTCAGGCATGCAGGCCGGACAAATCGAGGAGGGGGCTGATGAGATTGAGGCGGACGCCGATGCAACCACCTCGGGCACGGAGGCTGACGCTCCCCCCGCCGTTGTCGCCGCCCCGTTATCTCCAGCCACCCTTCTCCAGCTCTTACTGGGCCTCACAGCCGTCGGCGGGCAGCCGTCCAATGATTGGCTGTACTGCTGGTCAGGTCTGATGGACGCGGAGGCGGTACAGAAGCTGGGCAGCAGCGGTACAAACGGTACAGGCAGTACCACAGGAGTTACGGGCATGCCTGGTCTGCTGCTGCTCCTGGAGGTTTTGTCCTTGGGGCAGCTGGACCGATTGAGGCCCAGCACCAGGTAGGTGTGGAAGGGTGTGGAAGGGTGTGGAGGGAAGAGGGCGTCCGTGGGGACCATGGAGGATCGGGAAGGTACATGGGGAGCAAGCATGGCTTGGATGTGTGGACGGCACCCTACTAAAAATATGGTATGGTGCTCTAATTTGTTGATGCCATTAAGCAAAAGCACCCGTGAAAGGCCGCAGGGAATATTTCCCACCCTATGCCCCTGTTTGTGACCCATGCGTACAAATTTTGACGTTTGAGTTCCATGTTGAGGATTCTCCAATCATTGAAGGGTCGGCAGAACACCAGTCCTGTATGATTGTGGGTCCATTCCTAGCAGCAGGCCAATCTCCCCCCTGCATTCCTAGCAGCAGGCCAATCTCCCCCCTGCATTCCTAGCAGCAGGCCAATCTCCCCCCTGCATTCCTAGCAGCAGGCCAATCTCCCCCCTGCATTCCTAGCAGCAGGCCAATCTCCCCCCTGCATTCCTAGCAGCAGGCCAATCTCCCCCCTGCATTCCTAGCAGCAGGCCAATCTCCCCCCTGCATTCCTAGCAGCAGGCCAATCTCCCCCCTGCATTCCTAGCAGCAGGCCAATCTCCCCCCTGCATTCCTAGCAGCAGGCCAATCTCCCCCCTGCATTCCTCCCTTCAGGTGGGCCTGTGCAGTCCTCACCGCGCTGCCGCCGGCTTCTCAGCTCGATGCGAAGCATGTGAAGTGCCTGGCGCGTCTGGCCGCCCGTTGGAAGCCTCAGCTGATGCAGGCGCGCGAGGAGGGCGGGTTGCAAGCCGATGCGGTGGCCTGTCTGGCGGGCCTGCCGACGAGGATCAGCGAGAAGATGCCGGCGTTCAGCGGGCATGTGAGTGTACGGGTTTGAATTCGAAATTGGGAAATTCGGATCTTTAGGCTTCCGAGGCAAAAATTTTGCCAAGACAAAAACTGTACAAAGTATTGAGTAGGGAGTAGGGATGCTCGCTGGCTGTAGGACCAGTATCAGTGCTTCCCTTTTCGTGATTCAGCTACATATCCGCTACATGCTGGCTTCTGGCCGGGGGGCCCATTTGTGTCCAGCCATGATGCTTTGGCCACCAGCCGTAGACCGGTTCAGGTTTGGACCCAATCGAGCCTTTGGCGGCCCCTGGGTGGCCTGCCAAAGGAGGATCGTAGCCGAAAATAGAAACACTGGCCGGTTTGTAGGTGTGGGGGACAAATGACCGATATGATGTTTTTGGTGAGCACCTGACCACCTTGTTTTGGCTGATTAGGACTGAAACATGACCGCCCCACGGTTGATAGCCTAAGCAGCAGCCCTTGGCACGTCCCACCTCACCCCACACTATATTACTCTTCTCGCAGGACGCCGCTGCACTGCTCCGGGACCTGTCCATCCTTCAGCCTGAGCTCTGCAGCCTGGAAAGCGGTCTCTGTGAGAAGCTGGCGGCCGAGGCCACCGCCTGCGTGACCACGCTGACCCCGCGAGACCTCACGGAGCTGGTTTCGGCGCTTGCGCCTGTTCTGTACCGCGGGGATGGCAGCGGGGCCGCAGGGCCGATCAGCAGCAGCGGCAGCAGGGACGTCGCGTTGACTTCTGGGCTGTACAACAAACTGCTGGTGAGAAATTGGAGATGCACCTGTCGGTGCAGTACCGGTGCGTAGGTCTGTCAGCCTTAAATATACTTAAGGCTGTCAACCTTGAATGACTTATGCCTGAAAATTGTTCGATACGCTTGCTGGGGAGGAAGGCCTTGGATATGCAATGGTACTCGCATACCGCTTCAGGTGGAAAAGTGGTGCTGGGAATGGTGCCGGGTGACACAGGCAATGCAGGTGTCAAAGTTGAGAAAGCATCACTGTTCAAGCTCGGTTTGTTTTAATATATTACCTAGCCCTTGAGCCCTGATCATGAACTTTGAACCCTGCGCCCTCAAAATAAGGAGCCTGGCTTATACGGGTTGGTAACAGGGTCCCTGCAACCTGCTGCGCTGCATTCAAAGGCCTTGCTGGTTGCGCTGGAGTCATATATCAACAGCATATAGCTCAATGCTGCTTTCTCTGTTCTTCCAGTTATGGCTGCATGGCTAATGGTGTGGTTCCTGTAAACCAGTATTGGTTGGTTGGTTGCCGTGACGCTGTAACGAGATTGTTTCAGATCCTCCTCTGTCAAAATGTATGACTTCCTTTATCCACACATACCCTGGCATGTTGTTTACATACCAGTATTGCTAACCTTCTGTCGGTTAGTTCATTCATTTCTACTAGGACAGTGCCTGTGGGGGGCGAAGGGCCAACATGTCACTGGTGCATCCCCTACAATGACTCCACCTCTCACTCGCTGCTATTGCACCATTCACGTGCACCTTTTTACCGTATATCCCAAACCCTTGCAGAAAGGGCTGTGTGGAAACACCTCCAACAGAAACTTCACACCTCTTGGAGAGCCCTGCTAAACCCTGAACCCTCTAAACACTGGCCAATGGGGCTGAGAGGAAGATCTCTATTTAACCGCATGCCCCTTCCACGTGGAAACCCTGAAGGCTTGCAGAAGGGGCTGGGTGGATGATCTTCATAACCTGAGACCCGTTCAACCTTGCCAAGCTGCTGCGTAGAAAACCCCTGCTTAACCCTGACCCCCCTAACCACTTGCAGAAGGGGCTGAGCGAAAGATCTCCTCTCCTCATAACCTCTGACCCCTTCAACCTTTTAGAAGTTGATGTGTGGAGGATGTCTGCTTAATCACACCCCTCCTTAACACATGCAGAAGGGGCTGAGCGGAAGCTCCCTGCGCACAATCGACACCCAGCAGCTGTGTCGCATGGCTGAGCTGTTGGCAACAACGTGGATGGCAGTCCGGGTTGCGGAGCGGCGAGAGACGCTGCGGCCCGCCTGCGAGGCGGTTGGTGCGGCCTTCTCGGATCGCGTCAAGGAGGCCAGTGGGCAGGTGCGGGAGAGGGAAAATAGTTGGACAAAGGGCGGAGCATGTTGTAAATCAGGATAGTGGGCCATGACTCATGTGGTGAACTGCGATGAGGGGTGGAATTGACGAGATTGAATGGGTCCGTTCGGAAATAGGAATGGAATAGGAAGCGTGTTTGAAGCAGCCTCTCAAGTACAGGTTAATACCTCTGGGGCTAGGGGGTTTTGTTCAGGGGGGCCAAGCTTGGTCTTTAAGGACGGGCGATTTGATTCCTCTCATGGGGTAGCCAGGCAGGGTAAGGAAGCGTACGTGGACGTGGACTGTGCGGGACGTGGGGATGCCTTTTCCTGCATTTGCTATGCCGCCTCTACCACAGTGGTGCCCAGAATGTGAACTCCAGCTAGTAGAGATACTAGGTGAAGCGAGTGAGTAATCAGTTGGTCACCCGCCCACCCACTTTGCTTCCTGGCATCCACACGCTGATCTCATATATAAATGCCTTTCTGAACCCTGAAAGCTTCAACCCTTACACCTTGTGGCCTGTGCCCTCAGGCCCTGTACGTCTATTTGCTGATGTCAGGTGTAGGGTTGAGGATTTTGCCACTAGCCCTAACCTGGACTCTCACGCCTTTTTACCGCTACGCCATTGTGGAATCTGCTCCGAGCTCCTGGCTCGCCCGCGACCCATGTCGCCACCCTACCCTCGGAGACAGGAAGTTTGAAAGTGTCATGAAAATGTGATGCTTCGTGATGTATTACCCTGCGATTTATAACCGCCAATATGGCTGCGTTCCTCCCTCCCCCTGATGCACAGGAGGTGTCCCGCTTCCTGCAGGCGTACCGCCACATTGCACGCTCCCTGGGCGGCAGTAAGGGTGCGGACGGCAGGCCCCGCGTGGATGAGGTTCTGGAGGCTTGCATGGACCTGACGGGGGGGCGCATGATGGCGGGGAAGCTCGTGGGGGCGCAGGTGAGGCCTGGGATGGGATGGGATGGGATTAGGTTGTGTGTGTTTTGGTTTCCTCTGTCTGGGATTTCTACAGAGCTTGGAGCGACATCTAAACACCCCTCTTGGCACCGTATGAGGCAGGGGGCTAACTACCGGAGGTTAACCTCGACACAATCCTTTGAATGGATGAGACGTTCCGGTAAGGAGTTGTGTGCAGGGGAATGGCCTTATCTACCGGAAAGCGATTGGGGATTTGTAATGCCAAGGTGGAGGTCTGGACTAGGGATAATCACCCAGTGCTGAGTGCACCGTGCATGTATTGCTATGTTGAGTGCCAGCTCTTTTGTCTTATACACTGGAACATGGTTTTGGGGAATTAACCTTTACCTTCAAGGTGGGGTATCTCCTGCAGCTCCTTATTCACACGCAATTTCACAGTGCCCCGTGCGGGTGATTGCAAATGACCGCAGCAGCAGCAGTACTTCTCCAACTTCCCTCTCGTCATCCTTGTCCCCTCTCTCCTCCATCCAGGACATCAGCCACATCGCCTATGGCCTGGCCATCTCGGGCGTCACCCCTAGTAAACAATGGATGGCGGATGCATTGAGAGCTGCCCAGCAGCTGCAGGAGGGTGCTGCCAGCCAGCCTGGTGGCGGCGCGCTTCCCGACGGCGCCTCGGCTGCACGGCTGTGCTACGCGCTGGCTGCATGGCGGGCGGACCCTGGCCAGGTGGCGGCTGCGTGGATCCTGTCCGGTGCCTTGGAGGCTGCGACTGCAGCAGGTGCGGGGCGGAGCCGGGGTAGGCAGAGCGGGAGGAGGGGAGGAGCTGGTTTTGGTAGACACGGACTTAATTAGGGTACGGGTAGCGGTAGCTTGTCTTTAATAACCGAGACACAGTCACTTAATATAGAACCGGGTGTGGCAGAATGCAATATAGAGGCTTTTTGTTTGCTCCCTAGGTAGGGGAGGGGGGAATAGTGTAATGCCCAAACAGGGCCCAGTGGCAGCTGCACATTCACCCCGGTGAGAGGCGTGTGACCCAAGAAATTGAAACTCTAAACTCCTTACTTTGGCAGGCCCCTCTGGCAGCGGCCTCGCTCCTGGCGACACCGCACTACTGCTCCTGGGCGCCAGCCACTTGGGAGTTCAGGGCCTCTTCGGTGCAGTTGGGGGTGGCCACGTCACACGCGCCTGGCTGGAGACGTTCGTGGAGCGGGCGCTGCTGCCTGCACTGCCGGCCATGGGCGCCGCCGCGCTCGCCTCGACGGCCACTGCGCTCGCCAGCATGGTCTCTGTGCCTGTGCCCAGGAAGGCAGAGGTGCTGGCGGCGCTAGAGGCAGGGGTGGGCCTCGGGCTGGTGGCGGGAGACTTCACGCCAGACCTGGTGGAGCAGGTGGGTGGCTGGCCGCTGCCGCTGAAGGGGGGTGAGGTTTTTGGGTCCCTCTAAAAGGAGATGGGCTCCGCTGCTTCAGGGTTCAGGGACAAAGTGACGGGAATCCTAGGCCTAGGCCTTCCCGACAGTCTTGAATCTATGACCTTGAACCCTGATCCCTGGACCTAACTCATCGGCCTGTTTGCTGGGCCCTGATTTGATTGCAGGTTGCTTCCAGCCTGTTCCGGGTGAAGCATCGACCGTCTGCTGCGTGGATCCTAGCGGCGACTGTGGCATTACAAGGCAAAGCGGATGCTGCAAAAGCTCTGGTGTGGGTCCAAGACCTGGCCAAGCTCTAGAAAGTGTGCCGTGCAGGGTATGGAGGCCTATCGCCCTAATGCGCGACCAGCAGCACACACAAATATATGACCCTATATCGCGCATTACTAGCTCTGGATTACCGTAGCTAAGCTGTGGATTTCCTATGACGAAACGACCCCCTACTGTCCCCTTCACTGGGGCAGAGGTTTTGATCCTTGCTATGTATGTATTTCTTTATGACTACTTTCCAATGGCTCTCTGCTGCCCGCTTCAGACACCAAGTAACCCCGTTGCAACTTAATTTAGATTTGGAAGGCTGTTTTAGTGATTATTTTTTGTTGATGGCTGGCATGACAGTACCTGACGACAGAAGACACTTCCAAGCAAATCTTTATATCTGAGGAGTGTGATGCCTGTTATGGTTTCTGTCTCACATCTTCTTTTCCTTGAAAGGTACGCCTCTTGAACTGTCGCCAGATATTGTTTACCTAATGGGACGGGAGTATTGCCTCTCCTACATGAGCATTTCGCTATTTGTTGGATGCGCTGAAGTTGTAATTCATTCAACTTACTACCAATATAAATGACTGGTCATAAAGTGATTATCTGGGACCTTCAAAGTGTATTTCCCTTAAGTTTTCACGAACTTTTCAATACTGAAAAAAATGTAGGTCGGTGCCAGCAGTGGCCTCGTCGGCAGGTTAGAGCACAAAGTAGGTTGCGGACTGGGCCTATCAGGGGGGTCCTATGATGCCGGAGCACATGTTGGCCAGACCAGGGTCTTTCTAACGCCAGTCTGAGGCGACAGGTAAGCTGCAAAAAAGGAAATCAATTTAGGTAGAATGTCCTATGATGCCGGAGCACATCTTGGCCAGTCTAGGGTCTTTCTAACGCCAGTCCGAGGCGACAGGTAAGCTGCAAAAAAAGGAAATCAATTTATGTCGAAGGTCCTATGATGCCGGAGCACATCTTGGCCAGTCCAGGGTCTTTTTAACGTCAGCCCGAGGCGGCAGCAAAGCTGCAAAAGAGAAAATCAATCCAGGTGAAAGATCCTATGATGCCTGAGCACATGTTGGCCAGACCAGGGTCATTTTAGAGCCAGCCCAAGGCGGCAGCAAAGCTGCAAAAAGAATTTCATTTAGGTCGAAGGTCCAATATGGCTGGAGCATGCCGGGCACCAGAAGCCAGACCAGGGTCTTTTTAACGCCAGCCCGAGGCGGCAGCAAAGCTTCAAAAAACAATTTAGGTTGAGGGTCTTACGATGCCTGAGCACATGTTGGCCAGACCAGGGTATTTTTAACGCCAGCCCCAGGCGGCAGCAGAGCTGCAAAAAAGAAAACCATGAAGGTTGAAGGTACTATGATGCCTGAGCATGCCGGGCACCAGAAGCCAGACCAGGGTCTTTTTAACACCAGCCGGAGGGGGCAGCCATGCTTCAAAACATAAATCTTAGAGTGAGGTTGAAGGTCTTCAAATGTTTCAGCGAGCATAGGGTCCTTAGCAGCCATGCCTAGGCTGTTTAACACCAGGCCTAGGGCGACATCTACTCTGCAATTAAATTGAATCCAAGCAGCTGAAATGAGGGTGGATGCATGCAGCGCAATGATATTGTCTCCTTGTTACAAGAAACGTGTTCTCGCATAGGGGATCTTGCATATCTTAAAATTAAATAAAACTTTCGATTTCACAGCCAGATCAAGGGCAAAAGGATCGTAACCAGTGCGTGATATCTGTACCGCATACGCACCTGATCATCAGGTGAAATTCAGCGGCTGAGACGCGGGAGACGCTGCCGGTCGGAGGGTGTTGGATTGTAGCTCGATCACGCCTACGTGAGGCAGCAAGGAAGGGGTCAAGGAAGGCATATTTGAAAATTATCCGCACGCGCGATGCGTTTTGTTTTATGGAGGCCTTCGCAGCTGCACTGGCTGCAAAAGCAGCTGACAACTTATGAACTTAGGATGCACCAAGAGCCCAGAACTGGCTGCTGAGGCGGCTGGCAGCCTTGGCAGCGCATTCTGTGGCATGGCCCCAGATCCAGCATCTTGTGCAGAATGTATGTTGTCTGGAATGGGTGGAGAGAAAAAATATGTATGAAGTAATGGACTGCCCGAATCAGTTTATAATGCTGAGGTCGAGGTCATGGTTAGGGATAGTCACCGAGGCTGCAAGCCAAGGTAATTATCCCAGACCTGACCGAGACCAAAGCATTCTGAACTTGAAATTGCTGGAGATAAACGCAAATTGAGTGTCAAAACAACAGGGGGCATCTGCCAGGGGGAAATCTGATACCTTCTTGAAGATTTGTTGTCAGGCTTTCCTGTGATGGAGTGGGCTTGCGGCATCGGCAGCTTGTCTGGCTTATTGGAATCATCAAGGGCTGTAGGTGCATCAGCTGGTTGCTCCTCGGAGTCTACAGCCAAAAGCAAAGAAACGTCAGAAAAGGGTGGCACAGGAAGCAGATTGACGAGATACCAACAATGAAAAATTCAGCAAGAGTGGATTTCCCCGCAGAGACATACCAGTACAAAACGGCGAGCAAATCGGTACCCTGTTGGTACCAATTGTTAGTTGTTCATTTTGTCAGATCAGATGCGGAGGGTGCATTGCTTGGCAACTGATGCCTGCTTGCTTTGTAGGACTGCAACTTCAAAACAATGCACTTATCGAGATCCCGTTCCTCCTGTACAACTGGCAATGCCGTGATGAGAGGATTGAGATCCTATTCCGTCCTAGAATCTGCAAGGATACCTCTTCCTCCTTGACCTCTCTTTGAATCTGGGGGAGGCTCAGATGAAGATCGACTTCCATTGGAAGATCATTCAGCAGCTTAGACATCAGCAACTGGGATCTCTTGGGCAGTGGTTGCAGATCTTTTATCAGGGCTTGCAAGGTACCGTGCGTGGTTTCAAGCTTGGGCTTCCAGCAGCAGGTACTTTTGGAAATATGATATCGTTCGCCGATATGGGCAGAAACGCATAGAAGGGTAACGTTCGTCATCAAAGCTACAGGATTGTTGACGATCAGGGCGGGTCAGATGTACCGACACGTTTTAGGGGTACTGAGGTTTGACCCGCCGTCCCAACCTGGTTCACACTAGCAGTAGTGCAGTACCAACTGCAATTTGAAGTAATCTCTCTAGGAACTGCCTCGATCGACCTGGTGTGTTGCTACACCGTCAAGTGCTGTAATCAGCTTGCCATACACGGTTTATTGAGGTCTGTTGGGGTATCATTTGAATCCGAATGGCAGTTGGATGACAAAAACTGCCCCGTTGGGTACCAAACTTGCGGCGGCTGAGCCTGAAAAGAGGCCAAAACCCGGGTAGGGTACCTTCAGTGGGTGTAGGTGGGGCATAGACGGAGGCATTGCCACCTTCCCTAGGTCATTTGGCCAATCCAACATGCAGATATGGCCTTCCATGTGGCCCACATCAGGGCTGTCTTTGATGGATTGGAATTCACTCCATACCTGTCTGATTGCTATGATGTCTGGTGATTCAGAGAGCCTGAGAGTAGCTCATTAAGACTGCCCGCCCAATTTTTGCACCATTCCCCACTCCAGAGGCTGCAAATTTGGGGCAAAGGTGGCTTGTCAGGAAGCCATGCCCCTTGCCCCATGCAGCCCCTCAGCCATGCAAGCTCCCATATCACTGCCACTGAGTTCCAGAATGCATTAAGTCAGGTATCCACTCTTTATTCACACATCTTGATTTTAATGTCCTTTATTCCAGGCCCCCCTTCTTATCTGAGCTGAGCCAGCCAGATATGCCGAGGACTGGTTTTGCGAGAGGATGGGGAAAAAACAGCACTGGTGGTTTCAGAGCCGCAGCCCTAGGCTTAACATCAGGTGATACTTCAGCTATGGAGGCCAGCACTGCAATATAACATCCTCAAAAAATTAGAGGCAGGCCCCTCAGCATGGCCAAGTCATCTCAAAACATAAATTTATTGGAGTTGGTGATTCTGTCGAGTGGACTCCATAAGCCCATTGTGTTTGCGTTTGATTATCTCAAGGGACAGTTTGTGCCTACCAGTATTAGTGCACTACTAGCAATCAGGTAAGAGCACAGTCAATGTGTAACTGATATCAAGTCATGCCCTAACCTCCTTGCACTGCTGGGCCTGTCCACGTTTTTACGATACATATGACCCGCCCTGATCGTCACACATGACGCCGGAGCTAGGAGATTTCTGATAGCAAGATATTGTCTGGCAATTTGAATTTCCCTGCGTATCAAGCATGCAACGCTTGCACCACGTGGCATGCCACGTCGATGCCACCTTCCCGACAACCCACCCACACAAGCAGGCAGACGACCGGTGCAGACGTCGGGCATGATAGGCGTTTCGCGCGCCGTAACACGACATTAGGCACGGGTAATGGAGCAGCCATCATCGAACCGATTCGGGCAGTCCATTACCCTAAACATAATAGATATTGGTACGTAGCCTCTGCTTGTGTAAGCAAAGCACGAAGGCCCCTCTTGCCACCTCATATATGCCTGTCTTGTTCTAGTCTGGATTACCGGTATAATGGGCACATCCGAGAAAACATCGAAGATATTTAATCAGACATCCTACCAAAATTGTAGCCGTGGATTTAGTGTCAGAAGCATAGGAGGTTCGCAAGTTCAGGCACCCAAGTCGAATGTACTTTGTGTTCAAGCTGTGGAAACGGCAATTAATCCCGTTTTAGCTGAGGCAGCTGCAATGATAAAACTATGGGGTTAATATGTTATCCACTGGATGGTCGGCAGCCCAAGGAGGACGAGGGGTTTCTCTTGTTCCTTATCTACCGGTACCGGCGGGTATGTAGTTGTCCTAGCTTATTTTATGCTCGGTGCTGGTTTGACCCTTGCATAAAATTTGATGCTTCGTCAGACACCCGGAAAACCGCACAAATCCCTAGGTTGACAATACTGACAGCGAAAGAGTGAAATGACCCAGCAAGCAAACATACCCGCGCGGGGCCTACTACTCTTGCACTCGAGCAGATACATACCGGTACCTCACAACGTCATCATCAGGTCAGATAAATTACGTGATACATCGAAGGCTGCTGGAAAATACATAAAATACGGTTACTGGTACGGTACTATGGTTGCACCCACTCAGAATAACTCGGCCAAAAACTTGCCAAAACCCGGAAATTGCCTAGGAAGGCAAATAACCTTTGATAAACTAGTACTTTCTCAAGGAGACCTGGCCCCCAGGAAGAACCTTCCATCCCATCCGTTTTATAGCAGGCTAAAAGGCTGCCCTAGCCTTGTTGACACAGCGCCTACCTGCTCCCTCAATACAATTTGCCTAAAAAATGAGGTCCCGAAATGCCAGTGGACACAAACACTATTATCATAACTTCAGGATTCAGAGGACCTGGAGGCCAATCAACAGCAACACCTCGCAATGGAAATGGCTGCGTACCCATGGCTTTGTCATATCTTTTGTTGTATCTGGCATTGTGCTGACAAAGATAGAAGGCATCAAGAAGGATTGCAGTAATTGCAATCAGGAGGGGGGAATGGTGCATTCTCGTACTTTCTCAAAGCCACTCCTCCTGAAGCCCCTTTTGCCCTCTTCAACCAGTCAGTCAGTCAACCGCACTCCGCCAGGCTAGTCCATCAACTTCACCCCATCACAAGTCTTCCAGCCTGTGTGTCCGTGGCGGAGGAATGCAGTCCAGCCTCCTCTTACATTAAAGATGCTACCTAAGTTCCTAACCAGCAGCTGCAGGCCCACTGCCGCAGTAATCCAAGAGGAGCTGGTGCGCGCCCTCTGCTTGCTCGCGCACCTCTTCGCAATCTGAAAGGTCGGTCATAAGCAGCTTGGACAGGGCGTCCATGGCGCCGGCCTCAATCATGGCTTCCTTGTTCTTAGGGCGCGAGAATGCCAAAGCCCACAGGGCCCCTGCTGCATGCTCCTGCGCTTCAGCCGAGCTGGATCCTAGGAGGCGGATCAGGGGAGCGATGGCACCTCTGGCGGGAATGTCCAGCTGGAGGGGAAGCAGCAGGCTGAGCGAGCGCAGCGCCCCTGCCGCCTCGACTTGCACCCCTACCGTGCGGGAACCCAACAGCTTGACCAGCGGCGCGACAGCACATATCGAGGAGAACAGTGAGGGCCGGGCAGCGGCCTTGTCCATCATCAGCAGGTTCTTCAGTGCGCCCGCAGCTTGCTCCTGCACCACGATTGAGTCCGAATTAAGAAGATCGATGAACGGGGTGTCGCCAAGGAAGCCATGCCTGCTCGCAACCCTGTCCCGAAAGGCTTGCCTAATCAGGAGGTTCCGGAGCACACCCAGGGCCTGGGCTTGGCCCTGCTCAATAATGGCTTTGTCGTTGCTACAGGCTGTCTCTAGCCCCGCTTTAGACTTGACGAGAAACTCGAAAAGCAGCTCCACCATGCCGGCTTGCGCAGCCTTGGTCTTGCTGTCCAGCTCCGTGTCCGGCAGCATAAGGTTGCGGAGGGCCCCCGCAACCTGCTCCCCGACCGGCCAGGCGCCATCCGCCAGGCTCGCCTTCAAGGCGTCCATCAGAGCAGGCAAAGCCGGCGTGACCGCCTGCCTGACGTCAACGCTGGTGCTCGAAGCGATGTTGCGGAGCGCGCCGGCCGCGAAGCGCTGGATGTCTGTGCCCGCCTGCGTGTCCGCCCACAGGAACTTACCGAGGCCCTGCACCACAACCCTTTGGCCGCCCCAAGCCCGGACCTGGTTGTCTGCATCACTGGTGAGCACGTAGATCCCCCTCAGGACCTCCCGCTGCAAGGTCCACAGATTTTCTCCACAGACGTTGGGGTCCAGCATCTTGATCAGCATTCTCAATACACCTCTCATGCCAAACAGGGTCTGGTTCTCCTTGTTGAGAGCCAAGTTGGCCAGGCAGCGCACCACCGCCGTCATCTGATGTGGACATTGGCTGCCTGACATCGACAGCATGCTAATGAGCACACCGCCTGCGCCGAGCTCGGTAGCCTTCGTCGTGTGATACTCGTCAGTGCCTTCGGCAGTGAGCATGCCAAGCAAGTCAATCGCCATAATGCACGTGTGGAAGCAAGGCTGCGCAGAGGTAGAGAGGTAGTTTTTCTTGAGCAGCTGGACGAGGAGAGGGATAGCATCAACGAACACGGACTTTTTGATGATGGCCCGGTACGCCAGGAGCTGCTCAGGATCCTGTCCCCCATGCTTCTCACTGACGAGGCTGCAGCAGAGATCCAGCGTCTTCAGAATCTCGATGAGTGCGTTCAACGCGTGCCCTGGAACCTCCAAGTCGACCTGCCCCTCCGAGTCAGGCGCCCCCAGCAGGGACACCAGGCTGGGGAGCGCATCACATGCCAGCATTTCAGCCACGTACACGTCCGCACAGAAACCAGGACTCGACATCTGGGCCATGAACCCGAGGGCCTCTGCCGCGCGCGTCAGATTCTTCGGGTCACTCCCACACATTGGCGACAGCTGGGTGACCAAAGCTGGGATGCCATGGGCCTTGAAGACGACCCTCCGATGGCATTCAACAGACGCTAAGGTAACAATGAGCTTCAGCACCAGTGTGAGCCATTTCCGTTCGTCGAAGCTGGTTCCGAGGGGAGGTTTTATAGAGGCGATAATTGTAGGCAGCCCGTCATAGCTGGCCACATCAGACAAGGCTCGCGGCTCTTGCTGTGCCAGCTCCACGATAAGGTGAAGAGCAATAACTTTACTATCGAGCGAAGCACCGAGCATGCGGAGTAGATGGTTTACGGCACCAGCCTTGTAAACCTCAGCCGCCATGTCGAGGTGCAGTAGGCTCACAAGGGCTGTACAGCCTCCAAGTTGCATTGACATGGCATTTGTCTCGATCATCTGGCTGACAATGGTGGGGATAAGGGCAGTGGTGGCGGCAACTCGGGACCAGAAGCTTCTGCTGCAACCCTCCAGCAACTGGATCAGTGTAGACAAATCCGCGCACTTGCCAGATGCGCCTACTTTCGGATTAGCCAGCGCCTCAATATTCAAAAGGATAGCCTGCGGTTTAAGGAAGGGTGAAGGATCAGCTATATAGAGAGCGCAGCAGGGTACTGCTGTATTGGCCAGACACCGCTAACATCACCCGCACCTGGCAACCAGCCACCCACGTCACGACTACGGGCTCCGGGCGGGCCCGTAGCCGGTAGACACCCCACCCCGCATACATCGTACCACCCCAAATCTTAGCAACTACGGTCCTGTATAAGCGATGAAGGGCCAGGAGGCAATCATGCAATAAGACTGGCACTGATCCCCAAATGCACCAAGACCAGCAAGGAATCCCAAAGATGCTGTAGACTTCCAAGCTGTTGAGCTCCCCGCATGACAGCTGTCCCCGTGGGCACGATTGAACAGAAACATATGTGGTGCTCAGTAAAGCGTGTCTTTTGATTATGCCAGAATATGCAAACGCCAATACAACCAATACCTATGTTGTCGCCGGTAGGAAAACAGGGGTGAAATGTCACGTTTGCTGCTCAGTGTGGGAGATACAAACACGCACCACACGCAACACACCGGCGCAAGAGGCAAACCACGCAGCGGCCAGCACTGTACCTATTTAACCACACCATCGCATATTTATAAGCCAAGTCTCGCACGCCTGCGTGCGCGCACCAGACCACTTTCAGCTGGCCGCCAGTCAACCACCTATGGGCCAACGCAGACTAAAGCTTGACGGCCGGTAGCCCAAGCAGCAGGGCTTGTTGTACGGTGTCTCCGAGCCGTAACCGTGATGCAAGTATGCAACATAATTGTATTTCAAGTGCCCTGAAGTAAACAGGGTCATTCGCCCTAAACATGGCTTTTGCCACTGACAGCAGAGTCTACTGTTTAGAGCTGAGCTCCAGGAAAGAAACTTGTTTTCCATGATAGGATATTTGCCAGTTTTTTATAACGATTGTGATTCCCCATGCTGAACCTCTTCATACTGCCACACCTGCTGACGGTCCTCATCGCTGATGCTCCTCCCGCTGGCAGGGGGTCTTGCAGGTCCCTTGCTGCCTGCAGCCTTGGCGCCGGCGCCGGGACGCTGCGCCTTCCGGTGGCCACCCATGAGCACGGAACAGGGAAGAGCGAGCTGCAGATGTGAAGCCTAGGGAGCTGGGTCTGCTAATCACCTTGAGACGGGCTCGAAAAGGGTGTCTGAAGAGCAGGGGGGAATGCAGAGAGGAGAATTGAGCAGGTACACGGAGGTTTATTAGGCAAGTGGAGGACGAAGAATGAGGCTCTTAAACCTGCCCAGAAGCCCGGAAGCTGTGCCGGATGTTGCGTCATGCAGCTCTGGGATGGTGAGGAGCCTTTTGCAGAGCATAGGTGAGGCTCAAATCACACCTACGTGCATGCCTCAGGTGGACGTTGGGGGAGGTGCTACCGCAGGTCCGTGCTATTCACGGGCTGGACTGTGACATGCATGCATGCATGCATGATGGAGACACAACATGCATGCATGCATGATGGAGACATGCATGATGGAGACACAGCCATGCAGCAATCCTCCATCACTGCTGGAGGACAAGCAGAACCATTATGTAAAGCGCAGTCAGGCTATGTCAAAGGTCGTTTAAACGCGGCAAATGCGCTGCCTTCCATCTCTTGCGCCCTCCCGACGCATGTGCATACTGGACAGGCCGCCTTAAAGCCTTTAATAGTGTGCCCACGGTCAGCTGCTGTACGCGTCGCCACATTGCCAAACATCAACGGATAAGGTAGCTCAATAATACCCTGACTAATACCTATATCAGCTTTGTGGGAGCTCACCTCACACTGTGCGGTAAACTGCCGAAGTGATAAGCTGCCAAAACGGTGCGTCTTGCCGAGATCAAGCCCGACCGTCGTCAGGAAAAGCGGTCAAATGCGCCGAAAACAAATGGGAAATCTTGGTAATCTGGTTTGCCCAATGCTCCATTTCGAGGCCCTTGCCCTCGAATTAACGGCCCACCCACAGAATTGGACAATATGAGTGATGCTTGGGAAGTAAAATTGGTTGAGACAGGTTCGGCCATTTTCGGCGCATTTGAAGTTTTTAATCGGTTTCCTGCACCCGGGTTTCCTGACGACCGTCGGGCCCCCCTGAGCCGTCGGGGATTCAGCGAGGATAAACATGTGATTGTTCGATTCGCAAGGGGGCAGAAAATGCCCTCCAACGGGATCGAACCGTTGACCTGCGCGTTATTAGCACGCCGCTCTGACCAACTGAGCTAGGAGGGCAGATGTTAGGTGTGAGCCGTATAGAAAATAATTTACCTTACATATTTCCCCATCAGCGGGAAAGAGAAGGTACCGGTATGTTGTGCAAATGTGCACTACCGGTTTCAAACTTTGGCAAGCGCAGAAGTGTTGACGAGTTGTCGTACGGAAAGCATGAGCATCAGGGGATGCCGTGATATATGATGTGGTTCAAGCTCTGCCTGTGTTTCAGTGCTACATCACATCTGAAATCTAATCCAACGCAACTACCGTTCGCAGGTTGCGTTGCATTGTACAGAAACGCAAATGTCATCATATTCCTCCCGTTTGCATCAAACAGCGCTGTTTCGGCCGCTGCAACACAGCTGGACCATGTCCGAAGACTTAACGACTGCAGCGTACAGTCTTCGTCCGAGGAAGAGGAAGAGGACATTTTGAATCAGGGGATGCCTTATTTGAATCGCCCCCAATACGCCGTACTCCGTTGGGGGCTCCCCCTGGTTGGGGGCACACCTCACCAGGGCACATAACCTCCCAACCTGCACCCAGCGCCAGCGGTTGCCCTGTTGCGGTCACCGCGCCTTGATCATGAGTGTACAGCAGGAGCTTGTAATGGCCAGGCGTTCTTAAATTCAGCTCGAAAGCATCGGCGACTGTTGACACGTTGAGTGCATCCATCCATTAAGAGCGGCGCCCATGTGCGCCCTTCGCGCAGCACCGGATGCTTTGTCCTATTCGCCGCGATCCTCTCAGCTGCGATTCTCGACAATGCTTCTCTCACGAAACCATCGCTGCCTCACAGCCTCCAACCTACCCAACCCCGCAGCAGCCGCAATGGCAGCAACAGCATCTGCCAGGCGAGCGTTGCCCCCATGCAGCCCTGCCATACAGCTCCAGCTCTCACGTCCAGGCAGAGGCCTGCACTGCAGCTGCATTCCCTGCGCTGCTGCCTCCCCCTCAGCTGTAGAGATTGCCAAGCCCATGCGAGGCCTGGCCTTTTCGGGCATGGCTCCACCCTCTCAACCTGATAGGCGGCGTCTTGTCATACCACGGCTGATTCGCACCAAGGCGCTGCGGCAGAGGCCTGTCGCCATGGCAGCCACCCCCGGCTACGCATCCGTGGGAATAGATCTGGGAACCACTAGCTCGGCCATCGCACTAATCGGCCCGGACGGGAGGGCCAGGGTGCATGCGGCCATTCCCTCTGTGGTGCACATAAGACAGGTAATAAAGAGGGCATGCCATGCAGTCCATATCTGCCTGGTGAAAGCATGCAGGCCATGTCAGCTGTGTCTGTCATGCATGCTTCGCAGGCCAAGTCTGCTACGTAAGTCCATGCAGGCAGTGTCCTGCGGGCCATGCAGGAAATGTAAGCCGTGAAGACCAGGCCTGTACTTCCCCTGTACAGCACCTGTACCTCATGTGAAGTACATGCCTTCACCTGCACTTAACCTGTGCTTCACCCATAAGTCAGCAATGAAAGGTCTGGGGCTCTGGGCACTATCGTTATGTCATTCCATGAGGGGCTGATAAATGAGGCATATACAATCAAACCCTGAACCCTTTTGTTAAACCAAACTAGCAGGCGGTTTCCAGACGCCCCACCTTTCAAGAGCGTGAAAGCTTCGACAGCTCATGTTGTGCTGCCCGCTTTGTTTTCAGGACGGAACTGCGCTGGTGGGTGACGCGGCGCTCGAGGCAGCTGCCTCAGACCCAGAAGCCACCTACTACTCGGTGAAGCGTTTGATAGGCCGGCCTTTCTCACAGGTCCAGGACCTCATGGCTGGCCTCACCTACCAGGTAACCAATTGCCTCACCTTGGTTCTAGCTGTGCATGGTAGCTGGAATTGAGCTTGCTCATTCCCTACCAGCCCCACGCGGCCGAGCGTTCAGCAGGGCCCAGCAGGTGTGCACCGTTCTTGACCTGTTGCCTCAGCTGCCTGACCTACCAGGAAATAGATGAGCCAGTCTTGCGAGTTGGACCAGGGCAGCTACTTAAGGATAAAGAATTGTTGCCTGTCTGTGAACCGGAAGATGTGCATCACCTCGCACTCCTCCTTCCATGTGCGCCTCCCCATGCGGCGTAGTCCACGCTGTGCATTCCCCCTTGCAGGCAGGCACGCCACCTCATGCACCACGAGCTATGCGATTCCATGCACCACACTCCATGCGCATGCCCTCATGTGCTGGAGTCCATACGATTCCATACATGTGACTCCATGCATCTCCATGCACCAAACGCCATGCTTCTCCATGCAGGTGGTCCAGGGTCCGGACGGCTCCACCATGTTGGCCTGCCCCCCTAGCACCGCTGCAGACCAGACCAGACCGACATTGGTCAGCCCCGAGGAGATATCCGCGCACATCCTACGGCATCTGCTGCAGCTCGCAAGAGGAGAGCTGCTAGCCAGCTCATCCCCCTCGCCTGCCTCCCAAAGTATGGAGATCAGAGAAGCGGTCATCACTGTACCGGCGTACTTCGGGCCTGCACAGGTGGAGGTTTAGGTATTGTAGGGTTAATGGCTGAGTTTGAAGGGCAGAGGGTTTGGGGTAAAGCCAAGGGCTAAGAGATGAGGTCTGGACTCGCTGCGTTGCATGGATGTGGCATGGATGTGGCAGGGGTCTGGAAAGGACGGGGAAATATTGGTGGGGGTGTTGCATGGATGTTGCAGGGGTCTGGAAAGGACGGGGAAATAATGGTGGGGGTGTTGCATGGATGTTGCAGGGGTCTGGAAAGGACGGGGAAATAATGGTGGGGGTGTTGCATGGATGTTGCAGGGGTCTGGAAAGGACGGGGAAATATTGGTGGGGGTGTTGCAGGGATGTGGCAGGGGTCTGGAAAGGACGGGGAAATATTGGTGGGGGTGTTGCAGGGATGTGGCAGGGGTCTGGAAAGGACGGGGAAATATTGGTGGGGGTGTTGCAGGGATGTGGCAGGGGTCTGGAAAGGACGGGGAAATATTGGTGGGGGTGTTGCAGGGATGTGGCAGGGGTCTGGAAAGGACGGGGAAATATTGGTGGGGGTGTTGCAGGGATGTGGCAGGGGTCTGGAAAGGACGGGGAAATATTGGTGGGGGTGTTGCAGGGATGTGGCAGGGGTCTGGAAAGGACGGGGAAATATTGGTGGGGGTGTTGCAGGGATGTGGCA
The DNA here is from genome assembly GCA_037349105.1 of Limnomonas spitsbergensis. Taxonomy (NCBI): domain Eukaryota; kingdom Viridiplantae; phylum Chlorophyta; class Chlorophyceae; order Chlamydomonadales; genus Limnomonas; species Limnomonas spitsbergensis. The sequence continues at coordinate 1,683,578 of JAYJMM010000109.1, forward strand.
GGGGTCTGGAAAGGACGGGGAAATATTGGTGGGGGTGGTGCAGGGATGTTGCAGGGATGTTGCAGGGGTCTGGAAAGGACGGGGATATATTGGTGGGGGTGGTGCAGGGATGTTGCAGGGGTCTGGAAAGGACGGGGAAATATTGGTGGGGGTGGTGCAGGGATGTTGCAGGGATGTTGCAGGGGTCTGGAAAGGACGGGGATATATTGGTGGGGGTGGTGCAGGGATGTTGCAGGGGTCTGGAAAGGACGGGGATATACTGGTGGGGGTGTTGCTGGGATGTTGCAGGGATGTTTCAGGGGTCTGGAAAGGACGGGGAAATATTGGTGGGAGACGACCCTGTTATTCCTGATGACTGCTGACCCTGGCCAACTTGCACCTTTGGATGGGGGAATATGTGTGGGACCACTGGGACGTGACCCTCTGCTGAAACTCTAGACACTGCCGACCCAGCTGTCATCCTGCACCTTTGATTGTAGCGGCTGGCGACGGCTGCAGCAGCCAAGAGTGCTGGCCTCCTCAAAGTGACCCTGCTCCAGGGTGAGTGCAGCCAATGGATGGGTGCGCCACGGTGTGAATGAGTGGGACACTTTCACACAGTGTGGACACGCGTGCAACGTGTAGGCCAAGGGAGGTTTGGCCTGGTCGGGGCTGTTGGGGTGAGGATTTTGGCATGGGGCGACTCCGGCCGGTGTGGGGGAGGAATGGGGGGGGGAGTGATCCATCAGGAACAGCAGCAACAGCGAGTTCAGGACTGATGGGATGAATGTGACAATGTTTAAGGCGTTTTGTCACTACTGGCTAGGCAGGGCAGGCCCTGAGCAGCTGGCGGGGTTTATGGCAGGTGGCGGGTTTTAGGACTTTAGTAGGAATCTTGCGGGAATATTAGTGTATCCTGGTGAGGGCTGATGCTTACGCCTGTATTTAAGGGTTAAGATTCATGGATTCCTATATGCCTTTGAATTTCCATCTGCTGTTTTATGGGCACTTTCCTCACTACTCATATGTCACCAAACAGAACAGTTTTGCCAATGCTTTTTTTGTTGTTACAGCTAGGACACTGTCCTTGTTTCCTTCCTAGGTAGGCCCACCCGATCAGCGCGTTCACCATTGAAGTGCATGACATCCACGTTATAGCCATTTGCATATGGCCGGCGGCAAAGTGTCACCAGGGGGTGGGAAGCCACGGGGACCGGATCTGCAAAATTTGCTTCCTGAAATTTTTGTGCACCCTGGTTTTGGCCTGGATCAAACCCTCGTGGCTCCTCACCCCTGGTGTCACGTACAAACCACCTCATGTTTTCACTCTGCACTGGTCCCTCGCTCGGTCGAATTAAACGCCCCCCTGTTGATGCAGAGCCCATTGCAGCGGCTATGGCCTATGGATTTGGCAAGCCGACCGACTGGGACACTCTGCTGGTGTTTGACCTCGGCGGGGGCACGCTGGACCTGTCCCTGCTTGAGGCGTTTGAAGGTATCATGGAGGTGAGGCCATGGTTGATGGATGCTGCATGGATACTGTATAGATGCTGAATGGATGCTGAATCGGCTCATGCTGCACTGTTCCCACACCCGGCATGGAGGTAGGCCATGATCGATGGATGCTGTATAGGGACTGAATGGATGCTGCATGGATGCTGAATCGGCTCATGCTGCACTGTTCCCACACCCGGCATGGAGGTAGGCCATGATCGATGCATGCTGTATAGGGACTGAATGGATGCTGCATGGATGCTGAATCGGCTCATGCTGCACTGTTCCCACACCCGGCATGGAGGTAGGCTATGATCGATGGATGCTGTATAGGGACTGAATGGATGCTGCATGGATGCTGAATCGGCTCATGCTGCACTGTTCTAACACCCGGCATGGAGGTAGGCCATGATCGATGCATGCTGTATAGGGACTGAATGGATGCTGCATGGATGCTGAATCGGCTCATGCTGCACTGTTCTAACACCCGGCATGGAGGTAGGCCATGATCGATGCATGCTGTATAGGGACTGAATGGATGCTGCATGGATGCTGAATCGGCTCATGCTGCACTGTTCCCACACCCGGCATGGAGGTAGGCCATGATCGATGCATGCTGTATAGGGACTGAATGGATGCTGCATGGATGCTGAATCGGCTCATGCTGCACTGTTCTAACACCCGGCATGGAGGTAAGCCATGGTCGATGCATGCTGTATAGGGACTGAATGAAAGCTGCATGGATGCTGAATCGGCTCATGCTGCACTGTTCTAACACCCGGCATGGAGGTAGGCCATGATCGATGCATGCTGTATAGGGACTGAATGGATGCTGCATGGATGCTGAATCGGCTCATGCTGCACTGTTTTAACACCCGGCATGGAGGTAGGCCATGATCGATGCATGCTGTATAGGGACTGAATGGATGCTGCATGGATGCTGAATCGGCTCATGCTGCACTGTTCCCACACCCGGCATGCTCTAGGATGCACTTTGTCCTTGGGGCATTACAGCTGTTTTACTCAGCAGGATGTGCATGCATGAAACGTTCATTGTACTTCCCAGTGCCAGCGCACTCCAAGAGTGTTGTTTTTGATGGATTGATTACCCAAGAGCTTTTTACGAAAGGGTCAGGCAGGCAAAAGCCAGGCGAACATTCAGGCAAACAGTCAGGGCAGAGAAAGCACCCGGAACATATCCTGGAGGGATAAGGCTCTGAGGGGAAATACATGTAAAACCTTGGGGAGCCACGTGGGGAGGCATGAGGGGAAATAGGAGGCGTTTGATCTCGGACTGAGCAGAGGTCAGCAACGATGTCACGGTGTCACACAGTCCCGCCAGCCTGGGACAATGGTACACATATGTGTTGAAGCTTGTTCTGAATGCCACAACATGTCACTTCCCTTACTCTTATGTTTGAAGCCTGGCGTCACCGTTTCCTCCTCTCTTGCTTCTTCTCTGCTCCCTTCCACAGGTTATTTCCACTGGAGGCGACGCAAAGCTCGGCGGTGATGACTTCACTGTGGTCACTTGCAACGTGTTGGCTGCTTCTCTTCCTGATCACCTGCAGGAGCAGTGGAGAGAAGGAAGGTGAGAAGGCCGCTGGTAAACACGTGTGGGTCTTTCCTTCATAAGTGATCTCCTTCTTTTAACACTTGTATTGCCTCTGAGCGGCATCCTTAGTCTCTTGCCGAAAACCAGGGTTGGATGGTTAATGATTTGGTTGTGGTTCCTCCCCCCGTCTTCTTCCCATCCTAAAACCTTTTAATTATGCCCTGAAACCCTACACCCTGAACCCCCAGATCCTCCCCTGGCTTTCGGCTAGCTCTTCGCCAGGCTGCTGAGTCAGCAAAGGTAGGGCTGAGTCAGCAGGACAGCGTGGAGGTGCTCATGAGGCTGCCAGCCGACGCAGCGCCTGCATCGGCAAGCCCTGCAGACAGGATCAGCAGTCCCGGCACTGCCGTGTCCCCGCCGGCCGGTGCGGCTCCGGGGCTGGCCAGCCTGTCCGTCTCGCTGCAGCTCACCCAGCAGCAGCTGGAGATGGCCTGTGGCCCGCTGCTGGCGAGGCTTTGGCCGCCGCTGGAGGATCTGTCTAGGGCGACGCGGACACAGCTGGGCGGCAGGCCCCCTGAGGAGCTTCAGGGCTGGGGAAGCCTCACCAGGGGGGCGGGGAGCGCTGGGCCAACGGGGGTGGCGGGGAGCAGCGATCGCAGTGATCGTGGTGGTGAGCCTGACGGCAGCGGCGCGGCGGCTGTAGCCAGCCGCCCGTCACAGCTGAGAATCATCGGGAGGACGTTTGATGTGTTCGCGGGCGGCGGGGGCGGGGACGGCAGGAGTGTTGGGAAGTATTCTGCGCCCCCTCGTCGGCCGACGGGCGTGGTGCTGGTTGGAGCGGCCACGCGCATGCCGGGCGTGAGGAGGTTCATCAAACATGTGCGTTCTCCTGTGTGAAGGAATCCCGTGCACACATATTTGGGGTGTTCTGACGCGTTGTTTGGATTGTGGGTGAAATTGCACCTGCCCGTCTTCTTCCGCGCAAGAACAAGAGAAACTGGGCCACGGCTGAACATTCTGGAAATGTGCTCCAGAAGCATGCCTTGTTAAGAATAACGCGTTTAGTGCCATAGGCATGGCTGGTTGAAGTTGACATGCGCATGCTGAATCTACCATGTTGTGCATTTTGGTCAGCATAAGAGAAGGGACACCAGCTCACACTCAAGTGACACCCAGGCCGCCTTGCACTGACCGGGCCTCACTCACGAATGCTGATTGGTGCGCACTAACAGCATCACTATGACTGCCTTCTTGCTGCCCAAGAAACCCCTTAAGTAGTAGGGTGTACACTCAAATTAACACGTACAGCTTCCGCTGCCTCCCTGCTGCCCGGGAGGCTCCCAAATGCGGCATGGCTCACACTGCATGGCTCACACTGCATGGCTCACACTGCATGGCTCACACTGCATGGCTCACACTGCATGGCTCACATTGCAAACTGGACTTTATTGTGACTGTGTTTCCTTCGCCTGGCATACAAGCAACATGCATCAAAAGAAAGCATCTCCGTGCATGGCTCCCCGCTGCCTGGTTAAAATAACTTCAATGCATATACCGGTAATCAAAACACAGCTCCCACCGCCTTCCCGCAGGTCACCGGGTTGGAGCCACTGGGCGATGTCAATCCGGAGGAGGTGGTTGCGCTGGGGGCGGCCGTCCATGCGGGTGTCATGCAGGTAGGGGCTGGATAGGATGGGTGGGATAGGCCTGCCGGTCGTGCTCGTGTTTCAAAAGGTGGCCGCGACCCATGCCTCTGCCAGAATGGGCGATTCTGCCAGAATGGAAGCTTCCACGGTCTAGAGGTGTACTGGTATCTTTTATGAATTGACTGGCTGCCCTTCTTTACTGAGGGCCAGGCCCCTGTTTCCTGCAGGGAAGCTCGAGTGGTGTGGAGCTGACGGATGGGAGTTATGTCGAGGAGCTGCACAACCGCTCCTCAGCGATGCTCTCTGAGTGGCAGCCCTGAAACCAGGCATCCCTTGGGAGTGGATCAGTGGAAGACGGCTTTTCAGCCTGGTGCCACTGAGGAATCCACACATTTGTTTGGACAGGTCAATGACACTACACCTCTGGGCCCTGCTCAAAAAACCCGGCCGCGTGGGCGCCGGGCTGTCCCGCTGGGAGAAAAGGACAGGAGCCAAGGGGAAAAAGAAAATTGTTTGGACCGGCGTAAGGTGGGGAAGGATCCCATGAAGCCAACAAATAAAGAACATGCGGGAGTTGAGGGTTACAATTGAAGGTAATACCGTTATACCTGTAGGGCCCAGAATGGCACCCACCGCCCCCCCCCCCCAGCTCGTTTTCTAGATTTCAGATTGAAGCTGTCAGTGGGAGTCATCCTGCTGTCACTGCCTGACAAAGAAATCCGAAATCTGGAGTTCATGGCCGGCTGGTTATGCGCAGCCTTCTGAGGACAGCTGGTGAAAATTAGTACTAAATTTGCTGAATTGAGCCTTAAGGAGGTCGAAAAGGCTGAAGCGGGGAGTCGGGGACTATCAAGCTAGGTTCATGACATAACACCTCTGGGCCACTGTCAAGCAAGATAAAGTAGGAATGCGTCCACCAGGAGCCTTTTCCTCGGCCAACCTTGTTTTCAAGCCACAGCCTTAAAAGTCACCCTGGAGGATGCAGAATATGCAGCCATTCGAGGGAAGTTTATCTGCCTGAAGTAGTGTGCTTGGGTAGTCCTGGTCCTCTGCCTGTCATGGTGCCACATGGAATGAACACATGGACGGACGAGGCAGGCAAGGTCATGCAAAGACCGGTACTTAACCTTTGATGGCAGCAGTTGATGTAGTGAAAGAACACTGAAACAGCTATGCCTTTGTCCAAAAGCCTTTGTCGTAAGGGTTAGGCAGTCAGAACAGACCCTTGACCTGCACTCCAGGAGGTGGTCATCCTTTTTACCTTCACTGCCACACGTTGAGTTGCTTGCAGAGCCTAGTGTTTCTTCTACTTCCATGCAATGAACAGGACTCGCTCAAAAAATTGGTGGCCCATGCATGAGCCAAACGGCCAGTGACCCTGTAGCCCCCGCGATAGACCGGACTTGGGCAGATTGCTTATTTGGAGATCCACATTGTATACAGTGAGCCAGTTACGAGTCAAGTCCCTCTTTGTGTCGGACTGGCTGTCGGACGTCCGCGCGTGATGCGACGGCCCCGGCTGACGTTCGACCGATAGCGGCGCTTCTTTCTGCATTTCCCCCGCTCGGACATCGGAGGAATCGAGAATCGACATGCGGAAGCTGCTAACCAGCCAAGCTCGATGATGAAGGTCAGGCGGAAAATAATCAAAAGCGGAAGCAGCAATTGATTGATCACTGTCTGAGCAATTCCAGTACTTATCATTCCACCCAAGCAAGCAGGCAACCCACCTGGCAAGTTACCCATCCAGAGGTAAGCAGCAACCGAACCGACTCTCTCTGGTCTCCTCGCATTTATTGTGTGCTGAACACTGCTGGTTCGAAGTGAAACATGCTGAAGTGAAACATGTATGGGCAATGAGCACTTTGTTGCCCATGATGATCTTTCAGAGTCTCAGGTAGACTTCTTGAATCTGCTGCTGGCTCAGAAGCTCAGATACCAATCGAGCTGCTCATTTCAACAAGTAGTACAGTCTCCTTTCAAGTAAGAACTGCTGCCGAATGCATGCTAGCCATACCTTATTAGCCTTTCTTTTGCCATCTACTGACAGTACGTAAGCGAGTAGCCCCATACCTTTCAGCCTGAGAGTTAAGCAGCAGCTGCACCACAAATACTACATAAACTTGCTCCCGCATGACTTGTACTCAGTTCCCTGGACTGGGACGTGGATAGTGGAATCTCCAACCGGATCCAACAGCCCAGTGCACCCAGTGATGAATCCCTCATGGTCGCTGCACCGTCTATTTTCATGTATGTACCTCGGCTACACTTCAGCTACATCACGACCTATGGCCGTGGTGGCCTGGTGCAGCAAGCCCTGCTCCGAGGCTGCCGGCCATAGGCCAGTCATAGTTGAGTCCCCACTCCCCATCATCCCAGTGGTGGCTGTCCGCCTGGTGCCATTTCTGCATGTCTCTCCCACTGCAAGTTTTGATGCAGAGTTCATGGCTGAACGCAACCACCCATAGCCTCATATGAAAGGGCCGTGCAGCCTCAAGCTATGCATATCTACCGCTAACCTGTTGTATTATGATGGCTTTCGAGCCTTCAAGCTGCTGCCCACAGTCCTATTCTCTTTCTTTGCACCAGCGCCCCATGCCCCTGCTGCCCCAGCTGCCCCACACCCCTGCAGCTACTCTGCTGCTGCTGCTGTAACAGTGTCCCATGTCCAGGGTGGCGCTGTAACAGCACCAGTGGTCACCACCCACTAGGACAGCTACTTTTTAGCCAGGAATGGCCTGCCCCTATCGAAGCAGGCTATCGCGCGATGCGCAGACTACGTAACAACAACTAGTACTTATGAACTTCCCCCCTGCCGGCTCATGCTGCAGCTCGTCTTAACAGCTTTCCAAGTCCGGCTACAACTTTTACGCGCTGCACAAAGAAAGCCTCAGACCTGTAACTTGCCAAACGTGCACTGCACAAAGCTGCCGCCAAGCCATCATCTACAATGATTTTCATCAGGCTGCAGACTATGGCTTACTTCCTGCTGATCACCTTGCTGGTGACGTTAAGTGAGTTTTTCGTCAACCAAATTTGTCGGATACAGTGCAGAAAGCCCACAAGGGAATGAAGTACGACATGCATGTGGCTGAGACTGTGCACTGAATAATGCTAGAGAGTAGACGATGGACGGAGCTATATACCTTTATAAATGGTTGCATTGCACCCCATAAAGTGTCTGCTGGGCATCCTGCTTGCTAGCCATTGAATTCTACTGTCAGGGCTTGAGGGGCTTCACCCTGAGCACTCCGGAAGAAAGAAAGAAAACTACGCCCCGCAGGGTCGTGAGGGTTAAGGAAACAGCGCGGCATGAGCCTAGGCCGCGTCCGCGCCGTTACCATCTGTTTCACCCTGAGCACTCCGGACCCTTGCTTTCCATTCCCACCCAGACCTGTGCGCTGCCAAACCCTCCTCGGCTGCTCATCTGCGTGGCCATCAATACCCTTCCGGTATCCAGCAGTGGACCACTGCTCATCACAGGAAGCTGTAAGTCTTGACGATGGGCGGAGAGTAGGACCTGCTAACATGCGCTTGCTTGATAGGCAGGTGGGCAGCAGGCATGATAGGCAGGTGGGCAGCAGGCGATGATTGGCAGGTGGCATGATAGGCAGATGGCATGATAGGCAGGTGGCATGATAGGCAGGTGGCCAGCAGGCGATGACTGCACTAGCTACAATTTAGGCAATCTCACCAACGAGATATAGAGGATAAGACTCCCGTCGAAATTATGCTGGCAGGCATGCCATGATCTTAGCACACTTGTGGCAGGAAAGAATAATTGCAGCCAAGGAATGCTTTTGCTTGGCAGCCCAAAGACTGCAAAAAGAGTATGAAGTAAATCTGAGACTTACCTGGTGTGTTCCCTCTCGGCAGGTCTGATGCCAAGATTGGTGAAACCTCCATGCCGTTTCTGATTGCCAGAACTAACAATGTCTCAGCTGGGCTTAACTCAACCAATGCAACCAATACCACGAATATGACATCGTGGAACGTCACGAGTCCTGCCGCCCCAAATGGCACGCTGCAACTCTTCGATAACTTCACTGGGGTACGTGCTAGCAGGGACTTTCCTGGGAAACAATTTTCTCACTCTTACAACGTTTATTGCACCGCTAGTCCCTGATTGCTCGCTACCGTATCATACCCAAACGTATCTCAGATTTTGAGATATTTACAATCCGTGGGCGCCAGATGGCACGTGTGACTTGACGTGTCCACAAATGGCATTCAAACGCACACGTGCTTTCCAATCTGACAATGGCATACAAATACACGCGTGCTTTCCAATCTGTCACTCTCAGGACTGCGTGGACTGCAGTGAGAATGACACAGATGCGCTCGGTGACTACGACGAGGAAGATGCCGATGATGATGCAAGCGGCATGGATCCCCTGGATGATGATGCCAGCGGAGAGCCTTTAACTTATGGTATTAATGGCACGGACCTGAATGGCACGGACCTGAACGGCACGGACCTGAACGGCACGGACCTGAACAGCACCGACCTGAACGGCACAAATACCAGTAACATCGTGGAAGCAGCAGCTGTTGTGCCGCCGACAATCAGTCTCAACTTTTCGTCCACCCTGGTGAGCAGCTTTCAAAATTCAAATTCCGCACCGGAGCTTCAGATTTCATACTTCAAATTTCAGACCACACTCCATTCGGCACAGACCTGCAGATCACTAGCAAGCTACAATTAATCAAACAGTTGAATAAAGCGTTGCCACCAGCATGCGTCTTTCTATCTCAGCGCATCTGTTTTCCGTGGAATCTCGGTGGCATACCTGATGCATTGCCATGGACCATGCTTTGGACAAATGGTTGGCTTCCTCAACCCTTCAGCTTGGCTGTTTAAAGTGAATGGCTGCTGATGGCCCAACCTGGGGACCCCAAGACACATCAACGACAGGAAATAGTCCATGTGGTCTTGCGGCCCTTCCGTTTGTGTGAGAAGTGCAGAACCAGAATGATCACATTATTCACATCCTGGCTGATATATCGTGTGAAATTGTGAAGGAGATGCCCCTGTCACTGCACTGGAAAGGAGCTGACGCTAGGTATTCATGACGTATGGTTTGTGCCCACAATTGTCTGGCACCACCACACCCCTGCAGAATTTCCTGAAGTCAGTCATCAACTCCGTAGGCAGCCTCTTTGGCCGCTGAAGGAAGTGTCGAAACTCAAGACGTGCGGAACAGAGGGGCGTGGCCTGCCTTATAAAAGCATTGACGCTAGCCTGGTGGACCGCGACCTTGGGACAGGGATGGAGGAAAGCAGGCAGCACCTCCTCCTGTAGGACTTGAGAGTGAAGGAAATAGCTCAGGGCTGAGAATAAAGGCAATGAACATTGAGTTGAGTTGAAATTGCTGTGCATAGTGTTACTATCCAGATGGTTGGCCTTGCACGGCGCCTCATAAGCGATCAAAATAAGGTGTGTTGTGTTTGATTCCTGGATTTCCTGCATGCCCGCTGCTGGCCTGTCTGGTGATCCTGATGATACAGTGCAATTCGGTATTCCACAGTTGAACACTTGTACCTACATATGACATATGCTTGTCCGTTTGAATCGACAACTGTTTCTGCACTACTGGACTGTTCTTAATTAGTCCTGATCCTCATTTGCAGCCACTCGGGTGATATAGGTGACTCATTCAGTGAGCCTTGTTTTTTTGTTGACACACCGACGTTGCTGCGCTCCAATCATCAGTCTGATCTCGGTGAGTTTCTGTCGGTTGCTTGGTCTCCAGGCAAGTGTGTATCTTGTTCAGGACTTGTTGTAATACTGCCTGCCCCAGATTGGCAGATTCCAGCTGTTTCTAGGAATTATAGGCCGGAGGTTGTGGCGCCAGCAAATACCTCTTCTTAACATATAATATCTACATTCATAAGGTACACAGGGCCGTATCATAGTGACATAGAGAGAGCCCCCATAGGTGTGAATTCCACCTCTCATGGCATAATTGCATAAACACCCAGCAGCCCTAGCCTGTCCAGCATGGCCATCAATTAGCTCGTGCCTGGCTGGGTAGCTGCTGTCAGGGGCAGGACTCAAGCATAGGATACTGATGCAACACATGCTCCCAGAGTGCGCCGTTATGCAGTGCATAGTGTGCTTCCCCCTCAAGTGTGAGGAAAGGCTGGCTCAGTCATGACCTCCCAGGACTAATCTGGCTGACAAACAAAAACAGTCTCTGCACCTTGACCCGGCCTGCATTCTGGAAGGAAACCCAGAAGGCCAGAATCAAATCAGGGGACCAGGTTTTGAGATTTCCAGTAACTTAGGCCGGGCCCTGCATCCCCCAGTGGTCCTGATTGCGTAGTAGTTGGGACAAGAGCAAGGCGCTGCCGTGCGTGACTGCGTGGACACTCAGGCCAGCAGCAGGCAAATGCTAGCTCCCCTCCTTTTAAATCTTTATAAACGCTTTTTTATTTAAGCAGCGAATAAACGCCTTATAAGTAAATAAGTATAATTTCATTACTCTTAATCGCATGTATATAAACCGTAGGAGGGTTAATTGGTTTTTCGCTACAATTCATAAAAATAAGCCTTTATTTGCTTATAAGGCTACGCCGGCTAAAATAAAACAGCTGCTTCCTTTGTTTGAGCCTAAGCCTTCTTGTGTTCAGGGTAATTACGAGCGAAGCTTTTTGCTTCAATAAGATTTCGTCGGGGGTTTTTCTGGGGGGGTTACTCTGGGAGGGGATCCCTATGGAGGAACCCCCCCTATTTCTTTTTCCTATTTCTTTTCCTATTTCTTCCATACCGTGTAACGCAATATTAGCTAATAGAGGTGATATAACGCCTCCCTGAGGAGTTCCCAGATCCGTTTCCGAAAATGAATTATTGTCTAATACACGTTATAAAAATTTATTAAATCAATTAACAATTTACAGTAAAAAATTACGTGAATTAAAATATTTATTAATTTTAAGCTCTGAAATAAAAAATATTTAAAATAAGTAGTTCGGGTAGCTGTGGTTTTAAAGGAAAAAGAAAATCAACAGGTTTCGCTGCAAAAAAAGCTGCCGAAACAGCTGCTAAAAAATCTCGTGATTTTGCAATGCGTGAAGCGATGTTTTCACATTCTTACAACAACGGTTCAGTCTGCGGCGCTGGGACTTTTTTACTAAGCCCAAACCTTAAACACTTAGACACCCTGTGCTTCACACCCTGTGCTGTAATATTTAAAAAATCATTGAATCCAGGAGTTCTGCGTTGGAGCGGTCTGCATGCTTGTTGAACCTGCTGCATCCCATGGTTTTTGATGAGGCATCTGGTTCAGGGTGGAGCTTCCTAGATGCAGGCATACATGCAGCCTTGTACACGAGTTTGCTTAATTTCAGAGGGTAGGGTAAGTAATTCAGCATCAGGATAGATCTACGGCGCGCGGTCTTGAGTTTGAATGCTAGGCAAAGTGTGAAAGCATATTTTCAAATATTCGTCTTCGATGACCGGCCATCTGGCCACAGAGCCAGTTTTACTATCCACAGGCACTTCCTGTCCTGTCCTGGATTGTCCACTCTCTTGGCCCAAGCTTAAAATTCGCTTGAGGAGGCTCGAAATCCAAGGTGCTTATTTTTAGGGTTGTATTGCCCTATCGCCATTGATGGTCGAAGCGTCGAGCATCCTGCCGGCCATGGCCTTTCAGCAGGGGTCGATGTTGATTTTAAATTCACCACTTCTCACTTGTTTGTCGCATCCTCCGTAGGTTGTCTCGCATCACTATGCCGTGCATCCCGTTATTCCGTACGTGTCCCCCATCTGAATACCTGGCCGGTAAGGGGGGGGGGCAATGGCTGTCTACCACCTCCTGACGTGCTTCATGGGTCTACACAGTTACGGGAATCGGCATCGATGGCGTGAAGATATAAAGTGAAGAAGGGTTGGGTCATGCTAGGCCAACAGTCCTGCAGAGTCGACATCTCGCCAGCAAATTACGAATTTGATATCAACGTAAGCAAATGGAGGCAGGGCCATGCTGTTCGCTTTCTCGTAGGTAGTCATTGCCCCATTGGCAGCTTCCCGTCACCCCTTGCCCGATCTGAACCTTTGAAACCTAGCCCACCTAGATGAGCGGTCATGAGCCCCCCATGAGGATTGAGGACGACCGCATTAACCATCCAAATGCATGATTCCCCATTTCAGTGCTCTTCACTTATGCTGTCAAAGCGCATGGGAAGGAAGACCTCCATTCATGCCTATGTATCCTGCCGCAGGCCATGAGCAGTGAGATGCTCCCATTCAGCCTCCCAGCCGTCTTCACCATCGGCGCCAAGCTCGGGCCGGATGAGCTGCAGCTCTATGCACAGCTGCTCACCTCGTACAACCGCACTGGCAATTACGTCTACACCCTCATCAAGGGCATCGTGGAGGGTGAGACGAGAGTGCTGGCGGCCTCCCTGACCATGAAGGTAATAAGCTGGTGCGTAGGTCCATGGATGCATGGGCGCATGGGTGCATGCAAGCCCATGGATCAATGCGATCCAGGCTAAGCAATGCGAGGAGTATGATAATGAGGCGCCGGCCACACAATGATGTTGGGCCCCTGACAACATTTCCTTCCATGCCGGAATTCAATGCTGTGAAGTTGCCGTTTGGGGTTCAGTCTCTAAAATGTCTTCATAAAAACGCAGGAGATTTTTTTGGGGACCAAGACGTTCAAGACGCAGGTTTGCAACAGGACCAGTGTTATTAGGAAGGTTCAGCTACACCTCAGCTACACGGGCCTCCGGCTGGAGGCCCCAGTTGTGGCCAGGCATGCTGCTTGGACATTAGGTCAGAGGTCGGTCAAGATCAGGAGCCATCCAGTGGGATCTTTGGTGGCCGAAGCGCGGCCTACCCAAGGAGATTAAATGGCACTGAGTGCTGATTACAGCAATGGGCACCGCTGATCCCTGCATGTCCCATCGCTCTCGCTCTTCCCCCGCCCATCTGGCAATTGCTTCTGCCTGCCCTCTGGGAGGCAAGCCAAGGCCTTTGCCATACTGCTGGCCTGAACACCCGCTCTTCTCACCTGACTGCTGCATGTACACATCCCCGTTTCATCTTTTGGAAACCTGCATATCTCTCAATCTGCATGCAGGATGGTCCTGCCCCCACCTGAACCTTGCCGCCGCCTGTTTCATACATACTGCTCCCAGTCCATTGGCCGCGGCCCAGTACCCGCCTGCCGACTCTCTGCTCCCAGGAGCATGCCGGCCATTGAACTCTTTCCCCTCACATGCATCCTTGTCTCCAGCTCCACCTTGCCCATGGCAAACCGCGCCCATTAAGACAAGTTGAATGGCCATATTCCCCCATCAGAGAGTTTCACACTTCCCACACACACGCCCTCTTCCTCCTTGTCTGCAGGTGTTTGACAAGGTCCAGACGGAGCTAGATCAGGTGTGCCCAGGGTCTACTAGCCTTGCACCCTACAGCGACAGGGATGCAGGGGTCGGTTTGACTTATGTTATTGGTTTGTAGCTGGCTATTTCATCATTTAATTTATAGGTCTGCAGCATCCCTTGCCTGATCACTGCTTTGCCTGCCCACCTTCCTTCCCCCCTCTTCCCACCTCCCTTGGCTTATCACAGCCCCCTGCCTTCCCTTCCCTCCCCCTCATCCTCTCCCCTGCCCTCCTCTGCACTGCAGTTTGGTCTCAAGATCTACAACGCAAACATCAAGCAGCTCAGCGACCTGCCAGGCCACGAATGCTTCTCCTACCTCGGCCAGAAGACGCAGAAGAACGCTGCCAACCAGGCCAAGGTGGACATTGCACACGCCGAGCGCAGAGGCAACGTCGGCGTAAAGGAGCGCGAGGGCGAGACGATGCGAGAGGTGTCAAGAATCCAGAACCAGAGCGACGTGTTTCGTTTGCAACAGGACACAGAGACGATGAAAAAGCGCGCGGAGCTGACAGCGGATGTGGAGGTCGTGCAGAACCAGGCGGAGGCTGGAGTCAGCATCAAGAAGTCACAGGTGGGGGAGAGGGCACGTGGGCGCGAAGGACGCGGCCAAGCAGCTGCTCATGACCAGGCTAGAAGCAGGAGGGAGGGAGACCTGTGCCTCGGAGTGTCTTGACCCAGCAGGCCCCGCCCTGTAACTGTATTGCGTGCAGTTTTTGTAACGATCCTTATGACCTGTGAAGGACGTTCACTACATGTGGATATTTTGGTATACCGGTAACTGGTAAGAATGCTACAGTTTCCGTAAATCCAACCCAATAAACATGCAACTTAACAAAAGAAACACGATTTTGCCTGGCACCCTGAACCCTATATTGACCCGCATCAACCTTAACCTCGCCATTCCCGGCCTGATCGCACCTTATATCATTGCCCCAGGCTCTAGCACGACACCCAGGTCTGCTCTGACATGTCCAGCTTTGTGGGACCTACACCCTACATCCCCTGCTTTGTGCCCTCCCTCCCATGCATACAGACACACCACTTAATGCCCCCCACCCCTTGCACCCACTCACTTGATGTCCGCTCCCCGCCCTGCACCCTCCCACTTGATGCCCTCCCCCCTCGCTATGCACCTCTCGCCCACAGCTGGACCAGGAGACCCGCATCGCCGCGATCGTAGCAGAGATGTCGGCGCAGATTTGTGAGGCCAGGCTTGATCAGGAGCTCCAACAGAGGCGCGTCACGGCCACAACCGAAAAGTATCGCGCTGAGCACTACTCCCTGGCCGTCGTGGAGACTGAGGTGGCCAACCAGCGGGCCGACGCGATCCTGTACCAGAGGCAGCGCGAGGCAGAGTCCGTCACGCTGATGGCTGACGCACAGGCTGCGGCGGCCTCGTGCATGGTGAGCTGTGTGTCATATTCTCAGGCAGGGCCTCAGGACCGCCCCTGATGCTGGCCACCCTGCTGGCCCTCCTGGGTCCGAAAAGGCCAAAACAATGCGTCTGGCCGGAAGCACAGGTGTCAATGGCATTACACCTCTGGGTCCTGCTCAAAAGTTGTAATGTCATTGACACCTGTGCTTCCGGCCGGATGCACATGTGTGTGCCTGGCCAAACATGTAAACAGGGGTGTCTGGCCTGCAGAGTGTAGCAGAGATGAAGACGATGCGTTCTTCGAGAAGACTGGACACGAGTGTCTCGCCTGCAGAGTGTAGCAGAGATGAAGACGATGCGTTCTTCGAGAAGACTGGACACGAGTGTCTCGCCTGCAGAGTGTAGCAGAGATGAAGACGATGCGTTCTTCGAGAAGACTGGACACGAGTGTCTCGCCTGCAAGAGTGTAGCAGAGATGAAGACGATGCGTTCTTCGAGAAGACTGGACACGAGTGTCTCGCCTGCAGAGTGTAGCAGAGATGAAGACGATGCGTTCTTCGAGAAGACTGGACACGAGTGTCTCGCCTGCAGAGTGTAGCAGAGATGAAGACGATGCGTTCTTCGAGAAGACTGGACACGAGTGTCTCGCCTGCAGAGTGGAGCAGAGATGAAGACGATGCGTTCTTCGAGAAGACTGGACATGAGGACTTCCCATTTGTCTGCCCTGTTGTCAGCACACCCGGCAGCTCAGGGGGTTGGGTAGGCCTCAACAGTCGCTGCACCCCCGCCCTCACGACTTGGTGTGTGTTAGCTGCCAAGTGTGAGGCCCTCTGCCTGTTGATATTGACACAGATACGCATGGCCCCACGATGTGATGTCTTTCACCAGGTCACGGCCGCAATCCCCGATTCCCCCACCTGATGTCCATACTATCGCAACGCTTCCTGAGGCAGGCCACCCTGTGGTGCCAAAGGCCCCGTAGGAACAAAGCCTGAAACAACCTGCAGCGGGGTCCAAGGAAGCTCAGTGGTTACAGACTCCAAGAGCCTGCTGTCCATCATGTCAGTATGGCAGGAGAGCAGCAAATCTCACTGCTAATCGTGCTGTTTGGCATAACTACAGTCGAGTAGTCAACAGATAACATGTGTACGTTTTGTTGACAGAGCGGTAAAGCCAGAAGACATCTGGCGCCAGATGTCTACTGGCTTTACCGCTCTGTCAACACGTTTGTATTACTGAGGTTGAGCTTCTTTTCTGCTACATTCCAACTTCCGGCCGGAGGCCCCAGGTGTGGCTAGACGGCATGCTTCTTGGATCTCAAGCTGCAGGCCGGTCCGGACTGGGGGGGTATCGGTCCTTCAGTAGCCGCTGGGCGGCCTGGCAAATGTGGTCCATCGGTTCCAAGTAATAACCCTGGTAGTAACTAATCAATCAATGGCTCCAACGTCGCGTGCAGATCGAGGCCTTTGGCGGCAACGTTCAGCAGTACCTCGCGTGGAAGGTGCTGGACTCTGAGGTGTACGAGGATCTTGCACACTACAACAAGGAGGCTGTCCAAGGCCTCAAGCCCTCGGTGTCGGTGTGGAACACAGGAGGAGCTGACTCAGGATCTAGACGCGCAAAGACACCGGAGCGGGCATTGATTGGGACCTTGTCATGGGCCAAACGACACCTTCGACCAAGGTCCTCGCTGGCCTGACCCTCATTGCACAGCCGCTGTTGGACATGACCGTATGATTGAGCGCCGGACGGCATGCAGCTGCCGCCTGGGATGGTCAACGGTTACTAGAAACAGCATGCATCAGCGCCGCCATCAGGCCCTGCTTCTGGGCGGCTGCGTACGGCGCCGCTCCGGGCGGGCATGTAGCTGCCGCTCGAGATGGTCAAGGGTTATTAGAAGCAGCGCAAATGATCCCGACGCCATCAGGCCCTGCTGTTGGGCTGCAGGGTACCTGTTGAAGTGTGGGGTGCAAGCCACTACGAGCAGCTTGCGCAATATGTCAGTAGTGGCTTGTGCTCATACTTCAACAAACAGCTATCGCCTTGGGGGTATATGCCCTGCTGCCCCAGAGGCACTATTTCTCAGCGCGTAGTACTTGGGTGGCGCCGCTCTCCAAGTCATGGGGGGGGGCTTGATGGGGACGATGTTCGCAGGCGCTGCGTAAACAGCAGCCAAACTGATGCGTATTGGTAGATGATGCCTTAGGCGCACCTTGGCGGCCATGCAGCGAACGCGGTGCAGCGCGGCAGCCAAAGGCGCTTCTCTACCTTGCATGGCCCTCTTCAAGCTGCCGCGTTGTGCTGAATGATGCCCAAGAGCTTGAATTCTTGGACACGCTTCAACACAGCGCGGTCAGGGCCGAACACGCACACATGGGCTGGCTGTCGGCGCTGCGCTGCTAAGCAGCGGCCAACCTCCATGATCTCTGTCTTGCTGACGTTGCCCTTAAGCTGTTTATCTGCCGCATACTGATGCAGGGCCTAGAGGTGTTATGTCATTGACTGATGCACGGCATCTTTTTACCTCTGCCCCTTTCACTCAGGCGCCCACGCGGCCAAGCCTTTTTTAGCAGGGCCCAGAGGTGTAACGTCATTGACTGATGCAGGGCATCAAGCATGCGCTGCAGCCCTGGTGGGGTACTGGGGTGTGGGCTATCAGGGAGAGTTCGTCCGCATACAGTAGGCCTGACGGCGAGAAGGCAGTAAACTATTCGAATGTCCAATGTTTTATCTTAGAAATATCGGGTTCCGGTAGGGACTCCCCACATCCTTTTCCCACGTTCCTACCGGTGTATACTAGGGACATGCCACTTGCATCAGGTCCCTCTCCCCCCTGGAGGCTGGACCTGCCAACATCCAAGGAACTAAGCGAGTTGGCAGACAGGTGGATACATGAGGATGTGCTAGCCAGCACGTCCAACGGTGGGTCCGGCAGCCTGCTGCAGGATGGGCGGGTCAGACCCGACATAGCACACCTGAAGCTGTTCCTTTTCTTTTCTCCCAACGGGACAGTTGGTTGCCCATGTGGCCAAGCCTTTTGAGCAAGGCCCAGAGGTCAATGACATTACATCTCTGGGCCCAGCTCAAAAAGGCTCGGCCGCGTGGGCGCCCAACTGTTCCAGGCCCACAGGTGCAATGTCATTGACCTGATGAAGCTGTCTCTATTCCATGGAGTACCGGTAGCACCGAATGAGAAATAATGCAGCAGGCTGTGAGGCAGTCGAGACAAGATCTGGCGAATCAGGCGAAGCTTCAAACTTACAAACACAAAACATTTGTGCCACAGCCCGCAGCATTCCAGGCACATGATTAGCAGCACTGCTACTAGGACAGTGCTGGTAGCCAGGTCAATGACGTTACACCTATGGGACCTGCTCAAAAAAGCTCGGCCGCGTGAGCGCCTAAATTAAGGGCTGGTAGCCAGGTAAACCAACAAGGCGGGAGTGCGGCCATGCAACTGCCGATAAGACAGCAGTGCAGCTTGTGAAGCGGTAGGCAGACGGCTGGGTAGGACACAGTGAGGCGAGCAGTGCAAGAGGCTGACAGGGTGGAGCATGCTTGACAACTGGAGGAGGTCCTCCAATTGGGCCATGTTCGTTGATGGGCGGGGGAGGGCCTGCTGCAGAGTGCAGAGTGATACGATTGGTTAGGAATACAGGAAGAGGCTTGCTGGTGTGCCAGAGTGGGGGGCCTGTTCATGGCAGTCGGTTTCCCATTAAAAACAGTCCTTTATTGGTGCGTGCTTGATATGTATCCGGACCTAGCTATACCTGTCCCTGTGCTCCTATCTGTGCCACCCGCACGCCCTTACTACTTGAGCCCTAGTCCCGACTGACTCCCGACCACACGCACAAAACCCAGCGCCCTGAGTGACAGGCCGAGACGGAAAAAAGTCTCGACCTGCCGCAATGTAGCTCCATGGATTGGCCAACATTCCTGAATTCGACCTCTCCGCACGTCTTGCCCAGCACGCAGCTTCATTACTTCGTGTACGGCATGGCATGTCATTAAGCAGCTTCGTCTGTCTAATCGCCACGGCCTCGGGGCTGTCGCCGTTCGATTTGTGTGTCCCGCCCGTGCCCGTGCCCGTGCCCTGCGACTTTCTTGGAAAGGCCCGGTGGAACCTGCGGAGGACAAGTATGTTTGGAAGCTGCCTGGCATGGTCTACCACATCAATCGCATTTTCCAGATTTCCCCCTCTTACGACCCTACTTGAGGATTGCCGCATTTCTACGTGCAGTGCGTGTCGTAGTATCCGTCAGATTGAGCGACCGAGCGGGATCTACGAACGAAGCTGCCAGAAGCAAGGAGAGGCATCCAGTAGCTGTTCAGCTGGTCCACATCGATCTGGCAGAGGGTTAGTGCGATGCTGTGCAACAATTGTGCTGTGCATCTAGCGACGATGCACGCCTGTTGAGCCAGCGATCCGAATCGAGTAGCGTTGCTGCTGCTGCCTCAAGCCTTCAAATGCTTGAGTTCAATGGGTGTCATATTTACTGTATGACCCCTCCTCTTCCCAAGGTGCCTAAAGGTCGATGGGTCTGCGACCAATGTCTTGTCTTAGGAATGGCCACGCCCACTTTCCAGACGCAACGTGCATCAGCATTGGCTGAGGAGCCATCAGCAAAGCAAGTCACGCTGAAGCCTGTGACCATGAACTAAGGCGCCACAGCCACCAGCTGTTCCTAAGACACTTGATGTCCGTCCGCCTATCACCAATGGCGGATTACACCCATTACGAGCGGCCAGCCACCGTCACCCGCATTAGTGACGGCAGTGCAGACAATTCAACGATCATCGCCGCCAGCGAATGGTCCACGACTGACACCGTCTCTACCTCTGACCAGCCCAAGTGGTCGGCCCATCCGGGTAAGCAGACCTCCGCTGCGGCTAGAGGCACATGCCACTGTCATTTGTGAGCGTCTGGTTCCCACGAGGCTCCTGGATTGGACCACCATTGAAGGTGTACTGGATGGTATGATTTGGCTGATGCCAGGGGTATGGCCGGGAAGAACCACAGTTGCTAAATTGGTACTGGCACACTTAGCACGTGTCAGGGGGGGGCACCCTGCTAGCACGCTGGGGTTAAGTGGTTAACCACTGGAGAATGCAAAACCCTGCAAAACCCTGTGTAACGTCCTTGACTTGAGTTTGTCTCCCAGCAATGTCATTATGTGCGCTGAGCCTGATGTTTCCCCTGCCACGTTTGAGGACCATTGGCCAGGTGTGATCACCAATTACGGAGGAGCTGCGGGAGTAGCGGACTATCACCTGGACCCGATGCAGCTGACATCCTATCGGTTCCTGGGCAAACATCACGGCTTGCACGTGATCATCGTCAACCCATCACCAGCACTGGCTGACATAGTGTGTGCAGTGGCAGTATTAGCGGTTCCGCACGTAGTTTTTTGTTTGGTAGAGATAGGGTTCCTGCAGTGCGCATCAGCGAGGTTCAAGTGGTTATGGCAGCTACAATTGCAAGGTAGGTTTAGGGTTCAGAACGGCAGACGCTGCAGTGGTTAGTGGGACGGCCAGTGGGTCTGGTAGTGTTGAACGTGTGTGGGTCCTAGTCTTTGCGTCGCGGGAGGTTATGGGACGCATGTTGCGTTAAGTAGTGAGATGTGTCTCAAGAGTAGGGGCAGGGTGTTGAGTGCTAAAAGTGGTTAGGGAAAAGGTCTGTGTGAGAAATTTGCGTAGCAGAGGGGATATGAGGGGATTGGGTCGGGGTGTGATTACGCTGGCAGATCTATCTAGTAACTGGGGCGCATGAAGCAAGTAAGCAGAAGGAGATTACGGGGGTTGAGTTAGTGCACGTATGCGCAGGTTGAGGTTTGGGACGCATAATGCGTAGATCTTGAGGTGAGTGTAAAGGGCGCATGATGCGGAGGGAAATGGGGAGTGTCAGGGTAGGTAGGCCTGCCAATAAAGGACGCGTCGTGGACTGTGGAGCCTTGGAGCAGCGTCGGAGAGGATCATCGCAGTGGATCGTCGTAGTTAGTTTACAGACCTGGCTTATAAGGGTTTCCCCACGAGGGTTTTCATCCTGTAATTGGTCTACTCACGGCTTATCCGTGTAGGAATCCTTGAGGTGCTAGATAAGCTCAGCCGCAGGGGTGTGTGGGGTGGGGGGGCCCCCTGCCTAGGGGTCTGGGGGCCAGCGGCACCCGGTCGATTTAGCTCAGAAACGGTACGTAGCTTTAAATCTCGAGAACCGCATCCCACATATATTTATAATTCCACTGTTCATGTCCAATCAGGCACTGTTGAGAGCTGAGCGGCAGCTGCTGCTTCGCAGCAGTAAAGTATTCCAAGGTTTATATTTCCAGTCAGGTATTTTTCTACTTCTGTCGTAAATTATTTTTGCCTCTTTTGTGGCCTCAGACCATTTATGGCCACCCCCCCCAAAACTGCCTCTCACTGTTTTTGCATCTGTGGCCATTCCCAGGCATGATGACCCAATCTTCGCTGACACGTAGGACTACTTCTTGCTGAGAGTCACGGCGAACTACTTGGCACCTGGTGGTCTCCCGAAAGCTATGACTGACGACTACGGCGCAAGATTTGGCAGGACGTCTCTGGTCTTGGAGGGTTCCTACTTTGAGCATGTTCCTAGCACCCCGTTGACAGTTGGCCCCTCAGCAGGTGTTGGTCCCTCGACAGGCATTGACGCTGATGAGGATCGTGCATGCCCCCAGTTTCATTAAATTGCTGATAAAAAGCCTTGGTTTGGGCACACTCAGTCGTCCTGACCAATATCAAAGTTACATCGAAGTTGCTCCCTAGACGTTAGGGCGTTGCAGCCGGCAAAGTCGTGTACATCATTACAAGCGACGAGGATGCTCGCATCGTTCGAAGCTTGAAAGGAGATGCCAACGACGATGATGATGACGCATGTGCCGTGGATGGTGGGGGGCAGTCATAGCATTCTCAGACTACCAATAGGCCGTGATGTAGCTGATTTGTAGCTGAAACACCACGCCTACCTCCCCTCCCCCCCCCCCCCCTCCCCCTCCTCTTACTCCACCTCCCCCTCCTCCCCCCCCTCCTGCTGCCCCTCCCGTCCCCCCTCCTGCTCCTTCCCCCCCCTCCCCCCCCTGCTCTCCCTCCCACTCCTTCTCCCGCTCCCACTCCTTCTCCCGCCCCCCCTCCCCCTCCCCCTCATGTTGTACCTCCCCCTCCTGCCCCCCTCCTGCTCCTCCTCCTGCCCCCCCTCCCTCCCTTGCTCATGCCCCCCCTCCCGCTCCCTTCCCCTTCCCCGTCCCCTGTCTGCCCCCCCCCTCCTTCTCCCCCTCCCCCTCCCTCTCCCCCTTCCTCTCCCCCTCCCTCTCCCTCTCCCCCCTCTCCCTCTCGCCCCTCCTCCTGCTCCCCCTCCCCACAGCCCCTTCCCCTACTCCCCTCATTCTCCTGCTCCCCCTCCCTTAATGAAAAGTGTGGCTTGGACGAATGCCCTGCGAGTATCATTGAAATTTCAATGCGGAATTAGTACAGTTTTTGTGTTTAAGGTTTTCATAGCATGCTCTGTGTTGGTGTAAATTCCCCTAGAGTAATTTGGGTATTGGTTTCGCGAATGGGGAGTTTTAAGCGGCTCCATAGCAGGCTCCATAGCTTGTGAGGGTTTTCTCTAGATGATGTTTGGGATCAAGGATTTTAAATAGCTCCATGGCAGGTTTTGTAGCGCGTACGAGGTTCCCCTTGAGTATCATTATAATTTGTACCAGTTTTTAGAAGGCTTCACAGCTTGTGCGGCCCCCCTTAGAGTATCATTGATATTGGTACCAGCGTTGCGGGCCAAGAGTTTTAGGCAGCTCCATAGCATAGGCTTGACAGCTTGTGCGTGTTTCCCCTAGAGCATCATTGGTATTGGTACCAGAGATAAAAGCAAGAATTTAAATAAATTTATCGATGCATTTCAATTGAAGGGACCATTGCCTTGGTAAATTCTGTTATTATGAGGGTCATTGGTATTGTGACCAGTGGTTAGCCTGGTATTGAGTTAAAAATGATGTCTTAGTTGGCTTGGTAGCCGAGGTAATTTCCATTTACAGCTTATGCTGGGCACGTCCAACACGTCATGCTCCCCAAAACAAATTGCAAGGGAATTTTCCTGTTTCTGTATTTGATGGCTGCTGGCATAAAATGTTGCAACCATCCAAAGACTAGTCCTCACAAGGCCAAGCGCAACAACCACGTTAAGCCTGGGCCGCCTTACATGGCTGTCCCGGGGATCTTCAGAGGAAGACATGATCTCGTGCGTGGGAGTAAGTAAGTGAATACGAGAAAGGTAAATAATATGTGGTTGACCATGATGAGTATGAGGACGATGGGGGATGTGATAGCGGCAAAATGTGGGGTGCGAGAAGTATCCCTGGTCTGTTCGGTGGAGACGTAGAGTACCAAGGGCGGGTTGCAGTTGGAGACTGCACGACAGGGGTATGTACGGGGTGTCCTGGAGAAAGAGAAGGAGAATCATGGGGGGAAATTGAGGGGAGAGATGAGGCAGGCCCATGTGGCAGGGAATTTGTTGTTGGGAGTCAGGGAACTGTCAAGGGGTTGGATCAATCAGAGCCATTTGGCAGAGAACAGAAGTGAGTGACAAGGATGGGAATAGGGGCTTGGCGGGGGTATGTAAGGGGAGTAGAGGGCTGGCTGGAACTTTAAAGCGGCATATGGTGCGGAAACAGTTGTGAAGGGCAAACATGGAGGCAAGAGTTGGAACCTGGCCGGTGGGCAGGGATAGTGTGTTTGGAGTCCCCACAGTGGCATGTAGTGGATTGGTATGGAGGCCATGTGGAAGACCCTGACGAGGGCAGGGATGAACAGTGTGTGCACATTGGGGATGTGGTAACATGGGCTCAGATTTTTGCCAGAAATTACCCATGGCCGTCTGGCAGGGAAAAAGATTCGGGCCCCAAAATTGAGAAGGGATGATGGGATTCTGTGGGCTGTAAGACAAAGACGAGAGGGACAAGGCGGATGGACATAGGGGACAGAGATGACAGAGATTTGATGAAGAAACATGGGACATATGCCAGGGGGCGGAGGGCAGGTGCAGGAGTGGAAGTGGTACGGGAAAAGTGGAGGAAGAGTGGGAAAAAACGAAAAGACGGAGGAGGCGGATGGATAAGGAGGACAGAATGACAGATGTGGAGAGATGGGGGGGCTGAATATGGCGAGAGAGGGGATCCATAGTCGTACTGAGAGGGCAGAGAAGACCTTGTGGGCTGATGTACAGGGGGGAGGGGGGGGGCATGAGCAGGGAGGTGGTTTGGAATGAGAAAAATGGGTGCGAAGGTGGTGTGTGAGGAATCGAGGGGGGATGCGGAGGGGGCGGGAGGTAACGAAGGGCAGGACTGGGCCAGGGGGGGGCATAGGGAGGCGGGATATTTTGCGAGAAGTTAGCCATGGCCGCATGGCAGGAATATATGTTTGTGTCCAGAGACTGAGAAGGGAAGGGGGGCAGCTGCAGGCAGCATGATGGAGAAGAGGGGGAGGATGCGGAGTGAGAGAAATTTGTGAGGGGTGGGAAAGTAGAGGAGGAAGGAGACAGTAAAGTATTGTGGGAGAGGAATAGAACAACGAGGAAAGGAAGGAGGGACCGGAAGGAGGGGGAAGGCAGGAGGGCGGGCATGGGAAGGCTGGGCAGGGAAACGTGGTGCATGGGGTTTGTCATGGCCGCATGGCAGGGAAGTTTTGAGGGCATGCGCAGGTCGCTGGAATGGAATGGCAAGGAGGAAAGAAGAGGGGGGTGGAGAATAGAGGGTGGGAGGGTGTATGATGGAAGACAGGGAAAAGGGGAGGCAAGGTGATGAAGGGCGGGCAGGAGTGTGTTATAGGGTGGTACAGGGAGGAAGGCAAGACACAGGGGGGTGTGCTGGTGTCTGAGAGAGGTATGTAATGCGACGAATTAAGATGGAAAATCGGGTATGTGCAGATGCCCAGCGCGGGGATGTGGGAAAAACCTGGTTGTTGACAGAGTGCCGGACCAGGGCTGAACGGAGGTCCTGATGTGCTGATCGGTGTAGTGGAGCTAGAGCGGGAAGTAGCGCGGTGGTTATGTGAAGGGGTGCATATTTGTTGGATTGGCCTAAGACCCCCGTTAGATAGGAGCGGAGGAACCCCGCCGCAAAGCGTGCTAGCGGGGTGAGTACAGATGTTCCGTTCACGACCGAGGAGGACCTCCTTGGCTTTGAGCAAACGTTGCGCCCTAAACGCAAACACTGTCAAGTATTGATGGTGGAAGAGTTTGTGGAGTGGGTGGTGGAAGAGTTTGTGGAGCGGGGCGATGCAAGAGTTTGTGGAGTGGGGCGGTGGAAGAGATTATGGAGCAATCCTTTGATGGGGGCTGACGATGGACGGCTGCGCTGTTGCGTTGTGTAGCGTTGGATGATGTTGCGTTGCGCTGCTGGGTCCTCTCTTTGGAGCGACCTCTTTTCCGGAATCCGATACAGGTGGTGGAAAAACCTGTTCATGACGTAAACCAAGAACCACGCTGTACATTCCACTCGATACATTCCAACTCCGGACATTCTTTCTCGTTAATTCGTGAAGGTTATCGCATAGCTTAGGCTATATTCGTAAAGATTATCGCCTACATCTGCGCTGGTCAACAAGCATTGAGGAAGGTTCTGAAGATCTTGGTGAGCATTAACATTCGCAATTGTATCTTATCTGAAATAGCCCAATTTAATTTGCCTATAAATTCAACCTGTGCAAATCATCCCTGCCCACGTCGGATGCATTTGCATTTGCAAGCTAGAACTCGTATGGTATTCTTCTAATTTCTTGTATCCCTCTAATGTACTGTGGCGTGCTCGCGGCCCCGCTCTGCTCTTCTTCCGCCTTTCTTGTTTTGCTGCTGACCCTCGTGACGCTCTCACTCCGAATCATTCTATTCGTTCGTTCACTGCTGCTTACAGATTCGCCTCTCCGCCTCTCCGCCTTATGAGCACCTTTCGATCTCGAACACAGCGAAGGTATGCATAGCACATGCCTTCTTACTGCAGGGTTATGGCACTGCCACCACTGATGCGAGGGCTGCATGGGTCGTGGCCAACTTGTCTGACGTGTTGGGCTGTGTGTCTGCTGGCTCTTTTGTACTGGGTTGCTGTGTCATGCTGCATGCTACAGCTCCTACTGCTCTGCTCACACTGTCCCTGCAAATCCGCCTCAGCAACCGCTGACCGCTGCTGAACCATGGCAGCAGCTGCGGTGGTCCCCATCGACTTCATTGCGCTCAAGATCAGTCTGCCTGCTGTGAAGACTGACAGCAATCTGCCGGACAAGGTTGGTCATAGGGGCTGTCTGGTGGCAACAAGGGCACCTGGATGAGACAAAAGAGCTGTGACCCTGCGCTGCCCAACAGCACACAGCCAAGTTGGAACAATCTAGGGCAGGGTGGGCAAGGCAACTTGAGTCGCTGGTCATGGGCATGCAAGGGGGGTACCATTGGCCAGTGTCCCGACATCCAATGTGCTAGCACCTTCTTCAAATGCTGCGGTGTTCTCACACGTCGGGGATGCACTCGATGGGACTGATGTGACTCTCGTGCACCTCGCAGGAGCTGGGCGAGGCGGCCATTGGCCAGATCAAGGCGCATGTCTGCTCCCTGGGCTGGTGTGCAGACAGCAAGTGGAAGGCAACGGTGATCCGGAAAGGCAGCGGTGGTGGCGGCTCTGAGAAGCGCCACGCGCCCGTGACCAGCATCTCTGTGTCACTGCAGGTGAGAGAGCACACGCACGCATGTTGCGTGTGCGGCGCATGGCCGCATGAGCGGCGCACCTCACGGCGCCCTCATTCGTGCGTCCGTCCACGCGTGAGCCGGCCTGGGCCTCAGCCGCTCTGCCGGGGCGCCCTTGCGTACCTGCAGCCCCCCCCCCCGGCAGTCCTCATCCTTTCGTACAGCATCCCCTGACCCACCGCACCTGCCATGGCCGGGTGCCCACCGCTGCACACTTGCGTCACACTGGTGCATCTCAAATCTGCCCTTAAAAAAACCACATATGCTTTGCCTTAACACGCCCAACTGCCATCATCACCAGGATAAGGACGACCGCAACGGTCTGGAGGCCATCCTAGTGATGACGGCGCAGGATGCCTTTCAACGCAAAGCACTAGACGCGCGCATGCAGCCGGCGGCCTCGACGTCTGACCAGCCCACCCTCGGCGCCGGCGCAGCAGTGGCCTCGTCGTCCTTGCCCGGCAGCCAGACCGCAGGAGCAGCCTCGTCGTCCTCGCCCAGCAGCCAGCCCGCAAAGCCCTCCGCCACGGCGTCTCTGTCGCAAGATGACGTAGCCTCGATTCAGGGACTGTTGGCCACCTACCGTCTGGACCAAGAGCAGGCCAAGCTGGACCGGGAGCAGGCCAAGCTGGACCGGGAGTCCTCCACCGCGCGCTTCGTCACCCTAGAGGCAGAGGCCGTCTCCTCCGCCGCGCTCATCGTCTCCTCCGCCGCTCGCATCGTCACCCTTGAGGCAGAGGCCGTCTCCTCCGCCGCGCGCATCGTCACCCTGGAGGCCGAGGCCGCGGTCAACAAGACTCAGCTCGAGTACTACCTGCCCTTCCACCGTGAGTGACAACGCCTGTGGCTAGGGGGGCCTGCTGGGGCATGAGCCACAGGCCGGGCCACTGCTTTTGTGCAGGGGACCTTGCCTGGTTGTTGAGCTGGTGTGCGCCCACACGGTGTGTCTCTGGGCCCACGTGCGTGTTGTCACGCCATGCCATTGGCACTCCTTCACCCCCTCGGTGTGTTGCCCTGCAAACCAGCATACCGCACCCCGTGCGCTTGTGCATGCCGCGCGCTTGTGCATGTCGCACTCTGTAGCTCACACTTTAGTCCCCAGCACGTTACGTGTGCATAGTGGGTGGCTGATCTTCATTAGGTGCACTGGTGCTGTCGACAGGCTGGACACCCCATGCATGCACACTTCTCTGATGCCGATGGTCCCCCCCCCCCTGGCTCTGTGCATGCAGTGGGGCTGCTGGCGGACAAGGGCAAGCACAGGATGTTGGAGCTCACCCAATGGGTCGGCATGTGCGCGGAGAACAAGAAGCCCTACGTGGAGTAGAAGTTATTCGAGCTGTGCAAATTGCTGGACTTGTGGCCGGCGGTCAAGCAGGCGGTGGAGATCGCCGGTTTCTCCGTGGCGGTGCGGAGTGCCATGTGCAACCACAACAATCAGCTGGACATACGCCACCAGAGGGCGCACTGGGCGCCGTCCGAGGACGTCGACCCCCACACAAAACAGCCTCGCCCGGTCAGCGAGCAACTGAAGCGGGACGTGGCCGGCTACGAGCTGGAGAGCCGCGCAGTGGATGGGGCGCTCACGGGACAGGAGGGCCTGAAGCAGCTGTTGCGGGCAGTGTACCAGAAGTAGTCTGTCTGCGGTGGCATGGTGGGACAGTCGGGCGAGGGAGGTTGGAGAGGGGGGGATTTGGGAGGTGCTATGGGCCGGACGGTATGGATGTATAGATGTTGTTTGACCTTACAGCGGCAAGAGACTTGAGCTTTGAGGATGGCAATGATCAATGTTGTAGCTGTCGGCAGCCAACGACTTGTAGAAACCAGTGACACTTGTGTAACCACAGAACACACACTACGCCAGAGAGCTCCAATCTTTGAGACGGACTGTAATCCTCTATAGCATCTCGACGAGTGAATTGTGGAACAATAGGATATTTGAAAAGTGAATCGTGGAGTACGGTATCCTAGATTTGATTTGCCTTCCCTCGGGTATCAATTAACTATTTCTTATAATGCTGTCCTCGGGGCAAAATCAAATGTTTAATGCTGCCCTCTAGGCAGATTTGTTTTTATAAACCGTTCCCTCCGCACCGAAATTCGCTTATGAGCAGTGTTAAAAAGCCTCACAACTGCCATGTATTACAGTCAGTTCAACCCAAAACATCAGCAGAGAAACAATCATCGAAGGACCCTAGACAAAACTGATGACCCTCAACATGGTATCAATACAACATGTAGGCCTCCCATTGATGTCTATGCAGATATAGGACCGGCACTACCAAAACAATTGAGTTCAACGCTTGCACTTACCAGAGTAGCAACCCTTGAAGACATGCTTACTTAGAGCGCCCATTACCCTGTCTCACGCCCCCCTCAGACACTGCTTTGAGCCCATGTGCATCTAGCTCTTTCAACAGCCGACCCGCCATGCCCATGCCCTTTCGTAAGCAGTGGGTGCCGGCCCCGGCCCAGGCTCCTCAGCCATCATGAAGGTTGGATCCATGCCAGGCTGGCCTTTCAAGGGGGGCACGGTCCCCAAGGCAGCATATCAGATGAGAGATCCCCAAGGGAGCATATCAGACGACAGATCGAAACCAGAAGACCATCACATGAGATCGAAATAAGAACACATGTCAGAGAGAGATCGAAATAAGAGGGCTGACCAGATGAGAGATCGAAGCCAGAACTAAGGCCATCACATGAGATCGAAATAAGAACCCAGGTCTGAAGAGTGATCGAAATAAGAGAGCAAACCCTGTGACCACCACCCTGTGACATCTTAAGCCATCACACTATACCTCGAACGTGCAGCCTCTTTAACGACGCTTGAAAGCTCAGATCTTGTACCGGTACGTTCGAAAATGCGGTACCCGTCAGTTGGACGTCGAATGAACGAACGGCGACACTGCGACAGGCGGTGGCGACAGGGGCCTCGAGGACAGCGATTTTCGATCTTATCGATATAAAAATATTCACGCCCCTCACCCCAAATAATGAATATTTGATGTATCCCTCGGGCATAACCCTCTCCCCCAAACAACATTAATTATGAGGGAAGGCTATTCGAATCTACTCAGGAACTTCGAAGGCTTACGGGGCAACCATGCCCCCAAATCCTAGGGTAGGGCCAGCGCCACCCCGGCCACCCCCTAGGCCCAGGATCTGCAAACTGTGTTTCGGGGACCACTCGACTGACATGTGCGCACAATGGCCTGAGTTTCAGGATTGGGCACAGATTGGCAGGGCGAGTGTGGCTAAGGGACCTGCTGGTCGGGACAAGTGCCCTCCCATTGTTAAGGAATCTCACTTCGGACAGGTGCAGGCATAGGCCAACCTGGCTCTCAAGGAGCACCACGAGGGGGAGCGCCTCGAGCACGAAAACAGTGTAATGAGGAAGTTTGAGGGCACGGCCAACTCAACACAGGCAGGTGCATCTGACCATGCAGGTAAGGGCATCTGGGGTGCCTTGCCTGAGGTGTTTAACCACCAAGATGATCAGGATCTCGCGCAGGGTAACTGACTGCTTTCCCCTAAGGAATTTTCGGTCGCAGCCTTGGCCAACACCTTGGGGAAGGTTAAGGATAAATACACTAAAGGGGGCAAAATTTTCCCCTGAGACGTTCGCCAGATCAGCAAGTGTGCCACGGAATGGGTCGTCCACCAATGTTGCAACAGTTGTTCAAGACAGCTTCAGGACAGCTGCAGGTCGAGCCAGACAGTTAGATGTTCGGGTTGCGGGTTCGTATGTGGACAGCAGAGACAACATAAAGAGTGTCCTTCTTTTGTTACCTTCTCGTCAACCGCGCCTCTTCCCTGAGTCGTTCACGGTGAGTGCAATACCTGAACCGGATCTTGTTATCCTGTCAGCTCTGATGGCTTGTGCGCCCAGCGTCTCACACTACTTCAGGTCCCTCCCAGGTCTCTTGTTCT
Source organism: Limnomonas spitsbergensis (assembly GCA_037349105.1). Classification (NCBI taxonomy): domain Eukaryota; kingdom Viridiplantae; phylum Chlorophyta; class Chlorophyceae; order Chlamydomonadales; genus Limnomonas; species Limnomonas spitsbergensis. The sequence goes on from JAYJMM010000109.1 coordinate 1,714,693, forward strand.
ACTTCTCCAACCCGATCGACAATCCTAGTGACTGCATGGGGCTAGTGATCGGCAATGAGAAGAGGATTCCGCTGAAGGCGATGCTTGATTTTGGGTCGAACTGCTTCCTGATTACTGATGTAGAGGCGCGAAGATTGCACATCCCTGTCGTGCCGTATGATGTGGGGTTGAATACAAGCAATGGCACGAGCACGATTCTTGGGGTCACTGAACCTGTTGTTGTTTTGTATGGATACGGTGTCACTGAGCTGCGCACTTCACACTACTTGCTAGTTGTCAGGGAACCTGCAAATGCCGCATGCTCAGTCCTGATAGGGAACCCAGATGGTGCAGCATTTTCCTCGATTCACAACGTGGGAAAGGGGATCCTCACAATGACGTCTGTTGAGCCGCCGATTGTTCTGAAGATGCCAATAGTGCTTCGCAGCCCCAACAGCATGTCATGATCTGTAGATATCTTTGAAACTGTCAGTATTCAGCTAGCTGTTGCTTCAGGGTTCAGCAGATTTCAGATTGCGTCCTGTTTCCTCATCTGGGGGGGGGAAGCTTCATTCCTGCTTCATTCCTGCTTCACACATGTGTCACAAGTGATGTTATATTAAATAATTGTTTGGTTCCCTCCATCCCTTGCAGACCCCATTCACAAGTGAGTTCGGATACCTGTGGCACCAAGGGGTTCATCCATGGGGATTGCTGTATGGCCTGAATGAAGTACCGTTCTTCCAAGACGGTATAGTAACTCCTGTTAGGGGATTAGTTAACCACTTAGCCAGCGCAGTAATAGCACTTAGTAAGTCGCTTGTCCTCGTGCATTAGGCTGAGTGATTTAGGTTTCCTGCTGTTGCAGATGGCACGCACCCCCGGTAGGCGCGGCTCGGCTCCTAAGCGCCGCCGCGCTCCGTCGCCTGATGCGGCTGACCCGCCTCCCTCGCCCGGGCGGGGCAGTGACTCCAGCTCCTCTGATGAGTCGGAGCACGCTGCAGAGTGGGTGGATCCAGATGTGGATGTAGATCTTGAGGGGGAGCGCCGCGCCTTGTATGAGGAATTCACAGGGTGGTGGGGACAGAGCCGCCGCATGATCACGCGCTTGCTAGTGAAGGCAGGCCGCTGCCGCAGTGTCAGCACCCCTTTGCTTCTTGCCCTGTGTGGGCGGGACCTGGAGATCAGGGACATCGTGAAATGCCCTGACACCTGCGCCCTATGGGCCAACCTGCAAGGCCCCGCAGTGCCTGGGTCCATGTTGCGCTACCGGGCAGAATTTGCCATGAGGGCCACGCTTTATGTGCAGCGGGCCAATTTCTACCGCTATGTCCTCGCGGACATGGTGGTAGAGTACAGCATGTGGTCAGCCTGGTACCCGGGCATTATGTCCTGCCCTAACCCGTGGCGTGGCTCAGTTGAGCACCCATGGCTAGCTGAGCTGGAAGCTCAGCTGGTGCTTACCCCGTCGGAGCAGTTCGCCGACAATGTGCGTTGCTATTCTGCATTTACTGCCCGTCGGGATGTTGCGTCTTCTCCAGATGTCTCAGAACGGCAGCCAGGGACGCGGCGGTGGGCGGAGCTATGATGCGTTGGCCGTCCAGCGTACCGCCATCAAGAAACACACTGTGCGGATGCTTCACTCCCGCAATCATCAGTTTCATCAGACATTCGACGACTGCCTGACAGAGACACTGACTCGGCGACACCGCCGCCGTGGTGGCCGCGGCAGTGGGGGTTCTGCGCGGCCCACCGACGACGACCTGCAGTCACGACCCCATGGCGGCCAGGGCACACAGGCTGCCGCTAACGACTTGGAGGCCCGGTTGAACAGCGGGCTTGACGACTATATGGCTGCAGGGAAGCAGCTGCAGCGAGCCTGGCGCCGCAGTCGGCGAGGCTGCAGCAGTCACCACTGCGGCCAATGTTCACGAGTGGGTCAGCCACCAGCAGTACATGCGCTTCCGTGTGGCCGTCGCCGTGGACAGGGCCGCGGGTGCTTCTGATGACGACGACGGGACCTCCTGGAACGCCTTCACAAGGTGCTGGCTGGACTTCATTGCGCTCAACTCGCTTGCGGCTGGCGACCACGCCATCATCAAGGCGTCCGTTTTTGACCTGGTTGGGCTTCCCACTCGAGGGACCCCAACTGACTGAAGGTGGGGCCGGTGCAGGGATCGGGGGCTGTTTAAGCAAGTGCTGCGCCTGTACCCTGTTCCCCGCATCGCCTCCCCCTTTCAGGCCCAGCCTAGGCTAGGTGATTTGGGCGGTACGCCTCTGCTGCGCCTTCTGCGTATGCATCGTTTGCGGATCTGGCGCCAGCGGCTGAATGTAGTCAAGGCAGGACTCAGGGATAGGCGCTTGAAGCGCAAGGCCAGCAGCGCGCAGGCAGTAGTGGATCTAGCTGCGAGACAGGCGCTGAACTCTGTGTGCCGCCCTGCCAGGATTGAGGTCTCTCGTGCACTGGTGCGTGAATGTAAAAATGTGCGCTGCAACGTGGGTCCTCCTGCCTCAAGAGTGTTCACAGGGTTCGGCAAGATTGCGCTGCTTGTCGTTCTCACTTTCTTCCTGATCATTGGATCTGTCTGGGCTACGCCCGGGCTCAGCGAGATGCCCACATTGGCTTATGAAGCCGTGTTCTCAAGGCTCCCGACCGTTCCCTTATGCTCTCAGCAGGAGTGGGCAGCTTTCCAGGCTGATGTCTGGTACCCGGATCCTTTTGTAGAGCCTTTCCTGCAGCCCAGCGTAGGGTTGGGTGAAGTGCCCATAGAGGAGTCGTGGGCCCTGGATAGCTTGACACCCGACAGCCCTGCTGATCCAGTAGAACCAGGGAAACACCAGAAGATGAAAAATGGGTGGACTCTAGGGGATCATCCTGAGATGTCTGCTTCAGAACGTCAGGAGTTTGTCCGCAATCTAGGGCATATGATCAAAGAGACTAGTGCGTTCGAGCTCGCTGATCTGACTGGGTACTGTGGCCGTGTCCCTGATTTCACTATTGGACCTCCTGGAGTTTTGGTGGAAGTCCCCGCAAGTGCTGTACCGCGCATGAGCCGGAGGCGTTTCCCGTTGGAGACTGATGTCATGAACGAGCACATGCAGCCCTTGTTGGCCGCGGGGTTCATAGAGCCTTGTCCCTTTGCCACCTTAATGCATGAGGCGGTGATTGCAGCGAAAAAGGATCCAGTCACGGGTGCCTGAGTGGACGGACAAGCGTTGTTGCATCAATTATGGTAAGGCAGCAGGGGGGATAAACGCCTTCACGTCACCTGATCCCTACCCTCTGCCCCTACCTGAGGAGCTGTTTGCTGAAACCAAAGGCTGCAAGTTCTCTTCGGTGTGTGATATGAAGTCAGGGTTTAGGCAGACCAAGCTTGACCCTTCTTGCCAGCATCAGACTGCCTTCTGGTGGAACCGTCAGTTATGGCAGACTAAGAGGAATACTTTCGGGTTGTCCAATATGCCGGCTTACTTTCAGCGGGTCATGACGACCACAATTCAGGACGCAGGGCTGGGTCATTGCTGCTGTTGTTTCATCAATGATGTACTGATTTTTACTTAAGATCTTGCGTCACACAAGGTAGCTGTCGCTGCCTTACTGGCTGCGCTGCAGAAGGTGGGACTGAAGGTTCACCCGGGTAAGTGCAAATTCTGTTTTGATGCAGTAGAGTATCTTGGGCACATGATTGGCGCCGGGGGAATCTCTCCCAGCGAGACCAAGGTCACTGCCATGCGTGCCCTGCCCACTCCCACGTCTGTCCATGAATTGAGGAGGGTTCTTGGTTTTGCCAATGATTATCGGTGCTATGTGCCTAACTTCTCAACAATGGCCAGCCCCCTGACTGAGCTGCTTAAAAGCGACGTGCTTTGGGAGTGCGTGGACGTCAGCGCGAGACGTTGCCTGGAACGAGCTCAAGGATGCACTGTGCCAGCCGGGCAACGCGCTGCGGAATCCAGATCTCAGCCGTAGGTACAGCATGCATACTGATTGGTCTCAGAAAGGTATGTCTGCAGTGCTGGGGCAGTTGCATGATGATGGCCATGAGTATCTGGTTGCTTGTATCAGCAGGACGTGCAATGTGCATGAGGCCAATTATGGCTCTTACAAAGGGGAGATGCTAGCTGCGGTATGGGGAGTCCGCAGTTTCCGGTATAACCTGTTGGGCGCCCAATTGCCTTTTCTCATGATTAGTGACCATAAGGGTTTGTCTTGGCTCATGTCGAATCGAGAGTTGGAGGGGCAGTACGCCAGGTGGTCAGTTATGCTGAGCCCCTTCTCATTTGAGCTGCAATATAAGCCAGGGGTAAAACACATCGTGGCCGACGTTCCTAGTCGTTATCCTGTACCATCGTCTGCCGACACGACGGGCACTCGGGAAACCCACTTTAGTGTGGACTGGCCGGTTCAGCTAGACAACAAGTTTGCAAGAAGGCAGAGAATGATGCCCCACATGCCTTATCACTGATGGTTGCATGCTTCTCCCGCACTCCGCAGTCACCCGTGCCCTGGGCCCTGTCAACGGTAGCACAAGTGCTGACCGAGTTGGCCGAACCTGGCAGTTCCTCCCCTATCAATGACTTGGTGCTGATTCCACGACCTAATGTGTGGCCTGGCGTGGAGATAGAAATTCTCGCTAGGGGATCCCGACTGTTTGGTAGCGAGGTAGCGTCTCAAGTTGCCCGGCTTGCCAACCAACTGGTGATTACACCGGCTCTGAGTCAGGCCCATGGGTCCTGTGACCCTGACTGTATGCAAGCAGCTCATGCGTTTGATGCTGAGATGTCTGGTCTCCACTGCTTCACCGCTGATTGTCTGCCTGTGTCCCTCTGTGTCTCACCAGCAAGCATCAGGCGTTGCGAGCAAGGGCTTCCGCGCAGGTTGAGGCCTGCTTATTGAGGTTGCGTGGCACCCCTGCAGCTGTGCCAAGCCGCCTTGTTATGGGTAAAGGGACGGCGGGAGACTTTGTTGAATCCATTGACTCGTCACCAGTGCACATTATTGACCTGACTGTAGCCCTGAGGGATGGCATATCTCTCATTGAGCTCTTCGGAGGGATGACCAGTGGGTTGGAATGTATGCTCAGGAACCGTGTTAACAGATACTTGTACTGCGACACGTGTGCATCTGCCAGAACAGTTGCTCAATTTCGGGTTCAGCAATTGTCCCTTGCGTATCCGCATCTGCTCTCTTCTGATGCAGTAGAGAATGCCTTCACTTTCCTTCCGCAGAATGTGTCTGACATAACTGAGAGTCATCTCATAGCCGCAGGATGCTTAAATGCAACGCAGTGGATGGTAATCGCTGGCTTCATGTGCAATGACTTGTCATCCGCAGGTAAACGCTCGGGGTTGCAAGGTGAGCATAGCTCCACCTTCTTTCCTCATCCAGGATTATGGGCACGTTGCAAGTGTTGCCAAGATCCAGCACACACCCCATGTACCTCATTGAGAATGTCGCAGTACAACATGCGGTGGCTGCATCCAAGGTCATGTTAGAGAGCTATGTGGAATTGTGTGATCGATTAGGCACACCAGTGACTTTTGATGCAGCTGCCATGGGCAATTGTGCACATGAGTTGCGTAATTACTCGTCCAATCTATGTGACCCCCAGGCTCTGCAAGTCGTGTTATCTTCAGTAGTGAGAAATGAGTCTGTTACCGCTGCAGATATATTGGAGAGCGGTCGCAGGCCTCAAATTTGCAACAGAGTGAACCAGCGTCCTTATTACCAGGCCAATGTGATTTATCATCCATGAATTGTGTTCCCCACTCTTGTTGCCCGACAGCACTCATGGTCCTTCGCTCTGCCTGGAGATTTGCCCCCTGGTCAGGGGCTTGTGTGGGAGACTGGCAAGGGTATGTGTGACCTCACCATCCTGGAGAGGGAAAGAGCCTTGGGGTATGCGGACAACTGCACTGCTGCACTAGGTATATCTTTCCATGCTCGGCACATCCTCACGGGAGGTGCATTTGACGCCAATGCGGTGAGTTCGTTGGTTGCTTTCAGTCTGGCTATCAGGTTTGGTTTTCAATCAGGACCATCATCTTTTACAGTTGATGCTGCGTTTGAGCCTAGCCTTGAGCTGGGGGGGGAGAGCCATCAGATGCACCAGGAAATACATGATAGATTTAGTGCAGGATCGTATCTGATGTTTCATTCAGCTCAAGCCCAGGCTGCTGAGATGGAAGAACACAGCGATAGTCCAGATTCCACTATGCATGTGGATGTCTGGCTTGACCTTGCAGTTATGAAGTACCCGCAACACCCAGACGCAGACGGGCTTTTCCAATGCTCAATGACTGAGCGTAGACGGATCCTGAGAAGAGCTGCACATTTTGAGCTTGGTCAGTTGGCAAACAGCTGCACAGGCGCATGCCAGGGGGGGGCTTGAAGATTGTGCCCGCCCCCGATGATCGCCTGTCATTAGTAAGGCACATGCATACAGAGAATGGGCATTTCGGTCGGAGGCGCACTACCGCACTGGTCACCATGAAGCATTGGTGGGTGGGAATATGGAATGACTGCAAGCTTGTAGTGCCTGCAGTCTTGTGCAGCTTGTGACTTCACCAAAGCTTCATTCAACCAGGCAGCAGCATGCTGTGCTTAACCCCCTTCCTATTAAGGGCATGATGTATCGTTGGCACCTAGATGTATATGGCCCCTATTCTGTGTCTGACCAGGGAAACAAGTACGTCATGGTGGCTATCGAGAGCTACTCGAAATGGGTGGAAGTGTTCCCCATGAAGGACAAGTCATCTGCTGAGGTAGCGTACCATTTCTTACACGGCATCCTGGCCAGGTACGGGGCATGCGCTGAAGTCGTCACTGACGGAGCGAGGTGGGGAATTTCAAGGTGAAATGGATGAACTACTGGTGCGAGCACTGATAGATCACAGAGTCACGTCACCTCATCACCCCCAAGCAAACGGGGCTGCAGAGAGGCTGGTTCAAACGGTCAAAACTGCGCTACTAAGGCATCTGCATGAAGATGCAAAGAACGTGCAGACACGAGACACGTACCTGCCCTGGATTGCTTTAGGTTACAGAGTAACAAGACATCAGAGCACTAAGATGAGCCCCTATCAACTCCTATTCGCCTGTGACCCGGTTATTCCTCCTGACGTTATGGAGCGGATGCCTGGATTAGAAGATGATTATCTGAATGAAGATCTTGCTGCTGAGCATGTGCTGCAACGTGCTAAAATCATGGCAGAAGAATGTGCCATGGCAGTGCAGAATTTGCTGGTTGCTCAGCACCGGGACACACTGAGGTATGCCAAGTTGCGCAGCGGTGCTTACCTGCCCAAATTGCAAAGTTTCAGGTGGGACAATTTGTGTACGTCCATAGTGAAGATCGATTGCATCATGCAGCCAGGCCAGTAGTGCTTAGAGTTCATGATGTCAGACCTAGTGGGGTCCTGGTGTTGGCTGGTAGGGATGGCCGTACCATATCAGAAAATGTCATAAACTGCGCACCTTGCCATTTGCCCATCAATGAGCTGAGGGGTCCGTCACTGCAGTACCAGCGTCCACCCTTAGACACGCCATGTGAAATTTGTTTGTTGCCTGATATGGACAGGCTGACAGGTCTCATCCTATTCTGCCTGGCAGGTAAGTTCCCCGGGTTATACTTAAGCTGTTATTCCTGATAATAATGAGTGGTACTAGTGGTACCAGTACTACGAATTTTTAGCTAAACCACAGTGCCACCAAGCAAAAAATATAAGTTGCTAAAGCGGTGAGAATAAGTGATAAATAATAGTCTTACGCTCCAACTGGGAATGTGCCAAGGAAAGAGACGGACATTGCTTTGTCCAATGTGCATGTAACCTGGCTGTTGCGGTGATCATTTTTAGCCCACTGAGCCGTGCACGCAACGGCTGATGCGCGAACCTGCATGATGATTGTTAAGTTATCATGCACCGCCACTGTTGCCAATGCTAGGCAGACAGAGGTGCTAAAAGGTTCGCTATGTGCCAGTGGCCATGTATGTGGGCATGGACACTTGCTTATCCATAGTGGTACGCAGTTTCCGCTTTCCTATGTGTGATGTCAATTTTCTCTCCAATGTCCCCGTCCGTTTTCCTCATTGTGAAAAAGACAGTCCCACACCCACGTGCTCAATTTTGATCAGGGCCTACGCTAAAACGTGATTGAATCTATTGCAACATATGCCCTGACGACTACTTGGAGGAATGTCAGTTGCTTCCTTTTTTTGTTGGTGCATCGTAATTTCATCAGGCTGTTTCCCCTCGTTTCCCGTATGTTTCCTGTTTATGGTTAAGGTACGTTTCCTGTTTCCCCCCTTATTTTAATGTTTCCCTTTACCCGTTTCCCGTATGTTTTTGATCTCTTGTGCCTGGCCCTCAAATCTACGCCTCGCTGCTCTGGGTTTCCGCGGCATTGAGGTCGAAGGAGGTCAGGATAGTGGAGGCTGTCAGGCTGTGTCATACAGGCGAACGATGAAGTGAGGGAGCAAAACTATGTTCTCAAATAAGGTGACATGTACGGGGTGGGTCCCTATGAAACACCTGAAAACTGTCGCGGAATTGATCCCTATCGTTCCTTTGTGCTACAAAGTCTCTCGGGCATTGGATTGAATCATTCACGATTTCCTCTTACCCCTGCCGGGATGGGTGCAGGGTGGAGCATGCTCGCGGTAGAGATGGTCCGTCGGTCCCCTACCACCAGGCACAGCAGAGCCCGTAAGCCCCCAGCCAGTGCTGAGCCACCGGAGGTCCCTCATCTTCGACAGCAGCAACATGTCTGAGCTCAACTCCAGCAGCTATGATGACAACATCACAGACTTCAACAGCACTTACTGGCTGGACTGGCTGGATAACTGCATGGGAGTGAACAGCACCAACTTCACCAACTCCACCAATGGGACGTTCACCAACTGCACCGATGGGGGTGAGCCTGGAAAAGGTTCCAAGGGCACACTTACCAACAGGGAGCTTACCAGTGCTGAGCTATCACAGGTTTTGAGGACGCACTAACCAGTGCTGATGAAATGGACAGGCTGACGGGAGCCAGCTCCTCACAGCTATCGATAATACTGTGAAAGCAATACAAGCGAGGGTGGTCGGGTTCTGAACTGCTCAAGTGGTCGGGTTCTGAGCTGCTGGGACTTCCCCAGTGGGCTCATAGGTACTACACTGAATGGCAGCTCACCCTGAGGTTTGCGGCTCGGATCCTGCGAAGATTCATTTACCATGTTTAAGGTTTATGTGGGGGGAAACGTCTGGCGCTTCGTTGACAGTGCCCCATAGAATTTCGTGAGCGAGCCATCCTACCTCAGGACAGAAATGCTGTGGGCCGAGGGTACCTCACGCCTCCTGCTTCGGCGGAGCACGCAGTCTTTCTTGCTTGCTTGCTGTGACTTTCCGTCATGCATGAGTGGGGAGCTGCTCAGAAGTTGCAAGGAGATCATTCCCACAAAGCCAATTACAAATTTGAATTATGAACCCCGTAAGGTGCCAACAGCCCAGACATACAGACCAAATGATTATTTTTCGAATCTTTGGAAGTGGACCTGCTTACTTCCACAGTTCCCCTGCTCCCTTCAGTATGGCACCAGCCAGGGGCACGCCATTCTTCCTTCCGTCTAGTTTGAGTCTTGCTTTGTTCTGCTGCCACAGCCTGAGTCTTCCTTACCTTTGCGGCTTGCACCTCACAGGATCTACAACGCAACCGGGCACGAAACAAATGCAGCAAGTGGGGATGATGGATACATGACGATGCCTGGTATGAACATCACCGGGGAAGGCAACGCTTCAGTCTATTACTACAATGCCTCTGGCGAGTACAGTGGCGACGGAGGCATTCAGCCAAGGGCAGGGAGAGTGAATCCATCAGTAAGTCCTCATTGAGCCAAGACAGTGAAACAGCCTGAAGTAGTGTGACCAGGGTGCAACAGTCGAAAGTCGGAAATATCCCAGTTCCGGCGGTTGCCTTGCGGCATTTGAATTTTGAATGGTAGCTCAAGCCGTGGGCTATAGACTGTGGCCAACAAAGCGATAGACCTCTAACCATTTTCGCCAAAATCGGGTTGGGGATACCTAGTTGTCTGACTCGTGCCCCTGAACCCCTTTAAGAACTCCATTAACCATGACTCCCCTGTATCCCCTGCCCCCCCTAACCCCGTGCAGCATCCATGTGCCCCCCTTCAAGCTCCTCGGCCACCACAGAGTTGGCTCCAGCGATGTACAGAGTAGCTGGCAGCATGTACACTTTCACGGCGGAGGAGCCAGGGACCCTTTACCTGTACTGCCAGGTTCTTGGACACTGCTCCCCGGTGCGTGGATGATTGAACACATAAAAAAAAACGCCATCCGATACCAATAGTGTGAGCATCACTATGAAACGGTTCAACCCCTCACCATTTGTTTTAATTTATAACTTTCTGTTGGCGTACCGGCGCATCTAGCTACAACGGCCTTTGACCTGTCTGGGATCTGGAGGACCTTTTTCTAGTTGTAACAGCGCCTAATACTCGAGGTTTTTATCATAGTTCTCTCGCTCCAAATTCCAGCCTGTTTACCCCTGGAATCGTTGCCCTTGCTAACTTGTACCATCAGGGCTGTTTCTGAACATGTTCCCTGCGGTACTCTTGCCCTCATACCTTCAGGGCCAAATCTTCAAGGTGGATGTGGCAGCGGCCCCTGAGGGCTACGTGCCCACAATGACTCACATATACAGCTGGTGCGTCCCGGACCGTCCCGAGCTAGCTGAGACGACGTACCCGGCTCTGTCCCTGAAGGTTGGGGACCAGGTGAGGGCTGGGTGCACACATACTACAGCACTGCCGGAGACTTTCAGAACAGCAGGCCTCTGCCGCAGAGGCCTGTTCCGAAAGTGGATGGATGTTTTGATGCTGAAACATGCAGTGTGCGAGCATCAGCAGGGAGGCCCTGATCTGACTCTGGATTTGACCCGTGATTTGAACCATGGATCTAATTGCACCTCTTTTCAAATCCATTCCCGTGACCAGATCATGATGCATTGGAGTGGACTGCTCGGCGTGGCGGCGTTGTACCCCTGATCAAGAATTTCGGGGGCCGCAGGGTTTTAAAGTTCCCAGGCGCCAAAAGGGAGTAGGCCTGGTAGGGGAAGACGTTGCAGCACCGCTGGGATGCACTCCGCTTTTACGCTGCGAGAAAACTGGGCCTGAATAATTGCTGCCTTACTTGACCCGCTGTCAGAATAGGCCCAGGACCTCGGGTGAAGTAGCCGAGTAACAGCAAATACATTAGTACTTGTACCGAGATTATTATTCATTGCAGCATTGAGCAGTGAGACGCTCGAGCCGGATCTGAAGCTGATCAGTATTAAAAAGCTGAGCGAGTGAAATGAAAAAGTGGAATTTGAACAAGGAACTGCCGAGCCCCGTACTGATTATGGATATATCTATGCCTGTTGTACTAAGGTGAAATTGAGGGCCTGGTGTTGTTACCCTTGTTCAGTATCCGAAGTGGGATTGATGGGAAGGAGTGCTACCTTGCCCCTCCTTCGCTGCCGATGGCCTGGACAAAAGTAAGCTTTAGAGCTTCCAGGCATTGTTGGATGTTTGTTGGAAGCATGCTGTTGGGGGGCTGTTGGGGCCTGTTGTTGGGGCCTGTTGTTGGGGCCTGTTGTTGGGGCATGTTGTTGGGGCCTGTTGTTGGGGCCTGTTTTTGGGGCCTGTTGTTGGGGGCTCTGGGGATCTGTTGCTTGCATGTTTCGTTCTGTGTGCCCGCAATTGGTTGCCTGCTGCTGGATCCAGCAGCAGGCAGATCCCAAGGCAATCCCAGGCAATGTTTCTGTGTGCCCGCAATTGGGTATTTGGGTGCCTGCTGCTGGATCCAGCAGCAGGCAGATACCAAGGCAATCCCATCAGACCTCCGGAGATCTGACGGATGGGATTTGAGATCCTAGTGAATGGGCAGCGGGTGCGGTATGTGGGACTTATTGGGTAGCTCGATACCATAGGGCCTGGCCTGAGTTGAGTACAGTATCTAGGCTTACTTGGTCAGGGAAGACAGCTTACCGGTGACCCGAAATTGAAGCCCCGAGTTCTTGCTCGGTGCGTATTTAAATAAGGTCTTGACGTATAGCTGCACATTTAGCTTGGCGCTCTAGAGCCGGTCTCGGACGGGCCAAGAGCCGCCCATTCCGCTTCTGCTCACCTGCTGCGCAGCTGCGCTCCGTGCGTGCATACACCCCGCCCCTTGCGCGATTGCAATCCGGACCCTTGCACTCACACTTACTTGCGGCATGGGGCATTGCGGTCGGCGTCACAGGAAAAGGAGCATCCTGGCTGCCACTCCAGTCACTCGACCTCTTAAATACCTTGCTCAAGATGCATGGCATCGACCTGTGGCATCGATCACATCGATCGGTATTTCCGAGTTTATGCTCGACTACTGTCGGACTTGCCCGGCAGAGCAAGGTGTAACTCGTGCCAGCAGGCAGCTGCGTGTACAGCGAGTAGCTGCGCCTCATGAGCGGTCTCTGCCGATTGTCGTGTTCTCCGAGATTTCGGAATTAAAGAAGCCCTACCGTTCGCATAAAATTTGTTATCCCTCAACACCACATCAAGAAACTGCGACATTTGCTGTTCGATCGTCCAGCTGCATACAGGAAACCGAAGGCATTCAGTACCAGCGAGTCAGTTAATCCGAATCGAGCAGCAGGCAGCAGTGAGTGGGGTAAGGGCGGTGTTTGGCGAAAACAATTGCTACGGCTTTCGAGTACTTATCACTGTCATGCTTCAACTTCATTTCGTTGCCACTGTCGGTTTCAGCAGCAGGCATCACTTGGATCAAGAATGTACAAGCCTGCAGCGCTCATCCTCATCTGCCTGGCAGGTAATAAGCTGGATAACTATTTCGGCCCAGAACAAATTCTGATTATCATGAAAACGGGCACACAAATGAATGAGTGATGCCGAAAATTGTATTGTATTGAGTCCCTCTCCATCCATGGATTGTGCAGGGTGGGGCATCCACGGGTCCCACTCCGCGAAGACGCTCAAAAACCCCCAGGATTTGACCCACCCGAGGTCCCCCAGCGTCGACATGACACCCTCAAACAGCAGCCACAACAACATGACTGTGTCCAACAGCACCCACGGGGGCTGGCTGGTTAACTGCACAGGAGTCAACGGCACCAACTTCACCAACTACACCTACTACAATGGGACGTACGTCAACTGCACCAACGGGACATACTTCAGCTGCACCAACGGGACGTACGTCAACTGCACCAACGGGACATATTGGAGGTGAGATCAGAAGAGACGACTAGCAGTGCCAGGGGCTGGGTAATCGATTTCAGTGTATACAATTATCTTGCATATCAGGGATCTGCTAGGAAAGTACATAGACCTTGTACCCGCAAACCATTTCACTTCGAAATTTATGAAATCTGGGTTCTGTTTTACCGGCAAGTTCTCCAAACGCCCCTTATCAAAGCTGATGCGGCCAGAGAGACCACCTGAGAACTAGAGTAACCAATCTGGTGCGGCCGCTTGGGCCCAAATCCCGTACCGTGCCCGAATCCCGTACTGTTTACAGCACTGCACCAGCCCGTGTTCAGGAAGTCTTAAAATTCCAGTCCACAACCGTACTGTTCCCTTTTGCCTGCACCACATCCGTACTGTGCTGTGAAGTTTTGTGAAGTGTCACAGTCCAGCGGGGCATCACATTGCTGTTTGACAGTGCCGTAATTTGAACATGGTAACCCCGCTGAGTGCTTCTAAACTTTCTTCAGGGGGCAATGTCCTGGCACATCTCCCTTCACTCTAGCACCAGCACAGGGCACACCATCCTTTCTTCAGACTCTTTCGAGTCTTTCCTGTGCTCTGCTGCCACGGTCGAAGACTTTCATAACCTTGGCGGCTCCCCCTCATAGGGACCACAATGCCACCGGGAACGGCACAAGTGTGAACGGTGGATACATGGCGATGCCTGGTATGAAAATGTCGGAAGGCCTGAGTGATTCAAACTACGTGGATGACGAGACTGACGACAATGAGCCCATTGATTACGATAGCGATGAAGAGGTTCTGACGAGGGCAACAGACAGTGAACCCGTTAGTAAGTGGACAGGGATCTGAAACAGTGAAACAGCCTGGAGTATTGTGACCAGGGTGGATCTGCCTAACAGTGAAACAGCCTGGAGTATTGTGACCAGGGTGGATCTGCCTAACAGTGAAACAGCCTGGAGTATTGTGACCAGGGTGGATCTGCCTAACAGTGAAACAGCCTGGAGTATTGTGACCAGGGTGGATCTGCCTAACAGTGTCATAATCCAATTGAGTTTGCCTTGCAGAGTTCGATTTTCTGAACGCAACCTGACAAGCCTCACGGCAGACTGAGGGCCAGCAAAGGAGAACTGAAGAGGAGCGTTTTCTGCGAGGCACTTCATCGCCTGACACGCCCCCCTGCCCCCCTGCCCCCTGTAGCGGCCATGTGCCCCCCTCTAAGCTCCACTGCCTTCAAGGAGCTGGCTCCAGCGATGTACAGTCTAGCTGGCAGCCAGTACAATTTCACAGCGACAGAGCCAGGGACCCTGTACATCTTCTGCCAGGTTGCTGGACACTGCGCGGCGGTGGGTGGATGTGTGAAATAAAGCCCTTGCCCTTGCCCTTGTCGGAGGCAGAGAAAAGGCGAGCAGGAACAGGAAGGGCGTGCATGGTGTGAACGTAAATAAAACAGTAGAAATAATTAATTAATGTGAGAACCCTGAATGATAACCATAAAACGAATACCAGCAACACCCAATCCATCTTTCCGCAACTATCGGCGCCACCAGGGTCGTCAGCCCATGGTTAATACTGAATGAATTGAAAAGATGTTGATTCACACATCTGCTCCCGGTGGCTCTTCACAACCTAGACAAACGGTTGAGGCCAAGGATAGGTTGGGACCAATTTCCTAATTTTATTTTGTTTTAATGGCGTCTACCCGTGGTCCCCCCGTTGCTCCAATCTCCAGCTTGCTTACGAGCGGAGTCTGCGCTTGCAGTCAATGACACGTTACACCTCTGGACCCTGCCCAAAAAAGGCTCGGTCGCATGGGCGCCCAACTGTCCAGTCGGGAGAATAGAAAAGGAACTGGCAGTCAGGGACGTTTTTTTGATTTTTTGCCTTTAATGTTCTGATGCTGCTTTCGAACTCCTCAGGGCCAAATCTTCAAGGTGGATGTGGCGGCGGCCCCTGCGGGCTCCGTGCCCACCATCACCTACATCTTCAACTGGCGGGTCCCGGACCGCCCTGAGCTAGCTGAGACGACCTACCCGGCTCAGTCCCTGAAGGTTGGGGACAAGGTGAGCGCTGGATGGATACATGGGAGTAAAAGCAGGGACGGGGGGGTGATCGGGAAGGGGGGAGGGGAACAAGTCTGCAGCCATTGCTCTGCTCACAATGCACTCTGAGAGTGATCAACATATGACGGCCAGGCCTTTATACTTAGGCCACGCAACCCCCCGGCAGGCCGCAGGCGACGTATCTTATTTACAATTCAATGTTTTCATAGTTTGGCATGTGGCATCACCCCCCCCAAAGACCATGTGGAAATCTCATGTGACAGATTTCAGACTTTGTGTATTCCATTACTCGCATCCTTCTGACACTTTTCCCGTCCCTGGCCATGAACGGATCTGGATCTGGATCTGACCCGGGATATCAGCTGGGATCTAACTGCACCTCCTTTCCCATGCATGCTCATGAACAGATCCAGCTGAATTGGTCAGGACTGCACGGCGTTGCGGTGCTGAAACCCTGATCAGGAATGGCGAGCATGACAGGGTTTAGTCCTGTGAACCGTTATGGGTTCGGGAAGGTTGGTAGGCTATGTGCAGGCCTGAGCCGTTGTGCCACTGCTGGGCTGCATCCGGCTTGAAGGCTGCAGGAGGGCTGAGTGTGAACTGAGTCGTCCTGTCGTGATGGCAGGCCAGAAAGAATTGCTGCGGCTTGTG
Source organism: Limnomonas spitsbergensis (assembly GCA_037349105.1). Taxonomy (NCBI): domain Eukaryota; kingdom Viridiplantae; phylum Chlorophyta; class Chlorophyceae; order Chlamydomonadales; genus Limnomonas; species Limnomonas spitsbergensis. The sequence continues at coordinate 1,730,633 of JAYJMM010000109.1, forward strand.
GGCGGTGCAAACGGGTTGAAGCCACTTGGGCACTCCAGATGGTGAAGTAGTCCTTGCAGATACTGCTGGTGTGTTACTCCTGAGCCTTACCTGAAGCCAACTGATGCAAACATTCTAGTGTACCCGGATGAAATATTACGTTGAGCTGTTTGAATCTGAGCCTCATCTGAGCCTTTGAGCCTTACCTTCACCTGGGCTTCTGAGCCTTACCTGAGCTTTTAAGCCTGAGCCGTTAGCTGATCGGCTGGGCTCTGGGGGTGAAATGAAACACTGTAATCTGAATGAAGGAGGCTGCAGTGCCTCACACTGGTTAATTCTGGGTCAAGCTGGTCATGCTGGCCAAGCTGGTTCACAAATCTCCAACATCAAGACCTCTCAGGGGCCTGGGATTGGCCTGGGGCCATTTCTCATTTGTCACATTTGTCAATAACATTACACCGCTGGACCCGCTCAAAGCTCGGCCGCGTGGGTGCCCAACTGTTCAGAAGGGAGTAAAGAAGGAACTAAAAGGAAGAGAGGGGGAAAGGAACAAAAGGAGATTTTTCACATTTGTAATAGTTTCATTCCGTTAAATGGTTAGAGGTCACAAGCTGTGGTCACAAGTCTTATTTCATTCCCCTTGTTGGCGCTGCATCGACCGGAATTCAAATCTTAGTCTGAAGAACAACTCTTCAATTCCTTAAGCGATTGAGGCTCAGGTTGGCCAGAAAACTCGGTGCAATCCCGGTGTAATCCTACAAAAGGTTCTGCCTAGAACTTGTTACTTTTGGACATTCGCATGATACCGGTATATCAGCTAGATATCCCGCTAAATATCTAGCTCTGGCCACACATTCGGCCACACATCTCAGATTTCTTCAGTCTTGCGTCAGGTGCCAGCGACACTCTTATATGCCCCTACCCATGCAAGACAAACGGGATTCAAATTTCGTCATATGCGGCCTGCCAGAGGATGGGCTGGGAAACGACTGTGCGGCTCTGGCCTGTGAGACTGTGCTCAAACTCCTGGACAGGAACATCAATGTCAACAGTGCCTTGCAGCTATTCGAGCCAGACATCAACAGCAAGTCATGGCGGAAGATCAAATCTCGCTTGGACACGGGCGGTGGTGCGGAGGGCATATCTTTTAGATAGGAGGGCTCTGTTGAAGGGCACAGGTGTCACCATCTGTGATGGGGAAAACAACGTGAATACGACTCCTTTGCGGGGAACCCCCAACCACCCCTCCACTCCAACCTACCCCTGGGCCCTGCTGAAACAAAGACTCAACCGCGTCGGCATCCAACTCTCTATCAGTAGTTGGGAAATTAAGGGGAAAGAGGAAACAGCAGGGGAGGCAGACGGAAAAGTCCCCACAAACGTAAAGGAAAGGCAGCCCCTAACGAGTCCCATCCTCATGTGTGCAGACCTCCATGGCATCACTGACAACAATCCTTCCTTTTTTTTTCAGCCTTTTGTTTTGCCCCTTCACTTTATTTCCCACTTTTTTTCCTCCCCTCTTTTGTCCTGCCCCCTTCTGTGTTTCTTCCCATCTTTCCTCCCAGCTGTTTAGTTAGGCGCCCACGCGGCCGAGCCTTTTTTTAGCAGGGCCCAGAGGTGTAACGTCATTGACTGACAAAAAGCCAGGACAAGGAACAACTAACTACAATATCGATCCCAGTTATTCAGTTTCAAATCCATCTTCTTGAACGCATGCAGAGCCTTGTCAACGTCAGGACACCCGTGCTGGAAACCTCCCCCTAAATTTTGCCACCCAATATCCAACAATTTCTTAGGGCCAAAATCTATTTCAGATCACCAAGCTCTCATCAAGCTCTGTTGAGTCAATATGATGAGGCCCTTCAAGCTTTCAACTAAGATCTGCTGAGTAAATATGATAAGGCCCTACATAGGGTCCTGGGGGGCCTGTTTTTTCTACACCTATTATCTGCCCACCTCCCTCCCAGGGGAGAACTAGAGTTTACTAGACATTTTCAAAGGAGTTAGAAGCGTAATGAGGTAATAACAGCACCGCAAGCCCCAATAATGGGAGTGGCATGCCCTCCTGCACTTTCCGCCCACCTCAATGAATTTAGAGACGACAAGCTGCTCCGCAACATGCGGGATATTGGGTTTCATCTCCTCCTCAAAAGGTTTACGGATGTATGGCCCAGAGCGGGGATCTGAGCTGTCCACATAAGAAATAAAGAACCATGACATGAAAGGCAACTTGGGCCTTAGGTGTCATCTATGAGGACCGTGTTTTTACTTTTCCTCCTTTTTCCTGACCCCTTGTGTTTGTTTCGTTTTATCCTCCCTTTAGATAGGCGCCCACGCGACCGAGCCTTTTTGATCAGGGCCCAGAGGTATAAAGTCATTGACCTATGTATATTCAGGGGGCTTGAGCATCGATTCAGCTACATGTCGGCATATGGCAATTGGGGCCTGATGCAGCTCGACCTGTTGCTTGATCCTCTGGCTATAGGCCGCTGAAGACTTGGTTCTCATGAGAACAGTGGTGGCTGCCGAGCCACCTTCCTTTGGTTTGTGCGCTCTATAATGAGCACTGGTGTCATCCTGATAGGGGCATGAACGAGAGTGTGGGTCATGAGAGAGGGCACAAATGAAGGGCTGCAGAAAAGGAAGGGAAAGCCTTTACAGAACCTGAGCCCCATACCGGCGACGTTAATGACATTACACCTCTGGGTCATGCTGAGATGAAGCTCGGCCACGTCGGCAAACAAAAAGACAGCTAGGAAAGTCAAGGGAGGCGTCATGGGAGGAAAGAAAGGAAAGTTAGTTCACCCACCAAACAAAAAGAACACAAAGGCGAAGTTCTACCGCCCGGGCAACCCAGTTCAAATTGAAACCAGTAATGCACCATTGCGAGCTAGACAACTGCTGGGGTGCTTCAAGGCCGATTGGGACAAACAAAGATCGGCCCATGGCTCAACTTACACATAATCTGGCCTCTTGATGTGCACTGCAAAGGCCACTCACAGCAACACTACCGGTGGCACCTTGAAGGTAGGCCCTATGGAACCAGGCAATGATAGTACTAGTACAAGTCAGTACTCTTACTTCTGACAAGGAGAGCCCGCAGGCAGGAGTGTTAGGCCCTGGTTATCTGCACCTTGTAGATGAACCTTGTGAGGGCACTTCAGGGGCAAGGGATACGGTTTGCCGAACATTTGTGTTCTTGTTTTTTGGTGGGTGAACTTGCTACCCTTTCTTTCCTCTTGTGCCATCTCCCTTAACTTTCCCAACTGACTTTTTGTCTGCCGACATGGCCGAACTTCATCTCAGGATGGATAGGTATAACGTCATTAACGTCTTACAAGGGTCTGTAAAGAGACTCCCAATCCTGTTCCCATTCAAAACGTACTCTGATATCCTGGACTGGACCTCATAAAAACCGTACAGTGCGAACCGAAAAAGAACCGAAAACTAAGAAACTTGGAAGTACCGTACCGGCTGGAATGGACTATTAATTTGCATACCGCAGGGTCTCAAAAAATAAGACGGGCGATATGACAAGAATAGGGCATCCAGGCTGAGCAGCAAAATAGTTATTATAATATTTATCTAGACTATGAGGAGACGTGGGCCTTACATCCGATTGTCGGTTCATTCAGCGAACAACCACATGTCGTTTGAAGGTTGGCAGAAGTCTTGAAATGCATTATTGCTACACCACTAAACCCTCAACCCAAATCAGACGTCCTGCAATAGCTTGAGGGTCCCCATCTCACAACGTTTGCCTTCATGGCACCAATCGGCTGTAAAAACAGATATCCCAAATCACGACGCAGCCTGCACCCCACGTTTGAGAATGGTGAGGCTGTTGAGCAAAAGACCGGGATTCAACATCCCAAAGGCCAAAGTGAAACGTAAACCCATTCCGGGAAATTGCGAACACGTATTATTCGTTTGATTTTCCAGATTTCAGATATATCCAAAGTATGAAACCTGAATGGATCGCGGAGAAAATCATCAGGTCTTGCATGTCCCACGTGCCATCCATCAGACACCGCTCGGGGACTCAACATTGATCTATTCAATGCAGATCTGAATCAAGCTGGGCCCAGCTCCTGGCCCACAGAAGCTGGGCACCTCCAGATCCCAGCTAGGCAGCTGGGCCCAGCTGGGGTCCAGAAGCTGGGGGGCAGAAGCTGGGCACCTCCAGCTTCTGGCCCACAGAAGCACCACCATATCACACCCCTACCCTCGCAGCTCAACAGAACTTGGAGTCAAATCAAGCAAACCAAAGAGGCCTCAAATCCACACACAATGCAAGAATAACGACGCAAACAGCCTCTCAGCTCTGTCCAATATTTGTGAAACCCGTTGTTCTTGAAGCCTCTTGTTCTGATTCCCTGACAGATACCACTCAACCACTTGCAGCACATTTCCACCCTGACCCACACAATGCACGCGCTTGATGCCTCAGGCTGTAACTGCCCCGCTACACACAACTGTTTAAATGCAATATGGACTGACCCCACCCCACTCAAGGGGGCAGAGCCATCATAAAAAGTGACACACCAGGGTGGTTATCAGACAGTATCACGCACCCTCTCCATTCTCATGCCTCAAAGCAGATTTCTTTTCCCCCACATGTTTCCAGTTCCCCAAAGAAAAACACCATGACCCCCCCCCCCCCGTAATCACGCTGAGCTCATTTAGACCATGCGTAACGGATTCAGAGATTAGCCTAAACCCTGAACTGCCACCACTACGTGCTTTCACTCGGACAGACAGCAGCATGTTATGGCCTGTCAGGCGGCCACCGCTGCCGCAGCTGCCATTCATGTTGTGTGCTCCAAGAGCAGCTTGCGCTGGTGCAGTCTGAGCCGCGCGCGTCCTGCAGATACTGCATGGGCAGACAGCAGCATGCGAAGGCCTGTCAGGCGGCCACCGCTGCCGCAGCTGCCATTCATGTTGTGTGCTCCAAGAGCAGCTTGAGCTGGTGCAGTCTGAGCCGCGCACGTCCTGCAGATACTGCATGGGCAGACAGCAGCATGCGAAGGCCTGTCAGGCGGCCACCGCTGCCGCAGCTGCCATTCATGTTGTGTGCTCCAAGAGCAGCTTGCGCTGGTGCAGTCTGAGCCGCGCGCGTCCTGCAGATACTGCATGGGCAGACAGCAGCATGCGAAGGCCTGTCAGGCGGCCACCGCTGCCGCAGCTGCCATTCATGTTGTGTGCTCCAAGAGCAGCTTGCGCTGGTACAGTCTGAGCCGCGCGCGTCCTGCAGATACTGCATGGGCAGACAGCAGCATGCGAAGGCCTGTCAGGCGGCCACCGCCGCCGCAGCTGCCATTCATGGTGCGTGCTCCAAGAGCAGCTTGCGCTGGTGCAGTCTGAGCCGCGTGCGTCCTGCAGAGACAGCAGATGAACATGCATCGAGCTTCGCGTACGCACGCTTCGCTATCGCCTCCAGCTCATCGCAGGATTGCACCACAGCCAGCAGCAGCTTCCGGCAGCTGCTCACACATTGAATCGCCTGGGGCACCGGAGGGAGTGTGGCAGAAGGGGGGAAAGGCAGGAGATCAGCCTTGCTTTTTGTGCTGGGTTCAAGTTGACAGGGGGCAGGATGTTTAACTGGAAGGATGGTTGCAACGCTTTATTTACGAATCTATGGCTACCATTCACAAGAGGATGATGGGCAAGTATGGCATGCTCAGTGTCCCATTTTGCGACCCCATATATGTAGGCATCGGCAATATTATATAATATTATATAGTATATAAAGTATATTATATATTATATAATATATATTCGAATTCGGCATATCATATATACTTTATATTAAGTCGCGAAAATCCCGAATGTCGCGACTGAAAACGTGGAGATACGGCATTTCAGCTACTGTGGGCTACTTGTGAGACAAGCGCATGCGTTCTCGTCCGATTCTATACTCCAATAATACTCGTGTTACCTGGAATTGCCCCTGAGAAATTGAAACGATCTATCCTTCTCGACAATGGCAAGCAACTACACTTAGGAACCGAGTGGGAGCCTGAGGCTTTGTGTGCCGAGCTGAATAAGATTAAGCGAGTTTGGAACAATCGGTCCAGCGGAACTGGTCAGCATGGGGGCGGACATACACCAGTAGCCGCTCTCGCCTAGGCATCGCGCGGGCTGAGAAGCTGATTTATGTCAAGGCGAACCGTGACGACGGCGAGGTCAAGGAGGTTCAGCACGAGGAGGTTTCTCTGAACTATTACTCCGACTGACTTGATAACTTCGGAACAGTCATGCTATGAGACTCAAATGTATATCTAGTGATCATGTAGTGGTACTTAAACTGAACTTCTGGACCAGACCTGCCCCATTTTCGAACCCGTGATCCGCGTCAAACAAATACAGTGTTTTAATGTTTTGAGGACTCAGCTTTCTTAGATGGGACGAGTTAGCTGCAGATTCTGAATGCCCTGATGAAGCTAAATCCAGACCTCTATTTTTTTTTTACTTTGGCCCACTTTTTTCTGACTTTATATACTATATATATGATATATATATTATATACTTTACATTGGCGGGGCATGTAAAGTATATTGCCGATGCCTACATATATGTATCAGACAGTCACAGGGCCCCCAGCTCACCTCCGCTAGCGATACCATTTGCCCATTGGTCGGAGCTTCCAGCTCTCCACCCGCGGGCAAGACAGAGTAAGCGGGCGAGCCTGCCTCACCCTCCGGCTCTGCGGCCCGCCTCAGCGCCGACCCCGCTCGCCAGTCGCTGAACGCCGCCGAGGCGCTTGCTGTAGCCGAGCGAGCCAGCTCCGTCGCCGCTGCTGGCAGCGGGAGCAAAAGGCGGAAGAAGGCGCCCTCTGCTGCTCTGAAACCTGCAGCTTCAGGGGAGGACGCAGCAGGGGCCTCCTGATGCTGCGCACTGCGCCCCACTGCAAAATTTTGAGCCGGCCACTGTCCGAACCTGCTCGCTGCACGGCGCCCCTGGATCTCCCTTGGGCAGCTGTAGCTGGTCGTCAGCAAGGGCGTCGAAGCGATCGCCTCGAAAGCATGTTCATTGTACGCAGAGCCGGGTAGAAGTGGCTGGTCAAAGCCCCCCTTCCTGCCTCCACCCCCACCCCCACTGGTCTTGCGTGAAGGCCTCAGGCCATGTTGATGGTGGTGGTGCCAGACCGAAGGGCCGGACGGCAAGGCAAGGTACGCCATGAGGGAACCTGAGTGCCCTGACCAGTCCTCGTCGTCATAGCAGTCATTTTCGCTTTCAGACACCTGCGCACCAGGAGGGGGCACAGGTTCATTAGTGTTTTCTGCTTATCCTTTCCATGTAGGCACACGTCATCCTTGAAGAGAAACCTGTGACATTCTCATTCGTTTCTCCCAAAACCCTCCAGGGTGGATGAGTTAAAAGACACCTGTACGTTTTATGTGTCTGCAAGTACAGCAAATCCGGTATGGTGCCAGTAAGTACTTTTCCGGGTTCAAAAATCCCAAGACCTGTCCTTAGAGAATGTTCGTTAGGGAGCTTGTACATGGCTGTGGAGGGCAGTCAAGATTGTGATGCCTTCTTTGTGGAAAGAATACCGGTACCAAGTAAAAGCAGCCGTCAGTTCCTATGCAAACAGTCCTCACAACATTCCCCTTGCAATTTTGTTCCTTTCTGGTACTACCGCACTCCGCACATACCAAGACAACGTTGCTCAGGGCAACACCCAACTTGTCACAATAGGCCCCAGGGTGACTTCTGACGTGATCCCTATTGTACCCCCCCTCAGGTATCCATTTCTCACTCTCACCTCAGAGATGCTGCTGATCGTGCTGCTGTAGCTGCCCCCCAGTTTGTTCCGGGTCAGGCCCTCACGAGCCGCACCGGGCAGGGACGGAAAACCGTCCCGTGTACTGCCATGAGGCCTGCTCAACAGTTCAAAGGACAGATGTCAGGGTTTAGGAGATTAATACATGATACACATTTCGTGCAGACCCTGACCTGCAACGCGTAACTGAATGCCAGGCTAGGTCTCCCGCCATCAATAGTGGACCAGGTTGCAGCATAGGGTGATGCGCGCGGCCAGTGAGGCGCCTGTGAAACCGCTGCGCTGCAATCCATCAGCCTATCCTTTATCGTGACTCAGCTACCTATCAGCTACAGTCCAGCCTCCGGCCTGAGACCATAGGTGCGGCCAGCCATGCTGCTAGGGCCGCTTGCCGCAGGCCGGCCCAAGCTTGGTCCCAATCGGTCCCTGGGCAGCCCGGCGAAGGTGGCCTCGTTGCCGAAAAAAGAAACAATGCAATCCATAAGCGTGTGCGGGGCTTTCAAGGTTTGCCTTCCGGGTCTGAGATCATGTGCTTAGGCGATTAAGATAAGAGAGCTTGAGACTTTACCTCCTGGAACGGCCTCCACGCGAAGAGGCAGGTCCATCTCGGGCGGCAGGATGCTGGCCAAACTCAGCCCCGCCCCAGCCAGCACGCTCGGCCGCTTCGCCTGCTCCCGATCCCGCTGCGGACAGCACCCGCGAAAACAGCGACCATTGCACTGTGGAGGACGGCGCAGGTCGCACCGCGGCCGGCCGGGCCTGTGAGGGGGACCTCCCGCCAGGTGTGCTGGAGCGCTCCTGCGCCTCCTGCTCCACTATGCTGATGGCTTCCATGATTTTCAGCTGGGCCAGGTTGGCCTTGGCCTGAGGGACGCATCCAGCAAAACAAATCAACACCGGTATGCTCTGGAGCGTGGGCGCAGACCTTGCCATGTAAGCTAGAGCCACTATGACGTCTGTGAACCCCGCGGTCAGTGAATGACCTGAACCTTCTTGACGTCTCCACCACGGCACCACCAGCGTTTCGTTTCCGTGACTCAGCTACACATCAGCTACACTCCGGCCTGCCTCCAGATGTCACAGACGTGGCCAGCAACGCTGCTTGGGCCACAGGCCATAGGCTAGTCTACCGACACCTCAAGCACTCTCCGCTCTCAAGATGGTGCCACACCCTGGCGCACGGCAACTAAAACTGTTTAGTGTGAGACTCTTAGAAGGTCCCTCCTTCTCAGGTTCGGTCCCTATCTGACAGTTGGCATCTGCGGGGCGGCCTGTCAAGAATGGCCTTGCTAACTAGAAAATAAACTCTTGTGCACTCCCCTCACCTGCGAGCAACGGAGCAGCTCCAGCGCCAGGTGGCTGCGGTCCGCCTGCATCTGGATCATCTCTCTGCGCGCCTTCTCAGTGCTGAGTGCTCCAACCAGCGCCAGGCCTTGCCGGTCCCACTGACCCAGCCAGCTGGTGCTGCCTGTACTGCTGGAGCTGGCCCTGTCACTCAGACCTCTGGAGCTGTTGCAAGGGCTGAGCCCACCGCTGAGCCCACTGTGAGGAGTGTCGATCCTGCTCAATGTGGCGAGGGTGCCACCAGAGCTAGAGCACATGCCGTTGAGTCTCGTGTTGATCCCGCTCAGTCTGGAGAGGGTGCCGACTGGCGAGATCTCGCTTGTGCTTATGTAGGGGGTCGCGGCCGACTCGTTGCTCGCAAGGCCTGGGTGGTTGACATGTGGGAGCCGTGGAGGCAGGCAGGCCTGCAGAAGAGAATCAGAGTTGATCTCCGGCGATGTGTCAAGCCCGGCAGTTGGAGGGCGTGTCTGGTCAACACAGCCAGGACCAGCACACGTTGCAGCTGTTGCCGCCCCTGGTGGATTTGCTTCAGTGGCAACCGGCGCAGCGCCTGTGCACAAGGCCTGAGCTGTGCACGTACGCAGGGCGTCCAAGCTGACGTCAGCGACAGGAAGAGATGGGAGCAGCACAGCTGCAGCAGGTACGGGAGCTGGCGCTGATGCGACGGGCCATGCTGTGGGAGAGCCAGGAGGAGGCGCCCCGAACGCTTCCGTTTGGAACTTCTCTTCCACAGCCCATGCCGTCTGCAGCTCGATCAACTGCATGGATGCAGAAGGAGGATCGTGCGCTTAGGACCTGAGTGACCTGATAGCTAAACCTTGCAGAATCCATCTCATTTTCAATCCATGTCAATATTGCAGGGGCGCCGAGATGGCACTTCCATATTGGTACTGGTTTCTCTTAGATATACACACATGTGTTACACGCCCTAACTACGAGCCCCCCATGTTCCACCAGCACCATTGCTATCTACAACAGGGAATCGAGAGCCAGCGTGGCTGACAAGGACAGCGCAGGCCTTCGCGGCTGAGAGTCAACCTGCGGGTCGTCTGTTGTTTCTGTTGCTGGTGATTTGGTTTGGTCTCTGGTGCCTGCTTCGTTCTTAGTTTTCTGGTTTCTCCCTGGTTCACTCTGCCTGGCCTTTTCGCAAAAGGCTGTGGGTGGTTGCGTCAACTTTGTGACACGACCTTCGCCATTGTACCTGAAAGGCTGAGGTCATTCCTTCCAGCCACAAAGGCTGAAACCGATCTAGACCTTTGAAGCTGAGATGGACGCTCTGATGCCCAGGTACCTTACTCAGCACAGGTTCCCCTCGTCAGGAACAGGGCAGCGCAGCAGTAGAAGACGTCACGGACGGATCCACCTTTACCATGCCCTTCCCTTGGTAGTTGTATACCATACAACAACAACCCATGCACCGAAAACCAGTCTTCGAAAGGGCCAAGCAACGCCAAAAGGGAAATCAGACTGTGGCATGGGCGTGCAGGGACAGCTGCCACGTAAGGGAGGGTTCATACTCACTGCGCAAGAAGAGGCCACATGCTGACGTGCACATGGGCAAGCTGACAGAGGCCCCCTTCAAAGCAGCTGTTACCCATCCAACCTACTGCCTTGGGCCAGTGCAAGGCAGCGCCTATCCATGCAAGAGGGCCAGGCAGCGCCTATCCATGCGACGATGCATGTACAGAAAGACAGACACCTGTGCCATGTTCATCATGATTCGAAACATCCCTCCAACCCAGGCACACAAAGTCAAAGCTAAAGCGTAATTAAAAGCTGCAAACCTACCTCCCCCCTACCCCTTGACGTGGACAAGGACCTGGGATCAGTATCACACCATGGTTCACTGACCTGCGCCCTCATGGTGTCTGCGTAGAGCTTGGAACGCTTCAGGGCGGCATCAGAGAGCCGAACTTCCTCGTAAGCCTGCTGCAGCGCTGACTTGAGCAGGCTGAGCTGGCGCTCGTCTGCCTTGCCCTGGGCCCAGCCCGAGCCTGTGAAAAGCTGTTTAAAGGAGTGCTTCCAGGTCTGAAGGAGCCTGCCTTGGCGGAGTTCGAGCTGCCAGAGGGGGAGAAGAGGGAGGGAATCATGTTGGGGACTGCCAGCCCATGTCAAGATGTGCGCTTTACGAAGGTCGAGTCAAGGCAATGTACGCAAGGGGAGGATACAGTTGCGGATACAGTTCCGGGGGGGGCGAAGGTACCCTGCCAAGGGGCGCATGCGTGCACCGAGCGACGCAGCGTGTGTGAAGCTGCATGGCACACAAGGCGTGCAGCTGTTATGGCTCTTCAATGCCCACCCCTCGGATGCCACTTCAGCAGTGCAATATCGAAGTACTACGGATCCGATTGTGGGAGTCTGCGTCAGCAAGTCATGGTAGGTCACACCCCCGATTTATGCGACACCATTGGGGGGCGAGATTCGAGGAATAATGCCGCGGGATTTCTATATGCGGCGGACAGAGCGGCAAATTCTTTTTGGAGCCAAGTATCAAGTGCCATGTGACGCGGTGAGTCATACGCGGTCACGTGTGACCTTTGCACAACCATCTCATGCATCTCTGAGGCCAGCGGGCGTCATCAAGCCATCGTTGCCTACGCACCTTTAAAATCTCGTCCGAAATCTGCTCCGCATGGTTGATTGCACATGCCTGTCGCGTTGTAGCAGCTCCCAGCATGTCCCTGGCTTCTGTGTTGCCCTGCGTGACCTTGGCGGCTTCGAGCCATTTAATCCTTACGGCCAGGGCCTTGTATTCAGAAAGGCTGGTAGGTGTCGAGGCATGGGACAACATTGCCTTCTCAAAATGTGAAACAGCCATTTCCCAGTCCGTCGAGAGAAAATGATTATTTACCAGTGCCCCTCAAGGCCATGCACTTCTGTATCATCGAATTATGTACAATGACAATAATGGGAGGGAAGCAGAGACGTGGATTGAGAGGACGAGAGGGCGAAAGTAGAGAAAACGTCTAGGCGTGACTTGAGGGCGTGACCAATGGGATGGGTGCTGGGTGGTTTGATAATTACGGCATTATTACGGCAGGTCCACCATGGGCGAAAAGCAATGAGGCCCTACCTCGGCGTCCTCTCTTCCTTTCCTTAGCCATTCCTTAATCCGGTAGTCTACTGAAACAGACTGTACTAGAAAATAATGGTAACGTGGGTGAAAGCTGAATGAACCGCCAATGCCTCCAGGCAATAGCAGGGCAAGTGACGCGGTGAAGACGGTGACCAACATGAACCCTTGGCCAGAATGTCCGGAGATAATGAGGAGGCTGACACTGCACGTGGGGTGGCTTTGGTGACTGAAACAAGGTTAAAGGCATTCTGGGTTGAAACAAGGCCAAACCGGACATTCAATTCAGTCAAAGGAAGCTGCTCACCCGTGAGCCCCCTGGCCTGCCCCTTGTTTCCCATGCTATCTTAAAAAACCTTACAATCTTTACCCTGGTGGGAAAATGGGTTGTCCTCAGGCTTACCGTACATTTGAGATGCCTTCCCTCGGGAATGAAAAATGTTTTCTTTTAATGCTGCCCTCAAGGCAAATTACCGACCCAAACTCTTAATTCCTGCCGGAAACTGGCGTCGATCATTAATTAGTATTTGCATGGATCATTAATTAGTATTTGCATGGATCATTAATTAGTATTTGCATGGATCATTACCGGTAATTAGTATTTGCATGGATCATTAATTAGTATTTGCGTCGATCATTAATTAGTATTTGCATGGATCATGGATTTGCATGGATTGCATCAACCCCAAGCAACGTTAATTATGAGGGAAGGCAAAGCAAATCTACTGTATCGTTGGCTCTCTGGGTTATATATGTCCAATCGCTTATGAAGTTGAAGATGTGATTGCCACAAAGCAACTAGCTGACGAAGGCCATGACATTATGCCTCTGGGCTCTGCTCAAAAGGCTTGGCTGTTAGGGTGCCCAACTACCCGGTTGGGATGAAAAAGAGGGTGGGAAAAGGAACGGTTGGTCGATATGTTCACACATGAACGCTGTTGCCTGCTTTGCGCTGTATGATGTTCACTGTGAGCGCGTCCTATGAAAGGAAGTCGATTGTAATGTAGCGTGCTGCGATCGATGTGACCACTGGAATACCTATTTTGAATCTGGGGAATTGCATGAGTGACTGTCCCTGGAGCTGTTTGTGGTATGACGCTAGATATCATCAGTTGTCGGCTAATTGTTCATGTATCCGAGGAGTGTGGCAGCCTGTCTGTGGAGCGTGGTTTTGATTGTGCTGCGTGCCTGTTACGTTGGCGTTGTTGCATGGGCGGTTGGCTGCTTCGTTATTGCAAGGTGAGATGAAGCATGAGCCTGGATGGAGGTTGTTGTTTGCTTGTGTTTACATCAAGTGCAGTCATAACAGGGGCATGCATAAACTGGTGTGTATGTAGGGAAAACAGGGTGCCATGGGGTTATTGGGTATATATGCCTGTGGGTGCTGGACCCTATGCTGCTTGCCTTGCCTGCGTGATGAGGACTGGTACCTATTTCTAGCCTGCATGTCCTTCTAAGCTTCTTGGGCTTTTAGGAGAGCCTTTTTTTTGTTACATGCAGCTATCATGGCGTACACTCGTTTGCATTGCCCTGGTGCTCCTGGGAGGTCGTTGTAGCCGTGTGGGTGCCTGGTCTTGAAAGCTCGTTTTGTTGCAGCCTCCTTCTCGTCTGTGGCCCTCTTGCCGATGGTCGTTTGCAGAACCCAGATGGTGAATTCGGCCTCTGTGTGCTCCGCGACCGCCTTCTTGAGGTAGCGAGCTGGCTTTTGCATGTGCTGTTTGAATCTCTTTGCCAGCCCGCCAGCTGCGCACTGCCCAACATAGGAGGTGCCTGATGGTGCAATGGGCAGAATGGGGTGCATGAGCTGTGTGTGTGATGTATACGATTGGTGCATGGGCGTGAGACAGTGGTGATGAGGGTATGGTGTCGTTGGTAGTAAGCCTAGTTGAGCCGTCTTTGTTATTGAGGATGATGCATGGTGCAAGGATGTTGTGTCTGGAGGGTAATTTGGGTGGTAAGTATGAGTCAATGTATATATCCCTGATGGATGTGTGGCATTGCGTGATGTGCCAGGTGTAGGGTAGGGGTAAGCAGGTCGAAGGCATGATGTATGGCATGTTTTGGGTTGCGTTCATGTGAGTATGAGTCAGCCTGCCTCACATGTAGGGAGGCAGTGCATCTCGTAAATCACGCTCACTCTGGCCTCTGGGCCGTGGCCTTGGTCAGCGCTGCAGTTCGTAGGGGGGCACGGGCAGGGCAATGGATGTGAGTGTTGTCTGGGTGGTATGTGGCTGTACTCTGTAGGTGTCATTGCTGTGTCCAAGGTGCAAGTGTTGTACAATGTTGGAGCCTTGTAGCTTAGTGCCTGGCACTGTATATTGTCATGACAGATGCTAGCGTGGCGAGCATGGAGGACATTACCAGGGCTTTATTTCAGCAGGGCCCAGAGGTCAATGATGTCATACCTCTGGGCCCTGCTAAAAAAGGCTCGGCCAGTGGGCGCCGCAGGGCCCAAAAGGTGTAACGTCATTGACATGATCGTTGATCATGGCTGCTGCCCAGGTGGAGGACAAGGGGGCTGACAAGCCATGCTCAGGCACCCATGGCCTTCATGCCTTACAAGAAGAGGGGGCAGCTGATTGTCACATGTGTTTCTTTAGTCGTGGAAGGCAGAGATGTCAGAGGTAGGCTACCTCGAGCGGCATGGCAACCGGGCACTTCTGAAAGCATCTGCAGGAAGGCGACGTAGGCGCCAATGAGGCGTCCCTGCAGGAGGGCCGTCTGCTCTTGTCCCAACACGTGGGCCAGCACAGGTGTCAGCCGTGCACGGACAGCACTTGAGTAAGCATCCGATAGTCTGTGCTCATGAGTGTCAATAACGTTACACCTTTGGGCCCGCTCAAAGCTCGGCCGCGTGGGCGCCCAACTGTTCAGAGGGGAGTAAAGAAGGAACTATAAGGAAGAGAGGGGGGAAGGAACAAAAGGAGAGGCCGGGAAGGCAATGACGACCAAGTCCAACACCTGAATTTCACAAGAGACTAGCCCTCAACAAAGCCTCTAATAAAAGATAAGTCCAGAAAAGCAAGCATATCCCACCCCTGCTTGGCCGCGAGGGCGCCCCACTGATCAGAAGGGAGAAGAGAAGAAACTAAAAAAGGGGCAAACAACCACACACCAGGATTGCCAGCCTTGACTATGGGACTGGCGATTTCTGACAGCAGCTCCTCAGAGAGGGCTCCTAGGTGACCCATGCCTGTGAAGATTTTTGCAAGCTGAGGGTCCCGCAAGCCGTGCTCGCCTAGCCATGCTGGAGCCCAGTGGGTAAGGCATCCGGGCCTGGCGTTCTGCCAGGCAGGGTGAGGTGGGCAGCGTTCTGGAACTCCTCAGCTTTGCCTAGCTCAGCCCTTAAGGCAAGGATACCGTAGGAAGACAAAGCAGGGAGAACACAGAAATTGGATATCGGCCTCTGCAAATGACAGGTCGAAATGCCGGTATGGTGTAGTGGTCAGCACTAAGGTTTCTGATACCTTCAACCTGAGTTCGACTCTCAGTACTGGCTTCAAATTTTAGAAGAGGGCGACAGAACAGTCTGTATTTGGCAGAACTGATGTCGACCAGCTGCCGGAGTGGGAGGGAGTGTCATGTACGGCAATGTGCGACCTGAAAAGTGTTCGCTAACATATAGACACTGATGTACACTGTGCACTCCCCTACGCTGTCATCAACCACATCATCAAGGGATCCAGCTTCTCATCATTTGCCTCCCTGTTTTTCCTGTAGGCTCCAGCCCATGGCATCAGAAATGGAGTTCCCCTGCCCTCCAGTAAATAGGATACAGTTTCAGTGGATTATTGGCCTGCCGGAGTGCTTCGTCTCCTCCCGACCTTTTCCTCCCTCTCGACCTTCCTCCCGGCCTTTTTCCTCCCTCCCGACCTTCCTCCCCCGACCTTTTTTCTCCCTCTGCAGATGCGAGGGGGAGGCAACAAAGGCAAAACACCTCACAAAAGGGAATCAACGACGTTACACCTCTGGGCCCTGCTCAGAAAAGCTCGGCAGCGTCCAACTGTCTGGGTGGAGTTTATAGAGAAGGGAAGCAAAAGTGAGATGAACGGAAAATCCCAGGAAAATATTATTATAGAAGAAGGAAAGGAAGTTTCCCAGCCCCAGTAGAGTCTAGCCCTCAACAAGCGCAACCACATCTTACACAAAAGCCATTGCCTCCCAATCATGCCTGCACCAGGACAACTGGTGAAATACTGCGGCGTCATACTCTTGGCCTGCGGGCCTGCCCACAAATATTTCCCTCTCCTACAGCTTCTTGTCACAAACTCGTGAAACAGCCTTTTTGACTGATCCGCCCCCCCCTCCTGATCCTGGTATAACCTGCCTTTGTCAGTCAGGCAGCGGAATTCCCGGGTGACTGAGAGGAACGAACAGGAAAGGATTTGGGATTTCAGTTACCGTAAAACAGCTTAGACTCCGCGCACCCCAAAAAAAACAATTTTTTTTTCCGGCCGCGCACCCCAAAAAGAATTTAAAAAACGGTCGCGCAGCGACGAAATTTAAATTTAAATTAACGCCGCGCAGCACAGAATTTAATTAAACATCGCGCATCACTGAAATAATTTAAATGTCCGTCCGCGCAGCACTTTCAGCCAGTACTGTCAACGTTATTTAAAGCTTCGTTTGCTAGCATACCGTAGTCGTCATTCTCCTCCTCCGCCGGTTCCTGGCCTCAAGAAACGTGTGGCTATTGGGGCCCTGGGGGCTCAGTGGCACTACGCAACTTGTCTGTCGGCCCTGAGGTCGACGGTTCGAATCCTGTCAATGCTCATTTACCGCAGTGCAGTAATGCTACCTATGAGTACCGGTAGTGCTCATCTGAGTCATCAGTACTGTTACCATGCAGGGCTACTTGGGCACACTTGACAAGGATGACTGAATGGATGTCGAATCAAACAGTCGCGCGATAGCGCGCGAATTTTTGTAACAAGTGCTGTTTTTAATTCATACCGCGCACCCCCCAAATAGTTGTTTGGGGACCCGACTGACGCTCCGCGCAGCTGTAATTTTGGAATTAATATTAGCGCGCACCCATGTCCGCGCACCCCAATAATTATTTAATTACGAGCGGAGTCTAACCTGCTCTACGGTATGTGCAATGGTCTTGACAAATGTGACATGTTCACCTGTTTGGAGTCCATCCTTCTCGTAACTGGAGTACTGGACCCCAACATCCCCCTCGAGGAAATGTAATTTGTGAGTGAAGTTTTTGAAAGCTCTCATCAAGCACTACAAAATTGAAGGTTAGGATTCATTTTGCCGTCACTATTCACCGACTGAAATGCTTGTAGTAAGGTAGTAAGGTACGGCAATACAGCTAACACACGGATTAATTCTACCCATGATATCATTGCCAGCACTGCTCACAAGACAATGATGGGGTGCCAACCCATTTCTTCTCCCCTTAACGGACGCTGCATGGTTGGGGACATGCAGTATGCAGTATGGGCATGCTCGACTGCTCGCATGGGTATATAAGCGCACTAGCCTCGCTGAAAAGTGGCCTAATTTATGGCCTTATGGAGTTATGGGCAGGGTTCCCATGGCCGATTGTTCCCACGGCCTTATCGGCAGGGTTCCCATGGCAGAGCTCCCATTGCAGGGTTCCCATAGCCAGTTGTGGGAAGCAGTGACAAGTATGGTGCTCGGCATTTGTCTCTCTGGTGTCCTGAGGAGTCTTGGGTGTTCAGTGGCATACCAACATTGAAGGGTATGGTCTGCTCCAGAATCATTTGCGCCGTGCTCAAATGAACATTCTTATGGTAGTCCTGGACCGACCCCTTCGGCAGTAAAGGCTTTGGGGGCGGTTGCCTGATTGGTCTCAACCTACCTCCGATCGAGATTAGATTCCCCTACACCTAAACTTATCTTAAATTTCCATCCGTCTCCTGGCCGTACTTACCCTGGGCAGAGCAAATTGGCGCTTCAATTTGTCCTACCGGTATGATGACATATCCTGAATATCCAGGCTGTCCTTTAGCCTACTACCAGTAACTTATGGCAGGGTTGGCACGGCAGTCATGTTCAGGGTAGTATCACAGCTCCTCGATGGTCGCAGTCGGCTCGTGGTTGGCTCAAGCGCTTTGGTTGCAGGATTTTCTATGCCTTTTCCTCCTGTCCTGCAGCAGGGTTGGCATGGCATGGTGTTCAGGTGACTGTGGGGTAAGCGCAGGGTGACGTGGCCAGGATGCAACCTGCAAGATCGTGTACGGTACATTTTCAACATCCTACAAGTTTTTCAACATCTAATAACTTAAAATACACGCACCATGAGCTAATGCAAGAACTATCAGCCTACCCTACCAGTTCCATGTTGATGCAAAGTACCGGTATCCAAGTGGCTGGTCCTGTGTATTTTGTTGCAAACTGCTTGAATAGTCTCTGGATTATCCTAACGACAGTGCCACAGTGGGAGGGTGCATATACATGCCAGTCGGGGTACTTTCGCAATGTATGCGGTACCTCTCAGGCCAGGGGTGCGAGGTGGGAGGTGGGAGGGGCGTAGCAGGGGCAAATCGCATGCCATTTTTTTGAATGGGTGGCGTAATTGTTTGAACGGGGAAACTGTTATAGGTTCGCCCCGCCAGATAAAATTCAGGTCACCATGACACCAACGCCTTCGGATGATCTATTCCACCAGGGGATATTCCACCACAGCCTCTGACCTCTTGAAAGTCCAGAACCGCAATTTTAGCGTGCTGCATTATTCCAGCTAGTACCAGGCGGTCTGCATTGACGCCTGTCTGCTCCTCGGCCTCGGGTCCATCGAATTTACAATATACCACGAAGAGAGTGACCCGCCTCATCGACAGGAAGGGGCCGAAAGCGTAGAGAGCCAGTATCACTTTTAATATATTATCCAGTTTCTAAAATCAAAGCTTCCGCCCCTTCAGCTATGTTGATGATGTCCGGCATGTATGGGGATGCCTCCGAGTCCGGGGCTGTCGCAAGCCAACAGCCGCGCTTTGAGGGCATCAGGACACTGGGCCAAGGCAGCCACTCCTCTCTCAATCAGCTAGCCATCGACCATGCGCATGGAGACGCTGCCGTGACCATCAAGTACCTGCCCAGGGGGGAGTCTCCGTCTTTCTACAAATACGTGCTACGAGAGGTAGCAGTAGGGGACGGATTTCTGAATAGATTGCGACTATGAATTTATGACGTAAAGGTCAAAGCAGATGATGATGAGGAACACTGCAAGCCATTCGCTTTTTGCCAGTTATGCCACGCTTGCTACCCCCGCTCGTGGATACGCGCTCCAGCGATGCAGCTGCTGCTATTCATGCAGCAGCTGCTGTCAACGCACCTCAATTGTTAAACCTAGCCACGAGTCGTTGAACTTCTAGCCCCGCCTCCTCAAGCTGCCCCGCTTGTTCCCCACTCTCCTCAGGTGCTGAACCACCAGCAGCTGTCGCTGTGTCGGCATCCCCATATTGTCGAGTTCCATGAAGTTTTCCTGACCCCACGCTACCTAGGTAAGCCTGAGGGGTTAAACACAGATCAGTGAGGAGCCATCCACTCCTACCTCAGCATGCATGAAGGCCGCCTGGCATGAGGAGGCATGCATGTGGTGATACGCCATGCATCCATGCGGGAGAGGCATGGAAACAGCGCAGATGTGCCATGCAGGTCCACGAGATGGCCACGCTGACCATGGAATTAGCCCATGCAAGCAACGTAAAGGGGCCACATATGCAGACCATGCAGGAGACTCATACGTAAGGCCTATGGAAGCTTTGCATATTGGATATGCCAGTTGTGTAACATGGCTCTAGCAAGCCATGGGCTCTGTAGGCGAGCTGAAAGGCTTCGTAGAGCTTGCTTTGAAGATGTTGGAACCAGTGTTCATCTTAATAAGCAACCAAACACCTTCGGCTGCCTAGCAGCAATCGCTCGACCAATGGGGACCCAACCTTGAACGGCTCACAACCGGTGGTGCAAGCGGCAGGGCCATTCCCCCTCCCTTCTGTTGGCTGTGATATAGCTGAATTGTAGCTGAATCACCCTGCACAAACTGCTGGCCCTAACGCGCTATGCTTGCTTGTCCAATAGGCATTGTGATGGAGCATGTCGAAGGCAAGGACTTGCAGACGTACCTGACCAAGCAGGGGGGAACGCTGAGTGAGGAGGTGGCACGATTCATGTTCCAGCAGCTGGCCATCACGGTAAGAGCGAATCTATGCGTTTAGGGCCCGCCGATGGACAGCCATTTTCGCGAAGGGTTCAAGGACTCCCATTACCTGGCCGACTAGGCGTGCGGTTGGGGATGCGATTTCAAATAGCGGTCACAGTGCTGCAGTATCTGACCATACCTTGATGGGAGGCGGATGGCACTGATAATCACCACACAGCCCAGTGATGGCTGTAGAACTCTCACTAGGCGTCCTAGCTTTCAAATCCGCAGCTTTTGAGCCCTGGGTCATCCGTGATGCCTACACTCCTAACGCCTCGTTTTCATTTATTCCAACACTGGTATTCAACGAGGCTTCTGTTGGCTCACTGCCATCAAGCCCTGGAGGGCTTGTAAATGGTTCTGAAACTGAATCCCAGCGTCCGAGGCAGGCGATGTGGAGCTGGGCATGAGGAGGCCTTAGCATTGAGTCCCTGAACACCTGTCACTGCTGGATGCCTTCTGCTTCCAGGACGGTGTGAAGGTGCACGGATGATGTTTCTAGCCCTTCCTTCAGCTTCACGCTCCTTTTTTGTGTAGTCTGTTGCCTCCCAGGTGGCCATGCATTTTCTGGACGAGGGCTTGCTTGCCAGGGGGATTTACCGGGATCTACTCTAGCTTCAAAATTTTCTGATCTTCTGGTTTGCTCCATTGCCTGTACCTTTGGAAAGGCCTGCTGGAGTGCTTGAGCGCTGTAACATGGCTGACCTTGGCGCCCTTCTTGAGCTGCTAAGCCCCCTACCCACTCCTTATGCCAGAACCTTCCCTGCACCCCTCGTTTTATAAACTGTAAATGTGCGAAAATGAATGTGATTCAGAATAAGAGTCCGAACATGGGCAGCTTTGCTGAGCAGTGGATTGCTGCTTCCTCTCACTCTTTGCCCCTCTTTGCTCTCACTCATTGTGGCAGGTGGAGTTCATCCACAAGAAGGGAAAGGTCAACCGCAACATCAAGCTTGAGAATGTAAGCCTGCGCCCTGGTTTGCTTTGACGTTGAATTAATGCAATGCGATGAGCACAAGGGTGTTATTTTGAACCCCAGCTTACTATGTTTCCATCGCAGTGCACTTGATGGTAGGCAGGGTGGTGACGGGACAGGTCACAGGTGTGGCCTATTCATACCTGAGCTGCGTTGCTTCCTTCACACTCACGGCTTGACAGGGACAGGGGGGGTACTTAAAGTTGGCAAGGGGGGTGCTTGTCTCGCTTTTGACAGGCCAGCTTTGACAGGCAGTTTTGACAGGCCAGCCTAATTGACGTTCCTCCCCTCCCTGCCTCTGTGCTGCCTCTGGGTATGGCAAGGTTTCTGTTGTCCAGGAGTGGGGGGGATTCACTTTTGCCACATGTGCCACATGAGCGCCACACCCTCCTCCGTGCCTCCTAAAGGTTTGGCCCGCCAGTCCCATTCATCTGCCAGGGTGTGACGCGTAGGCGTGTCATATTACCCTGATTGCCCTTGCTGCTCTGGTCTGATCCACCGCAGGTGCTTGTCGTGGAAAGCGGTCCCCTACCACTGGTGAAGCTTCACGACTTTGGGCTGAGCAAGGACCGGTGAGCAAGCTGCTGGTGAGGTGTTCATACTTTGGTATGGGCTAGCTTCATGATTTTGGGCTGAGCAAAGACCGGTGAGCAAGCTGCTGGTGAGGTGTTCATACTTTGGCATGGACTAGCTTCACGATTTTGGGCTGAGTAAGGACCGGTGAGCAAGCTGCTGGTGAGGTGTTCACACTTTGGTATGGGCTAGCTTCACGGCTTCTTTCTTAGTCTGGGCAAGTGTGGCAGGCATGGGAACAAGTGTGTGGCAGGCATGGGAACAAGTGTGACAGGCATGGGAACAAGTGTGTGGCAGGCATGGGAACAAGTGTGTGGCAGGCATGGGAACAAGTGTGTGGCAGGCATGGGAACAAGTGTGGCAGGCATGGGAACAAGTGTGTGACAGGCATGGGAACAAGTGTGTGGCAGGCATGGGAACAAGTGTGTGGCAGGCATGGGAACAAGTGTGTGGCAGGCATGGGAACAAGTGTGTGGCAGGCATGGGAACAAGTGTGGCAGGCATGGGAACAAGTGTGTGGCAGGCATGGGAACAAGTGTGTGGCAGGCATGGGAACAAGTGTGTGGCAGGCATGGGAACAAGTGTGGCAGGCATGGGAACAAGTGTGTGGCAGGCATGGGAACAAGTGCGTGGCAGGCATGGGAACAAGTGTGGCAGGCATGGGAACAAGTGTGTGGCAGGCATGGGAACAAGTGTGTGGCAGGCATGGGAACAAGTGTGGCAGGCATGGGAACAAGTGTGTGGCAGGCATGGGAACAAGTGTGTGGCAGGCATGGGAACAAGTGTGGCAGACATGGGAACAAGTGTGTGGCAGGCATGGGAACAAGTGTGTGGCAGGCATGGGAACAAGTGTGTGGCAGGCATAGGAACAAGTGTGGCAGGCATGGGAAAAAGTGTGTGGCAGGCATGGGAACAAGTGCGGCAGGCATGGGAACAAGTGTGTGGCAGGCATGGGAACAAGTGTGTGGCAGGCATGGGAACAAGTGTGGCAGGCATGGGAACAAGTGTGGCAGGCATGGGAACAAGTGTGGCAGGCATGGGAACAAATGTGGCAGGCATGGGAACAAGTTTGGCAGGCATGGGAACAAGTGTGTGTCAGGCATGGGAACAAGTGTGGCAGGCATGGGAACAAGTGTGGCAGGCATGGGAACAAGTGTGGCAGGCATGGGAACAAGTGTGGCAGGCATGGGAACAAGTGTGTGGCAGGCATGGGAACAAGTGTGGCAGGCATGGGAACAAGTGTGTGGCAGGCATGGGAACAAGTGTGGCAGGCATGGGAACAAGTGTGGCAGGCATGGGAACAAGTGTGTGGCAGGCATGGGAACAAGTGTGGCAGGCATGGGAACAAGTGTGGCAGGTAATTCATAGCGTCGTATACTTCTTGCCTGCAGGACTGTTGCATCGAGTATCGTTGTATGGGGCATTACCATCGCCGAATCGCTGAAGCATTTTCTGGCGATTCCTTCTTTTGGTGTGAGGTTTCCTCATGCAAGTTGTCTGCGATTCCGCAGGTATGAAGACAGCGCGCCTCACTCCCAGATCGGGACCGCGCTCTTCACGGCGCCAGAACTTTTCCTCAACGTCCAAGGCCACGCGTACGAGGGCGAGGCGGTGGACCTCTGGGCGTGTGGAGTGGTGCTGTACATGTTGCTGTTTGGCGGGCACCCGTTCCTGTCCCAGCAAGAGGGGCTACTCAGCCCACCAGAGCAGGTTCGTCATTGTTGTCATCCTTCAAGAATACAAGTTTGTTGTATGTTTGTTAACGAATCATGAACACTTTTGCCTGTGTGAGCATGACTCCCTCGATGGGCACCCCTTTCATATCTGCATCCCAGAGTGCAATTATTTTTGCAATTAAGAATCATAGGGTTAGGTTAGGGATCGGTTAGGGTTTAGGGTTAGAATTAGGTCCACCCATAGACGTGGATTGATTGTATGGGCTCAGATGTGTTAGTGCCTCTATTTACTGTTGCCCTTCTTGGTTGGACCGTGTGCACAGAGACCATTATTTTTTAACTAGGTCTTGTTTATATTGGTACCTTAGATTAATTCCTTCTATCGGTATTCCCTCCAAGGCTGCACTTTCATTGCTTTCACGTAGGAACTGTAGTCGCATCTAGGCATGCCCTGGAAATAACCCACTGGTACTTCCTTGATTAAATTCCATTCGATTCTTTTCCACTGAAGCAGAACATGGGAGCCACCCAGACCAGGTCAATGCCTCACCTTGCGTTTGGATGGACTGTCATACCAGTAGTACTGTCATACCAGTACCCAAGACACTGTCACTGAGCCCTGCTTGATGCACCCTTGCTGATGTCCTGCCTGCTCAGATGGTCCGTCTGATTGAGAATACGGTCAAGGGGCTGATCCAGATCCCGGCGCAAGCGGAGGCCATGCCCGCTGTGGACTTGCTCCGGCGCATCTTGGTGCCCAACCCTAAGCACCGGTACGGCATCAAGGATATCATGGATCATCCTTGGTTCAAGGTGGGTACAGAGTGCAGAAAATGTTATGGCTTACCAAATTTGTAGGGCAGTTTGGCCGGCCGACCGAACTGCCGCAGTTCGGCCGAGTAGAATTTTGAGGTCCGTAACTGCCCTGGTGCAGACGTAAGCCTCCTTGTCCATGCTGCCGAGGGAGACTGGTCCCCTTGTCAATTAGGCTGTCTCAGGCTGGGCAACTGGGGTCAGCTGTGCCCGTCAGAGGCGCCTGGTCCCTTCGTTAATTACGCAAGGGGTTCAAACCTCTGAATGCTTAACGGTTGTCCCAGACCTGCAGCACAAATGGCCTTATTGACCTTAGCTTTCTTGACCTCACAGTGCTTTTATCAATGCATTTGGCGCTAAGAAAGTGCATGGGGCTATCGTTCGTTCCGCTATGTGGTCTGTTAATGGCTGATTTCTGAATCCCAAATAGGGCAAACCGGAGTTGTGACGATGTTGGAATCATTGAATAGAGCTGGTTGGGTGAGAGGAGCTGCGTTGTGTAAAGAAACTCTGGTGCTGCAAGCCCTGGTATATTGCAGCAGGCAGCAGGGGCTTGGTGGGAGCTTGCGGATGATTATGCTAGCCATGTTGACTATTTATAATGCTTCGAGAATTTCATTTAGAATGAAGCCTTCACCTTCTCCGAGCCGCCCAGTGCCGTTTCCAGTTTTCACTGACCTCTGCCCTGTCCCCATGACTGCGCTGCACAGACAAACCTCCCAGCTGGTGCTCTTGCCCTCAATGCGTCATGCACGGCCGTCAACTACCTCGTAAGAGATCAGATCCATGTTCGGTTTTGAATTTGAATTCGCATCCGGCTTGCCACTTAAGCCCGAGTACTAAATCCTGCATCCTCAACCTGGATATATGTAGAATTTGTCAGGTCTTGACCTGAAGTCGCTGCCCATGCATGCCAGGTAGCATTTCTGTGTTTTTTATGAGATCTGTCTTAAACCTGTACTCATATAAGTATATAACACACTCCCTTGCCTTTTTGTTGCAGGCTGCCCGACAAACGCCTGATACTATCAAACTCATGGTCGCAACGGCCATGCAAGCCACAGGGCCCGATGGCTCGCTTCTCCCCCCGATGACGCCCACAACGTCAGATTGGCTGGACGACGTGTAATTAGAAAACAGTATAACACTATCCCCCTGTTACCAGAACCATGATTTGTTTTCCTCTCTTTAGTTTCCAACCGGACAATTGGACGCCAACTCGGCTGAGCCTTTGCCAACAAGGCCCAGAGGTGTAATGCTCTTGACCATCACTAGTATGACATGACGAATTTACTGGCGAAGGGCGCACCTAGGTGTGTGCACACTGCACAGGCATGTACAATTACGGCAATTCACTTTCCATGCAAACTGAGCGACCGCCCGCAAGGTTGCAGACTGTGCATCATGTCCTAATATGCTGGTTGTTCATCAGTGAAATGTTGGACTAAAAGAGATCCTGACCAGAACTCATTATTTTAGGCGGAGAGTCCAGTCCAAGGTCACTCCAGGGTTCATCATCAGGTAGCAATGCCAGGGTCCGGTAGACACAAGCCTTGCCTTTTTTCTGCTACGTCCGTTAGTATCACGGTTACGAGATGCAGTCAGGTGCCGTGGGGATGTGCTCTTCCACCTAATATGTGGCATTTATGAGGAGAACACCGACATGGGAGGGCGCCAGTGTTCCCTTCTCCACTGCACGGCTTCATGCTAAGTTTCCAAACATGAGATGGGGAGCGGACATCATCAGGGTGCCCAGAACCAGGGTTTGCTGGCAGGCTACGGGCATACAAGCAGACTGTGCAGCCAACCAGCCATACGCATTGATATTTCGATTGCTAGTTGTACGAACAAACCGTTTGCCTCTATCTTGCTGATCGTCATGTTTACCACCGCTGCCACCACAGTACCACACCGCTGAATACCCAGGTCACGAGCCGTAAACATGTAAATGCTGCCTTCCTCATGCAGCAGAGCAGGCTTCAAAAATGCAAGAGGCTTGGGCGATCCTCCTCAACAAATTGCAAACGAGCCTAGACTGGTAGGTGGCTAGGATATTGCGTAATCATACATGCACTGAGCGCCGAAAATTCCATCACTCTTTTGTCTGCCTGTCTAACCGATAGCTTCTGATGCTTGCGCAGCATTGGCCAGACCTGCTGCAAAAGTAAATGCCGCCCCCGCCCTTCCGCACGAATGAGGGTCTAATGTTTTCCCTTCAAAAAATGGGGGTATTGGGTTTAACCTAGGTTAAGCGGTTGCCACGGAATCCCTAGGAAAAAACTCCGTTCTCCTGAGGAAACAACTGATTGTGCCACTAGTGTGTCCGTTGGTTGCTCCAAGGGTTTCCCATGGTTTACCACTTTGTGCTTCTTAGGATTTCCTTTGGTTTTACCAAGGTCTTCACATGGTTTTACCTGGAGGTGCCTGGCAAGCGGACGCTGCCAGATAATAAATGCTCAAGTCACATTTGTCGTGTATTCGCTGCTATTCCTCCCCACTCCATTTGTTTTACTAGTATTGTTCCCCCCATATTCACTGCTATTACTCCCCCCCATTTGTTTTACTAGTATTGCCTCCCCCTTTGCGATATCTGCTATTACCTCTCACTCATTTTTTCCCCGGTCTTAGTGTTTTTGTTGATTTTTTCTGTCTACCTGTACGTGCCAGCGTCTGAACACTACCCCCATGCACATGAGATGTTGACGATATTGGCAGCAAGAGCGCCCCGAGCAAGGGGCTACGAAGCAAGCTTTGGAGTAAGGTGCTGCTAGTAGTGACATGTGTTGCTGTCGCAACTGCCGTGGTAATCCTCGGACGGCGTGCCATGGCCGGCCGGCACTGTTACAGCTGCGACCACTACAGCTGTTTGCCCCTGACTGCGGGACTTTCTATAACTGGATTGCATGTACCGCATAAGTGTTTGAATTGTGGTGTATACCCTAAAAACGTTGTATACGGTACCATATAACCGGTTTCACTCCGCGTTTTATCATTTAGGGATCTCCTTTGGGAGGGATGGGAGACAGTAAAAGTGACCGCGACCAAGTAAGCCCCAGTTGTCGGAGAGGATCGAGTTCTTCACCGTGCCGCTGGTTGACTTCAAGTGCCCGACCGTGGGCGTGGTCAGGGAGCTGCCCCGTAGGCGGCATATGTAATGATTAGTTATTACAAAGGAGCATGCGGGTTACTGATGTTTATTTGTTGTCACTGCCCATGTATCGCATAATCTGATGAGCTTGTGGACATGTGAGCACCTTCGCCAACCAAGTATTGCTCAGGATGGATAATGGATTGACTACTACTGGTATGTACGGTACCAGCAGGGGTACTACCGGTATTAACACACTACTTTTGTACTAGGTATTAGGTTGCACCGTACATTATTACTTGTTGTTCATGCGGTTGATTGGACATGCGGCTGGATGATAACTATTTAGGATTTCTTTCAGCCGGCAGTAGCCAGTTTAGCCGTTTTTCCTGTTCTTCTTCAGTGCAAATGTTTCCCAGGTCTTACGTGTTGTCGTGTTCGCCCTTGGTTGTTAGCTAGTTGCTCTTAGCAATGCCTTGTCTTGGTCCCTTTTGCCCGGCGTTCTGAATGAGTGGCTGTTCCCTTTCCTTCTCTGTTGGCGCCATTGGTTTTTTTGGCTTCCGTTCATTTTGTTTCGTGACTTGTCTCCATGCATGCCTTTGGCCTTTATTTGGCTCTTGTCTGGTTTGCATTTCTTGGCTTCGGTGCCTTCCTTGCCTGTACTCGTCAGCTGTCTCCCTTGTTCCTCTGTCTAGGTACCGGTACTTTGATTTTTAGTTCCTGTCGATTTAAAAGAACTGCAGGAGCCCTCTTCGCCCCCCCTCCGGCCACGCCCACCCCCGGCAGGCCGTTAGTTGCGCGTGGATTCTTATTAAATAATGGTCAAGCAACTCTTAAGCAGGCCCTTCATGCCATTTAGAACATTTTTGAAATGTCTTTCAGAATATGCTGTTGGCAGTCTTCCCCCTGGAAACATGTTTAAATATTGCTGGCATGTTCATCGCCCGCGCCCGAGTCCCATCCCCTGAGTCTCATCATACCGGTACATTCCGTCCACCCTTTCTATGCATGCAGCCGGGGTCTTCGATGCTTTGAACGCACCTTGGCAAACGTGATCGACGCTAGACCTACTTAACAGATAACACAATGCAAATCATATCATTTCAATAGTCAGCACACCGCCGAGTCACGCAATCGCGACTGTCGTTGGAGGCAGCCAACGTAGGTCATCCAGCCCAGCCGAGGGACAGCACCTGAATCCATCGGCCCTCTTAATCGAGGCGAATTATCAGGCTCCATGGCGGAGTCTAAGCTCAAGAAGCTATTGCTACGCTACTACCCGCCTGGCATAATTTTGCAGTATGAGCGTGCCGGGGTGGTGAAGCAAAAGCCGATCGACCTACTGGACCTATCGCTAGATGTGGACATTGAGGTGATGCCATGCATGATGACTGATGGCCTGTCTAAAAACGACGGTGCATCTCTAAGAGTGCAGCTATCGTTGTGCAAGACATGCGGTGGGGTCGCATGGGAGGGGTGTCCTTGCAAGCTTGGAGGGGGACGTTCAGGTTTGAACACTGCCCGATTACAACATCTGCATCATGCATCGATGAAGCAGAAGCGCGAGCTGAGATGTCGTCTTTCGCAAGTCCCCGTGAACCCTTTCCAAGAGCACTGTCCCCAGCTTATATATGGCTTGTGTTAGCTGCATACGGTTTGCTGAGTCGCTCAGCCTCACCTTGCTTCCCGACCTCGGATGTTGCTGCACTTACACGTCGACCCCGCCAATCCACCTCATCACCAGCCCTTCTCTGCCTGGACACTGGCCAGCGTTGATGCCGTCCGCCTAACGTCTCTCTACGGCTTCCTGGATTCAAATGACTTTCCCCCGCGCAGATGCTCATCTCCCAAATCATCAGGACCGAGCCTCTGATCAGTGAAAACCGTCGGCCGACCCTCCGAGCTGTTATCGACCGACTCCTTCAAAAGATGCAGGAAGTTCAGCACCATAGCTTCTCGTTGTTCAAAGTGAGCCATTGTATCCTAGTGGGACATGTGTTACTGAGAGGCATGGTGAAAGCATACACGTTTTGTGAGAGAAGTCCCCAGTGAGGCTCCTCATGTCACATGAGGAGCTTGCACTGTGGGACCTCACTGGGAGTTTGACTGGGAAGGTTTCCCCCCTCATGGTGTCCATATTCTGCCTTCGGCTCTGAAAGGCTTACGGGCAACGGCACTGCCTGGTGCTTTGCCATGCATGCTGCCCATGCATGGGGAAGCACCATGCATGCAGAGCATCATGCAGTGCTTGGTTGATCTACCTCATTGGCTTCGTCTTGTTCTAAATCCTGCTTATGGTTCATTGCTTAAGGTCTGAGTCGAATTTTCTTGTATCGCCCGAATCGTTTTGTCTAATTGGGCTAATGCATGGGCGCATGGGCTGTTTGCATGGCTAACTTCGTGTCATGCACATTGCGTTGGCGGGGCGTTTTGTCCTGTTTTGAGGTGGTTGCACCTTGCGAAAAGGAAGAGGAGGTTCAGCAGCGAGGGGACTAGGGCTCCTGCCCCACTGGGGGGATATCGATGCAGTCAACATAGCAAAGGTTGGATGTTAGTCCACTGCTTATTGGGTGATAACTCAACTACTATCGGGTGTTAACTCAGCCATATCACGGCCTACAGCCGAGGGATCCTGGTGCAGTAACCCATGCTGCTTGGGCCACCGGCTGTAGGCTGGTTCAGACTTGGTCCCCATCAGCCCGGTGGTGTCCGACTGGCCGCCCACCAGACCCAGCGGCCTGCCAAAGGTGGTCTGGGGTGCTGTACAGTAAGCACTCGGTTAAGTGTGGTTGGGGGGTAAGGCGCAAAAAACCTATAGGCAGGACGTTGCCGACGCTCAGCATCGCTAGGGCATGGGATTAAAAAGGATCCCATGCTGATAAATCCTCCAGGGGCTTTACGATGTTTGTATTTAGACTTGGAGCCTCTGCACATCCCCCCTTAAGCCATTGCCTTGGGGACCAGGAAGTGCGAGCTGGGTAACTGAGAAAATTACGGGGCACAAAACCAAAGAAGAACCGGATGTGTCGGCACAATGCTCACTAGAAATATCGGTTGAGATGGCAATCCGAGCCTGGGGGGATTTTTTGTGCGTTTAGAGCTGCGTTTCAGAAGCAAGCGCGTGATGAGCCTGAACAGCATGAAAGCACATGCATGGCCTTGTGCTGTTGTCCCAGCTGACATGCATCAAATGGTGACATGTTAAGCGCTCTTTAGCTATGTCTTGGCCAGTGGCCTGGGGGCCTACTGCAGCAAATCCTGCAGCAAGCCCTGCAGCAAGCCCTGCAGCAAGCCCTGCAGCAAGCCCTGCAGCAAGCCCTGCAGGAAGCCCTGCAGCAAGCCCTGCAGCAAGCCCTGCAGCAAGTCCTGCAGCAAGCCTTGCAGCAAGCCCTGCAGCAAGCCCTGCAGCAAGCCCTGCAGGAAGTCCTGCAGCAAGCCCTGCAGCAAGCCCTGCAGCAAGCCCAGCAGCAAGCCCAGCAGCAAGTCCTGCAGCAAGCCCTGCAGCAAGCCCTGCAGCAAGTCCTGCAGCAAGCCCTGCAGGAAGTCCTGCAGCAAGCCCTGCAGCAAGCCCTGCAGCAAGCCCTGCAGCAAGTCCTGCAGCAAGCCCTGCAGGAAGTCCTGCAGCAAGCCCTGCAGCAAGCCCTGCAGCAAGCCCAGCAGCAAGCCCTGCAGCAAGTCCTGCAGCAAGCCCTGCAGCAAGTCCTGCAGCAAGCCCTGCAGGAAGTCCTGCAGCAAGCCCTGCAGCAAGTCCTGCAGCAAGCCCTGCAGCAAGCCCTGCAGCAAGCCCTGCAGCAAGCCCTGCAGCAAGCCCTGCAGCAAGCCCTGCAGCAAGCCCTGCAGCAAGCCCTGCAGCAAGCCCTGCAGCAAAATCTGCAGCAAGCCCTGCAGCAAATCCTGCAGCAAGCCCTGCAGCAAGCCCTGCAGCAAGCCCTGCAGCAAGCCCTGCAGCAAAATCTGCAGCAAGCCCTGCAGCAAATCCTGCAGCAAGCCCTGCAGCAAGCCCTGCAGCAAGCCCTAATGAAATGGGTCACTGTCTGTAGGCCAGCTGCTGACTGATCCCAAGTGGCCCAGTGGAGACTGCACAGATTCCCTCAAGAGGTGGTCTGGGCTTCACTAATGTTATATGCAATCATGCATCCAAGGATTTCGACTGCTGCTGCAATCATGCAACCAAGGATTTCGACTGCTGCTGCAATCATGCAACCAAGGATTTCGACTGCTGCTGCAATCATGCAACCAAGGATTTCGACTGCTGCTGCAATCATGCAACCAAGGATTTCGACTGCTGCTGCAATCATGCATCCAAGGATTTCGACTGCTGCTGCAATCATGCAACCAAGGATTTCGACTGCTGCTGCAATCATGCAACCAAGGATTTCGACTGCTGCTGCAATCATGCAACCAAGGATTTCGACTGCTGCTGCAATCATGCAACCAAGGATTTCGACTGCTGCTGCAATCATGCAACCAAGGATTTCGACTGCTGCTGCAATCATGCAACCAAGGATTTCGACTGCTGCTGCAATCATGCAACCAAGGATTTCGACTGCTGCTGCAATCATGCATCCAAGGATTTCGACTGCTGCTGCAATCATGCAACCAAGGATTTCGACTGCTGCTGCAATCATGCATCCAAGGATTTCGACTGCTGCTGCAATCATGCATCCAAGGATTTCGACTGCTGCTGCAATCATGCAACCAAGGATTTCGACTGCTGTGCCATTGCCCCTTGGACTCACGGCCCATACAATATCCACCGTTCTCCTCATCTCATAGCCGGTTTTCAAATGCCTCACCCCCCCTCCTTTTGAATCGCAGGTGCTCCGGGCACATGTTCTCCCCCTCACAAACTGCGCCTTCAATAAGGCCGGGGACCGATTTATCACAGGGAGTTACGATCGAACCTGCAAGGTGTGTGCCGTCTTGAAAGAGTGGGCCTGGATTCAACCTGCTTGGCGAGTATTGTTTTGCATGGCAACCTGTGTCAGCCTGCCATGGCCGTTGAGTTGGATCGGACCGGCATGGTGGTTTTTATTTCAGAATAGGAAAGGGTGCTGTGGGAGCCATGGGTTGGATTTGACTGGCAATGTCCCCTCCAGCACTTGGGCTGCACTCAGGGGTGGCTCCCAACTGTTGCTGATGCTTTGTTCAACAAATTTACATATGGGACCTAATTGAGAGTATGCTAACAAAACGTTTGGCCCTGAGGTGTGGATATATGGAGCCTCTTGTGGCAGCCACTGAGCCATTACGAATCGCAATCACCTGTCACCCTTCATCACGGTCAAACTTCGCATTCCAGTTTCCCGCAGGCGCTGTGACAGTTCATGTCAAGCCCATGCTGTTCTCCCCTGTTTGCTTGTCAGGTGTGGAACACCTTCACCGGGGAGGATGTGTTCACACTGGAAGGCCACAAGAATGTGGTGAGTGGCCGCATGAGGACAGGCCAGAGACCCCGGCCTTGGGGGGCTGATGGATGAGAGTGTCCTATCTCAGGATCCGACATTGGATTTCCATATAATGCTATGCTGTTATTTAGGGTTCACCGATATGAGTCTCCGACGCAAGAAGAGTGTTAGCTAAGCGTAATCTTAAGTTTTTAGGACGGTTACCCTCCAAAGGGGGGGTGGAGGGGGCACAGAAAGAGGGGGCAGTGGGGAGGAGGAAAGCAGATAAGACTTCCGTTTTTTTATTGGATCATCTGGGCTGGTATGGCTGTTGTATCCTGTAGGAGGATCGGACTGACGTGTTTTCGGGTGGGCCCTGCTGATGTTTCCTCTGGGGGTAGTGGCTGAGGGGGGTATGACTGATGTTTCCTCTTTGGGGATGGGATGGATCATTGCAGGTTTTGGATCAGGCCAGGGCTACCTTGGCTATGGCTATCTCGGGGGTTGAATGTGTTCCGTGAGCCCCCAGAGGAAGGGAAAGAAGGGAGGCAGTATCAGAAGTCAACATGCGTTGGCCCCACGGGTGTGAACAAAGGGTGGGACCATAGTCCGGCCCAGTGAGGCTAACAAATGGTCCTTGGTCCTCCTGGTTCTGGTAAATTCTCCCCCTCCCAGACAGCTCTGCTGCTTTAATACAATTTTCTGTTGAACTCTGTTTGGTCCTATTCTTTCCATCAAGGCCCTGCTGCTTGGTCGTTCCCATTCCTTCAAGGCTTTGTCTATTGTTTCGTTTCCCTCAAAGCTTTGTCCTCTTCTGTTCCTTCAAACCCTGTCGCTTGGACAGCTTCATCACCTCTCTTCTCCTTCAAGGCCCTGATTGGTCCCTTGATCCAGGTCTACGCGATCGCCTTCAACAACCCCTATGGCGACAAGATCGTGACAGGCTCGTTTGACAAGACTTGCAAGCTCTGGGATGCCTACACTGGCCAACTGTACTACACACTGAAGGGTGAGAGTGGCGGATGTATGTCGGGTGTGGCAATCCATTAGGCCCGCCCCTGTCCTGGATTGCCAGGTCTTCTGACAGAAATAAAAACCTGGGGGTCATATACGGTGACAGTATAGAAAGAAAGAAAGATATACACCCTGAGGCGTGGATTAAGGAAGGCACCCGTTCGGCCGTAGCACTGGGTAACCTACCACCTAACACGTGTGCGGCAGTGTTTTTTTTTCGTTTTCTGCTATTAATTGTTTGTAGCCTGAAGTGTGAATAAAGTGTGACTGCGCCAGCGCCGCGGCGAAGCCGCGGTGGGGGGGGTGCGGGGGGGCGCCCGAGCCCCCCGCCTGGGGGTCCGGGGGGCACCCCCCGGTGGGGGTCCGGGGGCGAAGCCCCCGGAGCTCAGAGACATCATGTGGCGCATTTATGAACTTCTTCACTGGAAATGCTTATAATATGGCCGATTGGCCTAGTCAGTTGCCCTCACTCAGTCAGTCAGTTGATACGTGTACTCTATCCAATCACTAAGTTAGGCCTGAGGAGAGTTGCTGCCTGCTGCCGGTGCCGCTGCTGCGGTTGCCTCCCTTTGCGCAGCACCTGCTTCATCTGCTGCCTCCTCTGGCGCTGCAGCTGCCTCCCTTGGCACTGCAGCTGCCGCTGACGGCCCTGCTGTTGCCCCCTCTGTTGCCGCCCCTCCTGTTGCTGCCCCCTCAGCTGCCCTAGCCGATTATTTTTGGGGGGGTCGACCTGGACCTCTCTTTTTTCCGGCGAGAGGATCAAAGGTTAAAGGCTTGCTAGCGTCTAAAAGCTTCCGATTCGTGTTCTCGTCGTGTTCTTGCCTAATTCTAAGCGTTGGCGTTTGGCTAGGTCGGCTTCAGAATCATCGGAACCCACAGATATGATTATGCTATCGTCTGACATGTTAAAAGCACGACGAGAAAGGGAACGCTATGGCAGTTGAGGTGTA
Source organism: Limnomonas spitsbergensis (assembly GCA_037349105.1). NCBI lineage: Eukaryota > Viridiplantae > Chlorophyta > Chlorophyceae > Chlamydomonadales > Limnomonas > Limnomonas spitsbergensis. The sequence continues at coordinate 1,765,468 of JAYJMM010000109.1, forward strand.
AATCGTCCATTTGACCCTAGGAATCGTACTTTTGAGTCGCAGGATGACAAGTAGGGTCACTTAACGACTGCCTCCTTGCTCGCGAACCGCCCCCTCCTTCCCTACTCTCTCTCCCCTTCTCTCTCCCTCTCTTTCCCCTTAGCGACGTTTTTCGACTGGGCTACAAATTTGAAAGTTTAGTTATATTATATTTGTCGCCCGTATTTGTAGCCTGAGGCTATATATCGCCTAAAAAAAAAAAACTGGTGTGCGGCTAACCGACACACCCGGGAATACCCTAGGGTTTGCCATCCCCCCATCCATTGTTTACTGAGACGGAGACATCTCGTCGGGCCAGAGCCACCCTTTTCATCCCTCATGGGATCGCAAAACATGTGGGTCATATACGGTGACAGTATACCTAAATAATGTATTTACAGTTTATACGCATACATCAAATACTGAAATACGGTATATGGGGTGCGGATATATGGGAGTAGCCAGCCCAATTTATGTGTGCTCCCAATGCAGGTTGCCATCCTCTGATGCATGGAGCAGACTCGGATGGATTAATTAGTACCCCCACTAACCAACCTTCTATCCAAAGGGCGCTGTACTGTTATTTTGGTCCATGGAGGTACAACGGATTTCCCCTTACGTCACACTTATGACCTGAATGTGGTGTGACCCAGGTGCCACTGGTATCTTATCCAACCGCATGGCTGCATCACAAGGTTCAGAGTTGGCCGCCTCACGTCGGTAGAAGCCAAGCAAAAGGAAAGGCAGCTTTCGGTTTTGAATCCACCTTCCTTGCACCTTCCTGTCACCCAACGGCCCGAAGACGCCCTGACCATCCTGAATTCCTCCTTCTTGCAGGCCACCAGACGGAGATCGTGTGCCTCTCCTTCAATCCGCAGAGCACCATCATCGCAACAGGATCCATGGACAACACCGCAAAGGTGTGACTGGTGTGATGGTGGGGTAGGATTGGTGTGAAACTGGCAGGCCTGGGGGCTCAAGGCCAACACAGTTAAGGTGAGACTGGTGTGATGATGGGGTGGGATTGGTGTGAAACTGGCAGGCCTGGGGGCTCAAGGCCAACACAGTTAAGGTGAGACTGGTGTGATGATGGGGTGGGATTGGTGTGAAACTGGCAGGCCTGGGGGCTCAAGGCCAACACAGTTAAGGTGAGACTGGTGTGATGATGGGGTGGGATTGGTGTGAAACTGGCAGGCCTGGGGGCTCAAGGCCAACACAGTTAAGGTGAGACTGGTGTGATGGTGGGGTGGGATTGGTGAGAAACTGGCAGGCCTGGGGGCTCAAGGCCAACACAGTTAAGGTGAGACTGGTGTGATGATGGGGTGGGATTGGTGTGAAACTGGCAGGCCTGGGGGCTCAAGGCCAACACAGCAAAGGTGAGACTGGTGTGATGATGGGGTGGGATTGGTGTGAAACTGGCAGGCCTGGGGGCTCAAGGCCAACACAGTTAAGGTGAGACTGGTGTGATGATGGGGTGGGATTGGTGTGAAACTGGCAGGCCTGGGGGCTCAAGGCCAACACAGTTAAGGTGAGACTGGTGTGATGATGGGGTGGGATTGGTGTGAAACTGGCAGGCCTGGGGGCTCAAGGCCAACACAGTTAAGGTGAGACTGGTGTGATGGTGGGGTGGGATTGGTGAGAAACTGGCAGGCCTGGGGGCTCAAGGCCAACACAGTTAAGGTGAGACTGGTGTGATGATGGGGTGGGATTGGTGTGAAACTGGCAGGCCTGGGGGCTCAAGGCCAACACAGCAAAGGTGAGACTGGTGTGATGATGGGGTGGGATTGGTGAGAAACTGGCAGGCCTGGGGGCTCAAGGCCAACACAGTTAAGGTGAGACTGGTGTGATGATGGGGTGGGATTGGTGTGAAACTGGCAGGCCTGGGGGCTCAAGGCCAACACAGTTAAGGTGAGACTGGTGTGATGATGGGGTGGGATTGGTGTGAAACTGGCAGGCCTGGGGGCTCAAGGCCAACACAGTTAAGGTGAGACTGGTGTGATGATGGGGTGGGATTGGTGTGAAACTGGCAGGCCTGGGGGCTCAAGGCCAACACAGTTAAGGTGAGACTGGTGTGATGATGGGGTGGGATTGGTGTGAAACTGGCAGGCCTGGGGGCTCAATTACTCAAAATGTGAAGAAATAAATGTGGCGCTGAGCTGCTGAGGCTGGGCAGAAGGCCTGTAAGGGGTATGTGGCATGCTAGGTTGCTGCTTCAGGCGTGGTGGCACAGCATGCTAGTGTGGGCCTTGGGGCCACAGCCTGTGTTGTTTTCCCGACCTCAGACGCCTGCGGGACAAGGAGTAAATGTCAGTCTTGGGAGACAGCTTGCTCGTCTTGACTATTTCATTTTTTTGATGGCCTTGCTGTTAATGTTGAATCCCTGGTGGTGGTGGATGTTCCTGTTGCTGAGCAGCTGATGGCCTGTTGCTGAGCAGCTGATGGCCTTGCTGTTGGTGTTTAATTCCTGCTGGTTGATGTTCCTTTTGCTGAGCAGCTGTGGGATGTGGAGAGCGGGCAGGAGAGGGCGACGTTACAAGGGCATCGCGCAGAAATTGTGTCGTTGAGCTTCAACACTGGAGGGGATCTCATCATCACAGGTGTGGATGTCATCCGAGGGGAGGGGGGGTACAGAGCAGAGGCGACAGGGGGGAGGGGGTACAGAGCAGAGGGGGGGGGGGGGGGGTACAGAGCAGAGGGGACGGGGGGGGGGGGGGGGGTATAGAGCAGAGGGGGTGGGGGGGTAAAGCGCAGAGGGGACGGGGGGGTATAGAGCAGAGGGGAGAGGTGGGGTATAGAGCAGAGGGGACGGGGGGGTATAGAGCAGAGGGGACGGGGGGGTAAAGAGCAGAGGGGACGGGGGGGGTATAGAGCAGAGGGGACGGGGGGGTAAAGAGCAGAAGGGACGGGGGGGTATAGAGCAGAGGGGAGAGGGGGGGTAAAGAGCAGAGGGGACGGGGGGGGGGGGGGTATTGAGCAGAGGGGAGAAGGGGGGGTATAGAGCAGAGGGGGGGGGGGGGGGGGGTAGAGCAGAGGGGAGGGGGGGGGGTATAGAGCAGTGGGGAGGGGGGGGTATAGAGCAGTGGGGAGGGGGGGGTAAAGAGCAGAGGGGAGGGGGGGGGGGGGTATAGAGCAGAGGGGACGGGGGGGGTTAAGAGCAGAGGGGAGGGGGGGGGGGGGTATAGAGCAGAGGGGACGGGGGGGGTTAAGAGCAGAGGGGAGGGTGGGTGAGTATAAAGCAGAGGGGAGAGGGGGGGTATAGAGCAGAAGGGACGGGGGGGTATGGAGCAGAGGTGTGTGGCTGAGCATGCGAAGGTGTGTGGGTTGCAGGTATGTATGGAAGGGCTGGAGGGGTGCATGCTTCCTCTGATGTCATAGGATCCAAACTGTCTCGCTGGCACTAGGGTCCAAGCACAGCCTCTGGTTGTTCGAGCTGATGCCCGTGGGTTATAGCAGGGAGATGGGTTCTAGTCTTGGGCTGTGACAGGTATGGGTTAACGATTTGAGAGGTAAAGGATGAGGCATCAAAATCTCTCCAAAGCCCTCGAGGCCAATCTAAAACAGGCGTTAGGATGTGGTTGAATGAACTTAGCCCAAGGGCCCACTGACCCAGTCTGTGTTTCTCGAGTAGCATGCAGCGAAAGTGTCAAGGGCAGCGTTTACTTTTCAAAGTGCTTTGTTCCTTTTGATTGCTGCCGGCTCTTTGAACCATGATAGCCGCATTGGTGAAATCCACAGTGCCCTCTTATTTTCGATTGCTGCAGGCGCTTTCAAAAACACCATGACATCTGCATTTCCTTTTTAAACTTGAAATCAAGCTACTCTTTTATTGTGAATGCTGAAGGCGCTTTAGACCACAACAGCCGCATTGCTTTTCAAAGCTGAAGTTCAATCTGTTGTCGTGCTTTAAATGGCTGCAAGCTCTTTTGATCACAGTTGCTGCATTGGTTTCAGCTTGAAATTCAAACTGCGGCTTAAATTCCATCGGACTCAGGCTTTTCCGATCACGTTAGATTAACAGGTTATATGTGACCTTGAGTTTTCAAATTTGAATTCAACTTCTCTGTTACTTTGTTACTCACCTGTCCAGCTCTTTGATCACGTTAGCCACACATATTACATTTATTCAGTGTTTTCAAATTTGAATTCAAATTCTCTCTTCCTTACCCTTCAGGATCTTTTGACCACGACAGCCGCATCTGGGATGTGCGGACAGGCCAGTGCGTTCATACCCTCAGCGGTCACAGAGGGGAGGTCAGCTCCACACAATTCAACCACTCAGGTGTGAACGAGGAGTGTACTAGATGTTGACTAGATGTGAGCTTGTACCTCAGTGCAGCCTCCTCGCACACAAATATTCCATACCGGTATCTCATATCTGCTTTAGAAGACACGATTAAACATTTTTTCCATCCTCATGTCTTATGTCAGAATATGGCAAGTTGGCAACCCTACACCCTCGGCCCCTGTCAAAACACACACACACACATGCACCCCTCCGTCTGTGTCCTTGTCACACGCTGACGCGCGCACATCTGCCCTGTTGCAGGCACCATGTGTATCAGCGGCTCCATCGACTGCACTGCACAGCTGTGGGATGTGCGGTCCGGGCGCTGCCTCTCCATCAAGAAGGGACACACAGACGAGGTATTGGGCACTGAGGAACTGGCGGAAGTGGAGGGGGGAAGGGGCAGGGTGCCATGAGTGTTGAGGAGGGCATATCCTGGTATAATATGTTTCTTCAGCGCATGGGGGAGCTTAGCCTCCCCTGGCAAACAACTTGCTGCATTGTTTGCCAGGGGAGGCTGAGCAGGCAAATTGGCATGCAGCTGTATGAAAGTGGAGGGGCAAGTACGAAGACGAAACCTGACCTACCATTTAAGGCCGGAAACCCAGCCGAAAACTGATGACCTCCTGCACTTCAAAACTGATATCTGCGACAGGTGCTGGACGTCTCTTTTGACTCTTCCGGGGCCAAGTTTGTGAGTGCCAGTGCAGACGGCACAGCACGCGTGTATAACAGCCTGACAGGTGAGTGTTGCTGCTGATGTGAGGAGTGCATGAAGACATGTGCATGGGGAATGCATGGAGACATGTGCATGGGGACTGCATGAAGATATGTACATGGGGAATGCATGGAGACATGTGCATGGGGAATGCATGGAGACATGTACATGGTGCAGCCAGCTTGCATGAGGTGTGTGCAATGTGCATGGCATACATGGGTGCCACATGGGCCTAGCATGTGATGCGTGTGCATGGCCAAGGCCTGTGGAAGATGCAGATAAATGGCTGTGGTCTAGTGCAGATAAGTGGCCATGGTGTTTCCGCTCAGGCATGATCTTGCTTGGCTTTTTATGGTTTGTGGGGAGGTGCGTAAGTGGCAATTCACCTGTGGACATGGGACGCATCAATCGTATTCATGCATAAGACTGGGTAAGCCCATAGATACACATGCTCATTGATGCCAGTCTTTGCCTTCCCATGCACACTCATGTCCATGCATGCAGGTGAGTGTGAACACACACTGATTGGCCACGAGGGCGAGATCAGCAAGGTCACATTCAACCCTCAAGGCACACGTGTGATCACAGCTTCCTCGGACAAGACATGCAGGCAAGAGGATTCATTGGGGGGCGGGGGCGGTAGGGTTTAAGGTTAAGGGTGACCTCTAATCCTTAAGGCACAAGCGTGATCACAGTTCCTCGAACGAGACATGCAGGCAAGGGGATTCATCGTGGGGGGGGTAAGGTTTAGGGTTATGGGTGACCTCTAATCCTTAAGGCACAAGCGTGATCACAGTTCCTCGAACGAGACATGCAGGCAAGGGGATTCATCGTGGGGGGGGTAAGGTTTAGGGTTAAGGGTGACCTTCAATCCTCGAGGCACAAGCGTGATCACAGTTCCTCGAACGAGACATGCAGGCAAGGGGATTCATCGTGGGGGGGGTAAGGTTTAGGGTTAAGGGTGACCTTCAATCCTCGAGGCACAAGCGTGATCACAGTTCCTCGAACGAGACATGCAGGCAAGGGGATTCATCGTGGGGGGGGTAAGGTTTAGGGTTAAGGGTGACCTTCAATCCTCGAGGCACAAGCGTGATCACAGTTCCTCGAACGAGACATGCAGGCAAGGGGATTCCTGGTAAGGTGCAGGGGGGACATTGTAGGGTGCAAGGGGGAGTGTGTAGGGTGCAGCCTTAAACAACCTCTCTGAGGCTCAACAACAGTTGGGATTGTTGAACCCCAGAACCCCAGTTGCTTGGAAAAAACACAAGCAGACCATGCATATTTTTTACCCAAGAACCCCCCTTCTTTTGAAGGGTAATCTTATGCCATAAGATTAAGCAAGGGGGGCAGGGGGGGGATCCATAAGATTAAGCAAGGGTAAAGCCTCTTCTGGCTGCTGCTTAATCTTATGGGTCTTTCTCGGGACCCCTTCCTTGCTTGGAAGGGTGCATGGGGTAGAGTTTGGTTGCAGGCTTAAAACCTCAAGGCATGGCGTAATTGCAGCTTCTTAAGACGAGACGTGCATGCAAGCCTCCTAGTTGTACCTAGGTCGGCATGGGGTCACATGGGGCTGCCTGCATGGCTGAACCTTGCTAGACTGAAGCGAACCCACTTGTGATATGGGCCTGGCATGGGATCTCATGCATGGCTGGAACCGCTATGTGATGCATGGGATGCATGGCATGGGATCTCATGCATGGCTGGAACCGCTATGGGGTGCATGGGATGCATGGCATGGGATCTCATGCATGGCTGGAACCGGCCAGATTTAATCACACGCATGTGCATGTCAAGTTTGCATACATGGGGTTGCATAGCTCAGCAGCTTACCGGTATTCGAATAAGTGTCCTCCTGAAGGTTTAGTCTGTGACATGTATTTTCCGGGCACATTTTTTCGCCTGCAGGTTGTGGGATGTGGAGGGCGGCGAGTGTCTGCAAGTCCTCGAGGGACACAACGACGAGATCTTCAGCTGTGCCTTTAACTACGAGGGAGACTTTGTTATCACGGGTTCCAAGGTGGGCTGCGGGAAATAGGTCCAGAACAGCATACCCCGTAGTTTGGATTTGCCTTCCCTTGATCATGAATGCAATAATTGTTTTCATGCTGCCCTCAGTGGGTACGATTTCGACCAAAACTCTAAGTTTCTGGCTGAAAACTGGTTTCAATGTTAGAGAATTGTTTTGCAATGTGTCCCTCACCCCCAGTCTCAACGTTAATAACGAGGGAAGGCTAAGCAAATCTACAGCAGCGCTTGCAGGAATTTTGCTGCATCAAATATAATTCGCGTTTATATGTCTTTTCTCTTTGGACATTTGACATGTGTCTACCTTTTTTTAATCCGTGCCCGAGCTTCATTTCAGCATGGCCCAGAGGTGCAATGGTACTAACCTTTTTTGAAGCCTGCTCATGCATGTGCTTGCAGGACAACACGTGCCGAATCTGGAAGGCGGCCACGGCGTCCAGCCAGCCGGCGAGATACGACATGGAATAAATTCAGTGATAAATCATCATGGCGTGGGCCGCCAATGAGGGGTCAGCAATCGCATCCCAGGATGAGTCTCACGATTTGTTCTTGCAGTTTCTATGCGGCCACCCAAATGCCTTCCTGAAAAGGGCGACTAAGCAAACGCGGAATATCGCAAATCTCTCAAGGCGTCCCTGCAGGAACGTCCGGGCATGACAGAGACTTAAATGATCTGCTGTGAAGTTTTGTGAAGTTTTTACAGTCCAACGGGGCATCACATTTGATGCATGGGACTTGTGCCCGTAAATCGGGACAGGCACTAAATACGCTAGGACAGCGAGCGAAAACCAGTGACCCCCCTAGGTAAGTAACCAACACACAACCACTTAGCAGGAGCGTGGGAATGAACACCCTAGTGCAGAAGATTAGCCCCAGACATAGAACATGACGTGGGTGACTGCTGGTGAACCCTGGCGGCCTGAACTCCTGCAGTCGCCCAAAATCATTATTTCCTTGTAGGTAAGAAATATCCGACTCAAGAACCTGAACCTTGGATCCCTGGATGACTGGGTGGGGGTAAAACGCATTATAACAAGTATGAGTGTACTGAACCCAACTTACCTCTGAACACTCAGCCCTCAGCCTGTCATCTACAGCACGAGCTGCACGAATTTTAGAGGCCGTACCAAACGTGTTACATTTATTTCACCATTCAAAAAGGCTTGGCGGCGTGGGCGCCCATCTGCCTGGTTGAAAACATAAGGTAAGGTGAGGGGGGAGATGACAAAATAATTGGGGCTGTGAACGGTAGGAAGTCAGATTCCCCAGTCTGCTAGGGCGCAGCTCTCAACGTCGACCAAATCCTGCATACAAGCTAGGGCATCCCACACATTGTTGCTCATCAGGTACAACTGGTGAAAGTCGGTGGCTCCCTCCGGCAGGCCTTCCTAACCCTGCTGGCTCCTTACCTACCTCCGGCGTGCCTTCCTAGCCCTTCTGGCTCCTTGCCTACCTCCGGCAGGCCTTCCTAACCCTGCTGGCTCCCTCCCTCCCTCCAGCGGGCCCTCCGAACCCTGCTCCCGCGCCCATAGTTTCTTCTGGACACTAGGGCGTTGGAAGCAAACACGTCATTGAAGTTACACCTCTGGGCCCTGCCCCAAAAGGCCCGGCCACGTGGGCAGCCAAACCACGGCGTCTGGTCGGGAGGAAAAAGGTAAGGCAAAGAGGGAAAATAAAGGAGGAGCAAAAATATCAGAAGACCGCACCAAGAGGGAAAGGAAGTCCGGAGACATTAACCCTAGCCCCTTCTGATTCAAGCTTAGAACAAGTGAAAAGCACGGAGAAGATGGAAAGCAAGAGGGAAATAAAAATAAAAATGAATATATCCGCCCCAAAAGGAAAATCGAAACCTTAGCCCCTCTAGAAACATGGAGCGAACCCTCCAAACACATGCTGGTCGAATCATAGACGGCCATAAAAGCACTGGCCCTGTGCCTTGCACCCGAGGTATCAAGCAGGGCTGCCCACTCAGCCCCTTCCTCTTCAGCCTCTATATCAGCGATCTGCCGGGCAAGATCGCAGCCCAGTGCCCAGCAGAGGGCATTGTGCTGGGGACGGGGCGAAGACTCAGGTGCCTCTTATATGCTGATGATCTCTCCCTGCTAGCCAGCAGCCCGGCAAGGCTGCAACACATGCTAGATTCCCTGCATGAATATGCGGCGGTCAAACAGCTCCAGGTCAACGTCAGCAAGACAGAGTTATTGGAGTTGGGCAGCTGCTTAGCAGCGCAGCGCCGGCAATCAGCCCATCCTTGCGTGCACGGCCCCACTAGGATAGCGCTGAAGCGTGTCCAAGAATTCAAGTCCTTGGGCATCACTCATTCAGCACCAGAGCGGCAGCATGAGGAAGGCCATGCAAGGAAGAGAGGGGCCTTTGGCTGCCGCGTTGCAGCGTGTCCGCCGCATGGCCGCCCAGGTGCGCCTCAGGCATCATCTGCCTACATGCATCTGGCTGGCGTCTGTCTATGCAGCGCCTGCGGCCAACTACGGTGATGTGGTGTGGGCCACCGACCACCTCAGGCCGCGGCATTGCCTCAAGAGCAAGATGCAATCCAGCCTCCTCCAGCATCTGCGCCATACTGCAGGGCTACCTCCGTCCGCTGCCAGTTGGGGGGTCATGAGGAAGCTGCAGATCAAGCCGTTACAGCGAAGTTGGTGGCAGCATGTGCTTCGCTTCTACAACGCCGCGGTCGCACCAGCAGCACAGCAAGACAGCCCACTCATGGCTGCAGCCATGGCAGCCGACAAGGAGCTCGCTGTCAGACAGGGCACCGGAGGGCGCAATTGGTGCAGGGAATTGCTAGGTGCTTTGGAGGAGCTGGAGCTGGGATCAGCCGTCCCCAAACTGCGTCAGACAGCGACTGACCTACAGCCGCCACCTGTCCCAGATGTGCCGGCGCTAGTTGATGCAGCATACGAGCGGGCGCAGCTGGATGCAGCTGGCAGAGGGCACCCCAGAGATCCTGCCACTGAACACCGGTCTACGGCGGCCTACCGCACCTGGTTTCAGTCTACGGCGGGCGCCGGCGCAGGCCAGGGGCCGCACCAGTCGAAGGGAGTGTGCTTGCGTGCGCACGAACTTAAGGCTGCGGCTCGGCGCCGTCAGCACAGCTGACACTCGAGGACGGCGCAGCGGTCAGCAGCGTGACGGATGGTGCTGCCAACGGTGTTGGGCAAGGGGAGATGGCGAGCATGTGGAGGATGCGCTGCATGTCTGCTTCTAGTGCCCTAGCGTGAAGGAGAGGCTTAGGGAGAGAGGTTGGACAGGCCCCCCGGAAGGTGCCACAGACTTTCAACAGTTGTACCAGGGCAGGCTTGGATGGGAGGCTCTGACTTTTGTTGAGGACGTCGTTCGCTTTGTTGAGGCCTAGTTTTGTTGTTTTTCTTTGCCTTCTTGGGGAATAGGCTTGAAAGGGGCAAGGTTTACTTCGGGCTGCCTTTTCCTTTGGGGGGGTAGATCTTTCCTTTGTTTTCTTCTCCTTCTTTCCCTTTTAAGTTTCTTTTCTTCCAACGAGACAGTTGGGCGCCCACGCGGCCGAGCCTTTTTGAGCAAGGCCCAGAGGTGTAATGGCATTGACATGCTGGCCGCCGGACTTGTTTGCCGTCCCGGCTTCTCCTTTTGTTCCTTTTGCTTGTGTTCCCTCGTCATTTTAGTTTTCCTTTTCTCTGAACAGTTGGGCGCTCACGCAGCCGAGCCTTCTTGTGCATGGCCCAGAGGTGTAACGTCATTGACATGCTGGCCATCTCCCCTTGCCCAAGAACATTGGCATCAACATGTCTTACGCCGCTGGCCGCTGCGCTGTCCTCTAGTGTTAGTTGATCAAGGTAAGCAAATGTGTGGTTGAGAGATACCGGTATGTGGACATTACACCCTGACCCCTGACCGAGAGTAATCACCCAATCTTCTGTCCAGCACAAGTCGAGCACTGATGTGACTAAGGCTTCGAAATGAGGTCATCAGCAAGAATTCATGGCATATGAGTTCACGGACATGTGGTCACGGCTGTTTCGGGGATTGCCCCAGCAAGCAGTTATGCACACCATCCTATAGTTCTGAGCGTCACCGATCACCATTGCCGCGCAGGCATGTCTTCAGGAGTCTGGATTCCAACTTATGCAAATGAAGTAATGAACATGCCATAGCTTGATAATATAACAACAGAAGCTGGGAGGCAGAGTGTCACTACCCGCACCCGATCGGGATTGGCTAGGCTGCCAGGCTGGTACTCTGCCAGGTTGCGGTGGAAGGGTGGTGCCATGCCCATCTGCGCTGATAGGCATGCCACTTAGCACCTTCCTTTACAGCAAAATCTTCCAGAACGAGCATTTTAATGCGACCCTCTGCAGCGTGCTTTAAGGCACTGCTTATCTGGTGATTATTTACGACAAACCTTGAGTCCTCCTTAACACATACAACACTGCATATACCCCTGACATACCCAACTCGGAGGCGTACATGTTGACGAGCACACCATTTTCGTGAGACTTCACGAATTTCACATATTGGCTAATTTTCATCCAGGGATTTCTTTCACTCATGGCTAATGTTTTGGCCAATAACGCCACAGCTGACGGCGAATGTAACCCCACCAGTATCGACGACCTCGACCCGACGTAACGTCCTGGCCCAGATTCTTGGCAGCGCGGGTGCCTGGGTTTATACGGAGAGAGAGAGATGGACATCAAAATGTTACGGGCGCAGGATGGAATGTGTGCTGGCTGTGGAGGGACTGTGTGAGATCCTGCCCCAGCAGCCTGCTAGCTGGCAGACATCATGCTTGACAACGACCAGTATTATCTAGATCCAGACATTGCACTCCTCAGTGCGCTTTGCTGCAGCAGCCAGGCAGTAGACCGCCTGGAATTGGTCAAGGCACTGCTGTCAGGGCCTCAAAGACACTACAGCAGTTCCCAAAGTGAAGGTGCTTCGGTTGGATCTGCGAATGATGAGGCACTGGCTCCGCAGTCTACGCTCCATGTACCGCGCGCCGACTGTCCGAGCGGGCGGGCCTTGGTTGAAGCTGCTAGCATTGGTCATGAGGCAGTCGTCCGGGTGTTGCTGGGATGGCCCCAGCATGCGCCCCGCGCTGACTGCCAAGGCGGGAAGGCTATGATCAGAGCTGCAGGAAATGGTCATGTGACGGTGGCTCGGCTGCTGCTGGCCCCATGATGCACCCCGCGCTTACTGCTGGAATGGAGAGGCGTTGGAGAGAGCCGCTGGCGGCGGGCAGGCGTCTGTGGTTCAGCTGCTGTTGGACTGGCAGGATTTTGCGCCCCGCGCTGATTGTCGGGATGGAGAGAAATTGATTGAGGCTGCTGGAAATGGCCATGAAGCCGTAGTTCGGCTACTGCTGGGATGGCCCCAGCATGCGCCCCGAGCTGTATGTCAGGACGGCGCGGCGCTGATTCAAGCTGCTCCTTATGGTTACGAGGCAGTGATTCGGCTGTTGCTGGAATGGCCTCAGCATGATGCGCCTCATGCAGACCGCCGGAACGGGGAGGTTTTGATTGAAGCTGCAGGAAATGGGCATGAGGCTGTGGCTCGGCTGTTGCTGGGATGGCCACGGCGTGCGCCCCGTGCTGACTGCCTGATAGGGCAGGCCTTGATAAAAGCCGCTGGAAACGGTCACGAGGCCGTGGTTCAGCTATTACTGAGGTGGCCCCCGCATGCGCCTCGCGCTGACTGTCGGAACGGGCGAGTCCTGATTGCCGAAGCCTCCGGCGGCGGCCACGAGGCGGTGGTTCGGCTGTTGCTGGAATGGCCCCAGCATCCGCCCCGTGCCAACTGTCAACGCGGGCGGGCAATGCTTGAAGCCGCTGGAGATGGGCATGAGAGGGTGCTTTGCCTGCTGAGGGAATGGCACCAGGAGCAAGAAAGAAACAAAACCACGCCCCGTGGGGGGCGTGAGAGTTAAGGAAACAGCGCAGCCTGGGACCAGGAGCATCTTCCACCCAGGTTGCTGGTTTAACCCTACACGGGCAGTATGTAACTCCGCGGCGGTGCCTGTAAAAGACCCTTGATAATGTAAAGGACGCGTGGGCCTTGATTGGACCTAGCTGCCAAGGAAGCAATAAACTAAGGTTGTGTGCTGAATTGCTGATGGTCGGATATGGGTGGCGAAGCAAGGGGCCTGTCACTTAGGGGGTCGGACGAGTCCCCCGACGACGTCAGTCAACCCTTGGGATGGGGTCTTTCCCCGCGACAAGTTTTACTGGCGTTCAGGACTTACGCTTTTTAATGCAGAGGGGGAATTCACGTCTTTTTCCTTGTCGAACTTTAAAGTTCCACTTTTGGTGGAAAGACTCCGTCCCGGTCAAAACCCCTTGTTTGGAGGGACTCCTCCGACCCCCTAGGTGATAGGCCCCATGGCGAAGCAATGGTGTTGCTTGCGTTTTATCTCTTTGATATTGACATATGTCATTATATGTCTGAAACCGGTTGATATTCCCACAGTTTAATTTAGTGATTGATACTTTCACAGATAGGAAAATGATCCCTCCGTGACTGCTGGACATGACACAAATGAAAGGTTGAGTTGTGACGCGATGTATGGTTGTATCGTTCCGTTTTTGTTTTCATAGGAAAATAATTGCTTGGGGAATCATAGATTTCTGTATGGCATACAATTTTATCATTAATATCAGCCTACTGCTGAAATGAACTGGTGGATTCAACTTATTTAATGTGCATCAAAGGTTAAGTACCGGTTGGCAGTATTCCTATCATTTCCCAATAATTTATGAGTGAAATAAACAAGAGGATATTGTAACTCCTTTGCTGTCTTTTTGTTGACAAGTTGAAATAAGAATGTGAGGACATAAAGCCCATATTGGTGCACTATTGTCTAGATGGCAGATCGGACTCATTGCCTGTATTATTAGTTTTATTTTAAGGACCAGCCCCAAAACCAGTCCACGTGATTTCCTTGTTCCGGGCAGCTCATCACTCCAGATGATTGGGTTTAGGGTTTAGGGTTCATAAGGTAATGCCGGCGTATGTCAAATCTTGGAACTTCATTTGACAGTTCTGTATGTTACTGACGTAACACCTCTGGGCACAAGAGGGCGCGTTGTCAGTTCTGTATGTATGTATGCCTAATTACTTAACCCGCCAAGGGCACTATACTTAGAAAGGGAGTGATCTCATGTGTCAGGAACAGGGCAGCAAGGTTATCTAACATTTAAAATGCCAAGTCTTAAGCGCCGTCTACAATTCGAAATGCATGCTGATGCCCATCTCTATGAGATACAGGTACGGTAGTGACTGTTCTACATGTCGAGTCACATGCACCTTCTTGTCGCCCTTTGAACAATTCAAATTCAAATTCAAATCCAGCATCCAGTACCTTTCGAACCAGAATCAGTCTCTGTTTCGAACGAGGCCTTGGCGTGGATGCACATGCCATGCAACAACAACTTGCCCCGGCAGAGTAAAGTGCACGTACATCGGCACAAGTTTGCAGGGGTAAAATAAAACCGGCTGGTTAATTAGGGACCTGCAGTCTTAAGACCGGAATGGGATTTGATGAAAATGCCAAAGATCAATGCGCCACCCCCTACATAAACTATACTGAAACGAATTAAAAAGCTGGTTCCTGAACGTTGACTCTCTAGGCAGACTGATCACCATCAGTGGCGGAACATCAAGTGTCAAAGATCATGCAAAGCGGCAAGGGGGGTGCAAGCATGGAGCAGGATACAGGCACGGAGCAGTGCAAACATACATACAATCATCACTAAAAGCCTTTGGAAGTTTCCCAGGGACATCACAGCAACTAAACCGAAGTGCACCCCCTTGGAAAAGCGGCAATGTTTAGCATACACTGTACTGCGCGTAGATAACCTCTTTCACTCGGTCAAACTCTTCGCACAGCGCTCCTTCAAGGACTAAGTGTGCCTTGTCATCGGGCCCCTGAACGGGAGTTGGAAAAGGAAATAAGATGAATTCAAACGGTGACAGGCCACACGTGACAGACCCTGGATACTATGTCCCTTGTTTCCTCAGGGCGCAATGACACATGGCATGCTGGGCGGCTGATGCCACTTTTCCTCCTTTTCCCCCATGCCCCCTTGTGATTGTTTCGTTCTTTCCTCCCCACCCTTTTGTGAGGCGCCCACGCGGCCGGGCCTTTTTGAGCAGGGCCCAGAGGTGTAACATCATTAACGTATCATGCTGGGCGGCTGATTTCTCAGTTGCGTCGAGTCGGCTGGAAAGTGTAATGAGCCTCTGTTTTCATCGGGCTCTGACGGGGTAGCTTCCCTACTTATCAGACACAGACACAATGCAAGAGTCTCAGGGTTGCAATCTACCGGTAGTGACTTATTACAGGGTTCGTGATTTCAGGTACAATAACGTCAGGAGATAATATCCGTGGCCGAGCTTATTTAAGCAGGGCCCAGAGGTGTAACGTCATCAACATCAGGGCATAACATCCTCCTACCTGCGCAGAGGGTCTTCATGACCCAGGCCGGATAGATCAGACCTGGCTGCAGCACATGGAGCTAATAGGAGATTTCTAGACCCCTCCTATGGCCTATGGTCGGTTCTATATTGCAAGTCTGATCTTACATCTTGCGTAAGGAGGTAACAAAATCACCTTGGTAAGTTCAAGGCAAATTATTTTTTATTACAGTGTGGTTTCTATCCAGAAGGTGCCTGTAATGTAAAAGCCTACAGAACGAAACCCACCTGGAACATTGCAACATGGCCGGAGGGTTTAGGGTTAGGGTTTAGGGTTAGGGTTTAGGGAACGAAACCCACCTGGAACATTGCAACATGGCCGGAGGGTTTAGGGTTAGGGTTTAGGGTTAGGGTTTAGGGAACGAAACCCACCTGGAACATTGCAACATGGCCGGAGGGTTTAGGGTTAGGGTTTAGGGTTAGAGTTTAGGGAACGAAACCCACCTGGAACATTGCAACATGGCCACAGGGTTTAGGGTTAGGGTTTAGGGTCAGGGTTTAGGGTTAGGGGTTTAGGGGAAGGGTTTAGGGTTAGGGGTTTAGGGTAAGGGTTTTGGGAACGAAACCTACCTGGAATATTGCAACATGGCCGCAGGGTTTAGGGTTAGGGTTTAGGGTCAGGGTTTAGGGTTAGGGTTTAGGGTAAGGGTTTAGAGAACGAAACCTACCTGGAATATTGCAACATGGCCACAGGGTTTAGGGTTAGGGTTTAGGGTTTAGGGTTAGGGTCTAAGTTAGGGTTAAGGGAAGGAAACCCACCTGATATATTGCAACATGGCCGCAGACTAGCCGATTGCGGCCTTGGAACACCGACTCAAGACCTATCAAAGACGGGGGCAGGGCGAGGGGCAGGGACAGAGATCAACAACCTGGTCGTATGCGCCTCATGGCGCCCTACACACACACCAAATCAGCAATCAAATAAGAGCACCAATCCCCCTACCCTGGAGGACTGGAGTGGAAGTTTTGCAGCTTTTCTTCCATTATTTAGGCGTAGGCATTATTTAGGTGCAGGCCTCCGGCCTAGACCAGATATGCGGTAAGTTCGCAGGCCTTCGTCAGATCCACATTTGATTGGCTCACAACCCTATTAAGCACCCCTGCCTGCATGCGCTAGCGCCTTCCTGATGTCGGACACCTAGAGCCCAGTGATGTAATTGGCAATGAAGGCGTCGGGTCCACAACGATATCCATTCACAACTACATAGACCCCCCCCCCCACACACACAACTACATATACCCCCCCCCCCCCCACACACACACACACAACTACATACACCCCTCCCCCCCCCCCCCCCCCCCACAACTATATATACCCCTCCCCCCCCCCCCCACACACAACTATATATACCCCTCCCCCCCCCCCCCCCCACACACAACTACATATACCCCCCCCCATACCTGCATCCGCCAGAGCCTTCATGATGTGGGAGAGCTGCACCCCAATGATAGAGTCGGCAATGAAGACGTCCTCAGCGCTTGATTCGACCCCACTGGGAACCAATTGGAGCATGGTCGGCTGCGCAAGCAGGTGTATGGCTCATTGCAAGGATTGTAGGGTTCGACGAGACAAAGACGACAGACAATCAATAAACAAACACTGGGGTGGATCAGCTCTCTTTCTTTCGTGGACTCTGGTGGATCAGCTCTCTTTATTTCACAGACCCTGGTGGACCGCAGATTTTGGAGGGAAACAGGCCATCTGAAACCAGTTAAATGTGAAAAGGCATTTGCGTACGCTGCAGGGCATACACGGACACACATGGTTGATTCATAGCAAACATGGACACATGGTTGATTCATTATTCCATAGCCCTCACAGAGCGTCACGGCAAGGGGGGACAGGGGAGCACTGCAGCTAGTAGTTGTTGAAGCACCCACGAATCAGCCCAATAGCTTGCAGCCAGCAGCGAGTATGCATTCACCCGATGGCTAGCACCCCCCCAGCAGTCACCTACATGGTGTGAGTCAGGCTTTCCAATGACCGCCTCCAGCTGCGCCACTGCATACCGCTGCATAATCGGGCGAATCCGCACCTGAGCAGGCAGGGAGGCAGTGAGGCAGGTGGGAGGCAGGGAGGCAGTGCGCAAGTAACTTCAACAACCAACATGAGCTGCACTTTTAAGAACCACCAAAAGCTAGATTTTTGCTTTGATTATACCAAAAGGTTTTATGGTTATGCGCTTCCTGGCTCACACAAAACATTAATTTAAGGAGGTGCGTGGCTGCATGGAATATAGGGGCGCGCTAAGTTAATTGTTTGTTTAGCTCGAGGTGCGCGATATTAATCAGGCACTCGGCTGGGGAGGGGGGGTCGCGGGCGTGTGATTGCACCAGTGTTGTAGGCGCATACCCTGGGGCCTCGCAGCCATTTTAAGTGAAATTATATTGAGTACTGGCCAGTGAGAGAAATACAAATCTCTCACTGGCCAGTACAAAAGCCCTGAGCCTGTGGGGAGAACCATGCATATCGCCCGCTACAGGGCATGGGGTTCCTCGGAACAAATGGGGGTCCCTCGGGAAGAAGAACAGGCTTCTGTGCACCCGTCGTTCAACTAGATGTCATCCTCTGAAAAATGCTGCGCAGCGAGTTGAAATGCTGTGCGGGTCGGGATACGATCATTCTCTAACCTCGACCCTGCGTGGTAAAATTAAATGCCCGCAAACGTCACAAATTATTTTCACTAGGGGGCACTGCGAGGGCTACCGGTAAGGGTGATCATGGTACCGATCATGATCAATAAAAAGACGTTATTTTACCTTCATGACTGGGCACCCGCTGAAGGAGGGTTTGAGGCCGCAGGAGGCAAGCCGCATGGCGTGTATTGAGTATATTCCAATCGAAAGAAAAAATGTAAATGATGATTAGGTACTACCCCCTGGTACTACCGGTGCAGTACCAGGTCGCTATTTTTGCAAACAACGAAATCGAGATATTCATTCACATTAGCGAGTGAGGGTTTAAGCATGGTGGTCTGCATGGTTCGAATCAGAGCCGAGGCTTTCAGGGCAGTGCTGTGCAATTGCGCCGTAATTCAGAAATCGTCCAAGTAGTAACGGTCCCTTGCGGGTGGAAGTAGCTGAATTTGGCTTGAAATTACGGTGACTGAAACTCAGGTTCATACTTCAGCTATTGTAAGGACCCCAATCGCACAGCACTGCTTCAGGGTCTGAGACTCGCAGGACTTCAGCTTCAATAATACAAGACCCTGGATCAAGGTAGCCCGATATGTATATGATATGATATGATATGATATGATATGGATATGATATGGATATGATATGAAATGGATATGAAATGGATATGATATGGATATGATATGGATATGATATGATATGATACTATATGATATGATACTATATGATATGATATAATATGATAAATACTAATATGATATGATATGATGGCCTCAAACAAAAACCATGTCGTGCTCCCTTGCCTTAGATCTGGTCCAAAACCAATGCGCACCTCCTCATCCAGGGCATCCGACACGTACAACATCTGGGACACTGGCAGCGCAACATCCACCACGGCTGCAGAGGAAGCGGACTTATCAGCTTCAGAGCCAGATGCGGCTTTGTTGGTTCCGGTGCCGCCCACATCAGCAGCATGTCGAGGGCAGGCCACGCGCGTCCGCATGCCAGCCAGGCCGAGTCCACACAGCCTTGACAGCTCGCCCTGCTCCTCCTTGGAACCTCCTGCGGCCAGCAGACAGCAGAAAAACCGAGGCAAATCTCGTAACTGATTACTGACGTCCCGACCAGCATGTTGCATAGACACAGCACATGTGCAGCTTGAGTGAATCAAAGCCCAGCACTCTACAGCCTGTATGCCGCGTTAATCTCTAACACGGCCATACGCAGGCGAGCTTGTCAAAGATTGCTGACAAACCAACGGCATACAGAGCCACGCGGAAGCTGCCGTTAGGAATCACAATAAGGACAGTCGCCCAGCCCTCAAAATCAATGCAGCCCCTACCCTGCCTACCACCTGAAATGTTAGCTGTGCCAGCAAGCAAAGTGTGTCCAGTCAGACAGTACCAGCGTGCAAGGAGCAGTGTCAACCAGCAGAAGCTGTCAGTCATTGTGACCCCTACCCAGCCTGCCCATGAATCAATAGCCCCCTACCAGCCAGGATCAGCGTACCCTGAGCCTTGTCAACCAGCAAAGCTGTCAGTCAATGAAACCCCTACCCAGCCTGCCCAGCCTGCCCATGAATCAATAGCCCTCAACCAGCCAGGACCAGCGTACCCTGAGCCGTGTCAACCAGCAAAGCTGTCAGTCAATGTGACCCCTACCCAGCCTGACCCCTACCCAGCCTACCCAGCCTGCCCATTAATCAATAGCCCCCTACCAGCCAGGACCAGCGTGCGAGGAGCCGTGTCGACCAGAACTGCCTGTAGGGTGCGCAGATCGACTTGTGCGCTGAAGTCAAAGAACCTGCGGGATGCACACAACACACAATATAACGACCTCCTCTGTAAGCCTCGAGGAGTATTGCTTGGAGTGGACAGGTTCGCGGTTGAGAGATCTTGCGGTTCGAAATCGGGACAATCAACAGGGTTGAGGTCCAGCTCGGTCAAAAAAGGGTGGTTCCCTCCGAACCAAGCCCTGGAGCTAAGCCAAACTTTTGTATTTTAAACGTGCAAGGCTCAGACGCAGTGTGTGACTCAGCCTTCCAAAACGAAGCAGCATGGGCCAAAGCGCTTG
Organism: Limnomonas spitsbergensis; assembly: GCA_037349105.1. Lineage (NCBI taxonomy): Eukaryota > Viridiplantae > Chlorophyta > Chlorophyceae > Chlamydomonadales > Limnomonas > Limnomonas spitsbergensis. The sequence continues at coordinate 1,785,684 of JAYJMM010000109.1, forward strand.
AGCTTTTGGCCGGAAAAAGCCACCCGGAGAAAAGAGGCAGGTCACAATCAGTGAGCGGGGTACCGTATGCAGTAAGCTGTAGACAACTCTTGAACTAGCCATAAGTTTGCGGCAACAAGGGAACAAACCGACTGTCCAGGCATAATACAAAAAAACGTTCAGGTGGTTACCCTGTTGCACAGATTGCGTCTTGCTGCAGCTAATGACTGGATCTTGCTGCTAGGAAATGTGCACATTCTGGATTTTCTACCGATGCTACTCAAATGCGATGAGCTTCAATCGGCCTCAACACCATTTGCAAAATGACTCATAATGGTTTCAAAATCGTCTTTACCTATCTAGGTATCTAGGTGTTCCAGTTGTGTCTGAGGACAGTACGGTATGGCTTTTCATCCTATTGGAATGACGGATTCTATAATTGCCGGCGTCACCGGGGAAAACTTCCTTATCGATTCCAAGTTCACATTTTGAACGGCCTCTTGCCCAACTATGCGAACCCTGCATCTTCCACCACAGCTTACCGCAACGCCGCCCTCACGGTCAGATCCACCGTGACGGTCACGAGCTTGGTTGGGACCTCAGGCTCCACCTCCTCAGCCGGGAGCTCCGCCGCCGCTGCTGCAGCCGCAGCTGCCGCCTCAGCTGCAGCCTGTACCAGGATGTGGGGACAGCAAGATCTTACTCACCCAACACAAATGGCGCGTAGATAACTGAACATTCCCCAACCATATCCAGGAGGGACTGCCACTCTATCTTTTAATTGAATCCTGGCAAAATGCTCAACCCTAAACCCTTAACCCCAAACTAGACCACAAGGGACACATTGGCTTGGGCCAGGTGTACGGGGTATAGAGTGAGGAGGATCCCATCTTCTCAGGGCATATGATTCAAATGAAAAGCCTCAAACCGTTCAGAGAGAGCTGGCAAACTGGGTTCAGGTATTTTGAATGGCCCCAGTTTGTTTTAAAAACCAGAGCAACTGACACAAGACCCCACAGCACTCAAATACCCGTGTTTCTTTTAGTGCGTTTCAGCTACAATTCAGCTACATCACGGCCTACGGCCGTGGGGGCCTGGGGCAGCAAGTCCTGCTGCTCGGGCCACCGGCCAAAGGCTGGTCAAGATTTTGTCCCTACTGGCCCAGTGATGGCCGCCCGGCGGCCCACTACGGGTGGTCTGATGCCCACTAAAAAAAGCACTGTCAAAGACCTATCAGAATACCTACCCGTGAATGCATAGTTTGCGGATTTTAGCCAGCACGTGGCAAGCAGGAGCCAAATAAAATTCAAAACTCGGCCCCTGCCGTCCATGGGGCGCCCCAAGGGAGCAAAACAGACCTTTGTCCCTAAAGAGTGCACTGCCCATTCACCTTGAGTGCGACTGCAGAGGCGCCTCCGCCCTCCAGGATCTGCTGAGCAGCCAGCAGCCCAGACGGAGTCAGATCCAGGAGCCCCGACACCTTGCCATACGCATCCCATGCCTCCATCATCGGCTCGTCCTCGTCCGGAAACATCGCGAATAGAGAGCCCTGTGGACGCACGGGAGGAGATATAGCCCTGTGGACACATGGACAATTCAAGCATTGCCTGTTTTGCAGTCAAAGGGGCAGCCCCACCTAAACCCTTAAAGACCGTGCACACTCTGGGGCTCACTCATTAAACCCTAAATCACACCAACGGAAAAACAAAAAAGACACAGTCCAAGCAGGCGCCTTGCAAGTGAAACTACGCCAACCAAAGCATCCACCTCGCGCATGTCCTTTCGCTGCCACAGACACACACGATAGGAATCTGAATTCCCCGTCCACTGCCCTAGTGCCCTGGCCTCTCCGTCCACTTCTCAGGGGATGCATCATGCACTTCTTTGGTGCACCCAACCACCGCACTGCAAAATAATGATGTTGTGCCAGCAGCCCCATCCCCTGAGCACCTATCACACAGAAGAAAGAAAGAAAGCTACGCCCCGTGGGGGGCGTGAAAGTTAAGGAAAGAGCGCAGCCTGGGCCTAAGCCACATCCGCGCCGTTACCTATCACACAATGTCAGACAACTGGAATTAAGCAGGGCCCTTTCGAAAAGGCTACTGGGGGGAAGCTGTTACAACAAAACCTGGAAATGCCTGGGCAGTCAGTCTCAGCCCTCCTGGTCACACCCCACCCACCCTGGTCACACCCCACCCACCCTGGTCACACCCCACCCACCCTGGTCCCACCCCACCCGCCCTGGTCACACCCCACCCGCCCTGGTCACACCCTGGAAGGTCAGCCTCGGCCCCCCTGGTGACACCCCACCCACCCTGGTCACACCCTACCCACCCTGGTCACACCCCACCCGCCCTCGTCACATCCTGAAAGGCCAGCTTCAGCCCCCCTGGTCACACCCCACCCACCCTGGTCGCACCCTACCCACCCTGGTCACACCCTACCCACCCTGGGCACACCCCACCCGCCCTGGGCACACCCCACCCGCCCTGGGCACACCCTAAAAGGTCAGCCTCAGCCCCCCTGGTCACACCCCGCTTACCCTGGGTGCTTCAAATCCATCCATCAAGACATCTCTCTCTGCAACCAGGGCCAGGCCATCGTCATCCATCTTGCTGGGTACCGATGCGAGGGAAGAAACCAAACGCAGGGAGAGCAGCCCCTCGTATCTCGCCTGAGCAAGACATACAGGAGAGGGGACGGATAAGATGCTAACAGCGAATCAGGTCGCCAAACTCTGCATGTAACGCAAACGCATAGTCCTAGTATGTCCTGAGAGTGAGTCTGGTGAGGAAATTAGTAAGGAAGTAAGACTGGTGGGGGTCAAAGGGGAGTCTGGTGAGGAACTTCTGGAGAGAAGAAGAGGGCTGGTGAAGCAAATTGAAGCACAGCCACATCAGACACTTGATGGCGCCACCAGTGAACGTGTGAACACCCGCTCGGCTTGGCAACAAGACAGTGTTGCTGAGCATGAAAAGGAGCATGGCGTGGCCTCCATAGCACCCTCGACACCTCACCCCCACCTTGCCATGCACATGCAAACACACACTACAGGCCGACACAGTGAACACACAAGCAGCAAACAGGCAATCTTTACCCCTCATAACCCTCCATTTTCACGCAGGCTTGCCATTGGCATTTCCCACCCCTCCGCACACGGCCCCCCTCCCCACCTTCATGGATGCCATTTTGAAGGGCCCCAATTCATTTGCATTTCATGCAAGCTTACCTTAAGACGTTCCCCCCCACCCCACATACGGCCCCCCTCCCACCTTCATCGATGCGGTCCGAAGGACTCGCATTCATTTGCATTTATGCAAGCTTGCCTTAAGACGTTCCCCCCCACCCCACATACGGCCCCCCTCCCACCTTCATCGATGCGGTCCGAAGGACTCGCATTCATTTGCATTTATGCAAGCTTGCCTTAAGACGTTCCCCCCCACCCCACATACGGCCCCCCTCCCACCTTCATCGATGCGGTCCGAAGGACTCGCATTCATTTGCATTTATGCAAGCTTGCCTTAAGACGTTCCCCCCCACCCCACATACGGCCCCCCTCCCACCTTCATCGATGCGGTCCGAAGGACTCGCATTCATTTGCATTTATACAAGCTTGCCTTAAGACGTTCCCCCCCACCCCACATACGGCCCCCCTCCCACCTTCATCGATGCGGTCCGAAGGACTCGCATTCATTTGCATTTATGCAAGCTTGCCTTAAGACGTTCCCCCCCACCCCACATACGGCCCCCCTCCCACCTTCATCGATGCGGTCCGAAGGACTTGCATTCATTTGCATTTATGCAAGCTTGCCTTAAGACGTTCCCCCCCACCCCACATACGGCCCCCCTCCCACCTTCATCGATGCGGTCCGAAGGACTCGCATTCATTTGCATTTATGCAAGCTTGCCTTAAGAAGTTCCCCCCCACCCCACATACGGCCCCCCTCCCACCTTCATCGATGCGGTCCGAAGGACTCGCTTTCATTTGCATTTATGCAAGCTTGCCTTAAGACGTTCCCCCCCACCCCACATACGGCCCCCCTCCCACCTTCATCGATGCGGTCCGAAGGACTCGCATTCATTTGCATTTATGCAAGCTTGCCTTAAGACGTTTCACACACACCCACATACAGCCCCCCTCCCCACATTCATGGATGCTGTTCGAAGAGCCCCCATTCATTTAGACGTCTCCCCCCACACCCCGCATACAGCCCCCCTCCCCACCTTCATGGATGCGGTCCGAAGGACTCCTAGGGGTCCGCCCAGGGAGGGTGCGCTGTCCAGCATGCCCTCTTTCACCAACGTGTCGATCATCATGGCTTCGTGTGCGCTCTGCTGGGAAGACCCAGGACCAGGGGGCACGGAACAGGTCAGTAAGTCGAATACTGGGGCAAGATAAAAAGCATTACATCCAAGGAGAGCATTATGACCGGTGCTGAGCTGATAACGGTCCTTACGGTGGTTACATTACGTACCTGACTTTCACTCCATAAGTAATTTCAAGGCAAATTCAGCTACTTTTACCAGTAAGGGACCGTAGGAGCGTACATGATTTCTGAATTACAGCGCAATGGCACAGCACTGATTATGACCCACCCACCCCCCCTGTGTGACCACGGCAGGGCGATTGTTGTGGACGTGTCCCTGGCAGGGCTGATCTCAGGGCCCTTGAAGTAGATTTTTTTTTAATGAATAAATATACCCAGCTGACAGGGCTGATCTCAAGGCGCTTGAAATAGTTTATATAAAACATATATATTAATATATATACCGGTATGTATACCCAGCTGACAGGGTGCTTGCTGTAGATATGTTTAGGGTGGGGCTGATATCAGGGTCTGCAGGGCTTACCTCTGTGGCATCCATGCCATCTTGGCCATGCCCATCCTCCCCACCATCCGGCACGGAGCCATCGTCAGACTCGCCTCCCACCTGAAGTGTTCAGTGGGCGTGATATCAGCCAGGTGTCAAAACATGTCTGCGGCCTGGACCTAGCGTTATATGAGCCAGGTGTCAAAACATGTCTGCAGCCTGGACCTGGCGTTATATGAGCCAGGTGTCAAAACATGTCTGCAGCCTGGACCTAGCGTTATATGAGCCAGGTGTCAAAACATGTCTGCAGCCTGGACCTGGCGTTATATGAGCCAGGTGTCAAAACATGTCTGCAGCATGGACCTAGCGTTATATGAGCCAGGTGTCAAAACATGTCTGCGGCCTGGACCTGGCGTTATATGAGCCAGGGGTCAAAACATGTCTGCAGCCTGGACCTAGCGTTATATGAGCCAGGTGTCAAAACATGTCTGCAGCCTGGACCTGGCGTTATATGAGCCAGGTGTCAAAACATGTCTGCGGCCTGGACCTAGCGTTATATGAGCCAGGTGTCAAAACATGTCTGCAGCCTGGACCTAGCGTTATATGAGCCAGGTGTCAAAACATGTCTGCAGCCTGGACCTGGCGTTATATGAGCCAGGTGTCAAAACATGTCTGCGGCCTGGACCTAGCGTTATATGAGCCAGGTGTCAAAACATGTCTGCAGCCTGGACCTAGCGTTATATGAGCCAGGTGTCAAAACATGTCTGCAGCCTGGACCTGGCGTTATATGAGCCAGGTGTCAAAACATGTCTGCAGCCTGGACCTAGCGTTATATGAGCCAGGTGTCAAAACATGTCTGCAGCCTGGACCTAGCGTTATATGAGCCAGGTGTCAAAACATGTCTGCAGCCTGGACCTAGCGTTATATGAGCCAGGTGTCAAAACATGTCTGCAGCCTGGACCTGGCGTTATATGAGCCAGGTGTCAAAACATGTCTGCAGCCTGGACCTGGCGTTATATGAGCCAGGTGTCAAAACATGTCTGCAGCCTGGACCTAGCGTTATATGAGCCAGGTGTCAAAACATGTCTGCAGCCTGGACCTAGCGTTATATGAGCCAGGTGTCAAAACATGTCTGCAGCCTGGACCTGGCGTTATATGAGCCAGGTGTCAAAACATGTCTGCGGCCTGGACCTAGCGTTATATGAGCCAGGTGTCAAAACATGTCTGCGGCCTGGACCTAGCGTTATATGAGCCAGGTGTCAAAACATGTCTGCAGCCTGGACCTGGCGTTATATGAGCCAGGTGTCAAAACATGTCTGCAGCCTGGACCTAGCGTTATATGAGCCAGGTGTCAAAACATGTCTGCAGCCTGGACCTAGCGTTATATGAGCCAGGTGTCAAAACATGTCTGCAGCCTGGACCTGGCGTTATATGAGCCAGGTGTCAAAACATGTCTGCGGCCTGGACCTAGCGTTATATGAGCCAGGTGTCAAAACATGTCTGCAGCCTGGACCTAGCGTTATATGAGCCAGTGTCAAAACATGTCTGCAGCCTGGACCTGGCGTTATATGAGCCAGGTGTCAAAACATGTCTGCAGCCTGGACCTAGCGTTATATGAGCCAGGTGTCAAAACATGTCTGCAGCCTGGACCTAGCGTTATATGAGCCAGGTGTCAAAACATGTCTGCAGCCTGGACCTGGCGTTATATGAGCCAGGTGTCAAAACATGTCTGCAGCCTGGACCTGGCGTTATATGAGCCAGGTGTCAAAACATGTCTGCAGCCTGGACCTGGCGTTATATGAGCCAGGTGTCAAAACATGTCTGCAGCCTGGACCTAGCGTTATATGAGCCAGGTGTCAAAACATGTCTGCAGCCTGGACCTAGCGTTATATGAGCCAGGTGTCAAAACATGTCTGCAGCCTGGACCTGGCGTTATATGAGCCAGGTGTCAAAACATGTCTGCGGCCTGGACCTAGCGTTATATGAGCCAGGTGTCAAAACATGTCTGCAGCCTGGACCTAGCGTTATATGAGCCAGGTGTCAAAACATGTCTGCAGCCTGGACCTGGCGTTATATGAGCCAGGTGTCAAAACATGTCTGCAGCCTGGACCTAGCGTTATATGAGCCAGGTGTCAAAACATGTCTGCAGCCTGGACCTAGCCTTATATGAGCCAGGTGTCAAAACATGTCTGCAGCCTGGACCTGGCGTTATATGAGCCAGGTGTCAAAACATGTCTGCAGCCTGGACCTGGCGTTATATGAGCCAGGGGTCAAAACATGTCTGCAGCCTGGACCTGGCGTTATATGAGCCAGGTGTCAAAACATGTCTGCAGCCTGGACCTGGCGTTATATGAGCCAGGGGTCAAAACATGTCTGCAGCCTGGACCTAGCGTTATATGAGCCAGGTGTCAAAACATGTCTGCGGCCTGGACCTGGCGTTATATGAGCCAGGGGTCAAAACATGTCTGCAGCCTGGACCTGGCGTTATATGAGCCAGGTGTCAAAACATGTCTGCAGCCTGGACCTGGCGTTATATGAGCCAGGTGTCAAAACATGTCTGCGGCCTGGACCTGGCGTTATATGAGCCAGGGGTTAAAACATGTCTGCAGCCTGGACCTGGCGTTATATGAGCCAGGTGTCAAAACATGTCTGCAGCATGGACCTAGCGTTATATGAGCCAGGTGTCAAAACCTTTCTGCAGCCTGGACCTGGCGTTATATGAGCCAGGTGTCAAACATGTCTGCAGCCTGGACCTGGCGTTATATGAGCCAGGTGTCAAAACATGTCTGCAGCATGGACCTAGCGTTATATGAGCCAGGTGTCAAAACATGTCTGCAGCATGGACCTAGCGTTATATGAGCCAGGTGTCAAAACATGTCTGCAGCCTGGACCTAGCGTTATATGAGCCAGGTGTCAAAACATGTCTGCAGCCTGGACCTAGCGTTATATGAGCCAGGTGTCAAAACATGTCTGCAGCATGGACATAGCGTTATATGAGCCAGGGGTCAAAACATGTCTGCGGCCAGGACCTAGCGTTATATGAGCCAGGTGTCAAAACATGTCTGCGTCCTGGACCTATCATGTCATTAATGCAAAGCAAGAAAAGGACTGAGATTTTTTGCTGCAGCCGCAACATCTCAGAGCATCCAAGGAACAACATTTCACATGGACTCTTCCCAGTGGAGGGCTGTACAGGTATGTGTTGCCAGTCCGTCCAGTGCAGCCCCACCTCCCAGTATAAGGCTGTACAAGGCTGTTGGGCTGTACAAGTGTGGACACCAGAGGGGGGAGGCGCCATCCCCGTGGGCATCAGACAAAAATTAAAATGATGCGTAGCTTTTCTCGTAAAGTGTCAGTTGTCATTTTCATGGCATAGGCATTTGCATGGCTTATGCCATGAAAATGGCAATTGACACATTTTGGGCAGGGTGTGGATGTGGACTGTGTGGACTGCCCCGGGTGGAACATACTTGAGAACTTCAGTGTGTATTTGGCGCCCTCGTGCAACAAACCTTTGGTCCTAGGCCAATTATTGCTCCCTGGTCATATGCTGCCTGGACGGCACATTCAATAAAGGCTTCTGGGTGGGTGCCAGGGATGCAAAGACGCCGTAACCATAAAAATTGAACGGCATCACCCTGCCCGAGCACAAAACAAAACAAACAAAAAGGTTTTATTCAGGGTCGATAAAACAAATGCCCCCCACACCCTCCTACCTCAATGGCCTGTCCCTGCTGCATCATGTACTGCTCCAGCTCCGGACCCTGAAGCGGTACGCGTTCTGTACAGTCCAGCTTGAGCTGCAGAGGTCGCGACCCCACCACATGTCGCAAAAGCCGGTCTGCCACAGTACCCGGCTGCAATCGTGAACATCACAGCATAGGGTCAAAGCTTGGGTGGGTGATCAGCAGAGGGGCTCACAGATCTACAGGTGCATGAGTCATTATGCTTTTGGCAAAGGCTTTTCGCCGGTGCACATTTGATCAACATCCTCAGACATCATGTCATTCGTAAAAACAATTAAAAAGAAAGGGGCGTTGAAGCTGGGAAGGCCTCCCATGCTTCCAAGGACCTCTGTCTGGTATGATAGCAAGGAGTATAAAAAAACCAGAGCCAGCAAAACAGGGTGGATGGACTGGTTGACATAAAGGGTCGATTTGGGGGGGGTAGCATGGGGTCTTAACATTGTTAAAACTGTTACCTGGATTTGAAATACAAGAAGGCAGTGGGGCGTCAAATAAACTGACCCTGGGGTTCTACAGGGTCCGGGTTCACACCAGGGGGTTCACACCAGGGGGTTCACACCCCAGTACAACAGTGGCATGTCCTCGCCTGAGGGTTCACACCAGGGGGTTCACACCAGGGGGTTCACACCCCAGTACAACAGTGGCATGTCCTCGCCTGAGGGTTCACACCAGGGGGTTCACACCAGGGGGTTCACACCAGGGGGTTCACACCCCAGTACAACAGTGGCATGTCCTCGCCTGAGGGTTCACACCACACTGCACCAAAGGAATGCACTCACCTGAGGTCTCTCTGTAAAGCATATGGTGTTTCTCTCGTCGGCCCCCCACTCCAGCAGCAGCTGCCGCGAGAACCCACTTTCCAAGCTGGGACTGCAGGCTAGGACCACCTGAGGCAGCAGGAAGTGGGTTTAAAGGCCGCGTGCAGCTTCCATGGACGGCTGGAGAGGTTGACGGCCAGGACAAAACAATCCACGGCCAACAAGCAGAGAGAGGTTATGGGCTGAAGGGCCGCGTGCAGCTTCCATGGACGGCTGGAGGAGTGGAGGTACAGGAAAGAGCATGCCACGGCCAAGCTGCAAACCAGCATAGAGGCTAAAAGCGGTGCAATAAGACAGGCAATCAATTCAATCAATTCAATGGTAGGCAATTGCAGCGATTGCTTGGTCCCAACTGACGCGCCTTGGAACAACAAATCACGCACTTAGCGAGATTGGGGAGATTAGACACTCCCATCAGACCAAGCCTACCAGGGTCCAGCCTGGACCCTGGTACGGTCCAGAGTGATACCCATAGCTGGTTTGAACTAATGCGGTGTCTTACGCCGTGAGGCTAGGGGTCATCCCAGACCATCACTCTTGGAGAGCCCCAAGCAGGTCATGGTAGAGGCGCAGAGCCAGGGCGTGTCAAATCATCTTGTAAACGGGGCAGTGGCTGAAAGTGCCCCCATGCCTCTCTTGGCATTCCATAATCTGTAAACCTGATATGCTGTTTTTCTGAATTTAACCTCATATATAATCAATGTTCAGCCTAGCCCCAACCGGCCAGCCCATCATTTTGAACCCTCCCCCCACCCTTGGACGGGCAGGCAGGTGTGACAACTGCTCCAGGCTGGTCATCAGCCTCACTGACCACAGTTCAGAGGGACCATCACGCCCAGCACCGAACAATCAGCCCGGGATTATGAATCTCCCCCCTACCTTAGGACCGGCAGGCAGGTGGGACAACTGCTCCAGGCTGGTCATCGGTCGCACAAACCGCAGGCTGAAGGGGTTGTCGCGCCGAGCCCCGAACGCGGCACAGACATGGTCGCTCATCCATTCTAGCTGCTGCTGCGCCCGCTCCAACATCGAGGTGCAAGTGTGCGATAGCAGCACCAGGGGATAGGCCATCCTGTAGAGAGGATTGTTGCAACAGGGAGTATTGTTGCATACTTAGAGAGGATTGTTGCAACAGGGAGTATTGTTGCATCCTTAGAGAGGATTGTTGCAACAGAGAGTATTATTGCATCCTTAGAGAGGATTGTTGCAACAGAGAGTATTGTTGCATACTTAGAGAGGATTGTTGCAACAGGGAGTATTGTTGCATCCTTAGAGAGGATTGTTGCAACAGAGAGTATTATTGCATCCTTAGAGAGGATTGTTGCAACAGAGAGTATTGTTGCATACTTAGAGAGGATTGTTGCAACAGGGAGTATTGTTGCATCCTTAGAGAGGATTGTTGCAACAGGGAGTATTGTTGCATCCTTAGAGAGGATTGTTGCAACAGAGAGTATTGTTGCATCCTTAGAGAGGATTGTTGCAACAGGGAGTTTAAGCAATGCCCCCGATTACGAACCATCCACCATTTCACTCGCGAGACATGGACTGGAGGATTATCATGCGAGCAGATCAGTCACAGGTTAGGCGTCACTCATGTGCTTTGTCAGGGAAATCGTCCCCTGACCTCCCTCATACCCTCACGCATCAAAAATCAGCATTCAAGGGAAATTGCAGCCCTAGCCACCTCATTGATGCCATCCCCAAAGCCCTTCACGTACTTTTCTCGTGCCCAGAACTCCTCTAGCAGTAGAATGAGCTCCAGGACTCTCCCCGCTGGATCCACGGGTATTAACACACAGCCGTCGCCTCGCAGGGTGCACATGATGACATCTGACAGAGGATGGAATAGAAAAACAAAAAGTAATACACCCTGGGGCGTGGATTAAGGAAGCCACCCATTCGGTCGCAGCACTAGGTAGGCTACCATGGGAAACAAAAGGGGGGGGACTCACGACATGGCCAAGATGTGGGATACATGCATCACATTCAGCATGAAACATGACGTGGCCAAGAGACTGGAGCCTTTTCTATTCATGCAGAGTGAGTAGTCACAGCCTTGACAGCTACCGGTACATGCTGTTCATGGATAGTGCAACAAATAAAATAATGATGGGAGGTAAACAGAAACCCCAACTCCCTCCTGAATCCTGACGATGTGCATGGTTCGCAAGACACAGTCATGTCAGGAATGCTGCAGGGCCCCCACACCACCAGTTCTACACCAGCAGGGCCCCCCACACACGCTCACCCAGCAGTTCCAAATCGCGCTTGTTGATGTTCACTGGTGGCGCGAGGCAGCCTGTGGTCCCTGTGACGACGATGGCCGGGCGAGAGGAAGTAAGCTCCGCAAAAATGGCGCCGTTGAGGTGCCTGGTTGAGATCATCGGTTTAAATTTTGAAATGAGGCCCAAGGTTCTCATGCCAGGTGGCGCGGGAGAAAGAGTTGAATAGACAGTCTCAGACAACAAATGCAGTGAGGCATTACAGGGATCATCCTACAGAAAACGTCAAAAATCATGTATTCTTATTTTCGACATTGCCTAGTCCAATCAAGCTAGCGCATGCATCAGTCATGTCTTGGAGATCAGAGTCACACGGATCCATTCAATTAGACTACCCAACCTTAAATGGCAACTGAAATACTACACCAGAGAATTGGGTATAGCCTGGATCCTCATTTCCAAGCTGGACCCAGGAGATCCAGACAGCCCGCTGATACCCGCACAGGCCCATTCCTCAGACACACATCTCCTTATCCATAGGTCAAGATAGAAAACTTCACAACTAAAATAGAGATAGGTGGACAAAGCGCCCTGGGCAGGGATGAGCCACCCGCGGCGACTGGCGCGGCTTACCTCTCCTTCTTATGGCACCAGTTGAGGGCATACAGCAGCTCGGATCCGTCCCGCAAGCCAACCTTCATTCAAATCACGCAAACAGTTTGAATTCAAACATACATAGCGCTGTCCATTCAAGCCACAGAAGCAGTATGTCATTTGCGTCTGCAAGCGAACGCCTGCAACTTGATATAGATGTACAACATGTCCTACGTTCATTCCCCAGGGCGAATACATTATTAAGTTGAAGTGTGCACCGGTACAGAAAACCGTTCACACAACAGTGTGTTTTCGTGGAGGAGCCCGTCCCAGCACTAGCATTTAACTAGGAATTCAAATCTGAGCTGTTCCCTCGATCCCAGCATCAAAATTATGTCATGTGTTGGCGGTGATGCCTTCACTGTGTGAGTCCTGCTTAAAAACAAACTTTACAGAGGGTGCTTGGGCGCTACATCAGTACGGTATAAGCAGCGTTGGGATTTTGAACGCCAGCCTGCGTACACTGTACCCATAACAAAATACACACTTAAAAGGGTCGGCTTTTCAAATCCGGACACCAGATCCAACATTCAAGGGTCCACAGTTTAAGTTTGAAATCGATCCTAGGATCCCTTATCCTCCTCACCTTCCAAATGGCACCGCCCACCATACGACCGGCATTGTGGGGCGTTAGTGAGACCCCAGCCATCTTCCCTGCATATCATGGCAGCAGAGATGGCGGGTGCGGAAACAATGTCGGGAACCTAATGCAATTCATGATCGTGAGTGTGTGCAGATATTTTCAATGCAGCGCTGCTTCTAAGTTTGGCAGTGCCAGGACAAGAAAACACCCAGTAAGGTACTCGGACAATGTGCTTGAAGTGGGTTCACAATATGCAGTGAGACGTCAAACTGCCATTCACATAAAAGTGGTAATTCTGTCCTCGTGGTTTTAGCAACGCATCATAAATCCGCTCTTAATATCTTGACATTGATATTATGGCGATATTATGGCATTAAACTGTGAACCCTGGCAGCCCACCCTGAGAGATTACTCGGTTTTGTGAGATGCCCCCTTCCCCCCCCCTCCCAGCAGCCCACCGTGAGGAATCAAAAAGTGTTGAGAGAAGCGCAGCTGCTTCCAAGGATGCTCCAGGAACGTCGTCCGGATGTCATCAAGGCTGAACAGGGAGAAATCGCTGTCAGCCTGTCCAAATGGGGCAGGCATGGCCTTGCCCGTAAATAACGGAGCAACAAAGGGCGGCAAGTCGGCAACCATGGGCAGCAATGCGTCCGTGACACTATTAATTAATGACATGCATGCCACGAGTTTACGATATTTGAGCCTGGTGGAATGTTTGTCAGAGATCACTCGCTTTGCCATGAGTGCTTGAGCACCATTTCCATGGAAGACAATGCGAATCGCCATGCGTCCATGCTGACTTTGTCGAAACGTGTCCCCTAGAGCCCTGCATGCTCGTGAAGCACCACCCGAGGATGCACAGCCCTCTGCAAAGAAAAGCAAACAGCACTTTCTACCTGCTTCCCACCTGCTTCCTCTGACATCATAGGATCCAAACTTTACTACGGGCACTTGGGTCCAGCCCTTTTTCAAAGAAAAGCAGCAAATAACACTTCCCACCTGCCATGGAACCACGAAGTTGCACAGCCCCGAAGATGCACAGCCCAGAAAAAAAGAAAAACTACCCACAGCCATTTTCAAAGAAAAGCAAACAACACCTCCCACCTGCTTCGCCATGAGCACCTCCGTCATGAACATCTCGCCCATGCGCCGAACGGGGAGCGTGCTGTACACTGGTGCAGTAAGCCCACACCTGTCACGACCAGAAAGATTCCAATCTCAGTCACTATTTCAGGCAAGGCTGCTCTCCCCTGAAGAATGGGGTCCGCGCAAGAGGCAATCCCAATCCAGACCGCCAGAAATCCCAGAATTTTGACACAGTTCACCAATACAATGCAGGTGTCAGGTGAGTTCGGTGAGGTGACAGCGTTATAATCTAACGCATTACAAGGGTATTTTTCAGGGTCGGGAGGGGCACCAGCCCAGGAAGAGTGACGGACTTCTAAGGAACTTGCCCGCAGATGTTGCTTAAAGCTAACACATAAATGCCTTACACAAGGCATAGATGTTCATGAAGCATCTAGTTCATACACCACTTCGGTGGCCCTCGTGGGCAACAGCATGTGTTCAACTGGGCACTGGGTAGGTGGGCGCAGCAATGCCCACAAATGCACCAGGACTGCATGCGACAGTGTATACTCACCTAGTGACCAGGTACGTGAGCGCTCCAAGGTGTGCCAGGTCAGCATGAGAGATGATCACAGCATCCACTTTGTCGAGGACCCTGTCAAGGCGTGCAGGTAGGAATGATTTATGATTTGAGGCCCAGAAGGGATTTTCAAATTGAAAGGTGCAGGGCACTAGGTTCAGTCCAGGGTCCAGGTAACAAAGCTGTTGAGTGATGCAAACTTGAGCAAGATCTGCATGGTCAAGAAACTTATGGATCACCGCAGTGAAGCAGAATTGAAGATGAAAAGTGCATGCAGGTTTGCAGACGTGGCTGTGCTGAATACTGGGATCTCCAGGGGGGAGAAGCGGAGGGATGCACATTTTTGGGTATTGATGAGCTAACAAGAGTGCAGAGCGAGGCACGGATGAGATTCGTATCATCTGGTCTGTTACACCTGCAGTTTCCCTTTGAAAGGTTTGTGAGTCTCACTCTGATCCAGCCTGATCAACTGTGACAACTGCCCCATGCATGCGCCTATCATGCAAGCATTCCCGACAAATGTATCCCAGGTCTCAGAGTGCCCTGTGAACATTCCGCCTTCCTCAAGACACCCTCATGCATGGCTGCCTTCGCCCCTCGCGGCATGCATGGTAGCCCTTCTCACCATGCACGCCTACCTGATGATGGGATCCAGCTGCTGCGTGTTGAATCTCTCATCCCAGCCACAGTCCAGCAGAAAGGTGTAGCCATCCACCTCGATGAAATGGCATGGGCAGTCGCCGCCGACCAGCGTCGTGAAGCGCAACGTCGCCATGACGCGTGGAGCCGGTGTTGTGCTTTATTCAAGCATCATAATTAATTGATGCGTAAGCTTCGGTTCGGTTGATCAATTCAAAATTTCCAACCAGACGATGTCGATCTTCCCGTAAGGGGTGTTTGATCGATGTTTCCTAGTCCTGTTCACTGAGGATCGAAGGACATTTCAAGCCTTATAACTCATTTAGCTACGGGTAGAATGGAAAGATGGATCTGAAACGGTGACGAGCCCGGATGCAGATGTCCGGTGGAACCTCAGGTGTGAACTGATTACCGGTACATGCCAGCGTGGATTCCAGGTACCCTTGCTCCGGCCCCTATCTTCGTCGGCACGTTCTTCAATTACATCCTCTGCTAATTGATACATTCTTTAAATACAATTCTTTATAAAATGGGTCTGGAGCCAAGTTCGAAGACTGTGGCCACGAAGCAGGGCGTGGTGTGGGATGAGCAAAATCTGGCCGAGAATGACAGGATCAAGGCATCTTTGCCCAAGGTAAAACTTTTTCACCTCAGCAACAGCTCCTGGTGACAAGGCCGTGCGGGACTCAGATACCAACACGCGCTGGCTTCGCCTGTTTTCTTCGCCACGTCCTAAAGGACCCGTTTCCCCTTCATCTGCTAGCTGAATAACGCAACCTAGAAATCTTATCGTTCCCTCGTGCTTCGGATTTCGGGACCTGTCCTATTTTTTCGATACGGTTAGGCGACCTGCCCCGTGGCAGTGGTCATGAACAAGCTTTTAAGGATCGTATCATGGTGCTTCCCTCCCTGTCAGATCCCCGACCTGCCACCCCTTCAAGCCTTGTCTTCCCATGCCTGTATTGTGCCCCCTGAAGCCGCGCAATGAAGATGACAACATGCTCTTGTCAGTGCCGGTATGCCTGGAACTGCCACATGCAAGAACCCTGCACATGGCCTGGATATACCTATTTCCCTGTACCCCTGTCTTTCACCGACTCCAGCCCTAACACAAACACACACCTTGACCGCCCTGCCCTCGTGTCCCTTCAGGTAAAGATTGACGAGCCCAAGACGCCCTGGGCAGAGCTGCTGCCTGAAGACGACATCGACCTGCCACCGCTGAGCTTGGATGGGAATGACCATGACTCAGCACCCGCCCGTGAGTTCTTGACTGCTGCGATGTCCTGATGGGAGAGCAGTACTGGGCAAGGTTGCTGAAGTGAGTGTAGGAAGGCTTCAAGCTGCCAATAGTGGATAGGAGGGATGGAACGCATGGAGCTGCCTTCCCTAGTCGGCATGTTGGCAAGCATGCTCTCGCTGGACGCTGGCAGATGAGCGTTTGAGCACAGACCTGGAGCATGCTAGAAGACACGTTCAGGAGGAGTGTGTGAACGGGGTATGAAGATTGAAATGTCGTTTTGGTGCATGGCATGCATGCGAGGGGGAGAGCAATGAAGGAGTCTCTTCATTAATCTGTCCTCCTCACTTCGGAGAGATCTGAATGTTAGGATGTGAGGCCTTGCAACCACATGCCTTATTATTCTCTTTCATCCCACCCCTCCTCCTGCCCGGAGCAGGTACGGGCGCTGCGAGTGGATGGGCTCAAAAGGGTCCGGAGCCCATGGTGACGAATGATGATTCATCGACCCGTAGCAAGCTCATGCACCTGTCAGGGGCGGACATCCCGATGGATCCTGCCAACCGCAGCTCCGGAACGGATGGAACGGTGAGTGGAATGGGTGCAGGCCAGAGTCTTGCAGTCTTGTCACCTTCCATGCTGAACTGATGTCCTGATCGCTCGAGTCTGTTTGGTTAGCCACGTGTGGTGCCTCTGATGATCTTCTTACTACAACGATTAACAATAAAAACTTGAAGCCATTCTCCTTCTGTGTATAAATATTATCTGTGTTTTCTTTGGCATGGCACCCTGCAAAGACAGAATTGCGTCCCCCCCCCGCCCCCTATCGACCCTTGCCGCCTGCAGCCTTCAAGTACTTTACCTCCAGTGAACAAGTTTGAGCAGGCACGTAAGGCACATTACAGCATGAAGGATGAGCTGCTGAACATGAAGTCTGCGCTGACAAGTAAGCTAGTGAGCGATGAGGACGACGAGGACGACGAGGAGGAGGGGACGCCGCCATGAAGGATGGATGAGGACCGTGCGATGAGGCAGGGGTGTCAGGAAACTAGCGTAGCCAAGTAGATACGGGTAGGGGGAATCAGGTAGCCCATTGATGATGCACTGGAAGACGCAAAAGTGCATTGATGCCATGGCAATGTAGGAATACACAAAATTAAGGGTGTCAGGGGTATCCAGTTGCAACCTGGGTCAGTAGATTAGATGCGATGGTAATGCTGGCCAGTGGCCATATGTGTAAGATGAGGTCATGTTGGTGTCATTTTTTTTAAACTGTACCATGTGTGTGAGGTTCGTTCAGTGTCCACTCCGACCCTTTGTGGTTGTCATGATCGTTGACTAACTTCATAATTTCCTATTTCTTCAACCAAACTATGTTGCACCCACGTCATGTTTTATGACTGGGGCTTATCTTCTGCACTATGGGGTTCATTCCCGCTCGGTGGTTGTGTGTTGGTTGCTAGCTCAGGGGGGTCACTGGTTTTCGCTCGCTGTCCTAGCGTGTATAGTGTATGCACTGGTTTACAGGCACATGTCTCATACATAAAATGTGATGCCCTGTTGGACTGTAAAAACTTCGCATGCAGATTCTCCCAAGCCAAAGGTTGTCACCTTTCGTGGGATCAGGGCAACTATCACTTAAATGCTGTTCATATGACGATGTGACAACTTTTCCCTTCCTTCTTTCCCTCACTCATGCCTTCAGTTTTCGCTTCTCCCGAGTCCCAACCAGACATTTGGGCGCACTCGTGGCCAAGCCTTTTTAAGCAGTACGCAGAGGTGTAACGTCATTGACATATGACGATTTGACACACTGTTGTTAACATGCAAGACAGGAGTCCTCGCACTTGAACCTGGGCTCAATTACAGGGTGCAGGTGGCTAGGGCTACGTCGCCGTTCAGCATATATGCCGGAAGTCTGACTGAAAGCCAATAGGACTATGGTAAGGCTGGCTCACAAGAAACAGCCATGACACAGAATACGAAAGCTTTCCTTCAAGTCTGTTATTAAAATGTGCAAAGCCTAGTCAATGGCACAACACATCTATGCCGTGCTGAAAAGGCTTAATTGAGTGGGCGCCCACATGTCTGGTGAAGCCCAGTGTTGCATTCAAATAAATGCCTTCTCTCTTGGTGAGGCCCAGCACGGGTATGCCTCATTTCAAACTGTGTTCAGTTCGCAAAATCCCCAGAGGGTGTATCAAGCAACTTATTACTGTGCCGTACTGAAAGACTTAATACAGCCGGCGAAAATAAAAGGCCTCCCTCCCTGCATTCATGTGATGAGTCCTGTCCAGCAAAGCAACACATCTCATGACGGGACAGGTACCCGCACATCAGCACCAGCACTGAACAACCAAGGGAAGACCGAATGACCGATATTCGCTTTCACAAGCTACTAGCGAACCACCACAGTGAGGCGTAAAGATGAACTCCATATGGCAGTGGAAATATGGACGGTCGGTGAGCCAATCAGATAAGGGCCTTGCTGTCAACCTTGGGAGTTTCAAGCATGTCCAACTGGAGGCCTACTTGGCCGGTCACCAGTCTCCCAACACTTTAGCCGCGCTATTGAGTGTGCCCTTATGGATTTACATAGATCGCAGGGTAAAGTTGCTTGCTATCCCAATGAGTCTAAAGTTATCAAGCAGGATAGGCCTTGCAATACTTGGTATGATGACCGGTGCAAAGCTGCTAGGAAAACTTGTTTAGTGGCTGCCCAGTTTTGGGGTGCTGGTTCAGGAGAGGTTAAGTTGGCCATTAGGGAATATCGACGTATAACTCAGGCTATCAAGCGTGAATGGGAGGGTGTACGAGCAGCGGATCTACTGTCAGATCTTCGTTGCCAGCCTAAGAATTTTTGGTCGGCTTATGGCAGTAACAGGAAGATCAGCCCCCTCACAGATGTGGGGGATTGGACTGAATACTTTAAAAAGCTGTTTGAACCTTCAGAGCATGTGCCTTGCCACAAAGCTGGGGATGAGACTATTCAGGCGTGTTTATTTCCTCTTCCTTTAGAAGTTCATCTTTCTCAAGCAGAGCACCTAAATTGTGTTTTTTACGGAAGCCGAGATTGTGAAAGCTTTGGAAAAGACTGTGAATGGAAAGTCTGCGGGTGTTGATGGTGTCCCTATGGAGTTTTTGAAACACGCGGTTATTGTGACTCCTAGGGGAGCTTTTTCTCAAGAGAAGCGGCAGTATGTTTTGGCAAATCAAATTACGTTTTTGTTTAATAGAGTTTTGGCAGACGGTTACCCTAAGGAGTGGGGCATCGGAGCACTTGTTCCGGTACCCAAGCCAAAGGGCAGTCCTGCAATCAAAGACGATTATAGGGGTATTGCCGTCGGAACTGCCCTATCCAAATTATATTCCCTTGTCTTATTGCAACGTCTTGATTCTTGGGCAGAAAGTCAGGGTTTCAGAGCCGATGGCCAGGCAGGTTTTCGGCATGGACGGGGAACACCTGATAATGCTTTCATTCTAAACCACATTATTGAAAAATACCATTCGGAGAAAAAAACGATTTTTGCTGCTTTCATTGATTTTAGGAAGGCATATGACTGCATTGACAGAGATTTATTGTGGCGGAGTTTACAGAGCATGGGTGTGCACGGCCGGATTTTAGAAAGTTTGAAGGAGATGTATCAGGATGTAAAAATCCGTGTACGGGTTGGTGGTAAACTGGGAGATAGTTTCTCCTCCTTTATGGGTGTTAAACAAGGAGACCCGCTGTCCCCTCTATTGTTTGGCCTGTTTATCGACCGTTTCGAGAAGTTTGTCGCAAGTGAGTGCCCTGATATTGGCGCCCGTCTTTCACATGCTTTGGTCAGAGTTTTACTTTATGCTGATGATCTGGTGTTATTCGCTGAATCGCCGGATGATCTGCAAAAACTTCTTGATGCTCTCCATATTTTTTGTCGCCACAATGCCTTGACAGTCAATATAAAAAAATCTGAAGCAGTTGTTTTTAACCAGAAATATTGTAGTCATTTGGTATCTCTGTCTTATGACGGAAGCGTTCTTGATATTAAGCCCTTTTTCATCTACTTGGGTATGTTATTTGATGAGGCAGAGGGTATGAAGGGAGCAGGTAGACGTTGTGTCAACAAAGGGAGGGCAGCTTTGTATGCCATGGTCCGGAGATGTCATGAGCTTGACATACACAATGTTCACATCAAATGTCATCTTTTTGACTCTTTAGTGAAGCCTATTCTGTTTTATGGGTGTGAAATTTGGGGACCAGGTCTCCTTGCGAAAGGAGTCGGCTTGACAGATACTGGTTTCTCTAGAGATTTGGAGGTAATTCACAAGGGTTTCCTTAGGCAGTGTCTGGGTCTTCGCAAGTCTGTGGCCGAGTATGTTCTCATGAGCGAACTGCACCGTGAACCCCTTATCTTAAGTCTTTTTCAGCAGACCCTGAGTTTTTGGAATATAATTAATCTGAGGCCTGACAATGACCTTGTGAAAATGGCTATGCAGGAAAGTTGTGATTTGGCGAAGGCTGGCACTTCACTTTGTTGGGCTGGTTTTCTGTCTACGATATTGATGACTCTGGGTATTGATTTATTGACTGCATCAGTCAATACCTCTTTGGATATTGAGGTCATTGTGAATTCAGCTAGGGATCAGTGGCTTTCCAAAATTTCCAGGGACATGCCACGTACGGCCCTGTCAGTACGTGCTACTCCTGACTCAGAACGCTCGGGGTTCAAATTGTTTACGTTCTCTAAGTGGTTCCAAATTAAGCGTGATGTGCAGGAGACTTTCTGGTACAATTTGAGTAAGCCTAATATTATTTTTGCTGTAGCCCGGTATCGGATGGGGTCGCATTGGCTGAATGTTGAGACGGGGCGCTTTGAGAAACCCTGTGTGCCTCGTAGCGAGAGGATTTGTAGATGTTGCAATCTTAAATGTCGGGAGGATGAGCTTCACATGATTTACTGCCCGTTCTATACAGACCTTCGTTTTCAGTTTAACCTTACTTTCCATAATTTCCTAGAGGACGAGGATGAGGCCATGAAACGGTACGCAAATGGAGTGTGGGGCAAACTTAATGCAGCGGATTCTGCATATGTGTTCTGGAAGAAATTTGGTTGTTTTATCTTTCAGTGTATGATGAAAAGAGAGAATCATCTCAAAACTCTGCCAAAATTCCTGTCTCCCCCCTAACTCTCTAGGCGGTGCTCAATCGAACTCTTTTGCACCCACGTCATGTTTTATGGCTGGGGCTTATCTTCTGCACTATGGGGTTCATTCCCACGCCACTGTCGTGGTTGTGTGCTAGTTGCTTGCCCAGGGGGGTCACTGGTTTTCGCTTTCTGTCCTAGTGTATCAAGTGCCTGTACCGGTTTACGGGCACATGTCCCATGCATCAATTGTGATGCTCTGTTGGACTGTAAAAAAACTTCACCAATATTCATAATATTGAGCTCAAAGCATTGGCCCACTCATTTTTTCCGGACAGTGCGAATTCGAAAACAGCTTTATTTCATCCCCCAAATTCACAGGCAGGGGGGGAACTGGCGTGCATGCCGCCCTATCACGCAACGACATGCATTAATTGACACTTGGAACATCTGGCCATGAGCTGCACGCCAAAGGTCGTGTCCAAGGAGAACTGCAGCTTGGCTGGACAATGGCTTTGCTGATGGTCCTGCAAGGTTCCATTTCAAAAGGTGTGATTCAAAATGTATCAATGACATAACACCTCTGGGCCCTGCTAAAAAAGGCTCGGCCACATGGGCACCCAACCGTCCCGTTGGAAGAAAAGAAAGAAACTGAAGGTGAGAGGGAGAGAAGGAGAAGAACACAAAGGAGAAAGAAATACCACCCTAAAAAGGAAAAGGCAGCCCGAGTTATTCAAAATGCGTGATTTGAATTGTGTGATTTGAACATAATCCCATGTCCATGAAAGATACTTTGGCAGCTAGGAATCTACAACCGCCAAATTGCATCTACTTGTTTGGTGAAAGCGAGCCTCCCAAGTAGCATGATGGAATGCTGGATAGGATCAATGACGGTATACGTCTGGGACGCGCTCAAAAGGCTCAGCCGTATGACCAACTAAAGGTTCGGGAGGAAAGACACAAAAAAACAAAGGGGAATAAAGTCGAGGGACGCACAAAAGGCTACAATGCTCACACTTTTCCGACCACCAGTCAAGGTGTTCATACCTCGTAAACTGCAGCCAGCCTGTCCCGAAGCCAACCCAGGTTCAGGCTTTCTGCTCTCAGGTCCTGGCCAGAGCAAGGGGGGAAGGGGGCAAAGTGGAGGACGAGCAAGGGGGGGGGGGCAAGTGGAGGACGAGCAAGGGGGGGGGGGGTGGGAAGTGGAGGACGAGCAAGGGGGGGGGGGCAAAGTGGAGGACGAGCAAGGGGGGGGGGCAAAGTGGAGGACGAGCAAGGGGGGGGGCGAAGTGGAGGACGAGCAAGGCGGGGGGGGCAAGTGGAGGACGAGCAAGGGGGGGGGGGGGCATAGTGGAGGACGAGCAAGGGGGGGGCATAGTGGAGGACGAGCAGGGGGGGGGGGCAAAGTGGAGGACGAGCAAGGGGGGGGGGCGAAGTGGAGGACGAGCAAGGGGGGGGGGGCAAGTGGAGGACGAGCAAGGGAGGGGGGGGGGGCAAGTGGAGGACGAGCAAGGGGGGGGGGGCAAGTGGAGGACGAGCAAGGGGGGGGGGGCAAAGTGGAGGACGAGCAAGGGGGGGGAGGGCAAAGTGGAGGACGAGCAAGGGGGGGGGGGGCAAAGTGGAGGACGAGCAAGGGGGGGGGCGAAGTGGAGGACGAGCAAGGGGGGGGGGGGCAAGTGGAGGACGAGCAAGGGGGGGGGGCAAAGTGGAGGACGAGCAAGGGGGGGGGCGAAGTGGAGGACGAGCAAGGGGGGGGGGGGGCAAAGTGGAGGACGAGCAAGGGGGAGGGGGGGCAAAGTGGAGGACGAGCAAGGGGGGGGGGGGCAAGTGGAGGACGAGCAAGGGGGGGGGGGCAAAGTGGAGGACGAGCTAGGGGGGGGCAAAGTGGAGGACGAGCAAGGGGGGGGGCAAAGTGGAGGACGAGCAAGGGGGGGGGGGGCAAGTGGTGGACGAGCAAGGGGGGGGCAAAGTGAAGGACGAGCAAGGGGGGGGGCAAAGTGGAGGACGAGCAAGGGGGGGGGGGGCAAAGTGGAGGACGAGCAAGGGGGGGGGGCAAAGTGGAGGACGAGCAAGGGGGGGGGGGCAAGTGGAGGACGAGCAAGGGGGGGGGGCGAAGTGGAGGACGAGCAAGGGGGGGGCATAGTGGAGGACGAGCAAAGGGGGGGGGGCAAGTGGAGGACGAGCAAGGGGGGGGCAAAGTGGAGGACGAGCAAGGGGGGGGGGGGGGCAAAGTGGAGGACGAGCCAGGGGGGGGGGCAAAGTGGAGGACGAGCAAGGGGGGGGGGCGAAGTGGAGGACGAGCAAGGGGGGGCATAGGGGGGGGCATAGTGGAGGACGAGCAAGGGGGGGGGGCGATATGGAGGACGAGCAAGGGGGGGGGGCAAAGTGGAGGACGAGCAAGGGGGGGGGCGAAGTGGAGGACGAGCAAGGGGGGGGCATAGTGGAGGACGAGCAAGGGGGGAAGGGGGCAAGAGGAGGACGAGCAAGGGGGGGGCAAGTGGAGGACGAGCAAGGGGGGGGCAAAGTGGAGGACGAGCAAGGGGGGGGGCAAAGTGGAGGACGAGCAAGGGGGGGGGGCGAAGTGGAGGACGAGCAAGGGTGGGGGCATAGTGGAGGACGAGCAAGGGGGGGGGGCAAAGTGGAGGACGAGCAAGGGGGGGGGCGAAGTGGAGGACGAGCAAGGGGGGGGCAAAGTGGAGGACGAGCAAGAGGGGGGGCGAAGTGGAGGACGAGCAAGGGGGGGGGCGAAGTGGAGGACGAGCAAGGGGGGGGGCAAAGTGGAGGACGAGCAAGGGGGGGGGCAAAGTGGAGGACGAGCAAGGGGGGGGCATAGTGGAGGACGAGCAAGGGGGGGGGGCAAAGTGGAGGACGAGCAAGGGGGGGGGCGAAGTGGAGGACGAGCAAGGGGGGGGCATAGTGGAGGACGAGCAAGGGGGGAAGGGGGCAAGTGGAGGACGAGCAAGGGGGGGGCAAAGTGGAGGACGAGCAAGGGGGGAAGGGGGCAAGTGGAGGACGAGCAAGGGGGGGGCAAAGTGGAGGACGAGCAAGGGGGGGGGGCCCAAAGTGGAGGACGAGCAAGGGGGGGGGGGGCATAGTGGAGGACGAGCAAGGGGGGGGCAAAGTGGAGGACGAGCAAGGGGGGGGGGCATAGTGGAGGACGAGCAAGGGGGGGGGGACATAGTGGAGGACGAGCAAGGGGGGGGGGGCATAGTGGAGGACGAGCAAGGGGGGGGCAAAGTGGAGGACGAGCAAGGGGGGGGGGCCCAAAGTGGAGGACGAGCAAGGGGGGGGGGGCATAGTGGAGGACGAGCAAGGGGGGGGCAAAGTGGAGGACGAGCAAGGGGGGGGGGCAAAGTGGAGGACGAGCAAGGGGGGGGGCGAAGTGGAGGACGAGCAAGGGGGGGGCATAGTGGAGGACGAGCAAGGGGGGAAGGGGGCAAGTGGAGGACGAGCAAGGGGGGGGCAAAGTGGAGGACGAGCAAGGGGGGAAGGGGGCAAGTGGAGGACGAGCTAGGGGGGGGCAAAGTGGAGGACGAGCAAGGGGGGGGGGGGGCCCAAAGTGGAGGACGAGCAAGGGGGGGGGGCATAGTGGAGGACGAGCAAGGGGGGGGCAAAGTGGTGGATGAGCAAGGGGGGGGGCATAGTGGAGGACTAGCAAGGGGGGGGGGGACATAGTGGAGGACGAGCAAGGGGGGGGGGCATAGTGGAGGACGAGCAAGGGGGGGGCAAACTGGTGGATGAGCAAGGGGGGGGGGGGGGCATAGTGGAGGACGAGCAAGGGGGGGGCAAACTGGTGGACGAGCAAGGCAGGATTGGGATCAGGGCACACAGGCTTCCGAACCTCTAACCAGGGCATCACCGCAAACCTATCATGAGGAGGGCCTTTCTGGCTTCTACGGGCGCTGCAAATGTATTGACGATGCAAATGGCCTCTACACCCACCAGCTGCCATCGCTCCAGCGGGCATGCTACGATTCCATGTAGCTGAACCAGGAAGCTGCGACCGCACAGTGGGCACAGCACCTGATCAGGAGCACCTGCGGGGACAACAGGCCGCTCGCTTTCCAGATTTTTTCAGCCCAGGTCAGGCAGGCGCTGAGCAGCATGTCAGCAGGTGTTGCACACGGTACTACATGGCATTCACAGCTTGTGAATTTGCGCTCAAGCAGCCATCATTCCCTGACAACACAAAAGCATGTGAATATATGATGCCGCCTCCATACCCTCCCGTTTCTTCTGCTCCGTGAGAATCGTGACATGTCACTGTGGCCTTGGCTATTTTTGTCTGGTTTGCCTTGCATGGCTTCCTTCCGTGTCCTCCCAGTCTGTACTTGTCGGCTGCCCCCTTGTCCCTTTGCCTCAGTAGTTTGCATTCTAGTTCATATCGATGTAAAATATACATATCAGATCCCTCTAGCTCTCTTGTTCTCCCCCTGACTAATACCCGACCCCTCCTACCTGGTCTTACCACCACTCCCTGTTCATACTCCTCCACCATGGATTCCAGCTGCTGCCTTTGTTCCGCCTCTATGGCCTCCAGCTCATCCTCCACCATGGAGGCGTACAGCTGCTCCTCAAGCATGACCATGGCGGCTTCAGCCTCTGCTTGCGTCAGGGCCTCCGTCTCGTCCATTGGCCCTGGCATGGGATAACGATTCAAGGTGACAGGGCCAGCAATGTGCTCAGTGTTCCAGAATCTCAAAGAGCACTCGCTGAATATAAAATTTGGGAAACAAACTGGTTTCCAGCCATGCTGATGAAAGTGCGTGATTGTTACTTGGTTCAGGGCGGTCGCGATGATGCGTTGATCTTGCCTAGCAAGGAGCAAGGCAGCAGGTTGCGGTTGGGTAGGGTAGGGATTAGAAGCAGAAGGTAGGGATCAACGCTCAAGCCATTTTGTATCAAATTATCGGCACCCATGATAGCTGGCCGCTCATCAGAATCCCCATAGTAAAAGAGGGTTCCCTGAACAGACCCTGAATGCACCTCCCTCCAGGGAATAATCCTTTCCTGCAGTTCGGGATCCCAGGATTCCAGGAAAGGTTTTCCTCACAGGAATCCTCCAGGAGGGGCCTGTTCCCTAGACTGACCCCGGATACTCATCCCTCCAGGCAATAATCCGTTCCTGCACTTCAGGACCCCAGGATCCAGGAAAGTATTTTCCCAAAGTTATCCTCCAGGAAGGGACTGTTCCCCGGACTGACTCTGAACTGACCCTGAATACGCCTCCCTTCAGGGAATAATCCTTTCCTGCAGTTCGGGATCCCAGGATTCCAGGAAAGGTTTTCCCAAAGGAATCCTCCAGGAGGGGCCTGTTCCCCGGACTGACCCCGGATACTCAGGCCTACCTACAGGAAAGAATCCTTTCCTGCAGTAAAGGCCTGTTCGCCAGACTGACCCCGGATACTCATGCCTACCTACAGGAAAGAATCCTTT
The DNA here is from genome assembly GCA_037349105.1 of Limnomonas spitsbergensis. Classification (NCBI taxonomy): domain Eukaryota; kingdom Viridiplantae; phylum Chlorophyta; class Chlorophyceae; order Chlamydomonadales; genus Limnomonas; species Limnomonas spitsbergensis. Next base: position 1,812,587 of record JAYJMM010000109.1, read on the forward strand.
CCTGCAGTAAAGGCCTGTTCCCCGGACTGACCCCGGATACTCAGGCCTACCTACAGGAAAGAATCCTTTCCTGCAGTAAAGGCCTGTTCCCCAGACTGACCCCGGATACTCATGCCTACCTACAGGAAAGAATCCTTTCCTGCAGTAAAGGCCTGTTCCCCAGACTGACCCCGGATACTCAGGCCTACCTACAGGAAAGAATCCTTTCCTGCAGTAAAGGCCTGTTCCCCAGACTGACCCCGGATACTCAGGCCTACCTACAGGAAAGAATCCTTTCCTGCAGTAAAGGCCTGTTCCCCAGACTGACCCCGGATACTCAGGCCTACCTACAGGAAAGAATCCTTTCCTGCAGTAAAGGCCTGTTCCCCAGACTGACCCCGGATACTCAGGCCTACCTACAGGAAAGAATCCTTTCCTGCAGTAAAGGCCTGTTCCCCAGACTGACCCCGGATACTCATGCCTACCTACAGGAAAGAATCCTTTCCTGCAGTAAAGGCCTGTTCCCCAGACTGACCCCGGATACTCATGCCTACCTACAGGAAAGAATCCCTTCCTGCAGTAAAGGCCTGTTCCCCAGACTGACCCCGGATACTCATGCCTACCTACAGGAAAGAATCCTTTCCTGCAGTAAAGGCCTGTTCCCCAGACTGACCCCGGATACTCAGGCCTACCTACAGGAAAGAATCCTTTCCTGCAGTAAAGGCCTGTTCCCCAGACTGACCCCGGATACTCATGCCTACCTACAGGAAAGAACTCTTTCCTGCAGTAAAGGCCTGTTCCCCAGACTGACCCCGGATACTCATGCCTACCTACAGGAAAGAATCCTTTCCTGCAGTAAAGGCCTGTTCCCCAGACTGACCCCAGACTGACCTTGGATACTCATGCCTCCGGAAAAGGATTCCAAGGGATGACGGGTTGATGCCTCCGGCCAGACTCTGTTTGGCTGCTGCTCGTAAGAGGTCGGAAATTGTGCACCTGCTGGTGACAAGCCAGCCTGAGAAGGAGAGAAGAAACGGTGGGAAAACAAGATCGAGAGAGAACGGTGTTCTGTAGAGGTTTGCAACTCAATAAATATATACCCTTGGGCCAGATGCTTGTGGTCGCTCTCCTACTGGGGGCCGCAAAACCAAAATCATCATGGGTTTACGGTCATGAAGTAATGTTTACAGCAAATTTCCCAACGATGCCTCCGCTCTACATCTTGATGTCAGGTACGCAGCTGCCAAGTTGCAATGTGCCCACCCCTGGCATCACCTAAAGTGTTTCTTTTAGCGCGCTTCAGCCACAATTCAGCTACATCACGGCACACGGCCGTGGGGGCCTGGGGCAGAAAGTCCTGCTGCTCGGGCCACCGGCCATAGGTCGGTCAAGATTGAGTCCCAATTGGCCCAGTGGTGGCCGCCCGGCGGCCATCTACATGTGGTCTGGTGCCCACTGAAAGAAACACTGATCACCTCCCCCACGGTCATGACGCTACACCTTTGGGCCCTGCTCAAAAGGCTCGGCCGCGTCAGCGCCCAACCATCGTATTGGGAGGAAAGGAAACGGAAGGCAAGAGGAGGGAGGAAAGAAAGCGCCCCCCCGCTGGTGTCACCTGCTGCTGGAAGGCCTCGTAGATTCCTTGAGCAGCACTGTGCCTTGCTATCAGCCTGAGCTGGTCTTCTACCTCCACCTGGTCAGGGCGTGGAAACACAGCACTCCTATTATTTTGGGGTGGCGTTTTTTCGTTATTCCATGGTTATTTTTAGATTTTTCCGATTCCTCTTGGTCTAGGGCTCAGGGCAAAAGCAATCACCCTCATTGAGAATGCATGGCCACTTGAAGGCTTCCTGGTTCGATGCTTGACTGGCCGAGGAGTTTCTGTTCACAAGCTACAGGTTAACTGGATGGTAGCTACAGGTTAGCTGAATGGTAGCTAGATGGTAGCTAGATGGTATATTGGTAGCAGGGCGGTAGCTGGATAGAAGCTGTCACGCCAACACGAATGTCAACCGCCAGCGCTTGCTTTCATTCCTCTTGCATGGCACTCTCTGGACCTATCACAGAATGGCCCCAACAGCATAGACACTCAACCACTCAACCATGAAGCAAACATGCAGCAGTGGGCCCATCAAACCATAAAGCAAAGATACAGTGGGCCTGTGGGTTTGATAGGTCTGATACAGTGGGCCTATCAAACCCACAGGCCCACAGTGCCCTGCTCTTGCAGGAGGGTGTGTCTGCCTGTGCTCGTGTGTGTGCTCTCAGTTCCGATACGGAAACTCCGGGAGTGGGGTCATGGAGATTGTGAGGAGCTTGCAAAACTTCAAGAGTATAAAAAATCAGACGTTCTAGGTGCAAGCTCTTCCCAGCATCTTATTTACTAGCGCGAAATGTAGGGTGCGAGACATGCAGCGCGGGCAGTGCACTGATCCATGCCTCGCCTGCATGTCACACTGGACAGCGCATTGATCTATGCCCTGCCTGCATGTCTTGTCCAGTTGAGGCAGTGCCTGCTGCATTGGAGACCTCGCGACGCCTCAGCAGCAGCTCCTGGCGCTTGGCCTTGCTGCGAGACAGGCAATCGTTCCGGATCTACAGGTTGGAAATTGGAAGCAGTTTCAGCAGAGATGCACCTTAGTTTGCCATATTGAACAAGACAATGCAGCAACGGAGACAGAGCTGCTGTGCTATGGCCCCATCTATGCTGTCTTTCCTGCTGGCAGTACCTCAAGCTCGCCTTGACAGGAAAGCTAGGCATGGGTGTTTGACCTCATGTTTTTGTCATCAGCAAGACTCCCGTGCCGAGCTTGAGAATCCGCATATTTCCCATGCACAATTTCATCATGACGTCAATGTCACGTGAAAGCATGGATCTGAACCAAACACTAACGGCATGCATTTCGTCAGAAATTTTCTTGTGAACCAGCTCTGTACTGTGTGCTCTGAGGAGCTCTTCATTCGATAGGACAGCGTACCGAGTACTGCTATAGCAGCCCTCGTTGCTAAATGATAAATTATATGTGTATCTCGTGTAAAGAGCCCCGCACCGCTCTATACTGTCTGTGTCTCCATGATATCTCTCTTTTCATTCTACACAGTCCATGTTATGCCAAGGCGTCCCTTTGTACGTCTTGTACAGCCTTAGAATTAAGTAGCATGGAACGCTACAGCTGCCAGTCTGTGACCCATGCATGCCACTACCATGTGATTTGAATTAGGAAACTAGTTGCACAGATCATATAGGTGCCATTAGGTCCAGTCGGTACTTGATGCCGACGTTCCGTCATGCCGCCATGCCGGTACATGGATTCTCAACTGGCTATGCGCTCTCGGCATGGATGCATGATGAGTGCTTAATAGAGGCTCCCCACCTTATCATGGAGCCTAGACACCACATCCTTCACTCGGTTGCGAGGGATGCCCCTGGCTGCTGCTGGAGCCTCTATGGTGTCCATGCTGAGTACTATGAATCAAAGCCGAAGGCTGTTTTTGGCATGCTTTACATGCATTCGTATCCTTTGAAAGTATTGTTACACTGCCTATATGAAGGCAAGGGTTGAAGGAAGAGTTACGGCAACCTTCCTAACATCGCTAGAAGTTTATCTCTGACGTCCCTGATCTTAAGGAAAGTTAAGCTGTGTGGGAGTGACTTGGTGCTGATAATGCAGTTTCTTAGATTTGAATTTCTTTGAAGAAGGAGCGCTACTTTCGCTTTCGTGAAAGGAAAGCGATTCCGGAGCGACTCGGCAACTTTTGTCAGCTACCTCCGACTCCTGGCAGCTCTAGACCACTCCTGCATACCTAGCGAGGGCGTAATCCTACCGGCAAGTTATTGCTCCCTAACATTCTCTTTAACAATCTGCAATCTAATTACCACCAACCCAAGTCCACCAAGATTAGAACACAGCACCTGCACCTGTTACCTGTCAATTCCCCACCTCTCGCCGGTGCCCCCTCTTGCTGATTACGCTCTTTGTTTCGGGATTGCTGTGAATTTACATTAACTCTAAAACGAATCGAAACCCGTGAACGCAATCCATCCGGCTCGTTGGTCCCAGTTTCACCCCGTGGTTCGTCTCGGCTTGAGCCATGACGACCTCCTATAAGGTCTTGGGCCTGGAGCCCTCTGCCAGCAAGACTCAGGTGCGTGACTTGATGCACTCAGCTCCAGAGTGTATCGACCCCCAACTGCTATCAGCATGGAAAATGACTACTGAAAAATGACTAAATGGCTGACCGAAGAGTGCCAAACAGAGCTGGATGTCGGTAGTCTGAACAGAGCTCATTCTTTATATTGTATGCAGGTCAAGGAAGCTTTCAGGTGGGTCATGAAGGCCTTGGTTGTTTCTAGGCCTTGCATGTGTGACAGGCTTGCCATGCCACAAGACATGGGCAGGGCCATGCAGCAGGGTATGGTTGGGAGGGACGCTGGCACATTCAGTTGCAGCGCACTGGTGAAACACTATACCCAGGCACATACGCCTCAGGCTCGTCTGCATAGCTATTCCATACCAGTACGCAAGGAACATGAGCTCTATTAGCTGTATCTCAGACAGATGCAAAAGGATCGGCCATGCTGAGTTGAGATCTGAAGTCCTCCTTCAGAGTATTCAATACCACTTGACCAAACTGACAATGTACAATGACTGAAGAGCTGTTCAGGAAGTTGCAGAATGAAGATGCCGATGGTAGTCAGAGATGCTCATTGAATCATGCGCTTTGGGGAAGAAACTAGGATATACCGGTACGCGCTTCATTCAATTTTGTGTGATCTATGGATCTGACATTGTGGCCCTTGAAGAGGCTAGTCTTGGCGCAGCCTCAGCCTCACTGGCTTCAATCCTGCTGCCATCCCAAGCCTTGTTTCTAATTTGTTTTTATATCTTTCTTATAAACTTCAATCTTTCTCTTCAATCAATGCCCTACATAGCTGTGATGTTTATAGCCACTGCTTACGCTAAAAGAGAAGCTCTCTTACTTAAATCCCAACACCTCCCGGCCCCACCCACCCTTTGTAGGCCATATCCCCTCATATCTCATCTACGCCTGCGTGTTGCCTCTGTTCAATTACTGAAGTTTGATGCTCCTTCAATCCACGCCAATGAGCACATCGGTTTGTGATTTTTTGTTAAGTTATACTGTCCATCCACGCCAATGAGCGCATCGGTTTGTGAAGGTTGGGAAGTTTATGCAGTCCAGCTGGGAATCACATTTGATGCATGGGACTTGTGCCCGTAAACCGGTGCAGGCACTAAATACGCTAAGACAGCGAGCGAAGGCCAGTGACCACCCTGGGCAAGCAAACAACACACAACCACCGAGCAGTAGCGTGGGAATGAACCCCTTAGTGCGGAAGATTAGCCCCAGCCACTAAACATGACGTGGTTGCAAACGGTTGTGTTATGTATGCCATCCCTTCACAGGAGGCTGTGCCAGATATACCATCCCGATAAGTGCGCCGTGAGCATGAAACCCATTGCCGAGGCCAAGTTCAAAAGCATCAAGGACGCGTACGACAGCATCCTGAAAGGTGGGTCGATGGAATTATCGTGGCGGTGCCTGGAATCTGAAGACAAGATGGATTTCCACGTATTTATGCTATTGGAAATTGGCATGTAGCCACAACAGGTGAACAGCAAGAGCATACTTTCACGACAGTCGAGGTGGCAACATTCAATGACCCAAAATCCTGAAACTGCCGTCCCTTACATGTCTGGGTCTTCCGATACCCATTGCACAATACTAGGTAGCAGGCTCATGCCTGGTGTGGCGACGAAGATGTTTGCTTAGTACATTTGTGAAGGATCTGTGGCCTCAGTCTGATGACAACAGGGGTCCGGCCAGGAGGGAGGTGTGGGCACGCAGGTTCTGTGCTATGGGCCAGACCTAGAGATGGATTTCAAACCTGACTGTTAGAGCAAGAACTGATCGCCGTTAGTTCTTCCTGAAATTCCTGTTGGCTTCGGCCCAGGCTGCGCTGTTTCCTCAACTCTCACGCCTCCCACGGGGCGTAGCTTTCTTTCTTTCCTGAAATTCCTGCTTGGTACACAGGGCAAGCAGGGTATGCTCCACCGCCCCCTGGCACACAAGCCTCACAGCGCTATACCAGTGCCTACTACCAGGCCCAAGGAACGGAGCGGGGAGGGCCCATCAAAACGGGAGGGCCTTTTGGTAAGATTTGATGCCTTTGGATCCAGATCTGGATTGAGATCTTCTCTTCCTTCGCCTAGGTCGAGTCCAGTGTCTGGTTTTTGTTTCCTCCTGTGTTGATGACCAATGATTTACAATTGTTTAGGCCATGGGGCATACGTCATTGGGATGGAGCATCAGAAAGCAGATAACACTTGAACTCGGCTGCACGAAGGCTGCCTGGGGAATGTATCCCGGCCTGTCAGTCCAGGTGCTATGCAGCCCAACACGTGCAAGTTGGAAGCTTGGTCCTTTTCCCATCATGTTGTGGGTTTAGTAGGATATTTAAAAACACCCTAAAATAATGGAAAGAAAAGGAAAAAAACATGGATCACTTTGAACCAATCCCGCTAAGAGTACCATGCTAAGAGTACCATACGAATACCTTAACACTTTTATTTGGAAAGGATAAGCGGAGCTTGAGCTCTGTTATTTTTTGAGGGGAACCCACGCGTGAACGTGAAGCCTGATGTTTGATCCCTTCATGTTCCCGCTGCTTGCAGGTGGCTTTGGCACCGAGCGTGACTTCTACAGGTGAGCTACAGTGTATGGTGAATATGAGAATATTTTGGTTAATACGAATGTGACTATATGACTATATGAGCTATGGTGTATGATTAATACGAATATCAGCATCAATATATTCGGGCAGTGGGGTCACTGGCTCACTGCACCTCCTTCAAACTAGTATGTTCTGCAATATTGACATATGGTATGGACACATGGTCCATGGTCTTTGGCATAAAAGAATGCATTCCTTCATGCTTATGAAACGCACATGTTTGATGTGATCCTGCTGCAACTTCACATTATCCTGCTGCAGCTTCATATCACACATGCTTTAACTTAATATCACTCATGCTGCTACTTCACACTACTCATGCTGTTACTTCACACTGCTCATGCTGCCACTTCACACTACTCATGCTGCCACTTCACACTACTCATGCTGCCACTTCACACTACTCATGCTGTTACTTCACACTACTCATGCTGCCACTTCACACTACTCATGCTGCCACTTCACACTATTCATGCTATTACTTCACACTACTCATGCTGTTACTTCACACTACTCATGCTGCTACTTCACACTACTGCTGTTACTTCATATCACTCATGCTGTCACTTCATGATGCACAGGTCCATGTTGAGGTCCAACCGCAACAACCCCCTCATGATCATCTTGGTAGGCGTCGTGGCCATCCCGACTATCTCAATGATCACAGGCATCTTGAATGGGTGAGGCAGGCAGGCGCTGGCCGCAGATTTGAATTTGAATATGGGCATGCTTGCAGGCGCCGGCTGCAGATCTTTAGTTGGATTATTCAGACAGACGCTGGCTGTACATCTAAAGTTCGGTTTTGTAGACAGACGCTGGCTGCAGATCTCCAGTTGGGCTTGCAGGCAGGCGCTGGCTGCAGATCGTAGGTTGGGCCATGCAGGCAGGTGCTGGCAGCAGTTGTAGATTGGGTTCAATCAGTTCAGCGCATTCAGCAGCAGCCCTGGGTCACTAGGTTGTTTTGTCATATTGCATGTACCCTCGCCTGTGGGATAAAGCTTTCAACGGTAAACGGTTTTTTAGCGCTCCCGATTGGCCGAACTCGTTGTCCAGCCTGGCCAATTCGTCATCTGGTTAATCATGGAAAAGGGGCTGTCTACGAAATCATTACCCTGCCTCACCTCCCTGACCCCTTCATGTCCCGGACGCCCTCCTCTGCCTGACTCTTTCACCCCCTTGGCCCCTGCTTTCAGGAATATGGCTTTCATTACCAGGTTCAAGAATGAAGGCATCCACATGTTCACACCCGGACGCTTCAGGTGAGTCTTACATTTCTGGAGTTTGTCTCGATCGCTTGGTGGTGGATTCCGGCACTTACAGAGGGGTGCTAGACCGACTAGACACATGAGAGCCTTGCATCTGATATCATAATTCTTCTCAGACAAGAAAACTGTTATGTCAAGCTGGAATGGAAACACAATGACCATGAGCAGACACTGAGCTCCTGCCTCTGCCTCTGCCCCGTGTGTCATGACCGCAGAGTCAATGGCCACGACACGCTAGCCAATCCGTTTTCAATTCGGTCCCTGGACCACATGGTAAGTCCAATCAGGGGGTCAAATGAGGTTATGGGTTCAGGTTTTTAGGGTTAGGGTGAAGTTGTAATGTGATATATTCTAAAGTCCATTGCAGCATCAGATTTGATGCTTGGTTGATTTCCAATTTGGTCTTTAGGCCACCCGACAGGATTGTCCCCTCATCAGGGTCGCTGTTGACATATTGATACCTGTCCCTTTGTCCCTGCCTGAAACTTTCTAATGCGTTAGACGTCAAACGCTGTCCCCTTAACCAACGCACCTGCATTAAATGCCCTGGATGCTGTCAAACTCCCACTGTGCTGACAAAGGTTTGGAGCTTTTGTCCCTGGAGCTCTTCTGTGGGTAAATGCATCTGGAGAAAAGTTGTGTTGCCTTATGTTCCATTAAGTCTTATCAGGGAACTTGCACCTAGGCATCAGTCTCAATGTCCAGGCACATGTTCCCTGCGCTCACAATTCATGATGATCGTGGAGCAAGAAAGTATTCTCCTACAGTGCGTGCAGATCTGTCTAATGTCTGATAAACTATCTGCCTGTGAACAGGAGGACAGCTACATGTACAAATCTGAGAAGTACGCGCACCTGCGACCCAAGCCAGAGGACGAAGCCCCCGCGCACTAGATTTATAATTCAAATAGAGGCCGGGGCTATTATATCCCTTTGGGGCCCTGCGTCCACAGCCAAGGCAACTTTCCTGGCTTGATGGTATAATATATTATTTTGTCTGCCCAGTCTTTACTAGGAAGACTTGTTCATGACATTGAGCTTTATCTGGAATTTCCCTGCATGTATAGATGCATGCTATAATTATAGGAATCTCCCTGATAACTGCGCGCCATTCCTTGTGGCACTTAAGACCAGGCCCAAATCACCAAAGTACCTCAGTGATGACAAAAAAAACGTTAAAGCGTGTGGACTACCGAAGTCCAGAGTCACCTGTACCAATGCCTGTCAATGACGCAACACCTCCAGGCCCTGCTTAATAAAAGGCATGGCCACGTGGGCGCCCAACGTGACTTTGGGAGGAAAAGAAACTTGAGGTAAAAGAATTTGCAAGAGAGGAACTTAATAGAAGTGGACCAATGCATGTCAATGACGTTACACCACTGGGCCATGCTGCAAAGCTCGGCTGCGTCGGCGTGAAACACACAATCAACCCATCTAGTATGTGCTCTACAACCCCACTTTCAAATATCGATGCAAGTATCAGGACAAGACCAGACATGTTTTCTTCAAAGACAGCAGTTCCAACTGTTCAACACCTATTCTACCAGGCACCCACTACCAGGCATCAGGGTACTACCATTTGCTGCACATACCTCATGCTCTTTCTGTAACAGCCATAACAGACATAACATTTTGTATCAGCGTATCTTCCAAAGCAACCAGCACCTGAACCCCGTCTTGACCCATCTCCTGTTGCAAGACCTCCCACAACTGCTTCTTCATCCACCGCATCCTACACCTGGCGGAACGTCAAGTTCAGCCGCCCTGGTCGCAGCCCGGTCATGGCCAGCAGCTCCTGGGGTGCCGTCCCCGGGTAGATGCGAGGGACTGCGTGAAAGATCATGCGGCTAGGGCCTGCAGGGGGCAGAAGCAGGCATCAGAAAAAAAGAAGGAACATACCGTACGATATAAAAATTTATAAAAGTAAAAACAGACATCTTGTTGAAGTCCGCCCATGCTAGAAAGATCATGCGGCTGGGGCCTGCAAAAGTAAAAACAGACATCTTGTGGAAGTGTCCTGCCCACGTTAGTGAAGTTTTGTGGAGTTTTACAGTCCAGCAGGGCATGTCACATTTGATGCATGGGACTTGTGCCCGTAAACCGGCTAGAAAGATCCCTGCCCTGTTGTTGGCACCCCTGCTCACTCAGCTGTGCACTAGACAACAGAGAGGGGGCTTTTCCTACTTTTTTCTGCCCCCTGGTGTTTGTTTCGTCCTTTCCTCCCAACCCTTCAGTTAGGCGCCCACGCCGCCGAGCCTTTTTGAGCAGGGCCCAGAGGTGCAACGCCATGGACTAGACAACATAGAGGGGGCTTTTTGAGCAGGGCCCAGAGGTGCAACGCCATTGACTAGACAACATAGAGGGGGCTTTTTGAGCAGGGCCCAGAGGTGCAACGCCATTGACTAGACAACATAGAGGGGGCTTTTTGAGCAGGGCCCAGAGGTACAACGCCATTGACTAGACAACATAGAGGGGGCTTTTTGAGCAGGGCCCAGAGGTGCAACGTCATTGACTAGACAACATAGAGGGGGCTTTTTGAGCAGGGCCCAGAGGTGCAACGCCATTGACTAGACAACATAGAGGGGGCTTTTTGAGCAGGGCCCAGAGGTGCAACGCCATTGACTAGACAACATAGAGGGGGCTTTTTGAGCAGGGCCCAGAGGTGCAACGCCATTGACTAGACAACATAGAAAGGGCTTTTTGAGCAGGGCCCAGAGGTGCAACGTCATTGACTAGACAACATAGAGGGGGCTTTTTGAGCAGGGCCCAGAGGTGCAACGTCATGGACTAGACAACATAGAGGGGGCTTTTTGAGCAGGGCCCAGAGGTGCAACGTCATGGACTAGACAACAGAGGGAGCAAACATACACACCACCAGGATGGACGCCTAAAACTTCAAGTTACAGAAGTTTGTGCACATGTACATTTCGCCCCACACATCCCACACAGGTGTGACGTGAAAATATAGGTTGGGATCTCTGGTTGGACCATCTTCCAGCTGAGGCCACCCTCTGCTTCCCTCAGCCGCGGCAATATCTGAAGGAACGTGATACTCTGGTAGCCTGTGCTTTTCAGATTGCACAGCCCGAGGGAGGGCAGGTGCGCTGCTGGGGGCACCTGCCATGGCAGGCTCTGCTCTGCCGGCAGGATGGCATCGATTTAAAACGAGCGTGAGGGCAGATCCGAAGAACCAAGATCTGATGTTAGCGGCACCAGCCTTGCTGTAACAGTTGCACAGTTTCAGCAGCAAGCAAAAAGCTGTGTGCTTCCCAAGGGATTTTTAAAAAGCAAACCAAAATGTTTGGGTCCAGGGCTCAATCTCACCACCAAAAATCACGACGTCCCCTGATTCCAGGCAAATGCTCTGAGCTTCTGCCTGCAACAGCGGGTGGCGCATGGGCAGGGGGCATAAGAACAGAGGGCATATGATGATATGAATGACCAGGCAGTGCAGCAGCAGGGTGCATCTACTATTCCAGTTGCGTCAGTGATCCTCCACCTGCGTTGAATCGTAATCTAGGCTGCATTCAACTGTCAAACGCAATCCCTGAAGGCATTTCTCATGTTATACACCAAAACGTGCGATGCGTTACGTGCTACCTGCCCAGTCTTAAGTTCCAAAAGTCACTTGCCGATTGCTCGAAGAACAGTAGTGCACTTTTCACCGGCAAGTCTTTTGTCAGCAAGGCAGTCCAGCCCTGCAACAGGCATGTCACCAGCCTGCCTATTCCATCCAGTATTACTCCCCCCTGGTAGGGGTCGCTGCGACTTGACAGCCCAAGAACAGATCCTGCAGGTCGCGGTGGCTTGTCACAAAGGGCAAGCTCCCGCTCGTTAAGATACTAGATGGGCGGTGTCCGTGGCAGGGACGCGTAGGCGGCAGGGAAGAAGAGGTGTAATGTACTAGCAGGGCGGTGTCGTGTCACAGAACGCTCCCTGCCGTTCGCGTTATGTACAAGAAGTTCGGTGTCCGTGGCAGGGACGCGTGGGTGGCAGGGAAGAAGAGGCCTATTCCACCAGTAATGTACCCTACCTCTCTGCTACAAGGCTACCCAGCCCACCTCGTTAGGGGTGCTTCCGAAGATGAAATCGGCAGAATCTCCAATCGATAAGGAGATGACGGGCAGGCCGCTCTTCAAGCTCTGCGAAGTTTCATCCTTATCCTGAAGGCAAACAATGATCTGGTGATAATATCCAGGAGGGTAACGTCCAGGCTACCCCCCATTGTTCCCTTGTGGGGCAGGCCCCCTTTCAGGGTCTAGGAAGTTTCATCCTTATGCTGCAGGCAAACAAAGATATCCGGTGAGGATATCCAGGAGAGCAACATCCAGGCCACCCCCCATTGTTCTCTTGTGGGGCAGGCCCCCGTTCAGGGTCTGCGAGGTTTCATCCTTATCCTCAAGAGGATGAAGCAGCGGGTGGGACACGTCCAGGGCAGCAACCTGTGGCAACATTTTTTCGTGACTCAGCTACATTTCAGCTCCACTCCGGCCTCTGGCCGGAGGCCTCGTTTGTGGCCAGCCATGCTCTGCCTTGGCCACCAGTGGTAGGCTGGCCCAGGTTTGGTCCCAATCGGGCCTTTGGTGGACGCGGGGGGGCGCGATGATCGTGGACTCATAGCCGAAAAAAGGAACACTGGCGGCAACAGGTGGGGAGCTATCAGGAGGGGAGCATCCCTGTTGGAAGCATCCTGGCTGGCCTCCCATTGTTCCCTTGTGGGGCAGGCCACCCTTCAGGGTCTGGGAGGTTTCATCCTTATCCTACAGAGGATGGATCAGCGAGTGGGACATATCCAGGGCGGAAACAGGTGGGGAGCTATCAGGAGGGAAGCATCCCTGTGGGCAGCATCTAGGCTCTCATACTGTTATGTTGTGGCTTTGTTGTGGGGCACAGGGGGCCAAGTCTCTAGCGGCAGGTTGGGGGTAGAAACGTTCACTAATTCAGTACCCTGATAGCCTGGTAAAGCCAGGTCCATTAGGGGTGACGTCGAGGGGCCTGTCTGATCTTGTCTGGTATTTTATCAGGACCTTGATTGTTCTGGGGGTTCTCAGTCCCAAGTGCCTCCGCAGCTCACGATGGACTGTGGAAAAACATGTCATGCGACGAATATCATATATGATCCACCGCCCCTTCCATGCAACTATCCTCTACGGAGGGCTACATGTTCAGAAAATGTCAGCGTCTGGATTCACAAAGCAGCTGATGCAGCCCAGGAAAAACTGGGGTAGGGACTTCCGCACCTTTTGCCCCTCGCTCCTTTTTCTTTCAATGGCGGGGCTGCAGGCTAAATCAAGATGCTCAGCAATTCATGTGAGCATAATCTTGTTTGGGCTGGTATATGACATGATGGGTGCGACATGCAGCAGATGGGCCGGCTTGCGAGCACATGGGTTTGAGCAGTTGCCACATGGGCAGGCATGGCATTTGGGCCAGATCGCCTTGTTGTTTCAGCCCTCTGCCTGGGGTATGCTGGAAGCCAATGATCAGCGTCTATCACTGATTACATGTCCACACTGTCCATACCTGATGGTAGCCAAGCCGACCCGACTTCTCGTAGAAATTGGCGAGGCAGGCGTCTGGGCAGAACGGCCCTGGTTGTGTGAAGCCACTGAGCTCATGCGACACACTCAAAATGCCCTGAGGCACAAATAGCGTGGAAGTTTTAGTAAGCACGGACGTGATCAAGCAGGCATGCGACATCAAGGGCGGCACAGCGCTGCTTTTAATGCCCTATGCACCTTTTGCCTGACCACCTGTATTTGCACCACATCCTCCCGGGGAGCACCTACCTGGCACAGGCTCAGCAGGTTGGGGGGGAACGTTGGGGGAGTGGCCCCATCGTACGAGGACCTCGTCTCCTCATAGCTGTGCGTCCGAGGCTCCCAGTGCAACCCTATGGCAGGGGAAGGGTGTCACACGATAATTCAGTGACCAAGCCAATATGATAGACCATCCCCAAAGGAAGCGCACTTTCCAGATTTGCACACGACAAGGGGCAGCAAGCAGGACAAGATTTGAAGTGACCTAGGAGACCTATGACGCATTCCCTTAATCCCACCCCTAGGACCGGGGGAAGGGGGCCGGGATTAGGGAGCCACTGGATGTGGAGAACTCTCTTGCTTTGACAGTTCCAGCCCATCCAGAATTTGAAGGGAAACGTCCAGGCCCTACTTCATGGGAGACAGTGACTTCATGTACTGGCAGCCCCAGCAGGTTCTAGGTACAGGCTAGTCTGCTGCTGCGTCTACACATCCACGAAGACGCTTCTTTCGAAAGGGCTACGCAGTGCCGACCAATAAAACAGAGCAGTCAAAGCAAGCTGAAAACGCAGGGTTCACAGGCTCAGTGCAAACCCATAAAGCTGCCTTGTGCAGCATGGGCTCACGGTGCCCTCCTCCGTTTATCATGAATTAAAAAGTCATTGTAAATCAACCTCCATTACACTCCTTGCATGCATGCACTCTCGAATAATAGACTCGATACATTTTGCCCACGGTACTACTGTTCACCGCCAAAACCATGCACCCCATACCACCCACCATCTGTATCCCTCAAACCCTGTTCCACTCACCCATGCACATCATCTTGAGGTTGAGCTGTCCACCATCCTTGTATGACGGGGTGTAGAATCCACCCTCACCTATCCCCATCTCCCGGATCTGCTTAACGAGCGCAGCCTGCAGCGTCAGGGCAGGGTCATGCCGAGTGGCTCAGTGTCCAATGACCCTGAACCCCTAAACCCTTAACCCTGCAGCGTCAGGGCAGGGTCATGCCGAGTGGCTCAGTATCCAATGACGCTAAACCCTAAACCCTTAACCCTGCAGCGTCAGGGCAGGGTCATGCCGAGTGGCTCAGTGTCCAATGAAGTCGAAGAAGCAGAGCAGGAAGGGGGAGGGGGCTGGCTCTTACGGCAGGTCCGACCTGTCTGAACCGCGTAGTCATGACCAAAATGTCGATTGGGCAGTGCGTTCACACGGAAACATCAATAACGGCAAAAGTGTTGGTAGCCATGCTTCGGCCATAATGGGAGGGTCCGTAAAAACTGATCATGAGTTTTATACATGTATATAGTTTATTATAAAGATACTTTAAAGGGCATGAAAAGTATACAATATATATATATATATATATATGGATAAAACCCTTTATATACCGTATACGGCGTACTATACAGTATGTATATTGTTTTGGAAGGGAGAATGACACAAATCGTGCCGTGTCAGCAGTAATTGAGGCCGTTGCAGTGCAAGACCATCTCCCCACTTCAACAAACACACACAGGAGTACATCAATGTATGACACACACAAGCACATGGCACGCACAAGTACATGGCACACCTGTGCTTCTATGTTGAGGTAGCCTCGCAAGAGAGTCATGCCTGTGGGTAGCTCTGGGCTGCACTGCTGGGGACCTAGCTGCTGCTGCTTGGAAAGCCTGCAAAGAGGAGTTGCCAGGAGGGTAACCTTCGGGTCAGGGCTGGGGCACTGGCCATACAGGTGGAGAGGAGGGGGGAGGAGGTACTAAATAAGGTGGAGCCCCACAGGGGTGGAAGAATTCAGCAAAAGGGTGTCGCATGAGCCGAGGCCGGGGCGTCTGCGCCGTCACGATCATGGGAGGAGAGGCGGAAGTGGGTCCGAGGCCGCTTCCATTGGTGACTTCCGTTGGCTACCGGCTCAGGAGGCCTGCCTGCCAGAGCAAATCAAACCTCGCCATAATTTCTGACATGATTCCATATAATATTTCCAGGAGCTGGGTGGGACCGCCACGGGATTAAGTTGATAGGGTTCACGGACGGGTTCACAAGGACGGCCAGAGAAGGCAGTCAGTAGACCCCGTCACCTTGGGCTGCCACGAGGTCAGCAAATTAAATCACATCACCCGGATGTCTGCAGGTCAAAACATCAAAGCTGAAGGATCCCTAGCAGCTGCACCCCCAGCACATGCTGACTCACCCCCCAACCTCATAACCCCTGATTTGAAAGGCCCTCGTGCAAAAGCTTCACCTCCTGCCCCACCATCCGGACAAAACTTCCAACCCTGATTTCACTGCCTTCGATTCCACAAGCTTGGAAGATAACACATTCGTTAAACCAACTGTAGCTATTGCTTAACTGGGCGGTGGAGAGAGCAACGTAATTGCTCCTAGGGGATCCAAAATGCACCAAAGGAATACAAGAGCCAAGAGATGGACTCCCCTGAGACCCTGTCATCCACACTTTACCTAGGGGCCTCAAAATGTCTAGCTGACACACCCGGTGACAGCTCACCTCTGAGCCAGCGTGGCGCTGCGGGCCGACATGGCCCGGTTGAACTCAGGAGGGCAGAGGTCGAACCGGGCGGACTGTGCAGCAGCGGCAGCGGCCTCCACCTCGTACAACATATCCTGGCCAAACTCGTCAAACTGCTCAAACAGGTCACCCTGCAGCCTCTGTCCCTGCGGGGGACACGTGGCACGGTTGGAAGGTCAAGATAGGGGGCTCAGGCAAGACCTGTAAAATCTGTGATTAAAATGCAATGGGGAGGCATTGTTTCCATGCTGTGTTGGATGGATGCAGCCTGTATGGCATTCAAGTCAGGATGCAGGGCTGACATATTAAGAGGGGGGGCCGAACAAAGAAGTAACATCCCCCTCCACCCCCTTCTTTGACAAGGTCACAAATTCGTCCAAGGGGATTCGCAGTCGCTGATGGACGCCGGCGAGCGGCGAGCGGTGAGCGCGTGTCTCAGCGGCGCCTGCCTGTCCAGAGGGAATTTCCACAGCATGCTCGACTAGCTGGTCACCCCTGATTTTTCCGACTAAAACCAAGACTGCAGACCTCCGCATTTAAATCAGAAAGGGGCATATACTCCCCAGCGCCACACAGCGTTCTTTGAAGATCGCATTCGACCACCTCTCAGTTACTGTCGAGCCTCCACTGAGGGCCAATTAGAACCAAACCATCACTGTCTTACAGCCGGCAACCCAAAGAGAGAAAGGGAGGAGACTACGCCACCCTAGGGGCGTGCGGGTTAAGGGAACAGCACAGCTCGGGGCCGAAGCCACATCCGCACCGTTACCATCACCCCAAGCAACAAGGCAATAGGGCATGCTACACCAGGACCCCTCGGCCCCCCCAAGCCAGGACGTTGCTGGATGTAGCTTAATTGCACTGCAAAGCAGGGCAGGCGCCTCACCTGCTTCACCTTCTGCTTCTGTGCTGTTTGCGGCGGCCTGCTGCTGGAGGATGCCCCTGCAGAGGAGGAGGGCCCCGTCCGCCTGTCGCTAGCGGTGGCTCCATGCTTGGCAGCCCCAGCACCTGCTTTCGGGGGCCCTCCGCCGGGCGCTGCTTTCAGCGTGAAGACGGGCGCTGCGACCGTCATGTTCGGGTTGATCGTCATCTGGAAGCAGGGGGAGGGAACTGTGCGACGAGCGAAACAAACTTTCCCACACTTTCGAGATCCTCACACATTCTGGATCCCACCCACCTCTCAGTAAAGCCTATATCTCATAATGAGTCATGATCCTCATACAGCCTGGTTCCTCCTCACCTCTCAGTAGAACCAAGATCTACCTCGCGTTCATGACTTCATGAGTCATGAATCATGATCCTCAAACAGCCTGTGTCCCTTCCACCTCTCAGTAAATCCAAGATCTCCCTCAAACAGCATGTGTCCCCCCCACCTCTCAGTAAATCCAAGATCTCCCTCAAACAGCCTGTGTCCCTTCCACCTCTCAGTAAATCCAAGATCTCCCTCAAACAGCCTGTGTCCCTTCCACCTCTCAGTAAATCCAGGATCTCCCTCAAACAGCCTGTGTCCCTTCCACCTCTCAGTAAATCCAAGATCTCCCTCAAACAGCCTGTGTCCCTTCCACCTCTCAGTAAATCCAGGATCTCCCTCAAACAGCCTGTGTCCCTTCCACCTCTCAGTAAATCCAGGATCTCCCTCAAACAGCCTGTGTCCCTTCCACCTCTCAGTAAATCCAAGATCTCCCTCAAACAGCCTGTGTCCCTTCCACCTCTCAGTAAATCCAGGATCTCCCTCAAACAGCCTGTGTCCCTTCCACCTCTCAGTAAATCCAAGATCTCCCTCAAACAGCCTGTGTCCCTTCCACCTCTCAGTAAATCCAAGATCTCCCTCAAACAGCCTGTGTCCCTTCCACCTCTCAGTAAATCCAGGATCTCCCTCAAACAGCCTGTGTCCCTTCCACCTCTCAGTAAATCCTGGATCTCCCTCAAACAGCCTGTGTCCCCCCCACCTCTCAGTAAATCCAAGATCTCCCTCAAACAGCCTGTGTCCCTTCCACCTCTCAGTAAATCCAGGATCTCCCTCAAACAGCCTGTGTCCCTTCCACCTCTCAGTAAATCCAGGATCTCCCTCAAACAGCCTGTGTCCCCCCCACCTCTCAGTAAATCCAGGATCTCCCTCAAACAGCCTGTGTCCCTTCCACCTCTCAGTAAATCCAGGATCTCCCTCAAACAGCCTGTGTCCCTTCCACCTCTCAGTAAATCCAGGATCTCCCTCAAACAGCCTGTGTCCCTTCCACCTCTCAGTAAATCCAGGATCTCCCTCAAACAGCCTGTGTCCCTTCCACCTCTCAGTAAATCCAAGATCTCCCTCAAACAGCCTGTGTCCCTTCCACCTCTCAGTAAATCCTGGATCTCCCTCAAACAGCCTGTGTCCCTTCCACCTCTCAGTAAATCCAGGATCTTCCTCAAACAGCCTGTGTCCCCCCCACCTCTCAGTAAATCCAGGATCTCCCTCAAACAGCCTGTGTCCCTTCCACCTCTCAGTAAATCCAGGATCTCCCTCAAACAGCATGTGTCCCCCCCACCTCTCAGTAAATCCAAGATCTCCCTCAAACAGCCTGTGTCCCCCCCACCTCTCAGTAAATCCAAGATCTCCCTCAAACAGCCTGTGTCCCTTCCACCTCTCAGTAAATCCAAGATCTCCCTCAAACAGCCTGTGTCCCTTCCACCTCTCAGTAAATCCAAGATCTCCCTCAAACAGCCTGTGTCCCTTCCACCTCTCAGTAAATCCAGGATCTCCCTCAAACAGCCTGTGTCCCTTCCACCTCTCAGTAAATCCAAGATCTCCCTCAAACAGCCTGTGTCCCTTCCACCTCTCAGTAAATCCAAGATCTCCCTCAAACAGCCTGTGTCTCCCCCACCTCTCAGTAAATCCTGGATCTCCCTCAAACAGCCTGTGTCCCTTCCACCTCTCAGTAAATCCTGGATCTCCCTCAAACAGCCTGTGTCCCTTCCACCTCTCAGTAAATCCAGGATCTCCCTCAAACAGCCTGTGTCCCTTCCACCTCTCAGTAAATCCAAGATCTCCCTCAAACAGCCTGTGTCCCTTCCACCTCTCAGTAAATCCAGGATCTCCCTCAAACAGCCTGTGTCCCTTCCACCTCTCAGTAAATCCAGGATCTCCCTCAAACAGCCTGTGTCCCCCCCACCTCTCAGTAAATCCAAGATCTCCCTCAAACAGCCTGTGTCCCTTCCACCTCTCAGTAAATCCAAGATCTCCCTCAAACAGCCTGTGTCCCTTCCACCTCTCAGTAAATCCAGGATCTCCCTCAGACAGCCTGTGTCCCCCCCACCTCTCAGTAAATCCAGGATCTCCCTCAAACAGCCTGTGTCCCTTCCACCTCTCAGTAAATCCAGGATCTCCCTCAAACAGCCTGTGTCCCTTCCACCTCTCAGTAAATCCAGGATCTCCCTCAAACAGCCTGTGTCCCTTCCACCTCTCAGTAAATCCAGGATCTCCCTCAAACAGCCTGTGTCCCTTCCACCTCTCAGTAAATCCAGGATCTCCCTCAAACAGCCTGTGTCCCTTCCACCTCTCAGTAAATCCAGGATCTCCCTCAAACAGCCTGTGTCCCTTCCACCTCTCAGTAAATCCAGGATCTCCCTCAAACAGCCTGTGTCCCTTCCACCTCTCAGTAAATCCAGGATCTCCCTCAAACAGCCTGTGTCCCTTCCACCTCTCAGTAAATCCAAGATCTCCCTCAAACAGCCTGTGTCCCTTCCACCTCTCAGTAAATCCAGGATCTCCCTCAAACAGCCTGTGTCCCCCCCACCTCTCAGTAAATCCAGGATCTCCCTCAAACAGCCTGTGTCCCTTCCACCTCTCAGTAAATCCAGGATCTCCCTCAAACAGCCTGTGTCCCTTCCACCTCTCAGTAAATCCAGGATCTCCCTCAAACAGCCTGTGTCCCTTCCACCTCTCAGTAAATCCAGGATCTCCCTCAAACAGCCTGTGTCCCTTCCACCTCTCAGTAAATCCAGGATCTCCCTCAAACAGCCTGTGTCCCTTCCACCTCTCAGTAAATCCAAGATCTCCCTCAAACAGCCTGTGTCCCTTCCACCTCTCAGTAAATCCAGGATCTCCCTCAAACAGCCTGTGTCCCTTCCACCTCTCAGTAAATCCAGGATCTCCCTCAAACAGCCTGTGTCCCTTCCACCTCTCAGTAAATCCAGGATCTCCCTCAAACAGCCTGTGTCCCCCCCACCTCTCAGTAAATCCAGGATCTCCCTCAAACAGCCTGTGTCTCCCCCACCTCTCAGTAAATCCAGGATCTCCCTCAAACAGCCTGTGTCTCCCCCACCTCTCAGTAAATCCAGGATCTCCCTCAAACAGCCTGTGTCCCCCCCACCTCTCAGTAAATCCAGGATCTCCCTCAAACAGCCTGTGTCCCTTCCACCTCTCAGTAAATCCAGGATCTCCCTCAAACAGCCTGTGTCCCTTCCACCTCTCAGTAAATCCTGGATCTCCCTCAAACAGCCTGTGTCCCTTCCACCTCTCAGTAAATCCAAGATCTCCCTCAAACAGCCTGTGTCTCCCCCACCTCTCAGTAAATCCAGGATCTCCCTCAAACAGCCTGTGTCCCTTCCACCTCTCAGTAAATCCAGGATCTCCCTCAAACAGCCTGTGTCCCTTCCACCTCTCAGTAAATCCAAGATCTCCCTCAAACAGCCTGTGTCCCTTCCACCTCTCAGTAAATCCAAGATCTCCATCAAACAGCCTGTGTCCCTTCCACCTCTCAGTAAATCCAGGATCTCCCTCAGACAGCCTGTGTCCCCCCCACCTCTCAGTAAATCCAGGATCTCCCTCAAACAGCCTGTGTCCCCCCCACCTCTCAGTAAATCCAGGATCTCCCTCAAACAGCCTGTGTCCCTTCCACCTCTCAGTAAATCCAAGATCTCCCTCAAACAGCCTGTGTCCCTTCCACCTCTCAGTAAATCCAGGATCTCCCTCAAACAGCCTGTGTCCCTTCCACCTCTCAGTAAATCCAGGATCTCCCTCAAACAGCCTGTGTCCCTTCCACCTCTCAGTAAATCCAGGATCTCCCTCAAACAGCCTGTGTCCCTTCCACCTCTCAGTAAATCCAGGATCTCCCTCAAACAGCCTGTGTCCCTTCCACCTCTCAGTAAATCCAGGATCTCCCTCAAACAGCCTGTGTCCCTTCCACCTCTCAGTAAATCCAGGATCTCCCTCAAACAGCCTGTGTCCCTTCCACCTCTCAGTAAATCCAGGATCTCCCTCAAACAGCCTGTGTCCCTTCCACCTCTCAGTAAATCCAGGATCTCCCTCAAACAGCCTGTGTCCCTTCCACCTCTCAGTAAATCCAGGATCTCCCTCAAACAGCCTGTGTCCCTTCCACCTCTCAGTAAATCCAGGATCTCCCTCAAACAGCCTGTGTCCCTTCCACCTCTCAGTAAATCCAGGATCTCCCTCAAACAGCCTGTGTCCCTTCCACCTCTCAGTAAATCCAGGATCTCCCTCAAACAGCCTGTGTCCCTTCCACCTCTCAGTAAATCCAGGATCTCCCTCAGACAGCCTGTGTCCCTTCCACCTCTCAGTAAATCCAGGATCTCCCTCAAACAGCCTGTGTCCCTTCCACCTCTCAGTAAATCCTGGATCTCCCTCAAACAGCCTGTGTCCCTTCCACCTCTCAGTAAATCCTGGATCTCCCTCAAACAGCCTGTGTCCCTTCCACCTCTCAGTAAATCCAGGATCTCCCTCAAACAGCCTGTGTCCCTTCCACCTCTCAGTAAATCCAAGATCCCCCTCAAACAGCATGTGTCCCTTCCACCTCTCAGTAAATCCAAGATCTCCCTCAAACAGCCTGTGTCCCTTCCACCTCCCAGTAAATCCTGGATCTCCCTCAAACAGCCTGTGTCCCCCCCACCTCTCAGTAAATCCAAGATCCCCCTCAAACAGCATGTGTCCCTTCCACCTCTCAGTAAATCCAAGATCTCCCTCAAACAGCCTGTGTCCCTTCCACCTCCCAGTAAATCCTGGATCTCCCTCAAACAGCCTGTGTCCCCCCCACCTCCCAGTAAATCCAAGATCTCCCTCAAACAGCCTGTGTCCCTTCCACCTCTCAGTAAATCCAAGATCTCCCTCAAACAGCATGTGTCCCTTCCACCTCTCAGTAAATCCAAGATCTCCCTCAAACAGCCTGTGTCCCTTCCACCTCCCAGTAAATCCTGGATCTCCCTCAAACAGCCTGTGTCCCCCCCACCTCTCAGTAAATCCAAGATCTCCCTCAAACAGCCTGTGTGGCTGTGTCCCCCCACCTTCATGGTCCTGAGGTCATCCACAGCTCGGTGCATCTCCTCAGCCGTCGCTTTGACGGCCAAAGCCTTCTGAGAAGCTGCAGGGCCGGCTGGATTGGACCCAGACGCTGCCGCGCTGCTGCTGGCAGGCAGGGCACCCCCCCCAGCATACTCATTCGGGGCTGGAGGGACGTAGGTGGATGAGGAGAAGCCCACAGAGGAGGACGGTAAGGAGGAGTCGGGCACCACCACCTGCAGGGGGGAGAGGACAAGGAGGGTCAGGCGACGACGATCATAACGGTAAGCATCATGATCACTTCATAAACAAATCTATTACCGCTAGGTACGGGGTACATCACACTAGTAACTTCCGGCACCATACCAACTTGTTATTTGAATGTTTGAACAGGATGCGGGTTCCTTCATCACAATTTAGTGGAGTGCTCGTCGAGGGTGTGTGTGAGGTGGGGCTTCAAACCAACAGCGCAGACAGGCAGCGTGGTCGGTAAACACTACTCGCGCTGTCAGCTCTGAGCTTGTCTCCAGGATTTCAAATGCACAGCACCCAGAGCTGCCAGATCTAACAATGGAAGTGCTTCATCGCACCTCTCCTCCGAAGAAGTCCATGGTGACTGTCACGCACAAAAAAAATAGTGCTTCAAGACACCTTTTTTCTGATGAGGTCCATGTTGAGTGTCACGTACACAAAGAGTGTTTCAACACACCTTTCTGCCAATCAGGTCGATGGTCACTGTCAAAGGCTGTGGTTGGTTGCGTCCACTTTGTAACAACAACTGTCATGCACACAAAGAGTGTTTCAACGCACCTTCCATCCAATCAGGTCGATGGTCATTGTCAAAGGCTGTGGGTGGTTGCGTCCACTTTGTAACAACAACTGTCACGCACACAACGAGTGCTTCAACGCACCTTCCATCCAATCAGGTCGATGGTCACTGTCAAAGGCTGTGGGTGGTTGCGTCAACACACACCTTTCCTCCGATGAGGTCCACGGTGCTTGGTGACTGTCACGCACACAACGAGTGCTTCAACGCACCTTTCTTCCAATCAGGTCGATGGTCACTGTCATGCGGTTCTTCTTGGCCGCCTCAGCCTCAGCCTCTATCTTGTTCCTCTGACGCATCGCAGCCCGCTCCTCGTCCGTTAGCCACGCATTCGAATCAATCTCGAAATAGTCACTCTGGCAAGAGGCACGGCAGCAGCAGCAGCAGCAGCAGCAGCAGCAGCAGCAGGCAATAGTGAAGTTTGTTCAGTCCAACAGAGCATCACATTTGATGCATGGGACATGTGCCCGACAGAAGCAGCAAGGTGGATTAAGACAGGGACCAAGCTTTGGTTTGGTTCTTGACTTCTTGTAGCTTGTTCCCCCCCCATTCGCTCTGCCTGGCCCTTTCGCAAAAGGCTGTGGGTGGTTGCGTCAACTTTGTAACCACAACCAAGCGACCAAGGGGCCGGGGGTCTGTGGGAGCACGTGGCGATGCCCACCTGGTGCAGTAGCCTGCATGACAAGAATTCAAACGCAGGCATCATTGACACTTCACCCATCCCCACATCCACCTCATCAGATCAATGCTGCAATCACCTGGACATGCTATCCAGGCACAGCAGGAATAATATTTCGCCCCGAAGAAGAAAAGGGGGAAAGTTGCGTAATAAGATTCTGTCGGGCTGGTGGTCTCATCTCATAAATACAGACTGATGCCATCCGGAGCCCAGGGCCTTCGACCTGAACCCACATAACACAGCCATTCCTCAGATCACTTTTGTGGCACCCTGAACCCTAAATCCATAACCCACATAACACTGCTATTCCTCAGATCACTTTTGTGGCACCCTAAGCCCTAAACCCACATAACACAGCCATTCCTCAGATAACTCTTCAGGCACACTGACAAAGGCTATGATGTTCTCTGCTCCTCCGGCAATGACCTCCACCATGCTTATGAGGGATTATGAGGGGTTGCACGCAGACGGCCGAAACCGCGTGCAACCCCTTCTAAGCAGTGAATCCAGCGTCAGCTACCGGTTTATGTCTGTACATCATCCATACCTAGTCACATCTTCATACCAGGTCACACTCTGACCCCATATTCACACCCAGTAATTAATGACCACCGTCGTCTATGTACTCTCCCACATCTCCCACCAGCCGGTCTTTGAAGGCCACCGAACTCCTTCTCCATACCGAGTCACACCTTCCCATTGAATTACACCCTCTGTTCACACCTGATCGTTGATGACCGCCATCCGCTTGGCACTCTCCCTGTCATATCCCACCAGCCGGTTCTTGAAGGCCACCAAACTCCTTCTCCATACCAAGTCACACCATCACACCAAATCACACCCTGCCCCCCCATTCACACCTGATCGTCAATAACCGCCGTCCGCTTGGCGCTTTCCCTGTCATATCCCACCAGCCGGTCTTTGAAGGCCACCGCCGCCTCGTTCTCCGCGTGACTGCTTTGATCGGCGCCGTGCGGCCCCGCGTCCGTCATCGCGGCGGCGGCGGCCTCTTGCTGTGCTGCACGCTCATTGAACGTCAGCGCCACCTTGTCACCGCAGAAGGTGCACCTCCCGCCATGCTCTGTGCAGGGTTAAGGGTTAAGGGTTAAGGGTTAAGATGTAAGGGTGAAGGGTGAAGGGTGAAGGGTGAAGGGTGAAGGGTGAAGGGCTAAGGGTTAAGGGTTAAAAGTCAAGGGTTGAGGGTTAAGGGTTAAGATTTAAGATGTAAGGGTTCAGGTTTAAGGGTTCAGGGTTAAGGGTTTAGGGTTAAGAGTTTAAGGTTAAGGGTTTAGGGTTTAGGGGGCAACGGCAGAAGCATGGGATGAAGCTATTGTAAATGAGAATAGGGCTGGGGGCAAACAGTCGTATTAGGCAAGGCGGGAGGACTAGCAGCACTGTGCTGATTGCGGTCCTTACAGTGCCGCAGCTGGGCAGTCACCGTAATTTCAAGGCGCATTCAGCTGCTTAAACCAGTAAGAGACTGTAATTCCTTGCACAATTTCGGAATTATGGCGCAATTGCACCATGCCCCCCTGATCGCTCCCCCTGCTACCGAGAGGTCTCACCGAGGAAGCGCGAGATATCGTTTGTGGCTGCCCTGCAATCATATATCTTGCCACAGCCAAGGCAGTTGACCACCTTCTTCTCCAGCTGTGAAGCTGAAGGGCATGAGAGAAAGGTGCAAGGAATAGGTGCGGGACATGGAGAGAAGGTACAGTAAGAGGTACCTCTGGTATGAGAGAAAAAAGCAGGGGAGAAGTGGAGAGGTCGGAATTTTCATATTTGAAAATAGGATGAGGGACAGGATAGGAAAGGGAGTGGGGTTAGATGGACTTCTGAGTTCCGTGTAGAGCATTTCAAGGCAATTTGAATGATACGCTTCAAGCTGATAGGGTGGCGCCCTGCTGAGGCTGCTGGCCTGCCACTCACCATGCTCTGACTGTCCAAAGATAATAAACTGTAACAAGCTTCTGGACTGAGGTTAATGACATGCTCGTGTACTCAACGCCTCTCATCAAACACAACCACAAAATCATCAAGCTGCCGAGACAGGCAGGCCGGCAAGCCAGGCAGCCTGCCACCCTGCTGCCAGCCGAAGCAGGCCGGCAAGCCAGGCAGCCAGGCAAGCAGGTAGGCTGAAGCAGGCAAGCTTCAGCCACTGCACCTCTCCATTCCCCTGGCGCCTCGGTAACAACGGCTAGTATTACGCTGGCAATTTTTTTCGGACAACGCCCTGGCCGCAACAGGCCTCCCAACCATATGCCATGGTTCAAAGATAGATTGAGACACCCTGAGGAAAACAGCGTGCCTCACAGGCGCCTCAGCCTCGCCTCGGCGCCTTGCGCCTCAGCCTGCGTACCTGTAGTGAGGCTCTGGTCGTCCCGCTTGCCCCCTTGCCCCCTCTGCCCTGCTGCGGCCGCCTGGCCGCTTGCAGCAGCTGAGGACCGCAGCCGCCCGCCCTGCTTAAACATCCCAAGCACCTTCTCAGGCTGCTGCGATTGATCCTGAAAGCGCGAGGTCCAGGGGGTTGCATTTGGGACATTGGAAGGATTTATGCTTTCAAACAGAATACCGCTGATCTGTTTTCAAAATCAAGCATCCCGTATGGTGTGTTCAAAAAAACAAAAGCTTCTATTCGCTGCAGGTGAATCAGGATTGCATTCCGGGCATATGGGGGGCACGCAGTTGATCGGAGTAACCCATCCTTCAAATCAAGGATCCCCAATGATGTAAAAACATTAAGTTCGATACGGTATACATGGATAATTTTCATTTCAATGAGCACCTGATCACCTCCTGGGCTACCTGGCAGCCACTACTGGGCCAAAACAGACTACGTCATGACCGACCTATGGTCAACGGCCCAAACAACAAAGCATGCTGAACCAGGACCCCCCGAACAAAAGCCAAGAGCTGGCTGAATGTAGCTGAAGCACCCTTCAATAAGCAGTGGCACGGTTCTCACCGATCTCCCCTGTTGAGACCTCCCATCTGCGGGGGAGGGAGTGGCCGAGCTGTACCCTGGCAAGGCTGACGGAGTGGCACCCTTCTTGTACTGCCTCATGCCATCTGTCAGAGGTACAAGGTGGGGGGTCAGGACAGGTGGGGAAGAACCTTAGCAGCTCATGAAAACACGAGCGCATCATATACGAGCGCATCATCCCTAGTACATCTTTTCCCACTCGCCTGTATGCCTTGAATCCTTAAGCTGTGGCTGCAACGGACAAGCCCACGGAAGACTAGCACAATTGCATCTGTTTTAATGACATTCGACAGGTTGCTTAAATATTAAAATATTACACTATTTCGACAGGTTGCTTACTTATTACACTGTTTTGTACAATTTTATAAACAAGAAAGGTGTATGGCATCCACCTGTATACCGGTATATGAATATATAACTACCAGGTTTGTTTTAGTGGTTACTGGTTACAAGTCGTAACAAAAGTGGTAACCAAACAATACATTCGGCGAAGCTGAGCTTCAGTAGCGCGGTAACGGAAATCGTCGAAATCAATTAGGATCGGGAAAATTTCCGATCTTCACCAAGAACTCCGTCAGAACTCGTAACTTCTGGTAACCAAAATTAATTCCGAGTGCCACTACCGGTAAAAACAATCCCTGATAACTACCCTGTACCGATAGATTTCATTTGCCTCCCCTCGGATACAAATTCACAACTTCAATTTAATGCTGCCCTAAGGGAAAACGCGGTTCGACCAAAACTCTTGATTTCCGACTGAAACCTGGCATTGAAAATCGATACCGTTATTAGTTTTTATGTACCTGTATGCCTTGCCCCCAGACAAGTTTTCTATGAGGGAGGGCAAAGCACACCTTAAGTACCATAGATTTGATTTCCCTTCCCTTGGGTGTAGATGAATCATTTATTTTGAATGCTGCTCACAGGACGACGACTCTTCATTGCCAACTGGAAAATGGTTTCATTGAAAGATAATTCGTGTTTTATAATGTATCCCTCACTTCCAAACAAGGTGTATCATGAGGGAAGACAAAGCTTATCTATAGTACTGATATAGAGGTATCTGTGGACTAGCTGCAGAATCTTCACTGAGCAAGCAGATCCATGTCACAGCCCTGAGCCCCAGTGCCACCAAGCAGAGTTGATTGCAAAGCATGCCAGTTGTCAAGGAAATTAGTTTCTTGCAAAGCATGCCAGAGTCAACAATTTTTTGGTATCTTGCAAAGCATGCCTGCTCATGGGGTGCATGCATTAAAAGCCCATGCATACACTAGTCATGCATCATATGTAATTACAGAAATCAAGCACAGTCCCATGCTTTTACCTGCTGCTTTCTCTAAATTAGAGAGGTACGTCTTGATCGTTGCTTTCGCTGCTGCCTCCCCGACAAGGAAGTCCTATGGGGGTCAATATCCACATTTCAAGGTCCAAGAGAGGGCATGCAATCATTGCCTAACAGACAAAAGTATGCCAGCAGCGGGCCGTGCACCAGTATCCCTGCTGACGGGTGCAGACTGAAACAGACCAGCATCCTTCAATTCGAATAGGTCCGCCTTCACTTGTACATCAAATATGTGGGTCCCCCACTAGAGTTAATCAGCATTGAACTCCTACAATGATAAGCCTTCAGCAAATAGAAGGATACACCTTGGGGCATGGATTAAAAGAACAACCTGGGTGGCTGCAGCAGCAGGTTATGCAGATCGGGATCCGAGTGAGCGCAGGGCTTTATTGCCAAACAAAATAGAGGAGGCCTTCATCAAAAGACCCCCTTGGAAGATCCAATTTATATTTCATATGCAGCTGAGTCCTGCTTTCGGAACCCAGGACCATTCGGCTCGGCCTCACCTCGCTCATTTGAATTGCCTCATCCCGATTCGCAGCACCTGTGACCTGAGAGAAGAGGCCCTGGATCATCAAAGGCTCCCAGTGAGGGAGATTCTTGGATAGCTCCTGAGTAGTAAGAGAGGGAGGATCGTTCACACATGTGGGATACACATGAAAATCCCCTCTGGTAGTTCTTGCGGCTTGCATGCCATGCCGTCATCGTGCATGGCGTGTTTTAACGTTGGGTAACTCTGTTGATTCACACAATCCTGAAATTTGACGTGATGCACGGTATTTTCACGCTGACGGGAACTGCTGACGCCAGTTCTTCACTGAATCACAGCAGGGTCACATGTCCGCAGCGCAACTTGCCTGGTGCAGCCAAGACTTTGCAGGGTCCATGTTTTAAGTGATCTGATAATTAAATCGCAGGCCGAGGAATAAAAGCAGCTCCTTAGCACACTAGGATCGCGAGATTGATCGCGCCCCCCGTAAGTGAATCCACACTCATTCCGCACGTTCGTACAAACATGCTGGGGCGCTGTGGTAAAGGATGCCCGTGTTGTGACTATGGCCAATCACAAGCAGCGCTGTATTAATTATCAGTTGGAATATTGGGTTGGTAGTATATGTCCATCAAGTAATTGTGCTGCTCGGAGACAAAAACCTTCGAGCATCGGAGCACGACTGGCCAAGCTAGGTGTCGTTAGATCATGTCTACGGCTGCTATAGCC
Source organism: Limnomonas spitsbergensis (assembly GCA_037349105.1). Lineage (NCBI taxonomy): Eukaryota > Viridiplantae > Chlorophyta > Chlorophyceae > Chlamydomonadales > Limnomonas > Limnomonas spitsbergensis. Next base: position 1,842,193 of record JAYJMM010000109.1, read on the forward strand.
CCCAGGTACGATCTTGAAGCCAGCTTGCATCATACCCACGTCCGACGTTGTAACATGTTTGTTCCTGCTAGCAGTCACGCACAGCATCGGGAGATTTGACGTCCTTAGTTGCATGCATGGGTTCTTGAAACCATAATTATATTTGCGTGCACTATTTCATCGCAGGCTGGTATTCGGTTTCCGCGGAGATGTTTGTGACAATGTGGCCTACGCTGACGATGGCTCCGTTGTGTATCCCGCGGGGCATAATGTGGTTCTCTATGCTGCCGATACAAAGACGCAGCGCCTCATCCCAGGCACGCTGGAGAGCGAGGGCATCACTGCGATTTGCGTCTCCTCGAACAAAAAGCTCCTGGCGGTGGCGGAGCGCTCTGAAAAAGCTATGATCACAGTATATGACCTGCAGACTCTGAAGCGGAGAAAAGTGCTCATCGCTGCTGACGCTGGTTCCAAGGTACGCCGGATGGCCAGCAGGCACGGGGGAGCGGGAGGTGGCAGGTGGCTGCCAGTATGATGGCAAGGAACAGCGACAGCACATAATAAATTTAGAATGAGAGGCTTGTTGCAGTGGTGCTGAGGTTGGGATCATGCCCGCATGCCGCACTTAGATTGGGCCAACGAAGGTGGTGGGGCTCGTGGTGGCCGATTTTCAAGCATGAGCATAAGCATGGGTCCACTTGCAATCCAGCATCATGCTGGTGGCATATTGAGGGCATGGCAGCCGGTACTGCTCGGCAGTGGCAGACGCCAGACAGGGATGCCCATGTCACACTCCAGTCGCATTGAGCAACGTGTGCATGCGCTCACACACTCCCACCATCAGGGCAGGCTTGAAAATGAAAAAGTATAGTCGAAGGCATTGATTGGCCTGGTTGCAACAGGCCATGGCCACACGAATGTCGGCCTCATGTGAGCTTAAGCAACACGCATGGCGCACCCATGTCGACACCCTCAGCAGTCAGCATGCCCCATGCAGCCTCTGCCCAAGACCTCAGCATGCCCTATGCACCCTTTTAAATACTCATGCCATGGCTGTAGGAGTATGTGAGTTTGTGTTTCAGTGCCGACGGCAAGATGCTGCTGGCCCAAGGTGGCGCGCCAGAGTACAACCTGGTGCTGTGGGTTTGGGAAAAGAGCAAGGTGGGCCAGGGGGGCAGGGGCTTCGTAATACTGCTTTTGCTGACATGCCCATGCTCAAGCCCATGCCCATGCCTTCGCACAATTCAATTTAGCGCTGACTGCCGATTGGTTTTGATAAGCATTTATCTCGTTATTCTCGTACTGTGTCATGCTACGCGCCCATGAGCAATCAGTTGCTGTCTCTAAAATTGCTCTATGTGTTTAGGTTGCGGCTGTGGCGAAGACCACTAACCAGCAGGGCTCACCGGTCCACAACTGCGCCTTCAGCCCGGGAGACGGCACCATAATTAGCGTCATGGGGCAGGGCATCTTCAAGATGTTCAAACTGATTGACGGCTCGCTCAAGCTGCTCAACGTCGCGCTGGGTGAGGGCGGGAGAGGGAAGCACAGCTGTAGCAGCCAGTCAAGGATGGCTGCAGGTCATGACAGTGACAGGCATGGGAGAGGCCACTTCGTGAGCCCCAGGCATGGGCACCTTCGTTTTCTGCAGTCCTGCGTCAAGCAGTGGCATAGGGTAAAAGCTGAACGACTCCCAGTCATAAATTAATAATTAGATGAATAATTGCACACCGGCAACGGTTCTGTTACATAAATTGTAAATAATGGTTTCACCCCTGCTGATCACTGAGCCCGCTTTATCTTCCTGGGCAACAGGGAAACGCGACCCCGCCACCGTCGTGAGCCAGCAGTGGGTGCCGGGAGACCCCGCGGATAACAAGGAGCGGCTGCTACTTGGAACCATGGATGGAGAGATCATCATGATGGAGGTGGGGCGGGGAGGGGCATACAGGGTGGGGGGGCTCAGAGAGGGGCATTTCTGGCGGGACCAAGAGGGGACGGGAAGAGGTATCCCTTGCTGAATAGAGGGGGGCGGGAAGCGGGGAGGGGCATCCCTTCATGAGTGGAAGGGGGAGGGGAGGGGTATCCTTTGCTAAATAGAGGGGGGCGGGAGGTGGGGAGGGGCATCCCTTAATGAATGGAGGGGGGAGGGGAGGGGCATCCCTTGCTGAATGGAGGCGGAGAGGGGCATCACTTCATGAATGGAGGGGGGAGGTGAGGGGCATCGCTTGCTGAATGGAGGGGGGAGAAGAGGGTCATGGCTTGCTGCATGGAGGGGGGAGAAGAGGGGCATCGCTTGCTGAATGGAGGGGGGAGAAGAGGGGCATCGCTTGCAAAATGGAGGGGGGAGGGGAGGCCTCAGATTGTGCTTGCAATCAGTGTGACATGGTCACACGCTGCTAGTTGTTTTGGCAGGTGGCTGGACAACATGGTGGGTTTCTGGACATCTTGGGGTAAGATCTCACTTGCATGGGCAGTGAAGTTCAGTGAAGTGTTGTGAAGTGTTTACAGTCGAACAGAGCATCACATTTGATGCATGGGCCATGAAGGCAGGGCAGTCGCGAGCCAGGAAAATGCTGGGCCTCCCCTGCCGCTTTGCCCTGTTGACCGCCAGCTGCTACTTCCCCCCCTCTATGCATCATGAATCGCTGCGCCCACTCGCCATCACTTGGTTTTGAATCTGGTGCATCTCTTGGTTTTGAATCTGGTGCATGACCCTAGTGCCCAATCGCCATCACTTGGTTTTGAATCTGGTGCATGACCCTGGGGTGCCCTCTCCTGCTCCTGCAGGGTACAGATGCTCGGAGCGTCTTCAACACGGACAATGGGCTAGCAGTGGCCAGTATCGTATGCTACTCAAAAGGCTTTGTGGTTGGGCAGGACAACGGTAGGGATTTCGAGCAGTCAAGTCCTGATTTTGACGCTTCTTCCTCAAGCTGGCAACCTGAGGTGCCCTGCCTAGTTTCTTGAGGGGGCATGCATGGTGGTCTGTGATCTGAAGCCTGGTTTCGTTCCCCGTTCGGTAGGTGTCGTGACCATTTTCGAGCGTGACGAGAAGGAGTTTTATCGCAAGGCCCGCTCATTCACCATCGAGAACAACCAGTGCCGCGTCAAGTACTTAGCGGTGTCGCCCAACGAGGAGCACCTCATCTGCTCCCTCGAGAACAACCAGCTCTACACGCTGCTACTCAGCAACAGCGAGATCATGAAGAGCGACGAGATGAACTTCGATGTGCTGGGGACCAACAACCACCAGGGCCCCATCACGGGCATGGACATCTGTATCCGGAAGCCGCTCATTGCAACCGTCAGCACGGACAAGAGCGTGCGGCTTTGGAACTATGTGGATCGGACCTGTGAGCTGACCAAGTTTTTTGCGGATGAGATCTACAGCGTGGCCATCCACCCAACAGGGCTGCAGGTGGGGGCAGAGCAGGGCGCAAGAAGCATGGGGCACGGAAATCTCGGGTGAGAACGCTGGGACTGAGAAGGCCTGGGGAGGAGAAGTGCTACTTGACTGGCCTCTGAGCCAGAGAAAGGGTGTCCTGCTGCTTCAATCATCACCCTGGTCAACTGTCTATGGCATATACTCCTTTGAAAGGCTATATGGTAAACTTGGTAATGCATCTTAGTACTCTTGACTGGGTTATGCACTTATGCATCCCAGTTATGTGGTTAGGTAATGTGGAAAGCTGATATGGTTATGCATCTTAGTCACATTGACTCCACCCCTCTTCTGCGCAGATTCTGGTTGGTTTCGCCGACAAGCTGAGGCTAATGACGGTCATGATGGAGGATCTCAAGTCAGTCAAGGAGCTGGGAATTAAGGGCTGTCGCGAGGTGAGCCAGGAGGCATCAACTTGAAATCCGTGGAAGCAGCGGCATGGTTGTAGGAATGGGCTCTGAGAGGCAGAGGCATTACATGCTGTGCTGTGCCGATGACGATCCTCCGAAGGCGGCTCTGAGTTATGTAGCTGGGTTTCAGCCACCATAATTTCAAAGCAACTTCAGCTGCTTCAACCAGCAACAGGCTACGATCATCACTTTCACGATTTCAAGGTTACAGCATAATTGCAAAGTACTGACAACATATGGATGCCCTCCTATGGATGCTGGGATGCCCTCCTAGGGATGCTCTCCTAGGGATGCTGGGAATTCTCTTAAGCTCCGGTTGTAAAATCCGCTCACCCTGAGAATTCTGTCTCCCTCCGCAGTGCTGTTTCTCCACGGGCGGGGAGTACTTTGCCGCCGTCAACGGCACCACTATCTCCATCTACAATACCTACACATGCGAGAACGTGGGAAACCTCAGAGGACACAACGGCAAGGTGAGAGGGAGGCACTGGACACAGGGAACATGCATAGCCTCAACCCTGATATTCACAGTCTCCGTTTATGCAGAGCTTACATTTCAAATGTCTGGTTGACATCTCAGCTTACGTAATTACCCTCTTGCTCCATGTGTAGCTGAGTAACTTGCTCCGTGTGTAGCTGAGTAACTTGCTCTGTGTGTAGCTGAGTAACTTGCTCTGTGTGTAGCTGAGTAACTTGCTCTGTGTGTAGCTGAGTAACTTGCCGCTGTGAAGGGACATGGAGCATTATGGCCCTCATCTCCCTCTTTCATTCTGACACCCCGTATCCTCACTCCGGAACCCTGACATAAGTAGCCCTCACGTCCTGAACCTTCACGCCTTGACAAATCACATCCTAAACCCTCACACCCCGAAACCTTACAACCTGAACTGTTACGCCCTAAACCTTCATAACCTGAAACCTGACATCATGAAACCTCAAATCCCAAGCCCTAGGACCCTGAAGCCTCACACCCTGAAAACTCGCGTCCTCAGCCCTCAGACCCTGAACCCTCACACCCCGAACCCTGTCAGGTCCGGAGTTTGTTCTGGAGCCCTGATGACAGCCGCATCATCTCCGCCGGCATGGACGGTGCCGTGTATGAGTGGCGCCTAAAGGACTTCAAGAGGGAGAAGGAGAACGTGCTCAAGGGCTGCAACTACAGCAGCGTGCTGGCCACGCCCGACTGCAAGACGCTGTACGCGGCAGGGTCGGACAAGAAGATCAAGGAGTTTGAGGAGGCGCCCGGCAGCGGGACGCAGATCACCAAGGAGATCGACGCGGGGACCAATCTCACGCAGGTCGGCCTCTTGCCCAATGCCAAGGTCATGTTTGCGGCGACGGAGAGCGGGGCGCTGCGGACGTACAAGTTCCCGCTCACAGGTGTGCTGGGAGCCTGCTGCTGGGTTCAGAGAGGGGGTACACAAAATCAGTATTTTGCACTACCGGTATTTCTACAATCCCGCCCCTTTTTTCAGTACTGGCTGTGCGCTGGGAGCCTGCTGGGTTCAGGGTGGGGGGGGGTACTGGCTGTGCGCTAGAAGCCTACAGGGGTCTGGAGGGGGGGAGTGGCTGTGAGCTGGGTTCAGGGTGGGAGGGGTACACAAAAACCAGCATTTTGCACTTTTTTCTACAATCCCGCTCTAATCGGGGAGCAGTCCCGCCCCATTTTTCAGTCCTGGCTGTGCGCTGGATGCCTGCAAGGGTCAGGATGGGACTTGCTGTGTGCTGGCTGTGACTGCAAGGGTCAGGATGGGACTTGCTGTGTGCTGGCAGTGACTGCAAGGGTCAGGATGGGACTTGCTGTGTGCTGGCAGTGACTGCAAGGGTCAGGATGGGACTTGCTGTGTGCTGGCTGTGACTGCAAGGGTCAGGATGGGACTTGCTGTGTGCTGGCAGTGACTGCAAGGGTCAGGCTGGGACTTGCTGTGTGCTGGCAGTGACTGCAAGGGTCAGGATGGGACTTGCTGTGTGCTGGCAGTGACTGCAAGGGTCAGGATGGGACTTGCTGTGTGCTGGCAGTGACTGCAAGGGTCAGGATGGGACTTGCTGTGTGCTGGCAGTGACTGCAAGGATCAGGCTGGGACTTGCTGTGTGCTGGCAGTGACTGCAAGGGTCAGGATGGGACTTAATGTGTGCTGGCAGTGACTGCAAGGGTCAGGATGGGACTTGCTGTGTGCTGGCAGTGACTGCAAGGGTCAGGATGGGACTTGCTGTGTGCTGGCAGTGACTGCATACCCATCGTCCTGTCCCTTCCTGAACGAGGCCTTCCTGTCACACTTGTCAGCGCTTACAGGAAAGCACGGTATTCCTGTGACCCCAAGCCGCAAGCAGACTTAACACACCGTTCCTGTATCACATATACATTTTTAACCCTATTCTGTGCCGTGACCCCATGGGGAGTTCCAGGAGATCAAGAGCCATTGTTGAGCCATTGAGTTCCAGGAGATCAAGAGCCAGGAGTGTGAGCCATTGAGTCCCAGGAGATCATCACCTATACTTTTTGTAACCCCGTTCTGTGCCGTGACCCCTTTTACCTCCAGGGGAGTTCCAGGAGATCAAGAGCCATCATTCCTCTATCACCCGGCTGCGCATGACTTGGGATGAGCAGATGCTCGTCACGGCATCGGACGACGGCTGCATTTTTGTGTACGATGTGAAGGATAAGGACGCCAAGGCTGCGGCCCGGAGAGACCAGGAGCGGCTGGACTGGGCCGTGGAGGTGCTAGTGACGCGCAGTGAGCTGGACGAGAAGAAAAGCCGCATGGCAGAGCTGGAACAGCAGGTGCGGTCAAGGATAAAGATGTCAAAGAACCTGATACTCTGAACCTGAATGTCCTCAGTTGGAATTTCAAGATGTTGCGCATTTCCATTACATACTGTGGGTGTTTTATCAACTGCTCCTTATATTTGTATTAGGCTTGATCTGTCCAGCTTGCCCCTTTTAACTGCCCTGCTCTCTCCTGCCCCCTCCTTCCTGCCCCTTCAGGTTGCTGAGCTGACCATGCAAACAGAATACCAGCTTCGCCTCAAAGACCTGCACCTGCAAGAGAGGGTCAAGGAGCTGACGGAGAAGTTCTCCGCGGAGCTGGAGGCTGACCGGCAGAAGTTTGACTTGCTCCTGCAAGAGAAGAACGAACAGGAGATGGAGTACGAAGAGAAGCTCAAGCAGGCAAGCTAGCCATGCCAATGATGGAAAGCAAAACGACAGTGCAGGGCATGCTTTTGTCTAATTGCAGTGCTGCTTATTCTGCCCGTCACATAATTCATCTTTCTGGGCGAGTGGGGTAGGGCGGTGTTTGACTCAGGACAGGCAGCCAACTGCCGTTCGAATCTCATTGAGTGTTTGTCTGTCCTCCTCCCTGCAGGCTGAGGAGCGGTCCCAGATGCAATTGTCCACCCTGGATACCCAGTACCAGGCCAAGATCATGGCGGAGGTCGAACGCTTCCAGCAACTGACACAAGAAAAGGAGCTGCTGAACGAGAGGTGCGTCCCTGGGTCCAAGGCCATGTCGTGATGTGCTGTGTAACAATAGCCTGTAGCTGGTATCAGAGTTTCTGTGCCAGACTTGGCAGGCCTCAACCTTCATGACCCTTGGTGCCTACAGATGGGACGAGCAAAATAGCTTGCTGGTGGAGAGCCACGAGCGCGTGATAGCAGAGCTCACGGAGGACTACGAGGCCAAGCTGGCTGAGGAGTCGCTTAAGATTGAGCAGCTGCAGCAGGAGAAGATGGAGCTGGAGCGCGAGTTTGAGGAGATCAAGAGGCAGCTGGAGGAAGATGCGGACAGGTGGGGATTGGTTTACCCTGGAGGGTTTCTGTCCTCAGTCTCAGCAAGTGGATGCAAGTTGGATGCAAAGGTTCAGACCTAGCAAAGTGGATGCAGAGTGGATGCAAAGGGTTCAGACGTAGCAAGTGGATGCAAGTTGGATGCAAAGATTCAGACTTCGCAAAGTGGATGCAGAACCCCTGCAGCGCAATTCAAATGTCATGAATTTGAAATGGCCCGCATGCTTAAAGCTCCTAGATTTGCTGAACGCTTGTAGGGCCTTGCTGCCAGTGTTTATATTTAAACTGGGCGGCATGCTTGAAGCTACCGGTATGTAGTTTTCTGAATGCTTGTTGGTCTGCGCTCTCAGGGAGATTGAGGAGCTCAAGGAGAAGTACGAGGGCAAGCTGTCGACAGAGCGGGATAGCTCGCTGCGGCTCAAGGGGGAGAACGGCATCATGCGCAAGAAGTTCAACGCCCTCCAGAAGGACATTGAGGCGCAGAAGGAGGAGATCAAGAACCTGTTTGAACAGAAGCGAGAGCTGTACGCGACGATCGCCTCCCTTGAGAAGGACATCTCCAGCTTGAAGCGGGAAATCAGGGAGCGAGATGAGACGATCGGAGATAAGGTGAGCAAGAGACTGATAAATGTACAGATCTGTGTGGGTAAGCAAGAGATTGATAAATGTACAGATCTGTGCGGGTGAGCAAGAGATTGATAGGTGCACAGATCTGTATGGTCCATTTGTCTGAAATACGCGCATGGGACCTGTGCCTGACAATAGCATGCAAGCACTTATAGAGACTTATGTTTCGCCTCCACCAGGATATCACACTCTGGCGACTGTCTTGCATTCCATGGCCAGATTAATTGCCCTAATTATTAATAAAAACCTATGACGTCACTCAACGTGTGCCCCTCCTGCACTGCCTCCCAGGAGCGCCGCATCTATGACCTGAAGAAAAAGAACCAGGAGCTTGAGAAATTTAAATTCGTGCTTGATTACAAGATCAAAGAACTGAAGAAGCAGATTGAGCCGCGCGAGCAAGAGATCTCCGACATGAAGGAGCAGATCAAGGAGATGGACGGGGAGTTGGAGCGCTACCACAAGACCAACTCGGGCCTCGACCTGCTCATCTCCAACCTGAAGCTGAAGCAGGACGGGCTGCAGCAGGAGGTCATGACTCAGCGCACGGGCAAGGGCGATGCGGAGCAGCTGCTCAAACGCATGCAGCACGACCTGCAGTCCATCATACCCTACATTCAGGTGTGGCTTCGATTTTGAAAACTTGTGTGTAGTGATCAGGAGAGGGTGTGGACCACCGCTGTTCATCAAGGTATTGCTGGCCATGAAGTGCAATGCCTCACACTTGTGTGACCCCTGAGCAGGAGCCCAAGGCGCTCAAGGAGCAGATCAAGGGGCTTTACCATAAGTACTGCGGAGACCAGACGCTGAGGGCTGAGGAGGATGCAGATCTGGAAAGAGAGGTGCGCAGTCGCATTGCTCTGCAAGATCAAAGGACACTCCAGTCAAGCTGGTCTAGCAGGCTCCTGCTGTCCCTCAGCCTGATGCACTAAATATAAGAATGCACACCTACCGTACTTCAATACGGTAACACCTTTTGAATATATTTGAAGGATATGCCCCTTCCCCTCTGCCCGCCCTCCTTGTCCCCAGGCTGCCCGGCAGCGCGAGTACCTGGAGAAGACGGTAGACACGCTCAAGCGCAAGCTTGCCAAGGACTCGGAGCTACATCGCACAGACAACCTGCGCATCATGCAGGTACGCCTGTTTCCACTGCCATTACATGAGCCAGCAGGCTGGGAAGCAAAAAATAGCCTCCGTAATTGTACTGCGTGTACTTTTGCCTCTTTGAATGCCTGGCAGTTTCATGGGGCAAAACTAATATATTGTTACTTGCAGTGTTCAGAGGGTGCACAAAAAAGTCAAGTACTTCCTTGTTCCCTAACGCACTATTGAAACCGGTATTCCAAAGTACCGGTAGCGGATCCTCTGTTTCCTCTGGACTGTCAGTCTTCCACACATTTTGACCATGCAGATAATCATATTAACCCTGTTTCCTTGCGTAGGAGAACACGGCTCTGATCAAGGAGATCAACGAGCTTCGGAGAGAGATCCGGCTGCTCAAGTCCCGTGTGGCTGGCGGTGCCTCCACTGGCGCTGGCGCGGCCACCACCAATGGCGGCACGCGCGGCCGCCCTGCCAGCCCCTCGGATACGGCCTTGCTGTCAGAGGGCCTCAAGCGCGAGCTCGAAATGCAGCGCGACCTGATTGCCCGCCTGAGGGAGGACACGGCGGCCAAGGAGGCACGCATCCGGCAGCTGGAGAACCTCGTGGCGCCGCGGCCCGCAAGCAGGGAGCGGCTTCCGCCCATGGAGGGCTTCCCCGGTTCTGTGCCCCCGGCGGCCATGGCGCGGTCGACGTCCTCCAAGGGCGGGGACAACAGCGGGGCTTCCTCACGCCCCCCTACAGCCCCCCGGCTGAATGATGAAGACGTTGCCCCACCGTCGCGGACGGATACCGCAAACAATGTGGAAGAGTACGCACTGCCTCCCGATGTAGCTGAGGCGGAGGGTCATGGGTTTGCTATGGGCGCTGTGGAGGAAGAGGCCTAGGAGAAGTCTATTTTATAACTATATTTGAGTCAATCGTCTGGTGTTTAATTTGAGCATCAAAAACCTTTGGACACACTTGCTACGCTGCCTCACCGCCAGGGTCAGCATTAATTGACCTGTTAGGGGTGCTTGGTTAGAGATAAAGGCATGGCTGGTGTAATTGCCTTGAGACCTGTTAGAGTGGATTCACTTGAGATAAGGGAAGGGTGCTTATACCATGTAAAATGGTAAAACGACGCCCACAATACGTCCAGTTATTACCTTGTGATAAATCACTTCCCACAACGGAATGACGAATCTGACTGTCGCACCCATGTGCGCCAATTTGGTGCACTTAGAAAAGAGGCCTTAGAAAATGCCTCCGCTACTCACAATCAGGTTACTCAGAGGTACAAAGTACAGCCCGCTGGAAATTTACTACACACCGTACACTTAGCCAGACGGCGGCTGATCGAACCGGCTTCTACTTCATAGGCTGAAGTAGACTGTTCACTAGGAGGGTATCGCCCCCGACTCTTCACTTGCGCCTCAAAGCCCCTAGGTTAGCATGCCGCTCTGGATCTACCACTGGATACGCCTTTGGCAGCATTCCTAGGTTAGTTCTTCCGCTTTGGGCCTGGATCTACCATTCCTGTAAATCAATCTGACACTACTTGCATGTGGTAGCTACGCCGCTTCTGCTCCTTTGCCTATTGCTGCCTGGTCAGCTAGGGCGGGACTGCACGTTTATAATCTCAGCCTGTCCACGGCTGGATGTCGTGCCTTTGCCTCTCTGGGCTTAAGGTACCAAGGCTAGATCTGCGATCTTCCCCTTATTCTTGCTACTTCCCCCCCCACCTTTGCTGCTGCGCAGGTTTGTTGCTCCGTCGGCTTGTCGTTGTTGACAACTCCTTCTTGGCGTTTGCTGCGCCTGTCAGGCTTGCCTGCCTACGAGCACTTCTTGGACGATACTAAAATCCGGCTTTTCAGTTCCTCTGAATCCTTGACTTGCTTCTGCAATTGCTAATCGGTCACACAGCTCAACCCCTAGCTGCTGATCTTTAGGCAATCAGTCACAGTTATAATCAGGGGTTATTATCCTGGGTTTATTACAGGTACTCTTCAAATCACTCAGCCGTGTTAGGGCTGGTCATTGGCAAGATCTCTGTTTGGCTGCTCTTTTGTTCCAACAAGCTGCGACTAGGATCACTGTTCAAACAGTCCAAGGCAAAATAAATTCAAATTTTAGACCACACCACGCTCCAAGTACCTATAGCTGAGACTTGGTGATGCTAATACCGTACCACTTCAGTCGCTTAAAAAGGACACGTTTTAGTCGTAATGCCAAGGAGGTGCTTAAGGCCACTGCGGGCTTCGTCTCCCTTAGTCCCTTGCAAGGAGCCGCAGTGACGAGCTCAATTCTCTACAGAACTGGTCGCAAGAGGGCAGTGTACGCCTTACGCCACTTAGGCATCTAAATTTATCTTGCTTGGGCTTACCTGACTCGATCCTCTGAGGATCATGAGGCGTGTTTGTGCCGAGGGTTTCAGCTGCATCAGGGACACGTATCGGTGTTGGATTCCGATTTCGCTCGTATCTTTCTCTGATTCAAACACAGTTCGCCTGACCAGCCTGATCCGTGGAGTGGCGGAGCTACCAGGGGAGGGGCTCCCTGGGCCAGCCTGGGGCTCCCACACTTTTCCGTTGCGGGAGCTCCCTGTCGATCTGCGATCTGCCTCAGCGGAAAGTGTGGGAAACAGGGTGGGCAGCGAAAGCAAAATCAGTGCACCTTCCTTGATCGGTCCATGCGTTTAGAGAAGCGTAGCATATAAACATGTTAACGCCCGTTAGCTTCTTCCCATAGCAATTCTTCACGTATTGATTGTCGATCATTAACCGCACCACCGGACCACTCGTACGGGGAGCTCCAACCTGGAATCCTGATCATCTGTTTTAACATTGAGATTGATTTTGGACTGAAACGAGGCATATATACTTCATGGCGTCCAAGAAGCCTGCGAAGTTTCAGCTGCCCACTCTGCTGGGAGGACCCCTGCCACTGGCTTCCATCCGGTGAGCATGGGAGCAGTGCATGGATAAGTGTGGGCAAGAGTTGATGTACTGCGTTGCCAAGACACATGCACATCATTTGAATGAAGGAATATGGGAGAAGACAAGACGTACTTGTTCCCATGAGCATGCCATGCCACTGTCAGAACTGCCCGAGGGGGGAGCTTACGAAATGTGAATAATAGCCTGAAATGCATGTATCTCATAATTACCGACCATTAATCTACCAGCGTCTTCTTTGTGGCATGTGGCAGATTTTGAGAGATTTTGGATGCGCTCATATCGGATGCCTCGTGTGTACCCATGCCGATGCCATGGCCTGCTCCATACCCACTGCTCTAAATGCCAGCTGCTGTTGCCTCAATTTTATGATGAAGGGACCAATCTCGGAGGAGTCTTATCGACCTAATCGATGCGGTACGTTACCGCTACTTACTAAGATACACTGATCAGCGCATTGATATTGCAGAATGGTTTCACTGTGGAGCCTTATCGGCCTACAGGTTGACACATGCGTGCATGACTTCCCTTCAGGACTAGCGGTGCATTTGGTGGTTTTCCCAGGGATTTGAAGAGATCTTTTGCATGCCTTGCATCATCACTTCATTCCGGCATGATTGGAGGCCATGTTCACGTTTCAGTGGTTTTTGCTTGGGACTGCTTACGCTGACATCAGTCAAGCATGCTGGCCGAGGGTGCTGGCTTAAGGGTTTCGGCTGAGTGTCCCGGCTGTCTGGCCGAGGGTGCTGGCTGAGGGTGCTGGCTTGAGGGTTTCGGCCGAGTGTCCCGGCTGTCTGGCCGAGGGTGCTGGCCGAGGGTGCTGGCCAAGGGTGCTGGCTTGAGGGTTTCGGCCGAGTGTCCCGGCTGATTGGCCGAGGGTGCTGGCCAAGGGTGCTGGCTTAAGGGTTTCGGCCGAGTGTCCCGGCTGTCTGGCCTAGGGTTCTGGCCTAGGGTTCTGGCCGAGGGTATCAGCTAAGGGTGCTGGCTGGGGGTACTGGCCGAGGGTGTACCTTCCCTGATCACCCTACAAGGGCTGAGCCTGCCCAATCTCCTGGGCCAAATCCTCCCATGATTTGAATCTTCTTGTCTCATGCCTTATCCCTGAGCAGAAGCGTGGCACCAAGGTCCTGGTGCTGGACCAGGGGGTCAGTGGGCCCCTCAGCCTGCTGGACGTAAGCCTGCCGGAGCTCCTGGCTGAGCATGGAGTGGCCAAGTAAGAAACGACCGTACCGTAGATGTGCTGTGCCTTCCCACATAATTAACGTTGTTTGGGGTTTTGAGGGATCCATGAAAATACTCATAATGGTCAACGCCTCTTTCTCAGTCAGGAATTAAGAGTTTGGTCAATAATTTGCCATGAGGGCAGCATAGAAAGAAATCGTTTCTTCATACCCGAGGGAAGGCAAATCAAATCTACCGCACCTTTAAGAAGGGTTTATTTTATAGTGAATTTTCTTCTCTTGGTGCACTGGTGGGAGACTTCATTGTTCTCTGCCAATACGGCTTAACTTGATTACGTAGTATCTGATCCTATCATCAAATCAAGGTGTATGGCTTCCTGAATTTGAATCTGTTGAACGTCTCCCACTCATCCTTAAATCCCAAGCCCCAGCAATCATGAAACCTGAAACGGTAGGGAAGCACAATGCCTTTACTTGACCAAACCTGCGTGGGCTATGAATGATACCTGAGAGGCTTCAGAGCTTGTGGATGATGGAATTATATCTTCCGGCCCAGGCCTTCAGATGCCAGCCTGCTGTGGTCTCCCCCTTCCTGACCAGGCCCTCAGACGCCCGCTGCTGTAGTCCCCCCCCTCAGACGCCCGCCTGCTATGCCTTCCCCCTCAGAATCCCAGGCCCTCTGATGCAAGCCTGCTGTTCCCCCACCCTCTGATAGGCTGATTCACTTGGAGGCCAAGGCGCTTGAAGACCCCTCCTACAATGCCTCTGAGCCGCGTCTATCGGATCAGAGGAACGTCATGTACATTGTCCGCTCGTCGGTCGAAAATGCGCAGGTGATGCCGCTTGCCCAGGGCCAACAAAATGTACCACATAGGCCACAGGCCATGATCCACACATTCAAATATCCATAGCATTCAATGGACTAAATAAATTGCATGCTGCTGTGTTCGGTCCTACTGGCTGCACATCCTTCCTGAGCGCAACCTATCGATCCAGTCCAGGAACATGAGGCTCTTGTACTGGTATATGAAGCTCTTATGCCAGGACTCACACGCCAGGCCAAAGTAAAGAAGCTGGCATGAAAAACCCAGGTGGTCAACCGGAGGATCAGATTGAATCTCCCGCCTCAACATTTAAATGTATGCAATGCCTGTTTGATGATGTGCCCAGGTCATTGCGGCCCAGATTAAGAGCAGCATCAGCTCCAGCAAGTGAGAGAGGGCGGGGGTGGGGGGGGAGGGCTGGGGCAGAGGTGGGTTTGAGGGCTTGATGAGGTTTAGGGCGGGGCTTGGGGTTAAGGAGGGGGGTGGAGGTTGGGGGTCATGAGGGACACCGTCAGTTGAATACAGCATTTGAGACAAAGCATATAGCTAGATGCTTCTGGTACACTTTGCGTCACATGTTTCGATGGACATGGTAGCGATCCGATACCTCTGTTCCGTGGACCAGGCTCTATGCAGCCTAGTTTAGGGTGTAGGGTGTAGTTTTTCCGTTCCGCGGACCAGGCTCTGTCCAGTCCTGGTGGATCTAGGCAGGCCCCGGTGGCGCTAGGCAGGCCTTGATCCACAGCACGCCGTGCACCCTAGAGCACCTGCTGACACGCCTCTGCTTGTGAAGGTCCAGACAACAGGCCAACCCCAAACAGAACGGCCTTCAGGACTTCTCAATCTATTTCGTCCCGCGGCGGACAATAGCCTGCGACCGGGTCCTGGAGGAGGAGGTGTGAGGGGCGGACGGAGGATTTCTGGACCTGACCAGAGATCCCCGACAGGGTTTAGAGATCCCCAACAGGTTTTAGACATCCCTGATCCCCAACAGGGTTAAGAGATGCCTGACAGGGTTTAGGGATCCCCAACAGGGTTCAGAGATCCCTGATCCCCAACAGGAGATCCCCAACCGGGTTGAGATCCCTGGAGCTGATCAGAGATCCTATTCTCCAACAGGGTTTAGACGGCAGGCCCTGAGCGACCTCGGGTGAATCGCGGTCAAAGGCATTGCAGGAATTCAAATCTGAGGACTCTGTTTCTTAGTACCTGAGATTGAACACCAGGGGGTGAACACTCCCAATTCTTAATGACCTGAATAAATAAATAAATCATTACACCCTGGGGCGTGGATTAAGGAAGCCACCCGTTTGGCCGAAGCACTAGGTGGGCTACTCGGGACGTAGCACTAGGTGGGCTAATGACCTTACCCATTAATCTTGACCCATCAACTCAAAAGGCTTCATGCATTCATGCGGGGTGGAACATGATGAGGCTGTGCTCAGGGTTCTTTCCTGAAAAGCAAAATAGGGATTCTCAAGGGGGGGATGTTTACTTTATCCACACTTTGTCCACACTTTATCCTCGCCTGACCCTCACCCTGAGCCTTCCAGGGCATGATGTGCCTGTGCCGGCTTACGGGCACATGTCTCATGCATCAAATGTGATGCTCTGCTGGACCGTAAACACCTTACAAACAGTTCACAGGGCATTATGTGCGCTGTGACCCTGGGCAAGCTGGCCCTTGAACTGGTTCATTTACCCTCTCCTCATCTCTATGTGCTATGCGACCCTGGGCAAGCTGGCCCTCACCCTAACCTCACCTTACCCCAAACCCCTGAACCCTATTCTGAAACCCTTCCAGGGCATCATGGGTGATGTGAGTCTGGGCGAGCTTGCCCTGGAGCTGGTTCCGCTGGAGGACGATGTGCTGTCCTTGGAGCTGGACTCGGCCTTCCGCGACTGTGTGGTGGATGGGGACTCCACGCCCCTGTTCCTGGTGGCCAAGGCCATGACGCGACTACAGGCCATGTTCGGACTCATTCCTAGGGTGCAGGTGGGCTGCCCTTGGGAACACAGTGCCTGCTTTCATCCTCATGTTTGTTTGAACTGCCTGTTTCTGGTGGCCAAGGCCATGACACGACGGCAGGCCATGTTCGGACTCATTCCTAGGGTGCAGGTGGGCTGCCCTTGGGAACACAGTGCCTGCTTTCATCCTCATCTTTGTTTGAACTGCCTGTTTCTGGTGGCCAAGGCCATGATACGACGGCAGGCCATGTTCGGACTCGTTCCTAGGGTGCAGGTGGGCTGCCCTTGGGAACACAGTGCCTGCTTTCATCCTCATGTTTGTTTGAACTGCCTGTTTCTGGTGGCCAAGGCCATGACACGACGGCAGGCCATGTTCGGACTCGTTCCTAGGGTGCAGGTGGGCTGCCCTTGGGAACACAGTGCCTGCTTTCATCCTCATCCTCTTGTTTGAACTGCCTGCCTGCTCCTTTAAAACAAATGTTGGGTGGGGGCTGATGATGCTCTTGGGATAACGCTCACCTGCGCCTTTGTCCACTCAAGAGCTGTGTGATTGTAACTTTCTGGACCACCCAGCTGCCCTGGCCATGCATCCCTCTTTATAAATATCCGTCCTGGGCCTGCAGCAGCTGCTAAGACAATGTGGGAATGGCAGCAGCAGCACCTTTGTTTGCATCTCGATTACAGATCTGTCTCTCAGGTTTGCCTCTCCGTCTTGCACAATATAGTTTAGTTTAATATGGCATGAGGGCCAGCGTGCACTTGGCATGGTGGCTACAGCAAGCGCATGCACGCTATAATTTGGATTGACTAACAGATGTACCAACCTGACATAAAACGACCTGACCGTCCAGGGCAAGGGGCCTGCCGCTGTGGCGGTGCGGGACATGTGCATTCGGATGCGGCGCGAGGCCCTTGCTGCTGGTCTCGTGGGTGCTTCCGCCCCAGCCCCGCTCATCTCGCGCGCAGTGCTCATCGACCGCGAGGTGGACATCGTGACGACCATGATGACTCAGGTGTGGGTCACACGTTGGGCGTAGGTGTAGGGGTCACACGTTGGGCGCAGGTGTGGGGGGTCACACGTTGGGCGCAGGTGTGGGGGGTCACACATTGGGCGCAGGTGTGGGGGGTTACACGTTGGGCGCAGGTGTAGGGGGTCACACATTGGGCGCAGTTGTGGGGGGTCACGCGTTGGGCGCAGGTGTGGGGGGTCACACATTGGGCGCAGGTGTGGGGGGTCACACATTGGGCGCAGGTGTGGGGGGTCACACATTGGGCACAGGTGTGGGGGGTCACGCGTTGGGCGCAGGTGTGGTGGGTCACACATTGGGCACAGGTGTGGGGGGTCACACGTTGGGCGCAGGTGTGGGGGGTCACACATTGGGCGCAGGTGTGGGGGGTCACACGTTGGGCGCAGGTGTGGGGGGTTACACGTTGGGCGCAGGTGTGGGGGTCACACATTGGGCACAGGTGTGGGGGGTCACACATTGGGCGCAGGTGTGGGGGGTCATAAGTTGGGCGCAGGTGTAGGGGGTCACACGTTGGGCGCAGGTGTGGGGGGTTACACATTGGGCGCAGGTGTGGGGGGTCACACGTTGGGCGCAGGTGTGGGGGGTCACACATTGGGCGCAGGTGTGGGGGGTCACACATTGGGCGCAGGTGTGGGGGGTCACACGTTGGGCGCAGGTGTGGGGGTCACACATTGGGCGCAGGTGTGGGGGGTCACACATTGGGCGCAGGTGTGGGGGGTCACACGTTGGGCGCAGGTGTGGGGGGTCACACGTTGGGCGCAGGTGTGGGGGTCACACATTGGGCGCAGGTGTGGGGGGACACATTGGGCGCAGGTGTAGGGGGGCACACGTTGGGCGCAGGTGTGGGGGTCACACATTGGGCGCAGGTGTGCGGGGTCACACATTGGGCGCAGGTGTGGGGGGTCATACGTTGGGCGCAGGTGTGGGGGGTCACACATTGGGCGCAGGTGTGGGGGGTCACACATTGGGCGCAGGTGTGGGGGGTCACACATTGGGCGCAGGTGTGGGGGGTCACACATTGGGCGCAGTTGTGGGGGGTCACACATTGGGCGCAGGTGTGGGGGGTCACACGTTGGGCGCAGGTGTGGGGGGTCACACGTTGGGCGCAGGTGTGGGGGGACACATTGGGCGCAGGTGTAGGGGGTCACACGTTGGGCGCAGGTGTGGGGGGTCACACATTGGGCGCAGGTGTGCGGGGTTACACATTGGGCGCAGGTGTGGGGGGTCACACGTTGGGCGCAGGTGTGGGGGGTCACACATTGGGCACAGGTGTGGGGGGTCATGCGTTGGGCGCAGTTGTGGGGGGTCACACATTGGGCGCAGGTGTGGGGGGTCACACATTGGGCGCAAGTGTGGGGGGTCGCGCGTTGGGCGCAGGTGTGGGGGGTCACGCGTTGGGCGCAGGTGTGGGAGGTCACACATTGGGCGCAGGTGTGGGGGGTCACGCGTTGGGCGCAGTTGTGGGGGGTCACACATTGGGCGCAGGTGTGGGGGGTCACACATTGGGCGCAGGTGTGGGGGGTCACACGTTGGGCGCAGGTATGGGGGGTCACACATTGGGCGCAGGTGTGGGGGGTCACACGTTGGGCGCAGGTGTGGGGGGTCACACATTGGGCGCAGTTGTGGGGGGTCACGCGTTGGGCGCAGGTCTTAGGGGTCACGCGTTGGGCGCAGGTGTGGGGGGTCACACATTGGGCACAGGTGTGGGGGGTCACACGTTGGGCGCAGGTGTGGGGGGTCACACATTGGGCGCAGTTGTGGGGGGTCACACGTTGGGCGCAGGTGTGGGGGGTCACACGTTGGGCGCAGGTGTGGGGGTCACACATTGGGCGCAGGTGTGGGGGGTCACACATTGGGCGCAGTTGTGGGGGGTCACACGTTGGGCGCAGGTGTGGGGGGTCACACGTTGGGCGCAGGTGTGGGGGGTTACACATTGGGCGCAGGTGTGGGGGGTCACACGTTGGGCGCAGGTGTGGGGGGTCACACGTTGGGCGCAGGTGTGGGGGGTCACACGTTGGGCGCAGGTGTGGGGGGTCACACATTGGGCGCAGGTGTGGGGGGTTACACATTGGGCGCAGGTGTGGGGGGTCACACATTGGGCGCAGTTGTGGGGGGTCACGCGTTGGGCGCAGGTGTGGGGGGTCACGCGTTGGGCGCAGGTGTGGGGGGTCTCACATTGGGCACAGGTGTGGGGGGTCACACATTGGGCGCAGGTGTGGGGGGTCACACATTGGGCACAGGTGTGGGGGGTCACGCGTTGGGCGCAGGTGTGGGGGGTCACACATTGGGCACAGGTGTGGGGGGTCACACGTTGGGCGCAGGTGTGGGGGGTCACACATTGGGCGCAGGTGTGGGGGGTCACACGTTGGGCGCAGGTGTGGGGGGTCACACGTTGGGCGCAGGTGTGGGGGTCACACATTGGGCGCAGGTGTGGGGGGTCACACATTGGGCGCAGGTGTGGGGGGTCACACGTTGGGCGCAGGTGTGGGGGGTTACACATTGGGCGCAGGTGTGGGGGGTCACACGTTGGGCGCAGGTGTGGGGGGTCACACGTTGGGCGCAGGTGTAGGGGGTCACACATTGGGCGCAGGTGTGCGGGGTTACACATTGGGCGCAGGTGTGGGGGGTCACACGTTGGGCGCAGGTGTGGGGGGTCACACATTGGGCGCAGGTGTGGGGGGTCACACATTGGGCGCAGGTGTGGGGGGTCACACATTGGGCGCAGGTGTGGGGGGTCACACATTGGGCGCAGTTGTGGGGGGTCACACATTGGGCGCAGGTGTGGGGGGTCACACGTTGGGCGCAGGTGTGGGGGGTCACACGTTGGGCGCAGGTGTGGGGGGACACATTGGGCGCAGGTGTAGGGGGTCACACGTTGGGCGCAGGTGTGGGGGGTCACACATTGGGCGCAGGTGTGCGGGGTTACACATTGGGCGCAGGTGTGGGGGTCACACGTTGGGCGCAGGTGTGGGGGGTCACACGTTGGGCGCAGGTGTGGGGGGACACATTGGGCGCAGGTGTAGGGGGTCACACGTTGGGCGCAGGTGTGGGGGGTCACACATTGGGCGCAGGTGTGCGGGGTTACACATTGGGCGCAGGTGTGGGGGGTCACACGTTGGGCGCAGGTGTGGGGGGTCACACATTGGGCACAGGTGTGGGGGGTCATGCGTTGGGCGCAGGTGTGGGAGGTCACACATTGGGCGCAGGTGTGGGGGGTCACGCGTTGGGCGCAGTTGTGGGGGGTCACACATTGGGCGCAGGTGTGGGGGGTCACACATTGGGCGCAGGTGTGGGGGGTCACACGTTGGGCGCAGGTGTGGGGGGTCACACATTGGGCGCAGTTGTGGGGGGTCACGCGTTGGGCGCAGGTCTTAGGGGTCACGCGTTGGGCGCAGGTGTGGGGGGTCACACATTGGGCACAGGTGTGGGGGGTCACACATTGGGCGCAGGTGTGGGGGGTCACACATTGGGCGCAGTTGTGGGGGGTCACACGTTGGGCGCAGGTGTGGGGGGTCACACGTTGGGCGCAGGTGTGGGGGTCACACATTGGGCGCAGGTGTGGGGGGTCACACATTGGGCGCAGGTGTGGGGGGTCACACGTTGGGCGCAGGTGTGGGGGGTCACACATTGGGCGCAGTTGTGGGGGGTCACGCGTTGGGCGCAGGTCTTAGGGGTCACGCGTTGGGCGCAGGTGTGGGGGGTCACACATTGGGCACAGGTGTGGGGGGTCACACATTGGGCGCAGGTGTGGGGGGTCACACATTGGGCGCAGTTGTGGGGGGTCACACATTGGGCGCAGGTGTGGGGGGTCACACGTTGGGCGCAGGTGTGGGGGTCACACATTGGGCGCAGGTGTGGGGGGTCACACATTGGGCGCAGTTGTGGGGGGTCACACGTTGGGCGCAGGTGTGGGGGGTCACACGTTGGGCGCAGGTGTGGGGGGTTACACATTGGGCGCAGGTGTGGGGGGTCACACGTTGGGCGCAGGTCTTAGGGGTCACACGTTGGGCGCAGGTGTGGGGGGTCACACGTTGGGCGCAGGTGTGGGGGGTCACACATTGGGCGCAGGTGTGGGGGGTCACACGTTGGGCGCAGGTGTGGGGGGTCACACATTGGGCGCAGGTGTGGGGGGTCACACGTTGGGCGCAGGTGTGGGGGGTCACACATTGGGCGCAGTTGTGGGGGGTCACGCGTTGGGCGCAGGTCTTAGGGGTCACGCGTTGGGCGCAGGTGTGGGGGGTCACACATTGGGCGCAGGTGTGGGGGGTCACACATTGGGCGCAGGTACGGGGGGTCACACACGGGCACAGGTGTGGGGGGTCACACATTGGGCGCAGGTGTGGGGGGTCACACATTGGGCGCAGGTACGGGGGGTCACACACGGGCACAGGTGTGGGGGGTCACACATTGGGCGCAGGTGTGGGGGGTCACACATTGGGCGCAGGTGTGGGGGGTCACGCGTTGGGCGCAGGTGTGGGGGTCACACATTGGGCGCAGGTGTGGGGGGTCACACATTGGGCGCAGGTGTGGGGGGTCACGCGTTGGGCGCAGTTGTGGGGGGTCACACATTGGGCGCAGGTGTGGGGGGTCACGCGTTGGGCGCAGGTGTGGGGGGTCACACATTGGGCGCAGGTGTGGGGGGTCACACATTGGGCGCAGGTGTGGGGGGTCACGCGTTGGGCGCAGGTGTGGGGGGTCACACATTGGGCGCAGGTGTGGGGGGTCACGCGTTGGGCGCAGGTGTGGGGGTCACACATTGGGCGCAGGTGTGGGGGGTCACACATTGGGCGCAGGTGTGGGGGGTCACGCGTTGGGCGCAGTTGTGGGGGGTCACACATTGGGCGCAGGTGTGGGGGGTCACGCGTTGGGCGCAGGTGTGGGGGGTCACACATTGGGCGCAGGTGTGGGGGGTCACACATTGGGCGCAGGTGTGGGGGGTCACGCGTTGGGCGCAGGTGTGGGGGGTCACACATTGGGCGCAGGTGTGGGGGGTCACGCGTTGGGCGCAGTTGTGGGGAATCACCCATTGGGAGAAAGGGTGCGTCAGGTTCCTTAACCATCTCCAGCCTTGGTTGCTTAACCCTTATTCATGGACATGGACCCTTCACAATTGAAAAACTGGATTTCTGGATTCATGAAGACCCTAATATCAAGTGATGGCCCTCGTTATAATTGCGGGAGTTGCAGCCAAAAGCGAGGTTTGTATGTTAACCCTAAATTGCCCTGATCTTGGGTTCCTATTTCCTTAACGTGTTCCCAAGCACACCTTGAAACCTGAAACCTAGAACCTGAAACATGAAATGTGCACCCTGAAACCTGAAACCTGCACCCTGAAACCTGCACCCTGCACCCTGCACCCTGAAACTGCACCCTGAAACCTAAACCCTGCACCCTGAAACCTAAACCCTGCACCCTGCACCCTGAAACCTATACCCTGCACCCTGAAACCTATACCCTGCACCCTGAAACCTATACCCTGCACCCTGAAACCTATACCCTGCACCCTGAAACCTATACCCTGCACCCTATACCCTGAGACCTGCACCATGCACCCTACACCTGAAACCTGAAACCTATCTGCAACACACATATGTTCCAGATTACGTTTGAGGGTCTTGTGGATGAAGTCACAGGCATCCGCAACGGGGCGGTGCCCTGGGCGCCTCGGGACAAGCAGGCTGGCGCGGCTGCGGCCGCCTCCTCTTCGACTCCCATGCCTGCCTCGCGCACGGCAGGCGGTGGAAGCACCATTCTGAACAGTACCGACCCCTTCTACAAGGAGTTCCGCGACCTGCCATACCACATTGCCATACAGGTGGGAGGGAGGGGGCTAGGGCATGTGGCCGAACCATCTTCATTGGCACCGACCCTTCGAACAAGGAGTTCCGCGACCTGCCACATAGTCACATTGCCATACAGGTGGTAGTTTCATGTGGACGGGCTGGAGACGGGACGGGGTAATGGGTCTGTGACAGGGCGGGTGGGTTCGAGTTAAGGGGGGTTGGGGTACGGAACGGGTTGGCAGATTAAGTTGAATGACAGCAGCTTGTGCAGCGACAGAAAGCTTGTGCCCATGGCCAAGAGATCTGGGCACACCAGTGTTCCTTCTTTCGGCTGCAAGTCCTGCTTCGGCAGGCCGCCAAAGGCCATTTAGGACCAAACCTGGACCGGCCTACACCTGGTGGCCAAATCAGCAAGGCTGGCCACAAATGGGGCCTCAGGACAGCAGCCGGAGTGTAGCTGACATGTAGCTGAGTCACAAAAATAAACACTGGGGCACACCAGAGGCGGTGGAGCGTGATGGTGCCTGAACCCTAGGTATAAGGAAGCAGGTCTGTGCCTTTTGAGCTGTGTGTTTTAGGGTTTGGGGCCGAGGTTGCAGCATTTCGATTCCTTCCTGGACACTTGCTACAACCCTCATTTACTCATATTATTCAAAAATGTGTGTGTAATCCTTGTCGACAAATATCTGCTTGCCTGCGTGTCCCGTCGGCCGTGCAGAGGCTGCAGCACTATGCTCGAGATGCCAGGCGGGAGTACGCCGAGCTCGGGAGCAAGGACCTGTCTGAGCTCAAAAGCTTTGTCAAGGGCCTGCCCAAGCTCCTCATGCTGGATCGGCTGACGGACATTGCGACGCCGGTTGCGGAACAGGTGCGGGGTTCATGAACAGTGTGTTTGCAGTGGTTCCCGCATCACTTTCAGCTACATTTCAGCTACATTTCAGCTACATTTCAGCTACATTTCAGCTACACTGTGGCCTAGAGCCACCAGCCCCTTGCTCTGCCAGCCCTACTGCCAAGGCCTCCGGCCGGAGGCCGGTCCAGGTTTGGTGTCAATCAGCCCATTCGTGGCCGCGGGGCGGCCCATCCAAGATGGTCTGGTACCACTAAAAAGTCACTGTTCATGAGGGGGGCATGCCCTCAACCCTACCGCAACCTGTCGCATGTCAAATCAGTAGTGCTGTCCATCATCCTGAGCAGTCCTGCGCCGATTACGGGCTCTACGGTGGCTGAATTACGAAGCTGAGTTACAGCCACCATAATCTCAAGGCAGATTCAGCTACTTCTACCAGCAAGGGACGAATTGCATTCATGATTTCTGAAGTACGGCGCAATGGCACTGATCCTGAGGCTGGTTAGACATGCTGTCGCGGGGGAGATAAGGTATGATGCCCACTATTCCTAGGCTGTTGCCTCATAGGAAGGGGATGATGCCCACTATAACCTCCTGCTGTTACTATGATGCTGCCTCAGAGCCCTACATGCTATATTCAGCCCTTCAGCTATGAAACATGTGAACCGGCGGAAGGCTTGTATGAGCGGTACAGAAGGGGACCTGAGCTTGGCGCCCGTATCCCTCTCACTTTGGATATGTTGATTTTGTTGTTTGTAGATCTTGCATCCACCAATATGTTGATTTTGTTGTTTGTAGATCTTGCGTCCACCATCCCCGCTGTGTTTTGTTTAATCTCCGGCCCCCCCTCCTCTTCAGGTGAAGCAGCAGTCCTTTCACGACCGGTTGAAGCAGGAGTTTGATATCGTTGAGGGGTACGACACAGAGGCCTCTGTTACTTTCATTGAGGTGTGGAGGTATGGGGAGGTGTGGGGAGGTGTATGACACAGAGGCCTCTGTTGCCTTCATTGAGGTGTGGAGACATGGGATGGGAATGTGCAAGTGAGGGTGTGGACATGCCGTGTGGTGTTTGGGTTTGGGGGTGGGAGGGAGCGCATAGACTGACGAGATATGGATAGACAGCCGTTGTTGATGAGCTCCTAGTGTTTCATTCTTGTACTGCAACATTGCAAGGCATTACGGAAATTTTATCCGCGATAATGTCCAGAAGATCCTCGTGGGAGTTTGAATTCATGCTAAAACTCCGCATGGAAGTTTCAATTTTCGCTGAAACTTTGTATGGAAGTTTGAATGCATATGCTGAATTTCCATACGGATGTTTGAATTCATGCTGAAATTTCCCATGGATTGGAATCATGCTGGAACCTGCAATGTGGTTTTCAGGAGCTGATGTTTCGAGGTGCGGACCTAGTGGAGGTGCTGCGCCTGCTGGTGCTGCTGAACGAGTGCCACCAGGTGAGGGGTCCATTGCAGGGGAGGGTAGCAGGTGAGGGGTCCATTGCAGGAGAGGTCAGCGGGTGAGGGGTCCATTGCAAGGGAGGGCAGCGGGTGAGGGGTCCATTGCAGGGGAGGGTAGCAGGTGAGGGGTCCATTGCAGGGGAGGGCAGCGGGTGAGGGGTCCATTGCAGGGGAGGGCAGCGGGTGAGGGGTCCATTGCAGGGGAGGGCAGCGGGTGAGGGGTCCATCGCATGGGAGGGCAGCGGGTGAGGGGTCCATTGCAGGGGAGGGCAGTGGATGAGGAGTCCATTGCAGGGGAGGGCAGTGGGTGAGAGGTCCATTGCAGGGGAGGGCAGCGGGTGAGGGGTCCATTGCAGGGGAGGGCAGCGGGTGAGGGGTCCGTTGCAGGGGAGGGCAGCGGGTGAGGGGTCCATTACAGGGGAGGGCAGCGGGTGAGGGGTCCATTGCAGGGGATGGCAGCGGGTGAGGGGTCCATTGCAGGGGAGGCAGTGGATGAGGGGTCCATTGCAGGGGAGGGCAGTGGGTGAGAGGTCCATTGCAGGGGAGGGCAGCGGGTGAGGGGTCCATTGCAGGGGAGGGGAGCGGGTGAGGGGTCCATTGCAGGGGGGACAGCGGGTGAGGAGTCCATTTTAGGGGAGGGCAGCAGGTGAGGGGTCCATTGCAGGGGAGGGCAGTGGGTGAGGGGTCCATTGCAGAGGAGGGCGGCGGGTGAGGGGTCCATTGCAGGGGAGGGCAGCGGGTGAGGGGTCCATTGCAGGGGGGGCAGTGGGTGAGGAGTCCATTGCAGGGGAGGGCGGCGGGTGAGGGGTCCATTGCAGGGGAGGCAGCAGGTGAGGGGTCCATTGCAGGGGAGGGGAGCGGGTGAGGGGTCCGTTGCAGGGGGGGGGGGCAGCGGATGAGGATCTACAGGCATGCGTCAAACCTTCATTGCTGGATGCATGTTCAGTCCTGAAATGCTTCAGAGGCAGGGAGGTTGATTGCCGGATTAAAATAGATGAACTCTCTCAGCCCATGGGGCTTGCGTCTTCTTGCCTGTGGTACCTTGGTTAATGAAAATGTGGTTCTAAAGGGGGCTTATCCAAATCAAGAATCTCATGTAATCCTGGTGTTCTGGACCGATTAGCTTTACCCTTGGACTCCCTGAATGTATGTGCTGTGGGGCGTGGATTTAGGAAGCGTCCCGTTTGGGCTGAAGCATAGGTAGTGACCGGCTGACCGCCATGGCCTAATCTTGTTAAGCCTGTAGGGAAGTAAACACTCCAGGTTTGTTATCCTTAAGACATATAGGACGCCAGCCGGGTGGGTTGGGAAGTAAGCACTCCAGGCTTGTTATCCTTAAGACATATAGGACGCCAGCCGGGTGGGTTGGGAAGTAAGCACTCCAGGCTTGTTATCCTTAAGACATATAGGACGCCAGCCGGGTGGGTTGGGAAGTAAGCACTCCAGGTTTGTTATCCTTAAGACATATAGGACGCCAGCCGGGTGGGTTGGGAAGTAAACACTCCAGGTTTGTTATCCTTAAGACATATAGGACGCCAGCCGGGTGGGCTGGGAAGTAAACACTCCAGGTTTGTTATCCTTAAGACATATAGGACGCCAGCCGGGTGGGTTGGGAAGTAAGCACTCCAGGCTTGTTATCCTTAAGACATATAGGACGCCAGCCGGGTGGGTTGGGAAGTAAGCACTCCAGGTTTGTTATCCTTAAGACATATAGGACGCCAGCCGGGTGGGTTGGGAAGTAAGCACTCCAGGTTTGTTATCCTTAAGACATATAGGACGCCAGCCGGGTGGGTTGGGAAGTAAGCACTCCAGGTTTGTTATCCTTAAGACATATAGGACGCCAGCCGGGTGGGTTGGGAAGTAAGCACTCCAGGTTTGTTATCCTTAAGACATATAGGACGCCAGCCGGGTGGGTTGGGAAGTAAGCACTCCAGGTTTGTTATCCTTAAGACATATAGGACGCCAGCCGGGTGGGTTGGGAAGTAAGCACTCCAGGTTTGTTCACTGATAACATAGAAGGGAATAACCGGGTGGGCTGGGAATCAAACCTGCCAGGCTTGTCCCGTGCTAACATGTAACATCAGGATAACATAAGGACTGTCTTTGCTGCAGGTGCACAGCCTGTCCCGCAACCCTTTCCATTATGCTACCCCTCCTTGACCGCAGGGCCTGTCCCGCAAGCATCTTGATGGGCTGCGGGGCGAGCTGCTGAACACATACGGGCACGAACACCTGCTGACGCTGGCTGCGCTGGAGAGGGCAGGTGCGGGCCTAAGGCTGGGTTATGTCTGCAGAGGATGCAGGAGCCCGCATGGATCACAGGGCCAAGGAGGTTAGACTTGCCAAGATATATAAGTTCAAAGGTCTTAGACCATTACCGAGAATATCATAAATAACAAAATCTCACCGAGCAGTCAGTCATTCAGAATCTCAAGTTTTAGCCCTGCCATGGACAGGACTGACCTTATGAGGGGGTCCTGCTTGCCTTTAGTTGAAATGGAGATGTGGGAATGCACCCCCCCGGGTGTTTCCTTGAACAACAGAATCAACAGTATTTCTTGACCTTGCAGGTTTCCTCCGTGCGAGCACCGCGAAGAGTTCTTTCAGAGAGGTGCGGCATGGTGCATGACCAAGCCACCAAGGCGGAAATTTAAGTTTTACGACGCGCCTGTATGGAAATCCAGTTGTTTAGAGGACATTGTGGCAAGATTTTGTTTGTTTCCGTCCGGATGGAGAACAGTCAGCAAAAGTACCTCTAATAAATCTTACCTTATAAATATTTGATATCTGATGGGAGGCATCATCACCTGTTTGAAGCCTCCCATGCTGATAAAAGATTAATAAAAATAAAGACATGGGACGCTTTATGAGGTGTGTACCATTAGGAGGATTGTGTGTTCTTACAAACTGCTCAGCCCTGATCTTTCTTGCCATCAGCTATTTCTGCCTAAAACTCTTGCGAATAGAAGGCTTGCCAGCTTCTGCGCTTAACAGGCGCCACATGTTTTCCGTTTCAGACCGCCATACTTCCCATGTTTTGTTTTGCTTCAGGCCAGCTTCGACCCTCCTCAGCCTGGCGGCGGGGCCTACAAAATCCTTGAACCCTCAAACCGTTTTTTCTCTTGTCTCTCCGTGCTCCTCAGGTGCGCAAGGCCCTGCGATTGACCATGCCTGAGGAGGAGGCCAGGCCCCAGAACAGCACGGCGACAGGAGAGGCCTCCACTGCCACCCCTAACTTCAACCCAACAGACGTATCATGCCTTTATAAGGTGGGGCGAAACTACCAAATGTTTTGAAAGGCTGTTATGTCTGGCAGGCTATTCTAGGCAGACCAGGCTAGGCTACACTATGCCAGGCAGGCTGCCGGTATTATACAGAGTGTCAGCCTGCAGGCAGGCAGGCTATGGTAGGCAGACCAGACCAGGCTAGGCTATGCCAGGCAGGCTGGTGATATTTTACAGAGTGTCGGCCTGCTGCCGACCTTTTATCTGGCGCCTGCGGGCTGGCTGCTCTTTCACCAGGCACTGAATGTCTGCAGCCCCGGACTAAAAACTGAAACCTGCATCTGCAGCCCATGATGCGTCTGCCAGATTGAGGATCACTGGCTTGTGTCTCTTTCTGTCCAGGGATACGCCCCTATCAGCATCCGCTTGGTGGAGCAGGCGTTGAGGCCTGCGGGGTGGTCTTCATTAGCCGAGGTAGGTGACGTAATGGTGGGAGAGGAGCGCGCTCAAGGGCTGGGCATCGCAGAGGGGTTGAAAGCCACATGCTTGCCTGGACGCTCTGAACACAGGCAGGGGAGATCCCATCTAGGTGTGGTCTTGACTAGGTGTGGTCTTGACTAGGTGTGGTCTTGACTAGGTGTGGTCTTGACTAGGTGTGGTCTTGACTAGGTGTGGTCTTGACTAGGTGTGGTCTTGACTAGGTGTGGTCTTGACTAGGTGTGGTCTTTTACTAGGTGAGGTCTTGACTAGGTGTGGTCTTGACTAGGTGTGATCTTGACTAGGTGTGGTCTTGACTAGGTGTGGTCTTGACTAGGTGTGGTCTTAATTAGGCATTAAATTGTGAGGACGCACTGCCCAGGTCCAGCAGCTTAGCTCCCTGGCGGTGATGCCTCCGCAATTCCTCCTTCCCCTCGGCTTGGTTTAGGTTGGTAGCGCAGCGTGGGTGGAGTCGGCTCCTAGGTGAAGTGTTGCCTTACCTCTCTTGCCCCAAGGGAGGGGTACGTCGTTTGGCACCTGGGTGAAGTGTTTCCTCACCTCTCTTGCCCCAAGGGAGGGGTACGTCGTTTGGCCCCTGGGTGAAGTTTTCCCTCACCTCTCTCGCCCCAAGGAAAGGGGACGTTGTTTAATCTTTTCTCGTCATCCATAGGCTTGGTTTCAGCCTTCAGCTCTCAGAAACCCTCGCTTGCTTGGCGAAACCCTCACTTGCTTACCTGCTTTGCAACGAGGGTGGGGGTTTCTCCGGACTCATAAGTACCACACAAATGCTCTCCCCTAATGGGCTGTTGCATCCAATATCGACAAGTTGTGCAACCAACATACTTGTATACACATGATGGGATCCAACCCGCCACACGATCTTCTCTCCCCTCGCCTAGATCGCCGGGGTCCATGTTCCTGCCCTCCTCACATAGGAGGATGGCATGGCCGCACCATGGTCCTGGCTGTGCATGGTAGCTGGAATTGAGCTTAGTCATTCCCTACCAGCCCCACGCGGCCGAGCATTCAGCAGGGCTCAGCGGGTATGCACCGTTCTTAACGTGATGGGTCAATGACGTTACACCTCTGGGCCCTGCTCAAATAAGGCTCGGCCGCGTGGGCGCCTAACTAAAGAGTTGGGAGGAAAGTTGGGAAGAATCACCGTTCTTAACGTGATGGGTGTGTTCCCACCAGGTGTTGCCGCTGCTACCTGGAACTCATTTCGATATCGCACAGACTGTGGATGGAAATGGCATGCCCATTGAGCGGCCGTATAAAATACAGCAGGCCGTCACAGCCGCCGCGGCCGCTGCGCTGTCCGCAACCGCTGCAACCACACCATCTGGCTCGGCTTCCTTCCCGGCTGCTGCGGGCACCAGCGTTAGTGCCGCCGCCGCAGGTATTGCTGCGGCGGCGGCGGCAGCGGTGGCGCTTGCCACTGCAGCGGCCCTTGGCCCCGCCGACCTGCCCTCGGCTGCCGCGGTCGCGGGAGCCGGCAGCGGTTCCAAAGAAGTGGTCCTCGTCGTGTTTGTTGGAGGGGTGACCTTCTCCGAGATCTCCGCACTCCGCTTCCTGTCCGCCCAGCCTGGAAGCAACTACCGGTGAGGCAGTGGGGCTTGGGGTTCTCAATGTCGGGATCCCCTGGGTGACGGGGTCATGACAGAGGTGCTCCACTGCTGGAGGCTTTTGTAGGGGAGTGTCATGACTTGACCGTCAAGACATGATACTCATGCGTCATATCATCATATTTCAAATATCAAAAATCGTGAGTTGGGGGTCCTAGGATCGTTTAATGTTTGGCATGTTAAGAATCAAATAAATGAACATGAACCTTGTTAATGAGCACTAGGTCTCATCAGTCTTGACCCTTTTGACAGTGCCCGTGTCTATGAACCCTGAACCCCATATACCCATTTATACCCCTGAATATACCCATGCTCGATCCCAATGCTCAGGTTCCTCGTGCTCACTACTCGCATTGTGAGCGGATCATCCTTGCTCAAGACGTTCATAGATCCTGTCACGTTGAATGTGGGGAAATGCATCGGGCTG
Source organism: Limnomonas spitsbergensis (assembly GCA_037349105.1). Taxonomy (NCBI): domain Eukaryota; kingdom Viridiplantae; phylum Chlorophyta; class Chlorophyceae; order Chlamydomonadales; genus Limnomonas; species Limnomonas spitsbergensis. Next base: position 1,873,326 of record JAYJMM010000109.1, read on the forward strand.
CAGTGAACGGATGCATTAGACAGCGGTGTTGGCACTTGGTCTCTGCTTGGTCTTTAATGTAATTCCAAGGATCCTTCTCAGAAGATTGTCATCTGGCTGCGACAGCTTGGACGACTGCTTTCTTCTGCAAGCTGCTCCTGGCCGCCGGTATCATGGCATCATGGCCAACTGGGTATACGCGCGTCTGTCTGTTTCATGACAGCCAGACCCATGCATTAGAAGCCCCACGTAAGTAGTTCTCAGCTTGCCATGTCAATGACCTTACACATCTGGGACCTGCTCAAAAATACTTGGTCGCGCCCAAGTAAAAACTCAACCTGCCATGTTGTATCATCTGAAACCCTTGAGCCACGGCCATGGCGTAGGTGCATTCGAATTTATCATATCAAGGCACTGATGCAGACTTGCATGTTGCATGACCCTAGCTTTATAGCATTATCAGGTTGGATTCCAGGGGGGGGCATCTGTTTAGGCGGCCACCGTTTGGGCTCCTGACATTGTATTATAGGGGGCTGTGTCCTTTTCTGGAAGACATAGTGTACGACCACTACAGGGGCTGCCAGGAATCGCGCAGATGGCTTCTTCTCCCCTGGTCTGAATCCTCTGATGCCCGCACTGCAACGTGGGATCAGCCAGGAATCCTTAGTGACGGTATGTACCTGGCCAGGTCATGAGAGGAGAAGAGATGGATGGATGAGCTCGTTCGCTGTCAAGTTTGTATTCATGCTTTGGTCGAATACCAGGACATGCACCCTCGGATATGGCTAGGCTGACGAGGACAGACCCAGACCCAAAGCTTAGCACATTCCACTCGCGGTGAAAAATTTCACAGACCTGGATCACAATCCATTACACTAAATATCCCTCCCAAAGGTTGAGGGACCAAACCCGCCAAACGATCCTTTATCTCCCCCTATCTAGATCGCCGGGCTTCGCTCTCTTACATAGGATGGTGGCATGGCTGGACCATGGTCCTGGCTGTGCATGGTAGCTGGATTTGAGCTTGCTCATCCCCTATCAGCCCCACACGACCGAGCGTTCAGCAATGGCCAGCAGGTATGCACCGTTCTAAACCAAAGGTTCCTCCACCCCATTGATCAATACCAACCTGAGCCAATCCTGAGCCCCTATCATTATCCGACTCGGGAGATTCCTTTCTACATAGGACATTCATGCCGTAAATTAAAATACCCAGCCATGCCGAGAGCCATGCACTCATAATTCGATGAGATCATGAGTACCGGTATGCATGGCGCATGGGCATGGCATGGCATGGCGATCCCTACTAAGCTTCTCGAGCCCGCTTGTCTTCCGTCAACCAGGGCATCGTCATGCCACCATATATTGTTGGGGGGAGAAAATGTGACAAACAAACACATCATCGAAACAAGGGGCATTTGACAGTTCTCAGGGACGTGGTCACGGACGTGTTTCGTTGTTTTCGAAGTTCGTTGCTGCTCAAAAAGCCGTTGTTTTGGCGATTTTTTTGATTCGTTGCCCCTTAAAATGACCAGTAATGAGAGGTGCTGCTGCGCAGCACAAAAAACGGCAGAGCAGTCGGGTATGTGACTTTTCAGAGGGCAGGCGCAGACAGGTGCGGACGGGGTCACCTGGACCCCATGCAAACCCCCTCGCCATGTTGCAGGATTTCAAAATATTTGTCACAACTCTATCGCTGGTTTTTAATGATGCGTATCGAATTGCGTATAAAGAAGCGAAGCCACAGCTGACGGCCTGTCGCGTGACACCAGGGGACAGCGTTACGACACCTTACGTCATCCGCCTTGAGATCCAGCCTTGGTAACTGAGTTTCTCATTTCTGCACCTCGGCCTTTGAGGTCTGACAGGAATAACCTTCATAAATACAGCCGGTTGATTTGCGCTGTAGCGCATAAAGTATCCAGGACGTTCCAGAAACATCGGGCTGATGGACGGACGGACGGACGGACGGACGGATACGGGGTGACTCTGGGGGCTTCGCCCCCGCGACCTTCGGCCGCCCGGGGGGGCTCAGCCGAAAAATTCCAGTCAGCAACATTTTCGCAATTGATTTCGTTGCTCCCTGAACAACGGTCAAGACAACGAAATACGGCCGTGACTATGGTATTACTCATTAGCTGTTTTTTCACTCGGTGTCCTAACTTAATATTTGCGTGCTCATACCAGTTTACGGACACCTAGCATCACATGTGATGCTCTGCTGGGCTGTAACAACTTCACATAACTTCACGGTACGCACCTTGGGGATTGTTACTTTCTGTTCCATTTACGTTGTCATTCATGAATAATGAACGTTTAATTGTCCGGAGCTCTGCTGATATTAGAAGCTTCAGTTCAATTTATCAGTTTCTTCTGATGTGTGGTAGCAGGATATTGTACTGCTCACTTGCTGGAGGCCATGAGTTTCTTTCATACCTATTTTTGGGGGGGGGGTTCTTTTTCCTGCTCCTTTATCCGTCTCTTCTTTTCCTCTCTCCTATCGCCTTAAGTTTCTCATCCCCCACAGTCGGGCGCCCATGCGGCCAAGCTTTTTCAGCATGGCCCAGAGGTGCAATGTCATGGACTTGCTTGAGGAGGAAGCTTTGGAGAGGATATCAGTCATGTGACCAAAGCCGATTTTCTCCTGGTTGAACATAATATTCCATCGTACTGGCAATGAAGACCAGAGATCTCTGATCAAAACCGATCCATAAAAACACATCAAATCAACGGCAAGTCAATCACAATAACAGCACTATCTGAAGAGGTCCTAGGTGCCCTAGGGGGCAGGACTCTTATATCTAGACAGGGACTCACTAGTAGAGGAACGTGAAGGGGAGTCCGGGACGGTGTTGAGGGTAGACGAGTAGTCGGAGAGTTGACTGAGGGGGGACTAGGTGCTCACGAGGGGAGACTGCTGGAGACTAGAGATTTGATAGTGGGACAGTCAGGTATTGAGCCTGATGGATTGATCTCGTCTGAGACTTCCCGATGCCTAGCAGAGCTCGCTTATATGGGAGGTGCAGGGTTTAACCCGTGAGGGTTCTGGTCTGGGCTTGCCAGGCGACCCTGCAACTTCCGTATGGAGCGTAAGCGCCGATAACGTAAGGCAGGTCGCGTCAGCGACTGGTAATTCTGGGGTACTGGTTACATGACCATTACATACCTCCCCCCTAGGCTGCGTGCCGAGCGCGGTGGAAGGTAAATGTTAGTGAACTGGAACTCGGATTGTTGCAGTATTTAATCAATTAAATGCAAACATGAAATCTGGAGCAAGTTATCTTGGAACTGCTAGAGTACTTGATTGTCCGCTGGAAAAATTAACTCAAGTCTGGATCTAGGTTGAATTATAACGAGAAGTGAAATCTGAGCAACTTGCCAGGCTGGGCAGTATCGGTTCTCAAAGGAATTCAAGACAAGGTTCAGAAAGAAAGAAAAAAAAATCTGACTGGTCTGGTTTAGAGTTAGGTCTCGATCTGGGACTAGGGGTATGGACCTTGAATACTAGACAAGTGCTGGTTACTCAAAAAGGTTTTGAGCGTCAAGGAGTAATTCAGGAGTCAGGTTCTTGAGTGGCTCCCATGAATTGTGAGTGTCATCGTAACCAAGCCATTTGATTAGGACCTGCTTGACTCGCTTTTTGCCGACTCGTCGAATGCGATGTGACAAGAGCGACTCGACCTGGTATAATGGTAAACCATCCACGACTTGAGGCTCGACAGGTACTGGGTTTGAACTGGTACTGGGCTTGAACTGTCGTAAGAGTGACACGTGGAAGACTGGGTGAACTCGAGTGTAATTCTCGGGTAGTTGCAACCTAGCAGCATTGCCACCAGAAGTTAAACTCAGGATTGTCACTGGGCCGATATACTTGGGATGAAGTTTCTTAACTCCGGTCTGGAACTTGAAGTTTCTTGTTGACAGGAGAACTTGGTCACCTGCTTGAAAAGTGTGAGGTGCTCGGAAGCGCGTGTCAGCGTACGACGACTGGCGATCCTGCGCAGCTCGTAATAGTTTCTGAACTTGAACTAGAGTGTCATCCAGGTCACTGAAGACTGAATCAAGAGCTGGAATTTGCTTGTCTGGAATGTCGATTGACAAAGGGGTATACGGGTTGCGTCCACAGTTCAGGTAGAACGGGGTGTGCCTGGTCGTACTGGTCTTGGCATTGTTAATGGACATAGCAACAACTGGTAGGAGTTCTTCCCAAGTGACATGGTTTCCATCAATGAAATGCCTAAGCACTTCTTCGACGACTCGATTCATTCGCTCTGTTTGACCATCTGTTTGGGGGTGGAAAGCAGTTGAAAATCTGGGCTGTACACCAAGGCGGTGACACATGGTCTTCCAGAATGACGAAGTGAATCGAACATCTCTGTCAGAAATGATGTTTCTAGGAAAACCGTGATGCTGGAATACATGTGAGATGAAAACTCGAGCAACATCTTCAGATGTGCTAGATTTCCTGACTGGGGCTAGACAAACAAACTTTGTAAGCTTGTCCACAATGACCATGATGCCATCATGACCACTGGCTGACTGGGGCAAGTCAAACACAAAGTCCATGGTGACAGTGTGCCATCTGGAATCAGGGATTTCTAGTGGCTGGTTTAGACCAAAGGGCCTCTTGTTTGCAGACTTGTTCCTCTGGCATGAGGCACATGATGAGACGTACTTTTGTACATCTGCCTGGATTGAGGGCCACCAAAATTGGCGTTTGATGTGGTCCAGTGTTGTCTTCCAATTGAAATGTCCTGCAAGGGATGAATCATGGTGATCTCGAATGACTTCTTGTCGAAGTGCTGCTGGGATAATGACTAGGCCTGCATGAGACCAGTAGCCATTGCTAAAGGACCATTCTCGAGTTTTACTGGAAAGTTTGAATTCTGGATCAATGCTAGACTCGTTCTTGATTCTTTGCATGAAATCTGGGCATGACTCGTTAACTGTGATTGCAAATAGCATTGCAGCATGGGCAGGTCCTTGGTGTGGCAACCTGGAAAGGGAATCAGCTGGGTTGGTAGCACCTGGTCGGTACTTCACAGTGAACTCGAATCGAGATAGGAACTCGCTCCATCTTGCTTGCCTACGTGACAGGGTGGGCTGCTTGGAGAAAAATGTCAGGGGGTTGTGATCAGTCACAATGTTTAGGCCATTGCTGCCTTCTAGATAGCATCGCCACTCCTTGAGAGCTTTGATAATTCCAAGGAGTTCTTGTTCGCCAGTAGTGTAATTGCGCTCGGCAGGTGAGAACTTGGCAGAGAAGTACGCGACAGGTCGACCTTGTTGCGTAAGCACTGCACCACATCCAGTGATGGAGGCATCTGAAACGAGTTCGTACGATTGGTTTGGATCTGGGTATGCAAGAACTGGAGGCGAAGCTAACGCTTCCTTGATAGCTTGAAAAGCCAACAGAGCGTCAGCTCCTCCTGAGAACTGGACGGTTTTCTTGGTCAAATGGTACAAGGGTGCTGCCAGCCTGGAGAGGTTCGGAATGAATTTGCGAAAGTAATTTGCTAGGCCTAGAAATTGCAAGACACCTGTTGCACTGGTCGGGAATTCCCACTCGGTAAGCGCTCGAATTTTGTCTGGGTCAGCAGCCACACCTTCTTTCGAAAGAATGTGCCCTAGGTACTTGACTTGAGCCTGCAGAAATTTGCACTTGGAAAATTTGACCTGCAGTCCTGATTCTCGTATTTTGTCAAACACTTGTCTTAAATGCTGGAGGTGCTGTTCTGGTGTCTGGGACAGGATCATGATGTCATCAATGTAAATGAGGACGAATGCTAGATCAGCAAAGATTTTATTGACAGTGCTCTGGTATTGACTGGGCGCGTTCGAAAGACCCATTGGCAGGCAACGCCATGCATAATGGCCGAAGGGTGTAGCAAAAGCTGTCTTGGGCTGGTCTTCCTCGGAAATAAGCAGTTGGTGAAAGCCACCTGCCATGTCTAGACAAGAGAAACATGAAGCTCCGCGAGCTGCATCTAGAAGATCATCGATCCTTGGTAGTGGGTAGCGTAGTTTGACAGTTAGTTCGTTCAAGGCTCGGTAATCAAGGCAGAACCTAAGTCCTCCATTTGGTTTCTTGATGAACAAGACTGGGGCTCCATAAGGACTGTTGACAGGGGTGATGATTCCTTTGTCAAGTAGCTCGGCAACCTGTTTCTTGAGTTCTTCAGACTCGGCTGGAGAGAGACGAAAGTTCCTGCGAAAAGGTGGTTTAGCGCCAGCGACCAGATCGATCGTGTGCTCTAGAGGTGGGACTTTCGCTCCGCCAGCTCGAGGGGTTTCTGAAAAAATGTCATCGTACTCGTCGATCAGTGAAGTAATCGCTGTACGCTGGTCTGGGTGCACATGGTTCATGTTTGCTAGTTTTTCTCGACTGGTTTTATGGTCTAGTTCTCCTTCTGGATTTGGTACTGGTTGTAACTCCTCGTCTGGTTCGCTAGCCTGTGGTGTCAATACAGCTAAGAATGCTCGGTGGCGACCAGACTTGAGTAATTTGGCTGCAAGGCCAGCTGGGATTTGATCGGTCTTCGTACGTGTACGGCATGGTCGGGATTCGTCTTCAGCGTCACACTGTCCAGCGTTATTGTCATGGGTCGGATCGGCTGGGCTAGAAGTGGTCTTCACAGCATGAGCAACCTGTACTGCACCTGTGCCACGTAAAACACACGAATTCAAGACCTCATGAACGACCCCGTCAGTGATGGTCATGAGACTAGACTGGTCTGGGCTGTACTGCAAATTACAAGAGTGTGTTTTCATGAAGTCTTCGCCAATGATTAAATCAATGGTATCGAGAAACGCTGGGAGGATGTGAACTGTAGCTTCAAAGTCAGTCCGGCCGAACGTAACAGTGAGACTCGCAGAACCTAGGACAGTACAGTCTCGACCAGCCGCAGTGGCCACTGCTCGATATTTACTTGAACGAATCTGGAGTCCGAGTTTCTTGGCAAGTTTGGCTCCCATGAAACATGAGGATGCCCCCGAATCAAATAGACACTTGAGGTTTTTGCCATGTGCTTGGCCGTGGTAGGTTGCTGCTAGGGGCTGGTCATCACCATCTTGGTGATTTCCATCTTGTTTTACATCCTTGTCTTGGCTGGTATGCAATATCTGGACTCGATCATCAACTTGTATTTTGGCTAGAACTCGACACTGGGCTGTTTCTCTTGTATCAGCTGGGATTACAAAGGCAAGTACTGGGGATGGTTTCATACCCTTATTCATAGCGGTACCAAGCGCTGAACTGGATTCGTATTTCTTGACTAGGAAAGAGTGTTGGAGTAGCGGTTGTAATCCTGCTGCTTGTCTGGAGGAAACTAGAAGACATGAACTGGTGTTGGGTCTGTTGTTCAAATAAAGCCTGGCTTGGCTTCTGGTTTTTGCAACGTAAATCTGGTGTTTGTCTGGAGAGTTGGAGTGAATGACTGGAAGCGTGCAGGTACAATTCAAATGTTCGTTACAAATCACTCGGTCGTACGTCAGGAAGCTAGAGTTCATCAAGTCAGACACGTGATTCTCAACTGCAGTGCACACATGACATCTAGAGACAGGAGGGGGACCCGGGAATACCTCCTGCAAAAATTCCTACTGGGAAGGAGGCTTGTTTTCCTTCTTCTCAGGGCAGTTCTTGGCTTGGTGGCAACCTGCCCGGCAGTACCAGCACAGGTTATACTCGTTCAATGATTGCTTCGCAGCGATGCTCAGTGCACCCACGTACTTGTAGTACGGGCAGGACTCGAATGGGGTCTTGAAGTTTTTGGCCTCTTTCCCGGAGCTGGATTGGGCGCTGGGCTCGATCTTCCTCTTCGGAACGGACTCGGTGTGTGCCAGCCGAGCGCGTCGCGGCTGCTGGAAGTCCTGTGTTTTGGCAGGGTACTCGGGTTTGTGCACTGGTCTGGTATCTGTGCGGTAGCTGGGTCTGGTCACTGGGGTGTAACTGGATCTTGATACTGGTACGAAACAGGCACGTGCACTGGTCATTCGCAGGTCCTCGACATATGCGAATTTCATGAGGTTTGGCAGGGATTGCCAGGTATTTCCATCCTTGTCTAGAATGCAGCGTTGTTTCAGGGATGGATCCATGCCTGATAGGTAATGGACGCACAAGGTTGCTTGAGATTCGTCGGGCAAGAGTCTGGTCACGTTCAGGAATTGCTGGGAGTACTGGGAGGCTGACTGGGAACCCTGGGTGATCATACGACCGACTAGTTGTTCGCGGGCAATGTCAACTGCTGAACGTACCTCGCCGGACACGAAGTTTGTGAGGGCCAGGATGAACTCGTTTTGCTCGAACAGCATGTGGGACTCGATGTAGTTCATTAAGAACTCCTTGACCTCGGGATCGTCGATAAAGACAGACATGTCCTCGGGGTAGCGGTGACCGTTCTCGAGCAGCCAGCGCCTGAGCTCCTCGAAGCTCATCGCGATTAATCTCGGCTTGTTCTTGCACTGTTGGAAGAACGGCTTGTTCATCCGGCCTGGTGCAGGCAAGGCTGGGGGACGACGACGATAGTCAGTCTCGCGTCTGACAGGTACTGGGATTTGAACTTGGGTGGGTACACTGGTAACAGGATTCCCGACAAGACGAACGGTAGGAGTAACAACAGGCTGGGCTGGGACAGCAGTTGAATCTAGTCTGGTTAAGAGTGACTGCAAGAGTTGCAATTCACCTTGCTTGAGTTGTTTCTTGAATTGCTCGAACATATCGTCCTGCATGTAGGACGAGGTATGCTGGGCCGGTAGAGGGTCCGTGCTGCAGCCAGCGACGCAAGGTGTGATCAAGACTCGAGGGTTGGCCACCGCTGCGTATGTTGCAGGTGCCACGGAAGCCACAGCGATGGGCTGGAGAGCTGGTCTCGGTGCAGCTACCGCAATTGGGACAGGGGCTTGTGCTGGTGCTGGTACTGGTGCTGGTGCTGGTGCTGGTGCTGGTGCTGCAGCGACCATGTCGGGAACGACAATGGCGGGAAGCTGGGCAGGAGCTGGGTTGTCGACTTGAAGGTTGTTCACTGCGCGTTTGGATTTGTTTCGTTTAGCGACCATTAGATTGTGAATTACTGTGAAAGTTCAGCAATCAGGAAGCTTATGACTGGTCTGGACTGGAGTGTACGGAATTCAAACCGTCGGAGTCGAACAACTCAAGTTACGACACTTACTAGACTCAGTCAACGCAACAAGTGCGTGCCTGGGACTCGGGACAAGGGCTGGAAATCCGTCGGCTCCGCCGAGCTTGTCAGACCAATAGTAGATACTGTCGAGTTGCTCTGGGGTTGGCCCTGATCCGGACACTGGACTGGGGTCGGTACTGGAATTCGAATAGTTTTAACCCTGACAGGTCTAAGGGACGCGACTGCCCAGCGCGCGTGTCTCAAAACTCTTTCGAGCCGACGGCAGGGTTCTGTCAATGAAACTGCGACAGGATCGAACCGATAAGGCTCTGAAACCACTGAAGAGGTCCTAGGTGCCCTAGGGGGCAGGACTCTTATATCTAGACAGGGACTCACTAGTAGAGGAACGTGAAGGGGAGTCCGGGACGGTGTTGAGGGTAGACGAGTAGTCGGAGAGTTGACTGAGGGGGGACTAGGTGCTCACGAGGGGAGACTGCTGGAGACTAGAGATTTGATAGTGGGACAGTCAGGTATTGAGCCTGATGGATTGATCTCGTCTGAGACTTCCCGATGCCTAGCAGAGCTCGCTTATATGGGAGGTGCAGGGTTTAACCCGTGAGGGTTCTGGTCTGGGCTTGCCAGGCGACCCTGCAACTTCCGTATGGAGCGTAAGCGCCGATAACGTAAGGCAGGTCGCGTCAGCGACTGGTAATTCTGGGGTACTGGTTACATGACCATTACACTATCCCATCCCCAAACCTACATGCACAAGGGTTTACTATCTTGCATTAATACATTTGACACCAGGTTTCACACGGTCAAGAGCTGTCGCACAAATTCCCGGCAGAGTCCTCCATCACTTATCCAGCATTAACTCAATGGCCACGTTCAAGAATATTGCACTATCAAATTTATTTGTCGTCCATTGAATGTGGAAAGGGTCACGAGGGCTGCGTTGATCCGGCCGCCAATTGTTCCTCCATGGCGATGAAGTCTTTGAGGGGCATGCTTGCCAGGGTTTTCATATCCTCGTCAGTGGACAGAGTTCGCACTCTGCGCGGGACATAACAATGACATTACACCTCTAGGCCATGCTGAAAAGGCTCGGCCGCTTTGCGCCCGACTGTCTGGTCGGGGGGAAAAGAAACCAAAGGCTGGTGGAGAAAGGAAAGGAACAGACGGGAAAAGAAGGGGAAAACCATCCCCAAAAAGTAAAGGAAGTCTGAAGAATCCCCAACACGTGACATGTGGCCATGACACACAGGCCGCCCTCAACGAGTGTCATGAGGGAGAAGGCTGCGAGGATCCTCACCTGGTTGGACCCGTAGCAAATTGCTTCAGACTGCTAAGAATGCCGGGACTGGGAGTGGGCTCCTGCTGCTGCTGCTGTTCCCCAGCTGACATTGGAATCCGCTGAATGTCTTCAAACCGCCTCTAAAAAGCAACAAGAATGAAGTTTAAATCAGCACATTGCAGGCTTGCAGTCAAGGTAACAACTACAACAGTACTACTTGTAAAAAGAGATGGTCTGAGTGAACTCATCCCCTTCGCATACACATTGGGGGTGCGGCCGAGCCTTTTGAGCAGGGCTCAGAGGTGAAACGTCATAGACATATAGGTAGTGCTCACCCCCCGGTTCCTGTACTGCCAGATGTGGTCGATGCTGAGAGCCCCCGCCACCATGGCCACACTGACGCTACCAGCCAGTAAAAGTTCAAACCGCCGCATGCCTGCAGTGCCGAAGGCCCGCTGCAGTTGCTGCCATGTATCTGTGACAGAACATACACAACAAAATAATCAGAACATGAATACTCAGAACAATTCAATCAACAATCCACAATTCTGTGACAAAATCCTGTCGTTGTTTAATCATGAATTCAGGCCTGGGACACAAACCAACGGTGCTGTGTTGTCCCCCGAAGGGAGTATAGGCCTGTGCCTTCGTTTATGTTAGTGTTTCAGATACAATTCATCTACATCACAGCCTAGGGTTTTGGGGGGCTGGTGTTGCAAACCCTGCTGCTTGGGCCACTGACAGTAGGCCAGTCAACGTTTGGTCCCTATCAGCCTAGTGCTGGCCACTTGGCGGCCACCTTGGTGGTCTGGCAAGCGGCCACCTCGGAGGTCTGACACAAATTAAGATTAACACTGCTTCACACCTTTGCATACGCATTCTACCACAAATGAATTGCCTTAATTGATTCCATCCCAATAGCGACTGCCCATATGAAATGAAGATCATAAGGAATGCAGTTCTTGCCAAGTTGCCCCAAACCTACTTATCCTAGAAGATTCTCCATGTCTGTATTGGCTCCGCGCGTAATCAGGGTTCACGTGACTGTTGTTCCTGTACTGGGAGCTAGACGATGCCTCTCGATGTGATGTCCCGCTTGAGGTGGCCTTGTACGCATTGCGTTGACGCTCTGACCCAAAAAACAACGAGTTCAAAATGTTTGGAGATCTATCAGCAGAACAGATTCATGTAGGTCATGCAAAGCATCCTCCTCACCGTCTGAGAGGACCTCATACGCCTCTGTAATAACCTGAACCATTTAGGGGTCAGAGGAAAATGTTGGAATACTAGATTCGACTTGCATGGCAGGTGCTTTTCATGGGCACATGGGTGCGCATGCTAGCTGCTCAGCCGGACCTTGAAACGACCTGCTGCATCTGCTCTGTTCTTGTCTGTTCCCGCAATGTGCCTGCATGAAGATTATCGTGTCAACTCAACAACCAAGCCTCGGATTTCTAAACCTTGAGTAACCTGTCAGGGTGGAAAGACAATGCAAGCTTCCTGAATGCTTTCTTGATGTCTTCGGGGCTGGCTGAAGAAGGCAGTCCTAACGTTCGAAAGTGGTCATACAACGGTGTCGAAGGGATCATGATGCTGCACTACATAATTCGTGATTGGGCAAAGACTTCTGGGCCTCTCGCATTTGCTAGGTCTACCGCGGTTGGCGCCCGTACTTTGTCACGTCAAGCTCGGCGTTGATTTGTCAAGCGGGCCTGCCACGAAATTCACGGAATAACAAGGAAAGGCGATGCCCACGACGCGAGTGAGTCGCCAGCTGTAATTTGACAATTCCAATGCGATAGTACTGTCTTAAGAACGAGAAAGCAAGGGTCGGCCGTCGTCACAGACATCCATGACGAAATGCCATCAAGCGGAACTTGAAACTTGAGAATGAAACATGACAGCCCAAAATTCGGGAATTGTGAGAGGATGTCCATGGTTCCCCGCTGGCCCTGCCTCTGGTATGTCTCACTCTATACCGGTGGCTCTATACATATAATACCGTATACTATGATTTGGCTATTTGGGAGTTTGCAACTCGGCATGCATGGGACATGTCACGGTCACATTGGATGGGTTTAAATAATTGGTTAAGCCGGAAATGGTATACACAGCGAGCTTTGGGACAAGGAGACTCTGTGCCTCTTCATGCACTAATAAACGTATGAGGTACTGAGCTGGGTGCGGTACTGAGGTCACAGCAGACATTCTCGTCTGGTACCGTTACATCACTGTCCCATCCAGCAGCATGCGCATAGGCAGGGAAGTAACATCTGTGTGTCATGCGTGCGTGCGGATGAGCGTCATCTGTGACGTGGGGCGCGCGCATCAGTCTGCGTCCGCCTCTTCCGGACGTGGAATGGGACGCGGAAATGCCCGTTGTGCGTGGTGACAGCTAGTGCCACGTGGAGCTCCGGAGTCAGGAAAGTGACAGCACACCGCTTCTGACCCCGGCGCTCGCTTCGGGCTAATAACCTTGGCAACCAAACAATAAGCCAAGACCAAGACTCTGCCGTATAAACCTAATCTTGACCTGGCAGTATGCAGTCGTAAAAACCAACCTTCCAGTACGAGATTTTTGACAGTTCGGATTGTCTGCTCCAAGAGCCAGCTGCATTGAGTATCTCAAGACAGTGGCGCTTCCAATTTAAATAGAAGCCTAGTTTCACGCCTTGGTATACTTCATTGCCGCGTGCGTTTGATTGCCGATGAGTTCGCTCAGGCCGCAGTTTCACGTGGCGCCTATAGACGGAGGCTGGGTTAATGGTAAGTGTCGATCTATCCCCTCATGCATCTGCATGCTCATCTGGCTGTTAGCCAGGAGGTGCCGTGCGCACCTTCGTGGTGCTGCGGCATCCTAGCAGGCGCTGTCATTGGTGGGCTAATAGTGAGTTTTGGGAGATGCGCCTTTCCTGCTGTAAATATGCAAGCATCTACACATAATCCTAGACGATGCAATGTAACAGGGCAATAACGGTGCTACCCCCGTGGGCGGGGCATGGGAGCGATGCGAGCGATGGGAGCGAAATTTGCATGTCCTGACCAGTGCCCCTGTCCCAGGCTAGATAGTATCAACAAAGGTATCAGTCTCAGTGCTTTGGCAGCGTCGAGATGATTGTGACCGACACCCTGCATTCGGTTCCCTCGCCTCAAGTGGGAAGCTCTTGCCAGGCGAGGGCCCCGCTCAGCTACGCATGCTTACAGAACGTACACACAAGGCCCTCGTTAATAGAATGATGCGTTCATAAGTTGCCCATGTGGCATACACAAAGGATTTCGTCTTGCATGGCTGCATGGACACCTCTACCCCCCCCCTCCATCATGTGCCTTCCTGTTTACGACCTTGGTAAACCGGGATGTGTTAATCAGCACGCCAAATTGCATTTGAGTCCTAGCCATGTGTCCACTGCGGTATATAATTGGGCCCCGCGACCTTCCCTCTCTTCTTCAGACCCCAACGGACCCATTTTCTATCGCGGAATATGGCATCTCTTTTACCAGTACCTCCCTGGCTCATCAAAGTGGGACTGGGGCCTCATGTGGGGACATGCTGTGTCAGCAGACCAGGTGAGATCAGAGAGGAGGAAGGAGCGGGGAGGGAGGAAGAAGAGGGAGGAGGAGGGAGGAGGAAGGAGGAGGAGGGAGGAGGAGGGAGGAGGAGGGAGGAGGAGGAGGGAGGAGGAGGGAGGAGGAGGGAGGAGGGCAGGGAGGAGGGCAGGGAGGAGGAGGGAGGAGGGAGGAGGGAGGAAGGAGAAGGGAGGAGGGAGGAGGGAGGAGGGAGGAGGGAGGAGGGAGGAGGGAGGAGGAAGGAGGAAGGAGGAAGGAGGAAGGAGGAAGGAGGAAGGAGGAAGGAGGAAGGAGGAAGGAGGAAGGAGGAAGGAGGAAGGAGGAAGGAGGAAGGAGGAAGGAGGAAGGAGGAAGGAGGAAGGAGGAAGGAGGGAGGGAGGAAGGAGGGAGGAAGGAAGGAAGGAGGGAGGAGGGAGGAGGGAGGAGGAGGGAGGGGGAGGGAGGGGGGAGGGAGGGGGGAGGGAGGGGGAGGGAGGGGGAGGGAGGGGGAGGGAGGGGGGAGGGAGGGGGAGGGAGGGGGAGGGAGGGGGAGGGAGGGGGAGGGAGGGGGAGGGAGGGGGGGGGGGGAGGGGGAGGGAGGGGGAGGGAGGGGGAGGGAGGGGGAGGGAGGGGGAGGGAGGGGGAGGGAGGGGGAGGGAGGGGGAGGGAGGGGGAGGGAGGGGGAGGGAGGGGGAGGGAGGGAGGAGGGAGGAGGAAGGAGGAAGGAGGAAGGAGGAAGGAGGAAGGAGGAAGGAGGAAGGAGGAAGGAGGAAGGAGGAAGGAGGAAGGAGGAAGGAGGAAGGAGGAGGAGGGAGGAGGGCAGGGAGGAGGGCAGGGAGGAGGGCAGGGAGGAGGGCAGGGAGGAGGGCAGGGAGGAGGGCAGGGAGGAGGGCAGGGAGGAGGGCAGGGAGGAGGGCAGGGAGGAGGGCAGGGAGGAGGGCAGGGAGGAGGGCAGGGAGGAGGGCAGGGAGGAGGAGGGAGGAGGGAGGAGGGAGGAAGGAGGAAGGAGGAAGGAGGAAGGAGGAAGGAGGAAGGAGGAAGGAGGAAGGAGGAAGGAGGAAGGAGGAAGGAGGAAGGAGGAAGGAGGAAGGAGGAAGGAGGAAGGAGGAAGGAGGAAGGAGGAAGGAGGAAGGAGGAAGGAGGAAGGAGGAAGGAGGAAGGAGGAAGGAGGAGGGAGGAGGGAGGAGGGAGGAGGGAGGAGGAGGAGGGAGGTCAGGGAGGAGGGGGGAGGGAGGAGGGAGGAGGAGGGAGGAGGGAGGAGGAGGGAGGAGGAGGGAGGAGGAGGGAGGAGGAGGAGGAGGGAGGAGGAGGGAGGAGGAGGGAGGAGGAGGGAGGAGGAGGAGGAGGGAGGTGGAGGGGGGGGGAGGAAGGGGGAGGAAGGGGGAGGAGGGGGGAGGAGGGGGGAGGAAGGGGGAGGAAGGGGGAGGAAGGGGGAGGAAGGGGGAGGAAGGGAGGGACGAGCAGGGACGAGGGAGGGAGGAGGGGGGAGGAGGGGGGAGGAGGGGGGAGGAGGGAGGAAGGCGGAGGGAAATCTGTGAATTTGTTTTCAACTGGGATAGGTGGGGGGAGGACACAGTGGATGTATGAATTGTTGCATGTGGTGGGACACGCCTCAGAATTTTATACTTTTGAGATCAAGCCATGCAGCATGGGACAGAATTTGAGCATGCAGTTCAGCTTCTGGGCCCCCAGCGAAACATTTGTGTGGGTGGGAGGGCAGGAAAGCGCAGTTGCTGATGCGGATGTGTTTGTGTGTGACTATCACATCGATGTCTGCACGGAAAAGAGGCGAAAGGCAAACGTGCCCTGGGCGACTTGCAAAGGCATCGGCTCTGATCAGCAGACCGTCAGGTGAGGCAAGAAAGAAAAAAAGCTACGCCCCCTGGGAGGCGTGAGAGTTAAGGAAACAGCACAGCCCGGGCCGAAGCCACATCCGTGCCTTACCGTCAGGTGAGGCATTTAAATCCGAGGCCCGCTATCCACACGTGTAGGCTCCGCGGAAAAATCTTATCATGGCGTAAAAATATGCTCTCTAGAAGCTGCGAGTCTAGGGCTTCCACCCCCCGCCCCCTGTAATCTGTTGCTTTACACCTTATCCTGCAAGGTACCATTCAGTCTCAACGGCAGTCCTCCTCGCTTAACCCTTGACCTTGCTCCCCACCCCTGATCCTCAACCTTTTGTACCCTGGCCCCGCATCTCATTCCCCTGCACCCTCACCGCACCCCCCAACCCCGCTGCACCCCTGCATCCCCGTGCTCCCCCCAATGTCCCCCTCCCCCCCCAACGCCCCCCCCCCCCCCCCCCCCCCCCAACGCTCCCCCTCCCCCCCAACGCCCCCCCCCCCCCCCCAACGCTCCCCCTCCCCCCAACGTCCCCCTCCCCCGCAACGTCCCCCTCCCCCCCAACGCTCCCCCTCCCCCCCAACGCTCCCCCCAACGCTCCCCCTCCAACGCTCCCCCCGTTGTCCCCCTCCCCCCCAATGCTGCCTCCCTTCCCCCCTAGGTGCACTGGCGCCATCTGCCTCCCGCGCTGACGCCAACTCCCGGGAGCTGTGACCAAGACGGCGTGTTCAGCGGGTGTGTGTGTGGGCTGGGGAATTGATCAGGGGTTGGATCCGGGGTCTGCTTCCTCTTTTGCAGCTGAGTGGGTTCCTCTTTTCCTTTTTTTCTCTTTTCAGCTGAGTGAGTTTCTCTTTTCAGCTCAGTGGGTTCAGCTGAGTGAGTTCCTCTTTTCAGCTCAGTGGGCTCAGCTGAGTGGGTTCTTCTTTTGCAGCAGAGCTTATCGTTCCACCCAGTGGCCTTTTTGACGAGGGCCTGGTGCTGCGAAGTTGAGGGACAGAAAACTAATCAATGACTCGGAAGAAGCCTTAACGCTGCCTACTTTGAACATGAACTTGAAAACAAGAGCACCGTTAGCTCAGCCTCCAGGTGTGCGGTTCTCAACACATTTGGATGTTGGGGTTCAGGGTGGAGGAGATTGGCGTCCAGGAGAGGGGGGACTTGTAACTGGGTACAAGTTCAATGACTCTCAATGACGTTCGGTGATTTTCAATTACTTTCAATGACTTTCAATGACTCTCAATGACGTTCGATGATTTTCAATGACTTTCAATGACTTTCAATGACTTTCGAAGACTTTCAATGACTTTCAAGTTCAAGGACGGGTAACTGCAGGGGCCCAGGATGAAAGGGGCAGCCAGGCTAGGGCACTGCTTTCAAGTCCTGCCGTCTACGACTGAAAGGTCGTGGTCAGCAACGAGTTGCAACATTGCATAACAACAACAACAACAACAACAGCGCATTGCATGCCTCCCCTTTTCCTAAGGCCCAACAGCCTCTTCAGAGAGTTTGTTGTTTTTGGAACGTCCGCGATGCCATGCTGGATCCTTTTATAGTGTAGTTCCCCCCAGGCTCACAAACCCAGTGAATCATTGTCTCCCTGCCCATCGCCACCCCCCCCCCCCTGCGTCTATTAACCCTTCACCCACCCTCCCCTGCACCTTTAAACCCTTCCCCCCCTGCACCTCTGAACCCTTCACCCACCCTCCCCTGCACCTTTGAAGTTTGAACCCTTCACCCCCCCTGCACCTGCTAACCCCCCCGCCCTGCACCTGCTAACCCCCCCCCCCTGCACCTGCTAACCCCCCCCCCCCCCTGCACCTGTTAACCCTTCACCCCCCCTGCACCTGCTAACCCCCCCCCCCCCTGCACCTGCTAACCCTTCACCCACCCTCCCTCCAGGTGTGCCTGTATCGATGAGGCCACGGGTGTCCCCATGCTGATGTACACAGGAGTGCGTCTACGCTCCTCAGCAACCTGTGGTATGATGCAGTCTAGGGCTGGGAGGGTGGAAAGCTGGGGGGATCTGCAATCTGGGGTGGGATGCAACCTAGGGTGGTGGGCAGAGGGTGAGGAGGGTGGAAAGCTGGGGGGATCTGCAATCTGGGGTGGGATGCAACCTAGGGTGGTGGGCAGAGGGTGAGGAGGGTGGAAAGCTGGGGGGATCTGCAATCTGGGGTGGGATGCAACCTAGGGTGGTGGGCAGAGGGTGAGGAGGGTGGGAAGCGGGGGGGATCTGCAATCTGGGGTGGGATGTAACCTAGGGTGGTGGGCAGAGGGTGAGGAGGGTGGGAAGCGGGGGGGGTCTGCAATCTGGGGTGGGATGTAACCTAGGGTGGTGGGCAGAGGGTGAGGAGGGTGGGAAGCGGGGGGGATCTGCAATCTGGGGTGGGATGTAACCTAGGGTGGTGGGCAGAGGGTGAGGAGGGTGGGAAGCGGGGGGGATCTGCAATCTGGGGTGGGATGTAACCTAGGGTGGTGGGCAGAGGGTGAGGAGGGTGGAAAGCTGGGGGGATCTGCAATCTGGGGTGGGATGCAACCTAGGGTGGTGGGCAGAGGGTGAGGAGGGTGGGAAGCGGGGGGGGTCTGCAATCTGGGGTGGGATGTAACCTAGGGTGGTGGGCAGAGGGTGAGGAGGGTGGGAAGCGGGGGGGATCTGCAATCTGGGGTGGGATGTAACCTAGGGTGGTGGGCAGAGGGTGAGGAGGGTGGGAAGCTGGGGGGGTCTGCAATCTGGGGTGGGATGTAACCTAGGGTGGTGGGCAGAGGGTGAGGAGGGTGGGAAGCTGGGGGGATCTGCAATCTGGGGTGGGATGCAACCTAGGGTGGTGGGCAGAGGGTGAGGAGGGTGGGAAGCGGGGGGGGTCTGCAATCTGGGGTGGGATGTAACCTAGGGTGGTGGGCAGAGGGTGAGGAGGGTGGGAAGCTGGGGGGATCTGCAATCTGGGGTGGGATGTAACCTAGGGTGGTGGGCAGAGGGTGAGGAGGGTGGGAAGCGGGGGGGGTCTGCAATCTGGGGTGGGATGTAACCTAGGGTGGTGGGCAGAGGGTGAGGAGGGTGGGAAGCGGCGGGGATCTGCAATCTGGGGTGGGATGTAACCTAGGGTGGTGGGCGGAGGGCGAGGAGGGTGGGAAGCGGGGGGGATCTGCAATCTGGGGTGGGATGTAACCTAGGGTGGTGGGCAGAGGGTGAGGAGGGTGGGAAGCTGGGGGGATCTGCAATCTGGGGTGGGATGTAACCTAGGGTGGTGGGCAGAGGGTGAGGAGGGTGGGAAGCTGGGGGGGATCTGCAATCTGGGGTGGGATGTAACCTAGGGTGGTGGGCAGAGGGTGAGGAGGGTGGGAAGCGGGGGGGGTCTGCAATCTGGGGTGGGATGTAACCTAGGGTGGTGGGCAGAGGGTGAGGAGGGTGGGAAGCGGGGGGGATCTGCAATCTGGGGTGGGATGTAACCTAGGGTGGTGGGCAGAGGGTGAGGAGGGTGGGAAGCGGGGGGGGTCTGCAATCTGGGGTGGGATGTAACCTAGGGTGGTGGGCAGAGGGTGAGGAGGGTGGGAAGCGGCGGGGATCTGCAATCTGGGGTGGGATGTAACCTAGGGTGGTGGGCGGAGGGTGAGGAGGGTGGGAAGCGGGGGGGATCTGCAATCTGGGGTGGGATGTAACCTAGGGTGGTGGGCAGAGGGTGAGGAGGGTGGGAAGCTGGGGGGATCTGCAATCTGGGGTGGGATGTAACCTAGGGTGGTGGGCAGAGGGTGAGGAGGGTGGGAAGCTGGGGGGGATCTGCAATCTGGGGTGGGATGTAACCTAGGGTGGTGGGCAGAGGGTGAGGAGGGTGGGAAGCGGGGGGGGTCTGCAATCTGGGGTGGGATGTAACCTAGGGTGGTGGGCAGAGGGTGAGGAGGGTGGGAAGCGGGGGGGATCTGCAATCTGGGGTGGGATGTAACCTAGGGTGGTGGGCAGAGGGTGAGGAGGGTGGGAAGCGGGGGGGATCTGCAATCTGGGGTGGGATGTAACCTAGGGTGGTGGGCAGAGGGTGAGGAGGGTGGAAAGCTGGGGGGGTCTGCAATCTGGGGTGGGATGTAACCTAGGGTGGTGGGCAGAGGGTGAGGAGGGTGGGAAGCGGGGGGGGTCTGCAATCTGGGGTGGGATGTAACCTAGGGTGGTGGGCAGAGGGTGAGGAGGGTGGGAAGCGGGGGGGATCTGCAATCTGGGGTGGGATGTAACCTAGGGTGGTGGGCAGAGGGTGAGGAGGGTGGGAAGCTGGGGGGATCTGCAATCTGGGGTGGGATGTAACCTAGGGTGGTGGGCAGAGGGTGAGGAGGGTGGGAAGCTGGGGGGGATCTGCAATCTGGGGTGGGATGTAACCTAGGGTGGTGGGCAGAGGGTGAGGAGGGTGGGAAGCGGGGGGGGTCTGCAATCTGGGGTGGGATGTAACCTAGGGTGGTGGGCAGAGGGTGAGGAGGGTGGGAAGCTGGGGGGATCTGCAATCTGGGGTGGGATGTAACCTAGGGTGGTGGGCAGAGGGTGAGGAGGGTGGGAAGCGGGGGGGATCTGCAATCTGGGGTGGGATGTAACCTAGGGTGGTGGGCAGAGGGTGAGGAGGGTGGAAAGCTGGGGGGGTCTGCAATCTGGGGTGGGATGTAACCTAGGGTGGTGGGCGAGGAGGGTGGGAAGCGGGGGGGGTCTGCAATCTGGGGTGGGATGTAACCTAGGGTGGTGGGCAGAGGGCGAGGAGGGTGGGAAGCGGGGGGATCTGCAATCTGTTGAACTTAAGGTTTAGGGCGGTGGGTGGAGGGTGGGAAGCTGGTGGGATGTACATCTTGGTGTCAGATACTAAAAATCGCCCCCTGGTTTTTGCCTCTCACGCTGATGGCCGTTTGAGTACGGGATGTTACTAAAAGAGGGGTTACTTTTGGCGTATTTAGGAAATCGTATAATATGACGTTTTGACGTTCCAAGGTAGCACCATCAATACATATAACAGGCGTTACGAAGATAGATGATGATTTATTTAAGCCCTACTCGGCCAAAAACATTGCAAGGTGCAGTCTAGAGCGGAGGTTGGAGGGTGGAGGAGGTAGTTGCAAGTCTAGTTCTGCAAGAGGCCCCTTTCCACACACAAACATCCGCCCCTGCACGCATGCTGAGTGTTTGAAAGTGTGGACGCGTCAAGCAACCCTTGATTCCCAGCCACCAACCAAGTTTCTGGACCTTCATTGGTCCCGAAATGGCTGGCGGGTACGAGTCCCATGCACCCTCTCACCCCACCCCAAAGATTGTTAGAATCAGGGGGGACCGTATTATCCAATATCTCACCCGCACCCCCCCCTGTTGCTGTTCACCACTGCTGCTCACCAATATCTCCCCCCCCCCCTTCTGTTGCTGTTTATCCTCCTGCAGGCCCCTTGCCTCCCCCTGAGTGTGACCTCAACCTGCCTTTCATTGAGACACAACTCATTGCGTGGCCAGCAGACTTAGGTAAGTTCCACAAGATTCGAATATCAAGGCGACGAGCATGCATAACTATCGTCACACGTCCATTTCTGCCGAGACTGGGACCAGAGTCTCAAATTAGGACCTTAGACCTCTCAATGCACCTGGCCCTTTAAACTGCGGGCATTATTTCCGCATTGTTTCGATATTGTTTATTTTATCTCATGTGGCCTCTATCGTGTGTGGACGTGTCCAACCACGCGTTTGCTACCCCCCTCATTGCCTCCCAGTCAGTTCTGTGCCGATTACTGTCCTTACGGTGGCTGAATTACGTAGCTGAGTTTCAGTCGCCGTAATTCTAAGGCAAATTCAGCTGCTTGTACCAGGAAGGGACCGTAATTACCAACACGATTTTTTGAATTACAGCGCAATCGCACAGCACTACTCCCAATCCTGCCCTGATCCCCATCCCCCATCACCCCTAACACTTCCCCACACTCCCGCCACACACACTGAATATTTCATAACACCCCGACCCTCACCCTGCCGCGGTGTCCTGCAGACGACCCCCTCCTCGAGGTGTGGTGCAAGAGCCACATACCCTTCCTGCCACTGCCCCCCCCCAACATGGGTCTCACGGGTTGGCGCGACCCTTTCATCGTGGCGACGCCGTCCACGAGCCAGGATGGATTGTGAGTGGAGCGAGCGCATGGTGTTCCAGAGGGTTCCATGTTTCTTTATCGGACCACAAGCAGGCGTTGCATGGGCACATGGCATAGATGGCCGGCACTGCATGGCACTGCATGGCTCTGCATGGCTCTGCATGGCACTGCATGGCTGTGCATGGCACTGCATGGCACTTGAACAGTGATGCATGCTGTAGCTGAATACTGGCATCTGTGCCTCACCTCTGAACAAGCACCTCTGTCCTCGAGGCCTTCAATGCTCTTCTCAAGTGGCAATAACAAGCACCTCTTCCCTCAAGGCCCTAAATGCTCAGCTCAGGTGGCATTAAGAAGCACCTTCACCCTAAAAGGCTCCAAATGCTCTTTTCAACTGGCAACAAAAAGCACCTTCACCCCAAACCCCGAACCCTTGGTGTCAGGTATACCATGCTCCTAGCCAGCGGCATCAAGCAAACTGGTGCTGGAGCAGCCCACCCTGGTTACGGAGCAGTAATGGTGTACACCTCGACACGGCTGGAGAGCGGTGAGGTGGCGGTGCAGGACCTGTCTTTCACACTTTCATCTGGTTGGAGAGCAGTGAGGTGGCGGTGCAGGACCTGTATTTCACACATTCATCTAGTTGGAAAGGTGTGAGGCGGGGCAGGACCTATATTCACACTTTCATGTAGTTTATTTCGTCATTTAGTCGTAGATGGCAAGCCGGGAGGTTGTTATTGGTAACTATGAGCTGATGTGGGCATCAGCAGTGCGTTTGTATTCCATAAATCATGATTGCTGGGAAAGAAACGTGGTGGCAGGAAAGGTGGAGGCTGTGAAGGTACAGCAGAAAATCATTTCAAGCGCTCTAAGGTCAAGACGAGCACCCTGCACGAGCAAGCTTTGTGAAGTTTTGGGCAGCATAGGAGTAGGACAGGAGCTGCCTAGGCTAAACATACTATATGCCACAAGCACCAGCATCCTTAATCCCCTACCTACCTGCATACCCCCCCCGTACTTCATGGCTGTCTTCCTTTTCCAGCCTCTTGCTCCTCACTCGAATTCAAACCCTGTGCTGCTGATCCCAGGCTGGGACTTCCGCGGCCTCCTTTGCGCCGGCGAGCCGGACAACGCCGTCACCGGCAGCGTCTGGGAATGCCCGCTGCTTGCCCCGCTGCAGACGCGGCCTAGCCGCGCGGCTGCAGCGCCAAACGCAACAACAGCAGCAACAGCAGCTGCTGGACAGCTTCCCCCCGCGCTGCTGAAAGCCTCCCCCAACACGGCAGACATCTTTGGTATGGCCGGCACTGCTTTGAGCTTCTACCCGCCCCCCTACGGCCAGGCCCACGTTGCCTCAGTGGAGGCGCCCCCCCCGGCCCTGGCTGCCATCCTCTCCAATGCCAATGCTGTCGTCACTGGAGCCATTACAACCCCAACAAGTCCAACTTGTGCTCCCGCTGCTGTTCTACAAGAGAGACAGCCCCAGCAGGAACAGGTGCCGTCAGGGTTTTTAGGTTATCCTTTCGCCCATGGTAACGGCGCGGATGTGGCTATGGCCCCAAGCTGCGTTGTTTCCTTAACCTCCACGCCCTAATAGGGAATAGCTTTCTTTCTTTCTATCCTTTCGCCCTCCACGTCGTGCCTTCTGGACTGCCTCTCCCCTGCCTCTCCTCATCTGTTGCGTACCCTGATCCTGCTACATCCTTCCTCTCTTTATCCCCTCTCCCACCCCGCCCTCTTGAGCAGCAGGAGCAGCAGCCCGCCAGCTCCTTCCCCTATATGCCCCCCTCCTCCTGACCTCCAAATCCCCTGATTCCCCTCCGCCCTCTCCCCCCTCTCATGAGTTGTAGGAGCAGCAGCCCACCACCTCCTTTTTCTTCTGCATGTCCCCCGATAACCCCAACAACCCAACGTTGTATTGGACGGGCACCATGATCATCCCCGCTGTGCCCCCCGGGGGCAAGCAGGTGAGCTGCACTGGCTGCAGGAGAGCATGAGTGCAAGACTAGAGCTTTCTGTTTCTGCAATGCCAGGGGTGGTCAGGCAAGGTCAGCACATAACTGGCGTCAGCTCAGAACTGGCATCAGCACCTTGAAAGGGTCTTCCTGACCACATATATATATTGCCTGCTTTTCCCGAGTTTTATTTTGGGGGGGGGCTGTAAGTTTAGCGCTGTACGTTCAGCGCTGCAAGATAAGTTAAGTGCTGCACGCTAACTGCTGCAAATTAAGTTCAGCGCTGCAAGTCAAGCTAAGCGCTGTAAGCTAAGTGCTGGAGGTGAACGAACTCCAGCAATAAACCTCTGGTGTCCTGCTTGCATTTGTGTTCTCCTGCGCTGTGTCAGGATTGGAATTAGGAGGGGGGGTGAGTGAGATACCCCACGATTCGCTAATTGCTAGTGTTGCTCAAGTTGTTGGCCGAGGTCTCTCCCTCTGCCAGGAATCCCGTGACATGAGGTTGCAACCTTGTTGAAGTCGAAACAGCAAGTTAGGGAGCCTCTATCTGCACAAGTGTAACCCTCCAGCTTTCCAGCCCAACGCTGTTTGCTTAATGTATATACGGCGACTCTTGCCCCCCTCCCCTTGCTGCCCTTCCCCCTCCCCTCCAGCTTTCCAGCCCAAGGCTGTTTGCTTAATTTATATGGCGACCTTTGCCCCCCCCACCCCCCTCACTCGCTCTGGACGCTAGAAAAATGTGCTAAAACAAGCCTGACTGAACAAGGCTGACCATGTGTCTCTGACACGATTGCTCTGTTCACTGACAGTAATCGCGTTTCCCCCCGAGCAGCCGAGCACTTTTGCTTCAGTCCTGGCTGGCCTGGGCACCCGGTTGCATCAGTCCAGCCGAGTGGCGCCGGGTGGCAGCATCCCAGACGCCCCCTGCGAGTTCGACCTGAGCCGCGCCTCCGGGCCCTTCCGCCTGGACCTGGGAGATGTGCTGTACGCGCCTAACATAGTCAAAGACCCGCAGGTGAGCAGGGAGAAAGCAGAGGGTGTCATTATGGGGGAAGTGAGCAGAGAGACAGCAGGGGGGCATTACGGGAGATGGTATGAGCTGGCAGGTGAGCAGGGAGAGAGCAGGGGGGGTATTAGGGAGGAGGTGGCATGAGCAGGCAGGTGCAGGCATGCAGCGCTCATGCTCCTGACGCCTTACCTCTATACACTTAGGACCCCTGCCCCTTCTCATCCTGCCTGAGGTCCACCCTCATGGACAGAGACACGGCCCTAACCCTGACAACAGGGGTTTGGTTGTTGTGACAACATCTTGACAGCATATCCACACAACCGCATTTTGTTTTAGGGCCAGCAGTCCCAGCGCGCTAGCAGTACAAATAGAAAACAACTGAGGCTGCACAAGTCAGTTAGATGAGTACTGCATAAGTCAGTTAGATGAGTACTGCATAAGTCAGTTAGATGAGTACTGCACCCACCGGCGGCCTGAACAGTTGTCTCTGATTGTCTTTTAGTTTCAGCGGCCAGATTGGCAGGGTTTCACATCCCTTGATCTGGTTGCTGGTGCTCTCGTTCTGCCCGTTTGATCTGCAGGGATGTGTCCAGCAGCCAGATTAGCAGGGTTTCACAGCCCAGAACCTGATGTCGGTCCTAACGTCCAGCCCCCTTGATCCACAGGGGCGCATCTTGTTGGTGGGGTGGATGCAAGAGCGGCGTAAGGTGCGTGACAGGGACTAGAGGACTGGTAGAACCCGACCTACTAGAGCTACTAGAAAGAAGGAAAGAAAGATATGCACCCTGTCCATCAAGCAGTGTTTGCATCCTACTTGTTCGATATTTCAAAGGAGCTCCCCTCTCCCCCCTCTCCCCCCTCTCCCCCCTCTCCCCCCTCTTTTCTCTATCCTCCTCCTCTACATCCTGTCCATCAAGCAGTGCCTGCATTTTACTGGTTGGACGTTGTAAAGGAGCTCCCCTCTCCCCCCTCTCCCCTCTCACCCCTCTTTTCTCTATCCTCCTCCTCGTGCAGTGCCTGCGTTTTATTTTATGTTTGATGTTTGGAGTGAACTTCATCCCTGCCCTTGCCCTGCAGGTCGGGTCGTATGACTACGCTGGCTGCCTGTCCCTGCCTCGAGAGCTGTGGGAGGAGCGCATCCCTTCGGACCCATTGGGGTCCACTTGGCTGGTGCAGGTGCGTTCTACCTGCAGGTTTGGGGATTGGCTGACCTGTGGGGCTCAATTCAAAAGAACGAAACTGCCGCTACTGCTCTATGAACTGGCCCTCAGCCCACGAGGGGCTGGTTGGCTGGTCGCCTGAGCGCACTGGGCTCACCCATTGCTGCAGCATTTTTTGTTTTTGTCGGTGTATCTGCTGAAGTAGCTGCTACAGGACTGGACTGAGTGACTTGTCCTGAACCTGCTGGCTGATGCTGTTGCCTGCAGGTGCCTGCCCCGGAGCTGGTGCGGTTGAGAAAACCTGGGCGGTCCTGGGTGCTCCAGGTAGGGTACCCGCGTATCTCTTAACTAAGCCTCCCCACTACACCCTAAACCCTCAACATCAACTCTGGGGTACTCCAGGTAGGTTAACTGCGCATCTCACAAGGGGAAAAGGCTATTGAACGGACGCGTCAACCCTTCAACAACCACTATGGCCTGAAGCTGAGGTTCTGTTATGCAATGTGCGTTCAGTCCCTATTGGGGCGTAGGTTTGTTTTATTCCTTTCAAGGGGGCATTCTTTCATTCAGTCCGTCAATTGGGTATGCCGTAATAGCGTACCCCTCTTTGATAGCTTACCTCTTTTTGATAGCTTACCTCTTTTTGATAGGTGGCCCCCAAGGGCGGGTTGGGACTGAAAAAGGACCAGCCTCAACGAAAGCTGTGATGCTGATAATTGGACGTTGCCATATATGATGTCTCACAAACTTGAGACATCATATATGGCGTCTCAAGTTTGTTTCACGCCGGTACTTCATTGTGTTTGTTTATAACCTTCTTCATCTGCCCTCTGGCCGCAGGTGGAGCAGGAGGATCGGGAGCTGCAACAGGAGAGGTTTTGGCCGACTGAAACCGTGTCCGACATGTTGGCAAAGCTTGTGTTGGGGGAGGATATCAAGGCGATGCACGATGACCACTCGGCCCCGCTGCTGTTGGTGGGGAGGGAGGGCAAAGTGATGCACGAGGACCACTCGGCCCCGCTGCTGTTGGTGGGGAGGGAGGGCAAAGGGATGCACGAGGACCACTCGGCCCCGCTGCTGTTGGTGGGGAGGGAGGGCAAAGGGATGCAGGAGGACCACTCGGCCCCGCTGCTGTTGGTGGGGAGGGAGGGCAAAGGGATGCACGAGGACCGCTCGAAGGACCCGGAGATTGAGACGCTGTGTTCAGAGCAGGCTGGGGAGAGGCGGGGGGCGAGATTTGGTATCGGGAATGGTTTCTCTTCTGCCTCCCCTGTCGGCGAGGAGGGGTTGCTGGGGTTGGATAGCCTGCGGGAAAAGCCTTGTTCGCCGGAGACGACGCGGGACGTTCCTTCCGCGGTGGCAGATCCCGGCGCGGATCCGGTCGTAATAGTGGATGCTGAGATAGTCCATCCATCAGAGCCGCTCCTCCGCGTGGGAGCTGGCCGCGCCTTCCCCATCCCTTCTGTCAGTGGGCCCTTCCTGGACCTGGAGATCAGCTTCATGCCGGGGCAAGCACAGGAGGAGGAGGAGGACGCGGTGGCCAAGGATGTAGTCATGGTTCTGGAGGTGCGTTGTTGATTCCCGTCCTGATATGGACCCTCTTTTGGTTTTCTTGGGCTGTGAGGGCGGAAAGCAGGCATGCTGAGCTGAATGCAACGCGAGCCGTGTGCCCTCTGAGCCGACATCAGGATACAGTGATGGGCCCATGGAGACTTGTGACAGTGCTGAAAATTAAAAAAAAACGAAAATAATTATCAGCGTCAGAAATCTCCAGCAACAAACGTCATCATGTCTGTAAAACCTGAACCCTTAACCCTAATCTGCACCCCAAAGCCGCACACCACCTTCTCCATGCACTGTTTGTCTCATGCAGTCCCATGCACTGATGCAGGGTCCTGAGCCGGTGGAAGTGTTGGAGGAGCCCAATGCGGCCGCCGCACCTCTGGACGAGTCTGCTGCCGCCCGAGACGGCAACAAACGGCGGCGCGCCGGTGTCATGAGCGGCCTCCTCCTCAAGTCCTGGCTGGCTGGGCAGGAGGGCGCAGCTGCAGTGCTGTACAGGTGAACAAGTGGTGTTGCAGTGCTGCTGTAGTACATTTGTTGCCTTGTACTACACCGTACTGTTGTGCTGTGTCTGTGCTGTACAGGTGGACAAGTGGTGTTGCATTGCTGATGTAGTACATTTGTTGCCCTGTACTACACCGTACTGCTGCACTGTGCCTGTGCTGTGAGCACCCCTGACGTCACGTCGCCCCTGTGGTGTGTGCTGCAGCTGGACCAGTGGGATGTTGGAGGTGGTGTTTGAGGCGGTAGATCCGGTGACGCACGAGTTCAGCCTGGCGGCACCCGGCGCCCGGCGTATCGGCGGTCAGCTGCTGCGCCCACCTGCAGCGGGGGAGCCACTGAGGCTGAGGCTGCTGCTCGACGCGTCCCTCCTGGAGGTCAGGAGCAAGCGCTCATGCATGCATGCAAACGTCCTTCTACCCCTCTGCTTTATTGTGTGCTTTGGCTGCTGATTCGCCAAGCAAAACAAAACGATTGCAGGGACTCAACGTCCTTGATGCATGCAAACGTCCTTTATTGCATGCCGACGTCCATGCTTGCAAGCATCCATGGGTTTTGTGCGTGGGGCACAAGAGCGCTGGGCGAGGGGGTGATGATGCGGCCCGCAGCTCATGGGGATGACATGAGACCCTCTTCTTCTCTTCACAAAGTTGTATCCCTCAAATTTCACGCCAACAGCTCCTATGTCTGTGTGGTCTCTTAAACGGAACTGCACGTGCACTCCACAGATGTCCAAGTCCACACCTCTTACAACCCACACCCCTTGAAAGACAGACCCGTGCGACGGGTATGGCATGTCCATGTTTTGCAGAAGGCATGCACATTGTGTCCATGCTTAAAATACCAGCACAACGTATAGTGTGCTTTGCTGCCGATTGGCCAATCAAAACAACATTGCAGGGGCCTGACATCCTTTGATGCATGCAAGTGCCTTTTGTTGCATGCCGACGTCCAGGCTGGCAAGCATCCATCGGTTTCGTGTCCATGCTTACAAGACCAGTACAACGTTATGTGTCGTATCATATTTACAGGTCTATACTGAAGCTGGCGAGGTCCTGAGCACGAGGGTTTACCGCGGAGAACCTACAGAGGAGTCAGGTGTGTACTGCTTTCTGATTTTGTGTGAATTGCTTGAACTTATCCACATATCAATGTTCTCTCCAAGACCCCAGACAGTTTAAGCATGGAGCAGAAGTAAGCTGGACAAGTAAGACTGGCCTACATTTCCATAGTCTATCAAATACAGGCAAACTGGCAAAATACAAACAACCGCATGAGGACGGCTCATGCCTGCGCTTACTGTGGCTGCAGTGATCGTGGACTTGTAGATGACCAGTAAGGCATTGTCTGCAGTGGATCTGTGCATGCTGTTATGGATCTGTGCATGCTGTTATGGATCTGTGCATGCTGTTATGGATCTGTGCATGCTGTTATGGATCTGTGCATACTGTTATGGATCTGTGCATACTGTTATGGATCTGTGCATGCTGATATGGATCTGTGCATACTGTTGTGGATCTGTGCATACTGTTATGGATCTGTGCATACTGTTATGGATCTGTGCATGCTGATATGGATCTGTGCATGCTGATATGGATCTGTGCATACTGTTATGGATCTGTGCATGCTGTTATGGATCTGTGCATGCTGTTATGGATCTGTGCATACTGTTTTGGATCTGTGCATACTGTTGTGGATCTGTGCATGCTGTTATGGATCTGTGCATACTGTTATGGATCTGTGCATGCTGTTATGGATCTGTGCATACTGTTATGGATCTGTGCATACTGTTATGGATCTGTGCATGCTGTTATGGATCTGTGCATGCTGTTATGGATCTGTGCATACTGTTATGGATCTGTGCATACTGTTATGGATCTGTGCATACTGTTATGTATCTGTGCATGCTGTTGTGGATCTGTGCATGCTGTTATGGATCTGTGCATGCTGTTATGGATCTGTGCATGCTGTTATGGATCTGTGCATGCTGTTATGGATCTGTGCATGCTGTTATGGATCTGTGCATGCTGTTATGGATCTGTGCATACTGTTATGGATCTGTGCATACTGTTATGGATCTGTGCATGCTGTTATGGATCTGTGCATGTTGTTATGGATCTGTGCATACTGTTATGGATCTGTGCATACTGTTATGGATCTGTGCATACTGTTATGGATCTGTGCATGTTGTTATGGATCTGTGCATGCTGTTATGGATCTGTGCATGCTGTTATGGATCTGTGCATGCTGTTATGGATCTGTGCATGCTGTTATGGATCTGTGCATGCTGTTATGGATCTGTGCATGCTGTTATGGATCTGTGCATGCTGTTATCTGCATCAGATCTGCGCATGCTGTGTGACATATCCATGTGCACATGCAACCTGAACTGAACTATATTTGTGTGTGGATGTTAGACTGTTCATCGTTATTGTCCATGAAGATTTTAGCTGGAAACCAACTTTGCCTCGGTGCCATGGCTGCAGGCAGCGGCAACGAGTCCCCTTGCGGCATTGACGTGGTGTCCGTGGGCGGGGAGACGCTTGTGTTCAGGTGTGATGGGCGGGGTTAGAGCCGACGATGGAATATAATTTCGGAATAGACAACATCTCGCTTATACAGGCATTTGGGGGGGGGGGCGGGGGCGTAGATTCAAGATTTTCATATGTCCTGGTGGTGGGTCCCCCAGCCCTGAAAGGGAAAAACTTGCACGTTACCAAGGAGGGAAAGAAGTTGGGGAGAGACAGAGCCCCCATAACACTCCAGGCCAACCAGTAGCCCTTTTGCAACCGTACTAGGTAGGGTTACCGCGTTGCGCATGACTGTCGGACCAAGGGCGCAGCCCAAGGTGGGCATAATGATTGCTCGGGGGTGTGCTCTCAAACTCTAACGGAACCTAGGAGCCTAATGCTCACCTATTCCAGGATTTAAGGTTTAGGGTTTATTCTCACCTATTCCAGAGCATTGAAATCTCCTTCTCCCAGCAAATGTTTTGAATGCCCTGCCCTGCTCTTATGCTTTGAATGTTTTCCATGCAGCTTGGCGGCCCATGAGATGGCCAGCATCTGGGATGGTGAGGAAGCTGGTGAGAAGGTGGGCAACATCCAGGAGGCGTCCACCGCCAAGTGATGTGCAACACCAGGAATGCAACACCAAGTGATGTGCAACACCAGGTGTGCAACACCAAGTGATGTGCAACACCAGCCCATCCCTAGCAACACTGTCAAAAGAGGGACTTCGCGCGGTCTGGACTCTCCCTGGTGGTCAGCCAGGGATTCCTCGATGCAGCTGTTGCCTGCAGTCTTCGAATTCAGCTGAATGAATGCAGCATGAGGGCAGCCATGCAGCAGGCCATGCAAAGTGTATTGTTTTACGTGCGGACCCTGCCAGGCATTGCGCAGAAGGACACAAGTACACTATATCGGTTTTGCCCTTACAGTGCATTATCGGTAGTATGCAGATGTATGTCCAGGCTATATGGGCGTAGAAGACCATAATTGGGGAACCTGGTTTTGGGCAGCGTATCACATTCCTCTTACCAGTACTTGCATTTGTTTGTTACTAGACGTGAAGTATGGTGGTCGGTGCTCTGTCACAGTGGAAAGCCGTGTGGGCGATTCCTGGCTGATGGGCCTGCCGGCCTACTCTTGCCTTTCATGGCTTTGAGGACGCCTGAGGTGCCAGTGGGACGCTTCGTCAACATGCACTTGCGTCCAGCTACCTGGCTGGCTGCCTTGCTAGGCATCTGATGTATCGACACCTTGCTGGCGTATTTTTGAGAGTGTAACTTCATTTTTGAGATACCGGTTGTTTGAGGACTTCATTAAAGTGGTGGCTGGCTGGTAGAGACAGCGCATGAGACAAGGACAGCAGTTGCTCCCCCGCTGTTGACTGCTAGTGAAGAGGTTACTACCGGCCAGGGTGAAGTGTGCCATTTTTAGTCAGTGCCAGGACACAGAAACGATTATTTCATTTTGGGCGCCGTTACTCCCCTGCTGCATCTGTTTCTTGTTGGACTAATGAACAAGCATGGTTCTTGTTGTCATGTTTAGAATGGTGCATCCTGCTGAATGCCCTGCTGAATGCTCGGCCGCGTGGGGCTGGTAGGGAATGACTGAGCTCAATTCCAGCTGCCATACTACCATGTTGTCATGTGATATCTTCTCTTTGATATCAGGGTCAAAAAGGACACACCTTGGTACCTGACATGACAATGAGCTGTTTTTCGTTTGATCTGTCGTCTTATTTACGATTGTATGCTTCTCGATGCGGATGGGCGAAGTACGGTAGAGGTAGTGTAGCTGCACGCAACTGGTATTTTTAGGGATTTTAGGATTTTAGGAGCTGAGATTTCATTTGTCCCGCACTGACAGGAGTAGGTGGAATCATGAGCTCCTGTGACGATCTGCCCGAGAGGTTCATAGTTCCGCATGGTTTGGTGGTTTGGTCAGCTTGTAAATGGCCATATCAGCTGAGTAATGCACCCCTGTCACCTGCAATACTGCAAGGTGGATAACCCCACATGCCGATGACGCTGCACCTCTGGGCCCTGCTTAAACGGCATGTAGCAGTATCAGGAGTATTCTTGGCACCAGCGAAATTACAGGCATTTTTTAAAGTTTCAGCTCCAGCCTTAGGTCGTCTTTTTTCTTTTCGGCTACCGCCGAAACTGCCATTTCCCCCTCTCGGCCGTCTTGGTCATTTCTTGGACCAGCCCAAGGTCCAAATTTTCCTTTCGGCCAACTTGTTCCGGCTGACGCTGAATCTGCCATTCTGTCAATTCCGGCCGTTTTATTTTTTTCATATATTAAACATGGATGGCTACCGTAAGTTCTATATGCTAGCTGACACCGGGCACATTTCACTCTAACACACACATATCTACACTCTTTACGAATTATTCAGGTAAACTGCAATGGCGTTAATGAAAACCGTAAGCACAAACACTCGTATTAAGTCAGACTTTTGGACCGAGCTGGTTGAGGGCAGATCATCATCTGTTTCCCACTCAGCCTCAGCCTCGGACTCCGACACCTCAATGGCATCCTCAAGGGGAGCGCCGTTCTCATCATCAGCAATCTCAACCCCACCCCCCACCCTCAGCCAAAGTGGCACCCACAATCTTGAGAACAATATTATTAACATACTCGTTGAGCTCAGCCACTATCAGCGTCGCAGAGCCACCCTACCATAGGGGTGCCTTCATGTCGCACCATATTCCGGTAAACGAGCTATAATGGTATACATCCATTACCGTAGTTTTAGTCGGATTTGGTTTGTTTGGTTTATTCTGAGTTGGTTTTGTCTTTGAAACCCGGAATTTGCTTTTGAAAGCGGTAGTTTTTTATGGCTGGTTTTATTTTGTGTACCTGAAAAGCCCCTTATCAAGGCACTCTTCTGGCTTGCTTCGCCCTCTTTTCCTTGATCGGAAGGAGAGGAAGGGGAAGAGGAAAAGGACGGGGTGGGGCGATGCCACCTGTAATCATCACTAGGTCGTCATCTGTGTCAGAAAGCTCTGTTGGAACGTGGTCTGCAACCCTCTTTGCAGCCTTTGACTTCGCTCTATCGATTGCGTCAAACAAGTTTAACTGCCTCCTCATTGTAAATGGAGATTGGTTCACTCTGACAGAGAATAGGCACGAAAAAACGCGAAATTCATATGTAAACCCTCTTGTACCCCAAACTGTTGGTTTTTATGGTTGGTTTTCTTGTTTTGTACCTGAAACTATTGGTTTTTATGATTGGTTATGTATTAAAAACCATCATAGAAACCAAATCCGACTAGAACTACGGTATAACCCATCCAATACCTGACCACTCAGTAAATCCCACCCCAGAGGCATTCGAACAGAAGCAAACTCCCCGGTCGAAAGACCTATCACTTGGTAGTGGGGGGGGGGGACCAGGTGGTGGGCTTTCCACAACTACCAGGGGATGTTTAACCCTGTACTAAATACCTTTGGGGTGGGATTTACCGATATGAGCTCACCTCACAGCCGTATGGACTTATCTTTTTTTAGAGGCTTTGTTGAGGGTTAGTCTCTAGTGGAACTCAGGTATTGGACTTGGTCTTCGTTGCCTTCCCGGCCTCTCCTTTTGTTCCTTTCCCCCTCTCTTCCTTTTAGTTCCTTCTTAACTCCCTTCTGAACTGTTGGGCGCCCACGCGGCCGAGCTTTGAGCGGGCCCAGAGGTGTAACGTTATTAACCTCACAGCCGTATACCGCTTTGGCGCGTATACAGTTTCAGACTGTGACATTCATCACCACTTGCGCAGCCTCGTTGCGCAAAGACTCGATAAAACGCTGGACATTGAAATCAGCACCCTTCTTCACTTTCTTGAGGCACGCCAATTTGGCACGCCATCTTAACCCTTTTAAGAGAATCCAGGGTCAAAACGTGTAAACGTTTTGACAGCCTATGCTTGAACAAGCGGTGCAGGCTGAAACCACGTTGAACCATGGCAGTCTGCATCGCAATGCTCATGGACACCAACACATGCAAAGTGTCGCACCATAAAGCAGTAACCGTGCCAAAATGGTGTAAGCTGTCAGTCCTGCCTTAGAGAGGCTCAAACTACTCACAACTAAGGTTCAACACCTGTACACACGTGCCTCTTGTACTACACTGCGGAGGTACAAGGGCTGTAAAGGGGTAACTTGGTACAGCGTACCGTATAAGAGGGAAGGTTGGCCTACCCGAGCGCCCCTAGCTGTGGGTACAGCCCCTACTTTACTCGAGAGGTTTGCTTCAGGTCCGTGGCGGACTTCTACCCCACATAGTGGCGGACGCCTACGGGCGGACTCACCGACTACACACTGGCCGCGGATGCGCAGCGCATTAAGCTGTGGCTGGAACTTCTAGATGACAGACACGGAGCTGGTCACTTGTAAAGCTAAACTGCGGGCCCTTCAGATAGCTGATCTGTCGGGTCGCTGAGTCACTTACCGCGTGAAGCGGGGGATGTCGTAGCCGTAGACTGCGGGCGGTGTCCTAGGTCGGGCTGGGCATCTAGCTGAGGATTACTAGGTTGCTATGTCGGCTCTGAGGCCGAACTAGGCTTGATCGTCTTCGTGCCTTCGTGGTACTGGCGTTATTGGTATTCACAGGGTATATCTTGGGATGATAGCCGGTGC
The DNA here is from genome assembly GCA_037349105.1 of Limnomonas spitsbergensis. NCBI lineage: Eukaryota > Viridiplantae > Chlorophyta > Chlorophyceae > Chlamydomonadales > Limnomonas > Limnomonas spitsbergensis. The sequence goes on from JAYJMM010000109.1 coordinate 1,908,517, forward strand.
TGATTACAATTAGAGGCCTGTCCACTTAAAAGGAACGAAGTAAGTGTCAAGCGTGCAAGCCGGGATTCAAAGGTCCCGGCAAGCCCTATTTACTGAGTACGGGAAATCCTGCCTCAGACCTTCCCGAAAGTGGGAAGCTGGGCTCCTAACCCTAAAAAGGGGGCTCCGCAGGGAAGCTGCGGAGTCTACGGGGACGCGTCAGCGGTCCCTACGGTTTTGGCACGTATACTGCATTATACCGTGACAGCTGTCGCACCATAAAGCAGTAACCGTGCCAAAATGGTGTAAGCTGTCAGTACTGCCTTAGAGAGGCTCAAACTACTCACAACTAAGGTTCAACACCTGTACACACGTGCCTCTTGTACTACACTGCGGAGGTACAAGGGCTGTAAAGGGGTAACTTGGTACAGCGTACCGTATAAGAGGGAAGGTTGGCCTACCCGAGCGCCCCTAGCTGTGGGTACAGCCCCTACTTTACTCGCCCCCCCGCTCCTCACGATAAGCACTCAGGGCTTGCGTGGGGAGCCGGACTAGGGGTGGTACTGAAACTGGAATCGGAAAATATGTACACTCAGCACTTGTCAGTTCCCTAACACGGAAGTCTCCTACACATCTGACTGCAATCCAGCTAGTCGAAAGAAAATCCACGAAAGAAAATCCACTGCAGGAAATGTGCTGCAGGACATCCACAAAAGGAAATTCACCAAAGAAAATCCACTGAAATGCGCTAACCCTAGGTCCTCCCACGGTTACGCACACTCGACAAAGGCCTCTGGGCTCCTCCCGACCTCTCTCTGGCCTGATCATGGCACAAATAATTCGGTACCGTCACCAGTGTCATGCTTGGGTAAATTCAAAAAACCATCAGAATCCGTCAGAATCTACAGAATCCTCAGAAACTGTCAGCATTCACATGTTATACCGCTTGGAAGCGTTCCAATCCAAAGGCCTCAGTCAGGCACACAGACAACCGCATACCGTCCGCTGCTCTCGCCCCAATGCACCGTTGACACCTGGCCCTAGGCCACAGGAGATGAGTGCAGTAGCAGCGGTGCCTTATCCTAGTCTTGCCCCTGCTGGTTGGCCCTGCGGCAATCTCTACTTCAAAGAAAATTGTCATGCAAGTCTACTACTTGAATCAGCGCTGTAGCCGTCGTCACTATGTACTCCTTTGGCTCGCTGCTCCTGCTCCTACGGTACATCGGGAAAGCTTTTTACTTGAGTACTAGGCTACGTCCTGCTGGACGTCGGCCCACTGCCTGCTGCCTACTAGTGCCAGTCGTGCCGCCCATGGGGTGTTCCCCTAGGGCTGGCACCGGCTCGTTCTTCCAGGTATGGCGTGGGTTCCGTCAAGTGCTCAGCGCGTACTACCGTTCTAGGGGATTCCTATTCCCCCTTAGCCCTTCTTGGCTGTCTATCTGCCCCTCGAGGGCCGACACCTCCTCTTCGTTGGAAGCCTAGCGCCACCATGGTCCTTCAATGGACCGCTCGCGAGGTGACATTGGGTTCTCCCCTGTCATTGGTGTACGCGATGCTATTGAGCCCGCCCGCCAGTGGTCTTGTAACGACCCGTTCCCCCTGCCGGGTGGCAGGGTTGGTCTAGGTGTCCAACGTGCCGGCTTTCTCCCCTCGCCCGTCTCATCCGCCTCTTCCTCCTCTGCCGTCTCCTCTTCCTCATCTGTCTCGTCCTCCTCTTCCGTCTCTTCCGCCTCTGGCCTGTGATCTGCGACCACCAGGTCTCTCATTTCCAGGGCGAACCTCTCCATCAGCACCACCTGCTGCGTCAGCACAGTGATCTGCTCCTCATCGGTCATGCACAGGTAGTTGGGCACAGTCATCCTGAACTCGCACAGGTTGGCCCTGGTGGCCACTGGCAGCCCATCATAGAACATGTGCGAGACCGAGTGCTTTCTGCCAAAGTGGTCTGGTGCATCCCTGGAGATCTGCAGCAACTCTGCCGTGGACAGGATCCTGTGGGCGAAAGCCTCAACCGTCTCCTCCGGCTTGACTCCTGGGTCCAGGGTGGTCTTGACTCCCAGCTTGAGGCCGGTGATTGCTGCCCTTTCGTCTGAAGTTGGCTTGCCCACCTCCCTTTGGACCACCCTGATCCACAGGGTGAGTAAGGATACCTCGCTGGGCGGCCCGACCGCCGGGGCACTCCACGCCTCTTGGATCCGCTCGACCTCCCTGGAGGCTTTGTCTCCTTGGGGTGCTAATCGTATGGCGACCACCCGCGGCCCCACGCAGGCTGGCTTGGCTGTCCACATGCCCACCAAGGAGCGGACCAACAGAGCCATGGCTGAGGGTGACTGGCAAGACCCTGCAATTTCTCCTGCCACCACTGCCAGGGCTGGCGGCTCGTCCGATAAAGCCAGGCGGTTGTGCGAGCCCCATGAGCTGCAGGCCTGGCAGTATTGCCTGGCTGCGACTGCCCCCGGTTGGGACATGTCCAGCACCGGCACGGTTGCTGACGGGCACCTGCTGCACGGTCCTCCCAGAGCCTGTCTAGATCCACATCTGCAGGCGGTACATCATGAATTGCTACCGGGCACACATTTCTGATGCCGCTGTCGTCCTCGGGTGCTGGCACCGGAGACCTGCTGCTCCTAGCTGCTTCCATGTCACTGTCAGCTGCCCTGCCTGCCATTGCCAGGCTGGAACTGCTGCAGTCGTCTGGGTCGAGACTCAGGCTAGGGCTGGCTTGACCCACTGGCCCACCTGGCTCTGCTGAGCAGGAACCCTCATGGCTGGCCTGCTCAGCCCCGTGCCCCCAGGGTAGTGCCACGTGCCATGCAACCATGGCTGCGTGCTGCAGCTGCTGCTCTTCCTCCTCCTCGCCTTGTGGCCGCAACGCCTGTAAGTTTTGATTGGCATGTTCCAAGCTATGCTTCACCCTCCTCAGCTGCCTGGTCATCCTCAACTGCCAAGCCAACATTGGCTGCCTGGCCACCCACAGCTGCCTGGCCACTCCTTTGAGCTTCTGCCGGTACCAGTTAACCTTTTCCCTCAGCATGGGTACGGAGATTCCCTGCTCCTCTGACCCCTCAGAATTCTCTGCTGCAACTGGCTTGGGTGAGTGTCCATTGTGTTCCCCATGGGCACTGTCCTGGTGGGTTGGGCTTGCTACCCTTGTGCCCGGGATCACCTGCCTTGCCCCTTCAGTTGGACCCTGCACGGCCAACCCCTCCGGCAGGTTGCCTGCCTGGCCCCCCTTGAGTCCTGAGGCCTTGACCAGGGACTGGCTAGGGCTGCCGGCAGCTGCAGGCACACATGCCTCACTCTTTGGCGCCCCCAGCTGTTTGTTGGCCTGCTGGACCGCCCCTGGGTCTGATATTGGCACCTTGGTCCCTCCAGGAGCTGCTGCCACTGGTGGTGTGATAGGCCCATCCTCTTCTGGTTGGTGCATATGCATCTGAACCGACACCATTGCATGCCTGTGCACGTGGTCCTCAACCTCACTTGATCCAACTGGTTCCTCAGCCACTTGCTGGTTCAGCTTCTGTTCCCAAGAATGCAGTTGGTCCGGCTCGCAGCCACCGGCCACCACAGGTGTCACATGAGCTGCCTCCCTCTGCAAGCACCGTCGTGACGCCTGCACCTGCAGTTGGCCTGGCTCACAGCCACTGGCCACCACAGGTGTCACATGAGCTGCCTCCCTCTGCAAGCACCGTCGCGACGCCTGCACCTGCAGTTGGCCTGGCTCACAGCCACCGGCCACCACAGGTGTCACAGGAACGTCCTCCATCTGCAAACACAGCCGTGACGCCTGCACCTGCAGTTGGCCTGGCTCACAGCCACCGGCCACCACAGGTGTCTCATGGGGTGCCTCCCTCGGCAAACACAGCCGTGACGCATGCACCTGCAGTTGGCCTGGCTCGCAGCCACCGATCCCTACAGGTGTCACAGGAACTGCATCTCTCTGCAAACACAGCCGTGACGCCTGCACCTGTAGTTGGCCTGGCTCGCAGTCACCGATCCCTACAGGTGTCACATGGGCTGCCTCCCTCTGAAAGCACAGCCGTGGCGCTTGCACCTGCAGGTGGCCTGGCTCGCAGTCACCGATCACTACAGGTGTTACGGGAACTGCCTCACTCTGCAAGCATAGCCGTGACGCTTGCACCTGCAGTTGTCCTGGCTCGCAGCCACCGGCCATCACAGGTGTTACAGGAACTGCCTCCCTCTGCAAACGCAGCCGTGACGCATGCACCTGCAGTTGGCCCGGCTCGCAGCCGCTGATTACCACAGGTGTCGCAGGAACTGCCTCCCTCTGCAAACACAGCCGTGACGCCTGCACCTGCACTTGGCCCGGCTCGCAGCCACCGGCCATCACAGGTGTCACAGGAACTGCCTCACTCGGCAAACACAGCCGTGACGCATGCACCTGCAGTTGGCCCAGCTCGCAGTCACCGGCCACCACAGGTGTCACATGATCTGCCTCACTCTGGTGCAAACACAGCCGTGACGCCTGCACCTGCAGTTGGCCTGGCTCACAGCCACCGGCCACCACATGTGTCACAGGAACTGCCTCCCTCTGCAAACACAGCCGTAACGCTTGCACCTGCAGTTGGCCTGGCTTGCAGCCACCGGCCGCTGGTTTGGGTGGACAGGCATTCCCCTTCGGAACACAGTTGATCAGGTGCAGCTGCTCGCTAGCTACCGGGCTATCCTGCCTGGGTGGGCAGGCACTCTCTGCCGTAACACAGTTGATCAGGTGCAGCTGCTCTCTAGCTACCGGGCTATCCTGCCTGGGTGGGCAGGCACTCTCTGCCGTAACACAGTTGATCAGGTGCAGCTGCTCGCTAGCTACCGGGCTATCCTGCCTGGGTGGGCAGGCACTCTCTGCCGTAACACAGTTGATCAGGTGCAGCTGCTCGCTAGCTACCGGGCTATCCTGCCTGGGTGGGCAGGCACTCTCTGCCGTAACACAGTTGATCAGGTGCAGCTGCTCGCTAGCTACCGGGCTATCCCGCCTGGGTGGACAGGCACTCCCTCGGGTCTGCTGTTGGTGCATGGAACTTGGCTCGCCTTCACTGCTGAGGATATCAAACATGGACCAGCCGTTGGGGGGCACCTGCCTACATGGCTGCTCCACACGCCTGGTCAATGCCTCCAAGGGCACGCGACCTGCGGTGCCAACCAGCACAGCCAGATTGCCCAACCCCACCTGCTCTGCGTCACACACAACTTTCCACACTCCAGTGGCCCACTGCCCTAGCCTCTTCCACCCTACCGGCTGGGCCAGGTCCTCCTTCCTTTTTACTGGGGGCCATTCAGTGGTGGCGGCTTTTGCTCCCTCTACCGCCTGCAGATCTGCAAGTTTCCTGATCATCTGATTTCCACCACGGGGCATCGTCCCACTCTTGTCTTTAACGCGTTGCGCAGCGCTTGCCACTCCCAGCGGCCTCTTCTGCGTCGCGTATTCTGGCCCACTGCATAGATCCGCGCCCCGTAGCTGCGACACAGCCGTGTTTGGATCTGGAGCCGACTCAGATGCACTTCCTACCAGTTTCAACCACTGCGCGTATTCCAGGCCCTGCCTAAAAAAAACCGGGGTTGATTGGGGCACTGGCTCACCTCGGCCGATCTCTGTGTGTGACACTGCTGTATCTGGATCCAAGGCTAACTCAGGGGTGCCTCCTTTCAGCTTCAACCCCTGCGCATATGCCAGGCCCTGCCTCCAAAAATCCGGGGTTGATTGGGGCACTGGCTCATCTCGGCCGATCTGTGTGTGCGACACCTGGAGATCCATCTTGACCTCGCTGCTCCGTGTCCCTGCCCCGACAGGCAGGTCCACCGGAAGTTCCTCTGGCCCGCCTCCCTCTCCAACACCACCGGTCTGAGACCTCTCAGTGGGTGGCTCCGAGGTCGGGTCCAGGGATTCATCGTCGGGAACCGGCCACCGCTCTCCCTCTTGGCTCAGCCCCGTCGGGATGCGCGCGGTGCCGCCTCGTCCGATACCCCTGCGTGTCACTTCACTGTGCACCGTACTCGCATCCAAGGTTCGAGAACTAACAACCCCCAGGGCCTTGTCCCCCATCCCTGCGTATTCATCCCTCGACAAGCCAAGGGAAATCTGCTTTGCTTTCTCGGCTACAGCCGCATTTATAGGTGTCATAGGGTCGTCCCCTGGTTCCATTCCTCTCACCCGCCCACTGCGTCTTGCAGTATCAGGGTGCTGGTGGCGGTTGGGATCTACAATGGCATCCTGCATTGTACTATCGATGCTGAACAGCTGTGCCAGCTCGACTGTGTGGGCTCACAGCAACTGGGCACGAGCTTAAAGCCTGCTTCCGTTCTCCTCTACCTTCTGCAGGCTGGTTAGGCTTTTGCTAGACAGGTCAAGCACGGGAAAATTTTCTTTTATGGGTCCGGCGGGTATTTTCACCTTCTGGGTTGCAGCGCAGTTTGCTCCTCGCGCTTCGCAGACTCCTCTTAAGCTGCGTTCTGCAGCCTTGGATGATTCCGCGTATAGCGGGTCTCGTCCGCTATTTCCTTCCGCTTCGCAGCGCGGCTTCCTCCTCGGGCTCCGCAGGCTCCGCTCAAGCTGCGACTGCAGCCTTGGATGATTCCGCGTATAGCGGGTCTCGTCCGCTATTTCCTTCCGCTTCGCAGCGCAGCTTCCTTTTGGCCCACAGGCTCCGCTCAAGCTGCGACTGCAGCCTTGGATGATTCCGCGTATAGCGGGTCTCGTCCGCTATTTCCTTTCGCTTCGCAGCGCAGCTTCCTTCGGGCCCACAGGCTCCGCTCAAGCTGCGACTGCAGCCTTGGATGATTCCGCGTATAGCGGGTCTCGTCCGCTATTTCCTTCCGCTTCGCAGCGCAGATTGCTCCTCGAGCTTCGCAGGCTCCTCTCAAGCTGCGTTCTGCAGCTTTCGGTGATTCCTGCACACAGCCTTGGGTCACTGAAGTCTCGGCCTCAGCAATCCACTTAATCACTGATCCGCAGATCCACTTCTGTCAACACTTGGGAATTTGCACTCCACCACAAAGGCAAGTCCAGATGCACAGGCACTATCAGCTCTGCTTAGTGATTTCTAGCTGTCCAAGGCAGATCCGCTGTCTCAAAAAGAAATTCCAAGCTCCACAGCACATACACCTTTAGCAGGATTCGTTGGGTCAGGCTGATTAGGCAAGATCCACTTCGTTCCTTTTAAGTGGACACGCGAGGTTTGCTTCAGGTCCGTGGCGGACTTCTACCCCACATAGTGGCGGACGCCTACGGGCGGACTCAGTGACTACACACTGGCCGCGGATGCGCAGCGCGTTAAGCTGTGGCTGGAACTTCTAGATGACAGACACGGAGCTGGTCACTTGTAAAGCTAAACTGCGGGCCCTTCAGATAGCTGATCTGTCGGGTCGCTGAGTCACTTACCGCGTGAAGCGGGGGATGTCGTAGCCGTAGACTGCGGGCGGTGTCCTAGGTCGGGCTGGGCATCTAGCTGAGGATTACTAGGTTGCTATGTCGGCTCTGAGGCCGAACTAGGCTTGATCGTCTTCGTGCCTTCGTGGTACTGGCGTTATTGGTATTCACAGGGTATATCTTGGGATGACAGCCGGTGCTGATGACAATTAGAGGCCTGTCCACTTAAAAGGAACGAAGTAAGTGTCAAGCGTGCAAGCCGGGATTCAAAGGTCCCGGCAAGCCCTATTTACTGAGTACGGGAAATCCTGCCTCAGACCTTCCCGAAAGTGGGAAGCTGGGCTCCTAACCCTAAAAAGGGGGCCCCGCAGGGAAGCTGCGGAGTCTACGGGGACGCGTCAGCGGTCCCTACGGTTTTGGCACGTATACTGCATTATACCGTGACAAAAGCGATATTGCACAACTGTCCCGTTGGGAGAAAAGAAAGGGAACTTAAGGTTAAAGGGAAAGAGGGAGAATAACACAAAGGAGAAAAAAATACCCCCCCCCCCGAAAGGAATTAAGGAAAAGGCAGCCCAAAGTATCCCTGCCCCTTTCAAGCATGTTTCCAAGAAGGCAAAGAAAAGCAACAAACTAGGCCTCAACAATGCCTACCACATCCTCAACACAAATCATAGCCTCCCACCCAAGCGGCCAAGCCTGCCCCGGTGCAACTGTTGACAGTCTGTGGCGCCCTCCGGTGGGCCTGTCCAAGTTCTCTCCCCAAGCCTTTCCTTCACGATAGGGCAAAGCAGACATGCAGCGCATCCTCCACATGCTTGCCATCTCCCCTTGGCTAACACCGCTGGCAGCAGCGTGACGCACGCTGTTGACCGCTACGCCGTCCTCTCATGTCAGCCTAGCTAACCGCACCGAACCACAGCCTTAAGTTTGTGCGCACACAAGCACACGCCCTATTGCCTGTGGGGCTCCTAGTTTGCGCCAACACGGCGCCCGCAGTAGACTGGAACCAAGCGCGGTAAGCGGCTGCAAACCTGCGTTCAGTGGCGGGGTCCCTGGGGTCTCCTCTGCCAGTTGCCTGAAGCTGCACCTGCTTGTAGGCTACGTCCACTAGGTGTAGCACCTCTGGGATGGGGATGGGGAGCGACTGCATGTCAGAGACTGCCTCACACAGTGTGGGGGCAGTTGCTCCACGCTTCAACTCCTTCAACGCCTCCATCAGCTCACCGCACCATGTGAGCCCTCCGGTGTTCTGTCGAAGCGCGAGCTGCATGTCGGCCGCCATGCCTACCACCATGCCTGCTGCCATGAGTGGGCTGTCTTGCTGTGCTGCAGGTGCCACCGCTGCGTTGTAGAATCGGAGCACGGCCTGCCACCTGTCTCGTTGTAATGGCTGGATCTGCAGCTCCTTCGTGACCCCCCAGTTGGCAGCGGAGGCAGGCAGCCCCGCAGCCTGGCGTAAGTGCTGAAGTAGGCTGGACTGCATCCTGCTCCGGAGGCAGCAGGTATGCACCGTTCCAAACTTAAAAACAGCATAACAACCTATTTCAGCGGCCCTTCTGGTCTGAAAGAAAAAACAAGCCTGCCTCTCCAGGGAGGATGACAGGGGGAGGGAAGCCATGGGCTGCAAGTCTGCAACGCACGTGCCCTGAATTACATTTGTGCCCTAGCCATCAGCCTGCAGGTCAATGACATTACACCACTGGGCCATACTGCAAAGGCTCGGCCGCATGGGCGCCAGACTGTCTGGTCGTGAGGAAAATAAACTAAAGGATAGTGGAGAAAGGAAAGAAACAGACAGCAGGTGAAGGACCATGGTCATGACCAATGCACCAGGTCGGATTCAACACTTAAACGCCTTCACAGTAACAATAATCGCAAGAGTGATATTTGCCTCCAAGTCGCAGCATCGTCTCCTAAACTTCCACTCCAGAGGCCAGCAGTCTCTGTCGTGCTTTCCTGATGGGCCAAACACACAAGACTTGCTCAGAGAGACATGCTGGCTCTGAGCCTGCTGTTAATTGGGTTGATGACGATACACCTCTGGGCCCTGCAAAAAAACAAAGCTCGGCCACGTCGGCAAGAAAAAGCCTGCTGTTAATTAGGTGAGGGGTTTGCTGACGTCCTCCCGCTAACACGCCCTCCTTCAAAGGCAGGCTTTATATCGTCATTTCTTTATGGGCCACGACCTGCATCTGCTGAATCAGAGCTACTCCTGAGTAGGCCAATGACGTGGGGGCCCAGCTCATAAGGCTCCGTCGCGTCGGCTCCTCTGGGTTGAGGCGGCCATTGATTCCTCTTTGCTGGTCCCCAGCCAGCTCAGAGCCTGCTGCTGATCAGGTGAGGGGTGTGCAGATGCCTTCCCTCTGATACCCTGACACTGCCCTTGTCCACCAGCTCCTCGAAAGCCTCGTCATCCCTCCCATCAGAGCTCTGCAGCAGCCACACCCTGAAGCAGGTCAGGGCGAGGGGCACAGTCAGGGGCAGGAGCACGGTCAGGGGAAGGGCGTGGTCAGGGGAAGGAACATGACTAGTGGCAGCATGTTCAATGTGAGGGGCATGATCAGGGTCAGAAGCGCGGTCAGGGTCAGGTTGAGGGGCAGAAGCATGGTCAGGGGCATAGTCAGGGTCAGAAGCGCGGTCAGGGTCAGGTTGAGGGGCAGAAGCATGGTAAGGGGCATGGTCAGGGTCAGAAGCGCGGTCAGGGTCAGGTTGAGGGGCAGAAGCATGGTCAGGGGCATGGTCAGGGTCAGAAGCGCGGTCAGGGTCAGGTTGAGGGGCAGAAGCATGGTCAGGGGCATGGTCAGGGTCAGAAGCGCGGTCAGGGTCAGGTTGAGGGGCAGAAGCATGGTAAGGGGCATGGTCAGGGTCAGAAGCGCGGTCAGGGTCAGGTTGAGGGGCAGAAGCATGGTCAGGGGCATGGTCAGGGTCAGAAGCGCGGTCAGGGTCAGGTTGAGGGGCAGAAGCATGGTCAGGGGCATGGTCAGGGTCAGAAGCGCGGCCAGGGTCAGGTTGAGGGGCAGAAGCATGGTCAGGGGCATGGCAGCACTTTTCATAGTGACAGGTCTCAAGCACAAGACGCCCCCTGTCAACATTTAAACCTCATCCTCATCCTGACATCCTGATAACGTTTCTGTCCAATTGTATTGTCGCGCCTTCAATACCGGTAGAGAGGCACCCTGCTTATTTCTTCGTCTGAGCCGGATGCCTTCATCCCTGGGCCTCCTATCAGCACCCGCCTGTCTGCCTTCTCATCGGGGTGGTCCAGATGTTGCAGATGCTCCAACAGCCTGCTGTGCCTGCAGGAGGGGCTTGACTCATCAGCAGGCACCTCGGTGGCGCCTTCCTCCGGCTGGCCAGGAGGTGCACTGGAGGGTGACGGCGGAAGCAGAGGCAGGCTGGTTGCCCAGGTCACCAGCGGCGCCAGCTCCTCGGTAGCGATGCAGAAGTTGAGCCGCGGTAGTGTCGTGCCAGGGTCCGCGTGGTGGCGGGCGTTGCTGGTCACAAAGCCCAGCAGCTGGCCGCTGGAGGCGTCGACAAGGGCCGCCCCGCTTGCGCCCGAGTGCACTGCGGCGGACGTGACCAGCATGGAAGCGCGGCCTCCGGAGGCGCGCACCACCTACACAGCATGGCGGGGAAACAGAGAATCTCACACATGTGTAATGACGAAGACAACTTCCATAGGGGGGTTCATGGCAACAGCTTCCTCTTTCAACCCTCCACCGTATAGGTGTATGTAATACATGCACCAGCTGCACATAATGGCTGGGAAGTTAAAGCTGAGGCAGCAGCAGCTATAGTGTTCTCGTTGGCAGCAGCAGCAGCAGCAGCAGCTGGACAGGTGGAAACCCTGAATATCCCTAAAATAAGAAAAATAGCTTCTTTGCCCTGGTTGACACATCCTGCTTTTCTTACAGTGTCTCTGGCTCTCCTCAACCACCCCAAAGGCCTCACCGCAAGGGCTCCTCTCCTCCCATACCAGGATGCATGCCTTAATTCATGCCCCACCTTAGTTTCATTCGTCAGTTGGTCACGGGAAACATTCAGACCCGCCCCACCTGAGTTAATTCAAACAGGAACGGACATTCTTGAACCGGCTTCCTAAAGGCAGTCTACTACGATGTCTCATAAGCTGCACAGGAGGGCCGCCAAGTTGCTGGGCCTCCACCTAATTTGTGCCCCAAGGCGCATCACCGGCACTAAGGGTCGGTCACACTCGTTGTTTTGGGCGTGAAAAACAGCGTCACGCTCTAGTGTGAGGCATGTTCTGCGTTTTGAGAGTTGCCTTGTCGACAGTAAGCGTGTCGATGTCAGGGCATGACACCGACACTGTTGCTTCAGTTTGCACAACAGCAGCATGCACAATAGCACGAGCAGGCCTGACAGATGCGCCATATCGTCTTTACCACACAACCCATGCTTCAGTCATGTAGGTACGTTCCTAATTCCTATAACCCACGCCCAGAGCATATATGGCACCCTATGAAATAATATATTATACAGTCCACGCCCAGACTTTATTCATCTCATCCTGCTTTCCGCCCTACAAAGCATGAGTGCCCCCCTCCCGCACCTTGCAGATATTACCCCGCGTGGTGGTGGGCGGCCATGCGGCTGAGGGCCCGAAGAGCCCATGGCCCAGAACCAGCACCTGCCGACCCTCCAGGCATGCATCTCTGGGCCCCCGAGCCTGACCCGGAGCCAGGCTCTGCTGGGCCATACCCCGCGCCTGACCCCCCTCCTCCTCCCAGCGCCCTGCCGTCCCCTCCAATGCCATGGGAAAGAGCTGAAGGCCCACATCATCCAATGTTGACACACGGTGCCCTTTCAGCGGCCGCAGCCGCCGCTCCAGCCCCTCCAGCTGCAACACCGCAACATCCAGGTGGTTTTGGAATATATAGAGCACCCTGGCCGTCATCCACACATACGACGTCGCAGCTGGCTGCCCGTCCAAAGCGCAAGCGGCAGACGCAAGCCGCACGTTGCACCTTCGAGGGACCACGGTGGCCAGCGGAGGGAGCATCTGTAGCCCGCTCGAGCCCGGCCCTCCCACTGGCTCAGGAGCAGCTGCCGGTTGTATCAAATGCGCATTGGTGAGAATGACACCCGAGGGGGACACGAGAACGCCGGTGGCCCAGGCGTCCCCGTCCCTCACTAGCACGACACCCAGCAGAGCTTGTCCCACCGGGTCAGCGAGGAGGGGGTCTGGGGTGGAGAAACAACATGGCTGGACAGAGCAGGGCAGGGCAGATATCCCAGCCCTGCGGTCCGGCATGAGAGGCATATGCAAGATGCTCCCCCAAGGACAAGCAGGGGCAGCTGCAAGCGCAGCTCCTGCCACCGCCGCCTTCCCCGCAGACAACAAGTGTTTCCCAGGCTGTCCCCCGTCCTCCCCTGCGGCTCTCCTGGTGGGGGCTAGCAGGCCCGGCTCGCGCAAAGCCTGCTGCTGCTGCCTGTCGTCCGCCTGGCGAAAGTAGTAAGCGCTCAGCCCTCGCCACACGGCTGTCCACGACACTGCTAGGTGGACCTGAACGCCGTCTGAGCGTCGCGTCAGGGGGCGGCACAGCAGGGCCAGAGGGGCCGAAGGGAGCGGGGCCAAGCGGGGGATCTCCACTTGCTGTTGCCAGGGGAAGGTCCCTGTGCGACACGTACAACTGAATAAAGGCTGTTGCTGGCTGCCTTGCTGTCTTTCCTGTTGTTGCTGTTGTCGCTGTTGTTGCTCTGTCAGAACTACCCCCCCCTCCATCCCCGGAAAGCAGGCGGCATCAATCATGAGGAGAGCGGTGCTGCCTCCAGGCCCTCCCCCATTTCCTGCATCCCCCTCCTGCTGCACCCTTCCTGCGGACCAGGCCCCGGGACCCTCCCACCCTCCGCCCGTTTGTCGCCGCTCCTGCCACTCAGCTGCCTTGCTTTGACCCGAAGGCAGCAGGGCAGAGACGCAGCCCCCTACCACACAGCTGCCAAAGTGGCTGGGGGCCAGGCAGCCAAACGGGGAGCCCCACACATGCACGGGTGCCCCAACGGTGATAAGGTCTTCCTGATGGAGGGGAGGGGAGGGGAGGGGAGGATGACACTCAGTTGGCTCCAAGGGGGATAGGGTTCGTTTTTTTAAATTTTGGTGCTGGCCTTTGTCGTGTGCAGATGCCAACTGAGGGGGCTGATGTCCAGCTTTAGGGGCGTCAGGGTGTGGGGGCGTAGGGGAGACAGAAGCATAAGAAAAGACAAAAGGGATGTAGGGCATGGGCAGGGGTAGGGGTGAGGGCAGAGGTATAAGGATAGGTGTTGGCGCAGGGGAAGGTGCAGGGCTAGGTGCAGGTGCAGGTGCAGGGGTAGGGGCAGGGGAGGGGGGCGTCACGGGTATCGGTATGCTTGCACATTCCAGCTGGTTATAAGGGGGATTCCAATACCCCGCTGAGATGACCCATGGCTGATGACTGAATGACAGCTGCTGATGAGCGGTTTGTCAGTTGGAAGAGGGGACAGGTAATCTAAAATAGCCGCTTGCAATTTTTCATTTGACGAATAGGATTTATTCAAATGGACTTGAAGGCTATTATATAAATTGACGGCGCTACCTGTATAGGTGCCTCTGCCGGCAGTCAGGACCACCTGTCGAGATGAGGGAGGGGAGACCAGGTGGTGCCCGTGCTGCACGAAGGACCCAGCATTCAAGGTGTGCCAGGGGATTGCATGCACCAGGGGCCAGTAGCAGTCAGGCAATGAGGCGAGAGGTATGCAGCTTCAGACAGCAGGATGGAAAATATGGTCAGCACACTTGGGAAGCGTGAGAGCTTTGATCAAGGCATGCAGCTACAGGCGGACGCCGCGTGAGGTCTGCTTCCAATGAGCTGCTAAGGACGACAGGATCAGTACATGGCAAACAAGCAGGACCTGTAGAGCCCACGCTTGCCCTGGAGCTCTGCCGGGCTTGAATGCTGTTGTTAGGTGTTTGATTGTAGGATTTAGGGTTCAGGGTTTAGCTAAACCCTAAACCCTAAGCAACAGTGCAGAAGAAGCCTCCTTGGACCAGAGCTGCAAACATCCTCACTCTTCCGTGGATCTAAGGGGAAAAGTTATGTCTTTCTTTCCAAATTTGCTTCACAGCCCAACAGTCCCAATGCCAACACTCACAGGAATCAGCCGAGGCGTTTGATTGTTAAGAGGGCGCGCAGCTGGTGGCAGCGAGGAGGGACAGGATGCCAGCAGCTGCACGTACAGCTCCGGAGGCAGGGCCACTCTCAGTACTGCAAAGGCTGCGTGTGCGGCAACTGGCAGCGGAGGGATGGGCAGCCCGCCGTCAACGGGCTGTGGCCCACCCTGATCCTCCGGAAAGGGCGCAAGCTGTGATGCATGCTGCTGATCCTGCTTCATGGATGGTGAAAGAGACCAGTCCAGGAGCCAGCCTGGGCCAACCGCGGCCACAGCTGCCTGCAACGCAGATGCGGCATCTGAGCACAAGAAGCTGCCTAGAAGCTGTGCATGTGCTATGTGCTGCCGTTGACCCTCTGGCTGTCCGGCCTCTGGTTGTTGAGGATCAAGGCTGCATCTGCCCTCACACCCAGGCACACTTGTCGTCTCACCCTCTAGTCCCTGCTGCTGCTGTCCTTGCTGCTGCTGCTGTTGTTCGCAGTGAGGATGAGCAGAGCTGTTTGGCATGTCAGCTGGTGGGACCTGAATCATGACGTGTGTTGTGCAGCCAGGAGACAGGGAGTCCAATTCTAGTCTGTTGTAGCTCGCGCGCCCCGCTGAGGTCAAGATGGGCCAGAGGAGGGCGACGGGGGTGAGGACCAGAGCGGCAGGCCAGTGAGCAGTGGCGCTGGATTTACCGTGTGAGGCTTCCGAATGCTGTTGTGGCTGTTCATGATCCCAGCGTCCAGTTGTCGTGTGGGAGGCAGGGAGGCTGCTAAGATGCTGCTGAGACGGCTGTTGCTGAGTAGGGTCCCATCTGGGTGCTGCGCCTGCGTGCAGCAGATTGCATCCACCGTGCTAGGTGGGACAGCTCGTGGGACATTCAATTGTGGTCACTTCACAGTCAGGAGTCCACCAGAGATCCAATCCAGTTGCATGGCCTGCAGCAGCCGAGATAGATCCTGAGCCGAGATAGATCCTGATTGCATAACTGAATCCACGGCTTAGTGCATGGCTGCACACATTGTTTTGGACGACATGTAAGTGAGCTTGCTTGGGAGAACAGCTATGCCATGAGGAAGCCGGAAGCCATTACCTGTTTTTCTGTGATGTTGCATACTATGTCCTCTTAATTCCCTTTGTTGTAGCTCCTGGGGAGTGTCAGGGTAAGGAGGCCTTGCATGGCAGTGCGGTTTTCGTGGCAGAAGTAACACTCCAGAGGCAGAGAGCAGCGTCCTCCCAGAATCAGCAGTTCGGAAGAATGCATAGGATGAGGCTGGAGAGTTGGATGTGTCACCGAACCCCGCTGACGGTGCAGATGAAGCGGTTGTCATCACCGGGTGTAGGGCGAAGCCCGACTCCAGTCCCGAGGACAGGATATCAATCAAAGGCCAGGCCATGCGAGTGGCATGCGCCTCTTCCAAAGGATCTATCATTGCAAGATATAGCGATCAGGGATGTGCTTTAGAGGTCACCTTTTGTTTTTGAGCCGTGCCCTCCCCGCCTAAGCCGTACCAGAAGGTGCGCATTGCATTCGAACCCATTTCCCCCTGTAGAGAGCGCGCATTCAATTGAGTTTGATTGACATCCCAGTCAATTCTCACCTAAGAAAGTAGTATTTGACTCTTATGTCCCTCTCGGGTAGTAAACCACGTCATTGGCACCTCCAGCAACGACCGCACCTCTGCCTCGTGGCCATTCCTAGCCGCCCTAAACAACGCCTCGCCATTGCACAGACGAAGTTTTTACAAAGTGCTTGCACTGGTGATTGGCCACTGCATCAACACACACACCATGGCCTCGTGGCTATGCGCAGCTGCTCAAAGACCGCCCCGCCATTCATGCAGTCTGCACGAGGTGCATGCTTGGGCTACTGAAGCAATATACGCACCATTGCATTCTGTCTAGATAAAGCTGCGCTAGCCAAGCTTGGTCTATCAAGATAGCAGTTTGCAGGAGGTGCATGCTCCATCCTATGAATTTAGGGCACGAGCGTTGCAGACTTGCAGCCCATGGCTTCCCTCCCCCTCAGTGCCTGTCGTTCTCCCTGGAGAGTCAGGCTTGATTTTTCGGTCACCCTGACTGCGAAACGCACTACGGCCTGTCGTCCTCCCTGGTGAGTGGCAGGCTTGATTTTGCCCCCAGACCAGAAGGGCCGCTGAAATAGGTCGCCATACTATTTTTAAGTTTGCATATGCACTGGGCCCTGCTGAAGGCCCAGCCGCGAGGGGCTGGTGTGGGAATGACTAGCTCAATTCCAGGTACCGTGCACAGCCAGGACCATGGTGCAGCCAGGACACCCTCCTATGTGAGGGGGCAGGGACATGGAACCCGGCGATCTAGACAGGGGAGAGAGAAGATCGTGTGGCGAGTTCGATCCATCAACCTTTGGGTATGGAACTAAGGATGCCACCAGCATTATACCACATAACCATTCCCCCCCTAATGTCTTATCTAAATAATTTAGCCATAGAAGCAGTAGGGTAGGTCTAATCCTAAGGGAAGTGAGGAAGGACCCCCCAATGGAATGAACTACCTGCCTGGAAACTGGAGCTGAGGTGGAAAACGCCATAGGGGGGATACCTAAACTGCTTCGCAACACCAGCACCAGGGGGCAACACAGTTGCGGTCTCACTAGCGGGTGAATCGACTCAGCTGCAATGTGTTCATCTATGAGGAGCGTCTGAAATGCCTCACATGCCTGACTTTCTCTTTTAATAAGATTTTGAGGTGCCCCAATAATAAAGCAAAGATGCGAAACATGAGATTCCGTGTTCTGGTGCTGATCCTAGTGCTGACCAAATGCTGTATTTCAAATCAGGGTTAACACGGCCCCGACCCAGGCATCTATCATACTACCGGTGCTCTAAGATCTTCCGATTGTACGGGGGCTACTACATATTATAAAGCTTGAAACTCGCCTGAAAGCAGTAAAACCTCAGGAGGGATGAACAAAAGGATTCGTTACGCATGATTGGTAGCTTGCAGCGAGCATGATTCACGGTGGATTTATTCATAACTCTGCGACACAAACTTAAAGCGGTCTCAGGATGAAGTCCCAGTTGCCTTTTTATTAGCGCCTTATAGGACTTTCAAACCTGAAACGCGATGCAGCAAACAAGATTCTGCATGAACATAGCTTACAATCAATGTCAACTCGATATCATTGTACGCCAAAAACAGAATCGTATAGAGACCAACACAAGCGCGAGATGCGCTTCTACCTTATGGTACCCTAATTTAATTCGAAGGGTTACCCGGGGTCTACTCTGCTGCATGGGACCCAAATTTAATTTTTGGGGCATTTTTGGGGCCCCCACCGTCTGGGACTCAAATTGACCTCAAGGAGGTTACGCCGTGGCTCCTACACCGACGGTGGACTGCTTGAATCTCAACAGATAGAAAAACACACGCTTGAGGATCTAGAGATGAGGTGCTAAATGTTCACCTCTGATGGGCTCTGTAGATACCTCCTACATAAAGTTTCATTTTATGGCTATGGCCTTGCATGTGGATCTTCTGCAAGCAACTGATATAGATAGATATTGATATACATCACTTAAATGAGTCACAGCACGCCCGCGCATTTGCAATTTAGAGCCTTGTAAAGTTTTGCTGAGAAGTAATTCAGAAAACACACACCGTGCTGGGTCGGTAGTCGATCCGCCCGTTCAATACAAGTGCTGGTGCAAAAAACCATAGGGTTAAAACAGAGAAGCTCCCAGTTCATCCCCACGATCAAATTAATCTCCGGCCTATTTCTTCCCCTCCCTTCCTGCCTAACCTGACAGCTACTGTCTTCAGGGCGGCAGCTGCCTCCACTGACCAGGCAGCTACTGCGTTCAGGGCGGCAGCTGCCTCCACTGACCAGGCAGCTACTGTGTTCAAGGCGGTAGCTGCCTCCACTGACCCGACAGCTACTGTGTTCAGGGCGGTAGCTGCCTCCACTGACCCGACAGCTACTGTGTTCAGGGCGGTAGCTGCCTCCACTGACCCGCCAGCTACTGTGTTCAAGGCGGCAGCTGCCTCCACTGACCCGCCAGCTACTGTGTTCAGGGCGGTAGCTGCCTCCACTGACCCGACAGCTACTGTGTTCAAGGCGGCAGCTGCCTCCACTGACCCGACAGCTACTGTGTTCAGGGCGGTAGCTGCCTCCACTGACCCGACAGCTACTGTGTTCAAGGCGGCAGCTGCCTCCACTGACCCGACAGCTACTGTGTTCAAGGCGGCAGCTGCCTCCACTGAAGATCCATCGACATGGCCAAGGTGCTGTTGAGCGCCATGCGGCGGTGCAACAGAGACATGGCCGTCTCCAGCATTGGGGAGGAGGCCACACGCGGGGAGCTGCCGCCATCCTGACCGCCTCTGATCCCCGGTGAGGGAGCTACCTGCTGGTTACAGGGCATCTGCAGGCTGCGTCGAAGCGGGCTTTGGAAGAGCCCGGCATGAGTGCCGTCAGCAGCTGGTACGAGACCCTGGCAGTTCAGTGGGCTGCGGAGGGGCCTGCCAGCCGAGGGATGGTAAAAACTGCCTGCATTCCTAGGGCTGGCGCAGATGTTGGCGCCGACGGCGGCGCCGGCGGACACGTCATCACCGCGGCTAAAGAGGGAGGGGCTGGAATAAGGGTTAACGTAAGACACGTCCACATGACGCCTGTTACCGGCTGCGAATCTGGGATTGGGCTCTGCGGCAAGGTCTGTGGTCCTGGCTGCTGCTGCCATCGGCCTGCTGGGGGAGGAGGCGAGGCCCAGTAGCAGCTGCTCCACACGATCCCACAGCCTGGACCGCTCCAGAGGTCTCAACAAGTGCCTGCGGAGAGGTATGATTCTGAATATGATATCAAGATGTACCCCGCTTCAGCATTTGTATGGCAGGCATTGTTACCCAAATATCGTTTCTCACACAATTCCACACCAGGAGGCCAGGCCCATGAATCAGTCTGGCAGCATATTTCAATTCTTGAATCAATGACGAGATTAGGTAATAGAGATCTCTAGATTACCAGTGGGTGAACGGGTAACATACATGCATGCACAGCTGGGCTAAATAACGTGCCTTATGTGTCACCAGATGGGCCCTCCTGGCATATGTGGAGGGCCCCCCAATAATACCCTCAAACAAGTGGAGGAGCAGGTCTTGGGTCCCCGTGGTCCCGCCCTTCGAGCGCAATTTGGGTCCCACATGAGTACATGACACTATCTACTATTTCCCCTGTGGCCCTGTGGTCGAGCCTGACCTCAGCCCTCAGGTCTCAGGCCATGCAGCACACGTGGGGTAAATGCTTGTGAAACAACCATGGCTTGATAAATATCACGTGCTGATACAACGCACCTGAACTGAACCAGCTTGTGCAGCTCCCTCAGCTGACCAAGCAAGCTCTGCTCCTCTTCTCCCCGTCGGCCTTCTAGGCAGCTTCTGCTCAGCTCTACCTCACACTCGACAAGATGCTGCAGCGTCCCACAAGACAGCTCCAGTCGCTGGTCTATGCTCTTGAGCGACGAGGGCGAGGGCGCATGACCATGGGAGTTCGAATTCGAATTCAAACCGCCGAGGACAGCTCCGTCTGTCGGGGCCTGCCGCATCATAATGCTGTTAGCATGCAGATCTGCTGATCCGGTGATATCTGCTGCCTGCAGAACTGTATCCTGCTGCTGCCGCCGCCACTGTTGTTGCTGTTGCAGGTGCTGTTGTTGCTGCTGTCGCAGCTGCTGTTGTTGCTGTTGCGGCTGCCGTGTCCATGGCAGGCCACCTTCATCATCATAGCGGGCCGTCCGCCCGGTCAGCTCTGCATACGACACTGTAGCAGAGATGGAGGCAGTACAGCTGTACCGCTGTGCCCCAGGGCTGTACCGCTGAGGGCTTGCCAGCGTTGCGAGGATCTGTCGCGTGGATCTAGAGGGTGTTGGCTGCGGACTGTTGCTCGGACACAGGGGGGTCTGTACTGCAGGGCAGCTGTACCGCATGGCTGCCTGGTGTACCGCCGCGAGGGGAGGATCAGGGGCCAGGGGGCCTGTTGGATGATGGCCCCTGAGGAGGGCAGCTGCTACGCCCCTCTCAACAATTATCCGGCTGGCAGGCGGGTCTGCTGCTTCCGGAGCAATACGGGAGGGCCCAGCCCTCACGCTTGCGGGGCTAGGAGAAGGCCACCAGTCAGGGCCAGCGGTTGACCCCCTGGCGCCCTCCTCCTGTTCAGGTTGATGGCTCGTGGGGTTAGGGTCCGGTCCCCAGGCGCGCGAGTAGTTGATCCCGGTGCCTCTGATGAGGTGAGCAGACTGGGCATGACGAGGGAGCCCCTGAGCAGGATGGGGAGGGAGGGAGGGAGGGAGGGAGGGGGAGGGTGGTTGAGGGTGGTTGAGGGATGGAGAGGCAGGGTGGTTGGGGGTGGCTGAAGGATGGAAGGGAGGGTGGTTAAGGGTGGTTGGAGGATGGAGGGGAAGGGTGGCTGACGGTGGTTGAGGGATCTAGGGAGGGTGGCTGAGGGTGGTTGAGGGTAGGAGGGGCAGGGGGGTTAAGGGACTTGGTTGAGGGTGGTTGGCGAAGGGTCTATGGACTGACCATGCACTCAGCAATATTGCTTTTCGATTCTCAGGAGCACAGCACAGGGTCGGCAGCGGAGGAAGGAGCAAGAGCTACTCTATGCAACCTGGTCAAGCAGGATATTGAGGTTGAAATTACAAACTAAAAAGCGCTGGATAATGAAACTGCAAATAAGCTTGGGGCGGCCCCACGTGGCGGCTCTCCGGCTCTCCCTTGATCTGCTCCCACGCGTGCTGTTTTGATTCAAGAGCCAAGCTCACCTGGCTTCAACGTCTTCACACACAGCACCCCTGCATCCCATACCTAGGTATCCTCACTCTCTACCTCTCTACCCCAAGCTCTGTCCCTACACTACACCCTACATCTCCACCCCAAGCTCTGTGCCTCTGTCCCTACACTACACCCAAGGCCTCTCACCTGCTGCTCCAACATGAGAGGTCCTTCAGGCCCCTTGCCTTGTAGCTGTGGCTGCTGCTGCTCCTGTTGCTGCGGCTGCTTCCGTACCCCCTGCTGTTGTGTCTGCTGCTGCTCCTGTTGCTGTGTCTGCTGCTGCTGCCCCAGCTGTACCTGCTGCTGTGGCTGCTGCTGCTGTGGCATCCTGTCCGACTGTTTCAGGAGCAGAGGCTTCTGACTCTGTGGACCAGGATAAGCAGTGTAGCCTTGAGGTAGATCTACATGGCGGTCGGTGCGGTACAGATCCCCTGTGGGATCAAGATCAGAGACTGAGCTCGAAGCATCCGAAAAATCTTCCAGATCTGCCTGCGGGACCCAGATGACTGAACTTCCCCTGGAATCATGATCCGGTACCTCAGGATCGACCGCAGGATCTAGGTCTGACATCGACGAGCTCGAGGACGCAAGCGCATGCGCTGTTGCGGCGGCCAGCTGGCCCCCAGTAGTGTGAACAAGCTTTTGCAGCTCAGCTGCAGCAGCCGCCGGCTTGGCCGCCTGCGCCCCTGGCTCTGAGACCGACAAATCTTTCCGGGGCCAGGAAGCGTGGCGCTCTGGGATATGGGCCACCTCACTCCTTCCTACTGCCGCATACAGTACTGACTCCTCCTCCTCCTCTTCCTCCTCCTCTTCCTCCTCTTCCTCCTCTTCCTCCTCTTCCTCTTCTTCCTCCTCTTCCTCCTCTTCCTCCTCCCCATCTTCCTCCTTGCGTGTGTGCGTGCCCTGGCTGCTAAGCTGAGGCAGCCGTTGGCTGGTCCAGCCTCCTCCCAGCCCCCAGGGGACTCTGCCACCCTCAGACTGCAGCTCAGGCAGGTCTTTCAGCCCAGCTCCCAGCACCCCTGCATCAAACTCAGGCAGGAAGGCCGCATCTGCTTCAGACAGACTGCGCCCCAGAGCTGCCGCCACCACTGCCAATGTAGAGCCTGCCTGGCCTGCCAGTGCACCGGGCAGGCGTTTCATGTACTGGGGCAAGCCTCCGCCAGCTGCATTCCTAGACCCGGCCGTCACAGATCTAGATCCACTATGCCTGGATCTTGCTGATCCCGGATCTGTAAGTTGCCGCTGAGCCTGTCCTTGCGACTGGGAAGTATGGCTCCCGGATCCCCAAGCGGCTTGAAACGTACATCCAGATCCAGAGTTAGGATCAGTATGGACAATAACCGTCCTGTCAGTAAATCCAGATCTAGAGGAATCCCCCAGGCCACCCACCGGCCCCACTGCGTCCATCTGAACCATCAAAGAGCGGGCAGTGGACTCTGCAAGGCTGGGCGGCCTGGACCTAGATCCGTAGCCATCGGGATCTAGATCCGGGGGCGCAGGCGGTCCTGCCGTCATTGAGCGAGCTGCCGACTCTGGCAAGCACTCGGCCACGCGCGTGCTCCCCGCCCCTTCCCTCAAGCCCATGCCAGCTGATACCGCCAGCCCAGTAAGCCCACCATTGGACATCGCTGAGCTGAGGTTAGATGGGATAACAGTGAGGCGCTGACTGGCATCTGCTACAGTTGTTGCAGTCCCCGCTGCTGTTGCAGCCGCTACAGTTGTTGCAGTCCCCGCTGCTATTGCAGCTGTTGCAGCCGCCGCTGCTGCTGTTCCAGCTGACGCTTTGGCAGCCTCTGCTGCTGCTCCAGCTGCAGCTTTCGCAGCCGCTACCGCCGCAGCTCTACTGAACGGCCCATGCTGCCGAGCTGACCGCGGCGATGTCTGCATCGCTGTCAATATGCCCGCCAGGGCAACCTCAGCCACACTGACCGCCCGCTGGCCGACCGCACCACCACCAGCTTTCTGGGCGCTGGCTGGCTGGTTGCCTTTGCCGCCATCGCTCCTGGACAAGGAGGCCTGTAAGTTGAAATAATCCAGGCTGGCCTCTGCTAGGCTGACCTGACCAGCCCTGTGGGAAGAAGGACCCGTCACAACTTGGGCGGTGAAAGCCGCGGGACACTCCTCCCCTACGCCGCCGCTGCTGCTGCTTCCGATGCTTCCCTGAGCTGCCGGTGGCTTTTCCAGTATCGCCAGGGTGGCCTCGGCCAGGCTGAGGCTGGCAGCTCTCCCAACAGCAGCACGGCTGCTGGTGCTGTGTGGCCGCCCGCCACCACCGCCGCCACTGTCAGCCGCTGCCGGTGCCGCCCCGCGGGTTAGAGCGGGATAGAGCTCGGAAAACTGCCCACCTGATCGTCTGCTAGCGGTGGGGGTGACGTCAAAGGGGCGCCGGCTGCCATGGCCAGGGGGGACCGGTGTTGGCAACGGAGCTGCAGCAGCTAAGGATCCCGGGACCAGGCTGTCTGGGCCGGCACTGCCAGCTCTGGATGCCACCCGGGGGCCATCTGTTTGCCTGGAGCCATACGGGCCTGCCTTCACGTCCCCACTCCCAATGCGACCCCCGCCTCCCTGCTGCCTCCCGGTAGCAATGGGCCTGCCTGCCACAGCCTCCAGCACATCTAGGGGACCTCTGTTGCTGCCAAGAATCCCTGCACCAATGCGCACGTTGTTCACAGTAGAGTTCCTAGTGCCGGTGCCCCGGCCTGCAGCATCCGGTCGGTCACCCTCCACATCCACCTCGCTGGGAGTGCTGCGGGCCTCGAACATAAGTGTCCCGCCATCCTCAGCCTGAGCGACACGGGAGGTGTTGGTCAGGGCTCAAGCAACAGCAGAGATTAGAAAGCCCTGCTGGGTCTAGGGTTTAACCCTGAACCCTTCACCGAGCAGTGTGAATGTGTGAGGGTGAAATCCTTGACGCTGAACCCTAAACCCAGCCAGCAGTGTTTGGGGAGCTGAAAGTCGTGGGGCTGAAAGGCTTTCATGTAGTGGATGAAGGGTGGGGCGGAAATTGAAGCAGAGAGGGTAGGAGGTTTCGGTTGGTTGTAACCATCAGATATAATTATATAAATGACGAAATGGGCGGAAAAATGTGCTTGTAAGTTGTTTCTGAGTGATGTCTTGCAGCGGTTAACTAGAACTGGGAGCCAACAATGTGTGCAGCCTGCATCATGTATCAATGTGTGTACATTTTAAGCTTGACAGGGCTACAGGTTCAGACTTCAGAGTCATTCGAACTATGGTGCAGGCTCCAAGAGCCCACGGGGCATCACCAGTGTTTATTTTAGCGCGCTTCAGCTACAATTCAGCTACATCACGGCCTACGGCCGTGGGGGCCAGGTGCAGCAAGTCCTGCTGCTCGGGCCACCGGCCATAGGTTGGTCAAGATTTTGTCCCAATTGGCCCGGTGGTGGCCGCCCATCGACCCCTACGGATGGTCTGGTGCCCACTAAAAGAGACACTGGGCATCATGGGGGACCCAGCCACCCAGGTCAACATCCTGGAATGTCAAGAAAAACGAGCTGCTCAGTCCCCTGAGCTGCTATCGTCCTCTCACAGGGTCGGATCCTGCCGGCTGGAAATAAATAGACGAAGGTACGTCCCGCATGGGGCGTGAGAGTCGGGGGAACAGCGCCGAGGCCGACTGACTGAAAGAGTGGGACTGAAGCTGTGCAAGTAGCGAGAGTCAGGTCGAGGAATCGTCGATCTCCGAGTGCGA
Source organism: Limnomonas spitsbergensis (assembly GCA_037349105.1). NCBI lineage: Eukaryota > Viridiplantae > Chlorophyta > Chlorophyceae > Chlamydomonadales > Limnomonas > Limnomonas spitsbergensis. The sequence goes on from JAYJMM010000109.1 coordinate 1,933,524, forward strand.
AAACAAGCGCTGCGAGGCTGAAATTAATCGCTACCTGCACCCACGGATATGAAAATTTCTAGCATCTGGACATGAATCCAGAATGCAGCAAGGGTGTGTGCGTGTGTGGGGTACGAGTGAAGTGACCTTGGCCCTTGGGCTGTAGGACTTCTTGTTGACAGGTGATGCGACAGCCGGTCGTACCCGGGGTCGTACCGCATTCAGCGGTGTAGCTCTCAGTTACCCTGATCTAAATGTCTCACCCAGCTACGGTACACTGTCCATGTAAAGCTCACGTGGTACGAATAAAAACGACTCATTTCCAGTAAATTGAATGCATCAGAGTACGCCCATGCTCTGGGTAGCGAATGCATCGGTGTGGGGTATCGGGTCGCACAATCGGAGTGCGCTTTTCCCCCGCGAGCTCGGAAGTTGCGACAACCATATTGCATCGCTTGAAAAGGACTTTTCAAGCAAGACATATCGCAGCCCCCCTCCCCCCACTACCGTTATTGATATTCACACCTTTCGAAAGGTGTGGACCTACCTGCAATGCTGCCAGGCTGTTAAGCAGGGAGGAGGGCGACGGCGGGCGGCGACGGCGGGTGGAAGAAGCGGCGCTGCTGCCTGAGCGCCTGGCCAGCCGGCCCCCAGTGCTGCCTGTGGCACGAGGGCGGAGCGTAGGGGCTGGAGTGGCTGGAACGGTCGCAACATGGACATCATCATCATCATCATCATCAGCAGCAGCAGCAGCAGTAGAATCAGATGAGGCGGCGCCAGCAGGGTGCGCCGCAGAGTCTCGGTCTCGGAGCGAGCGTTGGCCGCTTGCAGAGTTGCTTGCAAGGGCCATCTTGCCGCTGTGAGGCTGAGGCCCTTCCTCCAAATTGTGACTGGTGGGGGGCTGTGACACGGCCTCCAAAGTGTGAACCCTCCTTGTATCAAAAGTGTGAACCATCCTCGTAGGCGTCATGGAGCCAGCAGGTTTCAGCGGGTACACGTGGTATCGTGACAGGAGTTTGCCTCCAGGGATGGCCAGGTCGTCGATGCTGGTGCGCGAGCGTCGGGGGCTGAAGGTGCAGTGAAACGAAGCAAGCACGGGTGGACACAAGAAGCGGTGGATACATCACACAAGCACGAGGGGGCGATCACTGTTTCCAAGTGTAAGCATACAATCTGGCAGGGTCGCTAATAGCTTCTGGGGACCTCCCTGCCTGCAGCTAATCGCAAAGAAACAACAGCGCAGCTGGAGACTTGGAACCCGGCCTCGTCACTGGTGTACTGCAGAGAGTTTCCTGAGATGATTGCTTCTGGCATGGCTCAGGGAGTCAGGACCCTGACAGGAGGGTGCTCATACCTCATGAAGTCCAACCAGTGCACCTTGTCAGATAACACAGGCCCTTCACTTCCCCCAGAACTAGATGACCTAGCTTTGGGGGAACTGGGGAAGGTCTCTCTGGGGAGGCTTCACCAAAACCTCAAACCCTGAGGGGGGGCAGGAGGATGCAGCTATCTCTAGGGCTGGGAGCTGCCAGTCTGCTCCCCCCTCTTCCCTGCAGGTTACGCATGATGTACCTTCAGCAAGATCAAGGTGTTAGCCCGAAGCCCTTAAACCTGAGCACATATCACACTTGAATGAGGTATGGGGTTTAAACTCAACCCTAAACCCTAAACCTCGTTTCATGTTTGAGCAAAACATGAGGTTTGAACCCAAACCCTAGCTCCGTCTTACACCTGAGTCAGGCGGTAAGTTGGCACTGAAACCTGAACCTCATTTCGTACCTGAGTGAGGCCTCCACGTCCATGCCCGGTCGTGCCAGGAAGCGGCGGTGAATGTCCCTCAGCTCTGCCTCCAGCCGGCCAAACTGCAACACACTCACGTCGAAACTGCTGCTGAAGGGCGGCTGCGACCAAGTAGAACAATGCAATGCACGCAGAGTTATGGCAAAGCAACAACAGGCCGCTTGGAACTTTCCAAGCTACTGCTGGGTGATTGGCCGCGCAGATACTTTACCAACTAGTGCCTTACGCCCCAAGATGACATTTTTAGGATCTCACCCACATTACATATTCCGGATCTGACCTTGATCACATATTCCGGATCTCACCGAGATCACATGTCCCAGATCTCACCCAGATCACAATCACACCCCGTATCTCAACCAGATCACAAGTATACCCTGGATCTCACCGAGATCACATGTCCCAGATCTCACCCAGATCACAATCACACCCCGTATCTCAACCAGATCACAAGTATACCCTGGATCTCACCCAGAACACATGTCTCAGATCTCACCCAGATAACATACACCAGATCTCACCACCCAGATCACAACCACACCCCGGATCTCAACCAGATCACATACCCCAGATCTCACCCAGATCACGTACGCCGGATCTCAATCGGATCACAGGCATACCCTGGATCTCACACAGATCACAAGCATACCCCGGATCTCACACAGATCACAAGCATACCCTGGATCTCACCTCCTGAAAGGGGCTACAGGCCATGTCCGCAGCGCTGCTGCTGGCTGGCAGGTCTGAAAGGACCTTGATGACCAATGTCAGCGACAGAGGCAGCGCCAGTGCACCTACCGCGCCGGTAGCACCGCCCACACCCACAGCTCCCAACGCAATTGCTGCACCAACAGTACCAGCACCACCTTCCACAGCCACTGCGACCTCCTCACCAGCAGCACCCTGCATGGCCTCAGCATCCTCCACTGCCGCTGCAGCCCATGCAGTGGCCAAGCCCTCCGTCACGGCTGTGTCATTGGTGATGAGGCTGTCGGTGGTTTCTGCATCTTTATGTGCGGCTCCGCTGTTGTGCCCGATGACACGTACTGCGCTTCCAGAGGGTGCTGGCCTGCCAATAGCAAGGGGCCTGCGAAGAGCAAGGGGCCTGCCAACATAACCTGATATCTCCACACTTGCCGACCCCTGGGCATCAGTCATACTGTCATGTCTATCCAGAGTGTCCCTCCCCGCCGATGAGCCTTTAGCAGCTGGATGTGGGCCGGCCCCTTCCGGGTGCTGGGCACTGTCGTCAGCAGCTGTTGCAAGTGGCTGATCTGTCGGCAGATCCACAAGTGCTGAGGTGTCATCGGCTGCTGTGGCAATCAGTAGATCTGTCAGGAGATCTACAGAGGCTGAGGTGTCATCGGCTGTTGCGGCAAAAGGAAGATCTGTCGTGAGATCTACAGATGCTGAGCTGTCATCGGCTGCTGTGGCACTGGGTGGATCAGCTGGTAGATTTAGATATGCTGAGCTGTCATCAGCTGCTGTGGCACTCAGCAGACATGTCGGTAGATCTACAACTGCTGAGCTGTCATCAGCTGCTGTGGCACTCAATGGATCAATCGGTCGATCTACAGGCATTGAGCTGTCGTCGGTTGCTGTGGCTAACGGCAGATCTAACGAGAGATGTTCATCAGCTAAGACGTCACAAACTGCGAATGCATGCCGCAGATCTGCCGTGGCATCCACGTATGCTGAGCTGTCATCAGCTGCTGTAGCACTTGGCAAATCTACATAGGCTGAGCTGTCACCAACCGCTGTATCACTCGGCAGATTTCTCAACATATTCTCAAATGCTGAGCTGTCTCCAGGCGCTGTTGTTCGAGGCAAATCTACTGGGACATCTACATGTGATGAGCTGTCATCAGCTGTTGCTGCTCGTGGAAGACCTGTCGTCGGATCTACAGATGCTGAGCTGTCATCACTTGCGGTGATCCTTGGCTGATCTGCTGGCAGGTCTACAAATGCTGAGCTGTCATGAACAGCTGTGGCAGATGGCAAATCTGCCCAGAGATCCACATACGCTGACCTATCAACCTGTGCAGCACTCGGAAGATCTGTCAATATGTGCGTAAATGCAGACCTGGCATCAGCCCTTGTGGCAGTTCGCAGATCTGGAAAGGGATGTACAGATGCCAAGCTGTCCTCAGCTGCATCCTGTACGACCTGAGCTTCCATCGCGTTTGCAGTGGCAGGGCTGTCCACTGCATTGGCTAGGCTGTCCCCTGCCTGCACAAAATTCAAATCTGAGGAGCTGACGAGAGAACTTAAAGGCCGCTTCACATCTGCAAGGCGCTGTATTACTGATGCATCGTCAGCAGCTGCCTCACCGCTCATGGACCATGCATGGCTGACCACACCCTCCGCGCCATTGGAGATCAATGCGCCGCCTGCAGCCACGGCCATGCTGTCAACCACAGCCATGCCTTCAACCGCAGCCATGCTGTCAACTGTCGTGCTGCCTTGATCCGCGGCCATGCTGTCAACTGTCGTGCTGCCTTGATCCGCGACCATGCTGTCAATTGTCACACTGTCTTCAACCGCGGCCATGCTGTCAACAGTTGTACTGTCTTCAACTGCGGCCATGCTGTCAACTGTTGCACTGCCTTCAACTGTGGCCATGCTGTCAACTGTTGCGCTGCCTTCACCTGTGGCTATGCTGACAACCGCGGTGCTGCCCCCGTGACAGCCTCTGCGTACATCACAAGCTGGGCCCCCAGTTGAGTCACTGCCTCCAGATACAAGCCTGCGTGCCGCTGCTGAAAACATCGCATGCACAGCCGCTTCACATCGGGGCTGAAGGGTAGGAAGCACAGACATGATGGAATCCCCGCTCGCCTGCTGAGCCGATGCACGCTGCTCGAAAGGAGGGGGAACAGGAACAACTGAATCCTCACTTGCCTGTTCAGCCGATGCACGCTGCTCGAAAGGAGGGGGAACAGGAACAACTGAATCCTCACTTGCCTGTTCAGCCGATGCACGCTGCTCGAAAGGAGGGGGAACAGGAACAACTGAATCCTCACTTGCCTGTTCAGCCGATGCACGCTGCTCGAAAGGAGGGGGAACAGCCAGAATTGAGCCCCTACTCGTCTGCTGAGCAGGGAATGCATCATGCTGGGTAGGAGATGCTGCAAGCTGGATACGTGATGCCATCAGCTGGGCTGCAGACACCCTCCTCACAGCTGCCCCCGGTGCAGCAGCGGAAGGTCCCTCCTGGTGAATCGCAGGCACCCTGGTCACCGCTGCCCCAGGTGCAGCAGGAGGGTCTTCAGCCTGACGATCCTGCATTGGCCTCTGGGAGATGATCTGCTTGGGGGGTAGCAAGGCCACAGCTGCCCCAGGTGCAGCAGCGGGAGGTCCCTCCTGGTGAATCGCAGGCACCCTGATCACAGCTTCAGGCTGAGGCTCAGGTGAGGCGGGGGCAGCCTCCAGATGCTCCAACCCATCAGGTGAGGCGGGGGCAGCCTCCAGATGCTCCAACCCATCAGGTGAGGCGGGAGCAGCCTCCAGATGCTCCACCCCATCAGGTGAGGCGGGGGCAGCCTCCAGATGCTCCAACCCATCAGGTGAGGCGGGGGTAGCCTCCAGATGCTCCAACCCATCAGATGAGGCGGGGGCAGCCTCCAGATGCTCCAACCCATCAGGTGAGGCGGGGGCAGCCTCCAGATGCTCCAACCCATCAGGTGAGGCGGGGGCAGCCTCCAGATGCTTTAACCCATCAGGTGAGGCGGGGGCAGCCTCCAGATGCTCCACCCCATCAGGTGAGGCGGGGGCAGCCTCCAGATGCTCCACCCCATCAGGTGAGGCGGGGGCAGCCTCCAGATGCTCCAACCCATCAGGTGAGGCAGGGGCAGCCTCCAGATGCTCCAACCCATCAGGTGAGGCAGGGGCAGCCTCCAGATGCTCCAACCCATCAGGTGAAGCGGGGGCAGCCTCCAGATGCTCCAACCCATCAGAGCTCCCACGCTGCTCCTCCCAGAGCACATCATTCTCGAGGGGCTGCGGCTGCTGTGGCTGTGGCTGCTGCTGCTGCTGCGGCTGTTGCTGCTGCGGCTCCTGCTGCTGCTGTGGCTGCTGCTGCTGAGATTCACTGGCCTGTGGTGAGGCAGCCACCTCCATCTCCGTTGTCCCAAGGGGGTCTGAGTTGATGTCGGTCATGGGGCCCAGCTGCGGCCAGAGCCCGCTGTGCTGGCTGTGGATGCCCGGATCTAATTGCATGCCTGGATCTGTCTTCATGCCCAGATCTGTCTTCATGCCAGGATCCAATTGCATGCCCGGATCTGTCTTCATGCCCGGATCTGTCTTTATGTTCGGATATTGCACTGTTCGGCTGGGGTCCATTGCTGAATCCCCCCGGTCTCTCCACATGGTGCGATGCACCGCTTTGCCTGCTCCCTCAGCCTCCCCTTCAATGCCAGTGGCAGAGGCAGGGCTGATCCTCGCCTCCTCCTCCTCCTCCTCCACCAAGCCCATTGCTGAGGCAGGGCTGATCCCCGCCTCCTCCTCCTCGTCCTCCTCCTCCACCAAACCCGTTGCTGAGGCAGGGCTGATCGTTTGCTCCTCCCTCCCTTCTTGAGTAGATTCAGAGGGCTGCCTCAACAGGGCATCGGACCTCCCCAGTTCAAAGTTGTTGGACCTCCCCAGCTCAATGCTGCTGAAAGGAATCCGGAATGGGGACAACACGGGAGGGGCTGATCCTAGCGAATCCACCAGATCCGGAGGTGGGTCCAGATCTAGATCCAGATCTGGTCCTGGATCTGGATGCCAGGCCAGGCTGTGGACGCTGGATCTTGCCACAGCCGCCACCGCTGACCTGACCGCAGTGCTTAGAGCCTGGAAGCGAAGCTGCCTCTCGCGCTCCCCCTCCTCCCACTGCCACTCCGGGCTTCCCTCTCCTGGCGGGAACACATCGGGCCCGTCGGCTGCACGTGAGGTGGAGACCTGGCAGCTGACCGCCTCAGCTGAGGGCCCTGCTGCATCAGCACCTGCCCCGTTCTGTCGCAAGATCATGGCTTGAGGGTCCACTGAGAGCTGCGGCAGGGTTCCTGCCGGCGCACCAGCCCGCGACAGAGATGCAAGCGCCCCAGCCGGTGACGAGCATGCATCCGCCGGCGCTGCATCAGCTGCAGACTCCCCCGCAGCGGAGGTCTTCGCACCGGCAGCCTTGTTCAGCCTGGATAATGCACAGGCCGCGCTCCTAACGCCGATGAATGCAGACTGCCAGGCTTGATGCACCTCAGCCCGGCTGTACGCACCTTCTGCAGCGCCAGCGCCAGCTGTATCGTGGTAGAGGTATTGTTGCTGGGATGCTGCTGATAGGTGTTGCTGTTGCTGGTCAGCTGTTGCACAGGGGTAGTCTGTCTCCCCTGACTTGGAGGCTGTGGCGCCCTCCGTTGACATGGGGGTGGAAACCTTAAGCAGCAGTTGGCAGGAAGCAGGATGTGAATAGAGAAAAAGCCATGCCAATATATGTGGGGTACCACAACCAGGGCCAAGTTAGCCATTAGCACAACGGTGGCTATGGATGAAGCTTACAGCTGTGCGGCACTGGCAACGGTCATAGGGGCGGTTTCACCTCACTGTTTTCACATGTTGGCATATCATGGCACACAGGCACTTGTAGTCTTCATCCCTCATGCAGAAAGCTTGAGGAGGTGACATTAAGTTAAGTTGTGGCAGAAAAAAACCCGCCAAGGCCTATTAAGGCAGTCCCTTCATTGATGGTCCCTACCGTAGGCGGGTAGTTATGATGGAAAGAGACGCGGGATGGATGAATGGGTATTTTTAAAGGTCGCATGATCAGGTGAAGTTAGGTTTCGTGGCAAGTCGCATGATACCGGGGTGTCACAGTTTGCGAGGGGTTGCACGAAGCATTGCATGAGGTTTTAGATACGAGTTCAGCTGAGCAGTTGCATGGGTGGTCGCATGCTGGGTTGCATGATGAGGCATGGGCCAACACGTGGGGCACCGCAGGAGGAAGGAGTTTGCATGACATTGTGCAATAGGGTTTGCATGCCACAATGCCAGGGTTGCATGGCGGAATTGCATGGCGGGGTTGCATGGCGGGGTTGCAGAGGGTGCAACATGGACTTGAGGGTCCATTGCGGACACTTCAAATGCAGCCGGAATGATGATTGAGTGTGGCTCTCATGATATGAATGCCCCACATGTGCTCACAGCTGCCAGCCTGGGCCAGCCAGGCGAGTGCAGGGGATGCCTGGACATGGCAGCTGGGTGACCTGTGTACTCATGAGCACACACCTGGCTGGGCAGTACAGCCTTTAAAGGAAGGCCGTCGGTCAGAAAATTCACACTCTGGGTTATTCAATTACGAGAGCGCCTTGCGAGGCCATGGCTGATTTCTTCCAGGACTGCGAGCGTGACTTTGGCACTGGAGCCAGATGCCAGGTACTGCACAACCACTATTCCTTCGACAGGGGGCGTCGCATCGAAACTGATGCTGATATTATATCTTATGGTTCGTCGACATCCTTATTTTCAGCAGGTGGAGGTGGGCCCTTCGGTTACTGGCTTACTGCTCCGGAGCCCAGTCCGGAGCCGATGCTTCGACCGCCGATACTTCGACCGCCGATTCCGTGACCTCATTCTCGATAGCTCACTTTCAAGACAGGCCGATAGATTCAGAGCCAGCTCATTGGCCGAGAGAGATTTCTGGCTGCATAAAAACTGATTTTAGACTTCGCGGTGGTCGCGATAGAAAGTAACCTGCTCATACTACCAGTCATCGTTACGTGGACACGTGGCAGGGAGAGTAGTAGGAAGCGCCCTCTAGGGCAGGAGCCATGCATGCATGCTGGTTTCAAATATTGAACATACTGCGCGGAACCCCATGGTAAGGATACCAGGCAGGGGGCCCACAATTAGGGTCTTAAAGCCTATGAAGACAGATGCGGGCGTCTAGCAATGACCTTTCCTGAGCGGTAAGTTGTTGCACATGTCAGAAGTGCAGGGGGGGAAATGGTCCAGTGGTATAAGGCTGGTGGCATCCATACCCAGAGGTTGAGGGATCGGACCTGCCACACTATCTTCTCTCTCCCCCCGCCTTGAGCGCCGGGGTTCCATGTTCCTGCCCCCTCACATAGGAGCATGGCATGGCTGCACCATGGCCCAGGCTGTGCATGGTAGCTGGAATTGAGCCTAGTGATTCCCCACCAGCCCCACGTGGCCGAGCGTTCAGCAGGGCCCAGCGGGTATGCACCGTTCTAAACATGTCAGAACTGCTTGACTCAGTTGGTCCAGTGGATCACTGGACATGGTGAGGTACCGTATGTAGTTTATGGCAATTTCATGTCATTTAGTGATAACCCAAATGCTCGACCTAGCTTGGAAGCAGCATCTGATGATCATCACCGGAATTGGAAAGTGTATATGGAAACGGTTATTGAAATTCTTTCGAAACGTTTTTGAAATTCCGTGTCCAGTTACAAATGATTGCTTCGAAAATTCCGTTATGAAAATAAAAGCCGAAGGCCTGTCCATCACAATGGACAGATGCACGAAAACTATATTATAATTAGTTTACTAAAGAATGCGGGCATAAAAGATGGGCCAACAGGCAATCGAGTAAAAGAGAATGAAGTAGCAATCAAAGATCTGTGGACCTCCGTCAACAATGAGAACAGGCCGATTGGACCGCAGTGTAAACAGACATCTCACACTTCGTACAGATCCGTGAGCTACCCCACACTTTCTAGAAACGAGGGGAATATCCCTACTTCATCAAAACGAGGGCATTGTCCACACTATAAAAATGACGACTGGTTTTACTGGATTATACCCCTGTCACATTTCATGAATGAAAAGTGGACTGCCCCCTATTTCACTCAAAAGTAGTGAATGCCTCAAACCTTGTGTTGTCCACGTTCATTGTAATCCAGACTCAGTCAGTGAAACGCACGCAAACTGAGACACATCATTGGAGGGCATGCCCCAAGGAAATAGCTTCAGCACAGGGCCCCACTTCAAATCATGTCATGGCCACACGGCCATCATGAGCTGATGTCTGATTGGCAGCACGATACATCATGCTGCACATAAAAGATTCCTTATAAAATAAAGAGAAAATATGGGCCATGCCTACAAAATGTCATAAAAACTAAAAGGCCCGGGAGCTGACAACCCAATCCTGATGCATTTTTGAAGGACGCAAAGAGGGGCATCATGGTATTTCTGAAGCAAAACAAGGGACATAAAGGTGCCTCCAGGCACTGCCTCGCACAGGGAACATATTAAGGCATACAGGGTGCACATGCCCCCTGCACTTACCAGCGCCAGGAGGAAGAAAATATAGTAATATTGGTGATGGGAAAGATGCCAGGCCATATTTATTGACGCTTGAACCATAGCCTGGAACCAAAATCCCCACGCATGCGTATTTATGGAAAATACCATAAGAGAGAGCATGCCACATCTCAGTGACAAATATTGTTGGATGAACGGAACATACTGAGAGAGCATGTCACATCTCAGGGACACAACATTGTACTCGGTAGGCAGTACAGCAGTACGGTGTCAGTTGGAGGCAGACTCTTAAAAACTAGGAAAACGGCAAAAGCAAACGGCATTTGGCCAGCAGCGAATGCATGCTCTCTGATCTGAAATAACGAGACCTTACCAGCAATGGTCAGCTCATTCGGTTTTTCAGGAGCAGATGCCGGAAAGTGAGAAAAGGTCGACGACAAACTTCAGCTGAAAAGTGGGCCTCTTTCCATTTCATAATTAGGTTGAAGTTGTAAATTAAAGTTGTAAAATTAAACACCAGTTGTAAATGAAATGCCAGTTGTAAAATTAAATACCAGTTGTAAAATTACAGTTGTAAAATTAAATACCAGTTGACAGGTACTATGGCAGATGAAAACAAAGGCCAGGTGCCCAATTTAGCGGCACCGACCGCCCCCACACATAAAAAGACAACGCAGCAACCCAGAAAGATATTTGTGTAAAAATAATTTCATATGCAAAACGAACAAACAACAAATGATGCAGGACTGCAGGAGAGCAGCATGGTTGAGGCATGTAAGCTATCAACAGGGAGGGCAGCCATCGACTAGCAGGTGGCTGCCCATGATCATCATCTGCCTACACTACCGAAGTTGAGTCTGCAGGTGTCCTCGCTACCGACAATTCACGGCGGACACCTCAGTCCCAAACCTCCTGGACACCACATCCAAGCTGTACCGCCTGGAAGCTGCGGCCAGAACGCGGGACATCCTCGACTCCTGCAAAGCCGAAGGGTCAAGACGGAGATGCACGCACAAGTCAGGCTGGCAACAACGGAACAGTCGCAACAGAGGCGGACGTGTCCGAGCAGCGGCGACCACATCTAGTACGCATTCTACTAAGAACCGCACGTTCTTTCCTTTTCTGTGAGGCCAACCGTCAAGGAGACATCGGACCCCTCATCAGCCAAGGCATCGCAAAGTTCAGATAGTTCTCTCCTTCCGGGCTCCTTTAATGCTCCAAGATCCCCTTCGCGTTTCCTCGCACCTGAGGCAGCCTCGGTGCACAGACAGTAGCCGCTTGGCCCGAGACGCATGCTGCCGCCACTTGCATCTGGTACCGGGTGCTGGAAGGGGGCTTGTGGAGGTGAGCGGCTGGCCACCTCGGGACATGGCCCCGCTCCAGCTGAGCTCCCGCCCACGTTCCAGTGGACGTCATGCGACGCCCTCAGTTGGCCATGTACTCTGCATGGCCAGCAGATGCGACCGCATTTGGGGACATGATCTCCAGTGGGCTCTTACACTCAGCAACTTGCGTCTGATCGATGAATGACTTGTATGACTTGGCACTGCCTCCTGATTTAGGCCCTAAATCCGCGTCCATGGACAACACCGCAGCCGTGCGAACGGGTGCGGACATGTAAGCGCGGCGGCGGCTTAGAGACATCTCGCGGCCCGAGAAAGTGCGGTGATTTGCCATTAACGCTGATGATGCCGCATCACCGGCACGCATGCTATCAGGATACCACCATGGTCATCTGTGTCACAGCAGCCTTGGACAGCAGCTTGAACCTGAGACAGCAGTTGCATAATGTAGTTTGGGCGGGGCAGCCATCACATGCTATCTGGACACCGCAGCTTCCACGAATAGACATGCTGGAACGAGGGGCCACGTAAGTCGTACATGTCTGCAAATCTAGCATTCTTTTGAATGCCATCACTGATGCTCTACATTCCAGCCTGTTCATGCTTTGATTGTCTGTTGGACGATTGCTGAATTCCCCATCCAGGTTGTGCATACGGATCAGGAAATGCCTAATAGCCACAGCCGCATCACTTGCTCAAAGCAGGTTTTGTGCACCTGAGGATGTTGTCCCTGTACTACACTCAGTGTACGGATTTCTGCTGACAAAAACTAAAGAGGGGCAGGCCAAAGGGCAGGCCCTCGTTGCGCTAGAGGCTCTATTTACTTTCCGACGAAAGCTTCGCATGGAAAGTCGGTTCATCCAGGGCTTGCCCAATATCCCATATTCTGATGTGCATCAGCCCCTGACACGTGCTGTGCACAGACATCAATAGAGACACGTGCGTAGTCCATTCGGATCAGGGCTTGCTGTCGACACCCGTTGCACTTCTCCCGTTACATCCCGACGTCGAATATTCATTGAAAATCAAATAGTACACCATGGACTACCACACTCATGCCATCATGTCTGCAACTGCGACTGCGACTTGGGACCCTACCGTCAACACGGGGCTTGTGGAGCCCCAGGACACTTTACTGGCGATAGGCGACGCGAAGAAGGACCGTCGTGTGCCACACAAATATAAACCAGGGGAGCGCTGGGACAGTGTTGTCGATCTGGGCCTATCGGCCTCGTTTGCCATGCACGCGAGGCTTGTCACGATGGTGCGGGGGGGGGGCTGTGACTGTGCTAGTCAATGCTTGAGTGCAGCCTTGCAGATTCTGTACAGACAGTTCATGCTCATTTACTTCGACGCTGTAATGGGACCAGGACTGTGTGCATCTACGGCCCCGACTATGCACCGTCTTCACCCTCCGCACTCCCTCGACGTGCTCCATTTTTACCAGCGTTGTGTGGTTAGGAATGCGTGTTTCCGATTGTGTTTTATTTCATATAGCCATCTCAGTCTCCAAGCATGTACCTGGCCGATGTGAGCGCCAAGCTCTTGAGACTCCCGTATGCACTCTGCCTGACATTATTCTAGTGTTCTCACTGCCTATGGTTTTTCAACTGACGCACGCAGCACGATAAACAGTTGGGTGAAGAGATTGACATGGAGCTCCGGGCCAAGAAAATGGGGGTAGGTCAGCAGCGTCGCAGCCAAGAACAGTTGGTGGTCCCAGTCTTGCCCACCCGTGCCTTTCGCTTTACTCAAGTGCGCGGGTGAAATGTGTCGCTGCTTGAAAGCAGCGTGCTAAGTATTGAGCAAAGCTGGGCGGTGAAACGCTTCTAAGGCTCATAAGCTGTGTGAGGCGCATGTGCTGGCCAAGCACATCTGCCTCATGAACTGTGGCCCAGCCGGTCAGCACTGCCAGATCAGTGAAAATCCGGGCACCAAGCCTTCCGACATGCACCATTCTTCTTACCACTTCACGCTCGACAAACCCAATATAATTTCAAGCTCGTCTTTGATGTCAGGCTTCAAGGCCATGCTGGATCCGCCCGCGCCATGTGACGATCTCGGTCGGGGCATGGTATCTGGCCCCCCTTAAAAATCCTGTCCTGCCCACCAGCCGCCAGCCCTACCCTCACACGCGTGTCTTAGAGCCCAGTCCTCGCTATCTCTCGTTTCTTGTCCAGCCTTCTACTCACGTTGTCAGCCGATGGCCGATGCCTGTCTGACCAGCATGCATGCACAGGTTTAGCCTCTGCAAGGGCATGAGTATGAGCCTCTGTCCGCACACTTGATTGCTCATGTGTTGATGCAGCTCTGCAGCCTCTCTCTGGCGCCACTCCTCTCCTTTCTGGGGCCCTCCTGTCCCACATGCCCCTCAGTCCCTCACCTCACCCCCTGCTTGCCCTGCACCCAGGCTGATCTCAGGGCAAAGTACGCATTAAAGCAAAAGGTCAAGGATGTCGTGAAAATGCTGGAAGTGCATTCTGAGTGCACAGGGGAGGTACAGGTAGGTCCCCATCTTATCCAACCTCATGCTGTCCAGCATGGGAGCCTGATCCTGTCATCAGCTGGATGCTCTTTCGTAGCTGTATTTATTTAGCTTTAGCTTGGCTGTAGCTGTAGCTGTAGTCCTGTATTTCTTTCTCTGGATTCGACTGAAGGTGCTAGCGCCCCCAGCTGCTGGAGATTTCTAGCGCATGGGTGCCAGGCGAGGTTTGTGTGAATGAGGGGCTGTTGCATCACCGCTGTTTGGCATGGCTGGTGGGATAGATGTGGCTCTTTCATTAGCTCCAACAGGGGGCTATGAGTTAGGGTGCGCTTTGGGGATGGTCATCTGTAATACCAGGTTTTCCCTCTTTGAAATATGTACTGCGTGTGACACTCAGGGGGATGTGGTACCGCCGCCGCCGCCATCGCCGCCGCCACAACCGCCGGCACGTGAGTGCCCATATCTCGCGAAATGCCTCATGCTCTTGTGCTAGCTTTGCATCATGCAGTTGGACTGGGTGGGGGGAAAGGAAGGGAGCGGTTCGAGGAATGGAGAGGAGGTGATGATGCATTGATACGGCGAGAAGCGCTGGGGAGGGTCAGGGGTATGAGGCATAAGAAGAGGCTGGGGTAGGGTCAGGGGATGTGGAAGAGGGGGGTGAAGGTCACAGAGGGGTTGTGGAGTGAGACAGCCCTGGCTTGAATAAGCGAAGTGCAACAGACCAGCACTTGTATATATCAAAGAAATAAAGAAAGCTACGCCTTTTTGGGGCGTGGATGTTTAGGAAGCCTCATGAAGCCCAACAGGGACAGGGGGTGGGGGGACCACCATCATTTCCTTTTGTCTGGAGCATGCATGAGTGACCAGCAGTGGGCATGTTGATCGTATACCTCTCTGAGAAGCCTGTTGACGCAATCCTCCGTCTTACCTTCCAGTCAAGTACTCCCGAGCGCCAAAAGCCAAGGACGTGGTTGTCAAGAGTGGCTTTGGGGGAGCGTTCAAGGTGTCCAAGCGGCCAGGGGTGGCCGGGCGGTTACAAGCGGCTGCCGGAAGGTATGATGCAAGCCTCCACATAAATAATATACTTATATCGCGTCATGAAAATCTACCGTGACGGCTGAAGGAGGAGATTGGACTCAACTAGTTTTTCCGGTCCCCGTTCGGGTGTGATGATGATAATGAATGCAACATTGTTGACATTGACCACTCCTTCGGCTCTCGCAGCCTGGCTCTGTCAGCGGATACAGGCGTGGGCAATGTCGTCAGCCAACTGCTGAAGGGGCTGCCCAAGGTAGGGTCGGGGCAGTCCATGGATTTAGAAGAGGAGGCACCTGTGGGGCGTCTATCTGATTCCTAAGTCATAAGAGTGTTTCCGCACCGAGGATTTGTTTAGGATTTAGGGTTTTGTAAGTCATAAGAGTGGTTCCGCACCGAGGATTTGTTTATGGTTTTGGGTTTTGGAAGTCATAAGAGTGGTTCTGCACCGAGGATTTGTTTAGGATTTAGGGTTTTGGAAGTCATAAGAGTGTTTCCGCACCGAGGATTTGTTTAGGGTTTAGGGTTTTGGAAGTCATAAGAGTGGTTCTGCACCGAGGATTTGTTTAGGATTTAGGGTTTTGGAAGTCATAAGAGTGTTTCCGCACCGAGGATTTGTTTAGGATTTAGGGTTTTGGAAGTCATAAGAGTGTTTCTGTACTGAGGATTTGTTAAGGGTTTAGGGTTTTGGACGTCATAAATGTGGTTCCGCACTGAGGATTTGTTTAGGGTTTAGGGTTTTGGAAGTCATAAGAGTGGTTCTGCACCGAGGATTTGTTTAGGGTTTAGGGTTTTGGAAGTCATAAGAGTGGTTCCGCACTGAGGATTTGTTTAGGGTTTAGGGTTTTGTAAGTCACAAGAGTGGTTCCGTACCGAGGATTTGTTTAGGGTTTAGGGTTTTGGAAGTCATACGAGTGGTTCCGTTACGAGGATTTGTTTTGCCAACCCATCGCGCGCCGTGGTTAAACGGATGGCTGCCTTAACACATGCTGCAGGGCATATTATTTATTTATGTACAGAGCCCTGTTTGGCTACCCGAAGGTGCACAATGGAAAGGTACGGGGGGAAATCTCATTACGTTGGAGGCCAGGGGATTGTACGGCGTCCTCAGATATACAGGATCAATACGGCTTGTTCACTGAATGTTTAAGGCCGGGCGTGCAAGGAATGTCAGACCAAACAAAGGAAGTAAACGCTGATCCCTTCTCTAGCTCATCAAGTATATTGTGCTGCAATCGCACACCTCGGTGTTGTTCTCTAGACTGTAGGACGAGAGCATAATGAACAGAAATGTACAGCGCGGTACAAAAATGTACAGAAGTACAGATACAGTCCTGATTGTGCTGGGCATGGCGTTCCATTAGAGTCCTGATCTGTGCTCACTAGGCCGGTCAGTCCACGGCTCCACGCCAAGGGGCCTCCGTTCATTCCCAGCTGAACGGCCCCGCCACGGGGCCAGCCAGAGCCGCCACCGCTCCAGCTTCGAAACTGACTGACTGTCCGCCTGCCTCGCGTCAGCCCTGAAGGCCCGACTCCCCCTTGGAAGTGTGACCTTCCTTGACCTTTGCCTTGTTTGAAACCTTCACCCTGACCCACGTTCATGAAACCGTTTCCTCCTTGCTTTGCAGGAGGCTGGCTCAGGTCAGGCACTGTCCCAGTCCAATCCGCCAGGCTCTTTGTCGGGGGAGGTGGGAGGCATCTGGCCCAAGGCTGACCTACCCGGAGTGGCAGAGGGTCAGGTCGGTACCTGCGGTGCTTGGTCTGACCTCGACCCTGAACCCTGAATCGTAATTCATGATACATAAAGAGGATGGCAGTCTTTTGTGCGGATCGGTTCTGAGCAGATCTGTTGAGGGCATTCAATATGTGTGTGGTGGTGTGTGTTGGGGGGGGGGGCAAGAGGGTGTATGGTGGTGGTTTGTCATACAGCCTGGTTTGCACAGGTAGCCATTCTGCAACACAACACAACCTCAAAGGTCCCTAGCGTGGTGGGTCCCAAAGAATGCGGTCAGCAGCCTGATGGTGTGCACAGCAGCATGCGGAACGAAAGGCTTTGGCAGCAGGGGACGCTATACTGCCATTGCCGCTGTTTAAACTCCATGATGGCCCCATGAATGATGGCCCCATGTATGATGGCCCCATGTATGATGGCCCCATGCATGATGGCCCCATGTATGATGGCCCCATGCATGATGGCCCCATGCATGATGGCCCCATGCATGATGGCCCCATGTATGATGGCCCCATGCATGATGGCCCTATGTATGATGGCCCCATGCATGATGGCCCTATGCATGATGGCCCCATGCATGATGGCCCTATGCATGATGGCCCCATGCATGATGGCCCCATGTATGATGGCCCCATGCATGATGGCCCCATGCATGCGCTGATCCCTAACCCCTGCACCCTTCATTATTTAAAGGCCGTGGCTGAGCCCCCTCCACCGCCACCCTCACCCCCGCGCCGTCCTTCCATGAAGATTATGGAGCCCAGCTCGGGGCTCGAACCTGGACCAGGGAAGGTGTCAGAGTCCACACCAGGCGCCCCGCTGGCTAAGGAGTCGTCAGCACAGGGTGACGCCGAGGTAGGGTGGAGGTGGGCTTGAGGCGCGTGATCTCAAGTGCCTGGAAGGGAGGGGACACGTATGGGGTGCAAGCCAGGAGGGGCGCATGTCAAGGTGACACGCCGGGGTGGGCATGCCAGGGGGGGGGGATTGCCAGGGGGCATGTCAGGGTCCCTGACTCAAGGATGGGCATTTAAGGGGGCAGGCATGTAAGGACTGAGCATGCCAGGAGGGGGCATGCCCCATTGCCAGGGGGCGAGGCTCGGCAGGGGGGCACCGGGCATGTAAGGGATGTGCATGCCAGGGGGCTTGGCAAAGGGGCATACCCTGGTGGGCATGCCAGGGGGGTCAGCCAGATCATCCGCTGGCCCCCTTATTGAATAGGAATCGCCATCATTCCATCAATGGCGTTTCCTGCTCGAACCCCTGCCAGCAACCACTTTACCACTGTGCTGTCTAGTCACCCCTTACCACACTTCCCCCCACACTTCCCCCCACACCCCCTGTGCGACCTTAGATCTCTGAACACATTTGCTTTTAACATGGTGGTGCTACTGTTGCCCTTGAACCCCAGTCCCACTGCGACCAGGATGGCTGAAACCTTCGTCCCTTCCCCCCAACGGCCTCCACTGCAACTTCAGGGACCCTCTGGCAGTAAAAGCCACGAGGAGACAGGATCGGGGCGACCGGCTGCCGCAGCCTCTGATTGTACCAGCAGCTCTGTGGGGACCTCCTACGGGCACGGCCTCAGCAGCTCCCTGGGGGGCGGCAGGAGCAACAGCAGCAGCAGTGACGTCGCCTCTGTCCGCACGCCTCCACTGGGCAGTCCGAAGGACGGAGTCATCAACAGCGGCAGCAGTACAGCTCGCAAGGACGATGTGCTGAGCGGCAGCAGTACAACACCACTGTCCAGCCCTACCGCACTGGGCAGTCCCAAAGGCGGGGCAGTGGGGCGGCGCTTGCCGGCCATCAATCAGCCTGAGGGTGCGTGCTACTGGTGCAGGGGTTCAGAGGTTCGGCGCAGAACCCTAAACCTTAACCCTCACACTGCCCGCCTCATCACTCAGTCTGAGGGTGCACGCTGATGGTTCAAGGGTTACGGGTCAAGGCCTTCAACATAAGTCCTAAACCCGAACCCTGCCCGCCATCCATCTGGTGGATCTCCATTTCATGGATTCATGGAGGACAGGCTGTTCAAGCTTGCACTGCATCGCTAGCACATAACCTCCCAAACAGGCAACTCACCCTGAACCCGAACCGTAAACCCGAACCTAAAATATAAACCCTCAACCCTAAAGCATGGCACTGTACAGCCTGTGGCTTGCGAGTTTAAGTCTGCAAAGCTGGCTTGTTACCTGTCTGTCAAGTGACGGACTGCAGGCATGTAGAATCAGGTGATTGGGGGCCCCAACTGTTGGGGCCCCAATTTAGCGTATGGTGGCACCTTGACCATACGCTAAATTTGGGGTCCCAACAGTTGGAGGTTACCCCTCCTGCCCCTTCCCAGAGGGGGCAGCAGCGAGGGGGACCCTCCACCTGTTGGGACCCCAAATTGAGCGCGAGGGGGGTACCCCCCAGTTCCCCCGCGTCGTGAGCGCCCTCATGGCGGCATCCAACGGACGAGGGACAAAGGCCGAGGCAGTCTGAAAATCTGAAACATGACCTAACTGAACCTGAACTAAAATTCGACACATGCTGCGTCCTTGTTAATTTACTTTTTGAATGCCGTTTTCCCTCTGCGCAGGCACGCCCTCTCAGCCGCTGCAGGCTCGTCAGCCCCCGGTGCTGCTGTCCCAGCCGATCCTGCCGCCGTCCCCTGTAGCGGGAGGCAGCGGCAGCGCGGGCCCAAGCTCCCCAAAGGAGCAACAACAACAGCAACAACAGCAGCAGCGACGGGCTGGCGGAATCGTGGTGAAAGGCGCTAGCAAGAGCTTGCTGGCGGCCGCTTTTGAGGCCAGTGGGGAGGATCTGGGTTCTGACGACCTGGGCCGGGCCTCCTCGCTCCCCGGCTACATGTCCAAGCCGGCAGATGTCGCTCCTGCGGTCACCGCAGCCAATCGGAGGGCGATGAGCCCGCCCGTCCGGCTAAACGCCCGATCCAAGTTGGGAGCGGAGCAGCTGCTTCCGCCCATCAGGGTGGGGAACGGTGTCGCTGCGACGTCGTGAGGCGAGTTAGAGGCGTTTCAAGCAGCCTTTTCGAGGGCCTGGCAGTGTGCTGGAAAAAACAAAATTAGCTCTGAAGCTGTCATAGAGATGATGAGTCGATGCCCTGGGTGGGCCTGCCACTTGTGGGTGTGGCTTTTGTGTGCCGCATCATGCCACATTGCCATCATGCCAACATGATATGGTGTGGGTTACTGAACTGGTGCCCAGGCAGGGTGTGGGATGGTGTGGGTAATAAATGTAGCATGAAGGCCTCAAGGAGATGAATAGGATGTCGCGACATAACGATACGCCACTGAACGGTATTTGTCATGATTTGGACAAAGGTATCTGGATGTGCGAGGGATACCTGCCTGTGAATGCATGATTGTATGAACGCAACACTTGAGGGCCAGGGGCCTTGTAATTGAATCTCTCGCAGGTCATGGCACCTGTTTTTTTTTCTTTTTTCTTATGGGATTATTTGCGTCTAAGTCACACTAATTAGCCAATAATACGCTGTTTCTCTTTCATCTCTGCGCTAGCCTTAACAGGGGTCGTTTTCTTACCTGCGTTCAGTTACACCGAGTGCGGGGGCACGTTTGTCCGCCACGGGACAAAACCAGAGGACAAAACCGTATTGTGGATTTTTGGGATTCCCTCGTGTCCTGAGCTTGTTGCTGCAGTTTCTCGCTTTGTTGTCAGTGTGGGCATGGCATTATATGAGCTTGGGTCTTTTCAGGATGTCGTAGCATGGAGCGTTGCTTTATTGGGTGTGGCAGACTGGCAGCCCACCCGGAAAGCCATTCCTGCCGCAAGCAGTTAGGCCACTGTCCTGTAAACAGCACAAACTTAACCAACATGCACGTTCCTCGCATGCTTGACACCAAGAAGATAACTATGATACCTTAGCATGGCACACTTTTTGTTTTGCCGACGTGGCCGAGCTTTATTTTTAAGCAGGGCCCAGAGGTGTAACGTCATGAACCTGTAAATGGCAAGATCAGGACTGTGGACATGGAGCAACAAGCGCCTGGTGATGGGGCTGCAAAGTGTTCAGCCTTCCCTTGGTAACAAAATCACCATGGTAAAGTGAAAGAGGGGCTTATAAAACCTGGACCCCCCCATCACCCAAAGTTGTAAAGCATCATGAGAGCATTCCAATCTGGTCCAAAATGTTTTTGTTTTTGGCCCAAGGGTGTTGTCGAAAAAGGGGGACACCTTGCCCACCCTGGTCAGGAGCAGACGGAGGCAGATATGATGAGACATACCATTTGATATTTTTGTGAACCAGCTACATTGAGCTACACAATGAGAAGCGGCTAAGCTGATTAGAGTTGCCCCCTGCCCCCTCCCCCTCAAAAATCTTATTTGTTACTGGTAAATGAAGGTTTATCTACGTTGTTAAGGCGGGGGAGGGGGGGATTCACCCTAAAACAGTGTTAAACATTTGTTTCATGATGTGGGTTTAAGCTCTTTTCTGCCCCGCCCCCCCCCTTGCGGTTAAGGAGATTCTTAAGTCCTGTTATTAGTGTAAAATACGGTTATGTGTTTGGCATCTGTAAGACGCACAAGCAATATGCCTACCTCATACCCTCCTCATCTGGGGACTCATAGCTCTTGGCAGGGCAATGTGCTGCTTACGGATATTTGTCTGATTATATAACAGTCACATGGCCACCGAAGGAACGTGCAATGAAATAAGGACAGTGGGTGCTGCACTTCCCATGCACCTATGTCTATTTTAGTGAGTGGTATACCACTGTCAGCTACACTTCAGCTACACTGTGGCCCCCGGCCACAAGCCCCTGGTTCGTCCAGCCCTGCTGCTTGGGCCTTCCTTATGCTGGGTCGGGGCGACGACTCAGGTGCCTCTCACATGCGGATGATCTCACCCTGATAGCCAGCATCCCAGCAGGGCTGCAACGCATGCTAGATGCCCTGCATGTATATGCGGCGGTCAAGCAGCTCCAAGTCAACGTTAGGAAGACAGAGATATTGGCAGCCGCTAAGCTGCGTAGCACCGGCAATCAACCCATACTTGCGCGTATGGCCCCAATAGGATAGTGCTGAAGCATGTCCAGGAATTCAAGTTCTTGGGCATCATTGAGCACGAGAGCGGCAGCATGAGGGAGGCCATGCAAGGAAGAGAGGTGCCTTTGGCTGCGGCGTTGCACCGTGTCCGCCGCATGGACGCCAAGGTGCACCTCAGGCATCATCTGCCTACACGCATCCGGTCGGCGTCTGTCTATGCAGTGCCTGCGGCCAACTGCGGTGATGTGGTGTGGGCCACCGATCACCTCAGGCCGCGGCATTGCCTCAATAGTAGGATGCAGTCCAGATTCCTCCAGCATCTGCGCCGGGCTACCTGTGTCCGCTGCCAGCTGGGGGATCGTGAGGGAGTTGCAGATCCAGCCGTTACAGCGAGGTTGGTGGCAGCATGTACTTCGCTCCTACGCTGCAACGGCGACACCAGCAGCACAGCAAGACAGTCCACTCATGGCGGCAGCCATGGCGGTCGAAAAATAATGACTTGTGGCGCCCTAGCCAGGATGGCAAAGCATAAGCTTGATCCACGCAGGGCAAGTGCGGCCGAAAAATATGAAAGGTTCAGGATCATTCCAGAAGAGGAAGGATCAGCAGGACAAGATCGCAGTGTTCTTGAGAGGCAGGGAAAAGGATCTCAGGACGTAGGCAAGCTGAAGTGAAGAGTGGGGGGCGGTACCCTCGTGATGAGCAGTCTAGTTAAAACCTACCTAGTAGAAGCAGGCCCGATCAGCTGCTATCTTGCTAACTGTAAGGTGTGTAGTTACTTTCCAGCGTGCTGTACCTTTGTAGCAGGTATACTTTGCACCTCCGAGTACCCTAATTGTGAGTATCGGACGCCACTAAGTGTACCAGCTTGGCGCGTTTACGGTTTTAAAGTAATGTTGCGGCGAATCCGCAAGAGTGCGGCGAGTCCATATAGTCCACGCCCACGTCATTTGCACGGGACAGTGCCTTCAGAATGAGCACCTCTAATCTGGTCAACACTGCGGCATTCTTGTAAAATCACTAAATATATGTTATTTTACTAGGACATAGACCATCGCCCTCGTGCCTCAACAAATATTAAATCGCCAGGCAACCCACAGGGAAGGATCTCTCAAAGCTGACATATCCCCGCCAGGACTCCCAGTTGTTTCAGTGGTGAAAGGGACCTCCTGCCCGCTACTTATTCCATAACCAGATCCCTTCCCTGTTCACACATCCCTCAGTGCTCATCCACCGGGAGCGCCTCGATGCCTAGGGCCAGCCCATTGAGCACCTCCAGGCGGACCGGGTCTGGCTCCTCGTGCTCGCCGGCCGGCAGCGCAAGGGACGCCGCCAGCTCTATGACTCGTCTTGCCTCTCGCGCGTTGCACAAGGCAATGTGGACTTGGATGAGTCGGCACAGCACCTGCAGCAAGGCAGCAGCAGCAACAGCAGGTTACAACGACAGCGTAGGCAAGCCCAATCCCTTTAACAGCAAAGTTGCTTGTAGCCCTTCGATGAATACTTACGTGCCCCTTACACTGGCTCATCAGCAGCAACAGAAACTATAATGTAAGCGGGATTCAGCCTGTGCAAACAGCGGTGTCTAGCCTCAGCCATGCCTAGCCTCACCTCGAATGCGTCTGGCTGTGCGCTGGCTGCCCATTGCAGCAGCTCTGCCGCCTCGCCCCACCGGCCTGCGCGCTCGTACTCCGCAGCCACTGAGGCCAGCACCTCAGCATCCTGCAGGCCCACATGCCGGCCCTGCTCCAGGGCGCGCGTGGCGTCCAGCCAGCGCTGCGACCTGTAGGGGGCAGGGAGTGACCCAGAGTTTTGTTACTCTTTCAGCGGGAAGAGGAACATGAGGAGGATCAAAGCGGCATCAGTGGAGGGTGTGACACATCCCGCTGTTGGGCACTAAAGCGGGCTGAACCTAAGCCCTCGCATATTAATGCATGCACGCAAGATCCCATGCACGCACAGCCAGGACCCTCGGAGCCACTAACAAAATAATAAGCTCGGCTACTTTCATTCCGCCCCCCACGCAGTCCCCAGTGGCCGGCTTTCAGGAATAACGCACCAGTAAATCGAGGCCAGATTCACGAGCAGAGCACAACAGTGTTCCTTTTTTCCTGACTCAGCTACATGACAGCTATACGGCCCTCCATTTGTGACCAGCCCTGCTGTTTGGGCCGCCTGCCGGAGGCCTGTCCAGATTTGGCCCCAATCGGGCCTTTGGTGGCTGCGAGGCTGCCTGCCCTAAGTGACCTCGTCGCGTAAAAATAAACAATGGAGCACAACAGTGACTAGGCTCAGCGCAAGAGCTACAAAAATCACACGACAACGCTCTCTACGTCCTTCTACTGCACCCACCTTGCAGCCAGCAGCGCCAGGAGGCCCCACGGCTCAGGCAGCTCCGGGTCCAGCAGGTTGGCTTCAGTCAGCGCAACGTCCGCTGCCACGGCATCGTCCGCGCCCATGATGCAGGCGCGGCCGGCCAGCAGCCACAGCAGTGGGCAGTTGCGGTGCTGGCTGGCGTCCGCCGCCTCCTCGGCTGTCGAGACGTCCAGGTCGGCGGCTGCCACTGCGGCCAGGCTGTCTGCAGCGCACTGCGGCTGTCCAGCTCGCATGAAGGCCTCAGCCAGCCTCAAGTGAACCTGAGGATACAGTGAGGAGGAGGGGCTTGAGGGGGCTTGAGGGGCAGGGGTCAAATAGGGCCTTGAGGTCATTGATGTATGGCGAGCTGGGTGCAAGGAAGAAGAATAATTGAGACATAGTAGAGTTGAGTGAAAGGGCGGCGTTAAATTAATTCAGGCGACAATGCAAGGGGTTTTCATGGTGACATGCAAGTTGGAGTTTTGGATGATTTTTGTTTAGGAAAAAGGCCCCAGCTTGTAGACTGGGGGCTCATGGGCTGGTGTAACCCTTTTGTCCATTTAGAGGTCAGGGGCCGGTTGCCCCCTTTGATCGACCCAGGGTTTAGCATTGTGGCCTTGGATCTATTCAGGGTTGAGGGGTTAGACCCTTGCATAAATCCAGGGTTAAGGGTTTTAACCCTTGTACAAATCCAGGGTTCAGGGTTTAGACCCTTGCATACATCCAGGGTTAAGGGGTTAGCCCCATGCATAAATCCAGGGTTCAGGGTTAAGACTCTTGCATAAATCCAGGGTTCAGGGGTTAGGCTCTTGCATACATCCAGGGTTCAGGGTTTAGACCCTTGCATACATCCAGGGTTAAGGGGTTAGACTCTTGCACAAATTCAGGGTTCAGGGGTTAGACTCTTGCATAAATCCAGGGTTCAGGGGTTAGACTCTTGCACAAATTCAGGGTTCAGGGTTTAGACCCTTGCATAAATTCAGGGTTCAGGGGTTAGACTCTTGCACAAATTCAGGGTTCAGGGGTTAGACTCTTGCATAAATTAAGGGTTGAGGGTTTAGACCCTTGCATACATTCAGGGTTCAGGGGTTAGACTCTTGCATAAATCCAGGGTTAAGGGTTTATACCCTTGCATAAATCCAGGGTTCAGGGTTTAGACCCTTGCATATATCCAGGGTTGAGGGTTTAGACCCTTGCATAAATCCAGGGTTCAGGGGTTAGACTCTTGCACAAATCCAGGGTTCAGGGGTTAGACTCTTGCATAAATCTAGTGTTAATTGTTCAGCGAGGTGCTTACCCTGAGTGGGCACAGCGATGGCGAAGCAAAAAGCCGGGACGCCTTCTGGTATGCGATGATAGCCAGGTCAGCCTTCCCCAGCTTCCAGAAAACTTCCGCCTGCAGCAGGACAGGCCGCGTGTCGTAAGGCGGCGCTGCACCTGCAGGCAGCCCTTCCGCTGCAGCCGCAGCCTCGCTGCTGGCTGTCGCCTCGGCAGTTTCCTCGCCGGGAATTATCGATCCCGAGGCGGCAGAGCTGGCAGCAGCAGATGCGTTAGAGGCCGCTGTGCGAGCTGCTTGTCGAGCGGCCTTCCCTGCAGCCTGGAGCTGGGCATGTGCAGCTGCGGGGTCCTCCTCAGGCAGGGCCTGCGTTCAAATAGAGCAGGGTTTGGGGTTTGGGGTCCGCCTAGATCAGGATGGGTACAATGAGCTGTCATGCTGATTTCCGTTTAACGCCAAAGCATGGGGCTGAGGGTTAAAGCTCGAGTTGGGATGAAACTAGCCGGGAGGGACGCAATGTCCTTCCGTGCTTAATGCAGGTATGATGCTGAAGTGTGGACAGCGGGGCCGCTGTACGTACATCTCATCTGCTATTAACTTCATGGTCGTGTTTTCTGTGGTCTTGAAACCCCATGCTGCTTCCTACTCCTCAAGCCCTCGGACACTCCGGGATATTATGGATTCATAAATTTGCACTTGCTCAACCGCACACAGCCATTAAGCAAATGCATTTGCTCAGCACAGCTCACAAATGATGAATCTAATGCATTCGCTCAGCACAGCACAGCTCACAAAGGAATGCATACGCTCAGCACAGTGTGCAACAAGGGCGCCTCCCATCACCCGTCTGCCTGGTGTGCGCACCTGTCCGGGCATCAATTGCCTCTCTAGGAGCGCAACATCTCCCTCGTACTGCAAACCCTGAAAGGAACGTTGCAGCCTGGGCATGTTCGCCTGGACCTGAATCACGGGAGGGGAGAGGGGCAGAAAGAGGGGAGGGAGGGAAGTGGGGGACTAGAGGGGAATGAGGAGTGGAGAGGTGAGGAGCAAGGAACGTTGCAGCCTGGGCATGGTTGCCTGGACCTGAATCACGGGAGGGGTGAGGTTGTGTGGGGGGAATAAAGAAGGGAAGTGGGGGACTAGAGAGGTGAGGTGAAAGGAGCGTTGCAGCCTGGGCATGTTTGCCTGGACCTGAAGGTTACAGGAGGAAGAAGAAAAAAAAAAGGGGAGAGGCAAAAATAGGGGGACTGGGGAGATTAGGAGGGGAAGTAGGAGGGGAGAGGGGGGGGAAGGAGGAGATGGGTATGGTGGCGAGGGGGGAAAGGTGTGGAGGAGGAGCAGGCATTAGGAGTGGAAAGAGGGGGGATATACATGTGAAGATCGAGAAACAGCGTGTGCGCATATTACGTTTCAGGCGTGAATTTGAAGCAATGAAGGTTGCGGGCAATGTCCAAGGATGAAGATTGAAGAGCAGTCTATGCGGTATAAGCCTTGTATGCGGTATAAGTCTTCTATAAGCTTTGTATGCGGTATGGGCCTTCTATGCCGTGTCCAGATGTGACAGGACGGACTCCTCGCAAGACAACCCCTATCAACAAAGAAAAGTGTGGATCCTATGATGTCGAGGGAGTCCATCTCCCAACATATGCAACCCTTCGGCCCAGTCCTGTTGCACTGGAGAACCACCCACAAGATCGGACAGCTCTGACAGGTGGACTGCCCTCGTCTTTGCCCAAAGGCGGAAGAAAGCGTTGGCCTCGGTGCACGGCTGCCCCTCGGAAAGACCCTGGCGCTCCAGTGCTGAGAGCTGCTGCCTGCAGCTGGCCCAAGGCAGGTTGCGGCGGCACGCGCCCGGGAGAGAGGGGTCTGAGGGAGGCGGCGGGAAAGGGAGCAGGCAGGTAGGAGGTCAGCCTGGGGGCTTAAAAGAAGCAAGGGCTAGCAACAGGCAGCTAACAGGATTTTTCAGTCGGTTGATTGCAAAGGAGGCATTTGGGTCTAGTCCCCACTGACCACGACACGCTATCTGTGCTCTGCCATGGACAGTTTCCCATGTCTTGCCCTCTGGAGAACAAGAAAAAAACGGCAGGGACAGCTGGTGGAGTAGAGGGTGAAACCTGCTCACTTTTAAGCTCCTCTCTGGTTCCTGTCGGTGCCTGGAGCTCATGACCTGAGACCCAGCCATGACACTTAAAGACCTTATCGTGGTTATCTAGATTGAGGCAAGGATATGTCTAAGACCATACCTCCTTACTTTGGACATTCCCTTTTACCTCAACCTTTAGGTGCAGGAGGCAAAAAAGGGCCTTTTCAAATTTTGGGTACGATAGTGGAAGGTCAGGGAGGGTGAGGTTTTTTTATTCAAAGATTAAGGATGCGCCATCATGATAAGGATCCGTGTAGACTTGCCCTCCGTACCGTTGGCATAGACCAGCGACAGCAGGGCCCACGGCAGGGCCCGCTCCGGCCCAGAAACCTCAACCAGCGCATGCGCCGCCACACACGCCATCTCCAGCAGCTGACCGCCGTCCCCAGCCGATGCCTTGCCGATGCCACTGGCCTGCGAAGCCTCAGGAGCAACGACGGCAGCAGAGCCAGCCTCCTCCTTTGCCGCTGACCCAGACACCTCCCCCTGCAGCTCCCTAACTGTATCTACTGCGCCCAGCTGCTGCTGCTGCTGCTGCTGCTTCTGTTGCCGCAGATGCAAGGTCAGCGTAGTGGCTGACAGCAGCAGCAGTGCAGGTGCATGGGTGGGGTCGATTTCCAGGGCCTGGCGTGTGGAGGCGAGGGCTGCGTCTAGCCTGCCCATGCGGGTGCAGAACTCGGCATGGTCCATCCACACCTGCGGGGAAATGGTGTGAACAATCTGTGAGGCTGAGGCAGCATCCTGGCCCGATTATATTGCTGTTCACTATGAGGAGGCAGGGTGAGGTGTGATCCTTTCACGCCCCCAGGCAGGGGAAGGGGTGGCATGAGACACGAGGCCTGGACAGCAAAGCAGGGGAATGTAAGGCATCGGAGTTCAGAGACAGAATCCTGCTACGGACATCAGATGCATTGGAGCATCTGCCGACGTTGGCCAATCCCATCAGATATGATGCAAGGTCCCTGACCATCCGCGCCCAGATAAACCATCCAGCCCACAGCTACACGAAGGGAAGCATGGGAAGGGTGCTGTCAGACACTGCTGCCCTCAGGGGTGTTTTGGTCAAGTAGGAGCGGCGGATGTGGTACCGGTCCCTAACTATCAGTTCCCAGACAAACCACCCAGCCCACACCTCCACGAAGGGAAGCATGGGTAGGGTGCTGGCCGACACTTCTGCCCTCAGGGGTGTTTTGGTCAAGTAGGAGCGGTGGATATACCTCCACCCAGTAGGAGCGGTGGATATACCTCCACCCAGTAGGAGCGGTGGATATACCTCCACCCAGTAGGAGCGGTGGATATACCTCCACCCAGTAGGAGCGGTGGATATACCTCCACCCAGTAGGAGCGGTGGATATACCTCCACCCAGTAGGAGCGGTGGATATACCTCCACCCAGTAGGAGCGGTGGATATACCTCCACCCAGTAGGAGCGGTGGATATACCTCCACCCAGTAGGAGCGGTGGATATACCTCCACCCAGTAGGAGCGGTGGATATACCTCCACCCAGTAGGAGCGGTGGATATACCTCCACCCAGTAGGAGCGGTGGATATACCTCCACCCAGTAGGAGCGGTGGATATACCTCCACCCAGTAGGAGCGGTGGATATACCTCCACCCAGTAGGAGCGGTGGATATACCTCCACCCAGTAGGAGCGGTGGATATACCTCCACCCAGTAGGAGCGGTGGATGGCCGCTCTCCCATCGAGGCATGTAATATATTCTAAAGAGCGCTGCAATCTCTCTCTGTCCCTCAACTCCGGGCTCTATCCCTATCCAGTCAATTTCCTTCTCCCTCCGCACCTGGCCATTATCCTTCTCCCTCCGCACCTGGCCATTATCCTTCTCCCCCCGCACGTGGCCATTATCCTTCTCCCCCCGCACCTGGCCATTATCCTTCTCCCCCTGCACCTGGCCATTATCCTTCTCCCCCCGCACCTGGCCATTATCCTTCTCCCCCCGCACCTGGCCATTATCCTTCTCCCCCCGCACCTGGCCATTGTCCTTCTCCCCCCGCACCTGGCCATTATCCTTCTCCCCCTGCACCTGGCAATTATCCTTCTCCCCCCGCACCTGGCCATTATCCTTCTCCACCCGCACCTGGCCATTATCCTTCTCCCCCTGCACCTGGCCATTATCCTTCTCCCCCCGCACCTGGCCATTATCCTTCTCCTCCCGCACCTGGCCATTATCCTTCTCCCCCCGCACCTGGCCATTATCCTTCTCCTCCTGCACCTGGCCATTATCCTTCTCCCCCCGCACCTGGCCATTATACTTCTCCCCCTGCACCTGGCCATTATCCTTCTCCCCTTGCACCTGGCCATTATCCTTCTCCCCCCTCACCTGGCCATTATCCTTCTCCCCCCGCACCTGGCCATTATCCTTCTCCCCCCGCACCTGGCCATTATCCTTCTCCCCCCGCACCTGGCCATTATCCTTCTCCCCCTGCACCTGGCCATTATCCTTCTCCTCCCGCACCTGGCCATTATCCTTCTCCTCCCGCACCTGGCCATTATCCTTCTCCCCCCGCACCTGGCCATTATCCTTCTCCTCCTGCACCTGGCCATTATCCTTCTCCCCCTGCACCTGGCCATTATCCTTCTCCTTCCTGCACCTGGCCATTATCCTTCTCCTCCTGCACCTGGCCATTATCCTTCTCCTCCTGCACCTGGCCATTATCCTTCTCCCCCCGCACCTGGCCATTATCCTTCTCCCCCTGCACCTGGCCATTATCCTTCTCCTCCTGCACCTGGCCATTATCCTTCTCCCCCTGCACCTGGCCATTATCCTTCTCCCCCTGCACCTGGCCATTATCCTTCTCCCCCCGCACCTGGCCATTATCCTTCTCCCCCTGCACCTGGCCATTATCCTTCTCCTTCCTGCACCTGGCCATTATCCTTCTCCCCCTGCACCTGGCCATTATCCTTCTCCCCCAGCACCTGGCCATTATCCTTCTCCCCCTGCACCTGGCCATTATCCTTCTCCCCCCGCACCTGGCCATTATCCTTCTCCCCCCGCACCTGGCCATTATCCTTCTCCCCCTGCACCTGGCCATTATCCTTCTCCCCCTGCACCTGGCCATTATCCTTCTCCCCCTGCACCTGGCCATTATCCTTCTCCCCCCGCACCTGGGCATTATCCTTGTCCAGGACCCTGCGCTGGTGGATGGCCGCTGCCCGCTCCAGTAGATCCACCCCCCGCTTGCGGTCTACCGGGGCCGGGTCCTCAGACAGCCACATCCCTGCCTCCTCATACTGGGAGGCAAGTTGGAGCAGCCGTGAGGACTCATCAGCTGAAGGCACTGCAGCGGCCACGGGCACCGGCCGCTGGTCGCCGACTCTGCGTTCCAAATGTTTGGAGAGGGTGCACCAGTATGTAGCTTTAGTGGTGCAGGTCATGAGGTGGGAGGGTGGGGAGGGCTTCGCAGCTCAGGATTGAGCTCGGGGGAGGGGGAGTGGGAGGGGGAGGGGGAGGGGGAGGAGGAGGGGGAGGGGGAGGGGGAGGGGGAGGGGGAGGGGGAGGGGGAGGGGGAGGGGGAGGGGGAGGGGGAGGGGGAGGGGGAGGGGGAGGGGGCGGAGGAGGGGGAGGGGGAGGGGGAGGGGGAGGGGGAGGGGGAGGGGGAGGGGGAGGGGGAGGGGGAGGGGGAGGGGGAGGGGGAGGGGGAGGGGGAGGGGGAGGGGGAGGGGGAGGGGGAGGGGGAGGGGGAGGGGGAGGGGGAGGGGGAGGGGGAGGGGGAGGGGGAGGGGGAGGGGGAGGGGGAGGGGGAGGGGGAGGGGGAGGGGGAGGAGGAGT
This sequence comes from Limnomonas spitsbergensis, assembly GCA_037349105.1. Lineage (NCBI taxonomy): Eukaryota > Viridiplantae > Chlorophyta > Chlorophyceae > Chlamydomonadales > Limnomonas > Limnomonas spitsbergensis. The sequence continues at coordinate 1,964,734 of JAYJMM010000109.1, forward strand.
ATTGGAGGAGTCAACACGTGCTGCTGCACAATGCTCACATGGGAGTTGCACCTACGCATCATAACCTCAGCATCCCGCATGAGTTATAGGGGAGAATTTTATGGTTGTGTGCCCTTCTGCCCTGCACCCTCTCGTTCTAGGGCTGGATTTGACGGTTCTGTGCCCTACTGCCCTGCACCCTCTCGTTCTAGGGCTGGATTTGACGGTTCTGTGCCCTGCTGCCCTGCACCCTCATGGTATTTATCTCCACATTCTGCCTGAACATGGGGTCTCTAAGATTTCCAACTCTTTCTGGGTTTCGAATTTAGGGTTCAGAAGTTGCAACCCTAAACCCCTAGCAACACTTAACCCCTCAAGTATGAACCTTATGGTTCTGGGGCCGGAGGGTCATCCTCACACTTAAGAAAGAGTGAATATGGAGTTAATGAAGGGTGAAGGCTTTCATACCTTGCCAGCTGGATGTGCACGAGATCCATCAGGCGAACGTACAGCTGTCCGTACAGGGGCCCCATTTCCCGTTTGGACATGCCCCCGCTAGCGCCCAGCTCCTCGCGGACCACTCTTAATGTCGGCGTCTGCGGCCAAAAGTGGGCGGGGACTTCATCAGAGCGCTTTTAAAAACATGACAAGGCAAAGCAGGGCCAGGATTAATAATATCCCTGAGAAACCCTGTTACATCTACCCTGCTAGTTTGCCAGCAGCATACTGTCAGCATACCTTTATGATTAAGTGCAGATTTAACCCGCTACTTCCCGTTTGCAGCACGTTCCTTCCCCTGTATTATTGAAGTCCGTTGCTCAGATGTGTCTCTCTTGCAGGTTTAGAGTTAAGGCTTCAGTTTTTTCTTGCAGGCGCGTTGCAGCAGCTTGCTGGCCTAAGGCTCGTTGCCGTCTGGTTATTAAGCAGCAGCGCTGGTTACATATCATGATGCTGCTACCCAGGCCTCAGGCTACAGTTTCAGCGCACTATCAAGGAAGAGGTGCAAAAGGCGCACCAGGCGCTTTTCATGTTGAAGCACTTGGATTGATGACGGAACAAATCAAGGAGAGATGACGATTCAGGACACTCTTTCGATTTTCCAAGCTGTGGAGAGTTGCATCCTTTCTCCAAGGCTTAAAAATTGACCGTTTTGAGACAGGTATTAGGCCAATCTTGAGCGCCTCCCGGATCAGCTGTGTCAGGGTTTGGAGTTAAGGGTCTAGGGTTAAGGGTTCTGCCGCATCAAGAGGGATCCCATCCCGCGCGTCTGTTACAGTCACAGTGCTGTGCTGTGCTGTGCTGTGCTGATTATGGTCCTTACACGGTGGCTGAATTACGTAGCTGAGTTTCGGTCACCGTAATTTCAATGCAAATTCAGCTACTTTTACCAGTACCGGTAATGGACGGTAATTTCAGACACAAATTCTGAATAACGGCGCAATTGCACAGCACTGGTTACAGAGGAAAGCAAAATATCAGGTGGCACAGCCAGTACCTGTATCTAGTGTCGTAGACTTCAATACCCTGGTTTAAACCGACAACCCTGATCAGGCCCACCTTCAGGCCGTGACCTACCGGTGCCCCGAACATCTGACGTCAGCACCCGAGTTTAAACGACGTCACTGTCAGTTCCACTCACAATTCGCATGCGCTGGATCTATTCAATTTGCGACGGTCTCTTTGGCATTGGCCCACCTTGAGCGCCTCCCGGAGGCTGCCGTAGGCACCCGAGCGATTCAGCGCAAATACCAATCCTCGGTGCCTCTGAGCGGGTGTCAGCGCCGCCTCTCCTGCCGCAGGGGCAGGGATCACACCTCCGTTCGCCGCTGAGTGCTCCAGGTAGGCGTCAGCCAGCTGCTGGATGACAGTGTTGACCTGCAGACCGCATGCACACAGCGTACAGGTCAGGGCATGTAGGCAGGTAGCGCAGGGGGGGGGGGGGCGGTAGGGGGGGGGGTAGGTTGAGGTTAAGTTTAATATTAACCGTGTCAACCCTAGGGATTAGGGATGAGTCTTAGACTCTTAGTAAATACATTGTCTATGCATCCACCTAGGCTGGTTTCAAAAGAGCCAGGCAGCGCAAAGAGGAAAAACATAATAACAAAATCAAGCTCTGGTGTTAACCTCTGCATTCAGGCCCCGGGTTCAATCAGTCGAGCGTCCACAATCTGTCCTAGATAAGGCACGATTTACCGGGGAACTTGTTGCACCGATTTTCGTTCATAACTTCTTCGGACAAAAAATCATACAGCTGGAAGAAGTTCTTCCAACTGTACGTTGTGTGGGGTCTGGCATTGAGATTCCAGTCCCATGGTAACCAAGGCTTCGGCAGGCCCTTAGTCCCTTACCTGCTCTTTGAAGTCATCAGCTGGCGTGGGCGGCGGAGGGGCTGGGTGCAGGTCGCGAGGTGGCATCAAGTCGGACAGGGCTTTGGCAGGCCCTGCTGGAGGCTTCCACACAGGTACGATTGGACTAGTAAACCTTCGGGGAGAGCAGAGGGAGGGTAGCGACGGGTCAAGCAGCTGTATCACATCTTTCAGGGGGCACGCTTGGAAACTGTTGAGAATGCAGAACCCCATGTCGGGGTACTGAACAAGGCACACCGCCTACTAGCAACCATCACTGATCATTGCTGTTCAAAACGACTTTTTGCTTCAACAGTGAAAACAATTCCTGCACGAGCTTCAAACTTCAAAAACGTACAGGGATGACCACGTCGTTTATTTGCGTGCTTGTACCGGTTTGCGGGCATATGTCCCATGTATCAAATGTGATGCTCTGCTGGACTAAATATCACAATTCACCACAGCCTGGCTGTCAGGGAAGCTGGCAAGGCAAGGCAAATGCCACGCGTACGGTAAAAGAAAGACAATGCAAAACGCTGTGATGGGAGAGAGTTTGACTGAAAATCAGAGCATGTCAACTTCCACAATCCAGATCTCTATGGTACTCCTCTCACCTGACAGCCAGGCCAGGGTTTAGGGTTGAGGGCTCCACAATCCAGTTCTCCATGGTCCTTCTCTCACCTGACTGTCAGACTCTGTATCGCTGCACCACACATCTGCCAGGCTGAGGTCCCCGCCGGCACCTCCGCCTCCAGCGGCTTGCCTTTCGCTGCCGGCAGCACGTAAGCCGGCAGGCACCCGGCACCCAGCTGCTCCGCACCGCCTGCCCTCTCCGCTGCGGCCGCAGCCCAAGGTAGCAATGGCAGCCCCCCCTCAGCTGCCACCTCCTTGCTTCCCTCCACCAGAAGAGCCTGGCTGAAGCTGTCGGCCAGCCATGCGGCGCCGCGATAGGCCTCCCAAATGTTGTCGATGAAGGCGTCGTTGGTGACATAGCGGGCGATCTCGATGGCCAAGGGCCTGCCCCCCTCCAGGTGTGACTGCGTGAGGGGGTGGTCACGGTAGAGGGATCAGTGATGTGAACCTTGGCGGCCGTGTTTCCATGCCCCATAACTGAATAAACTGAACAAGACTAGTGTTTTTTAAATAAGAAACAGTGTAGTGTCTGCTGCTTTAAATTGGATCAACATTGGACAAGGGATATCTTAAACTTTGACCTATTTTATACACAAATGTATAACAATGGTTATGGTTTGATTTTGTTACCGAACACTAAAATGCCAGCATTTGTGTTGCAATGTCAATCTCACCAAGCCAAATAGAGTCATACTGAAGGTGATATGAGGCATCCCCACTCGGTGATCACCCAGCAGCATCGACAGCGACCGGCTTCTATTGAGCATTGCCCCCCACTCCTGACCTCTTTCAAGATCGATAGAGCTACCAATGTCAGTCAGCTTGGCCACTCCACAACACCAAGGAGGTGAACCGTATATGATTATATATTCTCACAGGTTCAGGGGGTGTCAACCTTAAACCCGTAAACCCTAAACCCGTGGCTGAGAGCAGCAGCTGCTAGTACCAGTGCCTTCCGACGCCGACTAAGCCACATCCCACCCACCCTGAGCGCCTCAGCTGCATCGGCTGACAGCAGGAAGCGCTTGGCGTCGAAGACGACCTTCCCGCCCTGCAGCTGGCCCTGGACGATGAGGTTCGGCCCGGGTGAAGGCAGCGCCACTGCAGCCGAGAAAGTCACCTTGCCCTGTGTCCCATCCTTGCCCTTGGCTGTGTCCACGGCTGCCTGCAGGCCGGGGGGCACAGGCTCCAGGGCCCCCAGGATGAGCTCGGCAACATTAGCACCCTCGGCCACATCGGTCTCGGGAATAAACCGGTAGGGTTGTGGCTCTGCCAGGACCGCATCGGGGGTGCTGTCCAGCGCGGTAGATCCAGGAGGAGCCAGGGCAGCCTCGGGTGCCTTGCTGCTGTCCGGTCTCGACCCCGCTGGTGGTGCGCCCGCAGGCACGGCGGGGGATCCAGCAGCAGATTCCACTAGATCCGCGGATCCATCATCCTCCAGGGGTGCCTCGCGGCGTGTTAAGAATACCGTGACCTTGGGGAGCGTCCCGGAGAGCAGCTTGATGCAACCCTCAAGCGGAGGTGGCGGCGGCGCGGCACCGGGTGTGACCGCCGCTGCAGCAGGCTGAAGGGGCTCCAGCTGGATGTTGGTGAGCTCAAACTGCTGTTCACCCCGTGCAAACGGGAGCATGTCCAGCGTCACAGAGGCCATGATAGCGTTGGTGGTAGAGTCGTGCAGTTGGAGGCAGATGCGGGTGTTGGCAAGCTGCTCGGCTCCCGCAATGCCAGCATCGCAGCGGAACCAGCGCAGGAAGTTGTGGTTGAAGGTCATTCGGCACGGACCCCCGGAGGCGGCGGCTGTGTCTAGGTCCGCCTGGGCCTCCGCGCCGTCAGGGGGCGCGGGAGCAGTGTGCGCGCCCTCCACAGGTGTGAACAGCGAGGAGTATGCGATGCTGAAATGCGTCTTGGGGGCAGGGGCCTCCAGCTCCTCGATCAACGGAGGGGCCACCGGCGCGCCTTTCACCGGGGCCTTTGGCGGAGGGGCTTTTGAAGGAGGCGGGGGAGGCACCTCCTGTAATGCAAACGAAAAGGAGGCGTCTTGGAGTTGGATTTGTAACCAAGAGTAGTTGCCCCTGGGAAGCTCATCCAGGGGAACAGGCCTTTCCCCTGGCGTCGTAGGAGCCAATACAGGATGTTGTGGAAATTTGAATGAGGTGATGGCAGAGACGCTCTCTGCAAGGTGCTTCAAGGGAGGGGGGAGGGGCTGAATGCTGGCCAGTCATTCCTGTCCACAAAGCATGGCCGATTTGAAATGGGCCATTGGGTGGACGCTTATTTGCTGTAACGAAAACGACAAAAACGTCGGCAGGATGGAAATCCTATCATGCATGGCTGCCCAGAACTTGAAGGATGAGGACACAAAGCTGTGCCCATGCGCCTTTGTAGCCCATGTGCAAGCCTATGGCATATGGTAGGGATCTGATTGAATTAAAGTATTGGCAGTACCGGTAAACTCAAGGTCTGCACAGCTGATAAGAATCTGAGACACGCTGCCATGCTGGATGCGCAAATGCAGGACAGAGAGGGAACAACACAGCTTACTTGTGCAGAACTGGGGGGGTGATTTAACGACTACAATTAGGATATTTCACCCCATCTCGGCAGCGACCGCTTATAGTTAGTACCACAATGCGTGGGGCATGGGCATGCAGAGGCAAGCAAGTCTGCAAGAGAGCATGCTGGTGCATTGTGCAGCAGGTGTGGAAGGAGGGAGCAGATTGCGCGATGAGGGCCATAGCGTGGGTGCAAAGGAATTGGAGAAGGTTCTGCCATGCTCACTTTCCGGGGGAGGGGGAAGGGGAGGAACAGGGCTATAATAGGACATGCTGCTGAGGTAGCCATTGAAAGGACAAGATTCGATACGTTGCAGCTCGCGAGCACAGCACGTGTACGCTCTCTAGATGGGCGTAGAGACTAGCATCATGAGCCCATCCTCCGGAACTCGTTGTCTCGGAGTGCCATCCTTCCTCGAATCAGGTTTTGCTCTATCGACGCTGCTTCATCCATAGTTGCTGAGATAGGGGCTGACAGCGCACTTAAGGCTGTCTTTATACCCACCAGTATCAGCGACGCAGAGGAAACAGAGACATTCACGAAGGCTCCATAGGGGTTCGTGTCAAGCTTGACTTCGACAATCTCCTCCTTCGCTTTCGTAGGCATGCTGCTGGGACCAGAGTTCGTGTTTCTAACTTTCCAGAGCCAGATTTATTACAGAATGAGAAGCGCTGGATCCAGCCTTGTGCCAGACTCACAAATCTCGTGCCTTGGATTCTCGCTCCGGGACCCATCCGATATTTTCATGCGTGGTAATAGTGCCTTTTGTCAAGTTTGCCGAGTTTGAACCTGCCGTTGATGAAACGTACTACGTACTGCCCCGTCGCCTGGCGTCGCGACGCATAAAGCCAGCTCCAGAGCCGTGTCGCACTATATCCTCGAGCGTTTTCTTCTTTTCACTCCAGCAACGCCTTTTATGAATTTCTTTGCGCCTGTTGTAGATGACAGATCTTGATAACTTAATGAAGTACTTGGCGATATTCTGACTCAGCACTTGCACTTGCATGGGGGCTCAGCAAGTGGCATCAGGGAGATGGCAAATGCGGATCAGAGCATTCCCCTAGGGATGTAGAGGTGCAAACCAGCTGGTGAAGCTGCAGAGCTGTTAGTGGACCAAGCATTTGTCAATCAGCGCATTTTGAGTGCCGGCAACTCAACAGGATTTCGGCATGCAGCGGTGGATGCTGTGAAAGCTCTGTTCATGGTCATCAGCCAAGCTTTGCTTATCTGGCCCAGCTATTTCATTCCATTCTGGCCCACTGCTTCGGTAATCAAGAGGTACCCCCCCCCCCCATCATAGCGGCAGCACCTCCACCTTAAGGGGACGCAGAGGCGGCTGGAGCATCAGCCAAGCCTGGTTGGTGGCCATGTCCATCCTGCAGGAAGGTCATGAAGCAGCGCCCCAGCCTTGCCAATTATACCTCAGGCCAAGGCCTAGCTGTCCACGGGGATGCCATTTGGTATCTGACCACTTCGTCTCCACCGCCCCAACGGGTGCCCCGGCCAATGCATCGTCATGTAGACTCACGGCTCGCCTCAGCAACTTCAAGTGTGACAGCCAGCACAAATCTGAGGGAAACGTTGAGCAGCCTTCGAGGGGCAGCAGGGGAGGCTGCTGTTAGAAACGCTGGTGGCAGACAAACAGCATTCGCCCATGGGCTCAGCCTGGATTCACCGCCTGATGTGCACCAACTGGACAACACTACAAGCTTCGTCAGCGGCACCTCTCCAGTCCTCCGCCAGGCTGTGTCTGAATCCCGGCGGAAGCAGCACTCCCGCCATCCTTCTTTCCATCTGATCAAGCTGTTATTCTTCCTCTGTTGTACGTAAAAGGTTCTGGAAGTTCCTCTTGCCGCTGGCCTAGTCTGCACCCTCCAAGGGCCAGCGTTTCATTGGCACCACAAAATGGCCAGATGCGAAGGTGCCCCACAGCCCCCCCCACCCTGGCATGAGCTGCCTGTCATGCATGTTGGTGCACTGCTCCCCCCTGGCGTAAGCTGCTTGTCATGCATAATGGTGCACTGCCCCCCCTGGCATAAGCTGCATGTCATGCATGATGGTGCACTGCTGCCCCCCCCCTGGCATGACCTGTCTGTCATGCATGATGGTGCACTGCACCCCCTGGCATAAGCTGCAAGTCATGCATGATGGTGCACTGCCCCCCCTGGCATGAGCTGCAAGTCATGCATGATGGTGCACTGCTCCCCCCTGGCGTAAGCTGCAAGTCATGCATGATGGTGCACTGCTCCCTCCTGGCATGAGCTGCAAGTCATGCATGATGGTGCACTGCCCCCCCCCGGCGTAAGCTGCAGGTCATACATGATGGTGCACTGCCCCCCCCTGGCATGAGCTGCAAGTCATGCATGATGGTGCACTGCTCCCCCCTGGCGTAAGCTGCAAGTCATGCATGATGGTGCACTGCTCCCCCCTGGCATGAGCTGCAAGTCATGCATGATGGTGCATTGCTCCCCCCTGGCGTAAGCTGCAAATCATGCATGATGGTGCACTGCCCCCCCCTGGCATGAGGTGCAAGTCATGCATGATGGTGCACTGCCCCCCCCTGGCACGAGCTGCAAATCATGCATGATGGTGCACTGCTCCCCCCTGGCATGAGCTGCAAGTCATGCATGGTGCACTGCCCCCACGGTCTCCCACTCTTGTGACAGCAACTCATCCGCTGCCGAGTGTCGCGGCGGCCGCGTGTGCTGCATCACCGTATCTTTCTCGACTGCCTTTCGGGGTGACCATGTACGGCACCACTGGTCGTGGGGATCTGTTGAGGTGTTCTGCTCTCGGCTGTAGTATCAAGATGGCAGTGAAGCAAGTGTGTCAGTTCTGTCCTCAACACTGTCCGTATGGGTTGGAATGCAAGACCATCAAGCATGCGCAACGTGCTCATGGCATGCAGGGGCAACAGCTGCTACCACAACAGCTGCACCGCCAACAGCTGTCCGTGGCAATTCTGCCGACCTGACCAGTCCATGCGGTCTCCTCTGATGCCAAGTTGGCTAAGCAGGGACAGCATTCTGCTTTCAGAGATCAGCTGTCTGTAGAGCAGGTGAAGATGGCTTTAGCTGCTTTACAAAAGGGAAGAGTGCCCCCTACTTTGCACGGCATGCCCTAAGTGCCTTCTTGAAAGTAAGGTGCTACACCCGGACACAGTGGGCCTGCACAGAACCCTATAGATTTTGACACAGTAAACAGCTATTCAGATTGTTATGTGTGTTTCAGACCACCCTCAAGTTTGGGGAACTTTTTGACCCAGGCCCAATTTTACTCAGTTTGCCGCAAGCGGCGTCCCGATAGGTGGGCTTTCAGAGCCTACGGTCAGTGGGCCGGCGCAGAACCCTCGACAATTTGACCCAAGAAACTGTTATTTAGATTTGGAATGAGTGTTTGAGATCATCCTCAATATTGGGGAGTTTTTTTACATCAGCCCAGTTTTACTCTGTTTTTGCCCAAGCGGCGTCCCGATTGGTGGGCTTTCAGAGCCTACGGTAGGCAGACGTTGCAGGGGAGACTATCCTTTCAAAAATTATGAATGTTATACTGGTTCTCTAATTTTATCTCCGCAGGCTATGAGCTTTGTCTGTTGTGCACCTGTTCAAGATGTGGGCCATGACGTGAGAATAAATAGCTCAATAATTTACTCAATAAATACTGCTAGTTTTCTTGTCCGAAGACAGTATAAAAATAACTGGTGAAAAATCTGTCACATTAGGGTTCAAGAGCAGCTACTTCAGCATGACAAGTAATTCAGACATTGAATCCATGGCCACGGAGACTCTCCTGCCTCCTGGACTGCAAGGAAGGTGGTAACAGGAATACAGGATGAATGGATGATGGATGCCGCACGTACCGGGATCTGTGACCGATACCAGCGGTGGATGCATGGGCACCTGTAGACACTTGCATGGGTACCAGCAGTCACATGCATGACACGCCTTGCATACACATGATTAAGACGCAAGAAAGGCAAGCAACATGATCGAACCTTCTTCTCTCTGTTGCTTGGCGAACACTGGGCGGCTGCTCGCCAGATGTGCATTTATTGCGATATAAGGTTCTTAGGTTAAGGCCTGGACCCCGAAGTCAGAAGCCAGTTGGCACTCAAGCTGGGCCGACTCTTCCAGTCAGCACGCTGCACACCCTGGCCTCTACGACGAGGTATCGAGGTCCTTACACCTGCCCCCGTATTAAACGCAGGCCAATTGTATATGCTTTTGGCTGGGGACGCGGTTGTACTTCCATCAACGGCAAGTTCATACTCGGCAAACTTGACACAGGGTAATAGTGTGGGAGATTATTAGTTTACCACTGTCAACATTCTCACGATTCCATCAGTAGAGGCATAACTTCTCCACCTCTCCTCCTCTTCACGAATCCCACAAAATGCCCGAAGTTCGTAAGGAATGCCCGACCTGTGCCTACAGCTGGTGAGCTATGCCAAATATGTATCATCCTGCGTAAATGATTGAAATGTAGATTAAATGATGTCGGGAGTATCCTTGATCAGCCGCATCCTTGGCTCCTTGCCCAACAACTTCACGGACCCACCTCACATGCACGACGGATGGGATCAGAAACATGGGTCCTGAAACACCTGGCTCACGCACATCACCACTGTCTGCTGTATGTTGATGCATAAATACCCCCCTCCTACTCCTGTATCTGGCTGGCTTTTCTGGCATCTGCCACGTGTATGACGGGCGAGCAGCCTGCTGCATCTTAATCCCAACTTACGATCAACTATACCGGTAAAAGCCAATCCGAATGTCGAGACAAAAATACATGACACGCCACCGGCTGTTATTGCGAGACTGGGCGGGTAGGCCTGCTGACGGATCCTGAACATGATTAACTACTACTGTCACTCTTCATGCATTTATCAGCAGCATCAGAGTCATTGCCCTCATTTTCTGCCCCCTTCTGATAGCCGTGCTCAAGCAATGGTGCAAGTCACCTCTTCTTGGCCCTCATCGAAAGTACCGTACCGCACTAACGAAATCACGCCATGACAAGCGACTCCACGCCGAACCCGAATATTTCCTCCTAACGGTTTCAAAATGTGTTGTCTAATGCGCTGGTAGGCTCGACAAGCTCGGCAAGAACGAGTGCCCCAAGTGCCTGGCGCCTCTGACCGGTTCTGGGGCATCCGCCAAGCGAGCGCCTGGCGAGGCTAGCACCTTCAAGGTGAGATGCCAGCCACTGCCAAGGTCCCTGAAGCGATTTGTGGCTGTTTGTGTGCATAGATTCATAAGACAAGAAGGTGCAGCAGCGCAGGCTGGCCTTGCATTACCGTGTCCTTGAGTTAGTGTTCGATCTCCTTGCTAGTAAAACAGATGGCACCTGCTGTGGATGCTACCTTTTTGCTTACCAGTATCAGCTAATGAAAAAACCCAAACAGGAGCACTACTTCCACACGCGAATTTCAAATGCGCGATTCTGCCTCGGTCAGCTATCTGCCATACCAGACCCCGTGGGTCATCCTCTGCCCACCCACCCTGCCCCTCCTGCCTGGCTACTGTCCAGGCCAAGGCCAGTGATGCTGGCGAGTCGGAGAGCGGGGACTGCCCCAAGGGTGGAGCCCACACATGGAAGTTTGGCAAGTGCAGCAAGTGCTCCGTCGGAGAGGGTGGCAACAGGCCGGCCGTGATCAAGACTATTGGCGAGGCCTGCACTGATGGCAAGAGCCACGTTTTCAAGTTCTCGAAGGTGAGGACCCCTGGCAACTGCAATACTGATGATCTCTGCAGGTGCCAAAAATATCCCATGCGCCCTCGACTAGCAAGCCGCATGAGCTATTGAAGTTTAAAAAATGGTGAATTTGAAGCCTTAGCTAGACGTCCGAGGGAGCTCTGATCTGGGGAAGAGCTACAGGAGGAGCTATCCAGCGCTCTTTTCCCCACCAGGCTAGCCTCACCCTATGCTTGGCCTCCATCCTGTGAAGCCTGCCCTGCAAATTTTCTCTTGCCCTCTGTCAGGTACCGCCTGCCGTGGAAAGATGTCTCTCCTGTATTCTATGTTCCTGTCGTTTCATGCTGCATACGCCTCCCTGGTCTGCTAATTGAGCCCTAACCTCCGTCTGCTCTCCTCCCTCACGTCTCCCACTGCAGTGCTCCAAGTGCGGAAAGTCTGAGTTTGATTGCAAGAAGAAGTGATCAGGAGAAGACGTGAAAAGGTGACGACGGCAGGCGCGCCAGGAAATGAAGGGGCTGAGTGCAGAGAAGGAGCACTGATAAGTGCTTTATACTTCTCTACGCTCAAACATTGCATCTTAACCTCCTGGCCAACCTAGCGGCAGGCGAAATCATCAATGACCACATGCATGGTGGCTGACAGGCACTAAGGGATGGAACAAGCATGCATGTTGGACAAGGACTTGCAAATATCAGTTCTGGCCCCCATGCATGTTTTGCTGGACAACCAAATTCAGCTTCGACCATTTTGGTAAACGCGTCCCTTTCCCGAGTTTGACGTAAGCGACTGCTATACCCCTTGAAGGAATGCACCAGTTGGCGAAGGGGTGATGTGAAGCACTAGCTGAACCGGTATACCAATTATTAATTGATTGTATTTTCACGGCATTTTCAAGGTTTGTATATGTCAGTAACGTTACACCTCAAATATCGCATATCACTGTATCAGACATGGCACCTGTTTGAGTCCCGGTACCAGACTTTCTAAATTAGACGGCTTGAAAGCAGCAACAACATGAGGGCACAGGGACTACACTACATAATCATCTTGACCTAAGGATTGTTGCCAGTGCCGCGTGAACACCACCACCACAGCTTCATATTGAATGCCAATGCAGCAGAAATGTTGGACAGAGACAAATAATGCAGATAATGTAGCGGGCTCCTCGACACTTTGGCAGCTTCAAGTATCGGGACCACTGCTGACATGCTGACACCGCATTCGTAAACATTAAAAAGAAGCCAATAGGAACTGGCCAGATATATAAAGCACTCCATGTTTCTTTTTCGTGACTCAGCTTCTGGGGCCTCTGGCCAAGGGCCCCAGTTGCGGCCAGTTAAACTGCCTTGGGCACTAGTTGTAGGCCGGTCCAGGTTTCGTCTCAATCAGGCCATTGGCGGCCTGACGAAGCAGGAACAAGCTAAAGAATATGCACTGAAACAAATTTATAATGTACTGTTGTCATAGCCCACTGCATAATGAGACTGCTTCATTTTTAATTCTGAGCTACGAAAGAAGCAACAAGTTTAAAACACAAATTCCAAGTGACAAGGGAAAACAAAGTAGCACATTTGTGAAGAAACAAAAAAGAAAAAAATGTCTGCGCATGGTAGGCCATATCCTTGAGTCTACAATCACAGAAAAGATGGTGGTGGGTACACAAAGCAGGGCGGGAGAAAATATAAAGATCTTGCTGACATAAGGTGCCAGTGAAACAGACACCTCATAGCACCCCACGCCAGGCCGGCAATATGTCCTCACAGCTTGCTCCTGTATCCTGGGGGTGATGCTCCTGTCTCAATGACTCATAGCCTCTGTGACATTGGCTCCTAGAACGTGCTCTGGGTCACAACCGCACTGGCAGGGCCCCTAATGGAAGGCAGCAGCCTACCAGCCATGCTCGATCGACAGCTTAGCCTGCAGCTGATCCTTGCCGGGATGACCCGGAAAAGGATCCACGAGGGTGTGCCCCAACTGATCCTTGGCATGCAACTGCTGTAAACACATTGCAGCCAATATTGACATCTGCTGCTGCGGCAGCGGCATCCGCGCAATGGTCTGCAGGGATGACCGTGGCGACTGTGCAAGGTGCTGCTTCTGGTGATTCGCCGTGCTGACAAGCGAGGAGGCCAGAGGCGCAGGCTGACCAGAGCTTGCCATCAGCAGGTTGGAATGTGGCCGGCGGAAGATGCTCAATGACTTGGAAACTCCAGGCAGGGCCAGCGACGGTGATAGTGGCTGCGGGCTGGCGCTGTGGCTTCCTAGCTCAGATGGCCCTGTATGCGCCCGGACGCAGTATGCTCCCGGCGCTGGCTGCTGGCTGCGGCTGATGCCCAGCTCAGAAGTCACTCGCTCCGTCCGGGCGTATGCGGCCTGTACCCCGGGATGTGGCCAGCAGTCTGCCCTGGGCAGGGTTGAGTGGCTCGATGCTCGCCCACTGAGGGCAGCACCCCGCTGAAGCTGCTGCTGCTTGCGCTTTTCCAGTCGCTCAAAGACTCCGCCTTCCTGCTGTTGCTGCCTCAGCAGCTGCCTACTCTTGCACAGCAGCCGGTCCATGCGCTCCGAAACCACCATGCCATCACGGAAATACAGGAACCTGCCGCCCTCGTCACCGCTGCCCTCTGGACAGCACCCGTCAAGGAGCGATGAGCAGCGGTCACCAGAACAGTGTCATCAGCTTTCACCGCTCTGATGATGCGGAGGCGCGGCGTTGGGTCACCAGCGCTGTGCTGTTGGCCGCGCTGAAACACATCCTCGTTGTCAAGATCGCAGACGAATGCACCGGTGCCGCCGCCTCTGGCTTCGTCCTCTCCGCAGTGTCGCTCTCCTCAGAAGCATGGACCATCACAACCATGCCGCCGGTGTCACCCGCGCGCTCTTCGGCGGTCGGGGAGCAACACACAATGAGAACGTTGCTCCCCGCCGCCTGGTCCGCCGTGGCTTTGGAGTCTTCAACAGCAGCTTGGGAGATAAATGGCAAAGTAGACACTTGCGGCGCCAGACTGGGCGGTGGCGGCGCAGCAGCAGTGGCAACAGCGGTTGGCGCAGTGGCGGGGGCAGTGGCATAGTGATGGGTCAATGTCGCCCGCTGCTTGTAGCTGGCACCCTTCCCCCTGAGGGGCGGGGACAGAGTGCTTGAGTCCTGAGCTGCTGCTGCTGCTGCACGCAGGGATGGCAAGGACGCCTTGCCACCATCCTCATGGTCGTCTCTGCTGAAGCAATGACCGCAAGTGGCCGCAGAGAAGCAATAGTTGAAGAACATGTTGGATGGCCTTGATGGCTCAGTGTTGTCCCTCTGCAAGGAATCTAATCTGCAGCAGGTACGAACAGGGGGGTACAAGTGAGTAAGCTAGGATTTAGGAAGTGCAATTTTTGGCTGATACCGGTCAGTGCGTAAGGGGTGTTGAGAAAGGGGTGATGAAACGATGAAGCAGGCTGCGGAGCACAATTGGGACGCACTGGAGCAGACGGCATACATCTAGGAGAAAGAAGGACAGCTGTGCATTCCTTGAGGCGTAAGGCCTCATCAGTAATGATTAAATGAACCTTGCCAAAGGCAAGTAAGCTAGCTGCTCCTGGATGGCAGTGGTAGGCATTGCATGTAGCTAGGTGCATGCATTGGGGCAAGCAAGGCACGTCAGTAATCCTGAGATGGCCAAACACAACTGCCAGTATCAGTGGGAAGGAAGATGCGGAAACCAATAAGCCAGAATCAGTCTGAGAAGCTGAGGCACAGCCACATGCATGGTGGGTGCAGATGTCATATCAGAGTACTGGTACGTTCACTTGTTTATATCTTGTACATCAACCACTATTAACATGGGTAATCATATGAAACATCGCATGGATCGAAAACGATGGTGTTCGGTGGCAGCTGCCATGGCAGTAGGAGGTCAGATCATCAGCCGCGTTGCGCAGAAAATCGCAAGCAAGGCAATCTACCTCATATCTGGCTCATTCAGATTATGACTGGCCAAGCGATCCTAGCTAATCGTCCACTTTTCTTCTAGACTGCTGATGAGCTGATCCTGTGTAATCAGCAGCGTAGCTGCCATCCCGACAGCAAATTCCCCTACACATGAGATTGCTTGCACCGTCAGTGGGTGAAGACATACACAGCTCATACACATCACAGTATGCAATGTCATGTTGCAAGGAACCATCACGGCCCACGGGAGCGAAACCCAGTGTCGACACCTATCCCAACTGTGCAAACGTGTTATCTAATGATAAATAAAAAGGCTAAGATACCCTGCTGCGAAGGTAGCTTGTTTCCTCACGGCTTTATCCGTGTGTTAGCTGGATTGCTGAAAATGGCGTGTTTCCGGCAGCAGCTCTGCTTGTAAGTTGACGTGCACTTGCCTGAAACGGAGTGGCCAGCCGAGTTGTGCAAATGATATCGGACTGTATTGGCGGAATCAACGAGCTAAGAGACCTGCAGTCGCGTCTGCCTTCGGCTGGATGAAAAGACGACTGGAGCGCAAGTTTTCAACAGTGGGATGTGTGGTGATCAGATGGCTTACCTCCAGACAGAAGCTCAGGGTCCGTTTGACACATGACAGAACGAACGGTGTTAATGTGACTCCGAAATTGTTTCGAATTCCCTCATGTGCTACTGCAGTTGAGCCTACCCACAGCCCGTTTCTGATTGACCCCGGAATAGTTCCGGGGTCTTTCCGGGGTGAAACGGGCACCCCGGAAAAGTTCCGGGGTGCTTCGATGCCGTACATCTACCCTGGAAATCAGCTTTTTTTCCGGGGACCTCCCCCCCCTCCCCGGAAAAATTCCGGGGTCTTTGCATTGTCCAGCTGGCATGATCCATTGATAGTTCGAATCGTCACGTTGATATAGTGCGCGCATTGCTGTAGTTTCTTTACTTGGTTCATCTGGGCGACGTTGTGTGGACAGGGTATAGGGGAGGTGATCGTTGCGACGATCTTGTGGCCGATCTTGGGCAAAGAACGCTTCTGAGAGGCTCACGAATCTAGATGCGCAGTTTGAAACGAATGGTTAGAAGAGCAGCTACGCAAATCATGCATATCCTCTTGCTCGGCAGTGGAGCTTGGGAAGTTCAAATGTGCGCGCCTTAAGCCGTACAGAAAAGGGAGTCGATAGATTCTGTCTCATGAGGTCAGTCGGAAACGACCACCCCAGAATTTTTCCGAGGTCCATTGATCGATCTGCCTTGTTTTTTCCCGGGGTCTGTCGGAAACGGGCTGTTATTGCCTGCAGTCATATACGAGTGGTGGGAGGGCACCCCGCCTTTGAATGCCGGGGTGAGCATGTTCACACGATTGGGCTGCAGCCGATAGCTCACCCGTCGTTTGGCATCGTGTATGAATGGTGTGGTGGAGAGTGAGCAGCGCCCACCGCCACCGCCTATCCATTTCCTTTGATTTGCGGGTGTCTGGCTGAGTGGCTGGGCATGTTCACATGTGTGTGCTACAGCCGACACCTCACCCGTCGTTGGTGTCGTCTGTGAGGGGTGAGCGAGGCTGTGCTCCCATGGACCACCACGACGTCGATGTCGTCTGAAAGAAAGAAAGAAAACGCCTGAGCGTGGCTTGAGGAATACGGGATTTTAAATGCCGTACACCTGCCAAGGGTCGGGTCTATCACGCACAGACAGCCACTGGCGGGTTTAGGGGCGTGAGCCACGACATGAAATCAGAAGCAGCGACCAAGCAGCTGCTCCCTGCCTCCGGCCCTCCGAACTTCTTCATTAAGCCTCCGTAGAAACACCGATCTAACATTAAAGCAGGGGATCAAAGTACCAAACGCGATTGGACCTGCCGAAATTCGACTTTCTGGCAACACCCCCTCCGCGTCCGTGCGCTCCTCAGGGAGCCCTACGACCCTAAACAGGAGACAGGCATATCTTCACAGCCCTCGACAGTGAAGCAACTTCAGTACAATCTCCCGCCAGGATGCTTCTTATCAATGTAGACGGCTCAGTTCTAGAAGGAGGAGGTGCCTGATTATCTGGGAATGCATGATTGCATGCTGTCCTGCCATGAGAAATGAGGTGCCAAGGTGCATGTCCCAGTGCCATGCATTTTTTGTTTTCTTGCATGACAATCAGGAGGCCGGCTGTAGCCATGCCGTCTCCACAGCATCGTTGCCCCATACTGACTTACATACACGATACTGTGTAGCTCGATTCAGACCTGGTGTACATCAACCCAGTGTTCCTGCTCTGCCTTTGCCTGTGGTTGAATAGCATCTTTGTCACTTGGAGCAGGACAAATCCTGAGGAATGCTTCGGCTCTTGCAGCCATAACAGGAGTTGGGATATGTGTGGAGAAAATCAGGGCAGGTGAGGTGATCTGGTTTCAATGGTGTAGGCAATAGACATATATGATGGAAACACACCTCGAAGCAAGGCAGGAAGATCGGCCCCCCAAAGTAAGGTGCACTGCTGAAGCCCTCTGTCCCCCCTCCTACCCATCATCAGGTAGGCCCAAACCCGGCCTGCGCCCTCAGCACTTGACAGGCCTGCGCCTGATCGAGCGCATCTGCGGCGGCGACTGCCTCTCCAGTGACGCGGCCGTCGGGACGACCCGCGTGGAGCTGCGGCCGCACCGCCTGCTGGCCGGCCATTATGAGGCCGACACACACACGGCCGGCTCATGCACCTTGATGGTCCAACAGGCGCTGCCGTGCCTGCTCTTTGCGAGGCAGGGCAGGCCGGCAGCGAATCTGCCTGAAAGCTGGAAGAGAGGGCTGGAGCTGGGCGGGCAGAGCGGGTCAGCAGCAGGGCGGGTCGACGCCAGCAGTGACTCAGGAAGGTGTGCTGAGGGAGACCGCCACTATTTTTGCCTCAGGGTGTGCTTCAGCTTCACTTCCGGACTTCAGGTACATTGCGGCCTGTGGCCAAGGGGCCTGGCGCTCGGGCCACAGGCCTGAGGCTAGTGAAGGTTTTGTCACTAGCTCACTATTGGCCCAGTGGTCGCTGCTCGGCGGCCAATCAAAGGTGGTCTCGTGCGCACTGACGCAAACACTAGACATCGCTCACGTAAACAAACCCGAGATGCATACATGTCTATCTTACGGCGTGACCCGCGCATCTACCTAATGGCCTTATTCGAAAGGGCCAAGCAATGCGAGCTGGGGATCTTAGAAAACATGCATCCCTTTACCTTAACCTGTGAGCTCGACAAAGGCTATGATACTGTCGTACTGTATAAATGCATGGATGCAGCTAGAACAACGACCGAAAGCCATACACTGCACATGGCTGGGGGCATGCTGATTCTTCTCCCGCATGCCGACGTTCAACCTGGTATGATATTCAAGCCTGTGAACCCAGACCCAACAGGGCACTGCCCCGCTGCGCAGGGGAAAGGTAGTTGGGGTCCAACAGGGCACTGCCCTGCTGCGTGGGAGAAAGGTAGGTCTAAACCATAATGAATTTAAGCCCCTAGATAGGGCCTAACCTAACCCGTAATCACGCACCTCTCCCCAGACTGCAGTGATGGCCTGGACTGCTCCATCTTCAGCACCCTCATGCTGCGAGGAGGGACTGATGCTGATGTGGCACCTGCCTGTAGACGTACTGACCCTCAATTAAGCATGCATCACCCAATGACCCGACTGCAGTGATGGCCTGGACTGCCCCATCTTCAGCACCCTCATGCTGCGAGGGGGGACTGACGCTGACATGGCGCCTCCTGTAGACTACCTGACAGAGGTTCTGGTGCCGACCCTCAATCGCATTTTCAAACTCCCAGGTCTGGAGGTGCGTTATCTGGAGGTGGCATGGGGGTTATAGAGCTGGGTTTGGGGTGGATTGTAGGGGTTTGGAGCTGGGTTGTGCGGAGGATTTTGAAAGGAGAGTAATGGCATGGCCAGACAGGTTGAAAGCTGGTGAAAGAAATGTGTGCATTTTCTTGGGAGGGTATTGACATGGTCAGGGTGAGAGTCGAAACCCCATACACCCTCACCTGCTGCAGAAGTAGCTAAGTGCCCAAGGGTGGGTCTAGGGTTTATCCTGAACCCTAACCCTGACCTCACCTGCCTCAGGTCATTTGAGTGTGGCCCAGTTTAGTGCTGGGCCGAATACTGTCCTTGAGGTAGCTGAACCTTTTTTCGTAGCTGAGTTTCAGTCACTGTAATTTCAAGGCAAATTCAGCTGCTTTTACCAGCAAGGGACCATGATTACTTACACGGTTCTGAATTACGGCGCAATTGCACAGCACTGGCGGCAAGGCTTTTCATATTTCATGTCCAAGGGAAGACCGAGGGTTAACCTAAACACACACATTTATCATGTGACATAAAACCCAAAACCTCGCCTGCTGCAGGTTCCTGGAGTGTGGTGTGACTTCATTCCCTTAGAGTGGTTCAGGGCGTAACCGAAAGCCTGAACCCTGAGGCTCTGAACCCTGAATCTTTTCTGCTACAGATCACTGGAGTATAGCATGGTTTCATGCCAAAGGTGGGGTTCAGGTTGAAACCTACACCCTAACACCAAGACACGGTAACATTAGCTCTGAACCCTGAACCGTTTCTGCTACAGGTCGCTGGAGTGCGGCGTGGCTTCATGCCCAAGGGTGGAGGGCTCGTAACGGCTAGAGTGCAAGCCCTGGCTGTGGGGGAGTCGCTGCCGGGCTTCGACCTTTCAAAACGAGGGGAGGTGTGTAATCGCGATCATCATCTGGCACGTTGGGGGTACCGGTATAGAAACAAAGTGATGTATGGGAGTGAAGGGCATTGGGTGGCCTGGGGTCGCAAGGGGCAGGCCATTTTTTTCTAGTCTTACTTGTCCCTCCTGGCTGCCGTACTTGCTGCTGCTGACCTAATCAGTTTGTTTTGGGGCGTGCTTGTCTGATTTCCCTGCTTCTGTCCCTGCCCTCCCCTGTGTCATCATCCCCCTACATTTACCCTGGCGTAAGTGTATCGTACTCCTCCTTTGTCATCGCTGTTCCCCTTCCTGCCCCATTGAGGCTCCCTCTCCCTCGATGGACATGAGCAAATGTTTATTTAGGGTGCTGGGAATACACTTCAGCTACCGCCAGCCTGCAGCCAGCAAGGCTTGGTGCAGCAAGCCGTACTCCTTAGGCCACCCGCCGTAGGCTGGTCTTGGTTGAGTACCAAACAACCCGTGTTGGCTGCCCCAGAGGTGGTTTGGTGCGCAATAAAATAAACCATTGACAAGCCTGGAAGGCTTGGAGCCCCCAATTCGGCTACAGCATGTGTTCTGGCACATTTATTTAAGATTCAGGTACGGGTAGCTCACAAAATATTGGTGAGGTCAGCAAACAAACATTCCCTGGTCCTCGTTCTGTCTTACGGATCCAGCTTGGCGGATTTCGAGTCGCGTTTTTTTATTTTCGAGTGCACCATACCACCTTTGGCAGGGCGCTGGTCAGGCGCCACTGGGCCGATAGGGGCCAAACCTGGGACGGCCTGCAGCTGGTGGCCCAGGCAGCAGGACTTGCGGCATTAGATCCCCCAGGCCGTACGCCGCCATGTACCTGAATCACACTGAAATAAATAAGGGTGTGTGGTAAAGTGGCCTCGGCAACTCCACCACCAGCATGTCGCTATGCACAGAGGGATAGGGATCAGGTCGCATGTCACCATACACAATTGCCAGAGATAGTTGGCTGCCCCACCCACCAGCATGTCAGCAGGCGTTTATGCCTGCACCATGCGCACTGGCAGGTTGTCCGAGTGCGCATCTCTGCCTTCTCTGCTGGGCGGGTGACCCCTGACACTGCTAGCCGGATGGTCCGAGAGGCGGAGCTGAGGATCAGGGGGCTGCTGGGGGCGGAGGTCACCATTTCATCTTCCATCGTGCGGGAGACGGCCGAGACGGCATTTGGAGAAGGTGGGTTTCGTTTGGAGTGTCGAAGTGCTGCTGAGGAAGGAGGCGGCCATCATGTTTTCCATCGAGGGAGAGAAGATGATGCTGATGTGCTGGAGCTGGTGGATTTTATTTTAATTTTACGTTACATGCCAGCTTCTTTTGCTTCAACGGATTTAAATATTTAGGGCTTTGAACTGGATGCTTCAGGAAACGTTAACAAAACGATTTGCCTAGTCGCTTTTATTTCTCCAGTCCGTCAGAAAAAGAGAAAGAAAGAAAGAAATTTATGCCCCATGAGAGGCGTGAGAGTTAAGGAAACATCGCAGCCTGGACCGAAGGCAACGCTGTTATTGCAGAAAGAAAGACACAACAGAGTTGATCTCATGGTCTTGTGTTCATATTTCTGCTTCTCTCTGATTTCAGTTGATCTGGTGGGGCAGTATTCAATTCTTCACCTTGTCTTTACAATGCGATGTAGGTATTGAATAGCTTGTACATGCATTCTCTGAGCACATTTTCCCGTGTGATAGGTGGTTAGGCCAAGTTGCTGCATGCTTTGCATTGTGTGTTCAAGGTAGACTGTGCCGGGGATCCCAATCAAGAGTGGGATAAGCTTTATGTTGCATTAATTTTCTCCCCAAGTTTTGCAACGAGTCCAAGTAACATGTCTTTAGGGACCCTGTTGCATGACATAAAGGTGCACCATTGGAGTGCCTCCCTTAGGTTCTCAAGGCTGTGCGGCCTAGTATCCTGGGTGTTCTCATTAGACCCGCTGGGCTTGCTTAACAGCCAGTAGTTGTTTTGGTATGAAGGTTCATGGGAGACGTGCACCGTCATCGTCACACTTTCCTTCGAGCGTTGACGCTCCCTTGGCATCTGCGTCCACTGTTTCATTGCCGACATCCCCATTACGTGCTTTTACTTTATACCGTATAACTCAACCGGTACATTTTCACATGTCAGATAGCGTATTCTCTTCGCAATTTCTTCCAGCATGTCCCTATGTTTGTGGTACAGCAGCCTGTCCAGAAACCTTGGCTTAGCCGTTCGAATGGTACAACGACGTGGCACTGTTGGTCAGATAACTATGGCCGAATCCTTTCTCCACAAATCCACACTGCTTGATGCTTCAGGTTGCGGGTGCTGCGTGGTTGCGGAGACGAGCACGGGCTGCATACTGGGGGCAACAGGCCCGGGGCGCAGGAACGTGTCAGCGGAGCAAGTGGCTGCTGCAGCTGTTGAAGAGCTCCATCAGGCGCTGGCTCAAGGAGCATGTGTGGACCATTGGTAGATGTCCATCTCGCCGTTGTAGCCGAGCTTGCTGTTGTCTTCATTATTCCTAGCAGTACCGGTAGCAGGTTTCTGCACTCTCTTCCCCCCCTTGTGCAATTTCAGTGGATGCTGCTGATCTGATTACCAACTGACAATTGTAGCTTACCATACATCATTTTGTTCCCTGCACACAATGTCAGTCCTAGCTAACTGCTGATCTCTCTCCCTGTCTCTGTTCAGGATGCAGGACCAGCTCATCATTTTCATGGGGCTGGCTGCTGGGGAGTCAAAGATGCTCTGCTCTGAACCGACGATGCACACACGCACAGGTGGGAGGAAGAGATCAAATCACGGCTGTCAGCAGGCAGGCTGGAACAGAGATTATTATCCACAGGCCACAGCCAAAGCACCCACCTCCAAAAGGAAGAAATGCACCCACCCCTGTAACTCACGAGCCCTCTTCAAATTTTTTAAGCTCAACCCCTTGAAAGGAGGCAAATGACTCGATTGGAGCAACGCCGGATGTGCGGGGCAGTGCTAAATGTTGCTGAGCCACGTAGTGCAACCCTCTTAGGAGATTATGTTTATTTGATTGCACCCTGCTGTTAAAATGGGTCGATCGTAGCCTATATCATGTTGTATCTTGGCGTGAGCACTGTTGCGCTTAGTTAGAAACCATCAAGATATCGCATCGGCTTGGCATCGGGCCACCATGGTGCCACGTAGGACACAGCACGTAGGACACAGCACGTAGGACACAGCACGTAGGACACAGCACGTAGGACACAGCACGTAGGACACAGCACGTAGGACACAGCACGTAGGACACAGCACGTAGGACACAGCACGTAGGACACAGCACGTAGGACACAGCACGTAGGACACAGCACGTAGGACACAGCACGTAGGACACAGCACGTAGGACACAGCACGTAGGACACAGCACGTAGGACACAGCACGTAGGACACAGCACGTAGGACACAGCACGTAGGACACAGCACGTAGGACACAGCACGTAGGACACAGCATGTAGGACACAGCACGTAGGACACAGCACGTAGGACACAGCACGTAGGACACAGCACGTATTCATTACCATGAAATAACACAGCTGTTATCTGCCTGAGTAACGTGGGCTTAATGACTTTGATTTGACCGTGCTGTGCGCAGCCATGTTGATTGTGGAGCAGCTGCTGCCAGGCGTGGCTTTTGACGTTTCTGCGGTACAAGGGCCGCAAGAGGAGGACAAGCTGTGGCTGATCCGGTGTCGAAATGGATCCGGCCACAAGGCATAAGATCCACATTTCATATCGTCAGATCCGCCCTGCCATCAGATCCTCTGAATCAGATCTGCATCATCCATCATGAACATGTCCCAAGAAACCTCACATGGCTTTGGTTTTTAAGCTGAAACCAGATGCGGAAACAATATCGGTATGTTGCGAAATCATTTAATTCATTAATATAAAGCAACAAACCGTATTCAATCAGGTAAACCCTGGTTTGACCGTTTTTCAACCAGGAAATTGCCAGTCCCGATAAAAGAGGCCAATTCTTCCAAAATAAGATTAGGAGGACTGAAACGCATGTAGAATCCATCCTGCTTGCCTGGAAATTTGAAATTTACTGACAACACATGCAACGTCTCAAATTGAAGTGCCTGCGACGACTGCTCCCCTTGATGTACAGTCAGTGTCAGCCTGCCGGATGATGGACTACTGCACCAGCAAGCCAGAGCTCGCCTGTTAACATCGCAGAAACAAAATTCCGTACATCTGCTCGTTGCAGTCTTGAGTCAAGAAACCACAACATTTGATCTGACAAAACGAGCCCCTGTTATCTTCAGGGACAGCGACCTCGCTGCAACAGCTGCACAATTATTAGTCACCGGCACAAAATTAAAAAGCCTGAAGACCCCAAACTTCAGAAATACCCTAAGGCACTGGGCAAATCCACAAGATCGCAGTGGCTTACACAATCTTACTCAACAAATCCCGCTTGCTGGACGGACGCTTCATCCAAAACTATGACCCCACCTAAATTCAACATATATCACAGTTTCAGTCATGCCCAACCTTACGAGGCCAGCCCATGATCTGGTTCCAAATTCCCAGTTCAAGGACCCTGAGATCAGGGGTCTCTTTCATGCAGTCCAGTCATCATCATCAGATCATGCACACACTTGCATGACCCCAAACAATAAAGCATAAAACCCATGTGCAATTCCTCTAGTCCCTTTGAGGAGGGCCCCTTAATCAGGTGTGATAAACATAACCAGGCCTATATGTAAGACCTGTAATTTGAAGCTTTCTATTTGGGTCTAGAGGTACAGTTAAACATAGGACCTCAGTTGATGGATATTTTTGTCGAGCCAAACCCCCTGCCCTTGGTGGCATCACAGTTGTTAGGGGACTTCCTTGAGGTCTAGGATGCTTAGCGCTGCGGTCGCAGGTGGCACCAAGGCCGCCTCCACCGTCGCGTCCTCTTCCCGATGCGCAAGGTACATCATGATGGGCTCCTCGGCTCCCTTGACCACCACTGGACCCCTGTTCATCAGCAAGGAGGGAAAGCCATCGTTACAGGGAGGCCGGGTTCCATGTTCCTGCCCACTCGTACAGGAGGATGGCATGGCTGTACCATGGCCCAGGCTGTGCATGGGACCTGGAATTGAGCCTAGTCATTCCCAACCAGCCCCACCCCGGCCGAACGTTCAGCAGGGCCCAGCGGGTTTGCACCATTCTAAACAGGGGGCAGAGGACCATCAGGGCCACAGCCTCACTCTCTATGATATGTTTTTCTTGCAGCCTTGACTGGGTCCAAGCTTCACCCACTGACCTTATCTCCTCTTATCAAGTCATCAGTCTAGCTACATCCTCCCCCCACTCTCTCAAAAGCATCCTGTGCTATTTCATCGCATTCCAGCTACACTTCAGCTACAACCAGGCCAGCAGCCAGGTTTCCCTGGGTGTAGCTTAAGGCCTGTTGCTTGGGTCACTGGCATAGTGGCATCAGGCCGGTCATAGTTTGGTCCCAATTGGCCTTGTGGTTGCTGCCCGGTAGCACCCAAAGGGAGTCCTGTGCACACATTAAACAACTCTTAATTTTAAATGCTCCCACGCCCTGTCAGTTTCAGACCTCAGGTTCCTTGCAGTCAATTGGACACCGTTAGAGTGCTTACAACTTGTCCCCGCAAACCATTTCATGTACTTCACTCAGTCGCCTTCGACCTCTCACTAACTCTCACAACCTGAAGGGTCCCCCCCATGACAACCACCCTCAGTGCGACCTGCACACTTCACCTCTGCGGCAGCACGATCTGCACACATTACCTCTGCTTACGTCAGCGCGACCCGCACCCTTTACCTCTGCGTCAGCACAATCCCACTTCCCAGCAGGTGAGGGCCCGCCAGGGCATGGGAAGACGCGGTCAGCTGGGTTCTCCCTGGGGGGCACGCAGTCTCCGCCCTGGACGCCATATTGACCGTGTCGCCGAACACGGTAAAGCGCCGGCGGAGCTTGCCCACAATGCCAGACACCGCCGGGCCGCTGTGGATACCTGAGGAGTGAAGAGTGAGGAGTTAGGAGGCCCGGATCTCAGACAAAGCTCAGGGAGGCGTCCTGACCCCTCCTTCCCGTCCCAGCTCCCAGCTCTCAGCAACAAGTCAGGACTCTAGAGGCCCCCAAGGCTCTAACCGGGTACCCAATCAGCACACAACACTCGAAGGTCATAGCGTTCTGCCCAATCAAGGGCCCAAGCCTGTCCCAAACTCAACCTTATAACAACCTTCTTGACAAAGAACGGGAGCCCCCCTGCCCCCCCTGCCCTGGCAGTCACCACCCTCCTCACCAGCTCGTATTTGTAAGGTTGTGCCATCATCTAAATCTGGTCTCAGCACCTTAGCAGCTTCTTCGTGTGCCCGGAGGGCAAACTGGACCTGTATGGCCAGAACATTCCGCATCATGTGGATAAAAGGGACTAAAAGCTAGGAGAACATCCAAAGAAACATTATGTACTTGATCGGGTGCCCTAGTCCGAATGCATTTGACCAGGTGCTCTAGTCCGAAAGCATTTGATATTTTAATCAGGTGCTCTCGTCCGAATGCATTTAATATTTTGATCAGGTGCCCTCATCCGAATGCATTTGATATGTTGATCAGGTGCTCTGGTCTAGATGCATCTTCCAAGCATCCTAGGAAATGCATTCAAGCAGGGCAGAGACTTTGCCTGGAGGTGCCAGGAGGCAACAATGGGCTTCTTGAATCAAAACAGATGATATCTGTTTCTGTGGATAGGTGCGACACAATCCTGAAGAGGCCTCCTGCCAGCCCTGCGCACCATTGTAGCCGCGTGCTGCGGATCTCTCTTCACAAGGTTGGCTGCCACCAGGTAGGCGTCACCAATGGTCTCCACCTAGGATATGTGAGGGGTGGATTCAAGTAGCACTAGAATTTGCATTCAAGTAACACTATTACAGCGCCCGAGGGGCTTTGCCCCTCGGAGAGCATGACAACCGCATGTATGAACGAAGCCATCGAAATGAAACCCCGACAAAAACACTCAGTTCATACATGGTCGGACCCACCAATACAAATTGTCCCCCACCCCAGTCACACCCAGACCGGGGATTCTGCGTGCCACAGCTCCGGTACCTTGTACAGGCTGGGAATTTCGTCGATGAGAATGTCGTCTAGGCGCGAGTAGAGGTCATTCAAGGTGCTCATAACCTGGGGAGGAAGGAGGGGCAGGGGTGACTCGATGCGCCGCTTGTCTTCCAGTCTGGAAAGAGGGCCGGGAAAGGACCGTCAAAATCTCAAGCATCAGGAAACCCCATCAGGGAATCCTAGACATAAAGGTCTTATCAAGATCAAAGGAGAACAGCATGTACTATAATATGGCCATGCTGCAGACAGTCTTGGGCATTCCATGCCAAGCAAAACGTCAGGAAATAGAGGCCCTGGCCTGGTAGTGCCTCCGCGGTGTCAGAAAGCAGAGAGCAGAAGCGAGGCCTGTGCGATGAGACACAGATGCCGCCATGATCAAAGTGATCAGAATCTACCGGTATCTGCCTGCTCCCTCGCCCGCCACCGCACCCACCTTACTTGGCGGCATCTCACCTTGTTTGAGGGCAGGTGGCGTGCCCACGTGCTGAAGCCCACGATGTCAGAGAAGAGGATAGTGATGCAGTCGTGACTCTCAGCAACGCTGAAGGAGGACACGCCCGGTGAACCGCTGCGCAGGTTCTTTGAGTCGTTGCCGGCAGTCAAATGGCTGTTGGCATGACTGCGCACAGACCTAAAGCTGAAAGAGTGTTGCGCATGCAGAAGCTGGTTCGAGCTCCCTCTGGACATTAGCGACGACGGTTGTCTCCTTGGCACAGATTGACCACCTATGCTCCCATCCTCGTCGTCTTCCTCCTCCTCATCGCGATCGCCCTCTACGTCTCCGGGCAGATCTAGATCGATGTCCAGGCGTGCCTCCTCCGCTGTCCTTGTCGAGTGACTGAGCAGAAGCTCCACCACGTGAGACGGCATCATGTCTGCCAGGATGGCTCGCGATGCAGACAGACGGATTTTGATTTCGTCAAGGAGAGGCTTGGTGTCGACATGGCACGACTCCCTGCACACCGTGAGAGAATTAGATACAAGGACTGGCCGGAAAGAAACATCAAAATTCAAATTTCCAGGTAGTGACATCCAGATCAGGCTGAATGGCTCCCCTGGAAGAATTGAATACATGGCATGTTGAGGAAACTGGATTAGAACAGGTGCACAAAGATCCCGCAAATATCCCTTCCTCAAGGGTACTTCGAAAGCAGAGAGTTCGGAAGTAATCATGCCACTTAAGCTTCACAGTACTGGCATTCATTTGGATTCAAGAAACATTAGTGCAGCGCCTGAGGGGCTTTGCCCCCTCGAAGAGCATGTTAACCCTGATGTTAACCGCATGTATGGAAGAAGCTATCGAAATGAACCCCCATCAAAAATACTTAGTTCATACCAGGTCGGACCCACCAATACAAAGTGTCCCACTCTTCATGGCCGTAAATAGAACCGGGGCCTATAACCACCATTACATGTGGTGATACGGTACAATTTGGCACAGTAAGTACAACACAGGCTGAGCCGGACTATGCTACCATCTAGATAGATTGTGCTCCCAGCTACCATTTAGCCGGATTGTGTTACCACCTGTCCACCCTCGCACCTCCCCAGCAGGAAGAACACCACGAGGACCATGAGCCATTCCTCAGGAGACACGCTGGCTAGTGACAGGGTGGACTGCAACGAGGGAGGGTGGGCAGTGGTGATCAGGGCTCGGCAAACAATGGACAGCACACACACAATGTTGAAGGATGCATGAGAAAATAACGGCATATAGGGTCTATATCCTCCTCCTCAGGGAAACAGGTAGCATAGAAGCTGGAAATCCGTAGATTTGATTTGCCTCCCCTCGGGCATCAAAGAAATGGTTTCTCAAAATGCTGCCCTCAGGGCAAACTGTCGACCAAATCTCTTAATTTCCGACTGAAAACTGGCATGGACAATCGATCATTAGTAAATTCATGGATCCCTCAACGCCAAGCAACGTTACTTATAAGGGACGGCAAAGCCAATCTACAGTACCGTTACTGCTCTAACATTATGCCTAGGCATCGGCAATATTATATAACACTATACATAGCACATAATTAGATGCCATTCCAGAGATGACTCAGCAGAGCCAGCCAAAGATGGTAGCTCACCTCCTCACTCGTCATCCGAGCCAGCATGATCCGCAACAGGTAGAAGCTACCCAGTGGCAAACAGAACAGTGCCACTGCGGCAGTTGGGCCAATCCTCCTTGCAATGCTTGCTATACCGGCATCGAGCCTCGGCAGCAACCCTGCAGCCAGACACGTGGGGTCCACGACACGGAGTCCAAAAGTCTCCAGTGGCCAGTCGATCACCTCGCAGGGCGACGGCCTGCATGTATCTTCCGCTGAGGTCGGGGCAGACGACTGCGGGTCAGGCGCGGGGCCCAGCCCTGCCGCAGCTTCCGTCAGAGGCGATGAGGTCGGGAACTTCCTACAGATGAGCAATGTGATGATCACCGAGGCCATTCCCACTGCCACGATGTAAATGCCTGAGGTCAATAAGTAGTTGCACAAGAAGGCCTTGTCGCCACACTGCATTCCGCATGCGTGTGCTCCATCTCCGCAGGCACCAGCAGCCGCAGTAGCAGTCTGGAGTGTGCCAAGCCCGTCAGCCTGACGTGACAGGTGGCCGGCTGCATCCCTGCCCAGCCAGGGAGTGGCGCATGTGCCACCCCTTGCTGCGAGGTTGAGGCAAGTCTTGTAGTGCTTCTGGTAGTCAAGGTACCTTGACAGATGAGATATGAAGGCAGTTGTGACTCGTGAGGTAAGGCACATTGATGGCATTTGCTATTTATATCCTGTCCTATGTGCAGCAAGGCCCTAAACCATGTGAGTGCAAGAGGAGATTATTAGCATTGCCATGGACGGCAACGATGTGGCTTCGGCAGGACCCCTCCCCCTTCATCGGGCAGGAGGGAATTGAGAGCTACTTAGCGGTAACAGGTCGCTCAAGAGTCCATCCAGGTGTTCAATTTAGAGGCCTGGCCGCCCTACCCTGCAGGCTGGACCTTGCATGCAAGCTTTAGCAGTACAGTCAGGTCCCCCTGCCCTGAGCTCTTAACCTGTACGTGGTGGGCTTCAATGGGGATGGCAGGGGATCTCATCAATGGGTGAACTTGACAGAACGAGGCTCACATCATCACTGGCGCCGTGGCCATCCACTGCACGAGTAAATGAGGCATCGGGAACTCAGCTCCGTACACGCCCAAGGCCATCAGGAATGCGTAGAAGACGGGCCAGTTCCTCTGAGTGACATCGAAGGAGGGAAGGTTGAAAAAGAAGTTGAGGTTGCTGACCTGCAGCAGAGTAGCAGACAGGCAGGGGGGCATCGCTCAGATTACTCAGATCATCATATGCTCTGACAGCTCAGCACGGTTCTGCGCTCATAGCCAGCATTCTGTCACGTCGTAGCTAGCTGCACTCCTAGATCTTCCTCGTAATGTCCCATTGCAAGAGCCAAAAGGCAACTGCAATTCATTGCTACAAGTACTGCTGCTTCTGCCAGAGGTCCAAGCAAGTGTAGCGAGACACAGGGGTGACTTGCCGGTAGGATGAGACCGAGGTAGATCAGGTTCCAGTCTGCTGACTCAGCAATTGACAGGCGTCTGCTGATGTTGCAGAATGAGATGTAGAGCATGATGGTGATGGTGACAAGTTTCAGACCCGGGAGCACCATCAGAGGCGCGTAATGCAGCACCCCACAGCCAAAGTGATGCAGATTGCTGGTTCTGCAGCTGTTGGAATACGGATCTGTTGCCTCTGAAGCATGAGAGATCAGAAGGCGCACACCCTGGGCGAAGACCGATGCATGGACCAGAAGGAAGCTGATGCAGCTGATCAGAAGCGCTGGGCGCAAAGGGGGCGTTGCAGCATTAGAGCAGCCACGCTCCCTCTGCTGGACCTCGAAATTCATCAATCAACGTCTGTCCAGTGGTAGATTCAGGTCGGAGACACCTTGGGTGTCCGAAAGGTCAAACCGACGCTGTGGCAGCAGCACGTGGGCTTGGTGGTGACACACTGGGTTGAATCGTGGAAGGTCACGTCACCGGAATCCCGGTGGAGCCAGCAGTCGGATTCAGGCACTTTTGACGGTTGAGTTCATTTGTTTAGTCATCCCTTCGTTGCAAGGCTCATCATGCATCCTCGTGGCGGGGCGTGGAGAGGCTTATCATCCTCGGAGCCAAGGTTTGTAATTCAGTTCCAGCTACCCTACACATAAGAGGGTGACATACTGCCAGGCGTTGGTGAATTGCTCAATGCCAATCGGCGGTGACCAACAGATGACGGGTCCCACCTGGGTACCGTATCGATAAAACCAGGGATAGGGGGAGAGGGGAGGGTGGGGTGAGGGGAAGTATGAGGATGGCCTGAGTACGGCTGTGTAATTCCGAAGAAATCAGAGAGGAAGAAATGAAAGGGAGTGTACGACCCCCTGGTACGACAGACTCCAGTCAGATTCGAGTGCAGTTTTCGAAGTCCTAGTTCTTGGTAGTGCCTGTACCGTTGCGAGCCGTTCGCATACCAAGCTTACAGCCCGTTTCTGATTGACCGCGGAGGAAAAACATGTACGATGGTCTAATGGCCTGCGGAAGAGTTCCGCAGAGGTCGTTTCTGATTGGACCCTGCGGAGCGTGGGTGTCCGGGGGATAGGTCTTACACTTGGCTGCCGATTTTGAATCGCTTTGGTGTCAATCTCCTTTTTTTCGAGTCGACTAAGTCCTGCTCGACACCATGTCACACTTCTAACTGCTCTGCTGCATCTGCTGATTCGCTCGCCGTGCTTCATGAGAGGCGCGGCCTGACGCGGCCCATGTCCAGGGGCGCTCACACGACCACCCCCCGATACGGCCATGGGCAGAAAATATGGCGATTCTAATAGATAATTAACATCAGTTCGAAGGCCTAAAATCTTTCCGCAGACTGTGGAAGTTCCGAGGAGGGGGGGTCCTCGGAGAAAAGGCCGCACGTAGGTCTTCTAAAGGCCTGCGGAAGAGTTCCACAGACCCCGTTTCTGTACGACAGGGCCTGCGGAGGAGTTCCGCAGTCAATCAGAAACGGGCTGTTATTCATTTGTGTGCACCGAATACTATTGTACCGTAGGAGAAGTGACGGACGTTGGCCGCGAGAAAGTCAGACAGCTTGCCGTCAATGATGCACACACGCTCACGTTAGTGAATTTGGTTGACTGTATGGATACGCATACAGATAGAGGGACACACACATACGGAACAAAGTGTGCGGCTCACAATGTCTCCGCCCTAGCCTACGCCAACGTACATAATTTCCTATCTCAAAGAGTGGATTTGTGTGGGCGTTTCTTCATGGGCACTGTCACATTTCCTGGGATTATTTTAACTCAAAGACTTCCGTGCCCAACCCCCACGTGGCATGGGATGCGCAGTTGTGCACATGCATGAGTTTGGTCAGTTGGTGAAGGCGTCCTACACCACCCTCTCCGAACTCCTCCTGTCCACCTTGGGCCATGCCATGGCAGGCTTTGGGCATCCGGCATCCGATACCATGCTGAACATAGCGCCCTCCCTACACCCCTTCCCCACAAAATCCACCATTGGACCTCAGACTCATTGTCGGGGTGCCGCTCCGCACCCACTCAGCCAGATCCTGTCCCGGGGATACCCGCCTCCCTCCTCGCCAGTGTCTGCCAGGTGTACACTCGCACCTCCTTCCTGGAAAGGCGAAGGAAGGCGGTATGGGCGCAATGCCCTGGGTGGCACATCTCCTCGCATAGGGTGTAGCCTATGCCTGTTGATTCCTGATCTCTGTTACGGGCAACATGGGCGTGCTCCTCCCTGGGCGCCAACGCCTCCTCAATGCAGCCATGGACCGCAACCCTAACATGGATCCCACACTCGAAGAAGAATTCCACCTCAACGTTCTGCCATGCCGTCCGCTCTCGATCAGGCTCGCCGAGGATCTCCTCCTACACTCTTGCCCCTCCACCCCCCCCTCCTCTCACTCCTCACGTTGGCCCTCACCACTGACATGGGTGCGACCTCATACCTCCTCCATCACGCGGGACTGGCAACAGCATGGGTGCCAGCAGCACTGCGCTGCCCGCCATGCATGGCATCAGGGATTCCAGTTTTGTGATATCCGGCCTACCAGAGGGTGGTTTGGGGGAGGACTGTGCGGCTCTGGTCTGTGAGACAGTGTGCAAGCTCATGGGGGTATCACTATCACTGTCAGTGGCAGCTCCCGTATGGGCAAGCCGGATCCCAACGGCAAGTTAATGTGGAAGATCAAGCTCCGCGTGGACAATCGCAGCGAGGCCGAGAGCATAGTGTACAAGAGGATTCAGTTGGCATCGTTTCCAAATCACTAATTCAACACTGAAATTACTCACAGAAGTTTCACATACTCATCTCCATGATTTCTACACACTGTTTAAACACTTCATTCACTTCAATTACACAGTTTCACACCGAATTTCCACGTTAACACTCAAACACCTTTGTATGCATTCTCAATTTGTCTAGGTGGTGTACAAATGAATTATATTCTACCAACGTCATGTTTTATGGCCGGGACTAATCTTCTGCACTAGAGGGTTCATTCCTACGCTACTGCTTGGTAATTGTGTGTTGGTTGCTTGCCCAGGGGGTCACTGGTTTTCGCTCGCAGTCCTAGCGTATTTACTACCGATTTACGGGCAGAAGTCCCCTGCATCTAATGTGATGCCCCGCTGAACTGTAAAAACTTAAAACAAAATCTCTCTCTGCCCCGCCCCATGGCCCCCATGCCCCGTGCTCCCCATGCCCCCCCTCCCCCATATGGCGCCTGGGCTCTGTGCGGTGGGGCGAGCCTCCATTTTCCACAAGCTCATTGCACCCCCAGGTCCTTGGTGTGATACTGCCGTGCCTCTCTGGTGCAACCCTCTCCTGCAACTCGAGCTCCACGCAGCCCGTCGGACACCTATTCGGCCGGTCACACAGGTACCACCATTATTTCCCTCTTACCTTCAGTTTATTTTCTTCCAACGGGACAGTTGGGCGCCCGCGCAGCCGAGACTTTTTGGGCAGGGCCCAGAGGTGTAATGTCATTGACAGGTACGACCACACACCCTGGCTCCCTCTCCCCTCCCCTCCCCCACCATCCTTGCATTGAACTAGGAGCTTCGCTAACAACCGCACAAGCAACCACGCCATCCAAGCCATTGGCGAACTCATGCGCCATTTATGTGCCCTCGCCATGAACGTGCGTGGCGGGGAGGCTCGACTCAAAACCTCTTGCACCTGCCCTGATCCGCGTTTCCTCCCTCAATCCCTCATGGCTGTCCTGCCACCCACATGAGTCCAATGGCTAAACAATGGCCATACAAACCCGGTCCGGCCCGCGACGACAGCCCTCACCGACGAAGCCACCCGTATTTTGGCGGCTGTAACATACAATGTGCCACACAAAGGGCAATGATCGTGCGACTTAGACAAAATGATCTAGACATGTGCGAGGCACGCCATCAAGCACTTATCCCCGTGCGTGTACGCTACAGCGGCTTCAATACGACCAACCCCCTCCCCTTGCTCTACCTCCAGGAGGACGCGGCGCCCTCAAACCATCTATCTTCTCCAGGCCACCCTGTCTGTTCTCACAGCTACCCGGCTCCACTTTGCCGGCCCTTGTCAACTAACTGGGCCCTAGGCAACTTCCCACATCGAGGCAGAGATGGCAACATGATGGCCATGCTCGTGATCAAGCTAGACAGCTATATAAGTCCATATGAGCATGGCAATCTTGCTGCCATCTCTGCCCGGATGTAAACACGGCACTTACCTGCTGCCATCTCATTGCAGTCCTCCCAACCAGTCTTCTCCAGTTCTCCCCCTACCAGGGAGCGCATTGCGACAGTATGCATGCCACCATCTCCTGGCTATTCTCAAATCCCTCCGAGCACACTGCGTCTGGACCTGCCCACTAGCTAGTGCCCAGTCTCCCTAACCATGGTGGCTGAGCTGGCGTGGGCGCTCCCGCCTGGACGGAGCACCACTCGCTGTTGCGGATGTCTGGCTTCTCCGCCTACCACCCGACTTCAACATTCACCCAGGTTTGTGGGCTTTCGTGTGCATGATCGCTATCCATGCTGTGGAGCAAGGGCGCTGGAGGCTCTGTCAATGACGTTACCCCTCTGGGCCATGCTAAAAACAAGCTCGGCCGCGCAGGCGCCTAACTAAAGGGTTAGGAGAACAGAACGAAACAAACACAAGGGGACAGGTAAAAAAGGAGGGGAAATGGAACTAAAGTGAAGGGACAGACAAAAGGCTGGAAAAGAATGGAGGCTCTGTGAACCATGCAATGGCACCTTGACAGGCCGGATGGGCTCCCTCTTCCCGAGCTGTGGCAGCATGGTTCTGGTGCTTCCTCCAAGTCTTTGTGGACCTCCAAACCCTCCCCACCAGCTTAGGGGATATTCTCTCACCACAGCACCCTTTCATTTGGGGGGGCTCCCCAGTTAAGGGGCTAACCCCACCAATCTCTCGCCCATGTCCTGCACCTTAACCTGACAGTACTAGGCCTTGATCTCCCGACAGATCTTTAATGTTTGGGTCCCCAGTCGGTACTGGTCATGCAGCAGATATCTTGATTAAGACGGAACAAAAAATATGCAGAAGATTCTACATGCCCCGGCATTCCTGAGGAGAGGGATCTCCGGGCCTCCTGTTTTCCAGCTCCCTAGCCCCCATACACCCAAGGGGAGATTTTCCCCTCTGTTTGTACGATGGGGGAGGCATAAAAAAGCCATAAACCCCACGCCCAGAAACGAAAACGAACACCCAAGCCTACCACCCACCCACGTACCGCCTCCGGAACCCATTGAAATTCAAATATCTCATTCAAAATTCAAAAGTACAGGGCATATAAGTGGTGTTTTTGATCAGCTCGTCAAGGCACTTCTACCGGTATATATTTCAATTCGTTTGGTGATGAAAATTCATGCCAACAGTCAATTTTTGTACTGGGCTCAGCCAAGCTATTGAGTACCGACGAATGCTCGCTAGCGATCACAATTCATGCCAACAGTCAATTGGGGTACTGAGCTCAGCCAGGCTATTGACTACCGATAAATTCTTGCTAACGATCACATGTTTCCAGACGGTTGATGGCCTGGATGGCGGTGGCAATGCAATGGCATCAGCCTTCATGTTGGCCATGAGCTCCCTTACTGCCTTCTTCCTCTCTCTAGTCAGCGGGACCTCTTTGCCCACTACTCCCTCTAATTCCTCCACCGTCACCGCATAGCTTGCCAAATCTGCCTCCGCCAGCTGCTGATCGGGATGGGCTGTCAGCATGTGACCAAGGTCATAGTGATAGCTCCATACCCACGGGCCTGCTCCTGCAATCATGGCATGGCACTGGCCTGTTGGTGCAAGGATTGGTGGCTGACACCTTGTGCGCTGAGGCGTATGACATCTCGTGGTGCAGAGGGCATGCGGAGCTGACTCTCACGATACTGTTAGTTGTTAGAGCCCTTCGCCAGCTCTGACCTGCACATGCCAGAGTCCCGGTCTCCACATACAGCACCACAGAAGACACATGCTTCATCAGCATGAGGCTCCAAGCTGCAGGCTGCGCCACATTGGCCCAACAAGATATGGCATGCGACGTGCAAGCGCATAGCAGATAACTTGAACTTCTTCCCACACCCAGCCACCCTGCAGTCCACAAGCACATCCTTGGCTGCTGATGGCCCAAGCTGATCCTGGATTCCTGGCGCTGCTCTAGTTGCTGAGGCACGCTGTTGCAAAGAGACCAGAACTTGGCCTCATCGCCTCATTCTCAGCCGGAGATGGAGAAGGAGAGGCTGGCGGGCTCGCAGGTGTCGGGTCAGCTAGGGCAGCAGCTGGGACAGCAGCAGGGGTAGCTAGGGGTCGAACGGGAGCAAACCCGAGCGTTCTCTGCCGCTTCGAAACGCGCTGTATTGTGGAAGCTGCCATGCAATCCCTTCCATTCTGGTGGCGTCCGGCGTTCACAGGGTCAGCTGACTTGAGGACCTTGCCACAACGGCCACCAGTGATCTGTTTAATCATGATCCACCAGACCAACACTGCCATGATATGCATGCTGCGTGTTATACAGCTATTTCCAAGGTTGGCCCACTCAGCTGGTTTCGGGGTGTGTCCAATGTAGCCAAACCCTCAGTATGGGGGGCCAGGGGGTCATGTGGTAATTCAGGCAACATTTTAAAATGTGAATTGACTCATGTTGGCAAGAAGAACACTGAGGTGCCTCTGCCAGCCTCAACAGACCTCCATAACAAAAATACGAAGTTTTCCAAAGATTGGAATTTTGGGGAGACCACCCACCCGCCCCCTTCCACTTTGCCCCCCCCCCCTATATCCCCCACCCCCCTGGGCCATGTTTTTTGAAGACCTGCTATGGAAAGCTCTCGCTCGATAAGCTCTTCAACTTTGGGGCATGGGGTTGACAGTTTTTGCCCCTCCCTCGGTTTGTTTCCATTTTTCTTGTGGCCCCAATACTCCTGAAGAAAGGGGTCTCTCGTTTTCCATCTCTTGAGACCCCTTCTCACTAGGGGAGACTTTTCTCTGCTTTGTATTCCTGATCTACTGAGAGGCCCCTGTGCTCTTCAGGAGGGGGGACTTGTTCACGTATACTCTGGCTAGCGTCGCCCTTTCTCCCTTTCTGCCCCCTCAGTGATTTCGTTTAGGCTAGCTTAGTTTTTGCCCACCCCCCCGGTTACGGCCCAGTTTCGTGTCGAGAGGATCTGTTTGACGCTCATTTCCTAGGTCTCGGATAATGCATGCTGACAGTACGGTAAGCTGTTTCTTGGAGGATGGGGGGCCATGTCTCCAGGTAAACCGTAAATCCTCCATCATGTAAGTCACCACACGGCGCAATATATTGTTGGATTCTTGTTTTGTGCTTGTTTCCTTCTCAGCAGGTTGGAGGTTGCACTTTAATAACGGTTAGATCTGCCCCCCCAGCCGCCGCGGGTGATGCAGGCAGGTAGCCTCCAAGTGAAGAGCAGGTGCTGAAGCAAGCTGGATGCCTCTAGCTCCTTAGGTAGTGCCACGGGTGATGGGTCGCGGCCATAGGTTAATATAGCAACACCTCTGGGGCAGTGTCATAAATCATAATGCTTGGCCGTGCGGGTGTCCAGGCACCTGTTTGGTTAAATCTGAAAGGGTGACAAGAAAGAGAAGGAGGGACACAAAAATGGGAAAAGAGAAGGGGGGCAGATTCCCCAACCCTCTAGAACCCAGCCCTCAAGAACCTTGACCGCATCTGCTCTTAAAGGTCAAGTACTGAAGCTTTCCGATTGCACTTACAAGCTGGAGTTGTTATGGCGTATTGCAGGGAGCACATCCCGCCGGTGGAAGTGTGGACCAAGTCAATGACGTTACACCTCTGGGCCCTGCTCAGATAAGGCTCGGTCGCCCTAACTTAAGAGTTGAGAGGAAAGATGGAAAGAAACACAGAAGGGGATAGGACCAAAGAAGCGGGGGAAAAGTAGTGGGGGGAAGTGAAGGGGCAAACTAAACAAAAGGCTGGAAAACACAAAATACAAAGGAAGTTTCAACCTCTGAAAATGTCTACGCCTCAACGATATCTACCACATGGAACAAGTGTGGGGCGTCAGGTGTGGGGCAAAATGTGTAAAAACACATGTGTGGATGCGTGGATAGGAGTTGCTGATACACCCAGGCTGATTTTTGTGTGTTAGCGTCTCTGGTGTTCTTAAGTTGGGTGACCGGTCTCACACTTTGTAAAATCACAGCAAAACGGAAATGATACACTGATGTTGGGTGAGCATGCCTGTACGCGACAGGTT
This sequence comes from Limnomonas spitsbergensis, assembly GCA_037349105.1. Classification (NCBI taxonomy): domain Eukaryota; kingdom Viridiplantae; phylum Chlorophyta; class Chlorophyceae; order Chlamydomonadales; genus Limnomonas; species Limnomonas spitsbergensis. Next base: position 2,003,468 of record JAYJMM010000109.1, read on the forward strand.
TGGGGCGACAAGTGAGGACCGAGGGGTGACAGGCTTGGGGCGACTTAATGGGGCGAGAGGTGAGGGACGTTAAGTTTGGGACGACAGGTTTGGGGTGACATGTGTAGAAAACACACATACAAAGTGACGTGTGGGGTGACAATGAAGTAACAAGTGATAGGTAACATGTGAGGGGTGACATGTGTGAGGTGCCATGTGAGAGGTGACACGTGTGGGGTGGTACGTAAGAGGCAACATGTGTCGGACAAAACGGAAGGTGTGGTAGGTGAGGAGTGGCTGGTGGGGGGCAATATGTGAGGGTTGCCATGCGAGGGGTGGCATGTGAGGCTTGACATGTAAGGGGTCGCACATGAGGGGGGGGGGGCATGTGAGGGGGGTGACATGTGAGGCGTGATATGTGAGGGGTCGCACATGAGGGGGGGGGGGGGGGGGGGGGGCGGGGGGCATGGGAGGGGTAACATGTGAGGCGTGACATGTGAGGGATCGCACATGAGGGGGGGGGGGCATGATGTGTGGGGTGGCTCTTCAGGGATGACACGGGAGGTGTTGCATAATGTGATGGGTGACACGCGAGGGGTGACATGTGAGGGGTAACATGTGAGGGGTAACATGTGAGGGGTGGCATGTAAGGGGTGACATGTGAGGGGTGGCATGTAAGGGGTGGCATGTTAGGGGTGAAGTGTAAGGGGTGACATGTAAGTGGTGACATGTGAGGGGTGACATGCGAGGGGTGACATGTAAGGGGTGACATGTAAGGGGTGACATGTAAGGGGTGGCATGTAAGGGGTGACATGTGAGGGGTGGCATGTAAGGGGTGACATGTGAGGGGTGACATGTAAGGGGTGACATGTAAGGACGCCCGCCCCTAGGGGGACGTAGTTTCTGTCTTTCTTTCTTTCTTTCTGGCGATTGGCGTTTGGTGACATATCATACCTTAGGTAGTATCTTTAGTGGGTAGCTGCTATCTGAGTAAAGGATGCTAAGACACATCTTTGTGGGTTTATTTATAAGTGTGAATTGCTAGCTGTGGAGCAACATGTATGGATTCGCAGGCGGGAGTTGTCGCTACATGAAACTTGATGATGGGAATGGGGCATATCTTACTAGCAGGCCATCCTGGTACGACATCAGTTTTTCAGCTACGTACGAGCCCATGTCTCCACAGGCCACTCCACGGCCACCGCATTCCTAATTGAGACCCAATGACCTGGACCGGCATGTGTCTGACGGCATCGGCTGGCCCAGTGGCCATGATGCATGGGGCCTTCAGCCGGAGAGGGAGAGCAGGCGCCATGACGGAGTGGATCCAAAGCGGGGGAAATACCAATCGATTAAGCTCGTGACAACACCAAGGCATGGCTCCACAGGTGCAGCAGGTGCAGAAATGAGAAACCCAGCTACCAAGCAAGCCGGCTGGATCTCACAGCGGGCGACAACTGCAAATTCGCTACTCTACGTGCAATTCGATGCGTATCTTTGTCAACACGCATTTGGCCAGCGATAGAGTTGCAAATATTATTCCGAAATCCTTTAACACGGCAAGGTGGTTTGCATGGGGTCCAGGTGACCCCGTCCGCGCCTGCACGTGCCCTCTGAAAAGTCACATACCCGACAGCTCTGCCATTTTTCGTGCTGCGCAACAGCACCTCTGATTAATTGACTGGACATGAACGTATCAAGTGGTGGTCGTGGGTACAGCTCCCACCCACATGCACACTGCCTACATGCACACACCCCTGCCCACATGCACAGCATCCCGCCTGCTTGCAGAGTGCCCCACACGCATGCGCATTCCTTGCATGCACAGGTCCTTGCTTGCATTCACATCACTTAGCCGCGCTCGCGACCCTCCACCTGCATTCTCAGCTCCTTCCCACATGCAAACACCCCGCCCGCATTCGCATTACTCCCCGCTTGCACACATAGCCGCCTGCCAATATCGCAGCATCTCTCGTGACTGTATGCTAGAGAACCCAGCCAAGGATCCACGAGTCATGAACATTCTCACTGGCTGCAGTTCACAGGGGGTTCTGGTCCGCATCTGCAAGAATACCAGCGTTGATTTTACTGCGTGATTCATGACAGAGGAGGGGCTAACGACTCACAGCTGCTCTGCAAAGTGTGGCCAGACATTCGGCCATACCGTATCTCGTGGGGGGACCAGAAACTGCCTGACATGACATGTGGTATCTTCAGGTTGGGTGGACTGCTGAAGGTCAAGTTGCCTACCCGTATGCACCGTTCTTTAATCCCGACTTGGGCGTTTTGAGGCAGATGGATCAGAGTTCGCCTTGCTGAGGTAAGTTTGCCCTGGGCTTTACTGTAAATTTGCTCAGGTCACCGCGGCCGTTGTTGCTACAGCGAAGCAGTGCTTGCTCAGCAACGAGTCGCCACTCTTTCAGCGTGCCACGCTTGACGTCATCATGCAACAGTATGATGGTATCACAATTGGCTTTCACCAGGACCGGTGTTGCATCGCGGCCCCTTGTTTGGTAGATCTTGAGGCACCGCTTGTTTTGGGGTCAAGCTTCAAGGACAGATGCTTTGTCCAGGACCATAGCCACCGTATATCACGGCTAGCCCTAGTGCAAGACAACAGCCACTCTGCTGGTATCTCTGAGGAGAAGCTTGATGACTCGAGGGCTGCTTTCGCTAGGATGCGCAGCGACCGCTCCGGGCATTCACTAAAACTAATCAGGAGTTTGGAGAGCAACTGCGGATACATGTCTCATATTGTCTTCCTTCTGTGCGTGCGGTACTTTGTGCACCACATGAACACAGTTCAGAGTAAGAAAGAGTCAGGGGAGTGCTTCTTTGCGAAGTGACAAAACGCTCCAGCCTGTCTTCAGTTGTCTATGCTTGGCTCGTATTTCCGCCAATATTGAGGTTTCCGTCATGTAATATACAGTGGTTTTGAACTGGACCCAACAGCCTTACCCAGTCAAAGTGGCTTAGCAACAGTATCCCTCAATGGCATAACAGTATCACAGGGATCCACACTCAACCTTCTTACGGGTTGGGAATGCGGGGGGGGGCTGTGCGTGCAAGCGTGGGGCTGCGCATACGGGCGGAGAGCCGCCCATTTGGGCGGGACTTGTGCTTACAGATAAGGGCCTGTACATACGGGCAGTGCCTATGGGTGAATAACAGTGTATGCGGATGGGGGATGGGGGACCATGCGGGCGGATGGGGGTAACATTGCATACATGTGGGGGTCTGCAGTATGCGGAATGTGAATGGGGATGGGGGGCAGTACCAGCGGATGGGAGTAACAGCACATACAAGTGGGGGCCTGTGCATACGGGCTGTGTCTATGGGTGGGTAACAGTGAAAGCCGATGGGGAACTGGAGGGCCGTGCGGGCGTGCGGGAAATGTGCATGGGTGTGTGGAATGTGTACACGGGTAGGGGATGGCTCATGTGGTTGAAAGACCGTTTATGAGTGCGAGGTGCAGAGCATATTGGCAGGCGCCAGGCGGCTATGTGTGCAAGCGGGGGTAGTGTACATGCGGGCGGGGTGTTTGCATGTGGGAAGGAGCTGAGAATGCAGGTGGAGGGTCGCAAGCGCGGCTACGTGCTGTGAATGCAGGCAGGGACCCGTGCATGCAAGGAATGCGTAGGCGTGTGGGGTGCTCCGCAAGCAGGCGGGAGGCTGTGCATGTGGGCATGGGTGTGTGCATGTAGGCAGAGTGTATGTGGGTGGGAGCTGTGCATGCAAGCGGTGAAGTTTTGTGAAGTTTTTGAAGTCCATCAGAGCAAGCGGGCGGGGTAGCGTGCATGCATGCGGGGGGCTGGGCATGCATTCGGGGGCTGTCAGTACTCAGTACTGGTGGAAGCTGCGCATCCATGGAAGATGTTGCCCAAAAGGGTGGGATGCTGTGTTCGCTGGCTCAATGCTGTGCATGTGGGCCGAAACTGCACACCAAAATGCAGTGAATGCTCTTGTAGCAGGCACAGGTTCAGGCACGCTTCGTACCAGTAAAAGTAGGACCTGCAGCTTTAGATAATCGCGCCTCATCAGGATGGGCTGCAGCAGCGATTAGTCCACCCTCGCCTGCAACACCCCCGCTTCCATGGAGGCCCTCTGGGCACTTGGTACGATCGGAATCGAGGATAAATAACAAGTAATGCATTTATATAATGGCATGCGCTCCTCTTCAAATATGAAGGACTTAGGAAAAATGACGTCACTTACCAACGTTGGCATGTAATGCCATGTCATTTGACTGAAACGTTGGAGAGTTAAAGTACGTTTTGAAGGGAGATCGATATCTGCATCTGACGAGGTTTGTACCCATATGTCCGCACCCACCCGCTCCGCGCTCCCTGCGCACTATCCCGTCCTCATATCTCGAGCAGCACATCCCTACCGTACGCAGTTTCACAAACCCCAAGCTTTTCAGTACAGGAAAGCCGATAGCGTTAGAGCGTCCAATTATTCTCTTCTCTGCGTATCTCTAAATCCCGAAGTAATCTAGCTAGTGCTGATTCATGCCAAATTTTACTAATCACATTGCTCGCCCAAGCGCTGTATAACAACCCAGAACGGTGATACATTACCCATTCATTTTTGCGCTGTCTGAATCGTCCTAATGCGCGTCACTTCACTGTTGATAAGAGAACACATCCAGTCATGACTTTGCAATCAACATTCACGGACATTAAGGCGGTAGAGTCTCCTCAGGCAGCGGATAGTGGCTTGCCGTCCGTCCACTTGGAGAGTTGCAAGACTTCTACTGACAGCGCGCCAGCGCAAAAACGTGCCTCCCCCAAACAGGTATGCGACTGCGCACATTCCAGCGCAGCTAATCAATGCTTTCGGTTTGTCAGAGGACAGGTTGCAACACTGCAATATGGACACAGTGCATGCAAGAGTCTCTTAGTCTGGGTGGCCCGCATGTCCTGGCCAAGAAGCACCGCAGCTCTACCCATGCCTGCCACCTGATGGCCTCACCTCCTGCCTTAGTTCCTCAGCCGAGTTACACTCTGTCTGGGACAGAGGCCTGGCCAGCAGTGTCTCCTTGCTGAGCCGGGCATGCCAGCGCCATGCGCGTACCTGCTTCATGCCTCTGATGCTCACCTACAACATGCATTCCACACAGAGTTGGACATGGCGCCGCCGCCTGTCCCTCGTGCCCAGCTATGTTTGGCTGTCGCTCGCGATCCTGGCCATCATTGAGGCATTGGGCATCGTTGGTGCCATCTACTACGCACATGGTGTTAAGACCGGCAACGAGTCCTCCTCCAGAAGCATCGCGATGATCTCAGCGCGAGCCCTGGAGAAGCTTTTGGAGGACCAGAAGCCTCCCATCAAAATGCTCACAGCCTACATCACAATGGTGTGGGGACAAGCCTCTGACCCTTCAAGCGACATGCGATCACCTCACTGCATGTGGCCTTGCAAACCTTAAGCTTTCGCGCACAAAGGACCTTGCAAGTATATGCCCATGTCCTTGCATGTGGTTGTACTTCCCATGGTTTGCCATAACCTAAGCTTGTGGTCGCCCCTCCTCCCTCTCCTTTCTGCAGAAACCCCACTGGCCAAGCTTCCTAACTAATTTTGATAAGCTTTCCAACGAGATCTCTCAGTAAGTGCTACCTGGCCCCAATGCTTGTATTGATTTCTCGCAGTGTCACTGAGTCTCCGCACATGCTGCTTTGTTAATTAAAATGCACGCCATAGCACCCTAGGGGGGCCACCGGGCAGCCGCTACTGCGCCAATTCGGGTCAAACCAAAAAAAATATGCATGGACGGATGATGCATGCCTCTGATACGATCAGGATTGCTGAATTATGAATGATCCAAAGGGCACCGGCACGGTGATGGAAGCCCACAGGGTGAAGAGTGATTAGAGTTTTGCTATTGAGCACCGGTTGTATTTTTGCTTAGCAACCACGTGATTTAGGTGCAATTTATTTTTTGCTCAGGAACCGATCAGGTACAATTTAGCAGCCAACTGGCCTCCTGCCAGATTTTCCATGCAAGGCCTGCCATCCCGCTTGGGCTGCTGGCTGTAGGCCAGTCCGTGTTAGGTCAAAATCACGCTCAAAATCCCCTTTGCGGAAGAGGGGCAGCCCGTCCAAGGCAGCTATGAGGCTAATACAACAACTGTAATTGTGCGCTGACGAAAACTGTGCAACCCGTTGGCAGGAACTACGATTTCTACGAGGTGGAGGTGTGCCCTGGCGGAGCGTTGCTGGCCATGTACTTGCGTGAGTGGGACAACAGTGTTTCTTTCAGTGGGCACCAGAGCATCCATAGGGGGCCGCCGGGCGGCCACCAATGGGCCAACTGGGACAGAATGTTGACCGACGCATGCTCGGTGGTCCAAGCAGCAGGACTGGCCGCCCCAGGCTCCCACGGGCGTAGGCCGTGATGTAGCTGAATTGTAGCTGAAGCGCGGTAAAACAAACACTGTTGCACAATGGGATTCACTTGGCAGAGGGTGCGGCGTGAACGCTTAGTAAGATGCTCAATGATTGCCAACTACCTGTGGGAGTGTGAGAACTTGGCGTAATTTCCGAAATCTGGCAGTGCCCGCGGCTAAATGAAGCTATGAAAACGACCCCCCCCCCGCCCACCCATGCAGCCCGGGGCGCTCTGCAAGGACAGGAGTGTCTGAAATTTTGCAGCTAGAGTGCCCTTGGCAAAGTAAGGCTATGACAACTACCCCCCCCCCCCCATGCAGCCTGGAGCCCTCTGCAAGGACAGGAGCTTCTGGACTTCAAGGTTTACAACCTGGACTTTGGCCTGAATCTCCTGGATCCGTTCTTCCGGCCACAGTACTGGCCAATTGCAGCGGGCTGGTGCGGTGCATTTCTGGTGCCTCCTTGACGGCATGTTCCCGCTTCACCTAGCCTAGCCTAGCCTAGGTCATGTTACCGCCTAGCCTAGCCTAGCCTAGCCTAGCCTAGCCTAGGACATGTTACCGCCTAGCCTAGCCTAGCCTAGCCTAGCCTAGGACCTGTTCCCGCCTAGCCTAGCCTAGCCTAGCCTAGGGCATGTTCCCGCCTAGCCTAGCCTAGCCTAGGACCTGTTCCCGCCTAGCCTAGCCTAGCCTAGCCTAGGGCATGTTCCCGCCTAGCCTAGCCTAGCCTAGGACATGTCCCCGCCTAGCCTAGCCTAGCCTAGCCTAGGACATGTCCCCGCCTAGTCTAGCCTAGCCTAGCCTAGGACATGTTCCCGCCTAGCCTAGCCTAGCCTAGGACATGTTCCCGCCTAGCCTAGCCTAGCCTAGGACATGTTCCCGCCTAGCCTAGCCTAGCCTAGGACATGTTCCCGCCTAGCCTAGCCTAGCCTAGGACATGTTCCCGCCTAGCCTAGCCTAGCCTAGGACATGTTCCCGCCTAGCCTAGCCTAGCCTAGGACATGTTCCCGCCTAGCCTAGCCTAGCCTAGGACATGTTCCCGCCTAGCCTAGCCTAGCCTAGGACATGTTCCCGCCTAGCCTAGCCTAGCCTAGGACATGTTCCTGCCTAGCCTAGCCTAGCCTAGGACATGTTCCCGCCTAGCCTAGCCTAGCCTAGGACATGTTCCCGCCTAGCCTAGCCTAGCCTAGGACATGTTCCTGCCTAGCCTAGCCTAGCCTAGCCCAGGACATGTTCCTGCCTTGCCGGGCTGGGCTTGCCTATAGCTTAGCTAACCCACTTAAAGGAAGCAGTTGGCTAGTGCCCCTGGCTGCTGGCCAAACATCACGCACCCCAGGCCGGGTGCCCCAGACTGTAGCGCTCGCGTTCAGTGCAGCAGCTTTCGTTTTTTTCAAATCTTCCTTGCACGCCCCCACCCGCAACACGCCCCGACCTGCAACAAGCCTCGACCTGTAAAACGCCCCGACCTGTAAAACTCTAGTATAATGCAATGATTCCGCTTGGAAAGAAAAATGTCTAGATGCTCGATATGTGATGCGTCCCCCCCCATTCTCGCACGTTCCGAGCCAAGCCTTCGGCCAGGTCAGGGGATTGACTTTTAACCTTTGGCAATGAGATTACCAAAATCGACGATATCAATCATTCAGATTTCGCCCGTTTAGCGCTCACAGCGATGCTTCGCGAAAAAGGACTTCACTGGACCTGTCGTTACCTGCTGGGCGGGAGGCGCTCGGGGCCTGGGCGTGGGAAGCAAGAGAGGCATTTGCACTTATGGAACCTTATGGTGTCGATGCCGCCCTCAAGTCCAGCATAGCCCCTCATCCTGCACAGACTGATATATCCTGCACGGCACAGCGCCTGGCCTGCCCCTGGCAACGGCTCATCTGCCTCATTGCACAGCGCCAGGCCCGCCCCTGGCTGCGGCTCATCTGCCTCATTGCACAGCGACAGGCCCACCCCTGGCTGCGGCTCATCTGCCTCATTGCACAGGGCCAGGCCTGCCCCTGGCTGCGGCTCATCTGCCTCATTGCACAGCGCCAGGCCCGCCCCTGGCTGCGGCTCATGTGCCTCATTGCACAGCGCCAGGCCCGCCCCTGGCTGTTAATCATCTGCCTCATTGCACAGGGCCAGGCCCGCCCCTGGCTGCGGCTCATCTGCCTCATTGCACAGCGCCAGGCCCGCCCCTGGCTGCGGCTCATCTGCCTCATTGCACAGCGCCAGGCCCGCCCCTGGCTGCGGCTTATGTGCCTCATTGCACAGCGCCAGGCCCACCCCTGGCTGCGGCTCATCTGCCTCATTGCACAGCGCCAGGCCCACCCCTGGCTGCGGTTCATCTGCCTCATTGCACAGCGCCAGGCCCGCCCCTGGCTGGGGCTCATCTGCCTCATTGCACAGCGCCAGACCCACCCCTGGCTGCGGCTCATCTGCCTCATTGCACAGCGACAGGCCCACCCCTGTTTGCGGCTCATCTGCCTCATTGCACAGCGCCAGGCCCACCCCTGGCTGCGGTTCATCTGCATCATTGCACAGCGCCAGGCCCGCCCCTGGCTGCGGCTCATCTGCCTCATTGCACAGCGCCAGGCCCACCCCTGGCTGCGGCTCATCTGCCTCATTGCACAGCGCCAGGCCCACCCCTGGCTGCGGCTCATCTGCCTCATTGCACAGCGCCAGACCCACCCCTGGCTGGGGCTCATCTGCCTCATTGCACAGCGCCAGACCCACCCCTGGCTGCAGCTCATCTGCCTCATTGCACAGCGCCAGGCCCGCCCCTGGCTGCGGCTCATCTGCGTCATTGCACAGCGCCAGGCCCGCCCCTGGCTGCGGCTCATCTGCCTCATTGCACAGCGCCAGGCCCACCCCTGGCTGCGGCTCATCTACCTCATTGCACAGGGCCAGGCCCGCCCCTGGCTGCGGCTCATCTGCCTCATTGCACAGCGCCAGGCCCGCCCCTGACTGCGGCTCATGTGCCTCATTGCACAGCGCCAGGCCCGCCCCTGGCTGTTAATCATCTGCCTCATTGCACAGGGCCAGGCCCGCCCCTGGCTGCGGCTCATCTGCCTCATTGCACAGCGCCAGGCCCGCCCCTGGCTGCGGCTCATCTGCCTCATTGCACAGCGCCAGGCCCGCCCCTGGCTGCGGCTTATGTGCCTCATTGCACAGCGCCAGACCCACCCCTGGCTGCGGCTCATCTGCCTCATTGCACAGCGCCAGGCCCACCCCTGGCTGCGGTTCATCTGCCTCATTGCACAGCGCCAGGCCCGCCCCTGGCTGGGGCTCATCTGCCTCATTGCACAGCGCCAGACCCACCCCTGGCTGCGGCTCATCTGCCTCATTGCACAGCGACAGGCCCACCCCTGTTTGCGGCTCATCTGCCTCATTGCACAGCGCCAGGCCCACCCCTGGCTGCGGTTCATCTGCATCATTGCACAGCGCCAGGCCCGCCCCTGGCTGCGGCTCATCTGCCTCATTGCACAGCGCCAGGCCCACCCCTGGCTGCGGCTCATCTGCCTCATTGCACAGCGCCAGGCCCACCCCTGGCTGCGGCTCATCTGCCTCATTGCACAGCGCCAGACCCACCCCTGGCTGGGGCTCATCTGCCTCATTGCACAGCGCCAGACCCACCCCTGGCTGCAGCTCATCTGCCTCATTGCACAGCGCCAGGCCCGCCCCTGGCTGGGGCTCATCTGCCTCATTGCACAGCGCCAGACCCACCCCTGGCTGCGGCTCATCTGCCTCATTGCACAGCGACAGGCCCACCCCTGTTTGCGGCTCATCTGCCTCATTGCACAGCGCCAGGCCCACCCCTGGCTGCGGTTCATCTGCATCATTGCACAGCGCCAGGCCCGCCCCTGGCTGCGGCTCATCTGCCTCATTGCACAGCGCCAGGCCCACCCCTGGCTGCCGTTCATCTGCCTCATTGCACAGCGCCAGGCCCGCCCCTGGCTGCGGCTCATCTGCCTCATTGCACAGCGCCAGGCCCACCCCTGGCTGCAGCTCATCTGCCTCATTGCACAGCGCCAGGCCCACCCCTGGCTGCGGCTCATCTGCCTCATTGCACAGCGCCAGGCCCGCCCCTGGCTGCAGCTCATCTGCGTCATTGCACAGCGCCAGGCCCGCCCTTGGCTGCGGCTCATCTGCCTCATTGCACAGCGCCAGACCCACCCCTTGCTGCGGCTCATCTGCCTCATTGCACAGCGCCAGGCCCACCCCTGGCTGCGGCTCATCTGCCTCATAGCACAGCGCCAGGCCCACCCCTGGCTGCGGCTCATCTGCCTCATTGCACAGCGCCAGGCCCGCCCCTGGCTGCGGCTCATCTGCCTCATTGCACAGCGCCAGACCCACCCCTGGCTGCGGCTCATCTGCCTCATTGCACAGCGCCAGGCCCACCCCTGGCTGCGGCTCATCTGCCTCGTTGCACAGCGCCAGGCCCGCCCTTGGCTGGGGCTCATCTGCCTCATTGCACAGCGCCAGGCCCACCCCTGGCTGCGGCTCATCTGCCTCATTGCACAGCGCCAGGCCCGCCCCTGGCTGCGGCTCATCTGCCTCATTGCACAGCGCCAGACCCACCCCTGGCTGCGGCTCATCTGCCTCATTGCACAGCGCCAGGCCCACCCCTGGCTGCGGCTCATCTGCCTCGTTGCACAGCGCCAGACCCACCCTTGGCTGCGGCTCATCTGCCTCATTGCACAGCGCCATGCCCACCCCTGGCTGCGGTTCATCTGCCTCATTGCACAGCGCCAGGCCCGCCCCTGGCTGCGGCTCATCTGCCTCATTGCACAGCGCCAGACCCACCCCTGGCTGCGGCTCATCTGCCTCATTGCACAGCGCCAGGCCCACCCCTGGCTGCGGCTCATCTGCCTCATTGCACAGCGCCAGGCCCGCCCCTGGCTGCGGCTCATCTGCCTCATTGCACAGCGCCAGGCCTGCCCCTGGCTGCGGCTCATCTGCCTAATTGCACAGCGCCAAGCCTGTCTTCGGATTGGCTCGTCTGTGTCATAGCACAGCACCAGGCCTGCCCCAGACTTGGGCTCCATGGCTTATCTGTCTTATGCCCTGCCACAGGATGGGTGACATGAGGTCAGTGGCGCACGACAGAGGCCTGACCCTTCATGGTCCTTGGTATGGACCCGGCGCATTGGCAAACGGCGCCTTTGTGCTGCGCACCGCTCTCTTTGTCAACAGCTCAAACATGACCGAGTGGGAACTGCCCTATTGTGAGTAATGTTCTTCACGGCGGCATCAGGTGGGGCTTCCGCCCTGCTGTGGCACTAATATGACCCGTCAGGGTGTCATCTGTGTAACTGAAGTGCGCGTGGTATGGGCAACACTGTTTATTTTAGCTCGCTAGTAGCCAGTTGCTTCAGCTACATTACAGCCTGCTGGCATGGAGTCTTGGCTCAACAATCCTTTCTGCTTGGGCCACCGGACGTAGGCTGGTCATAGTTTGGTCCCAAGAGGCCCTGTGGTGGCTGCCTGGGAGGCCCCGGAAGGTGCTTTGGTGCACACTTAAATAAACAGTGCACTGCAGTGCATGCCACCGTACTGCTGTCGATATTAAGTTTCCCCTCTAAAACAAAAAGATCAAAGCATTTCAACATCAACGCAATGTTTTTCGAGGGCATCCGGCCTGGCATCGGCATAGCTGTGCATTGATGAGCAGTTGCATACCAGAAGCACATGCATCTTCCAGTGCAGTCGTGCTGTTTCGGGGAGGGACACAAAAATGTGCACGGTGAGGGCAGCGGCCAAAATGTGCACGGTCAGGGCAGCGGCCTGTGAAGACCCTGCTTGACTGCCCCTGGCGCTCATGGCCATGGTGCCCATGGCCTGCTCAGATTTCATTTCGTGCCCGCCATAAATCACTTTTGAGAGGCCGCCGGCCAATTGGGATCAAGTCTTGACCCGGCTCGTGGCAGGTGGTTGAAGCCGCTTGGTTTAATGATGCACCAATCACAGCCGGCCGCAGGCTGGGTTGGACCTTCTAGTCGGCTGAGGCACCCTTAAACAAGAAAAGTGCAAAGTTTACAAGCTCTAGGCACGAGTGTGGTAAGCTTAAATTTCATTGCGTGTCTGTGCGTAATTGAAGGACTTGAACTTGAGAGTTGATACCAACCTCTTGCCCCCACATTTGCATGAGATCGTTTGCCCACAACACCCCCACATTTGCATGAGATTGTTTGCCCACAACACCCGCAACACTATGTTTTGAGTTCCGTGCCTCTGCTCCCTAGGCTCACTCATTTCCCCCCTCTTCCTTTTAGTTTCTTCTTATCTCCCTTCTGAACAGTTGGGCGCCCACGCGGCCGAGCTTTGAGCGGGCCCAGAGGTGTAACGTTATTGACACATGTCCCCCCTGTCCACAGCGGTTGGCTTCGAAACGTGCCCGCCCAACTTGTGCTACAAGCCTGATGGCAGCATCTTCTGGGGCTTTGTCGCTGTGAGTGGTTGGGCAGACTATTGTGTAATTTGAAGTCAGTAAGGGATACTTTCTGGTACATGAAATAATCCATAATTAATGGCATTTGCATATAACTACCCACCTCTTCGAGCGCTCAATTTGGGCCCTGTCAGGTAAATTGCTTCTACCAGATGGGTCCCAAATTGAGCGCAAGAAGAGCTTTTGGGGGCCATACGTGACGCTCGTTTCTGTGACACGCCTCCCGTTCTCCCATGCACTTACATGGCCAGCGTAGGCCAAGCGTCTGTGTGTCATCTTTCTGCCACGGGCTGTTTGATCCTTTTTTGGCTGTGTGGAGCTGGATGTTGCAGGCGGCAAGGCATGTCCTGGACATGCTGGTTTCGCCCATGCATTGTATTGCCCCTCTGTCCCCGAGTCCTCTCCATGCGCCATGCTCCCCCCACGCGCATGCATGCATGCGGCGTGCAGCTGCCATGTGATCAGCCAGCTCTTTCCCGGTGTGCCTGCATGGGATGTCAGGGCCATGCACGCTGCAACCTCACCTCATCTCTGAGGTCCTGCCTGCTGTTGCTGCGGTCCTGCTGCTGCTGCTGCGGTCCTGCTGCAGCAGCTGCTCCTGCTCCTGCTGCTGCTGCTGCGGTCCTGCTGCAGCAGCTGCTGCTGCGGTCCTGCTGCTGCTGCTGCGGTCCTGCTGCAGCAGCTGCGGTCCTACTGCAGCAGCTGCTCCTGCTGCTGCTGCTGCTGCTGCGGTCCTGCTGCAGCAGCAGCTCCTGCTCCTGATGCTGCTCCTGCTCCTGCTGCAGTAGCTGCTCCTGCTCCTGATGCTGCTGCTGAGGTCCTGCTGCAGCAGCTGCTCCTGCTCCTGCTGCTGCTGCTGAGGTCCTGCCTGCTGCCTGTTGCCCCCCCCCCCCCAACAGTCGGTGTTCCCCTGGGACGCCATCAAGGATGGGCTGTCGGCTGTGATTGACGCTCAACTGCTGTACACCCTAGCTCAAGATCGTACAGCAGGGGATGTGCCTTTCCTGGCTGCAAGCTCACAGGTGGGAAGCTGGACAGGTGCTGCTTCAGTCATGAAGAGGGCATGGACAACAGGGTTTGTTTGCAGGGTATAGTAGGGAGCCGGTGCTGAAAAGGAGTTGCCTTGATATGCATAGCTTGGGGTACCCAGGTGCTTTGGCTTGCCCCTGATGTCTGGTGCACACATACCAGAATTGTTTGATGCAAATTACTTTCTGTTAAGAATTCAAGATTAGGCATGCGTTGCAGAACCTGTGATGGCAGGGTAACCTTAACCTCTAACTAAGTTCCTGGCCGGACGTGCTGGAACTGCCGACCCTGACAGCCAGGAGATCCTGCCTGCTGTATCGACCGACCCTGCATTCAAGCATACCTGACACCTCCATAGGAGAAGGGAATAGACCCAGATGTGCAGCCAGGACGTGCCCCATTGCTCTGACAATGCGGTTTTCCCTGAGCGAGCCCGCATACCGGTACTCGTCTTGGGGCAAATTGTTTTGCCGATATGCCTGTTACGGCTCCCAAACTGAAGTGTTGTGTTTCGCCCCCCCCCTTCCCCTCCCCGTCCCCCCGCCTGCAACGTGAACGCCCATCCGTACCCGGGAGCAGCTGCCCAACACTGCCAGCAACACCTGCGTCGATATCCAGATCTTTGTCAGCCTGCACTGGACGCTGTGCGTGGAGCAGGTATGTGTGCCGACTGCCGTTCGTTTTTTGAAACGCAGCTCCTGTCAGATGCATTTCAGCTACATTTCATTAGGAGCTTGATATTCCAGCTACATTTCAGTCAGAGCTTGGCATTTCAGCTACATGTCAGCTACATTTCAGTTGGACCTCAGCATTTCAGCTACATTTCAGTTGGAGCTTGGCATTTCAGCTACATTTCAGTTGGAGCTTGGCATTTCAGTAACATGTCAGCTACATTTCAGTTGGACCTCGGCATTTCAGCTACATTTCAGTTGGAGCTTGGCATTTCAGCTACATTTCAGTTGGAGCTTGGCATTTCAGCTACGTGTCAGCTGCAATTCAGTTGGAGCTCGGCATTTCAGCTACATTTCAGCTACATTTCAGTTGGAGCTCGGGTTCTGGCCGGATGCCTTGTTCCCTGCCAGCTACGTTGGTACCTCTCCCCTGTGGGGCCCCGGATTGGGAGCACAGTTTGTTGAGGTAAGGCGGCGCTAAGCCACTCAGACATCTGGCGCCAGCCGCCAGGTGTCCAAGTGGCTTGGCGCCCCCGCACCAGCCGCCAGGTGTCCGAGTGGCTTGGTGCCCCCTTACCTCAGCAGAAACATCTTGTATGCCAGCTGTCGATGGGACCTTGCTGGGTTACCAGCTCTCTGGTTTCAGAAGCTGCAGCTATGCGACTTTAAGGCACATATGGCTACGAGACGAAATGTAAAAAACTGGGATATGATGTTTCAAGGCAAAAACAGTTTCCCTGCAGTGACTGGTGTAAGTATTGACCTTGTGGTGGACTTACCAGCATCTGGAAGCAGTATGTGTGGAGCCTACCCCCCTTCAATAAAACCATCCTCCAACTATCCTCCTTGTGTGGACTGGGAAGATAACAATCTAGGTACTTTCGCTTGGGCTTAGTCGGTTAGGTTGGCGGCCAAACCCTAGAAAAGCTGAGATGCAACACACATACAAACAGCCCGTGTGCGCATCTTGGAACGGTACTGGACAGATTTTCACTCAACCCGCCACTCCCCTGCTGTGCGCTGCGTGTCTCTTGCCAGAGTGGAGGTTTCATGCCCACCTGGCGGACCGGCCTCATGGTGGGGATCACGGCGCTCGCCATCCTCATATCGGCGCTGGTGCTCCTAATCCTGAGGAGCCGTGCATTGGCTGTCCAGTACCTCAAGCAGCAAAAGGTGTGGAGGGGGGGACAACACACAAAAAAGGGCTCTCTTTTTTCCAGGGTGGGGGGATCTGACAAAAACGAACAGGTTTGTGTGTTGGGTCTTGCAACTGCTCGATAAGTGTGCTAAGTCAGTTTATCCACAAATTGGAAGGGCCTTGCCTGGCTTTGTACTTGCCACAAAATTGGAAGAGATGCCACCTTGCCTTGCACCTGCTTCCAATTTGGAAGAGATACTACCTTGCCTACTCTTGTGCCTGCCACCAAATTGGAAGAGCCTTGCCTTGCCTTGTACCTGCCGTGCCTTGCCTTGCCTTGAACCTGCCTCCAGGGGTGTCCTCTCGTGTCTGCCTGCCAAGATTCCAGGTGCATGGCATGCTGTGCGCTGGCAAGTAGCAGCGTTTCTTTTTTTACTCCACAGCTGCTCAGCTACATGGCTAGCCTCCAGCCGGAGGCCGGAGGCATGTCCTGCCATGCTGATTGGGCCTCTGGCTGTCGCCGGTCCAGGTTCCTCGCTTCCATGGGGCTTCTTGCTGTCACGGGGCTGCCCGCCGAAGCTCGCCTCGTAAACAAGACAAAAAGCCCGCGCTGCACACCCCAGCTTTTCACACACCAAACCACGGGCTGTACTCCCCCTATCACCCTCCAGGAGTCGGCCACCTTGCTGAAATCTGCGAATTCCGAGTTGGAGGCAGAGCATGAGCGAAGAAGCTTGCTGCTGCAGCGCCAGGTCGAGCTCATTGCCTGCTTTGGAGGAGGCAACGCGACGGGAATAATGGGCAAGAGCAGCCCCAACGCATCGGGGGTCAATGCTCCCTTGAGTAGAGTCACTGCTGTAGGTGAGCAATCGAGAAAACGGGAACCACCCACTGCCCCACTGAAAGGTTTGAGGAGAGGCTGCAAGGGGTCAAGCTGGAGGGAGGAGGGAAGGAGGGGAGGGAAAGGAAAAGAGGGAAGAGGGCAGGAAAGGGGGAGTTGGAGGGAGGAGGAAGGAGGGAAGAAGGGTAGGAAAGAAGGGGGGAGGGCAGGAAAGGGTCAAGCTGGAGGGAGGAGGAAGGAGGGAAGAAGGGTAGGAAAAGAGGGGGGAGGGCAGGAAAGGGTCAAGCTGGAGGGAGGAGGAAGGAGGGAAGAAGGGTAGGAAAGAAGGGGGGAGGGCAGGAAAGGGTCAAGCTGGAGGGAGGAGGAAGGAGGGAAGAAGGGTAGGAAAAGAGGGGGGAGGGCAGGAAAGGGTCAAGCTGGAGGGAGGAGGAAGGAGGGAAGAAGGGTAGGAAAAGAGGGGGGAGGGCAGGAAAGGGTCAAGTTGGAGGGAGGAGGAAGGAGGGAAGAAGGGTAGGAAAAGAGGGGGGAGGGCAGGAAAGGATCAAGTTGGAGGGAGGAGGAAGAAGGGAAGAAGGGTAGGAAAGAAGGGGGGAGGGCAGGAAAGGGTCAAGTTGGAGGGAGGAGGAAGGAGGGAAGAAGGGTAGGAAAGAAGGGGGGAGGGCAGGAAAGGGTCAAGCTGGAGGGAGGAGGAAGGAGGGAAGAAGGGTAGGAAAAGAGGGGGGAGGGCAGGAAAGGGTCAAGCTGGAGGGAGGAGGAAGGAGGGAAGAAGGGTAGGAAAAGAGGGGGGAGGGCAGGAAAGGGTCAAGTTGGAGGGAGGAGGAAGGAGGGAAGAAGGGTAGGAAAAGAGGGGGGAGGGCAGGAAAGGATCAAGTTTGAGGGAGGAGGAAGAAGGGAAGAAGGGTAGGAAAGAAGGGGGGAGGGCAGGAAAGGGTCAAGTTGGAGGGAGGAGGAAGGAGGGAAGAAGGGTAGGAAAGAAGGGGGGAGGGCAGGAAAGGGTCAAGTTGGAGGGAGGAGGAAGGAGGGAAGAAGGGTAGGAAAGAAGGGGGGAGGGCAGTAAAGGATCAAGTTGGAGGGAGGAGGAAGAAGGGAAGGGGGGAGGGCAGGAAAGGGGAATTGGAGGGAGAAGGAAGGAGGGGGGAAGGGAAGGAAATGAGGGGGGGGGGCAGGAAAGGGGGATTTGGAGGGAGGAGGAAAGGAGGTGGGAGGGCAGGAAAGGGGGATTTGGAGGGAGGAGGAAGGAGGGGGGAGGGCAGGAAAGGGGAGTTGGAGGGAGGCGGATGAGGGGGAAGGGAAGGAAAGGAGGGGGGAGGGCAGGAAAGGGGTAGTTGATGGGAGGAGGAAAGGAGGGGGGAAGGGAAGGGGCGATTTAGAGGGAGGGGGGAAGAGAAGGAAAGGAAAGGATGGGGGGGTTTGAGGGAGGAGAGAAGAAGGGTAGGAAGGAAGGAAATGGAGGAGTTTGAGGGAGAAGGAAAGGAGGGGGAGAGGGAAGGAAAGGGAGGAGTTGGAGGGAGGAGGGAAGAAGGGGGGAGGGAGTAACCGCACCTCCACTTCAGTGAGGAGGTCCTTGCAGCAGGATCCGCCTTTCAGAAGGTCACACCCAATTCTCAAGGCTAGCTGTCAAAGCTGATTTCCCTGCTACTCAGCACGGTCAGTATCAGCACGGTCTCTGCCAAGGCCCGTGACGTGCTGCTTTCGTGTCTCTTACACCCCTCCGGAGCGGAACCTTTCTCCACCTCTGATACGTGTCTTTTTAGAACACTTGAGCAGCTGCCATTCTGGTCCTTGTAGCACGCAGTCTATGTTATGCCCCCAAGGCAGTTGATTGATGCCAAGGGTCTTGAGCTGGTCCTGCCTTCTGGAATTCGGAAAATACAAATTAAAACACTTGAGCCTCGAATCCTGAACTATTTTTACCTTCCCCACCTGCCTCTGCTATTGCCCTCCTTCTGCCGCCCGCCACAGAGCGCATTGAAAAGATGAAACAGCAGATCAGCTACGGGAAGATTGCTCAGGAAGGCAGCGATGCTAGCAAAACCATGGACATCTGCCTGATGGAGATCCTGGGGCAGGGCAGCTTCGGGAAGGTGTACCGCGGCACATGGCGCGGGACAGAGGTGAGCATGGGAAAGGCAAGGACCGGTTGGTGATCATGCGAGCGTAGCAAGGACCGGGATGGTGATCATGGGCATAGCAAGGACCGGGATGATGAGCATGGGCATAGCAAGGATCGGGATGGTGAGGGTCTAGGGTTTGATCTTCAGCCTTTGACCCTAAACTAGAGAGAGGTGTGCCTGGGCACACAGGATGCGGGACAGAAGTGAGCTTGTGCATAATGCGAGGATCGGGATGGTGAGAGTTTAGGGTTAAACCCTCAACCCTGAGCCCTGAACCTAAATTGGAACGAGGTCAGTATGGACGCATGGCGCGTAACAAGCTGTGCACATGGGGATAAAGTGAGGAGCGGGATAGGGACGCAGAGAGGAGAGTGTGTGCCTAAGGCAAGGAGCATGATGGTGAGGGGCGGTGGTGGCATGGGCACACGGCGCGGGACAGAGGTCAGGGGCTATAGATGTATGCACGCATGCTTTAGCATGTGATGTGCACTGAAGTGCTGTGTGTTTTATTCGGGGGACTCTTGATGCTGATATCCCTAGAGGTGTGGTAGAAGTCTGGAGAAAGTGTGCTGAGGCCCCGCAGTGTTTGTCTCACCATCTTTAGGCGGCCAAGCGTTGTCGCAGCTGCGGGGGGAAGGGGCACTGAGGATTGTGTCTGTACATTGTGAGATTGTGAGAAAGGCTGTGTGTCCTCATACCCACCTTTCCTACCCTCCTGCCCTCCTGCCCATCTGACCTGCCCTCTTGGCAGCCCGTCTTCTTTCTTTCAGACTCTGCTCTGCCTGCCCCTGCCCCCCTCCTCTAACCGCTCCCTCTTCTGTTTCAGGTTGCCATCAAGATCATGGTGCTCCCTTCCCACATGAGCGGAAAGGAGAAGCGCGAGAAGATGCTCATCATGGAGGCGGCCATCAGCAGTGCGCTGTGCCACCCAAACATAGTGCAGGTGTGGACGGGGTGTGAGCAGGGTGTGGAAATGTGTGAGGAGGATGTGGTACGGCATGTGGCTGTACTTTCCTCATCATCTCGCAATTGACACTGTGTCAGAACCTTCCAATCTGTGTGCATTTTCCTACACGTTTTCAGTATATGTGGTTACTCCTATATTATCAATTTGTGTGCATAGTCCCATGTTGTCAAGTTCTGCATGGTCCTATATTATCAATTTGTGTGCATAGTCCCATGTTGTCAAGTTGTGCATGGTCCTATATTATCAATTTGTGCGCATAGTCCCATGTTGTCAAGTTCTGCATGGTCCTATATTATCAATTTGTGTGCATAGTCCGATGTTGTCAAGTTCTGCATGGTCCTTTATTATCAATTTGTGCGCATAGTCCCATGTTGTCAAGTTCTGCATGGTCCTATATTATCAATTTGTGTGCATAGTCCCATGTTGTCAAGTTCTGCATGGTCCTTTATTATCAATTTGTGCGCATAGTCCCATGTTGTCAAGTTGTGCATGGTCCTATATTATCAATTTGTGTGCATAGTCCCATGTTGTCAAGTTGTGCATGGTCCTATATTATCAATTTGTGTGCATAGTCCCATGTTGTCAAGTTCTGCATGGTCCTTTATTATCAATTTGTGCGCATAGTCCCATGTTGTCAAGTTGTGCATGGTCCTTTATTATCAATTTGTGCGCATAGTCCCATGTTGTCAAGTTGTGCATGGTCCTATATTATCAATTTGTGTGCATAGTCCCATGTTGTCAAGTTGTGCATGGTCCTATATCATCAATTTGTGCGCATAGTCCCATGTTGTCAAGTTGTGCATGGTCCTATATTATCAATTTGTGTGCATAGTCCCATGTTGTCAAGTTTCGCATGGTCCTATATTATCAATTTGTGCGCATAGTCCCATGTTGTCAAGTTGTGCATGGTCCTATATTATCAATTTGTGTGCATAGTCCCATGTTGTCAAGTTGTGCATGGTCCTATATTATGAATTTGTGTGCATAGTCCCATGTTGTCACTTTGTGTGCATGCCTGCATGGTACCCCTCTTTAGGGTACTATTACACCTCCTCCGGAGTACTGAAGCCCTTTGCACCTTGCCTGCACAGACTTTCACGTACTCGATCAACACCGTGATCGAGAGGCGGGGTGGGCAGGAAGGCGCAGGAGGGACCATGGGGGAGATGCGTGCATGCTTGCCACGGTCTGATAGTCTGGAGGTGGGTGGGTGGATGGGTGGATGCCGGGGGGGGGGGGGAGGGGGGGGGGGGGGGTATGGGCCGGGGTAAGGGGCAGGTGCAGGGGGTGGAACAAAGACAGGGGTAAGGGCAGGGGTGGGGTGGGAGCAGGAACAAGGTGGAGGTAAGGTTGGGATGGGGTCCGAGGAAGGGGTAAGGGAACAAGACTTATGGCCTGTTTGGGCCAGCACACAGCCCTGCACACACCAGGTGTCCAGGCCGGCCATGGCTGTACCCTATTTCAGCCCCCAGGCTTTGGCCCTGTTGCCATTTTTGTAGCATTCATTATCAATTTAATGTATATTACTTGTAAAACACCATTATACCTTGTCCCCACGTCAGCATGTAAATCATCAGCATTGCCGCATAGCTTGGCTGAAGAGAGGAGGTTGCCGCATCCATCCCCCTGCTTCCTGTCCTGTGCCGCCCATTCCTGCCCACTCACTCAGCCGCTGCCGCTGCCGCTGCTGCTACTGCTGCCGCCCATCCCTGCCCAGTGCCCACTCACTCAGCTGCTGCTGCTTCTGCTGCCGCCCATTCCTGCCCAGTGCCCACTCACTCAGCTGCTGCTGCTGCTGCTGCCGCCCATTCCTGCCCTGTGCCCAGTTACTCAGCTGCCACTGCTGCTGTTGCTGCTGCCGCCCATTCCTGCCCTGTGCCCACTCACTCAGCTGCTGCTGCTGCTGCCGCCCATTCCTGCCCTGTGCCCACTCACTCAGCTGCTCCTGCTGCTGCCGCCCATTCCTACCCTGTGCCCACTCACTCAGCTGCTGCTGCTTTTGCTGCCACCCATTCCTGCCATGTGCCCACTCACTCAGCTGCTGCTGCTGCTGCTGCTTGTGATCCATAGATGGAGGATGGAGATCAGATTCAAACAAACTTGGACGGATCAAAGTCCAAGGATACGCATGAGGACGAGGTGAGGGTTTGGTGTACTCTCTCCAGCAGATTGTAAGGAAACTGCAATGCCTTGGCATTTGTGCCTTGGCATTTGTGCCCTAGTATTTGTGCCCTGGCATTTGTGCCCTGGCATTTGTGCCTTGGCATTTGTGCCCTGGCATTTGTGCCTTGGCATTTGTGCCCTGGCATTTGTGCCCTGGCATTTGTGCCTTGGCATTTGTGCCCTGGCATTTGTGCCCTGGCATTTGTGCCTTGGCATTTGTGCCCTGGCATTTGTGGCTATCAAGCTTGAGTCATCATGTTAACACACACCACATGTACACACAGCACGTGTATGGGAGACGCTTTACCACGGTCATTGGGACAGGGTGCCTGTTTCCATTTGCTGACTCTGATCTCCTGCCTGCCTGCTGCCTGTTACCATTTGCAGCTGCCTATGGACCAAGACCTGGATGGATTTGAGGTAATGGCACCTGGCAGGGTGTGTTTGAGGGGGGGAGGGCTTAATGTAGCTGAGATGGCGGCTTGGATTGAGGCCCTGGAGGGGGGGCTTACCAAGACCTGGATGGATTCGAGGTATCCCAAATAGAGGCGTTCCTGTGTGACCGGGCAGCTGACCTTAAAATGCAGGCAGATAAGAGGGGCGAACAGCCGGGAGGGGGAGGCCCAGATCTGCAGGCGGGTGATCGGCCCAGGGCAGCCATGAGGGCGGAGACCCTTGAGCTGCAGGGCGACCGGGTGGAGTGGCTAACAGATTCAGGCCCAGGGTTGTATGCAGGGGGCACGCAGCCCAGCCGACTAGGAGGGGGGAGGGGGGGGAGGTCTCAATGCATCTTAAGCGGCGGCTTACATTGAGGCCCTCGTGGGGGCTTATGAGGGGGCTTATGAGGGGCATTTCGTGAGGCCCTCGTGAGGCCCTCGTGGGGGCTTATGCGGGGGCTTCTGAGGGGCACTTCGTGAGGCCCTCGCGAGGCCCTCGTGGGGGCTTATGAGGGGCTTATGAGGGACCCCTGAGGGGCATTTCATACAAGCTATATACATCACTCACAACCCTGTTGGTCAATCAGCCTGGTAATTTACTCCCGAGCTCTTTGCGTAACCGCTTGTGTAAACTGCCCTCTGCAGATCCCGGCAGACGCTGTCGGATCCGGCACCAGGGCATCTGTCCCGCCTCCTGAGTCAGGCGGGACTTGGATGACTAATGCAGCATCGATGACTGTGCCCCTAGAGACCAAGGATAGGCCGCAGCGGGCCGGAGCAGGGAGCAGGATAGGAGCCCATAGGAAGGTTGAGAAAAGCGGCTGGGGTAGTATGCTGACTCCGGCTGAGGCAGACGTGCCAGCAGCTGCTGCCATACGAGAGGCAGTTAGCGGCTTTGAGGTGCGAGGGAGAAGGGAGGGAGAGAGGTGGGAGAAAGAGAGGGAGGAAGAGGGCAGGGAAAGGGAGGGAGAAAGAGGTAGAAAGAGGGTGGAGAAAGGGAGGGTGAGAGAGGGAGAAAGAGGGCGGAGAAAGGGCGGAAGAGGAAGGGAAATAGAGGGCGGAGAAAGGGAGGGAGATAGAGGGCGGAGAAAGGGAGAGAGAGAGAGAGGGAGAAAGAGGGCGGAGAGACGGAGGGAGAGAGAGGGCGGAGAAAGGGAGAGAGAGAGAGGGAGAAAGAGGGCGGAGAAACGGAGGGAGAGAGAGGGCAGAGAAAGGGAGAGGGAGAGGGAGAAAGAGGGCGGAGAAACGGAGGGAGAGAGAGGGTGGAGAAAGGGAGGGAGAGAGAGGGAGGAGAAAGGGAGAGAGGGAGAGGGAGCAAGAGGGCGGAGAAACGGAGGGAGAGAGAGGACGGAGAAAGGGAGAGAGGGAGAGGGAGAGAAAGGGAGGGAGAGAGAGGGCGGAGAAAGGGAGAGAGGGAGAGGGAGAAAGAGGGCGGAGAAACGGAGGGTGAGAGAGGGCAGAGAAAGGGAGAGGGAGAGAGAGGGCAGAGAAAGGGAGAAAGCGAGGGGGAGAGAAAGTTAGCGGGAACAGAGGTAGATTGAGGGATGGGTTGATAAGGCGGGGAGATCCGTGTGGAAGCCGCTTGCGATTTTTGTCAACTTGGCCTCATGCGGTCTGTGTGGATAAGGGTGAAACCTTGGTGTAAACCTACTCGCTGCAATTGTTTCTCTCTGAGATCTTTTAAGGCATACGCATGGGCAGGAGTGTGCCACCGTCATTGTTTAGACATTGATAGTTTGATACCTGCTTGCCTCCCAATGCACCTGCCCCGACCCTGCCAAGCCTGGCATGCTGACCTGCCCTCCTCTGCCCAGATAAGCTTGCGCCTGCCCAGGCCCTACCAGGCCTGATTTGTTCCCCCGCCCTCCCCTGCCCACGTCTGTCCAGATCCGGCTGATCCTCGAGTATTGCGACAAGGGATGCCTCCGCGATGCATTCACTGGGCATGCCTTCAAATGCCAATCCGGCGAGCTCAACTACCCCGCTGTGCTGGACACGGCGCTGGACATTGTGAAGGCCATGCTGCACCTGCACCTGGCAGATGTACTGCACGGGGATCTCAAGGTGTGGAAAGGGTGTGAACTGCGTGTGGAAAAGGATTCACATTCGCGCGTGGGCTTCAGTGCATCAGAAAAGGGTTTGAATATGCATGTGGGCGTGAGTGCATCACGCTTAAGGACAGGGATAGATCTGGGAATGAACACTTCTGTGTGTTGCTATTAGACGGTGAGTTTTTACCTTGTGGTGCCATACAGCCCAGCCGTGTACTGCGGTACTGGCTGGTACCGTTACTACTGGCCCGTGGTACTGAACCCGTTACTGTGGTTTTGTACAACATTACCTGTCCTGTACTGTGGTACTGCACAGCGCTACCTGTCCTGCACTGTGGTACTGTACGACATTACCTATCCTGTACTGTGGTACTGTACAGCGTGTCCTGTCTTGCACTGTGGTACTGTACAACATCACCTATCCTGTACTGTGATACTGCACAGCGTTACCTGTCCTGTACTGTGGTACTGCACAGCAGGGTCCTGGGGGGCCTTTTCAGAAAGGTCGGCTGACGCCGACCACCCTCTTTTTTCCGGTCGGCTGACGCCGACCAGGCCTTATTTTCCGGTCGGCTGTTTTTTGTTTTTTCCGTTAAGTGCGAAAAAGTGTGAGTCGTGAAAAAGTGTGAGGCCGGATTTCATTTTTTTCAAGTCAAGAACGTTTCACCGGGGGCCCAACTGTCTAGGAGACTTCTACTTCGTCATCGATAACTATAGGAACCTCTTGGATCTCGGAGTTCGACATAACGATTTAGCCGACGAGCGTGTAAAAACGTGTCGGCTGACGCCGACGCGTGGCCTACAAATAGCAATCTGGCAACGGCTGGCGCCGATGCCAGGGTTCTGGAGTGGTCGGTTTTTTTTCAAGTTTTTTTTCTGGCGTCGGTGGCCGACCGGCCCCCAGGACCCTGCTGCACAGCATTACCTGTCCAGTACTGTGGTACTGTACAGCATTACCTGTCCTGTCCTGTGGTACTGTACAGCGTTACCTGTCCTGTACTGTGGTACTGCACAGCATTACCTGTCCAGTACTGTGGTACTGTACAGCATTACCTGTCCTGTACTGTGGTACTGTACAGCATTACCTGCCCTGTCCTGTGGTACTGTACAACATAACCTATCCTGTACTGTGGTATTGTACAGCGTTACCTGTCCTGTACTGTGGTACTGTACATCATTACCTGTCCTGTACTGTGGTAATGTACAGCGTTACCTGTCCTGTACTGTGGTACTGTACAGCATTACCTGTGATGTACTGTGGTACCGTACAGCATTACCTGTCCTGTACTGTGGTACTGTACAGCATTACGAGCCCTGTACTGTGATACTGTACATCATTACCTGTCGTGTACTGTGGCACTGTTCAGCGTTACCTGTCCTAGTGTCCTGTACTGTGGTACTGTACAGCGTTATCTGTCCTGTACTATGGTACTGTACAGCATTACCTGTCCTGTACTGTGGTACTGTACATAGTACCTGTCCTGCACTGTTGTACTGTACAGCGTTACCTGTCCTGCACTGTGGTACTGTACAGCGTTGCCTGTCCTGCACTGTGGTACTGTACAACATAACCTATCCTCTACTGTGGTACTGTACAGCGTTACCTGTCCTGTACTGTGGTACTGTACAGCGTTACCTTTCCTGCACTGTGGTACTGTACAGCATTACCTGTCCTGTACTGTTGTCCCGTACAGCATTACCTGTCCTGTCCTGTGGTACTGTACAGCATTACGTGCCCTGTACTGTGGTACTGTACAGTATTACCTGTCCTGTCCTGTGGGACTGTACAGCATTACGTGCCCTGTACTGTGGTACTGTACAGCATTACCTGTCCTGCACTGTGGTACTGTACAGCATTACCTGTCCTGTCCTGTGGCACTGTACAGCGTTACCTGTCCTAGTGTCCTGTACTGTGGTACTGTACAGCATTACCTGTCCTGTGCTGTGGTACTGTACAGCATTACCTGTCCTGTGCTGTGGTACTGTACGGCATTACCTGTCCTGTGCTGTGGTACTGTACAGCATTACCTGTCCTGTGCTGTGGTACTGTACAGCATTACCTGTCCTAGTGTCCTGTACTGTGGTACTGTACAGCATTACCTGTCCTGTGCTGTGGTACTGTACAGCATTACCTGTCCTGTGCTGTGGTACTGTACAGCATTACCTGTCCTGTGCTGTGGAACTGTACAGTATTACCTGTCCTGTACTGTGGTACTGTACAGCATTACCTGTCCTGTGCTGTGGTACTGTACAGCATTACCCGTCCTGTGCTGTGGTACTGTACAGCGTTACCTGTCCTAGTGTCCTGTACTGTGGTACTGTACAGCATTACCTGTCCTGTGCTGTGGTACTGTACGGCATTACCTGTCCTGTGCTGTGGTACTGTACAGCATTACCTGTCCTGTGCTGTGGTACTGTACAGCATTACCTGTCCTGTGCTGTGGTACTGTACAGCATTACCTGTCCTGTGCTTTGGAACTGTACAGTATTACCTGTCCTGTACTGTGGTACCGTACAGCATTACCTGTCCTGTACTGTACCGTGTTGCTTGCCCAGTTGCATGGAGGTCGCCTTGTTGGCGGCAATGAGTGTCCTGCCAGCCTGATTCAAATCGAGATGGGCTCATGTAGCCTTGGATCCGAGAGTAGGGGGAAATCCAACCAGGGATCGAGTTGGGTTCATGCAATGCTGGAAATAGTTAACCAGCCTTCATGGTTGCACCGCACACAGACATGATAAAAGCAGGTTGCAATCAAAAAGCTTGCATGGGAATGGATTGATCCTCCTCCCCTTAAACCAACTTGAAGCTGTTGCTTCCTGTGAGGGTTGGCCTGCCCACGAGCTCCTGCTGCACCTGTGCATACTACGACCAATAATTTGAATGTGGCCTAAACCCTTAACCATCTGCCCTGTGTCCTCACCTCAGGCCCGCAACGTCATGCTCAAAAGCAGCGGGTCAGAGGGCCGAGGTGTCATGTGCAAGGTGAGTGGGCAGGTCAGGGACCACGTGTCATGGTTAAAGGGTGTGGTGACTTCTTGGGACACGTAATTGCGCTTGAGATTCAATTCATGACATTGAAGGACGTGAAGGTTTCTGTAGCTAAACTTTAGGCAGGTGGAATATCTTTGTATGGTTCTGAAATGCCCAACTCAAAGTACGCAAGGAGTCTGTGGTACCCGGTATAGTTTAGATGTGCTTTGCCCCAACTCATCACTGACGTTGTTCTGGGGGGAGATGTACACAATAACACAAACAATAATTCTGGATTGTCGTTGCCAGTTGCCAATCATAAATCCAAGGTTCAAGTCGATTAGCTGTCCCAGGTGCAGCACTCGCAGAAATGATTAATTCATATCCGAGGGAAGGCAATTGAAATGTTCGGTACCGTACCCGAGACCGGACCTTCCAAATAAATGATTATACCACCGTATTTAAAAGCGCCGGTTGAACCAGATTCAAAAAATGCAAATTGGGATGTCAAGTCGGATCAGGATGTTCAACCCTTGGCCTGTTTTCAGGTGGCTGACTTTGGCTTGGCTGTGAAGATGGAAGGGGTGGAGCATATGGACAACATGTTCCAGGTATGGGGCTGCAAGGGTTTAGGGTTAAGAGTTTAGGCCACCTTAAACCCTAAACCCTGAACATGTTGCAGGTATGGGGCTGCATGTTCAATGTGTGTGTGAGCAGGTGTTGGGAAAGAGCGGGACTGAGGGGTGGCATGTATGGGTTTTTTTGACAAGAAGGGGACGGGAGGGAGGGTGAAGACTGAGGGGCAGTCGTTGAGGGAGAGCAGGACTGGAGAGGGGGGAGGGGGGGAAGGAATCACAGGAACTCACATGCAACGGGACTGGGGGGGGGGGGGGACACAGGGGCTGGGAAAGAGCGGGACCGGGGAGGGGGGGAGGGGGGGGGTCACAGGAGCTGACAAAGAGCAAGGGGAGGGGGGGGGGTCACAGGAGCTGACAAAGAGCAGGGGGAGGGGGGGGGTCACAGGAGCTGACAAAGAGCAGGGGGAGGGGGGGATACATAGGCTGGGTAAGAGCAGGGCAGGAGGGAGGGAGTCGCAGGAGCTGACATGCAGCAACGGGACGGGGACACAGTGGCTGGGAAAGAGGGGGGTGGGTTATGGCGGGGGTCCAGCAGCAGAATCAGGGGAATGCAGGACTCACCAAGGTGCTATATGATCATGATTTGGCACATCCGCCACTGTAGGTCCAAGCCTAAACTGCGTTGCCGCTAGACACCTGCAGTGGCATGAGACAAAAAACACAGAACGCGGCATGGCTAGCTGGTTGATTGGGAAATAAGTGTTTCTAATTTGGGTTCAAACCCACACTGCCTTACGGATGGACCTGTGGCCTCTCTCCCTCAGGGCACCCTCACGCACATGTCCCCAGAGCTCCTGCTGAAGGGCCGGATGTCGAAGGCGGCCGACGTGTACGCGTTTGGCATCACAATGTGGGAGATATACACGACGGACAACGTGTTTGCAGGTACAGGGAGAGCGCTCCCAGCGAGAGCACTACTACCTCCCTTGAGGGGGGGATTCCCAGGGAGTGCACCTCCCCTGTCTTGTGGGAGAGCACCTCCCCTGTCTTGTGGGAGAGCACCTCCCCTGTCTTGTGGGAGAGCACCTTCCCTGTCTTGTGGGAGAGCACTCCCCTGTCTTCAGGGAGTGCACCTCCCCTGTCTTGTGGGAGAGCACCTCCCCTGTCTTCAGGGAGTTAACCTCCCCTGTTTTCAGGGAGTGCACCTCTCCTGTCTTGTGGGAGAGCACCTCCCCTGTCTTGTGGGAGAACACCTCCCCTGTCTTGTGGGAGAGCACCTCCCCTGCGTTGTGGGAGAGCATTCCCCCGTCTTGAGGGAGTCCATTCCCAGGGAGAGCCCCCCCCCCCCCTTGTGGGAGTCCATTCCCAGGTAGAGCCCCCCCCCCCCCTTGAGGGAGTCCATTCCCAGGGAGAGCCCCCCCCCCCCCCCCTTGTGGGAGTCCATTCCCAGGGAGAGCATTCCCCCCTTGAGGAAGTCCATTCCCAGGGAGGGCCTCTCCCCTTGAGGGAGTCCATTCCCAGGTAGAGCCCCCCCCCTTGAGGGAGTCCATTCCCAGGTAGAGCCCCCCCCCTTGAGGGAGTCCATTCCCAGGGAGAGCCCCCCCCCATTGTGGGAGTCCATTCCCAGGTAGAGCCCCCCCCCATGAGGGAGTCCATTCCCATGGAGAGCCCCCCCCCCCTTGTGGGAGTCCATTCCCAGGTAGAGCCCCCCCCCCCTTGAGGGAGTCCATTTCCAGGGAGAGCATTCCCCCCTTGAGGGAGTCCATTCCCAGGGAGAGCCCCCCCCCCCCCCCCTTGAGGGAGTCCATTCCCAGGGAGAGCCCCCCCCCCCCCCCTTGAGGGAGTCCATTCCCAGGTAGATCCCCCCCCCTTGAGGAAGTCCATTCCCAGGGAGAGCCCCCCCCCCCCCCCTTGAGGGAGTCCATTCCCAGGTAGAGCCCCTCCCCTTGAGGGAGTCCATTCCCAGGGAGAGCCCCCCCCCCTTGAGGGAGTCCTTTCCCAGGGAGACCATTCCCCCCTTGAGGGAGTCCATTCCCAGGGAGAGCCCCCCCCCCCTTGAGGGAGTCCTTTCCCAGGGAGACCATTCCCCCCTTGAGGGAGTCCATTCCCAGGGAGAGCATTCCCCCCTTGAGGGAGTCCATTCCCAGGGAGAGCCCCCCCCCCCCTTTGCGGGAGTCCATTCCCAGGGAGAGCCCCCCCCCCCTTGAGGGAGTCCATTCCCAGGTAGATCCCCCCGCTCCCCCCCCCCCCCCCCCCTTGAGGGAGTCCATTCCCTGGGAGAGCATTCCCCCCTTGAGGGAGTCCATTCCCAGGTAGATCCCCCCCCCCCTTGAGGGAGTCCATTCCCAGGTAGATCCCCCCCCCCCCCTTGAGGGAGTCCATTCCCAGGGAGAGCATTCCCCCCTTGAGGGAGTCCATTCCCAGGGAGAGCCCCCCCCCCCCTCTTGAGGGAGTCCATTCCCAGGGAGAGCCCCCCCCCCTTGAGGGAGTCCATTCCCAGGGAGAGCCCCCACCCTTGAGGGAGTCCATTCCCAGGGAGAGCCCCCCCCCTCTTGAGGGAGTCCATTCCCAGGTAGATCCCCCCCCCCTTGAGGGAGTCCATTCCCAGGGAGAGCCCCCCCCCCTTGCGGGAGTCCATTCCCAGGGAGAGCCCCCCTCCCCTTGAGGGAGTCCATTCCCAGGGAGAGCCCCCCCCCCCCTTGAGGGAGTCCATTCCCAGGGAGAGCCACCCCCCCCCTTGCGGGAGTCCATTCCCAGGGAGATCCCCCCTTGAGGGAGTCCATACCCAGGGAGAGCCCCCCCCCCTTGAGGGAGTCCATTCCCAGGTAGATCCCCCCCCCCCTTGAGGGAGTCCATTCCCAGGGAGAGCATTCCCCCCTTTGAGGGATTCCATTCCCAGGGAGAGCCCCCTCCCCTTGAGGGAGTCCATTCCCAGGTAGAGCATTCCCCCTCTGAATGGAGGTGGTGCTTGCCTCCGCACTGCTGATGTCCACACAATTGCATAGGTGGGCCCCATACACACCGCTGACCTCATAAGCCCCATCAGAAGCATAGACACGCCCATGTAGCCACATGCACTCACTATCACATACAGTAGCACACATGCATGCACACTCACATACATACGGACCAACACCTGAGTGTAATAGTTGATCGGCTGCCTTAAAGTGGAGAAGAAGAAAGTACGGCAAACTTATACACACTGGAAGCGAGCAAATTGTACAGCTCAAGACGTATCATGATCAGGAGTAATAAGCATCATAGAGTAATAAGGTTCACTCGACGTCATAGGTCGGGCGAGTGTCAGTGGTTGGACGCGCGACGAAGGCCAGACCAAACAGAGGATGTAAACGCCCGATCCCTTCCCTAGCTCACCAAGCATATATGCGTACATGGACACACACATTTCACACATTCACCTTCCTGGTTACATTTCACACATTCACCTTCCTGCTTACATTTCACACATTCACCTTCCTGGTTAAGCCGCGCATATAACCATGCACACACTCACACACACACAAAAACACAAGAGCCCTTTCGCAGATGTATGGGCACACACACAAGTCACCCAATGAGAGGAGCCACAATTTTAACCCTGCATGCACACACACTCAAAAGAGCGTCCTCTAGGACGCATTGACAGATGCATGGAAACAAACACACACACGCACAAACACAAACACACACACACACACACACACACAAACACACACACACAAACACACACAACACACACAACACAACACAACACAATCAGCACCCATACCCCTGTCCCCCCTCCCAGGTACGCCCCAGGCACTGCTCGGCCACCAGGTGGCGCACGAGAAGCGCCGGCCTATTTTCCCACTGTCAGCACCTGAGAACTTCGTGCAGCTGGTCAATGACTGTTGGGCCCCAGAGGCAGAGCTCAGGTTGGAACAGGGGGGGAAGGGGAGGGCAGGCCAAGGTTGGAACAGGGGGAGGGGGGGCAGGGCAATGGTTGAAACAGGAAGGGGGGTAGAACAAAGGTTGAAACAAAAAGGGGGGTAGAGCAAAGGCTGGAACAGGGGGGTAGGGAGGGGCAGGGCAAGGCAGGGCAGGACACACCACCAGCCCCACCACTGAAAAACCAGGGAATACAACTGAGCTTTTTGAAAGAAAAAAAGGTAGGCAATACAGGAGGGAGGTTTGTCTAAAACCTTCAAAAAAGGGTTTCCAGCATCCCCCCCCCCTCAACGGCACTGAATGCAGCACCGACACGCAGGCCTCCCTCACAGACCCTTAACCCTAAACCCTGCAGGCTTACCTTTCAGACACTAAACCATAAACCCTAAACCCCACAGGCCTCCCTTCCAGACCCAAAACCCACAAACCCGCAGGCCTCCCTTCCAGACCCTTAACCCACAACCCCGCAGGCCTCCCTTCCAGAGCATCCTCAAGCGCCTCACGGCCATGAGGCAGGCCCTTCCGTTCCCCACAGAGCCCCTGGCTGCGTACTGCATCATGACGGATGCCATGGAGCAGAAGAAGAAGAAAACCAACCGCGGCGCCGCAGGCCGGCGCTCGGTGGGTGTGGGCCAGTGCTTATATTTCTCGGGCTTGGCTGCAGGTCAGCTACAATTCAGCTACAGTTCATCTACCGCATGGCCTCCAACCCGAGGCCTGTAGTGCGGCCAGGCATGATGCTTAGGCCTGTGTCTGTAGGCTGGTCATGGTTTGTCCCCGATCGGGCCTTTGGTGGCCGCGGGGCAGCCCGCCCTGAAGGTGGATTCGGTTGTCAAGAATACAGGGAGGGGGCGGACGCGGAGGGGGCCGATGAGAAGCCTTGGGGCTTTGAAAGCAGAGTTAGGGTGCATGCTACGTGTGTTTCCAACAAGCTGACCGGCGCAGCCTGGTGCACTTCCCATCCCGGCTCAGGGTGATGCAGGACAGGGTTTACTCAAGTGCGCTCCTCACCTCCTTTTTTCAAGCCGCTGGCCAGCCATCACTGGACCGACGGGGACCAAGCCTTTCGGTCACCGTTTGCTCTCCATTTGCTTGCCTTGTTCAGGGTGCTTCTGGAACGGGCATCGGCAACCGATCTGTGTTTTCTCAGGTATGGGCAGAATGAGTCTGAGGAGGCGTGGCGCAGTGTTTCTTTTTCGTGACTCAGCTACATGTCAGCTACACTCTGGCCTCTGGCCCCAGCTGTGGCCAGCCAAACTGTGGCTAGCCAAACCGCTGGCCTGCCGAAGGTGGACTGGTAGCCGAAAAAAGAAGCACTGGCATGCAGCTTCCTTCCTAGTTGAGGGATCCGGGGCCGCAAAAATCCCACGCCCAATGTCCAATAATGGATGCCATGTCAGCCTGTCTGCTCAAACCAGTTGCATGCTATGATAGGGATTGATAGCCCACAGCGTAGCTGTTGCTTGTTAAGTGTAGCTGTTGCTTGTTAAGTGTAGCTGTTGCTTGTACAACAAAGTTGTTTGCTTGTACAGTTTAATACATGGGCATGTTTGTCACGTGCAAACGCTGTTGAAACCCTTTCAGCAGAAGGTGGGGTCTATGTCTGACATGTCCATGACTGAACCCACACTGAGAAGTGCACAGTGCGGCAGGGAAGCCTCACCTTGTCTGCTTACACATATTTGCGAATGCCTTGCTAGCCTGTTCCTTAATTGCGTCATGCTGTCAAGATCCCTAAAGTGTGGGCATGCCCACCCAGAGCATGGGCCTGCTTTGATTTAATCATGGGCATGCCCAGTCAGCCCATGGCTAATGTGATTTCGTCCCCCTTCCTGGCCTGTTCCTTAATTGCATCATGCTGTCAAGACCCCTCCGGTGATTTCGCCCTCCTCGCTTGCATGCAACCCACTGCAGCAGCTCCCAGCTGTTGTGGAAGACCACGATGTCGATTCGGGGCTCTCGGATAACAGAGCCAAGCCCTTGGACGTGGTGGTTTAAGCTCGTGCTTGAGGGATGCTCTGATGCCGGGGGCTATGATGACACGGCCACGGGGCCGTGATGACACGGCGCCGATGCCGGTGCCGTGATGACACGGCGCCGATGTGATGACATGGCCACGGGGCCGATGTGATGATAAGGCCATGGGGCCGATGTGATGACTTGGCCACGGGGCCGTGATGACACGGCGCCGGTGCCGGGGCCGTGATGACACGGCGCCGATGAGATGAGCTCTAGAGCGGTGTGGTCCAATGAGAGGATTTTAGACCGGTGCATACAGTTGCTGGGCCCTGATGAACGCTCGGCCGCGTGGGGCTGGTATTGGATGAGCAAGCTCGATGCCAGCCACCATGCACAGCCAGGACCATGGTGCAGCCATGCTACCATCCTACGCTAGAGGGGTTATTAAATCATGGAGCCTCGAGGGTGGTTGGGTAGCTGTGGTATGGCAGGACAAGGGGAGGCCCGGAGGGGTGGGGTGACCCCCCTGTTGCCTTGCCCCCCTGCCTGCATGCCTGCCTTGCCTGGCTCGCGCCTGGAAGCAGGAGCAATTCAGGGGTATGTGATGGAACACAAAGCACCTCTTATGGGGCATGGAATGCATGGGCTTGCCATGCCACTCGGTCGCGCATGGCCTCCTCAAATGCACTCTAGGAACAAGAATAGCATTGGCTGCAGGAGTGCCAGGCTTTAGTTCGGGAGAATTCAGGTGGGAAAGAAGTGTGAAGTATGCAGCCTCCCTTTGGGTGAATAATCCCTGGGGCAGGAAGAGGACTGGGGGGGAGTCAGGGGCACCATACTTTTGCTCTGTCGGCCGATTTTAACTGTCTCCTTGTTCACACCATTTAACGCAGGTTTCCTTGTCCACACCATGCTTCACATGCAGGTTATGTTACGTTGAAAGCTGATAGTTGTGATGAGCTGGCCACTCTTCATTGAAAGTGACAAAATACTTGTGACACTCAAAGCACGCAATGCTGTTACCGTCAAACTCCCGTTTGCGTTTCTTTATGAACAATTCATCCTGTGCGTGGCACTGCTGTAGTAAATCAACAAGCGACCCCACAGAGGTCCTCCATTGATCACCGCTGCTTTTGGTAGTTGCGGTGATTGGTATTTGTTGTCTCTGCCTTTGCCTTGCTTTTCTTAGGCTGTGCCCTTGGTTTGACCAGGGGTTAAACAGTCGTGTGCGATAAAATGTCCCGTTTTTTTACGGTTGCAGTGTGTTCCTGGTTACGGCCTGAATGGTGAATGGGGTATTTGTCTTCTCTCTACCTCTTTCCTTCATGTGAGGTGTGAGGTGTTTTCGCTTTCAGGGCCAGAGGCCACACTCATTGCACGGACAGGTAGAAGCTCTGAATCCACTGGGGAAATTATATTGTATTCAATATATGTGTGTTTCTGGCCTGGCAGGCTAGTACGGTTCTTGCGCTGAACGGCAGTGTGAGTTGATGTCGAAGATGTCATTAGATTCGTTAGGGATTTATAAATCGATGGTGATCTCAGCTTTTTTGAATGGCCAAATCTTAGCCTTGAAACTTAACGGAAGTACCTGGATCTACCATCTTCTGCGCTATGGGGTTCATTCCCTCGCCACAGTCGTGGTTGTGTGCTAGTTGCTTGCCCAGGGTGGTCACTGCTTTTAGCTTTCTGTCCTAGTGTATCAAGTGCCTGTACCGGTTTACGGGCACATGTCCCATGCATCAAATGTGATGCTCTGATGGACTGTAAAAACTTCACATATCTTAAAATCAGGGTCTAAAACCTACCCAAGAAGCTCTCAGAAGGAAACGCATTTTAGACATCGCACAGTTCTCAGGCGTAACGTCGTTGACAGATCCCAGGTGTATGCAGATACAGAGGGAGGGAGGGCACTTTCTGAGTGCAGCCTGCCACCCTCCAAATCTCCCATCCCGACCTCCCCTGTATCGCACCCTTGCACCCTTGACAGCTTCTTTGTCCAGAAAATCCTTGTGACATATTTATGGCAGAGTCTACGTTGAGTTGCACGGTTATGAACAGCGGAGCACGGATTCGAACTTTTGACAGAAAGACTTGAGTGTGCAGTGTGTGACTGGGCCAGGTAGCTGATATCTGGTTAGATAAATGGAAGAAATGATTGGGAGGACAGTGGTGTTGTGAAATCATTGCAATGGTTACTAATGGAACCTCGACCTTCGTCCAGGATCCAACTAGCTACGTATAACACCGTTTACATTCATACAGTCCGTGCGCCTTACTTACTTTCTCGTGAAATCCCATTTATCTTTATTGTCATATGGAAGTGTGCAGCCCAGCCAGTACTCTGCCCTATCTTCTCGCCCCCCCTTGAATATCGGACGAGCCACTGGGCGCAAGCGGCAGCTGTCTAACACACAGGGTTAGTCATCGGCGGATTGACGCAAAGTGGCCATGGGGGTGCCACCGTGCAGGGGGTGCATGGCCGCAAGACGCAGCGCGGTCAACCTGGTGCGCAATGCGCCCTCGCATCTTTGGATATCGCTAGCCACGCTCGTCGTCTTGGAGACCTTAGCGGTTGTTGGTGCCATATTCTTCTCGGCATCGGTACGATACGACAGCATTGCCTCTGCCACAAGTATAGCGCTCGAAACCGCCACAGCGCTCGAGAACCTACTCGAGGCAAGCCAGGCGCCCATCCTATCGATCGCAAGCTACATCATGGTGGTGAGATTCTGCAGGTGCCACTGCCTTGAAAGCATGGGGGCGAGGGGGAACATGCAGGGGCACCGTCGCGCCTGTCATGCAGCAGGGGAACGTGCACCATGCACTTGCTGCATGCGCAGCTGCATGACAAGTCGAGCGCCATGCAACGCCGCCATGCAGAGCATTCATGCAAGCAAATGAAGGCTTCTGATGCATGTAAAGCCGCGGTGTGTACCTACATGACGCTGGCCTCTTCAGCGCTTTTGAGGGTGCAGATCCTGCAAGTTCTGCAAAAGCTGGCATAATGCACCAGTGACAGCTGTGCATGGTGTTGACAATGCAGCTGTGCGTAGTTTTAACATCACAGCTGTACACAGGGTTAACATCACAGCTGTGAAGAGGGTTAACATCACAGCTGCACATAGGATTAACATGACAGGTGTACATAGGGTTAACATGACAACTGTGCATGGTGTTAACATGACAGCTGTGCATGGTGTTAACATGACAGCTGTGCATGGTGTTAACATGACAGCTGTGCATAGGGTTAACATGACAGCTGTGCATGGTGTTAACATGACAGCTGTGCATAGTGTTAACATGACAGCTGTGCATGGTGTTAACATGACAGCTGTACATAGGGTTAACATGACAACTGTGCATGGTGTTAACATGACAGCTGTGCATGGTGTTAACATGACAGCTGTGCATGGTGTTAACATGACAGCTGTGCATGGTGTTAACATGACAGCTGTGCATGGTGTTAACATGACAGCTGTGCATAGTGTTAACATGACAGCTGTGCATGGTGTTAACATGACAGCTGTGCATGGTGTTAACATGACAGCTGTGCATGGTGTTAACATGACAGCTGTGCATAGTGTTAACATGACAGCTGTGCATGGTGTTAACATGACAGCTGTGCATGGTGTTAACATGACAGCTGTGCATGGTGTTAACATGACACCTGTTTATAGGGAAAACATGACAGCTGTGCATAGTGTTAACATGACAGCTGTACATAGGGTTAACATGACAGCTGTACATAGGGTTAACATCACAGCTGTCCATAGGGTTAACGTCACAGCCATATATAGGGTTAACATGACAGCTGTGCATGGTGTTAACATGACAAGTGTACATAGGGTTAACATCACAGCTGTCCATAGGGTTAACGTCACAGGCATATATAGGGTTAACATGACAGCTGTGCATGGTGTTAACATGACAAGTGTACATAGGGTTAACATCACAGCTGTACATAGGGTGAACGTCACAGCTGTACATACAGTAAATACGACAGCTGTGCATAGGGCTAACGTCACAGCTGTACATGGGGATGGCAGGACACACTTGTGTATGCATCCCTTGGCACGGCTGCACCCCATATTTCGGGAGACTTGTTTCAGCGCCACCCAGTGCCCACAGCAGAGCCCTAAACTCAAACGGCTAGCCTGGTTGCAACCGTACCCAGTAGGTGGCCTGATGCCCTGCTTACATCCCTCTGCCCTCCCCCCTCGTCTGATTTGAAGGAACCAAACTGGCCCAAGGTCAAGTCCAATTTCCACGCCCTCGCAGCTGCCATCTCGAGGTACAGAGCAGTTTTATTTTCCATGCTCATCTGGCAAGGTTTGGGGGGAGGTCACCTTTGGGTCTAAGGGGGCCGAACTTTGCCTGGTCTTCTGCTGGCGGCCCGAACAGTGGGCCATGCAGTTCCTGGCTCCTCTGATCTTATGCCTTGAATCCCCAGATGTTGCTGAACGAATGTTGCTGAGATATCTCTGTCCATGTTAATATACCACAGCATGACAGCTTCTTCAGGTGATTCAGTTGAAGAATCTGAATCACCTTAAGGAAGCTGGGGTATACTAACACGGGCAGAGATATCTCAGCATGGGACAGTCTAGGAATGACGAGATCGGCATGCATGGGCAGCCATGCTGCATCATGGCTTGCATGGCAAGAAGACTCGCAACCCGATTTTGTGCTGTTTGTCTTGCTTGTTTGTACTTTCACCGCGCAACAAACTTTTCAACATCTAATTTCAGGAAGGAACAGTTGTCATACAGAAATTGCTTGTTTGGTGAGGGAGCGAGCATGGACATGCTATGCTAGGTCCCTATGTCCCATGCTAGGTCCCCATTACCCATAAACCCTTGCACCCTCCTCCTCCTCCTTGTCATGTGACGCAGGAATTACGACTTCTTTGAGGTGGAGGCTCTGCCGCATGGGGTCATCCTCGCTCAGTACCTGCGTGAGTTAGTAAGCAGGTTGTTGTGCTTCTGATGGGGATGAGTGTGGTGTCGGAGCCTTAACCAAGGAGGAGCTTGAAAGACGAGCCTCATGTGTGGGGTCGGGTGCGGCAACGGAAATGGTGTTGGTACAGGTGCAGGTAGGGGTATGGATGCAGTGGATGATGTGATGTGTTTGGCCGAGCTTGAGCAGCAGCAGCAGCAGCTTCAGGACAGCACCGCCCTAACCCAGACACTGCCCTCACCCAGACACTGCCCTAACCTAGACACTGCTATAGCTTAAAGATGGGTCTGCGGCCTAGCTATGGCTGGCAGCCAGACTCTCCGTGCTTCCGCTGTGTTGAACGGCTTGCTGCAGCGTGACCCGCACTCCTCTTGATCACATCTTTCCTTCCTTGCTGCAGCGTGACCCGCACTCCTCTTGATCACAGCTTTCCTTCCTTGCTGCAGCGTGACCCGCACTCCTCTTGATCACAGCTTTCCTTCCTTGCTGCAGCGTGACCCGCACTCCTCTTGATCACATCTTTCCTTCCTTGCTGCAGCGTGACCCGCACTCCTCTTGATCACAGCTTTCCTTCCTTGCTGCAGCGTGACCCGCACTCCTCTTGATCACATCTTTCCTTCCTTGCTGCAGCGTGACCCGCACTCCTCTTGATCACAGCTTTCCTTCCTTGCTGCAGCGTGACCCGCACTCCTCTTGATCACATCTTTCCTTCCTTGCTGCAGCGTGACCCGCACTCCTCTTGATCACAGCTTTCCTTCCTTGCTGCAGCGTGACCCGCACTCCTCTTGATCACATCTTTCCTTCCTTGCTGCAGCGTGACCCGCACTCCTCTTGATCACATCTTTCCTTCCTTGCTGCAGCGTGACCCGCACTCCTCTTGATCACAGCTTTCCTTCCTTGCTGCAGCGTGACCCGCACTCCTCTTGATCACAGCTTTCCTTCCTTGCTGCAGCGTGGCTCAACCTCACAGGGGAGGCACTACAGGCCTGGAAGACGGACAACTTTGGCTATGGTCAAGATGTGTTCACACCGTACAACAGGTTGCCAGACTGGCAGCCATGGTGAGGGGGGGGGGGGCGTTGGGATCTCACCGGCAAGCCAGGGCAGGTGTCAAAGGGGGGACGGGAATGACTTGATGAGGGCCTAAGCCGCTGTGTTGCCTGAGCGTGGACAAGAAGCTTTTTGGTTTATGAATGGTTTGCACTCAGGGGGCGGGAAGCCCTGGGGGCCGGATCTGCAAAAAAAATTCTGGACCCTGGTTTTGGCCTGGATCAAACCCTGGTGGCTTCCCACCCCCTGGTTTGCACATAGCACGCCGATGAAGGGTAAGCATTAGCGGTGCCCTTTCAGCTCTGATGAAGGTGATCTGGCGGCATGCTGGGTGCTCTTTCAGCCCTGAGGAAGGTCAGCTGAAGGTTGTCAGCAGGGGGTCATTCAGGGCATCTGGCAGATTCAGGGCATCTGTCAGATTCAGGGCATCTGACAGATTCAGGGCATCTGACAGATTCAGGGCATCTGACAGATTCAGGGCATCTGACAGATTCAGGGCATCTGGCAGATTCAGGGCATCTGGCAGATTCAGGGCATCTGGCAGATTCAGGGCATCTGGCAGATTCAGGGCATCTGTCAGATTCAGGGCATCTGGCATATTCAGGGCATCTGACGGGTCAGAGTCTTGGGTGAGGATGTGATTCTGTGCGGTGCGTGCAGAACGTTGGCTGAAGCACAATGCCCTTTGCAATCAAGGGCCTGTTAAAACAACATTTTAGAGATGATATGGACCATGAGCGTGTGGGTAGTGGAGGGAGGTTGGGCTGGGCTGCCTATTGTTTGCAACCTGAAGTTCAGCCTCTCAAGTCTGAACCCCTTCTCCAATATTGGGCTTCGGGGGCTGAGCTTGGTTGGCAAGGCTGCAGCATGGCTGTTAAGGTCCCTGCAGCTCGTCTCAAGCGCCCGGCCCAGCCAAGAGGTGCACATAAAGAGGTGCACATACATTCCCCCCCCTACTTTTCAACCGCTCGGCCCAGCCCGGGCGCCCCAAGAGGTGCACATACATTTCTACCCTCCTTTCTGTGACCCCAAAGCCCTCTCGACCCACTGGACATTCGCCAGATCCATTGTTTCCAGGATCCAAGAGCATTCTCGACCCACCGGATATTTCCCCAACCCCTTCTAATCAGGATATCCTATTTCGACGCCATCGGACAGGACGGTCCAGTGCTCTCCAGGGACCTTGGTTTGGGGAAGGCAGCCTTTCATCTGGCGCCTTCGCTGCGCGATACAGCATCTTCCTGCCCCCCATAAAAATTCCCCCATCCCCTTGTTTCCAGGATCTCATACATCGACGCCATCCGACAGGACGGTTCAGTGCTCCTCCAGGGGCCTTGGTCTACGGAAGGTTTCTTCGCCGCACGGTACAGCGTCTTCCTGCCCCCCAGCTCTGACTGGGAGATACCTGAAAGTGAGAGCACTGTGAGGAGGGTTTGGATTTGATACCCCTAGACCCTAACCGAAAGGCATTGCAGGCATACCCAGCGGGCTTGTCAACATAGGAGACTGTGGCGCCTCGTTCCAAGTGTCTTGTGGTCTCAATTCTGCTTGTGTCGGCTTGTTCGTGGCCATTTCCCACGATGCACAGCTTAATCCCTCCCTCCTCGACTTCCTTTTGTTTTGTTTGTTTTGCCTCCTTTTGTCTTGATGGCCCTGGCTCCAGCCTGCCCCAGCTTAGCCTGCCTGACCCACCCAAGCCCGCCCTACCCAGCCTGCCTGTCAGACTCATGTCAGCCTAGCCTGCCTGACCCACCCAAGCCCATCTCAGATACCCACCCCCTCCCACCCACCGTACCCCTTCACCCCACCCCACCTCCACCCCACCCACTGCACCCCTTCACCCCACCCACACCACCCCACCCCACCCCACCCCATCCCACCCATCGTACCCCCTCACCCCACCCACCCCCACTCCACCCACCAGGTGTCGGCATCGCTACTTGTCCACCTCCTGTCTGTACAACACCTGACAACAGGACGTTCTGGGGCTTTGTCAGTGTAAGAGGGATAAGAGGGAAACCCTAAAACCGGGAGCACCCGGCAAATGGATGTTCTGGGTTTTGTCAGAGTGAGAGCGATAAGAGGTTAACTATTTCTCGTGGGAGCAGATCAAACCTGTCCTGCGGGCCGTCCAGGATGATAAAATCAATCATGTTTGCATTTTGAACAAGCAGCCTGTACCTGCCTCTTGTCCGCAGTCCATCTTCTCGTGGGAGCAGATCAAACCTGGCCTGCGGGCCGTCCAAGTCAGCGGCTTGCTCTACTCCCTAGCCCCGGATGCTGCCGAGTTCAATCGAGACTTCCTGGCAACCAGCTCCCAGGTGCGTTGAAATGTGGTACAGGTGTGGATGGGCAATAGCTGACAGGTGCGTTGAAATGTGGTACAGGTGTGGGTGGGCACTAGCAGACAGGTGCGTTGAAATGTGGTACAGGTGTGGGTGGGCACTAGCCGACAGGTGTGTTGAAATGTGGTACAGGTGTGGGTGGGCACTAGCCGACAGGTGTGTTGAAATGTGGTACAGGTGTGGGTGGGCTCTAGCCGACAGGTGTGTTGAAATGTGGTACAGGTGTGGGTGGGCTCTAGCCGACAGGTTTGTTGAAATGTGGTACAGGTGTGGGTGGGCACTAGCAGACAGGTGCGTTGAAATGTGGTACAGGTGTGGGTGGGCACTAGCAGACAGGTGCGTTGAAATGTGGTACAGGTGTGGGTGGGCACTAGCCGACAAGTGCGTTGAAATGTGGTGCAGGTGTGGGTGGGCACTAGGCGATAGGTGTGTTGAAATGTGGTACTGGTGTGGGTGGGCACTAGCCGACAGGTGTGTTGAAATGTGGTACAGGTGTGGGTGGGCACTAGCCGACAGGTGTGTTGAAATGTGGTACAGGTGTGGGTGGGCACTAGCCGACAGGTGTGTTGAAATGTGGTACAGGTGTGGGTGGGCACTAGCCGACAGGTGTGTTGAAGTGAGATAGGGTACAGGTGTGGGTTGGTGCACGAGGAAGGCGGGCGGGGGAGCTTCCACTGCAGGGCACGCTCAAAGCAGAAGCGACCCCCTCCCCCCAGGTGGGCGCTTTTCGTTTAAAAAAAAAGCCTAGCGCCTTAAAAGGAAAGAGCTCTCCTGGCTGCCGGATGGGAGAGGAAGGGCGGAGGCAAGCAGGCAGAGAGGTATGAGATGTGCTGTTGAGGCTCCTGATCCAGAAAAATATAAATAAATAAATATATAAATGAATACAAATAAATGAATATATAAATGATTATAAATAAATGATACAACGCCCTGAGGTGTGGATTAAAGGAACCACCCGATCGGCCGTAGCACTAGGTGGGCAACCAGCGTAAATATGCATCTGTATCGGTGCCGGTGGTACGTATATGGAGGTATTTATGTTTGGGGGAATTGTGCCGACTCCGCAGGCGGGATGCCTCCACGTCCTGCCACTCCACGCGGGCCATCTCTCCATACTATGGTCCGATGCAGAGGCAAGCATGCACCTTAAGAGTGGGACATTCCTCTTAGACGTCTGAGACAGCCATGTGGGCACCAGCCCGTGGGTGGAGACTGACCAGGAGGTGAATAGCAACATGTTGCCCCCCTTCCCCTTCCCCTCCCACGCCCCAGATGCCGGCAGACGATGCCGCTTGCGTCAAGGTGGATGTGTACGGCTGGATGGGCTGGACGTTGTGTGTGAGCCAGGTGGGTTGTGTGTACTGTATGGTTGAATCTAGGGAGAGGTCCATGCATTTTGTGATAGCATGCCAATATTGATGCAGTGTTAGCGTTTACCGGGTATACCCCCATATTGAATTGAAATGCGCTAGTAATTGCGCCAGCACGTGAATATTGAGGCAGTGTTGGCGTATATACCCTAAACCGCATTTTGTTTAATTCTTCGAATTCAAATGCGCTAGCATACCAATATTGAGGCAGTGTTAGCGTATACCGGTATACGCCCCACCGCATTTTGTTTAATTCAAATGCGCTAGCACATCAAAATCGATGCAGTGTTAACGCACACCGTGTATGGCTGTACGCCCAACCGCATTTGTTTGAATTCGAATTTCTGCGTGCATGTTCCGTGCCAAGTGAATCTTTCCTTGCTGATCCTCGCCCCTGGTGATCGGTGAATGGATGTAACAGGCTGGCGGGTGGGACCCTGTGTGGCGCACGGGCCTCATCGTGGGGGTCACCGCGCTGGCGATCGTGCTGAGCTCGCTCCTGTTTCTGGTGCTCCGGAGCTGGTCCCGAGCTGTCTCCTACCTGGAGCAACAGAAGGTGGGTCAGGGGTCAGGGTTAGATATCTAGGGTTTGGTAAAATAACGGAGGCTAGCGGTCCTGCTGAGCTCGTTGCTGTTCCTGGTCCGGAGCCGGTTCCGCGCTGTCGTACCAGGAGCAGCAGAAGGTGGGTCGTGGGTAAGGGTTTTAGGCTCTCAGTTTCGTGACAGGATGAAGCCAGCATCGCGTTGTCTCTTTCCCAGGACTAAAGAGAATTTGTTGGGGTGG
The DNA here is from genome assembly GCA_037349105.1 of Limnomonas spitsbergensis. NCBI lineage: Eukaryota > Viridiplantae > Chlorophyta > Chlorophyceae > Chlamydomonadales > Limnomonas > Limnomonas spitsbergensis. The sequence goes on from JAYJMM010000109.1 coordinate 2,047,626, forward strand.
CGTTTAAAGGCTTGCGTGTGGTGACAAAAACGAAAGGCAGGACTGTTTTTTCCTGGAGCAGTCCCAGTCGCAATACAAAGGCCGTTTTGCAGTTTCTTGTACAAAAAAATACCGTATTCTGTCATCAGGGGGTGATTAAGTGTGACGGAAATTTTAATTTGCATCAGAAAGCATGTTCCCCTTCACCCTTACTCACCATCGATCTCACATTCACACGGTGTTCATTACACAGCTTGCATGTCAGGTACAGAGAGGTGTGGGGGGGGTCCAAATGCTCCATGTGCCTTGTCACCATGTGCCATGTGAAAAAATTTCCTAAAATAACGTTTTCTTTTAAACCTTTTAAAAATCTTTCTTTTTTGAAATTGCAGCATTACTTAAAACTTTTGTTGTTTGTTGAAAACTTGCTGCTGACAGAAAACTGTCTACTTCTAAAGATGCTTTGGTTATTCCTAAAACTAAAGGTTCATAAGTTATTTTTCTCATTAATAAATTATTGCCCCATTAACATGTTTGCACCAGGCATCGTGCCCCCTCCCTCCCAAACCCTTCACCTCCTCTCTTCTCTTACTCCCGGTGCCGCTGCCGCTTTTGCCCCCAGGAGTCCAACCGCCTGCTGATGATCTCCAAGGGCGACGCGGAGGCAGAGCACGAGCGCATGGGCCTGCTGCTGCTGCGGCAGATGGACCTCATCTCCTGCTTTGGCCGCAACTCCCTCTCAAAGGTTGCCGCCTGTCCGTGCCAGTGCCAGCTGGCCAGGACGGAGTCGGAGAGCTCCATCGGGTCCACCCCGCAGGGCCCTGCAGGTGAGCAGTGCCTGTTCCTTGTGATTCAGCTACACGTCAGCTACCTCCCGAACTCTGGCCGGAGGATTGCCGTTTGTGGTCAGCCATGCTACTTTAGCCACCAGCCGTTGGCCGGACTAAGCTTGGTCCCAATTTGGCCTTTGGCGGCCACGGGGCGGCCTGCTTAAGGTGGCCTCGTAGCCAGGTAAAGGAACACTGCAACAGAGCCGGTCCAGTAGGTGGTGAAACCCACCCACAGGCAAAACAGAAATAAGTGTGGGGGGTGTTGTGTGGGGGGCTCCATCCTAACTTCCTCGCATGCTCCTGCCGGTGATCAGAAAAGAAATGCAAACGTAGCAGAACCGGTCCTGTAGGTGATAAAACCCACCCACAGGCAAAACATAAACTAGTGTGGGGGGCGTTGTGTGGGGGGCTCAATCAGTACTTCCTCGCAAGCTCCTGCCGGTAAGCTGCGTGGCTCATCAGCAAGTTGTTGGCTCTTAATAGAGTGTGCTATGCGTGCCGCAGGTTTCTGTCCGTGAGTATGGCTGGTCCGTATATTCCACTGTTAAGTACATACCAGCGCTGTGTCGATTACAATTCGAATTACGTAGCAGACACTGCAAATTCAGCTCCTCTTACCAGGAAGGGACCAGGGTGATTACCTGCATGATTCCTGAATAACGCTGCAATTGCAATTGCACTGCACTGGTGTGAACGCATATGACCATGTATCCCGTAAACGTATACATGTATGGGACATGGAAATCTCGTAAGTCTTGGCACCTAAGCCATGCCTGTAACCTGCACCTCTTGCTGCATCAGCTGAAGGCGGTGAGCATGGCCATTATCAGCAGTGGCTATTCACATGGGGTGTTGTTGAGGGCTTGACGTGAGGCGGGCCTCTAAGGTGTGGGCCCAGCCGGTATGCTAAAAGAGGCAGGTGTGCGCAGGGGAGCTGCACCTGCAGGAAAGAAACGCCCGCCAAAGGAATGCATGCGCAGCAGAGCTGTACAAGTAGAGCAGAGAACTTTGTCAAAGGCATGCGTGCGCAGCAGAGCTGCACCTGCAGGAAAGAAACCTCACCCAAGGAATGTGTGTGCAGCATAGCTGTACCAGTCAAACATATATATATATATATATATATATATATGCGCAGCCATATGGAAGCGAAAACTATCCACCTAACAGCTGAACAATGAGATTAATGAGGGGTATCCATCCGTCCTGCCCTGCAAGCCCTTTCCCTTGGGCAGGCGGGAGGTCTGATCAGACTTGGGGGTGTGGTGGGGTACCCATCAGGTCCTCCCCGCAGACCCCTGTTGTGGGGTACCATGAGATGGGGTGGCCATTAGGTCCACAGGCCTTCGTGGGGTGGCCATCTGGTCCACAGGCCCCTGTTGTACTATTGTGGGGTATTCAATATTCATCAGGGCCTCCCCCGCAGGCACCTGCCCGTGAGAGGGAGGGCTCATTAGCATCTTATTGGCCGTTAATGGGGGGTGTTGTGAGTGCCAAAAGCGCCCTATCGGTGAGCGGGAGCGCTCATTGGAAGCTGTGGCCATGAATGGGGTGGTATGGAGGAGGGATTGCCACAATAAGGTGTCGTGAAAGACAGGGGGGCAGCTGCATTCGCGTGGGCTGAATTACTCCTCCTCCACTGCCGCCCTTTGCAGACAGCGTTGAGCGCGTGCGTCAAGAAGTCAGCGCCCAGCAGGCGGCGCTGTCTCTGGAGGGCAGCTGTGCCAAGGACATGATCTGCCTGATGGAGATACTGGGGCAGGGCAGCTTCGGCAAGGTGTACCGCGGAACATGGCGCGGGACTGAGGTGAGCATGGGACATGGGGGATAGGGCCATAGGGCATGGGACATGGGACATAGGGGCATGGGCCGTAGGGCATGGGGCATGGGACATGGGGGCATGGGCCATAGGGCATGGGACATGGGGGCATAGGGCCATAGGGCATGGGACATGGGGGCATGGGCCATAGGGCCATAGGGCATGGGGCATAGGGCCATACTACATGGGGGCATGGGGCATAGGGCCATAAGGCATGGGACATGGGGGCATAGGGCCATAGGGCATGGGACATGGGGGCATGGGCCATAGGGCATGGGACATGGGGGCATGGGGCATAGGGCCATAGGGCATGGGGGCATAGGGCTTGGGACATGGGGGTATAGGGCCATAGGACATGGGGCATAGGGCCATAGGGCATGGGACATGGGGGCATGGGGCCATAGGGCCATAGGGCCATAGGGCATGGGACATGGGGCATAGGGCCATAGGGCATGGGCCATAGGTCATGGGACATGGGGGCATGGACCATAGGTCATGGGACATGGGGGCATAGGGCCATAGGGCATGGGACATGGGGGCATGGGCCATAGGACATGGGGGCATGGGCCATAGGGCCATAGGGCATGGGACATGGGGCCATGGGCCATAGGCCATGGGACAAAGAACGGGATGGCAAGGGATAGGCGTGAGCATGGGCATAAGGCGAGGAGCGGGATGGCGAGGGGACGACGTGAGCATGGGTGCATTTCTAGGAGGGGGGAGCAGGAGACAGAGGAAAGCATGGTCATGAGGCGAGGAACGAGATGGCGATGGGCGAGGGATAGAGGTGAGCATGGGCATGTGGCAAAGGATGGGATGGTGAGGGAAAGAGGTCAGGCTGGGCTAAGGCGCGGGACGGAGGTCAGGGACCATATATGAATGCAAACATGCTTTGGAGTGAGATCCACACTGTAGTGCTGCGTGCTGGTTTGGAGTGTGATCCGTACTGCTTTGGAGTGAGATCCGTACTGTAGTGCTGTGTGCTGGTTTGGAGTGTGATCCGTACTGCTTTGGAGTCTGATATGAACTGTAGTGCTGTGTGCTGGTTTGGGGGGTTGAAGCTCGACCCTGTGGGCAGGGCCACCCGGGGCGGGGTATCTGACTGCTGATGTTCCGGAGCTCAAATTGCCACAGCACGTTTCCTGTGGCCAGGAACTAACCGGCCACAGGCAGAGGGGTCTTCTTCGGAGGGTTCGGATCTAGAGGCTTCATGCTGGCGCCCCTCAGGGTTGTGGTGGAAGCCTTGAGAGAGGGTGTGATATGTGCCTTCAGCATTGTAGTGTGCTTTGTGCTGGTTTGGGGGGGGGGGGGGGGGTCATGCCAGCGCCCCTCAGGGTCGTGGTGGAAGTCTTGAGAAAGAGTATGCTATGTGCCTTCAGCATTGTGCCCGCACTCTTGACGCGGCCTAGTATTGTCGCAGCAGCGGGTGGGGGGGGTGACTCAAGAGTGTGGCTGTGCATTGATGTGGGAGAATGGCAGTGGGTCCCTTCATACACCCTCAGTCTGGTGCCCCTGTAGTTGTGGTGGAGGCTTGACAGATAGTGTGCTCTTGCTGTACCCAGGTAAGCATGGGCTCATGAGTCATAAGTGTGAGCATGGGCAGTGTGTGGGGCTTGGGGGGTAAAGGGCTTGTGCCCCCCTCCTCCCTTGTAGCCGCCCTCTTCCTTTTTTCAGACACAGCTATGCCTGCCCCTGCCCCCCTCCTCGACCACTCCCTCATCTGCTATGCTTGCTCCTGCCCCCTCCCTTCTAAGCGCCCTGTTCTTTCTTTCAGACTCTGCTATGCCTGTCCCTGCCCCCTCCTCGACCGCCCCCTCGTCTGCTATGCTTGCTCCTGCCCCCTCCCTTCTAAGCGCCCTGTTCTTTCTTTCAGACTCTGCTATGCCTGTCCCTGCCCCCTCCTCGACCGCCCCCTCGTCTGCTATGTCTGTCCCCCTTTTTTGTAACCGTCCCCTCCTCTAACTGCCCCCTCTTCTGCATCAGGTTGCCATCAAGATCGTGGTGCTTCCGTCCCACATGAGCGGAAAGGAGAAGCGCGAGAAGATGCTCATCATGGAGGCGGCCATCAGCAGTGCGCTGTGCCACCCAAACATAGTGCAGGTGTGGACGGGGCGTGAACATGGTGTGGAAATGTGTGAGCACGGTGTGGATATACATGGTGGTATTAGTTTGTGGTCGTGCTGGCAGGCAGGCGTTTGGTGAATGCGTTGGAGGAGTTCAGAGGCTGAGTTGTCAATCCTCAGCACAGCTGTCTGAGTAGCTGAAGTGTGGCCGCCAGCACAGCCGGGGACTAGCTCAAGCGTTGCTGTCAGCGCTTTTGCCAGCACGGATGATGTCAGCACAGTTGCCAGCACAATCCGCGACTAGCTCAAGCATTACTGTCAGCTCTGTCGACGCACCTGCTGTGATGGGGGGGGCGGGCTGATGCACAAGCGTACTCAAACTGCTGCCATGAATGTCCTGTACGTGGCCAGGGGGGCGGGCGGGTCTGCATGCGATCCCAAATGGTTGTGAATGAATGTTCTGTGCGATGCCACCGGTGTTTGTTGTGTCCATGCACCTTGATGTTTTCGAAGTCATCCCAACTGCTGTGTTTCCTCTTTCGGCTAGAAGTCTGTACCTTCGGTGGGCCGCACTGCGGCCATCAGAGCCCTTGATGGGGCCAAACCTCGACCGGCCTACCGCCGGTGACCCCAGCAGCACGTCTGGTTGCGCCTGGGTCCTCTGGTTGAGGGCCAGGAGGTAGCTGACATGTAGCTGTCATATGGCGGAGCCACGTATAATGAAAAAACTGCCGGACTGCCCTCCATCCCGGTGCCCTCCCTTGCCTCCATCCCATCCCCGGCCCACGCCTTCGCCTAGCACCCCTCCTGTGTGTTTTTCCCCAGACATTCACGTATTCGATCAACGCACTGATGGAGAAATCTTTGCAAGAACCTGGGAACGCCGCGGCGGCGACCGGACACCAGGTGTGAGGGTGTAGGGTTGAGGGTTAAAACCATTTTGAAATAACCTGTTAACCACATAGCGGTCACTAACTGCCAGGTGGTCAACCCCCCCCATGTTGGCGATCCGACCCTTGGGCTACCATGCAGCATCAGTGCAACATGCCAAGGTTCATGCAACAGCAGCAGTACTGGATGTACTGCCTGATTTGGAATGTGGGTGTACTGCGCTTAGTAGTAGTGCCACGTGTGAAGGTGCATGCAGCAGTAGTAGTGCCAAGGTGCATGCAGCAGTAGTAGTGCCAAGGTGCTTGCAGCCCACACACTCCTCTACTTACCGACTGGGTATAAGTCACGGTTCCAACCGAGCCAACCGTGCCAACCACACTGGCAGTGTCAGGCCTATTTTTGAACACAGCCATGAACGCCCTTATTTTTTCGAATTTGAATTCGAATGGGCATCCTCAGGTGCCCTCGACTTCATTGGGATCCTCCGCTGCAAACGGCAAGGGCCTGCTGGTCGCCGGCCCGGGCGGCAGCCAGACCCTGCTGTTCTCCTCGGCAGCGCAAGCAGAGGCGGAGGGCTGCGGGGCTGGAGGCAGCGACTGCTCTTGCTCCAGAACCAACGGCAGTGCGGATTCTGATAAAGAGGGAGACCAGGAGGCGGAGCGCGCAGCGGGGCAGCGGGATGGATCTGGGGGCGGTGCAGCGGAGCAGCGGGGCGCAGAGAGCGCGGGTGCGAGCAGCGGCGAATGGGGAGATGCCGGCAATGGCGGAGCGGGAGTGGATAACGTCGCGGGGGGCTGCCTGCAGGTGAGGGCTCATGGGAAAGAGGCAGGGCTGGCGGAAAGTGGGTAGATCTGAGGCTATCTAGAGGATCTGGGGGGATCAAGAGGAGGACTGGATGGGGATGTAGGGTTTTGCCTTGCTAGGGTGGATTGCAGGTGGCTGGTTTGATGGGGCTCCTGCGATCTTTAAACGTTAGCCTTTTGCCCCTGCTGCCTCTCTCTGCCACAGGCACAGGCTGTTCTAACAAAGAGGCAGGCATCAGCGGAGCAGGACCTGGAGGGATTCGAGGTGGGTTTGAAGGGCAGATGGGAAACGGGGAACATCAGCTTCTGCAGCGTTTCTTTTACTGGCTGTTTAAAAGTGTGCTCACTCATCATAACAGACAAGCAAATAGAAGGGACGGTTTTTGGGGAAAGCCTTTTTTTGTAAGACCGTTTTTTGGTAAGGACGTTTTTTGTAAAACCTTTTTTTGGTAAGGAGGTTTTTTTAGTAAGGATTTTGTTTTTTAGTGAATGAACCCCACACACACGCCCTGTGTCCTTAGCGCAGGGTTGGGTGGGCGTTTTGATGTTTTCCTAAATGAAGCAGCCACACACGCGTGTACGTGGAAGTATGGGATGGGCACCGGTGAGTGGAGGTGGGGAGGTTGAGGTGGGGAGCATGAGTGGGGGCATGAGTGTGATGTGTGTTCTGCGCTTGGTTTTCCTCTTGTATTAGTACCCATGCCCCTTTTGAGCCTTTGCCAGGTTTCCCCGTGCTCCTGCATCAAATACCGTACCCATGATGCATCGCACCTGTGTTTGTTTTGGTGCTCGCACACCAGAGCACTGTTGGCAGGCTGCTGGGCAGCCGACACTGTGTCGATGGGGGGCAAACCTTGACCGGCGTGTGGCCGGCAGCAGCAGGGCTCAGTTGTGGAAGCAAATCAAGATGATGGATGCCCCATCAATCTTGGAGGCTCGGCCCTGCATTTCCCTTTTTTTTCTCCGTGTGTTTCTTTGTTGCGCTGCATACCATTGTTTGAATTTGTGTTCACTCCCTTGTCTCTGTCTGCACTCCTTTTTGGCACAGTCTTGCTCCTGTATGCACTCCTTTTGCTGATTGGTCCTCGTTGTGTTAGATTTTTTGCGCTGCAAACCATTGTTTGATTTTGTGTGCACTCCCTTATATCTGTCTGCGCTCCCTTCCTTATGCGTACACTCCCTTTCTTTCTGATTGTTCCTCCACGTGTTGCACAACATACCTGTGCTTGTTTTGTGTGCATGAGCCCAGCTGCGGCAGGCGCTGAGCGGCAATCAATGGGCCAATGGGGACATCACCGACCTCCGCATGCTTTTCCTGACCCTGATTATATCCTGCCCTGTTCGCTGCCCCCCGTTTGCCGATCCGCTGTCCCTTGATCTAATTATCAAGGTGACCTCCCTGGCCCTTGCAGGACATCACGGAGCTCCCCATGTTCCCGGCCCTGACCATGTCCACGGGCGCTTCATCAGCCGGCCCCTACACATCATCAAAGCAGAGGAACGCATCAGAGGCCCCCGGTTTTGCACTCTCTGCCGATTCCCGTCAGTCCTCAAAGTCCGAAAGATCCTTCAAGGCGCCGCCGGAGGCTGCATCGAAAGCCGCCGCCCATAGACTATCGGAGCCCTCAAGGAAGACGTGGGTGTGGACTGTGGAGTGTGGACCTCCTTGGGTGGGCCCGTAGGGTGGGGGGGGAGGGGGTAACTCCTGCAGCAGCTCAAGACCCAGCTGAGGGTCCTATCTGCCACCCAAGAACTTGTTATAGCTATCCCTAGACAGCGAGCTGTTGCCTGATGCTGCAGACGGCAGTCACCTGTTGCCTGCTGCTGGAGACAGCAGCGAGGGTGCCCCCCTGTGCTTCTGCTGGAGAGCTGCTCGTCAGCAAGTAAACCGGTAGCGCTGCAATATCACCTGCTGCAGGCAATCACATGACACGATGCTCCCCGCAGCAAGTCATCCCATCAGATGGTCACTGCGCGGACGCTGCCTCGGCCCATTCCGCACTGTTTCCTCAACCCCTCACGCCCCTGTGGGACGTAGTTTCCTTTCTAATACCATCACATAACAAGATGCTCCCCGCGGCAAGCATCTTTCACGTGACACGGTGCTCCCCCGACACAAGTAGTCCCATCACACTGCGCCATGCTCCTCGCGACACGTGTCATAAGTGGCGCAGTACCAGTGCTGTGCCATTGCGCCGCAATTCAGAAATCGGGTTAGTAATTACAGACCCTGGCGGGTAAGAGTAGCTGAATTTGCCTTGAAATCACGGTGACTGAGTTCCCGTTACGGTGACTAATTTGCCTTGAAATTACGGTGACTGAATTCCCTTTACGGTCATCCTATTATACTTCGATACCTTTAAGTGGTGTTTTGGCGGAAGTGGTGTTGTTGGAATTATGTAGCTGAATTTCAGTCAATTCAGCCACCGTAAGGACCGTAATCGGCACAGCACTGGCACGGTGCTTCAGGCAGCAACTTGCTGCAACAAGTAGTCAAGAACTGCATACCCCAGCCTGTCACACAGCGCCCGTTCTGCGTTGTTGTTGCTGCAGGCTTAAGAAGCACGTATCAGCAGACTGCTCTGCTGCGCTGCTATCTTGCCGCCGGCCGGACCAGCCCGGCTACGTGGAGAGTCTCGGCCGCCTGAGCCAGCTCGGCTCTATTGACAGCAGCAGCCTGGGCCAGCCCGCAGAGAGCCTGGGCCGCGTGGGCCTGCCCAGCTTTGTGCAGAGCAGCAGCTTTGAGGGCGCCCAGGCGCAAGAGCAGCAGCAGCAGCAGGAGCTGAGCAGCCGGGAGCAAGGCTTTGAGGTATTTATCCAGATGGATGTACCTAGTTAAGGGTCTAGGGTTTACAAATATGAAGGCATCGATATGGATCCAGATGGATCTAAGTATACAGGTTCAGAAATCTAGTTAGATCCACGCCGGGGAGCTAAAGTTGCAAGGCTTCAAGGTATGGATCCAGATGGATGTAGGGGGTATAAAAAAATGTAAGCATAGATATGGATCCAGATAGATATAAGTATGCAGGTACAGAGATCTAGGTAGGTGTACGTCGGGGAGCCGAAGTTGCAAGGCTTTGAGGTATGGATCCAGACAGATGTAGGTGTGTATATAGGCATCGACATGGATCCATAATTCCAGATGGATCCAAGTATAAAGGTACAGAGACCTAGGTAGATCTACGTCGGGTAGATGAAGTGTCAAGGCTGGGCTGTGTCAACCTTGGACCAAGTGTAACAGGCGGCAGGCGGTATACCGCTGTGGTAGGGCTGTGGTGTGTGCTCGAGGCCCATTTCGTGTAAGTTGTCAACTGTTCATGGTCCATTTCAGGTAAGTTTTCAACTGTTTATAGCCCATTTCAGGTAAATTATCAACTCTTCATGGTCCATTTCAGGGCTCCCTTCGCCTTTTAAATTCCCGCCTTCTCACCTGAGCGCTGGTGTTTTCCCCCTGCCCTCCCATGTTATGATGTCCCTGCACCTGCCCTGACCCTGCCAAACCTATTGTGTCCCTGCTTTCCCCTGCCCTCCAATCTCGAGCACCCCCTCCACCTGCCCTGCCCCTGCCAAACCTATTGTTCCCCTGCCCTTTCCTGCCCTGACCCCGCCAAACCTATTGTTCCCCTGCCCTCCCCTGCCCTGACCCCGCCAAACCTATTGTTCCCCTGAACTCCCCTGCCCTGACCACGCCAAGCATTTTGTTCCCCTGCCCTCCCCTGCCCTGACCCCGCCAAACCTTTTGTTCCCCTGCCCTCCCCTGCCCTGACCTCCCCAAACATATTGTTCCCCTGCCCTCCCCTGCCCTGACCCCGCCAAACATATTGTTCCCCTGCCCTCCCCTGCCCTGACCCCGCCAAACATATTGTTCCCCTGCCCTCCCCTGCCCTGACCTCGCCAAACCTATTGTTCCCCTGCCCTCCCCTGCCCTGACCTCGCCAAACCTATTGTTCCCCTGCCCTCCCCTGCCCTGACCCCGCCAAACCTATTGCTCCCCTGCCCTCCCCTGCCCTGACCTCGCCAAACCTATTGTTCCCCTGCCCTCCCCTGCCCTGCCCCCGCCAAACCTATTGTTCCCCTGCCCTCCCCTGCCCTGCCCCCGCCAAACCTATTGTTCCCCTGCCCTCCCCTGCCCTGCCCCCGCCAAACCTATTGTTCCCCTGCCCTCCCCTGCCCTGACCTCGCCAAACCTATTGTTCCCCTGCCCTCCCCTGCCCTGACCTCGCCAAACCTATTGCTCCCCTGCCCTCCCCTGCCCTGACCTCGCCAAACCTATTGTTCCCCTGCCCCCCCCTGCCCTGACCCCGCCAAACCTATTGTTCCCCTGCCCTCCCCTGCCCTGACCTCGCCAAACCTATTGTTCCCCTGCCCTCCCCTGCCCTGCCCCCGCCAAACCTCTTGTTCCCCTGCCCTCCCCTGCCCTGACCTCGCCAAACCTATTGTTCCCCTGCCCTCCCCTGCCCTGACCTCGCCAAACCTCTTGTTCCCCTGCCCTCCCCTGCCCTGACCTCGCCAAACCTATTGTGCCCCTGCCCTCCCCTGCCCTGACCTCGCCAAACATATTGTTCCCCTGCCCTCCCCTGCCCTGACCTCGCCAAACCTATTGTTCCCCTGCCCTCCCCTGCCCTGACCCCGCCAAACATATTGTTCCCCTGCCCTCCCCTGCCCTGACCCCGCCAAACCTATTGTTCCCCTACCCTCCCCTGCCTTGACCTCGTCAAACCTATTGTTCCCCTGCCCTCCCCTGCCCTGACCTCGCCAAACCTATTGTTCCCTTGCCCTCCCCTGCCCTGACCCCGCCAAACCTATTGTTCCCCTGCCCTCCCCTGCCCTGACCTCGCCAAACCTATTGTTCCCCTGCCCTCCCCTGCCCTGACCTCGCCAAACCTATTGTTCCCCTACCCTCCCCTGCCCTCCCCTGCCCCTCACTGTCCAGATCCGGTTGGTCCTTGAATACTGCAACAAGGGATGCCTCCAAGATGCACTCCAGGGGCATGCCTTTATGTGCAATTCTGGCGAGCTCAATTACCGCGCTGTGCTGGACACGGCGCTGGACATTGTGAAGGCCATGCTGCACCTGCACCTGGCAGATGTACTGCACGGGGATCTCAAGGTGTGGAAAGGGTGTGGATTGGGTGGAAAGGGTGTGGATTGGGTTTTGAAAGGGGTTTGTAGGCTGGCGAGGGGAAAAGCCGGGGGTGAAAGCTTGGTCGTGTGCCCTTCCCGTCCCTGCTGCCTTTTCGCGGCTGACGACGAGGGCCAGATGCGCACCCGGGCTGTCTGCTGTGTTCGCGTCTCAGGTTTTCTAGGCTTGGGCGGCCGGCCTCACGCCTTGTGAAGTCCAATCAAAAGAAAGCCTTCTGCCTAGCCTTTCCTCTTCCTGCCGTTCTGTGCATCCCACACGTTAGTGTAGCTTACAATGTACCAAGATTACAAGTGTGAGTTTAACTAAGGGTAACAAAGTGTAACCACTCCCATGCCCCCTGGGGACCAGGCGATCTACCCTCATCTGCATGGCACGGTATATTTATCACACCGCACTGCTTACGCCACACGTCAGCTTAATCACAGCCTTTGGCCGAGGGGACCTGTCGAAGCAAGCCCTGCTGCTTGGGCCACCAACTACAGGCTGCTCAAGGTTTGGCCTCCCTGGGCCCTTGGTGGCTACCTGGTGTGCCCCGCAAAGGTGGTCGCGTGCGCACAACAAAGACCATTGGACTGCATGTGCACCATGCCACCCCCCCTCCGATCTCCTTCCCTCGGCTGATGCAGACTTTCTCACACTGCACGCGGTTGATGCAGATTTTCTCATACCCCACCCTGCTTGCTGCTTTCTGCGTGGTCCCCTCCCCACCGTAGACGAGGAATGTGATGCTCCAGAGCAGCGACTCAGATGCCCGCGGCCTCATTGCGAAGGTGTGGAGAGGGGGAGGGGGGGAGGGGCTGAAAAAGTCCGGGAGGAAGGGAGGGAGGGGGGTGAAGAGCTGAATCAGGCTGGGAGGGAGGGGGGAGGGAGGGGGAGAGAGGGAGGGAGAAGGTGCATAGGTGGGAGGGGGAGGGAGGGGGAGAGAGGGAGGGAGAAGGTGCATAGGAGGGAAGAATTAGGGGGCCACGTGAGACCGGGATGGAGAGGGAGTGGTGAGGGATGAGGGGGGCGAATGGGATCAGGAAGGAGGGGTGGGGTGAGGGTGACAAATAATGCCGGGATCAAGGGTTGAGGTGCGGAGAGAGTGGGAGGGATGACGCTGCCAAAAAAGAGCGAGAGGGAGGGAGAGCAGGAGGGAATATAGGGAGTTGAGAATCTCAGGAGGGAGAGGGGAGGAATGAGATGTCAGAAAAAGATGTAGCTTGGGGTAGAGGGTCAGAATAAGATGTAGCTTGGGGTCATTGAATCCCCTGGCCTTGCTCTCCCCTGGAGGGTCCCTAGGTTTCGTCATATGGGAGGGCGGTGCTTACGGGACAGCATGATTGGAACATCAACAAAGGAAGCTGGAGTTTCCGGCAGGACTGAAAGCTCCTAAGAAATCTTGACGTGAACCATGTGTGAACCATGTGTGAACCATGTGTGAAACATGTGGGAACCATGTGGGATGTTTGTGTGAAAGCATGCTTGAAACCTGGACTGCAACAGCTGGAGGTTCAGGCAGGGACTGCATGTAGCTTAACAACGTAGACGAGAAGCATGTGGGAGCATGATGAACGCATGACAGCATGCTTGAAAGCCTGATAACAAGAGCTGGGGTTCCTGGTTTTCGCGACAGGGGATGAACATGGCCAGGTTGGGAGGATGTTTTGCGTTGCGGCTCAGCCGGCACGCCTTTGCAGGCCGTGGAGGTTCTTTAGGTCGAAGAGTGGCCTTGGCGGTGCGACTGTAAGACTTAAGGTCGTGGCAGTGTAACCAAAGTGTGGAATAATGTGACCAAAGTGTGTGACAGTGAGATTAAAGTGTGTCTGTAGAGTATGGCGGTTAGGCCCCAGTAGGGTTGCAAAGCTTAGGGCCGGGCTGTTGCTCTGTTCTTGATCTTACCTCCATTTGCATTGCCGGTTTTAGGTGGCTGACTTTGGCTTGGCTGTGAAAATGGACAACGTAGAGAAGACGTACATGGACAACATGATCCAGGTGAGGGGCTGCCAAGGGGATGGAGGATTTTCTCTCTGCCCAGGTGTTTTGCCTCAGGTGAGGGGCTGTGAGGGGGATGGAGGGGGGAACTTAGTTGTGTTGTTTGCCCTAGGTGGGGGGAAGGGGGGAGGAACATGGCTTTTCGTTTTTGCCCCGTTGGACAAACAGAGACATGCTGTCCATGTGACCCACCTAACCTAGAAAATGATGTCCGCATGTATGTCACCTCACCCATAAAATGCTGTACATGTATGTCACCTAGCCTAGAAAATGTATTCCGCGTGTGTCTGCTCTGCGTCCTGTGGTGCAGTCATGCGAGGACATCATGTACCTGTTGAGGGGCTTAGAGCAGGACTGGGTGTGTGGGGCGGGGCAAGTGCAGGGGTGAAGGACGAGCAATGCGGGGGTGATGGTACAAAGGCTGGTGAAGAGCGGGCCGGAGGGAATGACAGTTGCTCTGTATGTCCACTTGGGGCATGGCCTGCTGTGGGAGATCAGGGGTTTTGGGGGATTCGGGGGTCGCTGTCCTCAGGCTAGTGCCATAGTCTTCCAGTCAGTGTCCTGTGGCTGTGCTGCCCAGCGCGGCTACCCCATCCAATCAGCAGGCTGTAGGTTGCAGAGATCGAGTGGCAGGGGGCATCAGTTTCCCAAGGGGCTGTGCACCTAAATGGGATCAGAGTGTAGCCTAAACCCTGGGTCCTCAAGGGCCGTGCACTCGAATGGGATCAGCGGTGCAGGTACCGCGAGTCTTCTGAGTTCTGACACAAAGGAATTACAAAACTCCCCTCCTTTAATATTGAGGAGCCTCTGATATGGTTTGTGTTATATTTGAAACAAAAGTGGGAATTATGTGTGACCAGGTGTGACCCCCCCTGGTTCGACCTTATCCCGCAGGGCACGCTGACGTATATGGCTCCGGAGCTGCTTCTGCTTGGGCACGTGTCCAAGGCGGCCGACGTCTACGCCTTTGGCATCACAATGTGGGAGATCTACACCTCGGACAGCGCATTCGCAGGTGCGCGGGGAGCGCATGCGCATGCCCCTGCCTAGGGCGAGAGGTGGTCATGAGCCTCAATCCTGGACCCAACTGTTAGATAGTCACTGGGCAATGCGTCAGTGAATGACGTTCCCCTCAAGACATGGCTCCGGCGTCTTCCTTCTTTCTTTCATCTTCTGTCGACACATAAAAGGCAGGATGATGCCCCAGTGACTGCCCCCAGTAATTGCCCCCACAAGTGACTGCCCGTATCAGTACAACATAAGAAGCTGGTTGGAAGCCAGTTAATGCTCTAGCATCCAAGAAAAAGCCAAGATGATGCCCCAGTCACTGCCCTCAGTGACTGTGCCCACCAGTAGTAAAACAGAAGCTGGTTGGAAGCTAGTGAATTCTGCCGCCAAGAGAAAGCCAGGATCATGCCCCAGTAAAGACGTCACGAAGATACCCCTGTCCCCCCTAAAACCTTCCATTGCAAATATTGAAATAAGCCACTGCACATGCTGCTGCAGGGCATAGGGTTCAGCCTGAAATGTGAAACCTCAGCCTACCCCATTTGTTTGTCATGTGCGCCCCTCGTCGTGCTGTGCAGTTGCCTCTCCCGTGTTCAACTCCCCCTGAGGAGGGGACACCCCAGAAAGGATGAGAAAGGATGAGTGAAGAGTCTTGGCCGTTGGCCCTACTATTGGTTGAGTTGTTATTAACACATTCGCTGACGTACCCCGGTAATCAACTGAGAGGACTACGTAAGGAATGGAAGTGACGAAGTCTTGAGACGGCTGTAGAGGTGTCCATAAGGCACCCTGGTGGATCCTCCTAATCTGCCTGTGTGAGAGGCAAGCAAAGGGAACCCACCACCTGTTCGACCCTTCGAGGGGGAGCAGGGGTGTACCCCCTTAAGGTTTTGCACCAAGTTATCTGTACCGTACTGCATGTAGTTTGCTCGCTGTGCTGTATGGGGCTGGCTGTATTGCATGGGGCTGGCTGTCAGCACTGTGTGGGCCTGGCTGGCATACACGCAATCACACAGAATCCCTAACAAGTCCCTCCCTGTCCTCAGGTTAAGGGTTTAGGGTAAAACCTTAACCTTAATCCCTCCCTGACCTCAGGTTAAGGGTTTAGGTAAACCCTTAACCTTAATCCCTCCCTGACCTCAGGTTAAGGGTTAAGGGTAAACCCTTAACCTTAATCCCTCCCTGACGTCAGGTTAAGGGTTTAGGGTAAACCCTAATCTTAATCCCTCCCTGACCTCAGGTACACCCTAGGCGTGTCTCCTATAGTCATGCGCACACATTCATCCCTCATGCCCCTATCCCCCCTCCCAGGTACGCCCCAGGCGCTGCTTGGCCACCAGGTTGTGCATGAGGGGCGTCGTCCGGCTTTCCCGCTTGCCGCACCCGAGGATTTCGTGCAGCTGGTCAACGAGTGCTGGGCCGCAGAGGCAGATCACAGGTTGGAACAGGGAGGAGGGAGGGGCAGGGAAGAGGTTGGAACAGGGGGGGAGGGAGGCAGAGCAAAGGTTGGAACAGGGAGGAGGGAGGGGCAGGGAAGAGGTTGGAACAGGGGGGGAGGGAGGCAGAGCAAAGGTTGGAATAGGGGGGGAGGGAGGCAGAGCAAAGGTTGGAACAGGGGGGGAGGGAGGCAGAGCAAAGGTTGGAATAGGGGGGGAGGGAGGCAGAGCAAAGGTTGGAACAGGGGGGGAGGGAGGCAGAGCAAAGGTTGGAATAGGGGGGGAGGGAGGCAGAGCAAAGGTTGGAATAGGGGGGGAGGGAGGCAGAGCAAAGGTTGGAATAGGGGGGGAGGGAGGCAGAGCAAAGGTTGGAATAGGGGGGGAGGGAGGCAGAGCAAAGGTTGGAATAGGGGGGGAGGGAGGCAGAGCAAAGGTTGGAATAGGGGGGGAGGGAGGCAGAGCAAAGGTTGGAATAGGGGGGGAGGGAGGCAGAGCAAAGGTTGGAACAGGGGGGGAGGGAGGGGCAGAGGAAATTTGGGAACGGGGAGGAGGGGGGGCTGAGCGACGATATCAACAGAGGCCAGACGCGAGAGGCAGAGTTCAGCTGTAAATTGAGTGAGTGAGTCAGGCAGAGGCAGATCACAGAGCCGCCATGCCCTGCCCCACACCTACCCATCCCCATGCACCTCACCCCCATGGTCCGCCCCTGGTGCAACTCCTGCATCCATGCGCAGGCCATCGTTCGATTCGATCGGGAGCCGCCTGACGCCTGATTCAATCCTGAGCCGCCTGATTCGATCGCGAGGCGCCTGACCCCTGTATCCATGCGCAGGCCGTCGTTCGATTCAATCGCGAGCCGCCTGACGGAGATGCGTCTAGCACAGGAGGGCGCCACTGAGCCTCTGGCGGATCACCTGACGGACTATGGCATGTACGCCGAGGCCGTGCAACAGGAGACAGAGAAGAAGAGATCGAGGCGCAGGGTGAGAGACGCCACAGCTGGTGAAAGGCACATGCCGTAGTGGGTCTGGGGTGTTGCTCCCGCTTGTTAGTCTTCGGTGTGCTGGGGGTGCTGCCTCGCAGAGGAAGCCGGGAAGGGGAGGAGGGGGAAGGGTGGAGTGGGAGGTCGGGGAGGGTTGAGGGGGAGGCCGGGAAGGGGAGGAGGGGGAAGGGTGGAGGGGGAAGCGGAGGCAAGGAGAAGGATTGAACGGTGGGGAATCGCATGTTAGGTTGAGGGTTGAAAGCAGGGTGGGTGGGTATGTTATTAGCTGACAGTTGAGAGGGGTGTGGCAGTGTAGAAGATTTTGGTGATGCAATTCATGGCTGGAGGTAAGGCCGCACCCCTTCCCTAGTGGCGGTGTGTGCGTGCTGTGTTGTTTCAGGGTGGAAAGTGTCAAAGTGCAGGCCTTGGCTATTGGGGCAGGCCTGTGTACCGCTGACAGTTTATTCCGAAATACGTTTAGACGGAGTCCCCAGGCCTCGTTCGAACTCATTCGAACTCATTCAAACGCTCCCGTGATCTCACAAAGCATTCGAATGAGCCCGTGTGATCACTCTGATCGGAGATGGCACGCTGGCCCCCCGCAGGGCAAGGCATCGGCGTCAGCGCTGCGGTCCCAAATGGGCTCGACCACCGCGGTGAGTGTGTGTTGCTGCTTGGTCCACTAGCCGTAGCTCGGCCAGAGTTTGGTCCCTTTTGGCCCAGTGGCTACCACTCAGCAGCCTGACAGAAGTGGTATTGTGCGCACTGGGGAAATCTTGTGTGTTTGTCATAAGACGCATGGCGAGCAGGGCATCATTGCTAAGCAGGAGAGTCCCACGAGGGGGCACGCCTACGGGTACCTATTTTTACTTTTTTCTCTCCCTCTCTGTCGTCTGTTCTGTTATATTATTTTCTGTTATTATCAGTTAGATTCTGTTATATTTACTTACGTTATATTTGGTTATATTCAGTTGAATTATGTTCTGTCCTGGCATTGTGATGTTCTGTACCGCTGATGTGTAGAAAGGTAATCCGCTGGGCCCTGCTTAATGCTATGCCGTGTGGGGCTGATCAGTCGTGACGATAAGCAAGCTCAATTCCGGGTACCATGCACAGCCAGGACCATGGTGCAGCCACGCGTACCGCTCATGTACTGCCCGCTGATTTTATCTCTCTTGCCTGCGCAGCTGGCCACGGTAGTCGAGGATGTGGAGACGAGTGGGGACCTGCCGAATCTCTCAGGATAGCCTGTTGGACAGGCGACACTGAACCTCACCCGGCCCGCTGCTCCTCTGGCATCAGGCTACCACGCTTGGCCCAGGCTGTGCATGGTAGCTGGAATTGAGCCTATCCATTCCCTCCCAGTCCGACGCAGCCGAGCGTTCAGCAGGGCCCAGCGAGTATGCACCGTTCTCAACTTGGAGCCTGTGCTGAAATTGCAGAACGGGCTCTATACTAGTATACCAGATCGCCTATATGTGTGAAGGCAGAAAAGGCTGAAGGCTGGGTCGTCTGCCAGGAGCGTCGGAGCTGGCAGGCCGTACGCTGCAGCACCAAACAGCGCAGACAGGGCGCAAGCCCCTCGGGCCACTCGCTTTTGCAGGCAGCCCGACGGGCTTCACCCTGTTACTTGTTATACATCCCTAGGCTAGCGGCTGCACTCCTCTGGCTGAGCAGCTGTGCTGAGCTGTTGCAGCAGCGTGCAGGTAAGATCCATTTAAGACCAGCGGGGCGGCTGGGTGTTCCGGTTGCTGCTGAGTGTCCAGCAGCAAATGCTTGTGTGGAAGGCAACGCACGTCAGAGGATGCTGCAGCTTAGCAGAGGATGGGTGTGGTATCCGCATCCTGATTCCGGGTTGATGGGGTAGATACTTGTGTAGGGCATCAAAGTGAGAACATGCAGGGCAGGGGCCTCATCCCTAGCAGCCGGTGTAGGACTCAATGATGCGCCAGTGCTGCTGCTCCTGGGCATGGGCGTGCGCCCGTGCTGCTGCCCCTGGGCATGGGCATGGGCGTGCGCCAGTGCTGCTGCTCCTGAGCATGGGCATGGGCGTGCGCCAGTGCTGCTGCTCCTAGGCATGGGCATGGGCGTGCGCCAGTGCTGCTGCTCCTGAGCATGGGCATGGGCGTGCGCCAGTGCTGCTGCTCCTAGGCATGGGCATGGGCGTGCGCCAGTGCTGCTGCTCTTAGGCATGGGCATGGGCGTGCGCCAGTGCTGCTGCTCCTGAGCATGGGCATGGGCGTGTGCCAGTGCTGCTGCTCCCAGGCATGGGCATGGGCGTGCGCCAGTGCTGCTGCTCCTGAGCATGGGCATGGGTGTGCGCCAGTGCTGCTACTCCTGGGCATGGGCATGGGCGTGCGCCAGTGCTGCTACTCCTGGGCATGGGTATGGGCGTGCGCCAGTGCTGCTGCTCCCGCCGGCGGTGGAGGAACAATTCGACGAGGCCATACATTATGGGCTTTGTGAAGAGGTTGGACATTTACATATGCTCGGCATATATACCGTATATGCATGAAATCCCCGCAGCGAGTGCTACTTGCATAAATTTCAGAAGAGCCCTCTTTGTGTTTGTGCGTATCCTGGGAATATCATATACCGATATCGGTACTTTTTGTTGCCGACGTGGTCGAGCTTCATTTCAGCATGGCCCAGAGGTGTAACGTCATTGATTAATATACCGGTACCGATAGTTATATCGTTCAGCCCCTCTGTTTGTATGGGCTTAACTTATTGGCCTGTGTATTCTGTATTGTTGGAGATGCACATTGCAAAGGGCGCATGGGCATGGCGGTACTTAATGTGTCGGCTCGATATGTTGTGGGTGGATTTTTTTGTCAGTTTCACCACTCTGGAACATGGATAGCATCAAACACTGTGGCTGAATCTCATGCTCAGTAGACTACTTGCATATATATTTCACGCTCGGGTTCGTTCATGTGCGTTTCTACGATCTCAACGGTTTCTAGTATACCATACCTTGTATCTGTTCTCTATCCTTGTTCTCCAGCCCTTGAACATTGTTGGTCTCATTGACATGTTTGACCTGGTTCTCTTTGTAAAGGCTATTAAGCCACGGGTGGTGTGCTGGGCAATGACGTTACCTCTCTGGGCCCATTTACCCCTTTTTCTGCCCCTTTAACTCGAGCGCCCACGCAGCTGAGCCTCTGAGCAGGGCCCAGAGGTGTAACGTCGTTGACCTCTGGGCCCTGCTCAGGGAAAAAAGGCTCGGCCGTGTAGGCGCCTAATTAAAAGGGGCAGAAAAAAGGAAAAGGGGTAAAGAAAAGGGTAACCACTGGTGGTCTGCTGGTCGATGATATTGTGGATGCATGTCACAGGTGTGTCATGCATGACCATGCATGATAAGGGGAGATGCCTTTTGCATTTTAACCATTCAGAGAGAGCAGTTGATCAGCGTCAAGGCAGGGTACCTGGGGGACCTACCATGCTTATCCCCCCTCTGCTTACTGGTGACCTAGTTTCCTTCTCGGGTCTCTCACTACCGGTATTCTTCATAGAAAAAGTCAAGTGCAGCTTCGGAAATGCGGTGTTACCTTTAGAGCTTCAGTTGCCCAGCATGTTGTGTTAGTGTGTTTAAACCACTAACCGCTGAGAAGGTTGACTGGCCCAGTGGGGTGTGCGGGCCCTAGTCTAGCCTAGTAGGGGCATCGGGTGCGGGTCGCAAAAATATGTGCCCTAAGTACGGGTAGGGTCATCGACTGGTGCCTTAGATATTTTAACCCTCGTCTCGACGTGGACGCAACAGTTTATACACTGGAACGCTGCACTCTGATTTTTTATTCCTGCTGAAGATTCTGCGCTGCTCCAATGTCGCCAATCCCTAAGAATGTGCGAGACACGCTGGGACGCAACGCAGAGATTGACACCGCGACCACCTATGCTCGATCTCTCAAGACGGGCAACACAACGGCGGACTGGTTCAGCAAAGATGCGCAGAAACTGCAATCTAGAGCGGGAGCACCCGGCCACGCGAGAGTGTATCGAACCGACACCGCAACAGAGCTCAAGGACGCGGGCATACGGTCTGGGATACTTGCGGTTAAGATGTCTCGTCAAGCCCGGCTCAATGAGCTGTATGAGCGGGAGGCGTTGCAATATGAGGCCGAGCTAGGAAGCATGGGCTTGAGCCTTGTGAAGCCTCGAGACTGAAGAGACTGCCTCTTGGACAGACCTTCTCCTGGCTTGCATGGAGGGAAGATATCATCCATGCAGCAGGCTGTGGTCTTTACCGGTAAACTAGAGTCCTTCAGGAGTGTTCATGGGCTGTGTGCAAACGGAGCATCAGCATGGGCATCAGCATGGGCCGCAGGACGCACGTCCAGGTGGTGGCCGGGCATCGAAGATGAATGTCGGGTGCTGCTTTAGAATTTCTATCCATGCCATGGGCGTATATGCCAGTAAAGTTGGCAAGACTGCCACAGACGTTTTCTGCAAGATGGTCCCTGCTGTGAATATAGGTGCCCTCCACAGCTCTAGGGCATGAGGTAGTCTGGCTCGTTGAATGTTTTAAGAGTTGAACCCTGAGTTCATCAGAATCTCTGATGAACAATGGCTTGGCTCGTGATTGTAAGCCTGTTAATGTTATCAGAGTTTTTGAAAGATGTTATATTTGCTATGCCAGATATGCCAGTATCTGCAGCACTACAATTGATAAGTACCGGCAGGCCCATGACACGTCATTTTTGTTTTTTCAAAAACCAGTGGCAAAATCTTGTAGGAGATGTAAATGCCCGTTCACATGTCCTGTACTTCTCATTCACACACAACTAATCAGCGGTGGCAAACACCAAGGATTCAAAGCCAGTCCCAGTGGGCCTTCTCTCTTGAGTTACCTAGAAGACGTTTTGTTTGTTTGAAGACATGGCTGAGCTTTATCTCTGAGCAGGGCCCGGAGGTGTCAATGACGTTACACCTCTGGGCCCTGCTCAAAAAAGGCTCGACCGCGTGGGCGCTTAACTCAAGAGTTGGGAGGAAAGAAGGAAATAAACACGGAAGGGGCAGGACAAAAGAAAGGAGGGGGGGGAAGTCCGGAGGTAAACGTCATTAACTACCAGCAGTAGTCAAACAGCACAGGTGCACCACCACGAACTATTTATTTGCTGCTACTGGTGCTCAGGTAGACAAAACAGTTCCTATTCTGGCCAAGGAGCTCGTAGTCATTGTGAAGTGTACCTATCCAGCAGAGCATCACATTTGTTGCCTGTGCAGGCACCTGCAAAAAGGTTCGGGCACTACCAGGAAATGCACTTGGACGGTGAGCGCGTTTAGTGCATGCACAGACCTCTTGCTGAGCCGCTGATAGTTGTCATTGTGCTGCTCAGGCCTGGAGCAGCTGCTGGTTGCATCGCTGAAGAACAGACAGATTTAGTTCCACATCACCTTCAACTCTCCGAGTCCACACCATTGCCGGCCAGTGGACTGTTAGGGGCAAGGTAGTGACATTACACCTCTGGGCCCTGCAAGCTTCATTTTGGCATGGCCCAGAGGTGTTACGTCATTAACCTCTGGGCCCTGCTAAATAAAGGCTCAGCCGCGTGGGCGCCCAACTGTCCCGTTGGGAGAAAATAAGAGGAACTTGAGGGGGCAAGCGTGAAGTGTCTGCCCATGAAGCTGTTGACAAAGGGGCGTAGCTCAAGGAACCAGAGCTCTTCCCAGGGCCCGTGCTGTACTTCATGAGTCCATCTGTCCATGTACCAATAATGTGATGTATGTTACTCCAACAAAGATGAGCAGGAGCATTGAGAACTGGCAACATAACTATTGACTGATCTTCTAATTTTAATTCAAACTGCCTGGAACCCAGAGAGTGGCTGATGCTAAGGCTGTTGCTTAGGCTCGTGCAGCTGCTCTTGCTCAAGGGGGGCGGCCTAAGGGGCGTGGAAGAGGTGCTCGGGAGGGTGTTGTACCTGGGGCTGAGGGCTGAGGCTGTTGGTGACGTGGTGTGCCGCAGCAAATACATGGTGAGGCATGAATCAGTAACGTTACACCTCTGGTCCCGCTCAAAGCTCGACCGCGCGGGCGCCCATGGTGAGGCGTGAATGCGGCAGGCCAGGGTCAGAAAGGCTCCCGGAAGACCCTAGAGTCCCACAATTTCTTACCGTAACCAGACAACCTCTATTATTTTTTCTCTGGTATCCTTACTGGCTCACTCCTCAGCTACCTCCTCACCCCTTGCTGGATTGTCAGATTTAAGTTCCATCCCCTGGGCCCTGGCACCCTCCTGCTGGCACCCCAATACAGGGCAGGGCGCAGAACCCTGGTTTTCACTTTTCAGGGTGTCCCTTCAGTTCTCGACGTCATCTTGGTCACTGTTGCAGAGTTACAGGATCTGTCAGGAAAGGAAAGGTTATGTCTGTCGTATCTGGCCTCAGGGCAACTTGCAAGCCTCAAACGCTGTGTCGTCGAAACGCCCAATTTCGAGTTGAAAGGTCCGGTCTCGATCGGCAAGTCTCGTTCCCGCGGCACGGTGGCCATGCCAGAATTTCCCCCTCAATTGAATTTGATTTTCCGATTCCCTTTTCACAGAAATATCCATTGTGTAGTGTCTCGTGGGCATCAGCAGGTACAGTGGCTCCAGGGGTTACTCTTGTATGAAGATATTTTGAACCCCTGATTCTTACACGGCAAAGGAGTCAAACATGGGGTGGCACGTCATGTCATGCATGCGTAATTGTGTGAGACCAGGCCTACGGTCCCTCCACTTTCAACCCTGGCAGCAGATGTCACGAGTGGCAGACTGGCAGCGCAGAACCATAATGTTCCAGACCCCCGTCATCCAGCATGGCGGCATGTGCATGGCGGCATGTGCATGGCGGCATGTGCATGGCGGCATGTGCATGGCGGAAACAGTCCTGCGGCCCAAAATACTTTAACACCACCTTTGGCTGGCTGATGGTTTTGATCCTGCGCATTTTTCAAATTACCACTGCTGCACCACTTGAACACTCACCCTTTGAGGGGTAGGGGTTACTAACCGCAAAACACTGCCACATCACTTACATGCTCATTCTGTTGATTGCAGAGAGCTAGACGACAGCATAGACCCTCCACTGCCCTGAGGGCCACGGAGGACAGCAGTCAAAGCCAGAGCCAGGATGAGATCGATTGGCTGGCCACTGGGGCATGTTTCTCTTTTCCCGCTGTGAGTTTTTCCAACTCATGCTCAGCATCAAAACTGTTCTCCAACCCATGCTCAGCATCAAAACTGACTTGGAGCTCAGACCATCCCACCCTGCCCTGTCCTGCCCTGTCCTGGCCTGGCCTCAGCTGGGTGGCCTGCTCTTTGGATATGACATCGGCGTTTCGGGGGGCGCAATCGTGTCGCTCAACTCTCCACTCAGCGGCAATGATTGGGGGTGAGTTGGGGTAGGACTGCTTTGGCAGCTTGCCGCCATGATGTCTGTGTCCAATGCATTCCTATGATGCTATGCTAGTTGATGCTCACTTCCCTGAGCAGCTTTATCTATTTTTAGCGTTCGCCAGTCCGCTATGAGGACGGCCGGGGGGCCACCAGTGGGCTGGTGGAGACTAAATATGGCCGGCCTACGGTCGGAGGCCCCAGGAAACAAAGGTTTCTGCACCAACTCTGCCTGGTGGCAGGCTGGGCTAAATCTGAGCTTTGTCTGAAGTGTGCTGAAAATAATGTTGTTGTGAGCTGCCATGCTCTCCTCGGCGCTGGTTGCTCTTCACACGCTAACCGCCGTCTTGCCAAAGTGCTCAAACCTGAGCTCAATCCCTTCATGATGAGCCTCGTTTTGAGCTGCAGATGCATGCGCCGAAAATAACACTTCAGTGAGCTGGCTCTGCCTCAATGCTGACTGACAGCTCTTCCCAATACACTGCAATGAGATCAGGCCTGAGGTCTCAACTCCTTCATGGTCGGAGTCGTCGTGAGCTGCGGATGCAGTACACTAAAAATTACACTGTAGTGAGCTGTCCCTGCCTCGATAGTGACAGATGGCTCTTTCCAATGCACTGCGATGAGGTCAGGCCTGAGCTCAACTCCATCGTGGTTGGCATCATCGTGAGCTGCTCGCTGGTGGGAGCTCTGGCGGGGTCTGTGGCCATGTTGCTGCAGGGGGACAGGATAGGAAGGAAGACGGAGCTGCTTTTGGCATCCGGATTCTACGGTAGGTGTTGGCCGGCTGGGGGGTGACGCCTTGATAAGTTAAATAAAGGCAGGATACCTCCCTACTTCGCTCCTCTTTGCTTGTGGCAGCTGTTCTTTGCTACGGTGTGTGTTTGTTTGCTGCATTTAAATAAAAAAAATTGAGACATTCTCTCTACCTGCTCGCTTCCCTGCCCTCCTCCTCCTTGCTGGTGGCAGCTGGATGCTGCAGTATGCACTCTAGGCTATGCCGTGCCGAATTTACAACTGAGGCAGAATTCCTCCCTGCTTTCCCACATTATTTTCCGCACGCTCTCCTTCTTCTTGCTGCACAGATGGATGCTTCGAATCAAACCAGATCCAGATAGTTGATGTCTTTGCTTCCCCCTCACCTTCCTCCCTGTAGGGACAGGATCCTTGCTCATGGCATCAGCTGGCGGCCTGACCCAGCTTCTTGTGGGGAGGACAATATATGGGCTTGGAATAGGTGATCATGGGATTCTGCCTAATGGTGTCAGCTGCCTCCTTGATTGACCTCTGGTTGGGGAGGGTGATGTACGGGTTTGGAATAGGTGATCATGGGATTCTGCCTAATGGTGTCAGCTGGCCTCTTGATTGACCTCTGGTTGGGGAGGGTGATGAATGAGCTTGGAATAGGTGATCATGGGATTCTGCCTAATGGTGTCAGCTGGCCTCTTGATTGACCTCTGGTTGGGGAGGGTGATGTACGGGTTTGGAATAGGTGATGATGGGATTCTGCCTAATGGTGTCAGCTGCCTCCTTGATTGACCTCTGGTTGGGGAGGGTGATGTACGGGTATGGAATAGGTGATGATGGGATTCTGCCTAATGGTGTCAGCTGGCCTCTTGATCGACCTCTGGTTGGGGAGGGTGATGTACGGGCTTGGAATAGGTGATGATGGGATTCTGCCTAATGGTGTCAGCTGCCTCCTTGATTGACCTCTGGTTGGGGAGGGTGATGTACGGGCTTGGAATAGGTGATCATGGGATTCTGCCTAATGGTGTCAGCTGCCTCCTTGATTGACCTCTGGTTGGGGAGGGTGATGTACGGGCTTGGAATAGGTGATCATGGGATTCTGCCTAATGGTGTCAGCTGCCTCCTTGATTGACCTCTGGTTGGGGAGGGTGATGTACAGGCTTGGAATAGGTGATCATGGGATTCTGCCTAATGGTGTCAGCTGGCCTCTTGATTGACCTCTGGTTGGGGAGGGTGATGTACGGGCTTGGAATAGGTGATCATGGGATTCTGCCTAATGGTGTCAGCTGGCCTCTTGATTGACCTCTGGTTGGGGAGGGTGATGTACGGGTTTGGAATAGGTGATGATGGGATTCTGCCTAATGGTGTCAGCTGCCTCCTTGATTGACCTTTGGTTGGGGAGGGTGATGTACGGGCTTGGAATAGGTGATCATGGGATTCTGCCTAATGGTGTCAGCTGGCCTCTTGATTGACCTCTGGTTGGGGAGGGTGATGTACGGGCTTGGAATAGGTGATCATGGGATTCTGCCTAATGGTGTCAGCTGGCCCCTTGATTGACCTCTGGTTGGGGAGGGTGATGTACGGGCTTGGAATAGGTGATCATGGGATTCTGCCTAATGGTGTCAGCTGCCTCCTTGATTGACCTCTGGTTGGGGAGGGTGATGTACAGGCTTGGAATAGGTGATCATGGGATTCTGCCTAATGGTGTCAGCTGGCCTCTTGATTGACCTCTGGTTGGGGAGGGTGATGTACGGGCTTGGAATAGGTGATCATGGGATTCTGCCTAATGGTGTCAGCTGGCCTCTTGATTGACCTCTGGTTGGGGAGGGTGATGTACGGGCTTGGAATAGGTGATCATGGGATTCTGCCTAATGGTGTCAGCTGGCCTCTTGATTGACCTCTGGTTGGGGAGGGTGATGTACGGGCTTGGAATAGGTGATCATGGGATTCTGCCTAATGGTGTCAGCTGGCCTCTTGATTGACCTCTGGTTGGGGAGGGTGATGTACGGGCTTGGAATAGGTGATCATGGGATTCTGCCTAATGGTGTCAGCTGGCCTCTTGATTGACCTCTGGTTGGGGAGGGTGATGTACGGGCTTGGAATAGGTGATCATGGGATTCTGCCTAATGGTGTCAGCTGGCCTCTTGATTGACCTCTGGTTGGGGAGGGTGATGTACGGGCTTGGAATAGGTGATCATGGGATTCTGCCTAATGGTGTCAGCTGGCCTCTTGATTGACCTCTGGTTGGGGAGGGTGATGTACGGGCTTGGAATAGGTGATCATGGGATTCTGCCTAATGGTGTCAGCTGCCTCCTTGATTGACCTCTGGTTGGGGAGGGTGATGTACGGGCTTGGAATAGGCGATCATGGGATTCTGCCTAATGGTGTCAGCTGGCCTCTTGATTGACCTCTGGTTGGGGAGGGTGATGTACGGGCTTGGAATAGGTGATCATGGGATTCTGCCTAATGGTGTCAGCTGGCCTCTTGATTGACCTCTGGTTGGGGAGGGTGATGTACGGGCTTGGAATAGGTGATCATGGGATTCTGCCTAATGGTGTCAGCTGGCCTCTTGATTGACCTCTGGTTGGGGAGGGTGATGTACGGGTTTGGAATAGGTGATCATGGGATTCTGCCTAATGGTGTCAGCTGGCCTCTTGATTGACCTCTGGTTGGGGAGGGTGATGTACGGGCTTGGAATAGGTGATCATGGGATTCTGCCTAATGGTGTCAGCTGGCCTCTTGATTGACCTCTGGTTGGGGAGGGTGATGTACGGGTTTGGAATAGGTGATCATGGGATTCTGCCTAATGGTGTCAGCTGGCCTCTTGATTGACCTCTGGTTGGGGAGGGTGATGTACGGGCTTGGAATAGGTGATCATGGGATTCTGCCTAATGGTGTCAGCTGCCTCCTTGATTGACCTCTGGTTGGGGAGGGTGATGTACGGGCTTGGAATAGGTGATCATGGGATTCTGCCTAATGGTGTCAGCTGGCCCCTTGATTGACCTCTGGTTGGGGAGGGTGATGTACGGGCTTGGAATAGGTGATCATGGGATTCTGCCTAATGGTGTCAGCTGCCTCCTTGATTGACCTCTGGTTGGGGAGGGTGATGTACAGGCTTGGAATAGGTGATCATGGGATTCTGCCTAATGGTGTCAGCTGGCCTCTTGATTGACCTCTGGTTGGGGAGGGTGATGTACGGGCTTGGAATAGGTGATCATGGGATTCTGCCTAATGGTGTCAGCTGGCCTCTTGATTGACCTCTGGTTGGGGAGGGTGATGTACGGGCTTGGAATAGGTGATCATGGGATTCTGCCTAATGGTGTCAGCTGGCCTCTTGATTGACCTCTGGTTGGGGAGGGTGATGTACGGGCTTGGAATAGGTGATCATGGGATTCTGCCTAATGGTGTCAGCTGGCCTCTTGATTGACCTCTGGTTGGGGAGGGTGATGTACGGGCTTGGAATAGGTGATCATGGGATTCTGCCTAATGGTGTCAGCTGGCCTCTTGATTGACCTCTGGTTGGGGAGGGTGATGTACGGGTTTGGAATAGGTGATCATGGGATTCTGCCTAATGGTGTCAGCTGCCTCCTTGATTGACCTCTGGTTGGGGAGGGTGATGTACGGGCTTGGAATAGGTGATCATGGGATTCTGCCTAATGGTGTCAGCTGGCCTCTTGATTGACCTCTGGTTGGGGAGGGTGATGTACGGGCTTGGAATAGGTGATCATGGGATTCTGCCTAATGGTGTCAGCTGGCCTCTTGATTGACCTCTGGTTGGGGAGGGTGATGTACGGGCTTGGAATAGGTGATCATGGGATTCTGCCTAATGGTGTCAGCTGGCCTCTTGATTGACCTCTGGTTGGGGAGGGTGATGTACGGGCTTGGAATAGGTGATCATGGGATTCTGCCTAATGGTGTCAGCTGGCCTCTTGATTGACCTCTGGTTGGGGAGGGTGATGTACGGGCTTGGAATAGGTGATCATGGGATTCTGCCTAATGGTGTCAGCTGCCTCCTTGATTGACCTCTGGTTGGGGAGGGTGATGTACGGGCTTGGAATAGGTGATCATGGGATTCTGCCTAATGGTGTCAGCTGCCTCCTTGATTGACCTCTGGTTGGGGAGGGTGATGTACGGGCTTGGAATAGGTGATCATGGGATTCTGCCTAATGGTGTCAGCTGGCCTCTTGATTGACCTCTGGTTGGGGAGGGTGATGTACGGGCTTGGAATAGGTGATCATGGGATTCTGCCTAATGGTGTCAGCTGGCCTCTTGATTGACCTCTGGTTGGGGAGGGTGATGTACGGGTTTGGAATAGGTGATCATGGGATTCTGCCTAATGGTGTCAGCTGCCTCCTTGATTGACCTCTGGTTGGGGAGGGTGATGTACGGGCTTGGAATAGGTGATCATGGGATTCTGCCTAATGGTGTCAGCTGGCCTCTTGATTGACCTCTGGTTGGGGAGGGTGATGTACGGGCTTGGAATAGGTGATCATGGGATTCTGCCTAATGGTGTCAGCTGGCCTCTTGATTGACCTCTGGTTGGGGAGGGTGATGTACGGGCTTGGAATAGGTGATCATGGGATTCTGCCTAATGGTGTCAGCTGCCTCCTTCATTGACCTCTGGTTGGGGAGGGTGATGTACAGGCTTGGAATAGGTGATCATGGGATTCTGCCTAATGGTGTCAGCTGGCCTCTTGATTGACCTCTGGTTGGGGAGGGTGATGTACGGGCTTGGAATAGGTGATCATGGGATTCTGCCTAATGGTGTCAGCTGGCCTCTTGATTGACCTCTGGTTGGGGAGGGTGATGTACGGGCTTGGAATAGGTGATCATGGGATTCTGCCTAATGGTGTCAGCTGGCCTCTTGATTGACCTCTGGTTGGGGAGGGTGATGTACGGGTTTGGAATAGGTGATCATGGGATTCTGCCTAATGGTGTCAGCTGGCCTCTTGATTGACCTCTGGTTGGGGAGGGTGATGTACGGGCTTGGAATAGGTGATCATGGGATTCTGCCTAATGGTGTCAGCTGGCCTCTTGATTGACCTCTGGTTGGGGAGGGTGATGTACGGGTTTGGAATAGGTGATCATGGGATTCTGCCTAATGGTGTCAGCTGGCCTCTTGATTGACCTCTGGTTGGGGAGGGTGATGTACGGGCTTGGAATAGGTGATCATGGGATTCTGCCTAATGGTGTCAGCTGCCTCCTTGATTGACCTCTGGTTGGGGAGGGTGATGTACGGGCTTGGAATAGGTGATCATGGGATTCTGCCTAATGGTGTCAGCTGGCCCCTTGATTGACCTCTGGTTGGGGAGGGTGATGTACGGGCTTGGAATAGGTGATCATGGGATTCTGCCTAATGGTGTCAGCTGCCTCCTTGATTGACCTCTGGTTGGGGAGGGTGATGTACAGGCTTGGAATAGGTGATCATGGGATTCTGCCTAATGGTGTCAGCTGGCCTCTTGATTGACCTCTGGTTGGGGAGGGTGATGTACGGGCTTGGAATAGGTGATCATGGGATTCTGCCTAATGGTGTCAGCTGGCCTCTTGATTGACCTCTGGTTGGGGAGGGTGATGTACGGGCTTGGAATAGGTGATCATGGGATTCTGCCTAATGGTGTCAGCTGGCCTCTTGATTGACCTCTGGTTGGGGAGGGTGATGTACGGGCTTGGAATAGGTGATCATGGGATTCTGCCTAATGGTGTCAGCTGGCCTCTTGATTGACCTCTGGTTGGGGAGGGTGATGTACGGGCTTGGAATAGGTGATCATGGGATTCTGCCTAATGGTGTCAGCTGGCCTCTTGATTGACCTCTGGTTGGGGAGGGTGATGTACGGGTTTGGAATAGGTGATCATGGGATTCTGCCTAATGGTGTCAGCTGCCTCCTTGATTGACCTCTGGTTGGGGAGGGTGATGTACGGGCTTGGAATAGGTGATCATGGGATTCTGCCTAATGGTGTCAGCTGGCCTCTTGATTGACCTCTGGTTGGGGAGGGTGATGTACGGGCTTGGAATAGGTGATCATGGGATTCTGCCTAATGGTGTCAGCTGGCCTCTTGATTGACCTCTGGTTGGGGAGGGTGATGTACGGGCTTGGAATAGGTGATCATGGGATTCTGCCTAATGGTGTCAGCTGGCCTCTTGATTGACCTCTGGTTGGGGAGGGTGATGTACGGGCTTGGAATAGGTGATCATGGGATTCTGCCTAATGGTGTCAGCTGGCCTCTTGATTGACCTCTGGTTGGGGAGGGTGATGTACGGGCTTGGAATAGGTGATCATGGGATTCTGCCTAATGGTGTCAGCTGCCTCCTTGATTGACCTCTGGTTGGGGAGGGTGATGTACGGGCTTGGAATAGGTGATCATGGGATTCTGCCTAATGGTGTCAGCTGCCTCCTTGATTGACCTCTGGTTGGGGAGGGTGATGTACGGGCTTGGAATAGGTGATCATGGGATTCTGCCTAATGGTGTCAGCTGGCCTCTTGATTGACCTCTGGTTGGGGAGGGTGATGTACGGGCTTGGAATAGGTGATCATGGGATTCTGCCTAATGGTGTCAGCTGGCCTCTTGATTGACCTCTGGTTGGGGAGGGTGATGTACGGGTTTGGAATAGGTGATCATGGGATTCTGCCTAATGGTGTCAGCTGCCTCCTTGATTGACCTCTGGTTGGGGAGGGTGATGTACGGGCTTGGAATAGGTGATCATGGGATTCTGCCTAATGGTGTCAGCTGGCCTCTTGATTGACCTCTGGTTGGGGAGGGTGATGTACGGGCTTGGAATAGGTGATCATGGGATTCTGCCTAATGGTGTCAGCTGGCCTCTTGATTGACCTCTGGTTGGGGAGGGTGATGTACGGGCTTGGAATAGGTGATCATGGGATTCTGCCTAATGGTGTCAGCTGCCTCCTTCATTGACCTCTGGTTGGGGAGGGTGATGTACAGGCTTGGAATAGGTGATCATGGGATTCTGCCTAATGGTGTCAGCTGGCCTCTTGATTGACCTCTGGTTGGGGAGGGTGATGTACGGGCTTGGAATAGGTGATCATGGGATTCTGCCTAATGGTGTCAGCTGGCCTCTTGATTGACCTCTGGTTGGGGAGGGTGATGTACGGGCTTGGAATAGGTGATCATGGGATTCTGCCTAATGGTGTCAGCTGGCCTCTTGATTGACCTCTGGTTGGGGAGGGTGATGTACGGGCTTGGAATAGGTGATCATGGGATTCTGCCTAATGGTGTCAGCTGGCCTCTTGATTGACCTCTGGTTGGGGAGGGT
Organism: Limnomonas spitsbergensis; assembly: GCA_037349105.1. Classification (NCBI taxonomy): domain Eukaryota; kingdom Viridiplantae; phylum Chlorophyta; class Chlorophyceae; order Chlamydomonadales; genus Limnomonas; species Limnomonas spitsbergensis. The sequence continues at coordinate 2,079,946 of JAYJMM010000109.1, forward strand.
GATGTACGGGCTTGGAATAGGTGATCATGGGATTCTGCCTAATGGTGTCAGCTGGCTCCTTGATTGACCTCTGGTTGGGGAGGGTGATGTACGGGCTTGGAATAGGTGATCATGGGATTCTGCCTAATGGTGTCAGCTGCCTCCTTGATTGACCTCTGGTTGGGGAGGGTGATGTACGGGTTTGGAATAGGTGATGATGGGATTCTGCCTAATGGTGTCAGCTGCCTCCTTGATTGACCTTTGGTTGGGGAGGGTGATGTACGGGCTTGGAATAGGTGATCATGGGATTCTGCCTAATGGTGTCAGCTGGCCTCTTGATTGACCTCTGGTTGGGGAGGGTGATGTACGGGCTTGGAATAGGTGATCATGGGATTCTGCCTAATGGTGTCAGCTGGCCCCTTGATTGACCTCTGGTTGGGGAGGGTGATGTACGGGCTTGGAATAGGTGATCATGGGATTCTGCCTAATGGTGTCAGCTGGCCTCTTGATTGACCTCTGGTTGGGGAGGGTGATGTACGGGCTTGGAATAGGTGATCATGGGATTCTGCCTAATGGTGTCAGCTGGCCTCTTGATTGACCTCTGGTTGGGGAGGGTGATGTACGGGCTTGGAATAGGTGATCATGGGATTCTGCCTAATGGTGTCAGCTGGCCTCTTGATTGACCTCTGGTTGGGGAGGGTGATGTACGGGCTTGGAATAGGTGATCATGGGATTCTGCCTAATGGTGTCAGCTGGCCTCTTGATTGACCTCTGGTTGGGGAGGGTGATGTACGGGCTTGGAATAGGTGATCATGGGATTCTGCCTAATGGTGTCAGCTGGCCTCTTGATTGACCTCTGGTTGGGGAGGGTGATGTACTGGTTTGGAATAGGTGATCATGGGATTCTGCCTAATGGTGTCAGCTGCCTCCTTGATTGACCTCTGGTTGGGGAGGGTGATGTACGGGCTTGGAATAGGTGATCATGGGATTCTGCCTAATGGTGTCAGCTGGCCTCTTGATTGACCTCTGGTTGGGGAGGGTGATGTACGGGCTTGGAATAGGTGATCATGGGATTCTGCCTAATGGTGTCAGCTGGCCTCTTGATTGACCTCTGGTTGGGGAGGGTGATGTACGGGCTTGGAATAGGTGATCATGGGATTCTGCCTAATGGTGTCAGCTGGCCTCTTGATTGACCTCTGGTTGGGGAGGGTGATGTACGGGTTTGGAATAGGTGATCATGGGATTCTGCCTAATGGTGTCAGCTGGCCTCTTGATTGACCTCTGGTTGGGGAGGGTGATGTACGGGCTTGGAATAGGTGATCATGGGATTCTGCCTAATGGTGTCAGCTGGCCTCTTGATTGACCTCTGGTTGGGGAGGGTGATGTACGGGCTTGGAATAGGTGATCATGGGATTCTGCCTAATGGTGTCAGCTGCCTCCTTGATTGACCTCTGGTTGGGGAGGGTGATGTACAGGCTTGGAATAGGTGATCATGGGATTCTGCCTAATGGTGTCAGCTGGCCTCTTGATTGACCTCTGGTTGGGGAGGGTGATGTACGGGCTTGGAATAGGTGATCATGGGATTCTGCCTAATGGTGTCAGCTGGCCTCTTGATTGACCTCTGGTTGGGGAGGGTGATGTACGGGCTTGGAATAGGTGATCATGGGATTCTGCCTAATGGTGTCAGCTGGCCTCTTGATTGACCTCTGGTTGGGGAGGGTGATGTACGGGCTTGGAATAGGTGATCATGGGATTCTGCCTAATGGTGTCAGCTGGCCTCTTGATTGACCTCTGGTTGGGGAGGGTGATGTACGGGCTTGGAATAGGTGATCATGGGATTCTGCCTAATGGTGTCAGCTGGCCTCTTGATTGACCTCTGGTTGGGGAGGGTGATGTACGGGCTTGGAATAGGTGATCATGGGATTCTGCCTAATGGTGTCAGCTGGCCTCTTGATTGACCTCTGGTTGGGGAGGGTGATGTACGGGTTTGGAATAGGTGATCATGGGATTCTGCCTAATGGTGTCAGCTGCCTCCTTGATTGACCTCTGGTTGGGGAGGGTGATGTACGGGCTTGGAATAGGTGATCATGGGATTCTGCCTAATGGTGTCAGCTGGCCTCTTGATTGACCTCTGGTTGGGGAGGGTGATGTACGGGCTTGGAATAGGTGATCATGGGATTCTGCCTAATGGTGTCAGCTGGCCTCTTGATTGACCTCTGGTTGGGGAGGGTGATGTACGGGCTTGGAATAGGTGATCATGGGATTCTGCCTAATGGTGTCAGCTGGCCTCTTGATTGACCTCTGGTTGGGGAGGGTGATGTACGGGCTTGGAATAGGTGATCATGGGATTCTGCCTAATGGTGTCAGCTGGCCTCTTGATTGACCTCTGGTTGGGGAGGGTGATGTACGGGCTTGGAATAGGTGATCATGGGATTCTGCCTAATGGTGTCAGCTGCCTCCTTCATTGACCTCTGGTTGGGGAGGGTGATGTACAGGCTTGGAATAGGTGATCATGGGATTCTGCCTAATGGTGTCAGCTGGCCTCTTGATTGACCTCTGGTTGGGGAGGGTGATGTACGGGCTTGGAATAGGTGATCATGGGATTCTGCCTAATGGTGTCAGCTGGCCTCTTGATTGACCTCTGGTTGGGGAGGGTGATGTACGGGCTTGGAATAGGTGATCATGGGATTCTGCCTAATGGTGTCAGCTGGCCTCTTGATTGACCTCTGGTTGGGGAGGGTGATGTACGGGCTTGGAATAGGTGATCATGGGATTCTGCCTAATGGTGTCAGCTGGCCTCTTGATTGACCTCTGGTTGGGGAGGGTGATGTACGGGCTTGGAATAGGTGATCATGGGATTCTGCCTAATGGTGTCAGCTGGCCTCTTGATTGACCTCTGGTTGGGGAGGGTGATGTACGGGCTTGGAATAGGTGATCATGGGATTCTGCCTAATGGTGTCAGCTGGCCTCTTGATTGACCTCTGGTTGGGGAGGGTGATGTACGGGCTTGGAATAGGTGATCATGGGATTCTGCCTAATGGTGTCAGCTGCCTCCTTGATTGACCTCTGGTTGGGGAGGGTGATGTACGGGCTTGGAATAGGTGATCATGGGATTCTGCCTAATGGTGTCAGCTGGCCTCTTGATTGACCTCTGGTTGGGGAGGGTGATGTACGGGCTTGGAATAGGTGATCATGGGATTCTGCCTAATGGTGTCAGCTGGCCTCTTGATTGACCTCTGGTTGGGGAGGGTGATGTACGGGCTTGGAATAGGTGATCATGGGATTCTGCCTAATGGTGTCAGCTGGCCTCTTGATTGACCTCTGGTTGGGGAGGGTGATGTACGGGCTTGGAATAGGTGATCATGGGATTCTGCCTAATGGTGTCAGCTGGCCTCTTGATTGACCTCTGGTTGGGGAGGGTGATGTACGGGCTTGGAATAGGTGATCATGGGATTCTGCCTAATGGTGTCAGCTGCCTCCTTGATTGACCTCTGGTTGGGGAGGGTGATGTACGGGCTTGGAATAGGTGATCATGGGATTCTGCCTAATGGTGTCAGCTGGCCTCTTGATTGACCTCTGGTTGGGGAGGGTGATGTACGGGCTTGGAATAGGTGATCATGGGATTCTGCCTAATGGTGTCAGCTGGCCTCTTGATTGACCTCTGGTTGGGGAGGGTGATGTACGGGCTTGGAATAGGTGATCATGGGATTCTGCCTAATGGTGTCAGCTGGCCTCTTGATTGACCTCTGGTTGGGGAGGGTGATGTACGGGCTTGGAATAGGTGATCATGGGATTCTGCCTAATGGTGTCAGCTGGCCTCTTGATTGACCTCTGGTTGGGGAGGGTGATGTACGGGCTTGGAATAGGTGATCATGGGATTCTGCCTAATGGTGTCAGCTGGCCTCTTGATTGACCTCTGGTTGGGGAGGGTGATGTACGGGCTTGGAATAGGTGATCATGGGATTCTGCCTAATGGTGTCAGCTGGCCTCTTGATTGACCTCTGGTTGGGGAGGGTGATGTACGGGCTTGGAATAGGTGATCATGGGATTCTGCCTAATGGTGTCAGCTGGCCTCTTGATTGACCTCTGGTTGGGGAGGGTGATGTACGGGCTTGGAATAGGTGATCATGGGATTCTGCCTAATGGTGTCAGCTGGCCTCTTGATTGACCTCTGGTTGGGGAGGGTGATGTACGGGCTTGGAATAGGTGATCATGGGATTCTGCCTAATGGTGTCAGCTGGCCTCTTGATTGACCTCTGGTTGGGGAGGGTGATGTACGGGCTTGGAATAGGTGATCATGGGATTCTGCCTAATGGTGTCAGCTGGCCTCTTGATTGACCTCTGGTTGGGGAGGGTGATGTACGGGCTTGGAATAGGTGATCATGGGATTCTGCCTAATGGTGTCAGCTGGCCTCTTGATTGACCTCTGGTTGGGGAGGGTGATGTACGGGCTTGGAATAGGTGATCATGGGATTCTGCCTAATGGTGTCAGCTGGCCTCTTGATTGACCTCTGGTTGGGGAGGGTGATGTACGGGCTTGGAATAGGTGATCATGGGATTCTGCCTAATGGTGTCAGCTGGCCTCTTGATTGACCTCTGGTTGGGGAGGGTGATGTACGGGCTTGGAATAGGTGATCATGGGATTCTGCCTAATGGTGTCAGCTGGCCTCTTGATTGACCTCTGGTTGGGGAGGGTGATGTACGGGCTTGGAATAGGTGATCATGGGATTCTGCCTAATGGTGTCAGCTGGCCTCTTGATTGACCTCTGGTTGGGGAGGGTGATGTACGGGCTTGGAATAGGTGATCATGGGATTCTGCCTAATGGTGTCAGCTGGCCTCTTGATTGACCTCTGGTTGGGGAGGGTGATGTACGGGCTTGGAATAGGTGATCATGGGATTCTGCCTAATGGTGTCAGCTGGCCTCTTGATTGACCTCTGGTTGGGGAGGGTGATGTACGGGCTTGGAATAGGTGATCATGGGATTCTGCCTAATGGTGTCAGCTGGCCTCTTGATTGACCTCTGGTTGGGGAGGGTGATGTACGGGCTTGGAATAGGTGATCATGGGATTCTGCCTAATGGTGTCAGCTGGCCTCTTGATTGACCTCTGGTTGGGGAGGGTGATGTACGGGCTTGGAATAGGTGATCATGGGATTCTGCCTAATGGTGTCAGCTGGCCTCTTGATTGACCTCTGGTTGGGGAGGGTGATGTACGGGCTTGGAATAGGTGATCATGGGATTCTGCCTAATGGTGTCAGCTGGCCTCTTGATTGACCTCTGGTTGGGGAGGGTGATGTACGGGCTTGGAATAGGTGATCATGGGATTCTGCCTAATGGTGTCAGCTGGCCTCTTGATTGACCTCTGGTTGGGGAGGGTGATGTACGGGCTTGGAATAGGTGATCATGGGATTCTGCCTAATGGTGTCAGCTGGCCTCTTGATTGACCTCTGGTTGGGGAGGGTGATGTACGGGCTTGGAATAGGTGATCATGGGATTCTGCCTAATGGTGTCAGCTGGCCTCTTGATTGACCTCTGGTTGGGGAGGGTGATGTACGGGCTTGGAATAGGTGATCATGGGATTCTGCCTAATGGTGTCAGCTGGCCTCTTGATTGACCTCTGGTTGGGGAGGGTGATGTACGGGCTTGGAATAGGTGATCATGGGATTCTGCCTAATGGTGTCAGCTGGCCTCTTGATTGACCTCTGGTTGGGGAGGGTGATGTACGGGCTTGGAATAGGTGATCATGGGATTCTGCCTAATGGTGTCAGCTGGCCTCTTGATTGACCTCTGGTTGGGGAGGGTGATGTACGGGCTTGGAATAGGTGATCATGGGATTCTGCCTAATGGTGTCAGCTGGCCTCTTGATTGACCTCTGGTTGGGGAGGGTGATGTACGGGCTTGGAATAGGTGATCATGGGATTCTGCCTAATGGTGTCAGCTGGCCTCTTGATTGACCTCTGGTTGGGGAGGGTGATGTACGGGCTTGGAATAGGTGATCATGGGATTCTGCCTAATGGTGTCAGCTGGCCTCTTGATTGACCTCTGGTTGGGGAGGGTGATGTACGGGCTTGGAATAGGTGATCATGGGATTCTGCCTAATGGTGTCAGCTGGCCTCTTGATTGACCTCTGGTTGGGGAGGGTGATGTACGGGCTTGGAATAGGTGATCATGGGATTCTGCCTAATGGTGTCAGCTGGCCTCTTGATTGACCTCTGGTTGGGGAGGGTGATGTACGGGCTTGGAATAGGTGATCATGGGATTCTGCCTAATGGTGTCAGCTGGCCTCTTGATTGACCTCTGGTTGGGGAGGGTGATGTACGGGCTTGGAATAGGTGATCATGGGATTCTGCCTAATGGTGTCAGCTGGCCTCTTGATTGACCTCTGGTTGGGGAGGGTGATGTACGGGCTTGGAATAGGTGATCATGGGATTCTGCCTAATGGTGTCAGCTGGCCTCTTGATTGACCTCTGGTTGGGGAGGGTGATGTACGGGCTTGGAATAGGTGATCATGGGATTCTGCCTAATGGTGTCAGCTGGCCTCCTTGATTGACCTCTGGTTGGGGAGGGTGATGTACGGGCTTGGAATAGGTGATCATGGGATTCTGCCTAATGGTGTCAGCTGGCCTCTTGATTGACCTCTGGTTGGGGAGGGTGATGTACGGGCTTGGAATAGGTGATCATGGGATTCTGCCTAATGGTGTCAGCTGGCCTCTTGATTGACCTCTGGTTGGGGAGGGTGATGTACGGGCTTGGAATAGGTGATCATGGGATTCTGCCTAATGGTGTCAGCTGGCCTCTTGATTGACCTCTGGTTGGGGAGGGTGATGTACGGGCTTGGAATAGGTGATCATGGGATTCTGCCTAATGGTGTCAGCTGGCCTCTTGATTGACCTCTGGTTGGGGAGGGTGATGTACGGGCTTGGAATAGGTGATCATGGGATTCTGCCTAATGGTGTCAGCTGGCCTCTTGATTGACCTCTGGTTGGGGAGGGTGATGTACGGGCTTGGAATAGGTGATCATGGGATTCTGCCTAATGGTGTCAGCTGGCCTCTTGATTGACCTCTGGTTGGGGAGGGTGATGTACGGGCTTGGAATAGGTGATCATGGGATTCTGCCTAATGGTGTCAGCTGGCCTCTTGATTGACCTCTGGTTGGGGAGGGTGATGTACGGGCTTGGAATAGGTGATCATGGGATTCTGCCTAATGGTGTCAGCTGGCCTCTTGATTGACCTCTGGTTGGGGAGGGTGATGTACGGGCTTGGAATAGGTGATCATGGGATTCTGCCTAATGGTGTCAGCTGGCCTCTTGATTGACCTCTGGTTGGGGAGGGTGATGTACGGGCTTGGAATAGGTGATCATGGGATTCTGCCTAATGGTGTCAGCTGGCCTCTTGATTGACCTCTGGTTGGGGAGGGTGATGTACGGGCTTGGAATAGGTGATCATGGGATTCTGCCTAATGGTGTCAGCTGGCCTCTTGATTGACCTCTGGTTGGGGAGGGTGATGTACGGGCTTGGAATAGGTGATCATGGGATTCTGCCTAATGGTGTCAGCTGGCCTCTTGATTGACCTCTGGTTGGGGAGGGTGATGTACGGGCTTGGAATAGGTGATCATGGGATTCTGCCTAATGGTGTCAGCTGGCCTCTTGATTGACCTCTGGTTGGGGAGGGTGATGTACGGGCTTGGAATAGGTGATCATGGGATTCTGCCTAATGGTGTCAGCTGGCCTCTTGATTGACCTCTGGTTGGGGAGGGTGATGTACGGGCTTGGAATAGGTGATCATGGGATTCTGCCTAATGGTGTCAGCTGGCCTCTTGATTGACCTCTGGTTGGGGAGGGTGATGTACGGGCTTGGAATAGGTGATCATGGGATTCTGCCTAATGGTGTCAGCTGGCCTCTTGATTGACCTCTGGTTGGGGAGGGTGATGTACGGGCTTGGAATAGGTGATCATGGGATTCTGCCTAATGGTGTCAGCTGGCCTCTTGATTGACCTCTGGTTGGGGAGGGTGATGTACGGGCTTGGAATAGGTGATCATGGGATTCTGCCTAATGGTGTCAGCTGGCCTCTTGATTGACCTCTGGTTGGGGAGGGTGATGTACGGGCTTGGAATAGGTGATCATGGGATTCTGCCTAATGGTGTCAGCTGGCCTCTTGATTGACCTCTGGTTGGGGAGGGTGATGTACGGGCTTGGAATAGGTGATCATGGGATTCTGCCTAATGGTGTCAGCTGGCCTCTTGATTGACCTCTGGTTGGGGAGGGTGATGTACGGGCTTGGAATAGGTGATCATGGGATTCTGCCTAATGGTGTCAGCTGGCCTCTTGATTGACCTCTGGTTGGGGAGGGTGATGTACGGGCTTGGAATAGGTGATCATGGGATTCTGCCTAATGGTGTCAGCTGGCCTCTTGATTGACCTCTGGTTGGGGAGGGTGATGTACGGGCTTGGAATAGGTGATCATGGGATTCTGCCTAATGGTGTCAGCTGGCCTCTTGATTGACCTCTGGTTGGGGAGGGTGATGTACGGGCTTGGAATAGGTGATCATGGGATTCTGCCTAATGGTGTCAGCTGGCCTCTTGATTGACCTCTGGTTGGGGAGGGTGATGTACGGGCTTGGAATAGGTGATCATGGGATTCTGCCTAATGGTGTCAGCTGGCCTCTTGATTGACCTCTGGTTGGGGAGGGTGATGTACGGGCTTGGAATAGGTGATCATGGGATTCTGCCTAATGGTGTCAGCTGGCCTCTTGATTGACCTCTGGTTGGGGAGGGTGATGTACGGGCTTGGAATAGGTGATCATGGGATTCTGCCTAATGGTGTCAGCTGGCCTCTTGATTGACCTCTGGTTGGGGAGGGTGATGTACGGGCTTGGAATAGGTGATCATGGGATTCTGCCTAATGGTGTCAGCTGGCCTCTTGATTGACCTCTGGTTGGGGAGGGTGATGTACGGGCTTGGAATAGGTGATCATGGGATTCTGCCTAATGGTGTCAGCTGGCCTCTTGATTGACCTCTGGTTGGGGAGGGTGATGTACGGGCTTGGAATAGGTGATCATGGGATTCTGCCTAATGGTGTCAGCTGCCTCCTTGATTGACCTCTGGTTGGGGAGGGTGATGTACGGGCTTGGAATAGGTGATCATGGGATTCTGCCTAATGGTGTCAGCTGGCCTCTTGATTGACCTCTGGTTGGGGAGGGTGATGTACGGGCTTGGAATAGGTGATCATGGGATTCTGCCTAATGGTGTCAGCTGGCCTCTTGATTGACCTCTGGTTGGGGAGGGTGATGTACGGGCTTGGAATAGGTGATCATGGGATTCTGCCTAATGGTGTCAGCTGGCCTCTTGATTGACCTCTGGTTGGGGAGGGTGATGTACGGGCTTGGAATAGGTGATCATGGGATTCTGCCTAATGGTGTCAGCTGGCCTCTTGATTGACCTCTGGTTGGGGAGGGTGATGTACGGGCTTGGAATAGGTGATCATGGGATTCTGCCTAATGGTGTCAGCTGGCCTCTTGATTGACCTCTGGTTGGGGAGGGTGATGTACGGGCTTGGAATAGGTGATCATGGGATTCTGCCTAATGGTGTCAGCTGGCCTCTTGATTGACCTCTGGTTGGGGAGGGTGATGTACGGGCTTGGAATAGGTGATCATGGGATTCTGCCTAATGGTGTCAGCTGGCCTCTTGATTGACCTCTGGTTGGGGAGGGTGATGTACGGGCTTGGAATAGGTGATCATGGGATTCTGCCTAATGGTGTCAGCTGGCCTCTTGATTGACCTCTGGTTGGGGAGGGTGATGTACGGGCTTGGAATAGGTGATCATGGGATTCTGCCTAATGGTGTCAGCTGGCCTCTTGATTGACCTCTGGTTGGGGAGGGTGATGTACGGGCTTGGAATAGGTGATCATGGGATTCTGCCTAATGGTGTCAGCTGGCCTCTTGATTGACCTCTGGTTGGGGAGGGTGATGTACGGGCTTGGAATAGGTGATCATGGGATTCTGCCTAATGGTGTCAGCTGGCCTCTTGATTGACCTCTGGTTGGGGAGGGTGATGTACGGGCTTGGAATAGGTGATCATGGGATTCTGCCTAATGGTGTCAGCTGGCCTCTTGATTGACCTCTGGTTGGGGAGGGTGATGTACGGGCTTGGAATAGGTGATCATGGGATTCTGCCTAATGGTGTCAGCTGGCCTCTTGATTGACCTCTGGTTGGGGAGGGTGATGTACGGGCTTGGAATAGGTGATCATGGGATTCTGCCTAATGGTGTCAGCTGGCCTCTTGATTGACCTCTGGTTGGGGAGGGTGATGTACGGGCTTGGAATAGGTGATCATGGGATTCTGCCTAATGGTGTCAGCTGGCCTCTTGATTGACCTCTGGTTGGGGAGGGTGATGTACGGGCTTGGAATAGGTGATCATGGGATTCTGCCTAATGGTGTCAGCTGGCCTCTTGATTGACCTCTGGTTGGGGAGGGTGATGTACGGGCTTGGAATAGGTGATCATGGGATTCTGCCTAATGGTGTCAGCTGGCCTCCTTGATTGACCTCTGGTTGGGGAGGGTGATGTACGGGCTTGGAATAGGTGATCATGGGATTCTGCCTAATGGTGTCAGCTGGCCTCTTGATTGACCTCTGGTTGGGGAGGGTGATGTACGGGCTTGGAATAGGTGATCATGGGATTCTGCCTAATGGTGTCAGCTGGCCTCCTTGATTGACCTCTGGTTGGGGAGGGTGATGTACGGGCTTGGAATAGGTGATCATGGGATTCTGCCTAATGGTGTCAGCTGGCCTCTTGATTGACCTCTGGTTGGGGAGGGTGATGTACGGGCTTGGAATAGGTGATCATGGGATTCTGCCTAATGGTGTCAGCTGGCCTCTTGATTGACCTCTGGTTGGGGAGGGTGATGTACGGGCTTGGAATAGGTGATCATGGGATTCTGCCTAATGGTGTCAGCTGGCCTCTTGATTGACCTCTGGTTGGGGAGGGTGATGTACGGGCTTGGAATAGGTGATCATGGGATTCTGCCTAATGGTGTCAGCTGGCCTCTTGATTGACCTCTGGTTGGGGAGGGTGATGTACGGGCTTGGAATAGGTGATCATGGGATTCTGCCTAATGGTGTCAGCTGGCCTCTTGATTGACCTCTGGTTGGGGAGGGTGATGTACGGGCTTGGAATAGGTGATCATGGGATTCTGCCTAATGGTGTCAGCTGGCCTCTTGATTGACCTCTGGTTGGGGAGGGTGATGTACGGGCTTGGAATAGGTGATCATGGGATTCTGCCTAATGGTGTCAGCTGGCCTCTTGATTGACCTCTGGTTGGGGAGGGTGATGTACGGGCTTGGAATAGGTGATCATGGGATTCTGCCTAATGGTGTCAGCTGGCCTCTTGATTGACCTCTGGTTGGGGAGGGTGATGTACGGGCTTGGAATAGGTGATCATGGGATTCTGCCTAATGGTGTCAGCTGGCCTCTTGATTGACCTCTGGTTGGGGAGGGTGATGTACGGGCTTGGAATAGGTGATCATGGGATTCTGCCTAATGGTGTCAGCTGGCCTCTTGATTGACCTCTGGTTGGGGAGGGTGATGTACGGGCTTGGAATAGGTGATCATGGGATTCTGCCTAATGGTGTCAGCTGGCCTCTTGATTGACCTCTGGTTGGGGAGGGTGATGTACGGGCTTGGAATAGGTGATCATGGGATTCTGCCTAATGGTGTCAGCTGGCCTCTTGATTGACCTCTGGTTGGGGAGGGTGATGTACGGGCTTGGAATAGGTGATCATGGGATTCTGCCTAATGGTGTCAGCTGGCCTCTTGATTGACCTCTGGTTGGGGAGGGTGATGTACGGGCTTGGAATAGGTGATCATGGGATTCTGCCTAATGGTGTCAGCTGGCCTCTTGATTGACCTCTGGTTGGGGAGGGTGATGTACGGGCTTGGAATAGGTGATCATGGGATTCTGCCTAATGGTGTCAGCTGCCTCCTTGATTGACCTCTGGTTGGGGAGGGTGATGTACGGGCTTGGAATAGGTGATCATGGGATTCTGCCTAATGGTGTCAGCTGGCCTCTTGATTGACCTCTGGTTGGGGAGGGTGATGTACGGGCTTGGAATAGGTGATCATGGGATTCTGCCTAATGGTGTCAGCTGGCCTCTTGATTGACCTCTGGTTGGGGAGGGTGATGTACGGGCTTGGAATAGGTGATCATGGGATTCTGCCTAATGGTGTCAGCTGGCCTCCTTGATTGACCTCTGGTTGGGGAGGGTGATGTACGGGCTTGGAATAGGTGATCATGGGATTCTGCCTAATGGTGTCAGCTGGCCTCTTGATTGACCTCTGGTTGGGGAGGGTGATGTACGGGCTTGGAATAGGTGATCATGGGATTCTGCCTAATGGTGTCAGCTGGCCTCTTGATTGACCTCTGGTTGGGGAGGGTGATGTACGGGCTTGGAATAGGTGATCATGGGATTCTGCCTAATGGTGTCAGCTGCCTCCTTGATTGACCTCTGGTTGGGGAGGGTGATGTACAGGCTTGGAATAGGTGATCATGGGATTCTGCCTAATGGTGTCAGCTGGCCTCTTGATTGACCTCTGGTTGGGGAGGGTGATGTACGGGCTTGGAATAGGTGATCATGGGATTCTGCCTAATGGTGTCAGCTGGCCTCTTGATTGACCTCTGGTTGGGGAGGGTGATGTACGGGCTTGGAATAGGTGATCATGGGATTCTGCCTAATGGTGTCAGCTGGCCTCTTGATTGACCTCTGGTTGGGGAGGGTGATGTACGGGCTTGGAATAGGTGATCATGGGATTCTGCCTAATGGTGTCAGCTGGCCTCTTGATTGACCTCTGGTTGGGGAGGGTGATGTACGGGCTTGGAATAGGTGATCATGGGATTCTGCCTAATGGTGTCAGCTGGCCTCTTGATTGACCTCTGGTTGGGGAGGGTGATGTACGGGCTTGGAATAGGTGATCATGGGATTCTGCCTAATGGTGTCAGCTGCCTCCTTGATTGACCTCTGGTTGGGGAGGGTGATGTACGGGCTTGGAATAGGTGATCATGGGATTCTGCCTAATGGTGTCAGCTGGCCCCTTGATTGACCTCTGGTTGGGGAGGGTGATGTACGGGCTTGGAATAGGTGATCATGGGATTCTGCCTAATGGTGTCAGCTGGCCTCTTGATTGACCTCTGGTTGGGGAGGGTGATGTACGGGCTTGGAATAGGTGATCATGGGAGTCTGCCTAATGGTGTCAGCTGCCTCCTTGATTGACCTCTGGTTGGGGAGGGTGATGTACGGGCTTGGAATAGGTGATCATGGGATTCTGCCTAATGGTGTCAGCTGGCCTCTTGATTGACCTCTGGTTGGGGAGGGTGATGTACGGGCTTGGAATAGGTGATCATGGGATTCTGCCTAATGGTGTCAGCTGGCCTCTTGATTGACCTCTGGTTGGGGAGGGTGATGTACGGGCTTGGAATAGGTGATCATGGGATTCTGCCTAATGGTGTCAGCTGGCATCTTGATTGACCTCTGGTTGGGGAGGGTGATGTACGGGCTTGGAATAGGTGATCATGGGATTCTGCCTAATGGTGTCAGCTGGCCTCTTGATTGACCTCTGGTTGGGGAGGGTGATGTACGGGCTTGGAATAGGTGATCATGGGATTCTGCCTAATGGTGTCAGCTGGCCTCTTGATTGACCTTTGGTTGGGGAGGGTGATGTACGGGCTTGGAATAGGTGATCATGGGATTCTGCCTAATGGTGTCAGCTGGCCTCTTGATCGACCTCTGGTTGGGGAGGGTGATGTACGGGCTTGGAATAGGTGATCATGGGATTCTGCCTAATGGTGTCAGCTGCCTCCTTGATTGACCTCTGGTTGGGGAGGGTGATGTACGGGCTTGGAATAGGTGATCATGGGATTCTGCCTAATGGTGTCAGCTGGCCTCTTGATTGACCTCTGGTTGGGGAGGGTGATGTACGGGCTTGGAATAGGTGATCATGGGATTCTGCCTAATGGTGTCAGCTGGCCTCTTGATTGCCCTCTGGTTGGGAAGGGTGATGTACGGGCTTGGAATAGGTGATCATGGGATTCTGCCTAATGGTGTCAGCTGGCCTCTTGATTGACCTCTGGTTGGGGAGGGTGATGTACGGGCTTGGAATAGGTGATCATGGGATTCTGCCTAATGGTGTCAGCTGGCCTCTTGATTGACCTCTGGTTGGGGAGGGTGATGTACGGGCTTGGAATAGGTGATCATGGGATTCTGCCTAATGGTGTCAGCTGGCCTCTTGATTGACCTCTGGTTGGGAAGGGTGATGTACGGGCTTGGAATAGGTGATCATGGGATTCTGCCTAATGGTGTCAGCTGGCCTCTTGATTGACCTCTGGTTGGGGAGGGTGATGTACAGGCTTGGAATAGGTGATCATGGGATTCTGCCTAATGGTGTCAGCTGCCTCCTTGATTGACCTCTGGTTGGGGAGGGTGATGTACGGGCTTGGAATAGGTGATCATGGGATTCTGCCTAATGGTGTCAGCTGGCCTCTTGATTGACCTCTGGTTGGGGAGGGTGATGTACAGGCTTGGAATAGGTGATCATGGGATTCTGCCTAATGGTGTCAGCTGGCCTCTTGATTGACCTCTGGTTGGGGAGGGTGATGTACGGGCTTGGAATAGGTGATCATGGGATTCTGCCTAATGGTGTCAGCTGGCCTCTTGATTGACCTCTGGTTGGGGAGGGTGATGTACGGGCTTGGAATAGGTGATCATGGGATTCTGCCTAATGGTGTCAGCTGGCCCCTTGATTGACCTCTGGTTGGGGAGGGTGATGTACAGGCTTGGAATAGGTGATCATGGGATTCTGCCTAATGGTGTCAGCTGGCCTCTTGATTGACCTCTGGTTGGGGAGGGTGATGTACGGGCTTGGAATAGGTGATCATGGGATTCTGCCTAATGGTGTCAGCTGGCCTCTTGATTGACCTCTGGTTGGGGAGGGTGATGTACGGGCTTGGAATAGGTGATCATGGGATTCTGCCTAATGGTGTCAGCTGGCCTCTTGATTGACCTCTGGTTGGGGAGGGTGATGTACGGGCTTGGAATAGGTGATCATGGGATTCTGCCTAATGGTGTCAGCTGGCCTCTTGATTGACCTCTGGTTGGGGAGGGTGATGTACGGGCTTGGAATAGGTGATCATGGGATTCTGCCTAATGGTGTCAGCTGGCCTCTTGATTGACCTCTGGTTGGGGAGGGTGATGTACGGGCTTGGAATAGGTGATCATGGGATTCTGCCTAATGGTGTCAGCTGGCCTCTTGATTGACCTCTGGTTGGGGAGGGTGATGTACGGGCTTGGAATAGGTGATCATGGGATTCTGCCTAATGGTGTCAGCTGGCCTCTTGATTGACCTCTGGTTGGGGAGGGTGATGTACGGGCTTGGAATAGGTGATCATGGGATTCTGCCTAATGGTGTCAGCTGCCTCCTTGATTGACCTCTGGTTGGGGAGGGTGATGTACGGGCTTGGAATAGGTGATCATGGGATTCTGCCTAATGGTGTCAGCTGGCCTCTTGATTGACCTCTGGTTGGGGAGGGTGATGTACAGGCTTGGAATAGGTGATCATGGGATTCTGCCTAATGGTGTCAGCTGGCCTCTTGATTGACCTCTGGTTGGGGAGGGTGATGTACGGGCTTGGAATAGGTGATCATGGGATTCTGCCTAATGGTGTCAGCTGGCCTCTTGATTGACCTCTGGTTGGGGAGGGTGATGTACGGGCTTGGAATAGGTGATCATGGGATTCTGCCTAATGGTGTCAGCTGGCCCCTTGATTGACCTCTGGTTGGGGAGGGTGATGTACAGGCTTGGAATAGGTGATCATGGGATTCTGCCTAATGGTGTCAGCTGGCCTCTTGATTGACCTCTGGTTGGGGAGGGTGATGTACGGGCTTGGAATAGGTGATCATGGGATTCTGCCTAATGGTGTCAGCTGGCCTCTTGATTGACCTCTGGTTGGGGAGGGTGATGTACGGGCTTGGAATAGGTGATCATGGGATTCTGCCTAATGGTGTCAGCTGGCCTCTTGATTGACCTCTGGTTGGGGAGGGTGATGTACGGGCTTGGAATAGGTGATCATGGGATTCTGCCTAATGGTGTCAGCTGGCCTCTTGATTGACCTCTGGTTGGGGAGGGTGATGTACGGGCTTGGAATAGGTGATCATGGGATTCTGCCTAATGGTGTCAGCTGGCCTCTTGATTGACCTCTGGTTGGGGAGGGTGATGTACGGGCTTGGAATAGGTGATCATGGGATTCTGCCTAATGGTGTCAGCTGGCCTCTTGATCGACCTCTGGTTGGGGAGGGTGATGTACGGGCTTGGAATAGGTGATCATGGGATTCTGCCTAATGGTGTCAGCTGCCTCCTTGATTGACCTCTGGTTGGGGAGGGTGATGTACGGGCTTGGAATAGGTGATCATGGGATTCTGCCTAATGGTGTCAGCTGGCCTCTTGATTGACCTCTGGTTGGGGAGGGTGATGTACGGGCTTGGAATAGGTGATCATGGGATTCTGCCTAATGGTGTCAGCTGGCCTCTTGATTGCCCTCTGGTTGGGAAGGGTGATGTACAGGCTTGGAATAGGTGATCATGGGATTCTGCCTAATGGTGTCAGCTGGCCTCTTGATTGACCTCTGGTTGGGGAGGGTGATGTACGGGCTTGGAATAGGTGATCATGGGATTCTGCCTAATGGTGTCAGCTGGCCTCTTGATTGACCTCTGGTTGGGGAGGGTGATGTACGGGCTTGGAATAGGTGATCATGGGATTCTGCCTAATGGTGTCAGCTGGCCTCTTGATTGACCTCTGGTTGGGGAGGGTGATGTACGGGCTTGGAATAGGTGATCATGGGATTCTGCCTAATGGTGTCAGCTGGCCTCTTGATTGACCTCTGGTTGGGGAGGGTGATGTACGGGCTTGGAATAGGTGATCATGGGATTCTGCCTAATGGTGTCAGCTGCCTCCTTGATTGACCTCTGGTTGGGGAGGGTGATGTACGGGCTTGGAATAGGTGATCATGGGATTCTGCCTAATGGTGTCAGCTGGCCCCTTGATTGACCTCTGGTTGGGGAGGGTGATGTACAGGCTTGGAATAGGTGATCATGGGATTCTGCCTAATGGTGTCAGCTGGCCTCTTGATTGACCTCTGGTTGGGGAGGGTGATGTACGGGCTTGGAATAGGTGATCATGGGATTCTGCCTAATGGTGTCAGCTGGCCTCTTGATTGACCCCTGGTTGGGGAGGGTGATGTACGGGCTTGGAATAGGTGATCATGGGAAATTTGTGGCGAAGATGTGAAATAAAATATTTTTGAAGCTATTTGAGGCAATATAATGTCGGAGCCTCTGGATGCTCCCCCCCCCCGGGCTCGCCAGATGAAAATTAAATACCGGTACCACAGACAGAGCAGAATGTATCGTAGAGTAAAAAAATAGTGGAATCAATTAAACAGAGAATGGCGGGGAAATATATTTGTTTCAGTATGTGTGTACCAGGATGCAGGCTTTACACGCCTAATAATTATCTAATTGAGCACTTACCAATTTTATGAGGGGTGGGGCATTGCTTCTGGAAATCTTCTAAAAGCTACTCTTTCAACTCTGACTGTCTGCCCCTCTTTCCAGGCTTTGCAATGCATGCTGCCCCGGCTTATATTGCTGAGACGGCCCCACCCGGGGTGCGTGGCCTACTCATCAGCTGCAAGGAAGCTGCCATTGTCAGCGGCATACTCTTTGGGTGAGGAACAAGGTGGAGGGTTTAGATCCCTACCCCTCGGGTAAGGATTAAGGTGGAGCATTAAGATCCATACCCCTCAGATGAGGATTAAGGTGGAAGGTTTAGATCCATATCCCTCGGGTAAGGATTAAGGTGGAGGGTTTAGATCCATACCCCTCGGGTGAGGATTAAGGTGGAGGGTTTAGATCTATATCCCTCGGGTAAGAATTAAGGTGGAGGGTTTAGATCCATACCCCTCGGGTGAGGATTAAGGTGGAGGGTTTAGATCTATATCCCTCGGGTAAGAATTAAGGTGGAGGGTTTAGATCTATATCCCTCGGGTAAGGATGAAGGTGGAGGGTTTAGATCCATACCCCTCGGGTGAGGACCGGGGTGATGGGAGTAGGGTTTGGCTTCATAGTTCATACTCTTCGTGAGGAACAGGGTGATGGGTGTAGTCCCCCCCCCTCATACCCTGCGGGTGAGGAATGGGAAAATGGGTGAAGGGCTTTGTGGTATCCTGCTTGGGTACGGAACGATCGCTGCTGAGTTGCTGCAAGGGCCACCACTATGTTCAGCGCAATTCCCAGTGTGCGTGTGGAACGATCGCTGCTGAGTTGCTGCTGCAGCCTGTCCACCATCAAACGCTGGGCTGGGGCTGGCAGTCCAGGGACGCAGGATTCCTGTGGCATGCAAAATAGGACATGGTCCTATGTTCAGCGCAATTACCTGTGTATATGTTAAGAGTGCTGCAGCTGTTCAGCTGCACTTCAGCTGCGACCCGGCTAGCGGCCGGCAGATCTTGATGCAGCTCGCCCTGCTGCTTGGACCACCAGCTGTAGACCGGTCAAGGTTGAGTGCCCACAGGCCAGGTGTTGGCCCCCAAGGGCAGTCTGACAGGCATTTAAATTGCTACTGATCCTGCTCCATTACCAGATCCAGCATGCATATCAGATACATTATGCTTGCCAGATCCAGATCCAGATTCATCATTCTTACCAGATCCAGGCCCATCATACTGGCCAGATCCATCATGAATGTTGAATTCATATCCATGATCATATTCATGACACATCATATCTATCACACTTTCTAGATCCGTCACACTTTCTAGATCCGCCACGCTATTTGTCCCTTCAGGTACTTGGTGACGGATGTGCTGGGATCCACTGAGGCTGGCTGGCAAATCATGTATGGGGTGACGGCACCTCTGGCTATGGTCCTGGCCGTTGGCATGGTGAGGGAACGTTGCCGTGCCTAGGAGCACAAGCCGCCGCATTCCTCTAGATTCGTATGTCCGAATCCTGCTGCCTGCTGCAGGTCAAGATATCGGCTTCCAAGGATCGCGGCCACTTGACTATTGATATGTGTGTTAAGGGCTGGCGTATGATGTCCACAGCTGTGGGTTCCCATCTTAAGCCGATGCTGCTAATTGGCGAGAACCTCCTCACTGCTCCTAGGGCTTTACGGGCAAACGTTTGCCATGCAACTTAATAGAGGACTGTTTCCACCAGTCTCCTTGCCCTTCAGATGAAAGTAATCTTTGTTCGCCCCATCTGGAGTCCCTCCGGCTGGCTGGCTGGCTAGAACCTCTGCTCCTCCTCCTGCTCCTGCGCAGGCACAGCTGCCCGAGTCCCCCCGCTGGCTGCTGCTGTCCGGTAAAGGGGAGGCGGCCACTGCTGCAGCCTTGAGACGCATCCTCGGCCGACAGGCGGACGGGCCAGCCGGGGAGGACAGGGTGCGCAGCCAGGTCCAGGCCATGGCCTCTAGCTTGGACGTGTCCGGCAGTGTCAGCTCTGTGCCAGCTGGCCTACCTGGTCATCCTGGGGGCCTAGGGGCGGCCGGGCAGGCCCAGCTGGCCCCGCCTCCCTCAGAGCCCACTGCTTTGGGCCAGAAAGGTGATGCCGCCGGAGGGCGCTCAGGCGCGGCGTTTATTATCCTGGAGGAGCGCTTCCGGAGGCCGCTCTTGCTTGGCTCCTCGCTGATGCTCCTCCAGCAGGCAAGAGGGTTGTTGGTTGAGTGCTACTGGCACTGCTCTGGCATGCCTGAGGGAGTGTTTTTCCTTTGTCCGGCCGTGTTCAGCAGATTCATGAATAATGAGGCACCGAAAGCGATTTCCCCCCCAACTATTGTCCCCGAGGCATTGCTCGAGATTTGAAGGGAGGTTAGTAGATGGTTAAAAAGATGTGACCTGTGTTGACAAACAGCGTGAAAATGCTCACATCCGGGACAAGAATAGACCGCCCATGCTCGCTTGCATGCAGGTGACGGGTCAGCCCAGTGTCCTGTACTATGCGACCAAGCTGTTTGCGGATGCGGGCCTGTCTGTGGGGGATGCCGGAGGTGGGTCAGGGCCAGCAGGCCAACTCATGATAGATACTCCTGCGGTCTCGGTACTTCTGTATTGTAAATTTGCGATGGACTTGCGGAAGCTTTTTGCGTGTCCACAGCAGGGGGAGAACAAGTGCAGGCATCAGACTTGAGAATTAGCCATGGGCCAGACAGAGCCTGACTGTTCAGCGACTCATTGTTGGCCTGTCATCAACAGCTCTGCGCTCTATCTCATTATTGGAAATTCTTTAAGATGGCACATGAAAACTGGAAAATTGTACATGAATCAAACAAACACAGCCTCGAATGTTTCATTGAGCAGGCATTGCTGTCCTCCTTGGTAGCTTCAAGCTGGTCATAAAGGTTTATAACAAGAAGGATCGCAGAGCTATTCAGTTGCTCTGCGATCCTTCTTGTTATAAACCTCTGTAAATATCTCCTTAAATCTGTAAAATCTCAAACAAAAACTGAAATTGTGTATTAATCAGGCATCTCTGTCTTCCTTAATGGCATCAAGCTTGCCATAACATTTGTTACCGTTGCGCTCCTTCTTAATGCATGTACCTACCGCTGAAAAAACTCTCGTCTTATCATAAATCGAACAAATAAAAAGCCCTGTTTGTTATAAATCGAAACAAGATTTGAACATTTCCATGTGCAGATGTCTCTGTCCTCCTCGGCGTCTTCAAGCTTGCCATGACATTTGTGGCAGTGGTGACGGTGGACCGTCTAGGAAGGCGACCGCTCCTCCTGGCCGGCGTCTCGGGCATGGCCGTAGCCCTGATCGTTCTGGGTGCCGCCAGCCCGGGCTCCCACGTCCTGGATATCGCTACCGTGCCGACATGGACCAGTGTGGCCTCCCTGCTCGTCTTTGTGGGCTGCTACTCGGTGAGTTGCATGGCGTCCCGCACCAGTTATCTCAAGTTACAGGCCATAGGCTTGAGTTGTACACAAGAATTCGAAACTCTGACCTGTACTGAGTGCCTCTGGACAGCAGACATATATGTGAAGTTTTTTGTAAAGTGTTTACAGTCCAACAGAGCATCACACTTGATGCATAGGACAAAGGCCGTCCAAACCTGCCATGTGATAGATAGGACTGCTGTGCGTACAAAATGCAGGGACCACAATGCTATCACAATGAATAATTACTCGCCGTGGGGTGAAAAATGTGTGAAGGGGCTGTGCTCCTTCTAAGCCCGTTCGTTCACATCGGTTGCCGTCCTATTTGTGTTACCCTCCTGGGTTGTCACTCTTTTTCGTGCTCTGCCTTTTTTGTCTCATCAGATCTCCTTCGGACCTATCAGCTGGTTGATAGTGGGAGAGGTCTTCCCCCTGGAGGTCCGAGGCCAGGCAATCGCAATTGCGACCATCACCAACTTCAGCTCAAACTTCCTTGTCAGCCTTTTCCTCCCTGAGATTCAGGAGTCGTTTGGTGAGTGACTGGAAGGATTTTGCTCAGTCAGTCAGCTGGGCAGTCAGTCAGTCAGTGACTTAAATCAGCTTATTAGGATGTTTTAAGTTACATGAGTGGTGACTGGATTATGTTCATTCGGTGAATGCATGTTTGTCCAGATATCTGAATCCACCTCCAGCATGCTTCGCAACCAAAGTCTGATAAACAGTGGGTTTATCAACTCTGTGCCAATTGGGCGATTGTCTCAGAGCCCACCCACGGTGATTGGGTGGGCTCTGATGAGCCAATCCCTGACGCATCATGATCATGCCATTCACTCAAAATGTAATGTGTTAAAGATGTTTACCGGTATTTTTTTACCGGTAGAGGATCAAAAAATAAAAAACAATATCATGACCACACTCAATCAATCAGCTTCTGTGTGTGCTCCTTGGAATGATTTGATGCAGGTATGTCCGCGACGTACTTTTTGTTTGCTGCCATTTCTGTGGTGGCCGTCATCAGCATCTACCTAACGGTGCCAGAGACGAAAGGGCGGACGCTTGAGGAGATCGAGGTAGGCGACAGCAGTTTTATGATCATTTCATATGTAAATATTAAAATATGTTGATGTGCAGAAACAGGTGTGCTTGTACCGTAGAACTGGTTACGGTAGGGTTCGCGCACCCCTATTTTGCATGTTTTATCGGAATCACCGCACAGGCAAGAAAACACTTCACTTCGCGCCGCGCAGTGGCGAAATTTTAAAAATTAATCTTAGTAAGCTTACTGTCTCAAAAGGTGGTTAATATTGGCATCATGGCGTGCCGGTTTGAACACTTCTCACGCAATTCTCTCGAGTTACCGTATTCTGTCATTAAGTATATCCATCCGAACTCTTTTGCACCCACGTCATGTCTTATGGCTGGGGCTGATCTTTTGCACCATGGGGTTCATTCCCACGCTACTGCTTGGTGGCTGTGTGTTGATTGCTTACCCAGGGGGGTCACTGGTTTTCGCTCGCTGTCCTAGCGTATTTTTTGCCTGTACCAGTTTACGGGCACAAGTCCCATGCATCAAATATGATGCCCCGCTGGACTGTACAAAATTCATAAAATTTCATATGTCCGCCTGTTGTATGCACCCGCAGGCAATGTGGCGACCCAAGTGAAGGCCATGTGTACTGTTGGCTTTCAGTGAGTATGACCCTTCAGACGGAACAATACTATGGACAGTGCTTCTCATGGGCCTACGTCAAGTTTTTGGCCTCGGCTTCTATTTTGTATTATGGGGTGCGTTCCTGCATTACAGCACATGTGTGTTTGCTAGCAGGAACTGCAGGGGGCCTCGGTCACTTTTGTGTCACTGTCCTACCGTAATTCATTAAGGGCTCAAACCGATAAGCGAGGACCTGTCCCATACATCAAATATGATGTTCCTCTGGATTGCAAAAAGTTACTCCCGGTACAGTAATAATTGTAAGCGATTAAGAAACGGACCTCAAATGTGTCCCTTAATCCGAGCCTCAATCATAATAATTACTTGCAGTGCCAAGGTCTCTCCCTCGAATTCTGCTGAGTTGATCTTGTGCACCATGGCAAGAGCTGAGATTACCCTTTCCTGATCTATGCCTTTACTGGTACAGAGCTGATGTGCCTGGGACTCATTTCCGTACAACCATGAAACATATCAGAGGATCATGTGGGGAACATGCTTTGCAGCTCTGACTGTCGTTCGGAGCAAAAAATAGGTAGTGCGAGGCAGGTTGCTCACACAAGGGCCTGAAAATTTACAGCTGTGTTCTGGCTGTCCTCCAGGCTTGGAATTGATATCTACAAAAGTCAAATGGGAGTTAATACATTTGCTGTCCCGCAGATGTTTCGTACCCGATTTGTACAGAACGTGGTGCCCATCATGAGGATCAGCCCAGAATCTCTAAAAATTCCAGGAATGCAATTAAAATCTGAAGGCATCTGCAATGGAACATTCACCCTCCAGAGCTCGTTAGAGTGGCTGTCCCCAGAAACATGGAAGCCAAACATCAGACGTAACCTTGGATGAGAATGGATGAGAACATTCAGTAAATACAATCTTTAGTCAGAGAGTATAGTAAGAAGCAAAGACCAGTCTACGGTATTTGAAGATGCTCAACGGTAATATGAAATTCAGAAGTCTTGGACAACGATTTAGATAACGACCATTAAGCTGATCACAAGTCTGCTCCCCTTGAGGGCGACAGAAGCTGACAATGAAAATATCTTAGGCATAGTAAGCAGTTTTCTAAACCATCGTAACACAACACTTGCAACCAAGCAACCAACTAGACCATGCAGTATAAATCACTCCTGTAAAAGACAAAATCAGTTACAAACCCAAGAAAGCTGCAGTCCAGACTGCCGCTTGAGATTCGGTACAGTCATAACGCCATGACACAGCTGAACTGCATATAAAGAATGAAAAGCACTTTCCATTGGTTGCATGTTCATTATGGTCCCTGATTCCCGAGTAATACTGTACCAGTGCCAACCCACTCGCTCACATCCAACCCCCAATACGGAATACCGGTATCTCACGTCATGAGTTGCCCCTATGAAAAACTGACACCATTTGTTCAGTTTTTCAAATTTTATCCCAGCAATTGAGGGTAAAAGATTTCCTCAGTGCATTCTTTCTCCCGGTGACAGATCCATACACAAATGTTTTGTTATTCATCATAATAGCCAGAAAATAGCGAGAAATACTTATCGTGGCCTAAAAGAGCGAGGCACATTGCCATCGTGGCTTGGCTATAAATTAACAATACCAGCTCATCATCTCGGCATTGTCTATTCAAATGCACGACAGGTCACCTTCAGCAGGCCGCTGGACGGCCACCACCGCGCCAATTGGGACAAAACCTTGACTGGCCTATGGTCGGAGGCCCTAGCAGCAGGGTTTGCTGCACCAGCCCCCCCCGGCCGTAGGCCGTGATGACCTGATTGTTGATGAAGGGCACCAAGATTCAACATTGGATCACAGGATTCACAGCCACCTCCGATGTACGACCCCGCCCTCTTGCTGGGGCGGCTCTTGGAATCTTGGCGTGATGCTTGCTGAAATCAGGCGCGGTGGGCGGATACGGACAGGTTTTCGAAGAGGGGTCTTTGGGGCCCACCTGGCCGATAACATCCGGTTGGGACCGCTCGTATGAATCCAGTACTTCAACTTCATGGCAAAACAGCCCATGCTATAAGGCCCAGGGCTGCTGCAATGGTGAAGGTCAATTGGAGGACGAAATGCCATGGCAACGCGCCTCGTGACAGCCACATGAATGCGAAAGGCAAGGCACCGCCCATGGCTGGGAAGATAACAAGCAGAGTGACGGTGAGAAAGAAACGGGAGATGATAACATGCTGCCAGCCTGGTTTGTCCTCTCCTACTTCATCCTGTACCACAGGAAGCCGCCGTGGCTGGAGCCACATCCACAACAGCAAGGACCAGATCAGCTGTCCACACAGCCACGCCAGAATCGAGCCTTGCATGAGCCACAGTGAAAGCAGGACAAGGCTCGACCGCACGCTGAACAAGCTGCACCAGAGCGCCGTCACAAAAACATCCGCCAGACTACCTGGCATGCGCGTGTCAAAAGATCTGTCCACAGGGACGGAAGATCTTGCTTTCGAGGTTCTCGAAAGGTTGCAGTGTTTGCCGCACGCCAGAAGTTGCAGCTGCTTCTGCTGCTGTCGTGAATCCAGGAGTTGCATCTTGCCAGCTGGGAGCTGCAGTGAAAGGGATGTCACAGACATGCTGTCCAATGCAGAGGCTGAGGTCCACAGCAATCCACCTCTGATCTGTCGATGCTCAAGGGACGAGCGGATGCAAGCAGCCAGAAGAGCTGCCAGGATACAGTATCCTATGACCACCGCCACTGCGCATCAAGCAAATGAGAGGCATAAAGAGCTCAAGAGTTGCAGGCAGATTATGTGGGCACGTACGAGAGCAGCTGAAACAAATTATGGCATGGTTTCCAGTGGTATTTCTGTGTGCGTTATGCTATAATTCAGGCACATCATGGCCTGCGGTCGAAGGGGCCCTAACGCAGCAAGCCCTGCTGCTCGGCCCTCCAGCCGTTGGGCGGTCAAGGTCCCGTCCCAACAGACCCAGTGATGCCCCCCCAGCAGTCCCCCAAAGGTGGTCTGGCGTACATAAAACAAAATTGAAGGTTGCCCACCAGTGAGTCTTGAGAGGCATGCCAGCTGGCCTAGCTTGCTGCCACGAGGTGCCGCCTGAGAGAGACCTGCAGCTTGCCTCAGCGCGTCCAAGAAGAGCAGACTGCCGTCCCATTTCGGTGAGCAGGCGGATCGGAGGCGGCTGAACGAATTCGCCCTCAAGCTTGTCAGAATCATGGCCACCAGCATAGGCACTTTGCTCAGATCTGCGAGCTCCTGTATGATGTCACGGAGTTTCTGCTGCTGCTCCAGCTTCAACTGAGCCATGGCCCATGTCAGGATCCCTTGCAAGCAGCACTGTATGCCACCGACCAGGTCCACCAACTGCTGAGCACACCTGATGAGAAGCGCAGCAAGAGGTGAGGCACCTGCCAGGACCAGCATGAAAATCACTCCCTAGGCGCGGCCACCTCCTTCATCCAGATTCATTACGTACTTACCATGCAGCACCTTCACAGAATCATGGGTGGATGGACAAGTGGATGCATGCTCGACCCCCGGTGTTCTCGACATGTTTGGCAGGGATACCGGGCCCTCACTTACTTGGAGCACTGTTCCACGGGCTTGATCAGAATCCTGAGCAACCTGTTAGTTTCCTTCTGCTGTTCTACCAAGAGCGTGAGGTTGTTATCGAATTTAGACAGGTGGGCAGGATTGCGCAACCGTGGGCTCATGTCATTGATCTGGACGATTAGCCCTGGTTCAGAAAGTGGTTGGACGCATAAACAGCCCGGCCTAGACATGTAGGATGCTTTCCTTCAGAAATTTGACTGTTCGGGTTCGGAGCTGGCTGGTTGTTTCATACGGGGTTTAGCAGGGTCTAGAAGGGCCCGAAAGGCATGTTGTATGCTCACGCTAGTCCAGCCACAACACAGATTATCGGACCTTCAATTGCGTTGCTACGGCATCATGGCTGTGTTTCTTCCAGATGAGCTGTATGTCACCAATATTCCAGGTAAATTTTCCTTGGGGGGATGCGATGAGATTACCATCTAATTGATATATGAGTTATACTCATTGTTGGTGATCTCTTTATCTGGTTTAGGCGTGTATTGCGATGACTGACTGATGTGCCTTTGTGTGCGCCCTCAGGTGACACCACCGAGGCCGAGATCTCCAGCTTTTTCAACGACAACGTCCGAGATTACGTCGTTGTCAGCAAAAGGAGAGAAGCAAATGTATCGCAGGCAGCCTTGGTCCGGATGACTGGACACGAAGCTGCATTGCAAGCCAAAGCGATGGGCAGGGTTGAGTTCAAGGGGAGATACCTACACATCCGATGGTCTCATACTCAAAGGGTCCTCTGGGTCAGCTACTTACACGAGAGCATTACAAATGAGGTGCGCCACTCACCATGTGGATCCTGACTCTGCCAAGCGATCAGCCTCTTCGTCTTCTGACCTGTGTCTGTCATCTCATGCTTGTAATGGGACTGAATAAAGGGAAGAAATCGGCACCATCCAGATATCTCTTGGGCTTGACTTGGGCTGGTCTTGGGACTGTGATATATTCTCGACATGCATGGGCCTCCTAACCTCAAGCCTGAAGGCAACCCACGCATGGTGGCTGACTTAAGGCTGGTTGTGAAACATCCTGATGACTAAATCCTTATTTGGATATGACCAGACTGCAGGTCATCACATCCCGATCCTGCCTTCCTCACTTGCTTCAACTCAAGAGTTTCCCTCTTCCAGATCTTGGTTTGACAACAGGAACGATCTGGACCCACCATTGATCTGGACCTGCCCCGGAGGAGATTCAAGCGCAACTCAACCGCTTCTTGGATAATATCTTTCAATTGCAACCGCAGGTCCTCCAGGCTGCCTTCTCCCAGTTTGGAACCGTCACCAAGGCCGTCGTCGTAGCCGATGCTCAAACTCTTGCCACCAAATGGTTCGTGCAAGATCTCCTAACCGCCACTGGTGTTTTTTGATGCACCGCTCTGCCCATTTTGCGCTGTCACTGCTGCCTGATCCCAGCAGGTGGTCCTCCTAAGTGGAAGACTGTTTAGGATGTATGGGGGTATGGCACTGCATGCCAGGGCTATGCTTCATTGTCTGATGCTCCTGCTGCTCCCCTGCGTTATTTCATTAGTCAAGTAAAGATCCCTAATCATATCTACTGTATATGCCTGACGTGCCCTTTGGTACACCTCAGTCACACAGCTCGTCTATATCCTCCTAGTGCCCCTCTTGTCCGATTCTTACTGAACTTAAATATCCCTCCTGTGACCCTCTTGACCAAGTCTTGACCAAGTCTTGACTTGCACTTCAGTATTCTCCCTTTGACCCTATGTCCGATTCCCACTGCACTTCTATGTGCATATTTGTGGCTTGTGCCCCTCCTGTCCAATTTGCACTGCGCTGCAATATCTCTCTTTGAGCCCCTCCCAACCGATTCCCAGTTCTCACCGCTTTTCAATCCGTCTCCTCATCTCCCTTTGACTGATGTACTTGGCACTCCAATGTTGATCCTGAGCGCCTCTTGTGCGATTCACCCCGCACATCCGTAACCTCCTTGTGCCCCTTTTTGTCCGACTCGCACCACACTAGAATATCCCTCCCGAGTTCACCGCACTTCAATTTGGACACCATACTAGAATTCCTCTCAAGGGCCTCTCATGTCTGGTTTCCACCGCACTTCAATTCGAACTCACACCATACTAGAATACCTCTCAAGGGCCTCTCGTGTCTGGTTTCCACCGCACTTCAATTCGAACTCACACCACACTAGAATTCCTCTCCAAATGCCTGTCATGTCCGGTTTCACTGCACTTAAATTTCCTCCCTGCAGGGTGCCAGAAGCAATTAATTAAATCAGGCCATTGCTTGAGTTCTTCTGGACTGTCACTTCAAATCAAGCATTGTAGATGCAAGCACTAGCCTGTGATCTGTTCCCCCCCCCACCCTTCCTCGTTCACATTTTAGCTACGGCTTCATCGCATTTGAGAGCAAGAAGGATGCAGCCAGGGCTCTGCAGCGCTGCACAGAAAGCCCCTTCTTAATCGGGCAGGCGGTCAAGCCTGTGAAAGTGGAATGGGCGAGGCTCCAGGTGGGAGGGAGGAGGGGATGCATTTCCATGTATTCAGTCTACAGTGCAGGCTCACTTCAGTTGTTACGATGTGCTGCATTTGGTGGTGCCATGTGTTCGATTTTGTTTCCTTGCTGCTGGGTTAAAATTTTTTTTACTCTCCAATTTTTTTCACCTCCCAGGACACTGACCTCGGCTTCAGTGAGGAGATCCGCACTGGCAAAAGTTCTGTCGACCTTGACATCAGCCCTCAGGACGTGTCCAAGTTCGTGCACAATGGCAGCCGGGATTTTCTCCTGGTGAGTGCGCTGCGATTTTTTCAATTGCATCCTTGCACACACTGTCTTGCCTGACCTGGTGTAACCTGTACCTAGGTATGCAAAGTAGCCTCAGTCTTTGCAGCTACGGTAGCGTTTTAAAACATTATTAAAAACTCTTACATCTCTCCTTTCAAGCTTGAATCCTGCCTTATGTCCCATCCTCTCTGGCCATCTCGCTCTCCAGGCCGTGCGCTTGGCTGAGCTTGATGTCGAGTACCAGCGGATGAAGAATGCGATGCGGGGTAGGATGTCTTCGCTGCAGGACATGCTGGTTGCCACGGGCCACGCCCCCCCTCTCGCGACGGCGCTCGCTGCTGACCCGCTGTTTGCCGCCATTGGCGCAGCCGCCGGCGCGCCGCCTCAACCGGGCGGCGGCGGCCTGCCCGGCCCACAGCAGCCTCCCCACGCGCAGGCTCCGCAGATGGCCATGGGGCCTCCTCCTGGCTATCAGCTGCAGCCGCCTCCCCAGCAGCAGCAGCAGCAGCATTACCTGGCGCCCCCGCCTCAGCTCATGGGCTATGCGGCGCCACCCGGACACTATGCTGCCATGCCGCCGCCTGGAGGCGTGAAGAGGGAGCCTGAGTTTCACCAGGTGCCACCGCCTAAAAGGAACGACATGCGAGGTAGGGGGCTGTGGGGGTGTGCGCTGGATGGAATACTGCCTTGCTCCTCATTTATTCCGTACTATATACTTCATTTACCTCAGCGAACGAGAACCAAATTTAGTGTAGTGCTTCACTCGAGAGCTACCGTATTTTTGACGTGTCCCCTAAGTTGTGTGTTTAGCCGAATTTGGGTAACGTATCAACAAAGAAAAAAATGCAGTTCCGTGTTCCTGAAGAAGGAAGGGTTTAAATTGGTCAGGAGGAAAATCTTGTATTACGACTTCCGAGGTGGTTCTGGATCAGGAAGGGTGGAAGCAGCATGGGCGGGATTTCGCTTAGGAGGGGAACCAAGTTCACCGATTGGAAAGCAGGAAAATCTAACAACATAAAGGGCAAAATCGTGAGCTCAAGAAAATATGCTTCATCCATTTGCCCTGTTTGCTTGCCCTTTGCCTGGCTCGCCCTATCCTGCAGCATGAGCATTTTGCTTGATTGAAGTACCATGATCAATATGTACCTACGGTACTGACTGCGCAGTCAAGGACCCGTACTTTGAGCGCTTCAACCCGGAACTCTCGGCAAGGGCGCACAGCTCGCACCATGAAGGCGCCGCCCCTGGGCAGGCGCCGCCACCGCAGCAGCAGCCACAGCCGGCGCCAGCAGTGAAGCCAGGTGGCCTGTCCTTTGTGAAGGGCGGTCAGCTACACACCGCATTGCCAGGGGAGGGCGCCACCGTGCTCCCCGCAGGCAACGGCCAGCTGGTAGACGCAAAGCCAGCGGCAGCATCCAACCCGCTGCAGGACTTTGCCACCGCGGAAGCCCCCGGCGCCAAGCCGCCAGACCACCGCGGAATCGGGTTCCAAGGTGCCTCGCCGCCGCCTGCTGCACCCCAGCAGTACACGCTCGGCGGGATGCAGCCGCCGCAGCGGCTGAGCCCGGCACCTGGCTATGGCCCGCCGCCGCCCGCTGCCCCCCAGGGAGGTTACGCAGGCGCCCCCCACGGGCAGGCCGCGCCTCCTCTGAACCATGGGCAGCCAGGTGCGCCTCCTCCCCAATATTACGCCCCGCCTCCTCAACAGCAGCAGCAGCAGCCTGTGCAGTACGCCCCGCCTCCGCAGCAGTATCAGCAGCAGGCTCCCCCACCTGCTTATCAGCAGCCCCAGCAGTACGCTCCTCCTCCCCAGCAGTACGCGCCTCCTCCCCAGCAGTACGCGCCTCCTGCCCCGCAGTATGCGCCTCCTCCCCAGCAGTACGCGCCACCTCCCCAGCAACTGCAGCAGCAGTATGCGCCTCCTCCTCAGCAGTATGCACCTCCTCCCCAGCAGTACGCGCCTCCCCCTGAACAGGCAGCCGGACCACCACCCATGAGTGGATATGGCCCGCCTGGCCAGGGGCACCACTACTAGCAAAATAATATTGGAAGGTCTGTAGCAGAATGCGGAAGTTCTAGCTCGTTGGCCATCAAGTCGTTTTGCCCTTATGTAGTGTCCTGTCCGTGGCATGCTCGGACTTTAGCTGCTATGTTTTACGCCCTAAAAAAGCGTTATGTTCTGTCATTACGCCAGTCCCTGTAGCGAGACTTTGGCCTCCGGAACCACTTGTCTCGCAAGCTTTGGTTGAGTCACGATACCCCCCCGACGATAACGGTAATGAGTTCTCCGACTGCATGAAATACCTGCAGCCTGAATACCGATATGTGTTGAAACAAATTGTGTTTGATGTTTACCGTATGCGAGTGTTTGCGAGCTTCAATGGAATCCTGATACTGTTATGGAAATTTGGTTAGCTAAAAGTGCTGCGGTTGGCAGGTACAAAAATATTATGATATAGGTTGGTTCTAAATATTGCGTTCAGAGATTGCATCGTTGCAAAATTGATGCGTTGGCTGGCCCAGAGATGTAACGTCATTAACCTCTGCCAGTGCTCGCTTGAGAGAACTTTGGCTAAAATCGTCAAGACATACAGCCTGATGGGGTTGGTGTAAGAAGCCATACTGATCGGGCCATTGCCTGTAGGGTGATCAAGGTTTTGTCAAATTGGCCGAATGATGGCCGGCGGCCGCCCACCTGCCCCCCAATGGTGGCCTGGTGCACGCACAGGTAATAATAAAGAGCTTGCCCGTTTTTCATCGCTACTATACCTTATATCTCACTCCGTATGGTGAGTGTCTTGATTTCAGTTTACAGATAACACCACACCCGCATTACACCTTTTTTAACAGGTTCCAGTGGTGTAATGTCACTGACCCGCTGACTCTGGTTTTCGACACCCCATTGATTGAGAAAGTTGGGCTAAATCCGATGGCAGTACTTCAGAGCCATACTGTATCTTGCCACACGTCAGTGGTCATGGAAATGTGAACACCCCGGGCAAGCCGTGGAAGGATCCTACGTGGCCAAGTGCATAAAACTTGGATACACAATATTGGCCTCTGGAACCCGTTGCAAATGATTAAACCACCCAATTACCGGTGCCGCTAAATCGCAATTAAATACCGCAGTCACAATAGTACAGTAAACACACTTATATTGCACATGCTAGCTGCCAAAAGCTCTGACTTGGTCACACTGGGACTTTGACAGGCTGAGCAGGCGTGAAAGTTGCTCCCCCATTTCGTAGACAGTGGATATCCACATGTCCAGGTGTATGGCATGATCTTAAATTGACACGGTCACCATGTGCCAGGTGGAAAATCCCAGCCCTGGAAAACAACACCTGACAATCTGACATATCCCAAAGGAAGGACTGTTATCACATAGCCCATTCTCATGTCTCACCTTTTCCCTCTCCCAACTCCCAAGTCTATTGCTGGGCACCCACGCGGCCGCGCCTTTTGGACTGGGCCCATAGGTGTAACGTCATTGACTCTGTGTCTCCGACAATCTCTGAGTGTTTGTCTGCCTCCCGCTAGACCAGTCTGTCTGCTTGGTCTTTAAAAAACTCATACACCGTCGACGTGAGCCACCAAAGCCCCCAAAGAAGAACTCGTGTCTGATGAGGGTACTCAGCCTGCGCTGTGCAAGAGGCCTCGTGGGAAATGCGGCCAATGCGTTGAGAGGGACTGCACAAGATGGGACAAACATAGGTAAATATCGGTACCCAGGATATGCGGTACTTAGTGACAAAATTGCAGTGATGGGCTGGCTCCGTGATGGGCATTGTTGTGTGGCACCAGCATGTAGCATGACGTGCATGTTCTTGAATGTGCATGCCTTGGCCCGTCTTGCGCACCGGTGCGCGGCTTGCATGGTATGTGGGGATCCGCCACCCGGGGCTCATCTCTCCACCCGGCACTGCCCCCGGAGTCACCCCGTGGCAGCCTGTGCTTGTCCCTCCGTCACCTATTGACCGCTGACTGGGCCACCTGCCATAGAACTTTGTGCGCTACAATGTGGTGCCTTTAGCATACCGTAGAGCCGGTTTCACTCCACGTTTAATTAATTATTTTGGGGGGTGCGCGGTAAAAATAATTCAAGGATTCATGCTGCGCGAACTTGGCAGTCACAGAGCAAAACAACCATTTGAGAGGGTGCGCAGACTAATTTCCGCTATCAAATATCAAAATAATTCCATACCGGTACCGGTAGTCGGCATAACGCGACTGTCGACTATCTAGCAGCACCATCTAGCAGGGCTGTTCGGTTCAGGGCAATCGGCCTCTTCTTCTGCCGGAAAACACACGACCAAGGCATGTTGTCGGCGACCTTGGGCCTCGTATCCCCCTCCTCCTCCCCCTCCTCCTCCTTAGTAGGAGAGTTTGTAAGGGTTTCACCCTTCCCGGTCGTTCTGTAGTCAAGTTGTTGACTAGACTTTCCTTCGGTAATTAGAAGTTGAACGTTGATCTTCCAACGGCAGTTGAACCCTCTCGTGTCTCTCTATTAGTCTATTTATACTGTGCCTTCTGCCTTTTTCTTTGCCTTAGTCTGACGAACTAGTGTGCCACCCATGTAATCTCTTGAACGTCTCTGATCCCGGCTCTCTGTGTGACTGTGTCCATACCAGTCAGCCAGAATTTAGATCCCTTTCAGCAGGGACGGGCGAAAAGGAGTATTCAGAACGAACGAAAGATGACGACGATGGAAATTTGAAGATGGGGACGAAGTTGTCCACGCTGTCGGAGCGTTGATGCGAAGTATTTTTGCATCGCTCAAAATAGGAGCGGTGCAAAATTTGGCACTTAACGGGTACGGCAGGGCCACGCTGGCGCCACGCTGGCGTTCCGGTGCCATTCCGGTGACAAGTGGAATTGGGGAGGGTGAGCTGGCATGCCATTTCCGCGTTCCGGTGACATGTGGAATTGGGCCCCGATGCAAAATATCAGTAGTGGCACTTCACGGGTACGGCAGCGCCACTCTGGCGCCACGCTGGCGTTCCGGTGCCATTCCGGTGTCAAGTGGAATTGGGGAGGGTGAGCTGGCATGCCATTTCCGCGTTCCGGTGACAACTGGAACTGGGCCCATGGTTCCGCAGACCCCCCCCGCCTTCGCGGAAAAGAATGCGTTCCTCCATCCTTTCGATAGTTCCTCCACCCGTTCCTCCACACTACCTGTTCCACGAGATTAAGTGGAGGAAAAGTTCCTCCACGAAGGAAACACGTTCCCCACCAATCAGAATCGTGCTGTTCGGGGCAACTGACATGCCACCAGCCCACCACTGGGCTGATTTGGGCAAAGCCAAGACAGGCCACCGCGGTGGCCCACCTCGACATTTAAGCGAGAATTGCTACAGCACATCAAGCAGTGAGACATGTTGCAGCAGATTTCTTGGGAGGATGTGCAAATGAGTAGGGACCAGATCTTGCACACTCAGGCAGGCACACTCTTCAAGCAGACACACTCTCCAAGCAGGCACACTCTTCAAGCAGGCACACTCTTCAAGCAGGCACACTCAGGCAGGCACACTCTTCAAGCAGTGAGGCATCTTGCAGCAGATTTCTTGGGAGGATGCGCAAATGATTAGGGACCAGGCTAGTGGTGCACACTCTCTTCAAGCAGTGCGAACTGTTGCAGCAGATTTATTGGTGAGCATGCGCAAATGATCAGGGACCAGGCTAGCGGTGCACACTCTTTTTAAGCAGTGAGGCATATTGCAGCAGATTTCTTAGGAGGATGCGCAAATGATTGGGGACCAGGCTAGCAGTGCACACTCTCTTCAGGCAATGAGGCATGCTGCAGCTGAATTTTAACTTGGTGTGTAAATGATAAGGGACCTGCCTAGCGGTGCACACTCTCTTCAAGCAATGAGGCATGCTGCAGCAGATTTATTTGGAGGATGCGCAAATGATTAGGGACCAGGCTAGCGGTGCACACTGTCAGACTGTCTTCAAGCGGTGAGGCATGTTGCAGCAGATTTCTTTGGAGGATGCGCAAATGATTAGGGTCCTGGCTAGCGGTGCACAATGTCTTCAAGGAATGAGGCATGGTGCACCAATGTTTGAACTTGGTGAATAAATGATTAGGGACCAGGCTAGCGGTGAGTTAGACGGGTTTAGGGTTTAGGGTTTGAAATAACACAGCTGTTATCTGCCTAAGGAACATGGGATTCAGAAGCTGCTGATTTCCATTAGTACACTTGCTCATTCTGTACCTCGTTACATTATAGCGATTATGGATTATGTTTCGGTTGGAGGTTTTGAGTTTTGGTTGTTGGCTGCAGAGCTCGTGACGAGAACACGCACGACTGCCCAAACGCGCAAGGTGCCGCCGAACGGCTGTTGCAGAAGCTCGGCCAATTCTGTGGCATATACAGGAGCTGTCATGCAATGAAAGACACCCCCATTCCCGTTGGTGCAGCACAACTCACGTAGGAGTCGAGGAGACACCACTGTGCTCCGCCCCCCTGAACGATGTGACGAGCTCGCTCTTCCACGACATCCATGTTGAACTTTCACACCTCGTGTAGGATATTATTTCTGTCTTGCAAGGCCACCACACAGCTGTTTGCGCGGTACCTCTCTTTCATGCTGCGCACTGTATCCTTGCAGGGGTGGTCGCCGAAATGGGCGGATGTCTGCTTTACGGCCAGACATCCAACGAAATGCATCTGACAAACAGCTGCTTGCATCTCCATTGAGGAAGGGGAGTGTTGGACCGTGACCATATTGGCATGAGTCGAGCTGAGGGAAGGTCGGAAGGAAGCACAAATAAAGTCTACGAAAGCTCTGCAGCCAACTACCAAAACTCAAAACCTCCATCCGAAACATTATCCAGAATCGCAATAAATGTTCGCTCAATTATTGGTCTTTTGTCTTGTTGCTTGGATGTAATCAAGCGTTGATGATCACAATGCGACGAGCGTATTCGCCATATGGCGTGCATATGACAAGTTTCTGGTGTATACAGCAACATGTTCAGTGGAATTCCTGAATCACGGATTTACACCACCCGGGTAAAGCTCACCCAGAAAGCTGAAACTAAATTTGAATCGCAGATTTGAATTCAAATAGACAGCTAGATCACGGAATGCCAGGCTGGCGAGATCTGGATTCAAAATAGGCTGATTATCAAGCTCATTATCAAATATCAAGGTGACGCACGTTGATAAACAGCCTACTGACAGCATGGTTATCAAGCTACCGTAGTTATCAACCACAAGCGTCCACTTATCAGCCTGATTAAAGCACTTAACATGCTACTACATAGCCTGCATGATAATCAACATGCCAATCAACGTATGCCTGATAAGTAGGAAATGTCAATACTTATCAACATGCGTCACCCTGATAATTACGTTGATAGCCCCGTCAGCCCCAAACGTGTTCAGTCAGGAATCAACCCTGATTGGCTAATAAATAGGGGAGGGTCTGTCATAGTGCAGGTCCCTCGGTTCAAACGACGGAGTGCTGCTGAAGTGCGCTTACATGAACACTGACATGGACGTTGGTTCCTCAACTTGGACAGACATGGCTACCATTAGGGGGTTGCCTCCCCTGGTTGCCACTCACACGGTAATTAGGACCAGTTGCGCAGGGTTGTGATACATGAGCCTGAGGTTGCGAGTTCACCATGGCAGCCTGTCATGAGATAACGATCGTTGCCTGCTTTTTCATGCTCAAGGAAGATCCTGATAACTGACGTCCACTTCTTTCTTGTGTTGCATGGCGTTAACACCTTTGGGCCCCAGGATAGTGCACTTGCTTTTGTGGACGCTTTTGTAGGCATTGTTGAGGGCTGGTGTCTTGAGGAGCTGAGGTGTCGGACTTATTTGCCCTTCTTTTTTCTCTTCCTTTTAAGTTCTTATTTTCTCCCATCTGAACAGTTGGGCGCCCACGCGCCCTAGCCTTCTTGAGCAGGGCCCAGGGGTTAAGAACAGTGCACACCCGGGTGTAACGTTATTGACCCGCTGGGCCCTGCTGCACCACAGCTCTGGCCATGGTGCAGCCATGCCATCCTCCTATGTGAGGGGGCAGGAACATGGAACCCGACGCTCTAGTCGGGGGGAGAGAGATCATGTGGCGGGTTCAATCCCTCAACCTCAGGGTATGGATGCCACCAGCGTTATACCACTGGACCATTTATACCTCAGGGCCTAGGGGTAACGTCATTGACCTCTGGGCCCTGCTCAAAAGGGCTTGGCCGTGTGGTGCCCAACGGTTAAGTTGGGAGAAGGAAACTTAAGGCAAGATGGGAAAGGAAAGAAATGATGCCTGTTTCTTGTGCTGAATGATGGTGGTGTATGTGATACAGTAGCTGCATGACGTGATGGTGCACGCATGTGAATTTTGTGATGAGATGAGGCGTAAGACTAGAATCGAGGTGGCTGAGATTGAAGGGACTAGGGCAGAAGTGGCAACTAAATACCGCCAATTTACCCAAGTTTTACAATGTCAATGCAGTTTTCACAAGTCAGGATGGCGCCTCCATGTTGATCTTGGTGGAAATTTCAAAAGGGGATCAGCAGGACTGGGCAGGAGACAAACTCGGCCTACAAAAGGGAGAGGGGGGGGGGCACGCAATGACAAAATCGGCCTACAAAAGGGAGAGGGGGGGGCATGCAATGACAAACTCGGCCTACAAAAGGGAGGGGGGGACAAACAATAACAAATGAGTCATTGAGCAGAGCTTGATTCGATTCTAAATTCAGTGAACACACAATACAGCAATTTTTGAAGCAGCTGTGGCTCATATTAAGCAGCGCAGCATTGGCTCATTGCAGCCAATGCTAAACCATGATTCCCTGCCCCCTTTTCCTTTTCCGTTCACCTTTCACCCCAACAGGAGAGTTGTGCGCCTACACGGCGGAGCTTTCTGAGCACGGCCTAGAGTTGTAACGTGGTTAACCCAACGCCTACGCCAAAATCAAACAAAACAAGCTCATGCAAATACGGATTGCTCTGCTGGATGGATCCTGATTCCCCGGAAGTCCCTGAGGCCCTCTCACCAGCTGGTTGGCGTCCACATGCTTGGCATGCACAGCCTCCGTGCTCATCAGCACAAGGTCAGAGCTGATGTCGTCAGCAACGTCCCCTGCAGGCAGAAAAAAAGTCAGCAAAAAAGGTCTGCACGAAATGTCAGCGAAAAATAAGCCAAGGCAAACCATCACATTCCAGCACTGGGGCTGGGGGTCTCAGCATTTCAGCAACGATGTTTTCAGGTTTGACATGGATTGAGAATTCCCAAGAACTTAACTAGAATCAGTTGAGCAAATGATGGCCCCCTGGCCCCCTCCCCTCTATAACCTTCCAGAGTTTATTTAGTGCGCACAAGACCACCATTGGCAGGCTGTTGGGCAAAAACAGATAACCTTGGCTGTCCTAGGATCAACTGCCCGTGCAGCAGGGACTCCTACACCAGGCTTACTCCGCTGCATGCCATGATGAAGCTGACTTGCAGCCTTGTGCCTGAAGCGCGCTACATAAACAGCGGAAGCTTACAGACCCGAACCTCACCTATTAGCACGCTGGCTGGCGTGCTGATGTCCTTCTCTAAAATACTGTAGTTCTCAAAATTGTTCTCCCGGAAGTGCCTGTTCAAAGGAAAGATGTGAATACCTAGTGCAGCAATTAGGGTAGAACGACAAAAATGCAATACTGCAGGACTTCCTCAACATGAAAGCAAGTAAGGCCCAACTGGGGCGTTTCTCAAGCCCTGACAGAGACACATGCGCAGCATCTTACCATGAAATTGTGTCACGCCTTGTGGTCGGGCTTTCCGATTTTGTCCCCTGAGGACATGGGAGCATGAGCAATTGAGCATGCTGCAGATTCAGTTCAGATGAGGGCGACAGTTAAGCTAAAATGCTAGGCCTATGACCTCAAAAGAAGAGCAAAGTAATCGAGTACCATTCCTCTTGTTATCATAGGCCAAAGAAAGTGGTGCGAATACTCGAGGTCAGGCAGGTCAAGGGTTCCTATTCATGCAAGTTGCTCTACAGGTATTTAGCCACCTCACCTCCTCGTCAACAATGAGAACAGTCACTTTGCCAGAGCCCTGCGCCAGCTTTGCAGCTGTAGCCAAAGCCTAAGGAAAAATAATGTGAGCTCGTGTCAGAATTGTAGACCAGTGTTAATCAAAAACCGAGCATCGGCAGCAAGCATCATGGTCTAAGATATCCCAGCAGGATACCGATATGGTACATTCCGCCTCTGTTCCATACATTACTGGGACTGGCTGCTCATACCTGCTTGCTGCCTTGGCTCAGAAAGTTGTTGGGGTCGAGGATCGGGACGAGGACATGGTCATATTTTATGGCAGGCACCTCCTGCATACGTAAAATTTGTTGCAAGTTAAGCTTACCAGGAGCAGCAAAAGTACCATCTTCACCCGGAGAGGAATTTTGCCATGCTGACCACCGATGCTGACTAGATCCGTACCTTGACAGGGGCGGGGCCAGCGACAGGGCTATTTTCGGTCGTTCCTCTCAATGGAGCCAGTACCATTCCTGTTAACAGATTGAAGTTAATATCAAGGGGTGAGATAAATTTGAAGGCGCAAGGTTTGTTTCGGGACTCACTACTGCGGGAGACGGAAGCGTTGCCTAGTGTCGGAAAGGCGCAGGATCTTGAACAACTCAACATGACTACTGTGTTGAGTGGGTGAAATTTTTATATAGACTGGCGTTGCTCGCTTTTCTTCTGGCTGATTTCGTCCCAGTCAGCAACAAGATCTCCCTCTATCGTACGGGAAACCTCTGCCTATAACCCGGCCTATGACCTGCCCAGAACCCGGACCGTCAAACCAGGGCCGCGCGTAGTTCCTAGCCAGAAAAGAGAGTATGCACCGCTGCCCTCCCCTTGTTGACACAATGTCTACCTGCTCCCTTCATACCCTCTGCCTCATCAAATAACATACCCAAGTAGATGAAAAAGGGCTTAATATCAAGAACGCTTCCGTCATAAGACAGATGCCAAATGACGGCAATATTTCTGGTCAAAAACAAACTGCTTCAGATTTTTTTACGTTGACTGTCGAGGCATTGTGGCGACAAAAAATATGGAGAGCATAAAGAAGTTTTTGCAGATCAAAGGGCGATTCAGCGAATAACACCAGATCATCAGCATAAAGTTGAACTCTGACCAAAGCATGTGAAAGACGGGCGCCAATATCAGGGCAATCACTTGCGACAAAGTTCTCGAAACGGTCGATAAACAGGCCAAACAATAGAGGGGACGGCGGGTCTCCATCCTTGTTTAACATCCATAAAGGAAGATAAACTATCTCCCAATTTACCACCAAACCGTACACGGATTTTTACATCCTGATACATCTCTTTCAAATTTCTAAATCCGGTCGTGCATGCCCATGCTCTGTAAACTCCGCCACAGTAAATCTCTGTCAATGCAGTCATAGGCGTTCCTCAAATCAATGAAAGCAGCAAATATCGTTTTTTCTCCGAATGGTATTTTCAATAATGTGGTTTCGAATGAAAGCATTATCAGGTGTTCCCCGTCCATGCCGAAAACCTGCCTGACCATCAGCTATAAAACCTGACTTTCTGCCCAAGAATCAAGACGCTGCAATAACACGTGGGAATATAATTTGAATAGGGCAGCCTGGAAAACGGAAAGCTTGTTGCCCAGTAACATAGTGTGACATAGCGTGATATCCAGCATGCCAAAGGAGAGATGTGCCTTGTGTTGGAGGAGTGCATGGTGAGCGACGCTGGTTCTGGGAGGGAGGAGGCTCAAGCGGGGATGAAGTACACGTGAGGCGTGAATTAGGGTTAAACTCTGGGCCCTGCTGAACAGGCGGATGAATCGAACGCGTTGCTCAGGGAGCGCCGGAGGCGGAGGCACGTCGAACTTGGGAAGGGCCTAGTGGAAGGGCCAGAGGTGTAACTTCATTGACTTGGGAAGGGCCAGGGTTGGAAGCGGAAGATGGGGATCCATAGGCTGAAGGTGGGGAGGGAGGCGAGGGTGTGGGGGCATCGGGTTTTGGAGAGAGGGTGCAGTGAGAAATGGGGTGTAGAGTGTGAATGATGTTACACCAATGGGGTGTAACGTGGGTGAGGGGAAGAGTTGAAGATATGTGGGCCAAGCCATGCCTAGGGGAGTCCCTTATTCAAAACCTTGACTGGCCTATGTATGGGTGGCCCAAACAAGGCTTGCTGCACTAGGCTCCCTATTTCCGGCCTCTCCTTTTTGTCCTTTCTTTTGTTCCTTCCTTTTAGTTTCTTCTTCTCCCTCCTGAACAGTTGGGCGCCCGCGCGGCCGAGCCTTCTTGTGCATGGCCCGAAGGTGTGACGTCATAGGCACTAGGCTCCCTATGCCGCGCTGGAAGCGCCTCACCTTGCCACATTCAATGTCCACACAGCCTCAGTTTAGAACGGTGCATACCCGCTGGGCCCTGCGGGACGCTCGGCCACGTGCGTGGGGCTGGTAGGGAATGAAGCTCAATTCCAGCTACCATGCACAGCCTGGGCCATGGTGCAGCCATGCCATCCTCCAGTGTGAGGGGGGCAGGAACATGGATCCCGGCGTTCGACACTGCCTCAGTGCTGGCGTGCGTTTCCCGGGGGCCCCAGTTGCATTGCTGAGTTCTGATACCGGTATCCAGGTGGAGGCATGGAGCGGTTGTTCACCTGATCGTGAGAACCATTCAACCAATCACTAACAAAGGCTCTGTCCCACCTCGCAGCGAAAGGCACTTCAGATCAGGCTCTCGCCTCTCGCCTACAATCTGTACCTTCAAGGAATTTCTTCCCATTTTCAAAAGTCAGACAATTGAAATTGCATACCGGGCGGGTAGATTCACTTTTCGGCGGTGATCAGTGCACCTAGAGAGCGCACCATTGTGGTTTGTGAGTTAGCATATGGCATTGTGGCTGAACAGCAGCTGAACAGGGCTCAACAGGCTCACACAAGTGAGCCATGGTCGCCACACTTCAACGATCTTGCACCGCCCCCCAAGTTGCGTCTAATACCCATCCACGTTGCAGCCTACCCTTCGGCAATTTTGTATGCCTCACTTACACTGAACTGAACGCACAAATTATAAATGGGACGCAGAAGAAGTGAAAAGCGGCATGGAAAGTTCGTGCCGCAAGCCGGGCACCCCCATCACCACATCCCCGACCCGATCGCACGACTGATCTGCACCCATCCGACGCAATCCAGCCTGGTCGCACTCGCCGTTGGGCCGTGCGTAAGGATCTTGGACTGCAGCAACAGCTCCCAAGTGTCTGAGCAGCAACTTCTAACCGGGGGCCTCCAGGGTAACCCAACAGCCGCTATCAGGCTCGTTCAGTTCAGCCCAGATGGTCGCATGCTGCTGACTGCCAGCGACGACCGCGTCGTGAGGCTGTGGGAGACAGATGGATGGCAGTGCGTTTCCAGCTGGTGAGATTTGAGCAGAACCTTCAGGAGCAGCTACAGCCCCTGCTGTGAGGTGCCAGGCTCAGAGCAGAGATGCATGCTGCCAGCTGACGCTCTCTTGAGGCCATGCGACCCATGCGCCGGCCGGCGGGCAGTGCGAAGTTCGCATGCCGGCCTCCTGCCCATGTGTCCGTGGGGTTATTAACTCCATGACTAAGTGTATGACTCATTTGATATCAAAGGCTGCTGCTGTGGATGCAGAGGCTTCGGGAGGCTTTTTCTCAGGCTACTTCCTCACCAGGCTAGCACGCAGTGTTCATTTTCTGTGGCTCGGCTACAGTTCAGCTACAGCTCAGCTACCTCCTTGCCTCCGACTGGAGGCCCTATGCGCGGTCAGCCATGATGCTGAGGGCTGTGTCTGTAGGCCGGTCAGGGCTTGGCCCCAAAAGGGTATAGGGCAGTCACGGGGCGGCGTGCTGAAGATGAACTCATAGCTGACAAATAATGTCGACCTGGGCCCTGCTACCTGCTCAGGATCTCCCCGAAAAAGACCTCGGCCGGCGCCTTCACGCGCGACTCCCGGCATGTCATCTGGGGGGACAAGTACGGTGACGTGCTCATCGGTGACTGCAGCAAGCGGAACTTGGAGGCGCAGCCGCAGCAGCCAGCACTCCTGATGGGCCACTTGTGCTCCGTGGTGGCCAGCATCAGCGTGTCGCCGGACAACAGGTGTGCCTGCCCGGTTGGATAGCTGGCCGTGCATGGACGCATGGATGAGCGTTTGCTGGATTGGATAGACTACCGTGCATGGACGCATGGATGAGCGTTTGCTAAATTGGATAGACTACCGTGCATGGACGCATGGATGAGCGTTTGCTGGATTGGATAGACTGCCGCGCATGGATGCATGGATGCGCATTCAGCAGGCTGGATAGACTGCCATGCATGGATAGGCGTTCAGGGGACTGGATAGACTGCCAAGCATGGATGCACATCCAGCAGACTGTATAGACTGCTGCGCATAAATGCATGGGTTCAGGGGATTGGAAAGACTGCCGTACAAGAATGTGTCAATGGGCATTCGCAGGAGTGGGTAGACCGTCGCTCATGGAAGCACGGACGGGCGTTCTCAGGTTTGGACAGACCATGGCGCATGGTTGCATGGATGGATGGGTATTTTCCGGATTGGATAGACCGCCGTGCATAGATGCATGGATGGGCATGCGCAGGATTGTGTAGACAGTCGCACATGGATGCATGCGTGGGCGTCCAAAGGGTTTAATAGGCTGCTGTGCATGTATGGGCGTTCAGCGGATTGGATAGACAGCCGTGCTTGGATGCAAGGATAAGCATGTGCAGCGTGCAAGGAAGCAGTTTGATGGCAAAGCAGTATGGTCCTCTGAAGGATACCCGGTAATGTGCATTTCAGTGCCTCCGCTATAATTCAGCTGCATCATGGCCTTCTGCGCCTGAGAAGGCGGAGTGCAGCAAGGCCTTTCTCTCTGGCCACCGGCTGAGGGCGCTCAGGGATCGGCCTAGTGGTGGCCACCCAGCGGCCCCCGGGAAGTGGACTGGCAGCTGGGGCGCTCTGGAATAGACACTGCAAACTGGAGGGGACATGCGAGCGCTCCAGGAGCATCTCCGCACCCAAAGCGTAGTGCCTTGCGTCGATGCATCCATACTTTGATCATACAGATAGTATGGAGAGAGGGGCAGGTTTTGTCATTGTTTTGCTCCTGGGTTCCGACAGCAAGTGCTGCGGATGTGCTCGTTGTTTGCGCTTGGCTTACTGTTGCAGCAGAATTTCGTGTTTGCATCCGAGAGCAGTTTTCGAAAGGGCTAGGCGATTCCAAACCGGCATATGCCACGATTCTGTGATTGTGCATGTGTTGGAGTGTTTGTGTTATGCATGTTCACATTATTTGCACCTGGGTGCTGGTGTTGTGCATGTGCACATTACTTGCACCTGGCTTACACTGTGGGCAACCGTGAGAGCTTGTTGCCTGCCCCCAGGCAAGGTTCCCTTGTTTGTGACCTTGAGGGGCGCCTAACACCTGGTTTGATTGAGACCATTTGGCAATACAATACCCCCGCAAGCATGCTACGTACCCTGGAGCATTATTTATCGTTTGTGACCTTGAGGGGGCGCCTAAGACCTTGAAGGTGCGCCTAA
This sequence comes from Limnomonas spitsbergensis, assembly GCA_037349105.1. Lineage (NCBI taxonomy): Eukaryota > Viridiplantae > Chlorophyta > Chlorophyceae > Chlamydomonadales > Limnomonas > Limnomonas spitsbergensis. Next base: position 2,124,488 of record JAYJMM010000109.1, read on the forward strand.
CACCTTGAAGGGGGCGTAACACCTGTTTTGTTTGAGAGCACATGGCCTACCCCCGAGCATTGTTGATGATCTTGCATCTTGCCTCCTGCCCCCCTTCCCCCATCAGGTATGTTGTGTCTTGTGACAAGGACCGCAAAGTGCGAGTTAGCATCCTGCCGGATCAGCCCATGCTCGGATCCGTCGAGATCCAGAGCTACTGCCTCGGACACACCTACTTTGTGTCCTCCTGCGCCTGGGTTACACCGATGAAGCAGGGAGGCATGCCTTTGCTGCTCACGGGTGGGTGAAGTAGGAACTCTTGAGTATGAACTAGTGGGAAATGTCGGTAATGCTGTACCCTAGATTTGCTGCTCACGGGTGGGTGAAGTAGGAACTCTTGAGTATGAACTACCGGTAGTGGGAAATGTCGGTAATGCTGTACCCTAGATTTGTTGGTCACTTGTGGGTGAAGTAGGAACTCAAGGAAAGAGCTATGCCGGTTATAGAAAATGTAGGGGATGCTTTGCCGTAGATTTGCTTTGCCTCCCCTCATAATTAACGTTGTCTGGGGTTGAGGGATTCATGAATCTGATCATTATTGATTGCCGACGCCAGTTTTCGGTCGGAAATTAAGAGTGTTTGTCGACAGTTTGCCCTGAGGGCTGCATCCAAGGAAATCATTTGTCGATGCCCGAGGGAAGGCCAATCAAATCTGCACTATTCCCGGTGAGAGATTTATCTTTAAGGCCATGCACCACATGCTTTATAACCGGTGAAAATTATCTGTAAGGTCGTTCACCACGTGCTTGTATACCGGGTGTGCCGGTGCTGAGACAAGTAAGTTAAAGAACGCAATATGTGTTTCAAATAAGATGCAGGCCCCGGGGGAGAGGATTTGACCGCTCATGGCATTGTGTTGGGCGAGCCCAGCTCTCTAGTAATCCATCCTCCCTCAATAAGCATTTGACATTGAAAGCAGCCATCAATGCGTGCGTGTATGAAGACATCCTGATTTTTTTTTTACATTTGAATGCCAAACGTGGCAGCTAAATCTTTTAAATTTGTAGTAGCTATCCCTATTAAATATTTAAATAAATTTATACTGAACTTCTTTATTTCCAAGGTATAGCTTTTATTTTATCCGCTTAGCGAAGACCATTAATTTGTTTTCTTTGAAATATATTATTAGCCTGTGTTTGGATCAAACCCTCAGGATCCAAACCTATGGATCCAAGCCTCTGGATCCAAACCTACAGATCCAAGCCTCTGAATCCAAACTTGTGGATTCAACCCTTAGAATCCAAACCCATTTCTGTGCACTCAAATTTTGCAGGCAGTGGCGACGGCACTGCGAGGCTCTGGGACGCGGACAGCGGCCGCCTGCTGGACACATGCGTTCTCTCTGAGGTCCAGCCCGAGGAGGCCGACCGCGCGGAGGGCGCGCTGTCTGAGGCCGCAGCGACCGCCTCAGGCGCAGTCGCTGAGGCTGAGCCCGTCGCCATGGTGGAGGAGGCGGAGGAGGAGGCGGAGGATATGGATGCGGATGGGCAGGAGGGCCCGGCCGAATACGCGGCGGCTGCGGCCGAGGAGGGGGAGGACGAGGATGGGGAAGACCGTGTGGCGATGGGCCCCAAGTGCGCCCCCGTCACGTGCCTGGCCAGCAGCAAGGATGGGTGAGTGGACACAGCTAGGCGGAGGCAACGGATTTGCATGGCTCGCTTGGCTTGCATGGCTTACATGGTAGGGTTTCAGGGTTTGCTGAGCAGGCAGTGTGTTGGCGAGGAGGATGCAGGCTGCCATCACGCCCATTATGTGTGTGGCGACTGAGAAGCCTTGAGGGTATTTGACAAATAATCTGCTCACTTGTTGTGGCAGCTGTTATTGGGACTCCCTGCATGGGAAGATGTTATGTTGTCCTTTCACCCTCCAGGAGGTCTGCGGCATATTTCAGCCACTGGCTGTTGCTGCTGTTGTTGCTGTCGATGCCTCTGCTTGAACCCTACCTACCTGCTGCTATTGTTGCTGATGTCTCTGCTTGAACCCTGCCTACCTACCTGCTCCTGTTGCTGCTGTTGCTGTCGTTGCTTCTACTTCTGCACTAGGCTATTGTTGCTGATGCCTGTGCTTGAACCCTGCTTACCTACCTGCTGCTGTTGCTGTTGTTGCTGCTACTGCCGCACTAGGCTATTGTTGCTGATGCCTCTGCTTGAACCCCGCCTACCTGCCTGCCTGCTGCTGCTGTTGCTGTTGCCTCTGCTTGAATCCTGCCTGTTGCTGCTTCTACACTAGGCTGTTGGTGGCGGCATTGGTGGAGGGCAGAGACGAGGTGCTGCTGATGAGGGTGGACCCGACGACCCAAAAACTAGCAATTGTGCACGAGCTAGCTCTCCCTGGGGTCAGGTACAGTAAACACATGCACTTTCCATGGGGGAGGGAGAGAGTTGTATCCCACGAATTTTGAACCTTCGGTCCGGCTATACCGTACTGTATTACTGAGTAACAGACCGTCTTACATTACATTGAAGTCCCTTAAAGGTGTCAGAGTCCAACACAATTTTCCAACGGGGTAGGGAGGGCTGTTAAATTGCTTCAGTTGGGTGTTTTCTTCAGTCATCACACAGACCTCCACACCCCGACGCGCTGCACCCCATGAGGGGCACATTGACTTAACCTTTCCTCCCCGAGCCTGCTGTGGATTTTTTTCTCTAGGCTGCCCGGGATCCATCAGTCGCTGCTGTTGTTGTGGACCTGCTGATGTGGATTCCACACTTCCACTCCTGTACCACGAATACCCTAGGGTCCTGATCCCACCGTTCGAATCTGCTGATGTGGATTCCACACTTCCACTCCTATACCACGAATACCCTAGGGTCCTGATCCCACCATTCGAATCTGCTGATGTGGATTCCACACTTCCACTATCACGAATACCCTAGGGTCCTGATTCCACCGTTCGAATCTGCTGATGTGGATTCCACACTTTCACTCCTGTACCACGAATGCCCTAGGGTCCTGATCCCACCGTTTGAATCTGCAACAGGTTTCCCTGCCATGCCGCGTTTGATAGCAAGGACAGGTTGTGGGTAGTGGGCGGGCCCCCGCTGGATACCTCTCGATCAGCTCATGTGGGCGTGGCGCGGCTTACGGGTGAGCCAGGGTTGGGGGGGGGGGGGGATTAGCTGCATGTCTGTCTTTATGTTTTCGTGTCTCGGCTACATGTCAGCTACACATCGGCTTCTGGCTGGTGGCCCCATTTCTAGACAGCCATGCTGCTTTGGCCACGAGCCGTTGACCGCTCTAAATTTGGTCCCAATCGAGCCCTCGGCGGCCGCTGGGGCGGCCTGTCGGAGGTGGACCGGTAGCCGAGGAAAAACACTTTTGCACGTGGAACAGATGAGAAAGGGTCCCCTGGTGAAAATGTAAGCAATTCTAAACAAATTCGAGCCAGTCCAAACAGCAGATTGTCTGACGTTGTCCCACCTGAATAGGAGCATCAGTGCTGTGCCATTGCGCCGTGATTCAGAAATCGTGAAAGTAGTTACGGTCCCTTACTGGTAAAAGTAGCTGAATTTGCTTCGAAAGTAATCATGGTGATTGAAAGTCAGCTATGTTATTCAGCCACGGTAGGGACCGTAATCAGCACAGCACTGAGTAGCATGTGATGTAGGAGGTGATGATGCGTTCTCCTTGGGGGGTGGGAGTGCACGATAGTGGCAGGGCTGGGGGCCTCATGGGGGGGAGTGAGAGAGGGGAGGGAGAGGATGGCTGTTGCTGGGTGGGGGAGGGGGAGGATGGCTGGTGCTATGCTACGGTGGTGGGGATGTGGCACTGAGCCTCCTTGTGCCATTCTTTTGGCCCTCATCAGCGCTGTCGTTTCTGAGATGTGCTGGGTTTCGTGTTGAATATGTTAACATCAAATTCATGTCTCGTATATCCCTGTAAAAGCTGTTGATTCATGATATATTGATACCGATATGCGTCAAATTACATTAAGTTCTTCTGTGGAATCTGATTGTGAAACTATCAGAGCTCCGGAAAAACCGAGGTACATGGGGTCGCGTGTTCAATTTGACAATATCTTAATTTTTACCACCTGCATAAGCTGTGATAATGTCTTGAGCCGTGATGGTTTAGGTCATATGAGACATCTAATGCTGTCGTTTTAAGCATCTCACCATTCTTGGTCACCAGATGCGGGCGAGCTGTCGGCGTGCACTTCAGAGGCACTGTCCCCAGAGCTGCTCGAAGCGCTAGAGCAACGAAACGAGGATGAGGAGAAGCAGGTGGGCATGGGCAATGGGGACTGGGGCAGCGTCACAGCTGCGCCAGCATTTCCTACTTCGGATTTTGGCAGTCCTTTTGTCTGGTTCCTGCGCACATCTACTTGAGTGCAGCCTCGAGTATTTGTTCGGTAGGATGGACAGAGAGGGGACTACAAATAGAGGCGTTTTGCAATCCCGGAGGCACCAAGAGGCAAACATTGCACGTTGTTACGCGAGCCAGCATCAGTAGATTGGCTTGCTTTATATCTTGATAGGTCAGCTGCCTGTGTCAGGCGCCGCAAGGCGCCCATAGCTTGATCGCGCCATGAGCGACTGCTGCAGTCCCCTCCTGTTGCACGCTCTTCAGCTTTAACCCAGGACCTCCGGGAGCCAGCTTTAAGCCAGGTCTTCTAGGAGTCAGCTTTAAGCCAGCTTTAAGCCAGGTCTTCTAGGAGTCAGCTGAAAGACAGCTTGAAGCCAGGTTTTCTAGGAGTCAGCTTTAAGACAGCTTAAAACCAGGTCTTCGGGGGGCATCTTTAAGCCAGGTCTTCCGGGGGCAGCTTTAAGCCAGGTCTTCCAGGGGCAGCTTGAAGCCAGGTCCTCCAAGAGCCAGCTTTGAGCCGAATCTTCTAAGAGCCAGCTATAAGCTAGGTCTTCTAGGAGCCAGCTTAATTCCAGGTCTTTGGCTTGAAGCCAGTTCAACCGGGAGCGTTTCTTCCTGCCCCCCCCCCTCCTGCCGCACGCCTTTCTTGTTCAGCTTCAGGCTAGGTCTGCCTTAAGCTTTTGCATCTGTCCCTTGCTGTAGCATATCCTGCCTGTTGCAGCTTCTGGCCTGGTCTCTGGTTGTGAGTTCAGGACACAGGTCATGTCTGCCACCTTCCACGTGCTGCTGCACGCCCCGTGGCGTCTGGCTGTGTGCCTGGATCAGGATTTAGGGTTTAGGTCACAGGTCGAATCGGCTACCTGCTCCTTTATTTCCCTGCTCCTTGCTGGGTGCCTGAAACAGGTAGCCGATTAGACCTGTGACATGAACCCAGGGTTAAGGTCACAGGTCGAATCTGCTACCTGTTTATTTATGTCTGAGCTCCTGGCTGGATCCCTGGATCAGGGTTATGGATAAGGTCACAGGTTTAATCTTCTATCTGCACCTTCATGCCGCAGCTTCTGGCTGGGTCCCTGGTGCCGGCCTACACCAAGCGGCTCATGACGTACCGCAAGCGCTGGTTCACGCCCGAGCTCCAAGAGCAAGCCAAGCGGTTGCGGAGGGACTTCCGGGAGACGGAGAGGTTGCGGAACCTGGTGCAGCAGGAGGGCCTAGCGGTAGCCGGGGGGGAGGCCAAGGAATAGAGGGGGGCAGCAAGGCGGGTGCATGCATGCTACTGGCGTTGGCATTTGTTTTGCTCCCATGCCTCAAGACCTTGAGAATTGGGCCGTGCGGCTTTAGCGGCTTAGGCGGCCCCCAGCCTGACCATATTGCGCTTCTGATCATTGTTTTAGAGAGCGGCTCGTTGGCTGCCGGTATCCGTGCCAGGTATTTTGCATGATTCTGACTTCGTCTTTGCGAGCTATTTTGTGGTAAGCCTGTCAGCCTGGCTTAGATGTCAGCTAGAAACGGGGCGCGTTCACAGACCGGGTGCGGCAATTTAAATCGATGTTTAAAATGGCTAGGCAGGGTACCTGTCCCCCTTAACCGTAGGACAAGGGAACATATGGATCAGATCGTACTGATCCTATAGGCCGGGCACATTGCAGCAGTGCTTATCCCACGTCATATGCTCAGGGACCCAAAACGGGGAAAGACTCCCCATCAGCGCGAAATGAAACGACCCAAGGACACTGGACATCAAAGGGCTAGCCCTTGGGCCTGCTACCCTCGTTCCTGTTGCATCGTTTCACACTGTCAGCCTGGGCTGTGGGACACGGCCAGCGTGTGGAGGATGCGCTGCATGTCAATGACATAAGACCTCTGGGCCCTGCTCAAAAAGGCTCGGCCGCGTGGGCGCCCAACTGTCTCGTTGGAAGAAAATAAACTTAAATTTAGAGGAGAAGAAAACAAAGGAAAGAACCACCCCCTGAAGGAAAAGGTAGACCGAAGTAAACCTTGCCCCTCTCAAGCCCATTACCCAAGAAGGCAAAGAAAAACAACAATGGTAGGCCTCAACAAAGCGAACGACGTCCTCAACAACAGTCAGAGCCTCCCATCCAAGCCTGCCCTGGTACAACTGTTGAAAGGATGCACTGCATGTGTGATTTCAGTGCCCTGTGTGAAGGGCGAGAGGTTGGACAGGTCCCCCGGAAGGGCGCCACGGATTTTCAGGAGCTGTACCAGGGCAGGCATAGGTGGAAGGCTCTGGCTTCTGTTGAGGGCGTGGTAGACTTTGTTGAGGACCAGTTTGTTGCCTTTTTTTCCTCCTTCGGGACTGGCTTTTTCCCTCTTTGTCTCTCTTGCTTTCAGGGGCGGGGACCTTCAGCCCACCTGTCCGTTTTCTGAGAGGGGGGGGGGGCAGGAAAAACCCTTTCCTCCCTACGAGACAGGAACTAGGATAGCCCGCAGGCAGGAATGGGAGACCCTGGCTTTTGTGGAACTTGTAATTCGTTGTTTTGAAGGGTAGGCTCTTCAGGGGCAGGGGATACGGTTTGCCTGACCTTTTTCTTGTTGTTCTTGTTGTTTGGAAGGTGAACTTGCTTTCCTTTCTTCCCTCTTTTGCCTTTCCCAGCTGAATTTATGTTTGTCGACATGGCAGGGCAGGCAGGAGTGGGAGAGCCCTGTTGGCCATGCTTTATTGCTCCGTAATTAATGTCCATCGTGCATCAAAGAAGTGAGATCTGTCCCAAGGGGGGGGGCAGAAAAAAATCAGGGACCCCATCCCCCCTAATTCTCCAAAACTCATCCGTTTGATATAAGATTCGCATCTAAGGACTTTTGGGAGGGTATCTCTGCTTCGAGAAAAAAGCAAACGTTTTTTTAAGGGACTGGGACTAAGACTGGGACCCCCCCCCTCCTAGTTTGACATGCATTGACCGAGTACTTAACGTTGACCATGCATACGGGGTTGTTGGAAAGCCTTACCCTACCCTATACAGTGAGATCTTCATATCATGCAGTTTTCTCGGGGCTGAGATGTTATTCGCAAAATAAGCTGTTGTGAAATCTATGAAATCCTCGTTGTTTGGCTCTCTGTACCACAGTCACCATTGGGCCAACAAGCATTTTTAAACCAGATATGGAAAGCTCTTGTCAAGCTCCATACTTTTTGAGGATGAGAATTTTTAGTTGTTTTTTGCCCCCCTTCGATCTACCCCTATATGCGGTAACCCTGTATGTGTCTCAATAAATCATTTCAGACTCAACCCAGGCAGCAAATGCAAACATTTGACGGAATGGATTCTGTGCATTTAAGGATAATTTCCAGAATCTCTCTCATAGTGGGGATGGCATTTGGGATGGCATAGAATAGAGAAATTTGAAGGAAATTGCAGATTTGAGCGCACAGTCGCGGAGGCAGGTCAGAGGGTACATCTCGAACCTGTTGGTGTATTCATCACACATAATAAGATTTTGGATTACGGTCTCGCTTGACGATGGGGCACTGTCAACACGGCTCGAATTATCAAGATATGGATATTTCAAACTTCCGCGATGCTGATTCAGTTCAGTAGCCCCGCTGCTGCGCATTAAGCAGCCCATGCCCTTCATTCTTTTTTGTCTGCCCTACGGCTGCGCTCAGTGATGGCAATCAAAGCAGGGAATCGCAACCAAGCTTGTCACCCCACTGAAAGACGAGTTTTTTATCACGTTGGAAATTTGACCCCTGCCAATATTGGTTCTTGCATGGTTGTGGGTGCATGGCTTCGAAAAGCTCTCCTGTCTCCACTCTCCATGCATGAGTGCATGCGCCCCGCCCACGATGAGCTCTCCGCCTTGTCGGGCACATGGCGAATTTCACCGCGGTTATTCGATACTGCACAATTGACAGACAATCAACGCTACATAATATCATGCTGTTTCACCTGGTTGTCTTTGTTGGCGTGGCAGCCAGTATTCTTGCATGGCTGCAGGTTGCATGCTTGCATGGTTGTGACTTGTGATTCGTGAGGAGCTTTACCATGCAGGTGTGCCAGACAAACACGTGACGTGCTATCATGCTAACTGGACTCGATGGCATAGCAGACGCTATGTGTGTGACTAGTTTCTTGAAGACTCCAGTCTTTGACATCGTTCACCCACACCACATGGCAGCACATCACAGAAACATCACCTTGTGCGAGATGCTTCCGGATGTTATTGTGACCAGAGGTGATGATTCTTCTGAGTGCATGCCGCAGTGATGATATAGAGCTTTTCCTCTGAAGCGATTCTATTGACTCATTCACTCGGTTGACGAAGGCAATGGGCAGCACCGCATTTCCGACCAAGGTGCATGCGATTTCAAGCAAATTAATTGCCACGGCTTCCCTCATTTCCACCCGAACGTGCGTTTGTTTGTTTGCAGTCGGGGGCATGTTTCGTCTCAGTCAAGTATTTTAGGGCGCACACCATTTTCGATGTTGTATCCTACCCCGTACGAAAACCGCCCAGGTCCAAGCGCATCGACGCCACGCCATCGCCTTCTGAAATTGCGATCAAATGAATTCCATTTACTCCTCGCTCGACCCACAATATCGTGAACTGTAACCACCAAAACCCAGGCGTGCGCGCATCAACCCCGAATGACAATCAGCACAGACTAAACGAGTTGCTAACCAAATCATCTGCATATGCCATATAAGAGCTGAACTCCTGAACACACTTCGTTGGATCTAACTTGTGTCGCGGACTTGCGGGGGCACTGTCTGGGCTGGAAGACACTCCAAGACACGGCTTGAGGCACATGCCGGAGTGTCAGACGAGTTTCTCTCAACGTTGGACACGGCAGGATGTACCCGTCGGCATGGGGAGTCGAAATGTTGCTGCCGACTCGGGGCAACAGCAACTGCAGCAGAGGTTCAAGGAGTGCATCAATAGCAGCAGCAGCAGCGCCACATGGTGCACAATGACCTGTGTACATAGAGACGGAAGCAGCAGCAGCAGAAGCAGCTTTCAGGATGGGCAAACAGGGGGGCCAGTGGCAGGACCAGGCCCTCAGCAGCACAGCAGCAGACCTCGCCCTGGCCGGAGCTGGGGAGTGTGGGGACCAGAACAGGAGCCAGCCCTAGAGTGCTGCTCACACCAGCATTCCTGTCGAGGGTACAACCTGGATGCACGTGGTCGACCTGAGCAGCAGGCCGGAGCACCGTCAACCTCCTCTCTGCACATCACGCGGCATTTGACCCCAGGACAGATCATCAGACTGCTCTTGGCATGCCTCGCTCTGGCGCTGACCTGCACGCATGCTGCTGCAGACTGCAAGGTTCGCGTCAGTTAACAACAGACCTAAAGCTCCTAAACCTTAACCCTCAACTGGACTTGGGCAGACTGCAGGGTTTGTGTCAGTCAATCAGAAACCCTAACCCCTTGTCAACCCTGAACCCTCAATAGGCTGTAGCGGACTGCTAGGTTTCTGTCGGGAAGTCATACACCCTAAATCCTTATAAATCCTGAACCCTTAAACAGGCTACAGCAGTTTGAAAGCTGCACTCATACATCCTTATAAACCCTGAACCCTGAACTAGGCTACAGCGGACTGTAAGGTTCGTACCAGTAGCTCCCAAATGGCTCTTGCTGCAGGAGCAGAGGATCCACTGGCATACTACGGGTTTGGATTACCTGCTGTCCAGCCTTCAGTCTGGGTGTCTGGCGTCAATTTAGGGCGTCCACCCTCCGCTCAGTTCATTCAGTCTGCGTTCAGTGCGTTCAGCTTCCAGGGCACTCAGCTTCCATGCAATTCTTTTTAACTCCATTCCGAGCACAAGGCAACACAACGCCATTGATGCAAACCTACATGTTAGAGGTACATACACCTTACACATGCCCTCCATTCCCTTGAGCACCAAACAACGACCCCTCATTCCTCTATCCACCAAGGCCATGCCACTCCCTGACATTTCGTGCAGGTGCACATATTTGCGCCCTACGTCAGGACAGTCTGCCAGCTCCGCACGGAGCTCTCCACCTGCACACTATACGGGAGTTGCCCCTGCATCAAATCCGAGTGCGCCACGGCTTGCGCTACAGGCTCGAGCATATTCAACGTTTTCAACTTGACCGCCTGCGAAATGCAGCTGCCGTACATTTACAGGGACAGCTGCGGGCAACTGCAATGTAGTATTGCTCCGGACGGCTTCCAAAGGCCGCCAGAGCCGCCGCCGCCGCCCCCGCCGCCGCCGCCCCCGCCCCCGCCCCCGCTACAGACAGTGAGCGCAGTGGAGATCCCGCCCCCCAGTGCACCCTTTTACCCCGTCTTTGTGGCAGACCCGCCTCCGCCTCCAAGGCAGAGAAGCCCCCCACTAAGCTCCCCACCCTTGCCACCCTCCACTCTCCAGTCTCCCCTTTCGTTGCCGCCACCACAGCTACAGGAGCCACCGCTTGCGCTAGAACCTTGGCCCCCGCCGCCCCCGCTGCCAAGAGAACCCAAGCCCCCCTCGCTCCCTCCTCCTCCACCGGTTAACCCCCCACGGCCTCCAGAAATACCGCTATCACCACTACCAGCTCCCAAGGGTATTCAGGCGCCACCCCTAGATCCACCAACCCCTTCACAAAAACCACCCGCCCCACCACCACTACCGCCAACTCCATCCCCACCTTTCCCACGGCAGCCGTCCCCGTCCCCCCCCTCACACCTGCCGCCCACATCTCTCCCCCCACCGCTGCCTCTACCCCCATCTCCCCCTCCCCCCCCAGCCTCACGCCCACCGGTTCCGCCACTCCCATCCCCACGCCCACCTACACCTCCGCACCCCACTCCGCCCCCGCCCCCACCCCTGCCCCCATCTCCCCCTTCCCCCCCTCCCCCTCATCCCCCACCAAGCACACACGCGTCACCCTCTGTTCCTTTCATAAAACCGCCCTCACCTCCCCCACCTCCTCCATCAGACCCTGCACCCCCACCTCCTCTGAACCCTACAGCATCTGATCAGCCGCCACCCCAAACAAACTCAAAGCCCCCGCCGCCCAAGGTGAACACTCCGTCACCCCGCCCGCCACCCCCATCAGTTTTGAACGACCCCACCCCCCCACCGCCACCCCCACCTCCTCCTCCTCCCAGCTTTCCACCAAGTAACCCCTCAGCTCCATCGCCCCCAAGGCCCCCCAAGCCCCCCTCCCCTCCCCCGCCCCCTCCCGTCAACCCTCCCCCGCCCCCTCCCCACCCGCTCCCCCCGCGCCCTCGCCCGCTTCCCGCCTTGCAGCTGCCCCCTCCCATGAACGACCGCCCTCCACCCCTACCACCAGGCAGTCTCGACACCGTCACCGACCCGCCTCCCCAGCCAACACCACCTCCCTTAGCCCCCCCGCAAGTGCCCCTGCCTCTCACTCCCAACCCCCCTCCCGGACCCAAACCCCCCTCCCCACCCCCTCCCCCACCCGTTGAGCCACCCCCCCCACCGCCCCGCCAATTCGGATCTCAGCCGCCCCCTAGCCCCCTTCAGGCGCAGCCTCTTCCTCTGACCCCTCCCACTCCTCAGCCTCCAGCTCCTCCACGGCCTACCCCCTTAGCCCCACCTAAACCAGCTCCTCAAGCCAGTCCATCAGCTTCACCAAAGCCAACCCCCACAACGCCCCTTGTGACCTCACTGCCGCCCCCGCCCCGCATGTCACCGCCGACACCGCCACCCCCATCACCCCGCCCTGTCGCCCCCGCACCGCCTCCTCCGCCAGCTCCAAAGCCACCGCCGCCTGACCTACCTCCCAGCCCGTCTCCCCCACCCGCTCCCGCCCCCCCAGACAGCCCACCTCCCCCTCCTCCCCCACCGCGCAGCCCCCCTCCCCCTCCCCCGCCTAGATCCCTCAATTCCCCGCCTCCACCTAGGTTCCCGCCCCCACCACGCTCCCCGTCCCCACCGCCCTCCCCTGCACCACCACCCCAATCTCCCCCTCCCACTCTGACGCCATCCCAAGTACCCCCTCCGCCCGTGCCATCTCCCACAACGACCTCTCTTCCTCCCCTGGTATCCTCGGCATCCCCCTCTCCTCCTCCCCCTCCCCCCACTCCTCCCCCAGCACCTCCAAGTCCCCCTGCTCCTCCTCCCACCCCACCTCCCCCCACCCCAAGTCCCCCTGACCCTCCCCCCCCACCCTCACCTCCAGCCCCATCACCCCCCACTCCTCCTCACCCTCCCCCTCCCTCTGACCTCATCATCCCTCCCGTCAGCCAGGCACAGATCCTCATCCAGGTGCCTGTATCTCCCACGCCAAACCAGCTCACCGCCTTAGGGCCGGCCGTGCAGCAGCAACAAAACTGCTCCGCTGTCAATGCTGCCACCGCCGCATTGATCGTGATAGCTCCGTACACCCTGCTGCTGGTGTCCGGGGCATGCCCCACATGCAGCCCAGAGCTCATGGACATATTCCAGCGCTCACTCGCTTCATCCCTCGGGCCCGCCCCGCCAGCGCTGACGGTCTCCTGTGGGACCCTGGCATCCGCATCGCCCAGCACCGCGCGGAGGAGCGTGCTTCAGCATCCAAGGCGTCAGCACAGGAACGATCAGGCGGAGGGGCATGCAGGTGCTGCCATCTTCTCGGCAGAGGAAAAGGAGGCGGGCGTCGGCATTCAAGCGGGTGGCGCGGTAGAGGGACGACCCAGCAGCAGACGCACCTTACTACAGCAGGCCCTGAACCAGCCTTGCAGCCAGGCGGTGTTGGGAGCGGAGTTCGTGCTGCCCCCCTCGGGAAGTGTGTCGGGTCTAGTGCGCAACCTCACAGCCACCAGCGTGGCATCACCGACAGGTACCTGGACTGAGGGGGGGGGGGGGAATAACTGGGATAGATGTCAGGGCTGAGGGAGTGAGCCATATTTTGCTCACGAGCCTCTCCTCAGAAACATCGCTGGTACCATGAGGCAGCATGGCAAGCACTGACCGTCCTCAATCCCTGCTGGTCCTGCCGGTATAATAAAGCAGCATGGCGAGCACTGGCCTCCCTCCATCTCTACTATGTGTCCCCCTCCTTGCTGATTTGCATGCAGACAACACGGTGGTGTCCCTGCCCAGCCAGTACAGCTTCATGACCCAGATTCGGCTGCTGGTATCCAACCCGTCGGTTACAAACAGCTGTGTAGTGAGCATGGCCGTGCTGCTGCAGAGCGTTGGCAGGACGCTGACCATCAGCCCGGGGCAGGTGGGTGGAAAAGAGGGAGGAGAGCCAGGAGGGAAAAAAAGAGGTGTGGGGTGAGGGGGGCAAAAGCAGAGGGAAGCAGGGTCAGATGGGCGGAGAGGAGGGGGGCAGGTCTGCTGGCTGCTGCCTTCTTGGGAGTGCCTCCCCATGGAAAATTCCTGGGCAGTTCCCCCCGAGAGTATGGCATTGCTTTTGATTGTGAATAGTATACAACCGTGCAAGGTGGTGTATGACAGCTTCTTGGGCTCATCGGGTGCCAGATGTCCTGTGTGGCATTGCCAAACCCTAAAAACCTCAACACCCCCCCTCACCCCCGCTTGCTCGGCTGGCCTCTTGTAAACATCCAAACAGCATGCACACGATTGCTTGGCAGTTCACTAGGAGCTGCAGGTATGATCCACTGGGCATAAGTTAACAGCATGACACGATTAATTTAACAGCATCACACGAACCTCCTCACCCCCCCGGCAGGTAACCGTGATCAATGTCACAATCGGCGGTCTACCTTCACCTAGCCCACCCATGAGCATCAGCAGCATCAGCAGCAGCAAGACCGGGCTGGCAGGGGGGGCCATTGCTGGTGTCGTGGTCGGCACCGTATGCGGCCTGGGCTTCCTAGCCTGTCTGCTATTCGCCTTTGCGTTCGCCAGGAAGCTGAAGGTGGGGTGGGCACTGTTTAGTGTGAGCATGCTTCAGCTACATCAAGGCCTACCGGCAAGAGCCCCAGGCTGTAACGGCTGGGGGCTGGGGGCTAGGGTGCAGGAGGCCATGATGCTTAGGCCGTACTGCAGAGCCTCTCTCTCTCTCTATTTGCACACCCTGAGATGTTTGAAGCCAGGCGTCGAAGCATATTGAAAGGGTGCTGAAGCTGCACCGCTGAAAAGCTACTCGTGGCGCACTGCTTGAGACGGCTTTGTGGCACCAGCCCGCCTGTGAGCTCCTGCCATGGACAGTGAGCTCATGACCTTTCCTCTGTGCTTATACCGTTTTGCATGCACTGCGCCTCCGTGCAGAGGAGGAAGCCCACCAAGGCCTACGCCGACGCTGACCAGCGCATGATCACCTGGTAAGGGTCCCTGGCTGGCCTCCACCTGCTGCTTCCTTTGCATGCTGTATTTTTGTTACGATATACGGTAGAGGATGAATAGACACTTGTTCGAAATGGCCACAGGCGCATCATTGAGTCGCCCCAGAGGGTCTGTCAGCATTTGTACCTGTGCTATATGCAAGCCCTTGTTTCTTATCTGTCAGCTCCAATGATGCAGGGCGCATGTGTGCTGTGTATGGACGCCCTTTTATAATGTGCAATTGTGCATGCGCCTTCATAACCCATGCTGGCCGTTGTTTTCTCCACAGGTACAACCACATAGCAGATGCCAAGCAAAGCGCGTACGGCGGAGGCTTCCAGCACTATATTGGACCCGCGGCTGCTGGTGGGGCACCCCCGCAAGGTCCAGCAGGCGTTGGACTGAGTCTTTCACCCTTAGGAGGGGTCATGGTGCCTGATGGCCTGGCCAGGGCGGCTGCCAGGGGGCAGGCGTATGCGCAGTAAATGAGGAGCACGCATACAGGCAGTGAGAGGTTAAATCGAATGTGTTGGCTGATAATCAATTAATATTTTTTAGTAGTATGGGACCGGGTATTTGATGTATGGTTTAACCATAGTTTCACAACAAACCCTGAATAAAGGGAGCCCTGGCATGAAAAGTGTTTCGCTCCACGGGTCTCTAAGGGTCTTCCATAGACACGTCATGATTCACGAGTTTTCTGCACTTAGTTATGGAAATCGTGATGTGGAGCTAATTTGGGTATCGCATGGGGCAGGTAATGGGAGGGTAGGGCTGTGGTCACAACGATTTTGTCTTTATTTTAAACAGCTGTTTTTGCTGCACCGTTGTAATATTCTGTTCATCCCAACAGCTGCCATCATGATTTGTGATACCACAGAGCCACTCTTTAATTTTACGGCCTTTAGTTTGCTTTCGGCATGCCACCCCGGGCTGCGGAAGACTTAATTGGAACCAGGCCTAGCCCGGTCGATCTGCACATTTAAAGCAGCATGGCTGGCCACGCATGGAGCCTGTGACCGGAGGCCTCCAGGAAGCACTAATGTAACAGATTGTTAGTCCAGCCCCAGCACAGAAAATATGCACTGAGCACTCGCAACGCTCGAAGTTTCAAGTTTCAGGAGTAACCACTGAGATCAAGCAGCTGCCTTGGTCAATGACAGAAAACCTCCGGGCCCTGCTCAGAAAAGGCTCGGCCGCGAGGGCGCCTAACTGTCCCGTTGGGAGAAAAGAAATGGAACTACATAAGAGCAAGATCAGGTATCGTAGGCATGAGGAGGCATCGTAGGCACGGTTGGACTTGTGAGAACGAGTCAATTGATGCCTCCACATCAGCCACTGCTCTACTAATCCTTGCTGACTCACTTAGCACGTACATATCGAAGAAACCGAAAAAGGCATTTTTAACTGACAGGCCACTGAAACGCCTGAAAATGAAGAACTCTCGACTGGCTCCACCTTTAGGAGCATACCGTTTCAACAAGTGAGCATGAGCAGGGCACGCGCAGGGCTGAGAAGTGTAACTGTGTAAAGATGTGGGCAGCCTTCCTGAAATTTATTTTGAATACTAGGGCAGGACTCACATGTGTATGGGCGAACCACAGAACCACAGACATCAACAAACATCCACATGTAACCACGAATGCTCAATCTACCCAGAAGAACGCTTCAGAATTGATACAGAGATACAGCCTCATATGATTGAGCGAATATACGCCCCTCTACCAGGGCTGTCATCTGCGCTTCGCCCGTCAATTGAGCCAATGGATCACATAGCGATTACACACTCTGATTCACCATCAGGCGGTCTAAATACAAACCAGTATGGGTAAGTAAGAAAACTTTCCCTTTGAATCCAAGATGTACGGACGACTGTAAATACTGACTCAAACGATCATATGACAGTGGAGGGCGACGATGCGACAAGGAGCAGGTGCGTTATGGGAACAGCAGCGTAGCGCACCAGTCCCTCAAGCGTACAGCGGGCAGTCATGCCGGCCCTACCACCTCATGCACATGCGTGCCCTGGAGCACTCATGGAAGCTCTATCTGGGCCCCTGGAGGCCCTTCAGCGGACGCTGCATCGCGTAGGTCAGCTTTCTTAACCAGCGGCCGCATCAGCGAGAACTGCATGACGTAGATTGTCTTCTTCATTGGGTCCCCTTCTCAGCGGGCGCTGCATCATCTCGAACAGCTCCCTCAGCGGCTGGCCCCGTCAGCGGACGCTGCAGCACGTAGATCGGCCGGTCGAAATGGTGTGAAGTGCTTCCGCCGTTCAGGTCTCCGACCGGCTCAAAGCCGAGGTGTCCAGTCAGGTGAGCCAGGAAGTGCTCCGGGCGCAGCTCCAGCTGGTCGATCCGCCGGAAGGGCACGTCGCAGGTCTGCCGTTTATGTACGGCAGAGCGGTACGACCGCCAGGGCTGTGGTTCCAGGATCAGGAAGCCCTGCGACAGGGTTCAGGGTTTAGGAGGTTCTACGCTCCAGGATCAGGACGAACCACAGTAAGATCCAGGGTTCAGGCTTAAGGGTTGAGAGTTTTCCAGGCTCTGAAATCAGGAAACCCTGCGACAGGGTTCAGGGTTGAAGGCTCACTCAAGGATCAGGAAGCCCAGGCTTTAGGGTTAGGCTTTCCCAGGAAGGCCAGGGTTTAGGGTGAAGGGCTCACTCAAGGATCAGGAAGCTCAGGCATTAGGGTTAGGGCCTCCCAGGCTCCAAGGGCGTATAGCCCATGGACAGGGCACCAACACACGACTGAAGAGATAAAAAACATCCGCAGGTGAAGGGGTTTAGGGCTTGGGTATAAGACTACATGTAGCAGAGAGCTCCACTCAGCAATTTTAAAACAGCGCATCTGTCTTAGCAGTTGCCCGGCTCCTGGCATCCATGCAAAGAGCCATCCTAATATCTCATGGCATTGCCAGAATGCAACAAATGAAACAGCTAGTGTTGCTGGGCCTCCTGATAGCCCACCATCTATCACCCCCCCCGCCGCCCCCCCTTTCTGCACGGCTCACACGTGCCGATAAAAAGCATTCACAAAATAACGCCCCTCTGCTCAGTCCCGCTTCCCCCTCCCAGGGCTGCACACCCTAAACCCTAACCCTCCCAGGGCTGCGCACCCTAAACCCTAACCCTCCCAGGGCTGCGCACCCTAAACCCTAACCCTCCCAGGGCTGCGCACCCTAAACCCTAACCCTCCCAGGGCTGCGCAACCTAAACCCTAACCCTCCCAGGGCAGCACACTCTAGCCCCGAACCCCCCCCAGGGCAGCGCACCCTAAACCCTAACCCTCCCAGGGCACGCACCCTACACCTTCCCAGGACAGGCGCACCCTAGACCCTCACAGGGCAGCACACCTTTAACCCTAACCATCACAGGGCAGCGCACCCTAAACTCTAAACCCTCCTAGGACAGTCTCACCCTAAACCCTCCCAGGACAGTGACACCCTAGACCCTCTCAGAGCAGCGCCCCCTAAACCCTCCCAGGACAAGCACACAATAAACCCTCCCAGGGCAGCGCCCCCTTAATCCTAAACCCTCCCAGGACAGGCACACAATAAACCCTCCCAGAGCAGCGCCCCCTTAACCCTAAACCCTCCCAGGACAAGCACACAATAAACCCTCCCAGAGCAGCGCCCCCTAAACCCTAAACCCTCCCAGGACAGGCACACAATAAACCCTCCCAGAGCAGCGCCCCCTTAACCCTAAACCCTCCCAGGACAGGCACACAATAAACCCTCCCAGAGCAGCGCCCCCTAAACCCTAAACCCTCCCAGGACAGGCACACAATAAACCCTCCCAGAACAGCGCCCCCTGAACCCTAAACCCTCCCAGGACAGGCACACAATAAACCCTCCCAGAGCAGCGCCCCCTAAACCCTAAACCCTCCCAGGACAGGCACACAATAAACCCTCCCAGAGCAGCGCCCCCTAAACCCTAAACCCTCCCAGGACAGGCACACAATAAACCCTCCCAGAGCAGCGCCCCCTTAACCCTAAACCCTCCCAGGGCAGCACACTCTAATCCCTCCCAGGGCAGGCGCACCCTAACCCCCCCAGGACAGCGCACCCTAAACCCTAAACCCTCCTAGGGCAGGCGCACCCCGGGCGTGAGGCTGTCAAAGAGCTTCTTGAAAAAGGCCTTGAGCGCCACATCGCCTCCGTTGAGGTGGATCCACTTGGTGACCGAGAGGCACATGATGGTGTCATAGCTGCACGCTCATACAAGCAAGGGGTGGAAATCTTAATTTTCCTTGTTTTTTGTTTTTTGACTTGAGCTGCCGGTGTGGAGTTTGAATGGAACTGTGCGTCCTGCCGTACTCCGCCCTTGGTCTTAAATCAAATCTAAATAGGAATGTTTACGAGACCAAAGGGGACGGTGGAAAATCCGCCGCCGTGGTCGTTGCTGCTGTTCTAGTTACCTGACCCTCGATCCAAGTAACAATGTGCACATGAAGTCCCCCTAGTTGCACACGCACAAATGCAGGGTGGTGACAGGTCACACCTCTCCTCCTTGGTCCGCCCTTTGCACCAGTCCGCGCAAGCCATGACGCGAATCGTGGTCACAACTAATACCAAAGGCTCCATACCTCCCACAACCCTTCCCTTGGCCTGGCCCCTTCACACCTCTGCTCCTTGGTCCGCCCTTTGCACCAGTCCTGCCTCTTGAAGTGCGTCCGGCTCAGAGACTTGAGGGTCTGACGGAGCGGCGCTAGCTGCAGACCTGGACGATGCGACCCCACACCAGCCGCTGCATCTTCCCCCACGCCAGAAGCTCCATCCATCCCAACACTGGCTACTCTATCTGTTGCTAGGGCAGCAGGCGGCGGCGGCTCAGGTATGGTGTCCGGCTTACTTATCGGTGCGCCCGGCGGGGCGACGCCGGCTGACGTCCCAGCAAGGCTTGATGTAGACTGCTTCTCTTGAAGCGGCGAAACTCGTTCCTTACAGGACCCGGACGCCCCCGCTGCTGCTCCCGCTGACACTTCTGCAGTTGCTGATGATGGTCCTGCTGCTGCTGCTACTGATGATTTTTCTTCTTCTGCTGCTGCTGCTACTGAGCCTGCGTCACCCTCACCACCAACACCAGTCGCAACAGCAGTTTCCAGCTGGCTTCCATCAGTCGGCAAGCCCCTAGTTCCTGCAGCCGCGATCAGCTGCTTATTCGTCCCCCCGTTGACGCCATCGCTAGGGGCTGCTGCAAGCACGGCCGGGTGAGCGGGGTGCCCGACCCCACCGATGATGGCCGCAACAAGGCCTGCAGTATGCCCGCCCCCGCCAAGCTGCGGCCTGCCACCGTGCCCCAGAAGCGCGCCCCGGCCCCCGCCGCTCAGCTGCTGCGCCAGACGCGATCGCATCTCCTTGAGATTGCTGCACCGAGAAAGAGGGGGAGGGGGCGACAGACAGAGGGAGGGAGGATGTGTGATACGTGCTGTTACAAAGTGTGATATTGCATAACCCTAGCCAGGAGTGATGTAACAGTCAGCCTGGCCAGGTGTGATATTAGGGTGGGCGACGAGGTGTGATATTAGGGTGGGCGACGAGGTGTGATATTAGGGTGGGCGACGAGGTGTGATATTATGGGGGGGCCTACAAAAAGCTGAGAAGGAACACGGGCGTGGGCGGGAGCTGCCTGGCGTTTAGGGGGAGCTGATCAGTCTTCGGGAGTGCAGAATCCTGCAGGTTAGAAGCCGCAACTCGCTCTCGTTGACTGATGTGACCGTCACAAGCATAGCATAAAAATGCAGCAGACCAGCCCCCCCCCACCAAAAAATTTGCGGCTTGACAACTAGCTGCTTTCAGCTGCTGGGCCTGCAGACAAATGAAATCTGATGGCAAGCGCTACTGCTTGGCCACCGTCCGTCCGCCGGGCCCAAGTTGAGTCCCCATCAGCCCAGTGGTGGCTGACAAACCTCCTCCCAGAGGCAATAGACTGTTTCAGTTTTCATCAAGCACAGCAGTGACTGATAAATCTCACACCCCTCAATAAAAATGGGAACAACCTTTTACACGTCTCAACGCACCCCACCCACCTGCTCGCCCAGCAAACGTTACCGGTACTGCAGGTGTCCAACCAAACACGAAGTCACCAAGCCTGCACCCCGCCCACCTGCTCGCCCAGCAAACGTTACCGGTACTGCAGGTGTCCAACCAAACACGAAGTCACCAAGCCTGCACCCCGCCCACCTGCTCGCCCAGCAAACGTTACCGGTACTGCAGGTGTCCAACCAAACACAAAGTCACCAAGCCTGCACCCCGCCCACCTGCACGCCCAGCAAGCGTCACCAGACCTGCAGGTGTCCAACCAAACACGAAGTCACCAAGCCTGCACCCCACCCACCTGCTCGCCCAGCAAACGTTACCGGTACTGCAGGTGTCCAACCAAACACAAAGTCACCAAGCCTGCACCCTACCCACCTGCACGCCCAGCAAGCGTCACCAGACCTGCAGGTGTCCAACCAAACACGAAGTCACCAAGCCTGCACCCCACCCACCTGCACGCCCAGCAAGCGTCACCAGACCTGCAGGTGTCCAACCAAACACGAAGTCACCAAGCCTGCACCCCGCCCACCTGCACGCCCAGCAAGCGTCACCAGACCTGCAGGTGTCCAACCAAACACGAAGTCACCAAGCCTGCACCCCACCCACCTGCACGCCCAGCAAGCGTCACCAGACCTGCAGGTGTCCAACCAAACACGAAGTCACCAAGCCTGCACCCCACCCACCTGCACGCCCAGCAAGCGTCACCAGACCTGCAGGTGTCCAACCACACACAAAGTCACCAAGCCTGCACCTGCACCCCGCTCGCCTACACCGCACCTACCTTCTCGCCCAGCAAGCATCACCAGTGCTGCAGGTGCCCGACCACACACAAAGTCACCAAGCCTGCAACCCTACCCACCTGCACGCCCAGCAAGCGTCACCAGTGCTGCAGGTGCCCAACCACACACAAAGTCACCAAGCCTGCACCTGCACCCCGCTCGCCTACACCCCACCTACCTTCTCGCCCAGCAAGCATCACCAGTGCTGCAGGTGCCCGACCACACACAAAGTCACCAAGCCTGCACCCTACCCACCTGCACGCCCAGCAAGCGTCACCAGTGCTGCAGGTGCCCAACCACACACAAAGTCACCAAGCCTGCACCTGCACCCCGCTCGCCTACACCCCACCTACCTTCTCGCCCAGCAAGCATCACCAGTGCTGCAGGTGCCCGACCACACACAAAGTCACCAAGCCTGCACCCTACCCACCTGCACGCCCAGCAAGCGTCACCAGTGCTGCAGGTGCCCAACCACACACAAAGTCACCAAGCCTGCACCCTGCCCACCAGCACCCTGCCCACCTGCACCCTACCCACCTGCACCCTACCCACCTGCACCCTACCCACCTGCACCCTACCCACCTGCACCCTACCCACCTTCACCCTACCCACCTTCACCCTACCCACCTGCACCCCACCCACCTGCACCCTACCCACCTGCACCCCACCCACCTGCACCCTACCCACCTGCACCCCACCCACCTGCTTGCCCAGCAAATGTTGCCGGTACTGCAGGTGTCCAACCACACACAAAGTCACCAAGCCTGAACCCCCCCACCTGCACCCTACCCACCTGCACCCTACCCACCTGCACCCTACCCACCTGCACCCTACCCACCTGCACCCTACCCACCTGCACCCTACCCACCTGCACCCTACCCACCTGCACCCTTCCCACCTGCACCCTACCCACCTGCACCCTACCCACCTGCACCCTTCCCACCTGCACCCTACCCACCTGCACCCTACCCACCTGCACCCTTCCCACCTGCACCCTACCCACCTGCACCCTACCCACCTGCGCGCCCTCTTAATGAGGGTGCCATCAATGTCCACGCCAGTAGTGCGCCCACACGCGAAGCCGGCTGCTACTGCCAGTGTGACCAGGCCCTCATTGCAGCCAACGTCCAGGACATCGCGGCCCCGAAACCACTCTGCCTGCATAAGTTTCAGTCTGGGGTCCTCTTCAAAGCTGCCCAGCGCACGGTAGCCATAGTAGCTGAGGAGGGCAGATGCAGCAGCGGTCAGGGCAGGAGGGGAAGAGGGGGAAGGGGGCTGGAGGGGTGGGGGAGGAAGAGGGGCCGGGAGGGGCAGGAGGGTCGGAGGGGCAGAGGCAGCAGCCGTCAGTGCAGGAGGGGCTGGAGGGGCAGAAGGAAAAGAGGGGGCTGGAGGGACAGAAGGGGTGGGAGGGGAAGAGGGGCCGGGAGGGGCAGGAGCGGCAGGAGGGGTAAAGGGGCAGGAAAGGCAGAGGGGCTGAAGGGGCGGGGGAGGGAGGAGGGGCAGAGGGGCAGGAGAGGCAGAGGGGCAGAAGCGGCAGGGCAGGGAGGAGGGGTAGAGAGGCAGGTTGGAGGGTATGGCCGAAGAGCAACAGGGAGGAAGGGATTGGAATCCTGGGAAAGGATACAAGGGAGGGAGAGGTCCAGCAGTGTGTGCGCTTCAGCGCATGAGACTACCTTGGGCAGGCTGCTGGGCTGGTTGGGACCAAACCTGGGCAGGCCAACAGCCAGTGGCCCGAGCAGAAGGCCTTGCACCACAGAATCTGTGGGCCAAAGGCCGTGATTTAGCTGAGACACCCTACAAGAGGCCGATACATATATCCGCATCCATACATGCCGAGCAGCATCTTGCTTAAATGACAGCTCCAAGGATGACTCACTTGTGGTAGTTGCTGTTTGGATACAGTCTAGGGTTGAGGTTACAGGTTTAGGGTTTAGGGAATAGGATGCCTCACTTGTGGTAGTTGCCGTGTGGTTACAGTTTAGGGTTTAGGGATTAGGATGCCTCACTTGTGGTAGTTGCCATTGGATACAGTTTAGGGTTTAGGGATTAGGATGCCTCACATGTGGTAGTTGCCATTGGTAACAGTTTAGGGTTTAGGGATTAGGATGCCTCACTTGTGGTAGTTGCCATTGGATACAGTTTAGGGTTTAGGGATTAGGATGCCTCACTTGTGGTAGTTGCCATTGGATACAGTTTAGGGTTTAGGGATTAGGATGCCTCACTTGTGGTAGTTGCCGTGTGGTTACAGTTTAGGGTTTAGGGATTAGGATGCCTCACTTGTGGAAGTTGCCGTGTGGGTACAGTTTAAGGTTTAGGGATTAGGATGCCTCACTTGTGGTAGTTGCCATTGGATACAGTTTAGGGTTTAGGGATTAGGATGCCTCACTTGTGGTAGTTGCCATTGGATACAGTTTAGGGTTTAGGGATTAGGATGCCTCACTTGTGGTAGTTGCCGTGTGGAAACAGTTTAGGGTTTAGGGATTAGGATGCCTCACTTGTGGTAGTTGCCATTGGATACAGTTTAGGGTTTAGGGATTAGGATGCCTCACTTGTGGTAGTTGCCGTGTGGATACAGTTTAGGGTTTAGGGATTAGGATGCCTCATTTGTGGTAGTTGCCGTGTGGATACAGTTTAGGGTTTAGGGATTAGGATGCCTCACTTGTGGTAGTTGCCGTGTGGGTACAGTTTAGGGTTTAGGGATTAGGATGCCTCACTTGTGGTAGTTGCCATTGGATACAGTTTAGGGTTTAGGGATTAGGATGCCTCACTTGTGGTAGTTGCCGTGTGGTTACAGTTTAGGGTTTAGGGATTAGGATGCCTCACTTGTGGTAGTTGCCGTGTGGTTACAGTTTAGGGTTTAGGGATTAGGATGCCTCACTTGTGGTAGTTGCCATTGGATACAGTTTAGGGTTTAGGGATTAGGATGCCTCACTTGTGGTAGTTGCCGTGTGGTTACAGTTTAGGGTTTAGGGATTAGGATGCCTCACTTGTGGTAGTTGCCGTGTGGATACAGTTTAGGGTTTAGGGATTAGGATGCCTCACTTGTGGTAGTTGCCATTGGATACAGTTTAGGGTTTAGGGATTAGGATGCCTCACTTGTGGTAGTTGCCATTGGATACAGTTTAGGGTTTAGGGATTAGGATGCCTCACTTGTGGTAGTTGCCGTGTGGAAACAGTTTAGGGTTTAGGGATTAGGATGCCTCACTTGTGGTAGTTGCCGTGTGGGTACAGTTTAGGGTTTAGGGATTAGGATGCCTCACTTGTGGTAGTTGCCATTGGATACAGTTTAGGGTTTAGGGATTAGGATGCCTCACTTGTGGTAGTTGCCGTGTGGATACAGTTTAGGGTTTAGGGATTAGGATGCCTCACTTGTGGTAGTTGCCGTGTGGGTACAGTTTAGGGTTTAGGGATTAGGATGCCTCACTTGTGGTAGTTGCCATTGGATACAGTTTAGGGTTTAGGGATTAGGATGCCTCACTTGTGGTAGTTGCCATTGGATACAGTTTAGGGTTTAGGGATTAGGATGCCTCACTTGTGGTAGTTGCCGTGTGGAAACAGTTTAGGGTTTAGGGATTAGGATGCCTCACTTGTGGTAGTTGCCGTGTGGGTACAGTTTAGGGTTTAGGGATTAGGATGCCTCACTTGTGGTAGTTGCCATTGGATACAGTTTAGGGTTTAGGGATTAGGATGCCTCACTTGTGGTAGTTGCCGTGTGGATACAGTTTAGGGTTTAGGGATTAGGATGCCTCACTTGTGGTAGTTGCCATTGGATACAGTTTAGGGTTTAGGGATTAGGATGCCTCACTTGTGGTAGTTGCCGTGTGGATACAGTTTAGGGTTTAGGGATTAGGATGCCTCATTTGTGGTAGTTGCCGTGTGGGTACAGTTTAGGGTTTAGGGATTAGGATGCCTCACTTGTGGTAGTTGCCGTGTGGATACAGTTTAGGGTTTAGGGATTAGGATGCCTCACTTGTGGTAGTTGCCATTGGATACAGTTTAGGGTTTAGGGATTAGGATGCCTCACTTGTGGTAGTTGCCGTGTGGGTACAGTTTAGGGTTTAGGGATTAGGATGCCTCACTTGTGGTAGTTGCCGTGTGGATACAGTTTAGGGTTTAGGGATTAGGATGCCTCACTTGTGGTAGTTGCCGTGTGGATACAGTTTTTTCTTCTTGCCCCCAGCCTGCTGCTGCTGCCTGTGAGCGCCCTGCTCGGCGTGACCAGGCTGCGCGGCCTCCTCATCCAGCGGCTCAGCCGCAGGATCCCCCTCATCCTCTTGACCCGAGACGGCAGCGCCCCCGGCTGCAGGTGGAGTAGGCTGGGAGGTTCCTGGGCGGGCAGGCTTGGTCCCCTGGGTGTCGACGTCGGCGGCGGCATTGTCTCCGAAATCAACCCAGGGAGAGAGAGGTGCAGCACCTATGGCCGCAACCGACATGGTGAGCTCTGCAAGCAAGGAGAAGGCAGGGGGGCTGTTACTCAGTTAGGGTCCAGGACTAGACTGCAGGAGGGTTTTAGGTTTTATGGGATGAGCTACGTCAGGGGCCGTCTAGTTCAGGGTTAAGCTTATTGACTGGGCCAGGATCATCAGGTTAGGGGTTAACAGGATTTACTAGGCCAGGGCGTCAGGTACAGGATTCTAACTATGCCAGGGCGTCCGGTTTATGACTGCGCCAGAGCTCACACTGCCGCACGGAGAATGAAGTAATATAAGCACAATCCCTGCTCTCCCACGCTTGCCCTGGAGGTGGAGCAGACAGGATAAGACACAAATCCCATTCTATCCAACTGACAGACGGCCCCGTAACACACCTGCCGATATGACGGACATCTCCTGAGACATATCCATCCGGCAAAAGCTACGCCCTGCTGAGCTGGCGGGACGTGGGCCATGCCCTGCGGCACCAGCAGCAGCATCCCCAGCAGGCGCCTGACCAGCAGCAGCAGCAGCAGCCTCCCGCGCCCTCATCTCAGCCGCAATGAGATGCATCACGGAGGATAAGTCTCCATGGCCACGGGCAGCACGGCCGGTTGGAGCAGGAGGCAGCGACGACACCCGCTGCTGAGCCAACGCCCTGGAGGAAAAGGATGTGAGGCGCATGTGGGGGTAGCATGATGCTGGCGGCAAGCCTGTGCCGTTCAAAAGGAGACGGGGTGCGGGCCCCGTTGCTGCGGCGGCTGCTGCGGCGGTGGCGGCTCGCGGGCAGCAGCTGCTCTCTGATTGACCATGCGGCTGCTCCTCCGTGTACTCCACCTGGGCGTTTCCCGCGAGCCCGTCAACAGAGTGCACGTGGTGGGCTGCGCCCGGTGGTCGGGCGCCTGCGCCCGACTCTGCAGCCGAGAGCGCGGTGGGAGGCGAGGCACCCATGCACGAGCTGGGCGCTCTCATCCGCGGCACAGCAGTGGCGGTCGACGGCGCGGCCAAGGACGAGGTGCGGCCGGCTGCAATCCCATCCCTGGACACTGTAGCAGAGCTAGGTGCTGCGGAGCTGATGACAGGCAGCTTGCGGCGCTTGGCTGGCCTCAAGGCGGGGCTGTGCGGGACGCTGCAGCTGGTGTCCAGGCTGTCGGTGACAGCAGCTACTGGGTGGGTGCAGATAGAGCCTTCGGCAGCGTCTTGCACAGCGACACAGAGCTCGCTGCCCTGCTCCATATCCTCGCCTGATGAGACAGAACCATCCTGCATGTGTGTGTGCATGCATGCACATGTGGGCTATAGAGGTCGGGCAGTGTGTGGATCCGACATTCCGGCAACATGATAGCGTCTTGTGCATGTGCATGCATGCATGTGTGAGGAGAGGGTGTGAAGTGTGAACCTGACCCGATGGCATCCGAGGCATTACCGCGTGGAAGAGCCGCGAGAGCTTCTTCCTGTACTTCTTGCGCTGGTTCGGGGTGAGCTGGCTGTCTTGAAGCTTGACCTTTATTTCGCCAGCTCGTTGCACGGCCTCTTGGCTACTGAGGGCATCAACCAAAGCGGCTGAAACAGCAGACATATTTGCAACAGAAGCACACGTGGTGAAGGTCCAGTTGCCAATCAACAGGCCTCCCTCAAGCTAAACTACGGCGCCGAGGAATATGCGCTGAAGTCAGGGGTTGTGCAATGAGTAGTTTGAGGTATGCATTATGTATGTAACTACAGTGTGTGTAGCAATTTAGATAGTGCGGCACTCCGGCATCGTCCTCAACTCTGTCACAATAAGTGTGGAGGTGTGCATGTACGGCAGGACACCTCACCCCTGTCCCTGCTACTGTCCCGCTCCCATGTGGCTTACTCAGTCACATTGAGGTCTACCTATCATATTATTTATTACGCACGCGTCAGTAGCTATATACGCAATACGCCACTAAGGCTTATTGATCGATCCTGTACCGATACTGTCCGACTCATCAGGCCACGGCCTTGTGGCACTCAACGTGACAATGGTACAATGCCAGTACATATTCTCATAACGTTATAAATTCCACAGTTAGGTCCCTGAACCCCACATGCAATTCTCTTTGCAGTCCATTGAGGAGTGGTACAAGAGCTTGCCTATTGTCACTCGAACCTACGTGACTCTGGCCTCCCTCACGACAGCTGGATGCGCTTTAGAGGTTCGTCCCGAGTATTTGTTCGAGATCTTGCGGGTAGCTGATGGAGTCCTGCCTTTCTTGTGCACAGATTATCACCCCTTTTAATGTTTACTTCAACACCAAGCTCATCATGCAAGGACAGCTGTGGAGATTGCTGACCAATTTCTTCTTTTTTGGTAACTTGGGTGAGTCACGTCCATGCCATGCAACGGACCACCCACACGTTCTCATGTTGCAACCTCTCAGCTGAAACTTTCATTCTTAACAGGCTTGGATTTCGTGTTTCACATGTTCTTCCTGCTGAAATACTGCAAGTCACTGGAGGAAGGTGAGTGAATGAATACCCCCTCGCTCTCATGTCGAGCACGTCATGGGCCACCCTAGGGTCAGCCGGGACCATACTCATAGACACAATCGCAATATAGCAGCTAAAGCCTCTTTCAATTTGTGTTCTTCTACAATCTTCTAGAAGATCCGACTCGTCTCTTGCCCCCTTTCTCACAGGCTCCTTCCGAGGCAAGAGCGCTGACTTCATGTGGATGCTCATGCTGGGTGGGTAGATCGACTTCACGTGATGACCGCAGTATATCATCAGTAGTGCCCTCTATTTATCATCAATTAATCACTGTGGCTTTGATGAGACTGTGCGCATCCATGGGATCTGGACAGGTAACGAGGATAGCACGAGTTGATAAACTTCAGATTTTGACCTAGGAATCTCGTCCCCAGTTGACCAGGGATCAGTAATCTGTCTGTGTTGTAAATTTCAGCCTTGCACAAGCAAGAATGCTTACCCCTGCATCCGTGTGTGCGCCGCATCTGGCTAACCTGCGCTTGCAGGCTGCTCACGCTTCCAATTGGCATTTACTTATGTACTGATGGTGACGGCACTCCTTTTACGCAGGTGGCACGCTCCTGTCGGTGATTGCTCCGTTTGTGCACGTCCAGTTCCTGGGCTCTTCACTCACCTTCATGATGGTGTACGTATGGGGTGAGTGGCGCAGGAAAAGCAGGCGCCGAGGTTACAGAAGCTGCATCGGCTGTTTGGTTTCAATAGTTATGGCGGAGTTCAAGAACCCACGTCGGGCAGGCTCCATGTTCATAATGTATTGATATTACCGGTATGCCCTGAGACGTGAATGAAGAAAAGCCACCCAATTGGCTGTAGCACTAGGTGGGCATCCGCGCCACAAAACTGAAAAGCCATTCCAACCCGGAAGTAAAGAAAAAACACAGCCATTGAGTTGCCTACGCGTCAATGCTGCTCAATGGACTGAACAGGCGCTGGGCAAGCGTCGCCTTGTCCACTCAACAAACAAACTTGTATACAAGCAAAACACACCTTTATTGGCTGTCTGCATCCCAGGTCGCCGCCACCAGTATGTCAACCTGTCCTTTCTGGGCATCTTCAACTTCACGGCGCCGTACCTGCCGTGGGTGCTGCTGGCATTCAGCCTGATGCTGGGCAGCAGCCCGGTTGTGGACCTCATGGGCATGGCAGCAGGTGCGCCACAAGGAAATCAGGCAGAGGTTGTTTGTATCCGCAGCTGTGTCAGCAGCAGCTGCAGTGTCAGCAGCTTCACAGATAAATGTTTTGCACTGTGAGCACTGCCTTATTGCCTTGTCCATGATTGGTTTAGGCTGGCAAATGGGGCAGGTCCCCAGCCTCGAATATATCCTGCACTCTGTTGTGCCCTCTTGCAACTTGTCCCCAATGACGGGTCATAAATATCAAAAACCTCAGTCTATAACTGATATGTACCGCTGCCGCCTTTTCAAACGGACTGTTACGACCCTTGTACCGCTCATCGTGCCGCTTGTCCCCGCCCTTTTGCTGCTCATACCCTGACAGGTCACATGTACTACTTCCTCGAGGACGTGTACCCTCGGATGACTGGCCGGCGGCCGCTGAAGACACCTGGCTTCGTGAAAGCATTGTTCCCCGCAGACGATCCGATTGTGATGCCGCCTCCAGTGCCTCCCCCGGAGCCTTACGCCCTGCCGGCAGCCGAGGGGCAGCCCAGGGAGGGGGCGGGACACCTGCATCAGGAATGAAGCTGAATGGCACCAAAGAGGAATGTTGCCTACAGGTTGGATGCGAGGGAGAGGCGGGTGGAAATCTCCAACTGAGAGGCAGCCTGAACCAGGAATACAGCCACTGCAGGGAAGATGAGTGGGAGGGGCGGAGGTGGATGAGGCAGGGGTGGATGCTTTGGCACCATGAATTAAGCCTCGAGCCACTGCAGGGTGCATGGGTGGGAATTGGAGGGGGCAGAGAGGATGCACCACCAAAGGGATGGCTAGAGGCGGGAGGTTGCACCTGGACCGGGCATGAAGCCATTATACACAGGGCAGAGATTCTCATGAGAGGAATGGCCATTACTGCTGATCTAAGTGCAGGTCCGACAGTTTTTGTTTTTGCTGATTGTGCTAATGCATCATTATTTTCTTTTTATCAAATGTCGAACATGCGCAACATCTTTCATAGTGAAGGTTTGCAGGGGAAAAACATGCAGTGTCGTTCATGTTGCTTTAGGGCATCTAGCTAGGGGGAAGCAGGGGTAGAAGCACCGACTTTGTGGGGGGGCACTCAGAATTTTTACCTGTCCAGGAGGGTCGTCCAGGAGGTGATTCCCCTGCCCTGAAAGAGAAACCTGACACATCCCAGAGAAAGGAAATAGGTGGGTAAGAGACAGAGCCCCCATAAGTCCTTAACATTCAGGACAACCACTTACCTTCTCGCAATATTACAAGGTGGGGTAACTCCGTTGCACGTAACCTAAAGGAAGCATGGCTAAGGCACCCTTCGTGCCACACGATATATCGGTGACCGTGATAATTATCTCCGTAGTGTCTTCAAACAAGTGCTGACTAAGCACTATTTAAACTATTCGGGCTTGTCAAGCAGCGTCTTTTTAGTGCCATCGCACGACGTAGTTGCCACTGCTCGTGCTGCCAATTATCAACCTGTAACCAGACTGATCTGGAGCTCCAGTCCCTTTCAGAAGATAAGAGCCCGAAGTCACAACGGAACAGGAAGACTGCCATCTCGGGACCTCCGCCTTGCCAGCCTTATCCCTCAGGCTCGCGCACAAGCGGAGACCCCAGTTCCACATGAGTAGAAGAATAGCCACAAGATAAAGATGACTCTGCCTCTACATTAGAGCAGACATCTCCAGTAGAGGAGTGCCCCTACATGTCCCATGACTCTCATCTCGCAGCCGCTCAAGTGAGACACGCACGACAGGATGCAGCAATAGCTCCTAGGCAGATCCAGCATATCTAGCGTGGGCTACCTAATCTCAATAGCACGATTAGGAGACCAGGAAGTAATTACCCCAGGTTTGCAAATGTAGGCTAGGGAAGAGCTTCAGGCTTGGAAACTAACTCAATGAGCTTACAAGTGGCAGCATGTGAACTTGCTTGACCAAGTGCATTGCAGAATTCTGAACTTTGTACAAGGTCACCCACTTGGATACAGCTGCAGGCTAATAATTGCTGGACAGCAGCAGCAGCTGGAGGGAGGCTGAGCATGGCTGGCTGTGCCAAGATATAATATGATATTGTATGAATATTTGCTATGGATTTTTGCAGGCAATTTGTCGGATCCAATGTATCAGCACGCCACCAGGTGTTCTGATCAGCAAGGGATGTCAGCAACCTGGAGGGTTGCCGATAGAATGCAAATTTGCTATGATTGTTACCTGTAGGCTTCTTATTGAATTTTGAACTTGGAAATCCAAATCAGCAGCAGCGTTTTATTGATTTTTGGCAGCAGCCTGTGAAACAAGAGCTAGCTGCTCGTCGAAAGGGAAACGAAATTGTAATGCCTGTTTATTCCCCTGTTATTAACTTGTTATTTTGCCTATGTTCAGATAAGGACACAACTTCGTAAGTAAGGATTGCAACCGCTGCTTTTCTCTGGTGAGGATAATACTAGTTAAAGCCAGAGACAACGAAGGTGGGGAGAGATAGATCTCTGCCACGGTTGCCTTGGACTCTTAGAGGCGGTGTCTTGACACACTCGCCTGGGCCAAAATACACTGCTGGAGGATCCAGGTGGCTAGGCATTACCGGTAGAGTGTCTGTTTGCCGCTGTAGAGATTCAAGAAGAGCCGAGTCAGGCTTGGGAATTGCGGAGGGTAGATTTTTACTGCTGGATCCAGGTCGGATATTTTCACTGATAGGCAGTATGCAAATTGGTAATGTTATCACGTCTTGGCCACGCCAACCGTGGCCCGACGCGACATACATCTCCACCAAACTTCAAGAGCAAGATCAAAGGATCCTAGCAAGGGGGGTCACTCTTGCCCTTGCAAGATGAGAATCCCCCTTGCCCCTTGCAGGTGGACATCGTCCTTGCCCCTTGCAGGCGGACATAGCCCTTGCCCTTGCAGGAAAAACACAGTCCAAGGCGGCACGCTGGGGCGTCATACCAAAAGGTGGCGGGGCCAGGATTGATCATTTTACTAATTGTAGGTTTTCTTGAAGTATATTCAGAAAGCCAGGGGCGAAAATCTTGAGCTCCAGTGCGTTCTTTTCTATCTTTAAGGATATTAATGTTGCTTTGAATTCTTAATTAGAATGACCAATATATATTTTGATGAATACTGGTGCACAAGACCAAGATCTGCGGCTTGAAATGCAGACCGGTGCTCAGTACCCTAAGGCTGGTATGTAGGCCACTGGCAGCCTCTCCTTAGCCTTCGTACCTTATACAGAGTTATCCTGAAGTCGTAGATCTGCCGTTACGAAGTAACTTACATATATAACAAGTCTTTAGCCAGTTATAAAGTTAGTGAGTCCCACTTTAGGGACTTCACCATTTTGTTACGCCTTTTATCACGCGACATTTGACAACCGTATTAATGACTTGTCCTACCATGTGAAGCCAGCCATGACGGTACACCTCTGGGCCCTGCTTAAATAAAGCTCGGCCACATCGGCACACATGAAGCCAGCCAGGACAGGACTTGTCCTACCATGTGAAGCTACGGACCGGAGATGGCAGAAAATCCCAGACAAGCCTGGTTCCAGAGGACTTCAAAGTCAACCGGGGGCTGAGCCCGACCATCTCCCACCCTTCGTTGCCGAAGGCGGCGGTCATGGAGCATGGGCATGTCCTTGTTGACTGGCACAAATTAACATGGAGGCAGCAGCTCAAGCCTCTAGCCGTGCCAACCTTGGAACAAAATGAGCACCACCCTTCGAAATTTTACAAGGGTGCAACCTGCCCGACCCCACATACGCTACTTCAAAGTCACAGATGACCACCCCAACTCAATTGAGTACAACCCTAAACACATCCAGCCTGATTTGAGGGGCGAAAGCCACCAGCCCCAATGTACTACAACTCGACAGATGACCAAAGGCCAACCCAACAAAAGTATACCGGTACGATGAGCAAGTGCAATTGGATGCTTCCTGGTGCTGATCCGACGAAGAATGTCGTTTTTAAATAAAACGAAGAATATCTGAACATCACTTGCCAATCAGCAAAGTGTGCAACGTAAATGTAGAGAGCCCGTGAAACCGAGAGAAAATCGTGAGGCGCTTCTCGGCACAATATAAATAAATGATCCATACAACCTATTGACATATATCAAGGCAGAAATCAATGTGACAAATAATACTGGTACCAGTATAC
Source organism: Limnomonas spitsbergensis (assembly GCA_037349105.1). Taxonomy (NCBI): domain Eukaryota; kingdom Viridiplantae; phylum Chlorophyta; class Chlorophyceae; order Chlamydomonadales; genus Limnomonas; species Limnomonas spitsbergensis. The sequence continues at coordinate 2,158,084 of JAYJMM010000109.1, forward strand.
GTCCGGCATGCTTTGATCTGCATCATGTCCGACAAAACTCAGTGGCATAACGATGGCTTGTCCAGAAGCTCCGAAAGTATGCATAGGCATCTGTGCTGCGGCAGTTTATTATTTACCAGCTTCTGAGCAGCTACGGCATTATTGATCAGCTCTTAACCTGTTTCAGTGCTATTCATCACTGCTCAAATGCTTCCTTGTTGAATGAAGGCAGAGAAAGTAAGCGGCGGTGGCCCCCGCAGAAACGAATGCAGTCCTGCATGCAGCAGCAGGTTCCAAAGGACCCGACATCAGGTTTATAACGGTGCATACCCACCGGGCCCTGCTGGACTAAACATCAGGTAGGGCGCAGTTGCAATTGACCTAAGGCGGGTCCACTCATATGTTGTGAATACGCTCAAAATGTTTAAGACCCGGAAAACCCAATCAGGTAAATTGCCCAGGCTGTAAATTTGCATCGGATCAGAACCAGGCGTCTAAATCTCAGCGAGTCTTTTAGTGCGCTGTTGACCGCCATTGTCAGAACCCTGGGAAGCCCACACTGGGCCGATGCGGTTAAAACCTTCCCTGGCCTATGGGCTATGGCCCAGGCAGCAGGGCATGCTGCACTTGACCACCTGACTGTAGCCATGATACTGAGGGTGGTCAAAAATCAACCCTGAACCCTAAACCAAGCGTTGCTCCTCACCTGGTGACAAGTTCGGCAATTCTCAACATAGATGTTGCAGAAACCGTCTCCGCAGGTGCCCGGGCAGTCCTGCAAACCAGAAACCCAAGGAGTGTGAACAAAGAGGTATGGAGGCAATGCAAAGCACTTCGGCATGCATGACAAGTGTGAACAAAGAGGTATGGAGGCAATGCAAAGCACTTCGGCATGCATGACAAGTGTGAACAAAGAGGTATGGAGGCAATGCAAAGCATTTTAGCATGCATGACAAGTGTGAACAAAGAGGTATGGAGGCAATGCAAAGCACTTCGGCATGCATGACAAGAGTGGACTGGCCAAGGTACCCTGCAGGCCTACACTCAAGTGTCAGGCGCCAGGGCCTCCTCGCCCTGCCCTGTGGATGAAGGGCCCCTTCAGGCCTACACTCAAAGTGTGGATAAAGAGCCCCTGCAGGCCTACACTCAAAGTGTGGATAAAGGGCCCCTGCAGGCCTACACTCAAAGTGTGGATGAAGGGCCCCTGCAGGCCTACACTCACAGTGTGGATGACTTACCCATGGGCAGGAAACAGTATTTTCTCCTTCCTCACAGACGCCGTTACGGCACACATTGGGCTGCAGTGGAAAGAGTGAAGGAGAGGAAGGTGGTGGCTTGAGCTTAGGAGGGGCTTCTTCTACGGAGGTCAGTAGTGGCGGTGGCGGAGGAGAGAAGATATGAGACGAAGGAGGCGCCAATGGGATGGGAGCTACAGGGAGCAGTGGGAGGGCAAATGGGGGGGGTGGGGGTGCTGGTGGCGGCGGTGATGGTGGGGGCGGTGACGGCGGAGATGGTGGTGGCTGTGGCGGGGGAGACTTTGATGCGGTAAACGAAAGCTTGGCCGTGGGGTTGTAGCACGCCGCTTGCAAGTAAATCCTCCTGCATACTGCGATGGTGGCGGTTCCGCCGACCTCCGAGACGAGCGTCACGGACAGCAAGGTTTGGGGGTCCACCCAAGTCGAGCCGGCTACAGAGAGCAGCGCAACCAGGGCAGTGTCTGTGTTAGTGACGCCGGAGGGCACGCGGTACACGGCCACGGCGCTGTCAATGCCAGGCAATCCGATGAACGGGCGCTCGTACGGGGGAGATGTCATGCGGTAGCTCAGCGAGAAGCCTTGGGCACCGCCGTCGGTTGAGATGAAGATCCCGTTGGAGCCGGCGCCCTGAGGCTGCACCGGGATGGGCAGGAGCTGTGCCAGGGAGAAGAGCTGGATGGAGGACAGGTCCAGTTGTAGTGAGGGCTGTGACCAGCCTAAGCATAAAAGGGGTAAGTGCAGTTTAGAGAAGTTTAGACAGAGCAGCAGAGGACCACATGATGCATTGGACATGTGCCCGTAAACCGGTACAGGCACTTAATACGCTAGGACAGCGAGTGAGACACTGAGAACCCGTTGGAGCGAATCATGTCTGGCTCATGGACACTTGACAGGCGGGGGCTTAGCCAGTAAGACAGACGGCTGCGTCGAGTCTGGGGACGACTCCGGGAGGTGTATGAGGTGAGGTTTGGCTTCTGGACAGAAGAGCTCATCGTGTTGCTCACTATGCAGAGTGATGTTGGGTTTGCGGGCAAGAGGGAGGTCACTGTGTCTGGTGATCTGGAGAACCTGTCTGGCCGCACCTCTCAGGCATAGGACAGCACGAAGGGACACCCATGGTTCGGTTTCCTCTCTCCGTGGATGTTTGCCTCGCTTGGATTCAGGGTGCTACATGCTGACTCAGCACAGAGAGTCCCCATGGTTTTAATGGACGAATAATCATCCTACCACAACCCGTCTTCAATCCCTGCCTTAATCCTCTCTGTGTGCCTTGACACCCAAAGACTACAAAAAGACTTTCAAGAGGGGCAAAGTAATGCACCCACTGGCTGTCCATGTGTCAATATGACGTTACACCTCTGGGCCCTGCTAAAAAAGGCTTAGCCGCGTGCACCTACCAGCTGTCCATGTGTGTGGCGCATTGTAGCATCGTGCCTGGTCATTGCCCCATGAGGCCATGGAGCAGGTGACGTCGTTGGTGTCGCCCATGTACGGTGCCACCTCGCTACGAGCGTGCATGAAACCCATCTGCAGAGGGGAGGAGGTGGGCAGGGGAGGAGGTGGGGGAGGTGACACGTCTATTTGCAGAAGTCAGAGGTGGAGAAGGTGGGCAGGGGGAGGTGGGGGAGGTGAACGTCTAGGGGGAGGAGGAGGGGGGGGGGGGGGATGCAAGCCTCACAACTCGCATGAAGGACTCACCCTGTTCAGCATCGTCTGCTGCACAGCCCGGTCTATAGTGCGCGGATGTTGCAACACAATTAATTATAACCCTGTACCGTATGCTATTTTCTGACCCTTGATGCCCTAATACTCTTGCTTTTCTAATGCCTCCCTTCATGCTCTATCGTCTCCACACCCTGCGTGGCCCACACATGCCTGCCCTCACATTGTGTCCGAGCTCGTGGAAGTAGGAGGGGAGTCCATTCCAAAGGGGTCCGCCAATCCACACTAGGCCGTAGCCCCAGGCGTTGCCCCCCTGCAGGCCGGCGTTCGTGAGGCCACCCCAGCGGCCTTGGGAAGCAAGCGCGCTGAAAGTACATCCTGATGAGGGAGGGGGGGCAAAGGCAGTAAAGCAGCCTGCCAAAGCTAGTCACAGGCCTGTGCTGATGATGGGGGTGGGGAACAAAGGGGGGCAGTAAAGCAGACTGCCAAGCTAGTCACAGGCCTGGGCAGGTGAGGGGTGGGGGACAAAGGGGGGCAGTAAAGCAGCCTGCCACGGGCATGGGCTGATGAGGTGTTAAAGCCAAGAGATTGAAATCGTGATGCCATTTGGATCAGAAGCTATCCGTGGCTGGATTTTGCGTGGGAAAGAGTGGTCCCGTCTCGACTGACAACAGCGGGTAATCAGATGATTGTTTGCGTCATCAGCATTGGCCTGCCACTGATGATTTGTCGTTGCATGGCAAGATGAGGACATGTCTGGAAGAAATTGTACCTGCTGGTATTTTGCTTTTCCTTGGCAAAATTTCTCACCTGACATGAGCGTTGCATAGTTTTGTGGCAAGATCAGGACCCTACGTGAGGGACAGGGCAGCAGAGAGGCTAATTAATGGACTGAGGCACGCACACAGGCTTGATTTGAATGGCTAATTGCGATTGACTGACTGCCATGAATTGATCGACCCACACATCCATGTCTCAATCCTTCATTCCTCAAGTCCATATGTGCCCGAGAGGAAGGCTAGAGGAAAACTTCCGGTCAGGCTACTTGATGACATAGCCCTTCTGGGCGTCATCTCAAGCCTGATTCCGATCTTGGCAGAGCAGCGGATGCAGCATTGGATGCGAAGTAGCAGCATGGAATACCCAGCAGCAGCCCTTCACCTGTGGAAGAAAGGCGAAGGGTCCACATTCCAGACGCGTTGCACGTACTCGGAAGCGTACTCTTGCCACTGGAGCAGGTAATCTCCCGAGTTTGTGTTAAAGCTCTGACCGCCGCTGACGGATCCGGAGCAGGGGAACGGCACGTTGAAGGCTCTGCTGCGACCCACGTCCAGCCTCACGTTGCCCATGGTGCAGGCATCGTACATCCCGGCCAGGTTCTGAGGCTGAGTGCTGCCCAGGAACTGCATAACGGCCTGCAGAAAATAGGGGACAGACGAGAGAGTGAGAGTGAGAGAGCTAAGGAAATGTAACACATGCTGGAAAGCGGGGTGGAGGAGGGAGGTGCATGAAAGGTTTAGGACATCGAAGCTTAGCTGTCTTTCATGTTTTTTTGCCGGTGTGAAGGTTTTGGGTATTGCCCCCACTGGCGCATCCAGCGCGAGACGCGTCAGCAGCACCGCACCAGCAGGGGAGAGGGCCATCAGCAGGGTCCTGGGAGGCCTTTTGATTTCGCTCAGGTCTAAGCCGAACTCCTTACTGTTTTCCGTCGGCTAATGCTACAACAATGTTGTTCTGAGCCCGGCAGTTTTTTTTTTTTAACTGAAGAGTCACTAGCCCGCTAGTGTAATCAAATAAACATTCTGCGCAGGGGGGAGCTCATGTGCCAAAGATGTCTCTCATTGCAGGGCTTTGCTGGCAGAGCGGCACTGCAGGCGGGGGGGAGGCTCAGCAGTGATATCAGCATCAAAGCAGGAGGATGGCAGGAGGGTCAGCTGTGACATCGGCACCAAAGCTGGACCTTCTCTCTCCCCCCGCCTAGAACACGGGGGTCCATGTTCCTGTCCCCTCACATAGGAGGATGGCATGGCTGCACCATGGCCAGGCTGTGCATGGTAGCTGGAATTGAGCCTAGTCATTCCCTACCAGCCCCACGCAGCCGAGCGTTCAGCAGGGCCCAGTGGGTATGCACCGTTCTAAACCAAAGCAGGGAAGGGGGTGGGGGCTCACTTGCTCAGGTGTCACTCACCTCAGGGCTGGTGGCTGGCAGAGCCGTACCGCAGGGGGAAAGGTCCATGATGTACACAATTATTGTGACGTCACCCTTGGGCGCAGTGTTGCCCTGGGAAAGGGGAAGCTCGCCTGTCAGGCGGCGGTTGGGTGTCTCCTGGCTCGGGGGGATGAGGGCAGGCGGGCGTCGCAGCTGCAGCCGGCGTCCCTGCGGTTCCCCGTGGTAGTGCACCTCAATCAGTGAGCCGGAGGCGGCCACTGCGTCAAAATCCGCGTCGGTGGCCAGGCGGCGGGGGAGCTGCAGCGACCAGGTTTTGTTGTCGGCCGTGAGGAGGTAGAGCTGCTGGTGCTGTGCGCCTGTTTGGTGGTGCTCCCCGACAAGGGTTTGCAGCTTGCCTGTTGGTGGAAGGGTTGGGGGCTGGTGACAATGGGGTTAAAAGGGGGGTAGAAGCTGCCTTTGGGGAGGAAGCTGCTGGGAGGGGAGGGGGGGGGAAGCTGGTGGAAATATCGGGGTGGAAGCTGATGGGGGTGAGGGCTGGTTCAAACGATAGAGGACGTTTTCTGACAGGTCATACTTGCAGCGCGAAAGGCTGACCTGAAGTCACATGCATGTGTATCCAGGGGGGGTAGCTGGTGATGATGGGGTGGGCTTGCTGAGCTGATCAGGAAGGAAGCTTGGCACATCACACCTAAAAGACTGGCTGATCTGGGTCACAGGCAGATCGATGCCATATGGTCTGCCGTAATTTCACCTTGCATGACTCGGGTCTCGGATGCGTTTGACCCAGCGTGACTTAAGCTTAAGAGGCAAAGAAATATGATGATCACACTTGTCCCAGCAGGTTGGGAGGTTTTGAACGCTGCCATCTCGGCTGTACGACTCGACGAGGTGTCGCTCGTTCAGGCAGAAGAACTGCGCAGGGGCGCAAGGTTGTTACAAACTTGCGATCGCGCTTGATGGCGTCTTGATGGAACCCATCAGGCTTGACTTGCCGGCTGCTGGATTTTGATGGGTTTCCAGGAACTTGAACGCGAACACGTACACGAACAGGCAGGCGCCGTGGGTGCGATGTCAATCCTCTGTGGATGCAGCACTATTGCATTGAAGACTTAAGAGCCGAGTGAGCACCGTACTCAAAATTGTTGACAATGAAATTCGACAGAAGCGAGGTCTTGATGTTGACCTTCCAGCTGCCACGCCCCTTCGCCAGAAAGGGCTGTAGTGGTGTACGGCAAATCTGTAACGTCCATTGGCGCACTTGTCAGTTACTCTCGACAACGGTGGACGGCGGGTGCGGGGGAGGGAAGGTTCGGGATGGTCCCCACCCAGGGAAGCTGTCACTGAATCCCAAGCCTCATTTTTTACTTCGACGAGCGCGGTAATCAGGATTCAAATATCGTGATCCAATGGAAGAACAAAAGGACGTCCAGTACAATTTCGTGACTTCATAATCACTCTCCCTGTCAGGCATTGCCACCGGGTCAATTTCGCTCTAGACTTCATGGAAGAGTTTCAGTGACCGGCAGCTAGTAATCTTACCAGTCTAGCAGGTCGCATGTCAACTTTATGTCGGACATGTCGCCCAGCGAGCGAGCGTGTCTAGCAGCACGGTTTGACAAGAATTTGTCATGTGATCTGCATGCTGGAAGCTGTGAATGGCTACACAAATTAATTGTTTTTTAAAGATGCCTCCCACACAAACCATCAAGCATGCGACCCATTTGGGACCCCGCCATTTTATCTATATCGGATGTGCCTTTCCTGTTCCTGCTCGCCTTGGCTGAGGTATCGATCTCCCTTATAAACGTACTTTTACTCTCCAACGTTTCAGTCAAATGACATGGCATTATTTGCCAACGTTGGCAAGTGAGTGACTTCATTTTTTCCAAAGTCCGTCATCTTTGAAGAGGACTGCATGCCATTAAATACATGCATTACTTGTTATTTATCGACCTCGATTCCGAGGTACCAAGTGCCCACTGGCAGAGCCAGGGCCTCCATGGAAGGGGGGTGTTGCAGGCGAGGGTGGACTGATCGCTGCTGCAGCCCGTCCTGAGGCGCGATTGTCTAAAGCTGCAGGTCCTACTTTTACTGGTATGAAGCTTGCCTGAACCTTTGCCTGCTACAAGAGCATTCACTGCAATTTAGTGTGCTATTTTAGCCCACATGCACAGCACTGAGCCAGCGAACACAGCATCCCACCCTTTTGGGCAACATCTTACATGCATGCGCTGCTTCCATCAGCACTGGTAGCCGCCGAATGCATGCCCAGCCCCCCGCATGCATGCACATTACCCCGCCCGCTTGCATGCAGTACCCCCCGGCCGCATGCGCACCCCTTGCATGCACAGCTTCCACCCACATGCACACTGCCTACATGCACACACCCCTGCCCACATGCACAGCATTCCGCCTGCTTGTGGAGCGCCCCGCACGCATGCGCATTCCTTGCATGCACAGGTTCTTGCCTGCATTCACATCACGTAGCCGCGCTCGCGACCCTCCACCTGCATTAGTTCTCAGCTCCTTCCCACATGCAAACACCCCGCCCGCATACACACTACCCCCTGCTTGCACACATAGCCGCCTGCCAATATTGCAGCATCTCTCGTGACTGTATGCTAGAGAACCCAGCCAAGGATCCACGAGTCATGAACATTCTCACTGGCTGCAGTTCACGGGGGGATCTGGTCCGCATCTGCGAGAATACTGGCAATGATTCACTGCGTGATTCATGAATGAGGAGGGGCTCACGACTCACAGCTGCTCTGCAAAGAAGTGTGGCCAGACATGCGGCCATATCTCGTGGGGGGACCAGAAACTGCTTGACATGACATGTGGCGTCTTCATGTTGGGTGGACTGCTGAAGGTCAAGTTGCCTACCCGTATGCACCATGCTTTAATCCCGCATGGGCGTATCGAGGCAGATGGATCAGAGTTCGCCTTGCTGAGGTAAGTTTGCCCTGGGCTATACTGTAAATTTGCTAACCCCAAGCTTTTCTATAAACAGGGGCAAATGTACATCACGAGTGGATTTATACAGAGCATGCCATGGATCAAGCCTTTGTAATGTATCAATTTCTCTTTCCCTGACCCCGCTTAGGTACAGCCCCATGTGCTGCTTCTCGTATGAGGTCATGTATGACTGGTCAGCGCAATGTATCGGCTGATGGAACTTCTTCCGCAACTTGCTGCTCAGGTCAGTCAGATATCCTGAACTGCCACTTGCAAACAAAAAGGTGCAACCCAGGGTATGCTACACGTGTTTATTTCAGGGAGCCTCTGCTGTGATTCAGCTTCGGCCCGGGGATCCACGTGCATCAAGCCCTGTTTTGCCCGGGCCACCGGCCGTAGGATGGTCAAGGTTTGGCACATTGCACCTGCTCCATTTCCTCAGTTGTACCATTCATGCCCCTCGAAGGTATCACATAGTGCCTATGCCAGGCTCCATAGAGGTCAGTGCGGCCGTTGTTGCTACAGCGAAGCAGCGCTTGCTCAGCAACGAGTCGCCGCTCTTTCAACGTGCCACGCTTGACGTCATCATGCAGCAGTATGATGGTATCACAATTGGCTTTTACCAAGAATGGTGTTGCATCGCGGCCCCTTGTTTGGCAGATCTTGAGGCGCCGCTTGTTTGGTGGTCAAGCTTCAAGGACAGATGCTTTGTCCAGGACCATAGCCACCGTATATCACGGCTAGCCCTGGTGCAAGACAACAGCTACTCTGCTGTTATCTCTGAGGAGAAGCTTCATGACCTGAGGGCTGCTTTCGCTAGGATGCGCGGCGACCGCTCCGGGCATTCACTATACTAATCAGGAGTTTGGAGAGCAACTGCGGATACATGTCTCATATTGTTTTCCTTCTGTGCGTGCTGTACTTTGTGCACCACATGAACACTGTTCAGAGGGAGAAGGAGTCAGGGGCTTCTTTGCGAAGTGACAAAAAACTTCAGCCTGTCTTCAGTTGTCTTGCTTGGCTCGTATTTCCGCCAATATTGAGATTTCCATCATGTAATATACAGTGGTTTTGAACTTGACTCAACAGCCTTACCCAGTGAAAGTGGCTTAGCAACAGTATCCCTCAATGGCATAACAGTATCACAGGGATCCACACTCAAGATTTCAACCTTCAACCCAGCTGTCTGGGGGTGCATTAGTGCATATATGATTCCGGTCTACAGCCTTGCTGGGTCTCCTAGAGTGGCAAGCCTGTGAAGCATCAGCATAATTAAGATTCAGTCTAGAGCCCTTCCTGGGTCTCCTAGAGTGGCATGCCTGGGGGCATCGACACAAATTAGATTTCAGTTTAACCCCGTGCTTGGGTTTCCTCGAGTGGCATGCCTGTGGCTCATCAGCAGAGTTAAGATTTCAGTCTACAGCCTTGCTCACGTCTCCTAGAGTGGCATACCTGGGGCGCATGACCATAATTAAGATTCCAGTCTAAGACCCTGCTTGGGTCTCCTAGAGTGGCATGTCTAGGGTGCATCAGCAAACTTAAAATTTCAGTATTCAGCCTTGCTTGGGTCTCCTAGAGTGGCATACCTGAGACACTGATGCGGACATGCTCTCTTCAGATGAACCTGGGGGAGGAAGGCTGCTGGGGCTGCAGGGGCTACATGGGCTGTAGGGGCAGCAGGGGTGGCCATGATAACAGCTGGTTCTCTGGATGGCACACCCGCATACCGCAAGAACTCCGCTTGCCGCTCACATTCCGTGACACATTCAATAGGAGGCTCCCAATGGAGCTGGCACCCGTCTCGGCTAATGAAACAATGTACAACATAGCTTGCTGTTCTGAAGACTCTGCCTCACAACCTTCTGCCTCGCTAACAGCTTCGAGCAGGGGCATGAGCATGCCGGCATGCGCTGCACGTGAGGACGGGTTGTTGTGATGCACATTCCCCCCCGAACGCACATTCCCCGCCCAAATGTAGTGACCCATGCATGTGCATGCAGGCTGGGGTCTGTGCATGCTGGCCATGGTCTATGCAATATGCATACGGGCTGTGCGCATACGGACGGGGGCTGTACATCCTGACAGGCTGTACAAACATACGGCCGTAGGGCAGTAAATGCAGATGGAGAGCTACACATACGGCAGGGCGCTGTTAACAATTAATGCGGGTGGAGGACTGTGTGGGCAGGCGGGGAATGTGCACGTGGACGGGAGTCTGCATATGTTGGCGGGGCGCATAGCTTACGGGTTGGGAATGCGGGTGGGGGGCTGTGCGTGCAAGCGTGGGGCTGCGCATACGGGCGGAGAGCCACCCATTTGGGCAGGACTTGTGCATACAGATGGGGGACTGTGCATACGGGCAGTGCCTACGGGTGGATAACAGTGTATGCGGATGGGGGATGGGGGACCGTGCAGGCGGATGGGGTAACATTGCATACATGTGGGGGTCTGCAGAATGTGGAATGTGAATGGGGATGGGGGGCCATACCAGCGGATGGGAGTAACAGTACATACAAGTGGGGGCCTGTGCATACGGGCTGTGTCTATGGGTGGGGAAGAGTGAAAGCCGATGGGGGACTGGGGGGCCGTACGGGAAATGTGCATGGGGGTGTGGAATGTGCACACGGGTAGGGGATGGCTCATGTAATTGAAATACCGTTTCTGCGGGAAGGAGCTGTGAATGCAGGCAGGGACTTGTACATGCAAGGAATACGTAGGCGTGTGGGGCGCTCCGCAAGCAGGCGGGATGCTGTGCATGTGGGCATGGGTGTGTGCATGTAGGTAGAGTGTATGTGGTTGGAAGCTGTGCATGCAAGCGGTGCGCAAGCGGGCGGGGTAATGTGCATGCATGCGGGGGGCTGGGCATGCATTCGGGGGCTGTCAGTACTGGTGGAAGCTCCGCATGCATGAAATATGTTGCCCAAAAGGGTGGGATGCTGGTTTCGCTGGCTCAGTGCTGTGCATGTGGGCTGAAACGGCACACCAAAATGCAGTGAATGCTCTTGTAGCAGGCAAAGGTTCAGGCAAGCTTCATACCAGTAAAAGTAGGACCTGCAGCTTTAGACAATCGCGCCTCAGGATGGGCTGCAGCAGCGATCAGTCCACCCTCGCCTGCAACACCCCCCCTTCCATGGAGGCCCTCTGGGCATTTGGTACGATCGGAATCGAGGTCGATAAATAACAAGTAATGCATGTATTTAATGGCATGCGCTCCTCTTCAAAGATGACGGACTTAGGAAAAAATGACGTCACTCACTTGCCAACGTTGGCAAATAATGCCATGTCATTTGACTGAAACGTTGGAGAGAAAGTACGTTTATAAGGGAGATCGGTATCTGCTTTGCTCAGCTGTCGACGTGGGCCCCATGCGCACCCGGCCGTGCTTAAAACGTAGACAAGGGGAGTGAGAGATCATACTATGGTACGTGGATTACTGCAGGATGACTGCGTCAGTTACCTTGGTCACGATCGACACGTCGCCTCGAGTTGGAATCCTCGCTGCCTGCAGAAGGAGGCTCGCTGCTGCACCGTCGCGTCTCGGTGCATTTATTCACTCTCCCTCTTAACACCCAGTGGCTTGCTCCCCCAAAATGATGTCAGAGACTCTACACAATGGTAGCTGGCCCTCGATGAATACCTTGCCTCTAAATTTACCGCTGATCTGACGAACATCCGCAGAGGTGAGCGGGCCATGTGACAGCGTATTCATTGATTGCAGCGGTACAGATAATACATCAGTGGTTTAGGCCAAAGGTCATGACAAATCGCAACACGTGGGTACTGACGGCACACGGCACAGCAACGCTACCTTGGAGACCTAACGATACCGAACGACATGTTTTTTGAATAAGCCCAGACTGCCCGATTTTGATCTTAGTACACGTGTCGACAGGTCGCCTCGCAACCAAAGGCAGGGAGATAAACCGTCAGGCGAGGCTTCGTACATTACTCCCCCTTGTCTACGTTTTAAGCATTGGCTGCGCACGTGTTGTTTTTTTTGTGTCAGCGTCTCAAGTTTCCAGGGTTGGGCGGCCGGTCTCACACCTTGATTGTAAGTCACAGCAAAATAATATCGGATCAGAAGGCAGTGGTGACCAAAAGGACAGAATCCTATCGAATAAATACCGGGGCTCCGATATGACCACAGCTCTGTGCAGCCCAGCATCATCTACTCAATCAAGGTTCAGCACCTCAGTCGTTCTGATACCATGCATGTATGAGCAATTGAGCATGGCAGGCAGGAGGTGCACTCACAGGGGAGTATGAGACGACAGGTCGCCATCTGCATGTTGCATAGCTATCCCTTTCAACAAATGGTTTGAAACGAAGAAGCACAACAGTCAACACACATATGCATGTCACCCACTCCCTTCCTTTCGATGATGCCTGAAGATGAGTTTAAGCTAGCAAGAGGTAGTTCAAATGGCATGAAGACAATCACGACTGGCAACCAATAAAAACAAGACGACCTTGCATCAAGCAGCCTAGGGGCACAGTGACCTAATCAATGATCCAAATCGTGCTGCCAAGGTTGTTGGAGATCGAAGGATATCCATCCAACCTGTTCCTCCTGCACCACTACCCTTGGACCCATTCCCCTCCGACTCACTTCTGCAATCCTGCTACCTACTCGGGTTGATGCCAAGTTCCGTTTTTCATCTTTGTGCCCTTCACCTCCCACCATTCACTATTTACCTCTCGTTTCTGAGATCTCAAATCATTGGTATGTCCGCAAAACTCAAACGTGCCTGCTGGTAACCAAGGACTGCGCAAAACACAAATCTGATGCAGAGCCAGCCGAGTGATGCACACCACAACAATGAACTGCTAGCTCTGCCCATGGCTAAGCTCTGTTGTTTTTGCTGCTGGGCTCATCTTCGTAGCCGGCAGCTCGTCCAACTCTGCCTTCCACCGCTTTGGTTGCTGGGATCCGCTCAGCCCCTGCAGCAGCGGCAGACAAGCACGTCAGACCATGAGTGACAGCGGATGTGCACATCAGTCTTTATTTCCTACGTGCGCGCTGGACCACGTTTCATGAGCCGCCGGGCGGCCACCTCTGGGCCGACGGGGGCCCAGCCTCAATCAGCCTACAGCCGGTACCCAACAGGGCTTGTTGCACCAGACACCTCGACCGTAGGCTGTGCTGGAGAGCTAGTCCAGCAAGGGGCAGATGCTGAGGTCGCTCATGAGAAGGAAAACGCTAAGCATGCAGCAAAAGAATGGAGGAGCAAGCTGCTGGAGTAGCCACGCACCTGGCCAGGCTGACTTCACATTCAAACTTGCACACACATAATTATTTTACTTTGCCAGGACACCTCAGGCAGGCAGCTGAGCATCCACCGAAGGGCCCTGCACACCTGTGAGCGGTGTCTCCAGCCCCTTATACTCTCTGCGTAGCTGCAGGTACTCGGCGGCATCCCGCGCCACCACCTGGCGCCCAGCAGTGCCACGCAGCGCTCCTAGCTGCAGGGCGGGACAGGGGCATTCATAAAAGAAACCACCGAAAGTGATAGTTAACACCAGGGGGTGATCACTAGCATTTGTGGCCAGGTTAATTATCTTGGCGCTGCGATATGTGGGACCGGTACCATTAGAAGCTGAGGCAGTGTGTGTGTGTGACTGTGTGTATGTGTGTGTGTGCATGTGCATATGTTTTTATCATACCAGTATTCCAGTTTTTAAATGGAGAAAATAAGAGGGTTCTGGTGCACCCTTGCATTGTTCATACCCGTGAACCAGCACTAGCAGAGGTGTTTAGGTCAAGGGTCGATGTTAATGGGTTGGGGTTTTATCTCGTCAGTCTTTAGTCTCTAAACCCTTAAACTCAGAAATCGATAGCACCTTAACGATAAGGCCTAGCTTCATTCAGAGGCTGTTCCGAATGAAATGAAATACGGGACAGGCCCCACCACCCCACCCCACCTGCTGAGCAACTGAAGCCATGGCGCCGCAAGACACCTCACCGCCCCACCACCCCACCCCACCTGCTGAGCCACTGACGCCAAGGGCCACAAGACACCTCACCACCCCACCCGACCCCACCCCACCACCCCACCCCACCTGCTGAGCAACTGAAGCCAGGGCGCCGCAGCCCGCAAGACACCTCACCACCCCACCACCCCACCTGCTGAGCCACTGAAGCCATGGCGCCGCAAGACACCTCACCACCCCAACACCCCACCTGCTGAGCCACTGAAGCCATGGCGCCGCAAGACACCTCACCACCCCACCACCCCACCTGCTGAGCCACTGAAGCCATGGCGCCACAAGACACCTCACCACCCCACCACCCCACCTGCTGAGCAACTGAAGCCATGGCGCCGCAAGGCACCTCACCACCCCACCCGACCCCACCCCACCTGCTGAGCCACTGAAGCCAAGGCGCCACAAGACACCTCACCACCCCACCCGACCCCACCCCACCACCCCACCTGACCCCACCTCACCACCCCACCCGACCCCACCCCACCACCCCACCCGACCCCACCTCACCACCCCACCCGACCCCACCACACCACCCACCTCACCACCCCACCCCACCTGCTGCGCCACTGAAGCCAAGGCGCCACAAGACACCTCACCACCCCACCCGACCCCACCCCACCACCCCACCTGACCCCACCTCACCACCCCACCCGACCCCACCCCACCACCCCACCCGACCCCACCTCACCACCCCACCCGACCCCACCACACCACCCACCTCACCACCCCACCACCCCACCCGACCCCACCCCACCACCCCACCCGACCCCACCTCACCACCCCACCCGACCCCACCCCACCAACCCATCCGACCTCACCCCACCACCCCACCCGACCCCACCTCACCACCCCACCTGACCCCACCCCACCACCCCACCCGACCCCACCTCACCACCCGACCCGACCCCACCCCACCACCCCACCCGATCCCACCCCACCCGACCCCACCTCACCACCCCACCCGACCCCACCCCACCACCCCACCTGCTGAGCAACTGAAGCCAAGGCGCCACAAGACACCTCACCACCCCACCCCACCCCACCCCACCCGACCTCACCACCCCACCTGCAGCTGAGCAACTGAAGCCAAGGCGCCGCAAGGCACCTCACCAGCCTCCTCAGAGTTCGGGTCCCCGAGCATAGCGTATGACGCAGATTCCTGAATGTCCATGACATGCGTTGGAGTGTGCATGGGTCATGTTCAAGTGTGTTCAGCGACGGTGCAGAACATTCAGGCAGAAAGTACATTTCATTTGACTCATGAGTCACGACTGTATGAGTGATGAGTGATGAGAGTGTGCAATTGTGCATGGCTCTGGTTGAAGTGTGTTCTGCAAGAGAGCAGAACATTCAGGCAGGAACAGTATTCCATTTCACTCTTGAATCATAACTTCATGGGTGATCAGTGGTGAGAGTGTGCATGGCTCTGGTTGAAGTGTGTTCTGCAAGGGTGGAGAAGAGGGCAGGGAAATTCGTCCATGACAATGATGATAGTGTGGATTGGTCGGATCGCAGGTTGTTTAGCAAGGGTGGAGAAAGGCAGAGGCGTGCATCAATGACCCAGGTGTCACTCAAGGCTACAAGCTTCAGAGCATGCTGCACTCGGTCCCCCTCAATGTGATGGATCAATACGCACGGCTGGGCCTCAAGTTCTGCCGATGCAAAGGTCCTGACAGGAAACCGTGGAGAAGACCATACCAGCCACACCCCGTGGATATCGACCAAAGCTAGGGTTTTGGCAGCTTCTTGTCGCATTGTGTATTTCTGCACAAAAAAACGAAACCCTACCGGCAGAACCTCATTGACATGTGCAAAAGCGAGGCGTTTGGCACCTCAAAGGTTTTTGCACAAAATGGAACCCTAAATGCAGCATAAACCGTGGACACAAGCCGGAGCAGGGTTCAGGGTTTTGACATCACATTGTGGATGCATGCACACAACCTACACGCCTAATCCCGAACTGCAACGCCTCGCATGAATGCAGCAGATGCCGCACCATGAGGTTAAGGGTTGAAGAGAAAAACAGCAAGTCCCTGAACCCATCCTGCAGCATTTCGACAATTTCTTTAAAAACAAAACTTAACCCTAAGCGCTGTCTCTCCTGGGTTTCTTTATAAGAAAAACGCCTACCAGCACAAACTCGTGGACAGCCAGCAGATACCGTGCCATAAGGTTCAGGGTTCATAGTAAAACAGCAAGTCCCTGAACCCTACCCGCAGCGTTTGATGAATTCCTCACAAAAAACAAAAACGTACCTGCAATACCTCGTGGAAATCCAAGGGGTACCGCGCCGAGAGGTCCAGGCTGCGGCCGCTGAATGCGAGCATGGCCTCGTGAGGCGAAATGATAGGTGCAAGGTACTCCTTGCACTCAAACAGGAAGCCGAGCGGGTCGGCAACCATCACAAAAACCTCCACCTGCAGCAGGGGATCAGACAGCACGTGCAGGAATAATATGCCTTTCCGGGCCTCTCCTTACGAGTGGTTTATTGAAGTGCTCACCGAGCTTTTAGCACCGAGCCTTTAGCATGCCAATGGGCAGCCACTGCCGTGTCAAGTGGGACCAAAGCATGATCGGGCCACGCCCGAAATGCAATAAATTTTATACTAATACAGTACATTATAAAAATAGTACCGTAAGGAGGGCCTGCTTTTTTAATTTAGTATACAGAATTATTATGAAGTATCTTGTTCCGGTATATAAAAGGCCAAACCAGAAGGGCTTGCTGTCTCAGGCTCCCGCGGTCGCAGGCTATGACGTAGCTGAATTTAAGCTGCCAGTACCCGAAAAATATAGCGTGTATCTGAATCGTATCCGAAACCCTAGAGTAGTATCCAAAACCCCAGAGGCCTGCTTGCCCCACCGCTCCTACTCAATCCCCTCCCAATCATAATCGCGCAAATCAAGACCCCATCCAACGCTGACAATTTGACATGCCGGTAGTCCGGTACAGATATTGCAAAGCTTGCCGGCCCATAAATCCCTGCTTAAACCCTTTAGCCCCAAGAACCTGAAGTCCAGAAATACATACCTCCGGGAAGTTTGCGAGCTTGGCTGGGTTTGGCTTTCCCATCACTAGCGTGTAGGTCTTCTTGCCTGCCAAGTGGGCCTGGCGCCGCACCAGCGAAATTGCGTCTCGGAACCCAGCACATGCTAGCGTTCCCACCTGCACGATACAAAGGGGACAGCTCAGCATCACCGTCATAAGGCCTATAAAACACGAAGGGGGGCAAATAGTGTGGACGTGATTTGCCTTCTTTCAAATTAATGCTGTTTGGGGGAGTGGGATCAGTGCTGTGCCAATTGCAGTCCTCATACTTCCATGGAAATCCACCTACTTTTACCAGTAATTACTGTACAAAACTTTGACGAATTTTCTGAATTACGGCGCAATCGCACAGCACTGCGTGGGATACATCAATATAAGATTTTGTTGTGGTTGTTAGAGCCAATTTCCAATCCGAAATCGTGAGTTTTGATCAAGCTTTCGCCCCTCCGACAACTCCCCTCATTATTATACAGATAACATGCCCACGATGGACGTCTGCTTTGCCCACTCCATCAGGAATACCGCCTAGTTAACATTAAGGCACTAACCAGCAAGCTCACCATGGACGCCTGCTTTGCCTTCACCACCAAGACAATCACCCAGTCAAAATTTAGACACTTAACAGCATGCCCACAATGGACGTCTGCGTCGCATTCTCAATCAGGAAGCCCCGCCCCTGTAACGGTAGGGCAACGAACAGCGTGCCCACGATGGAGGCCTACTTTGCCCTCTCCATGCACCCCTCTCCATGCACCCCCTCTCCATGCCTCCCTCTCCATGCCTCCCTCTCCATGCACCCCCCTCCATGCACCCCCCACCATGCACCCCTCTCCATGCACCCCTCTCCATACACCCCCCTCCATGCACCCCTCTCCATGCACGCCTCTCCATGCACCTCTCTCCATGCACCCCCTCTATGCACCCCTCTCCATGCACCCCCCTCTATGCACCCCTCTCCATGCACCCCTCTCCATGCACCCCTCTCTATGCACCCCTCTCCGTGCACCCCTGTCCACGCACCCCTCTCCATGCACCCCTCTCTATGCACCCCTCTTCCTCCCTTTCCCCTTCCCCTGGCCAGACAATAACAGCCCGCACCAGTATGCCCACGATGGACGCCTGCTTGGCCTTCTCCACCAAGAAGTACCGACGCTTCAGCAGCACCTGCGTGCCGGGCACCAGCCCCTCAACACATCGCCCAGGCGCTTGGGAGACGGCAGCGGGCAGAGGCCCCGCTGGGCCCATGCGACCGCCCCGCTCCGCCCCGCCCGCCGCCTCTTCCTCCCCCGGCTGCTGCCCGGCGGCAGCGGCGCCCGCCGGCTCGCAACAGAGCCAGCTGCAGCTATTGTACATAAGCTGAAGGGCTTGCAACGCTTGGACAGTCTCGGAGCCAAACCAGACCATAGCGCAACTGGCCTCCGCCAGGTCAGCAGGCAGGTACCACCTGTCGCCCGCTACGCCGCGAAGCGTGCCAGTCCTCTCCGGCGCATCCTCCCCCAACAACATGCTATTTGTGCGGACAGGACACGCATTCGTTGGCTCCTGCCCCGCCGTCCCTGCAGCTGCGCCCGAGGCGGCGGCGGCGGCAGCGGCCGCCGCTGTGTCGGCCTGCCCGACTTCCAGCACCAGATCAGAGGCGGCAGGGGGTCTGCTCTCCACAAGCAGCCCCGTGGGGGATCTCCCGCAACAGCAGCCGGAATCTAAGGCGGCGCACACACTGTTGCCGCTGGCGCTGCAGTCGTTGCCATTCATAGGTCTGTTGTCGGCCGCCAGGTCCTCCTCCCACTGCCCTGTGGGTGAAGGGTCCCCTGGGAGTGGTATTGTGGCCGTCAGGGCAGCGTCAGAGGGAAGCTGGCCGGTGGAGACTTGGGGGAGCGCAGATAGTAGCCCGTTGGGAGTGGTGGGGGCGGCACAGGCAGGGGCGGCAAGGGTAGGCTGGGGCACGCTGCAAGTCGTAGCAGAGGCGGCTGAAAGGGCCGTGGTGGCGGTGGCGGCGGCGGCGGTGGCTGAAGGGCCAGCTGGTGACGGTTCTGGGTCTAGGAACCGGACGGCTGGCTCCGAAAAATAAACCTCCTGAGGCACGTTGGGCTGGTCCTGCGCATACACCATTCGGTAGAGGCTGCAATATATGCTCACAAGAACCAAGGATCAGTACCAATGTTTAGGGGGGATACTGCTACTTTTCAGCTACAATTCAGCTATCATTCAGCTACATCACTGCAGAGGGCCGTGTGGGCCAGGTCTAGCAAGCCCTGTCCCTTGGGTCACCGGCCGCAGGCCGATCCAGGTTTGGACCCCATTGGCATATTGGCGGCTGCCACACGGCCTGCCAAAGTATGTAGGCTACTATGAACAATGTGATTTACTTGTCTAGTTTTCCCGTATATTTGAATCGCCTTCCCTCTGCTTTGTTTTTTTGATGCTTCCAAGATATTCACATAGGTATGGTGTACTCTGCATTACCTACTGAAAGTGACGTTGGAAATCGAGAACAAGCATTACAATGAATACCTCACCCCCAAACAACGTTAATTTGAGGGAAGGCAATTCAAATTTGTGTCAGTCGACCGTTATGTGATATTATTTACCGTATATGACGATAGTCTGTTAAATACGACCAGTGCTTATTTTTTGTGTCTCAGCTACATGTCAGCTGCACTCCGGCCTCTGGCCAGAGGCCCCAGTTGTGGACAGCCAAACTGCCTTGGGCGCCACTTGTAGGCCAGTCCAGGTTCGGGCCTAATCGGGCCTTTGACGGCCACGGGGCAGCCTGCCAAAGGTGGACTTGTAGCCAAAAAAAGGAACACTGAATACCGTAGATTTGATTTGCCTACCCTCAGGCAACAAAAAAAACATTATTGTAATGCTGCCCTCAGGGCAAACTGTCGACAAAA
Source organism: Limnomonas spitsbergensis (assembly GCA_037349105.1). Taxonomy (NCBI): domain Eukaryota; kingdom Viridiplantae; phylum Chlorophyta; class Chlorophyceae; order Chlamydomonadales; genus Limnomonas; species Limnomonas spitsbergensis. Next base: position 2,178,034 of record JAYJMM010000109.1, read on the forward strand.
ACTCTTCATTTCAGACTGAAATCTTGCGTCGACAATTGATCATTAGTAAATGAATGGATCCCTCAACCCCAAATAACGTTAATTATGCGGGAAGCCAAATCAAGTCTACGGTACGATATTAGTTATATATGATGGGGGATAATGTTCGCCCGCCGGAAGGCAGCATTACCTTGATAGCACTCATCACAGCGCTCTCAATGTCAGCTTGCACGTGTTGGTACGCCTGGTCGACGATTACGAGAATAGCCTTTTTACTACAAAGCGTGGGTGAGGCCGCAACCGCTGCCGCGAGCTGGCGTGCAGCTGCCTCCAGGTCTCCGGGCGGCAGCTGGGCTTTAGGGAAGACGAAGTAGGACGGGCAGCTGCTCACTTGTGTGAGAGAGGCGCGGCCATAGTGCACCTGATGCAGGACGGCACGGGGGGTAGGGGGAGTGGTGACAGAGGCCGCGTCTCAGTGTTTCTTTTAATGAGTGGTAAACCACTGTCAGCTACAGTTCAGCTACACTGTGGCCCCCAGCTACAAGCCCCTGGTGCGGCCAGCCCTGCTGCTTGGGCCACCGGCCGGAGGCCGGTCCAGTTTTAGTGGGAATCGGCCTAGGGGTGGCCGCGGGGCGGCCGAGCGATGGTGGTCCCTTGCCCACGAAAATAAGCACTGCTGCACCTATAGCTGGCCCAGGGCGTCTGCAAGACACTGATTGTCAGACGCTGTCAGGTCGTGCAGCAGCCGCTGAAGAAGCAAGTGTCTGGATCTAGATCTCAAGATGGCAATGATGGCAAGAGGTCAGGACAGACACATGCATGCATTCAAAAGGCGTGCATGCATGCATTCAATAGGCGCAGATGAATGCATTCAAAAGGCGCGCATGCATGCTGTTCCCGGCATGCAAGGTTCCCATTAGTTGTAGCAGACGACCCACCACACAGGCTGCCGAGATGTGCTGAGCTGCCACCTCATCCACGGCCAAGGGGTTGTAGGCAGTATCCTGTCACAGAAGCAGAGGAAGAATGATGGCGGATACATCGTTTTCTTTTGAATTCGACGTGCAGCTTCTTGACAGCGACACTGGCTGTTATTTTAGTGCCGGTGTTGCCGGAGGCCTCAGCAGTTGGCTGTGATTCCCCGGGCGACTCCAACCGGAGGCCAAGACATATCTGAATGTAGCTGATGCCTCCTAAAAATGTAGTGGCACCCATGCTAGCCCGACCCTGCCATGTGTGCAGCACGGTGGATTTCTCACCGCCAGGACATACACTCGACACCGCGAGTCTAGCAGCCTCTGGAGGTGATGCGACACATACGTGCTGTGAGCAAGCTGTTCATCGGGGAATTGCAAGGCAGCGGATTTGTGACCTCTCCCGACGATGTAATCCACAGTTTCGGGTATATCCCAGAGCCTGGCGTCGAGATGCTCCATCGTCCAAGCCAGTGCTCGCTTTCCGGAATGGAACGGCAGGATTTCTGCATAGTGCTTGGCCCGTCAGTATGAGCGCCGCGTTCAGCTACAGTTCGGCGGTCAATCAGCTACTGTCTATCGGTTAGTCAGCTACACATCCGAGGCCGCTCAGGTGCGAAGCAAGGTGCGAAGTGTGTATGGCAGAGCTGTATCCTCTGTCTCAGTAAGCTGACCGTGGCCTGAGGTGCCAAAGCGGTGCCAGCCCATACGGTACCAGAAGATGATGGCGGCCATCACTGTTGATGGCGGCCATCACTGTTGCCTGGAGTGTCCAACGGCTTGGAGTACCATATCCAATCTTAAATCTTTGAATTTCTGGTGTGTTTGTTGAAGTCAACAAGAAAGCAGGTATGTTGACCCCCCAAGGTTTAGATTTCTGACCGAGATGATGAGAAGGCCATTTTCCCCAGGGCCCCTTCGCCATGCATGCGGTTGCATGGGAGCTTCCTCGGGTTTCCTCGCAGTTGATGGAGCTGTGGCAAAGTCATTTGAGGCTTTGTGTACATGTTATGCAGGAGACATCAGGCATGGGCTTCCGCCGAGAAAAAAACGTGTGTGGAAGATGGATGAGAAACGGGTGGGCGGGTGTATTTTGAAAAGCGTGGCTTGCCCCCTTGGGCCTGCCTATTTGATTTACATGATTGACAATTTCATTTGCATGTAGCTTACTTGTTTCGCCTCCTTACAAACGATTAAAGCTGCTTTGTTTATCCTTTAGCTATGGCGGCCGTAAACGTTGCACAAGTTATTCCCGGGAACTGTCAAGTTGAATTCACCGCTCCGTTTTCATTCTCTATAGAATATGAATGCATTCACCCTCTTCAAGATGATTTGGAATGGAAGATGATCTACGTGGGGTCAGCAGAGAGTGAGACACACGACCAGCTACTCGACACCGTCTTCGTTGGGCCTGTTCTGCAGGGTGCCTATAAATTTGTCTTTGAAGGAGATGCGCCAGATATTTCAAAGATCCCCGCTGATGACCTGCTTGGGGTCACTGTTGTCCTCATCACTTGCTCGTACAAGGGCAACGAGTTCGTCCGCGTTGGATACTACGTGAACGTAGAGTACAGGTACTTGGCCATCCTCTCTGCTCATGTTATGAGCATTGTCACAATTATTTCATATATGCATGACAACCATGCGCGGATAAGCAGGCTACTGCGTTTTGCATGATAATTTCTCAGTCGCAAATTGCCTGCTGTCCAAAATATGTTCGAGTATAGACCAGGTCACGCCAACCTATACCATTGCTGACAATATGTTCTGCCCTCCAATTCTGATGATGCAGTGACCAGGAGCTGCGGGAAAACCCGCCCGAGGTGCCTATTCTAGCAGCGCTGTCTCGAAGCATCAGTCTCAATCCCAGAGTGACGCGCTACCCTATCGAATTCGACAACGATGCCTTGCCTGGAGTCGCAGCAGCAGTGTCTGAGGATGTTGTGCAGGACATAGCCATGGATGAGGGGCCCATGCAAGAGCAGGGCAACATGATCATGGCATGACCGTCATCACTTCAGCATGCGACATCCCCGTAAACCATGCTGAATGTAGCCTAGTATATTCGGATTGAATGGTGCATACCACTGCATGAGATGATATGAGAGTTGTCTAGTCCTGCTGCTGTCACATCAGTGACCTTCATGACTCACGAATAACACTTCTGACTGACTGCCATTTTTTATTTATCCTTTTCCGGCTGCTGGCTGGCTGGTTTGAAGGTTTATCATGATGCACCTTGCAGACAGGAGCTTGGTACTTTTTACTAGGGCATAATATGTTTCATTCCAAAGCTAAGGCTATTGCACTAGCTCATCCAGTACGGTTTGATGCCATTCACGCATCTGTGCTGTGCATCTTGTACAAATGATGAATGGCAGATACTGATATTTGACAAATCCCCTGGACACCTGTAACATTTAGATCAAATCTTGCGTAAAATTGTATCATCCAAATTTCACCAGACCCCTTACCTGACGTCTTAATGAATTATGAATCCACTGTGCCTGAGCCCTCTGGTTTGTCCCCTGGTTGGCAGTGTCCACTTCTTATGCGCCCCCATGCTGAATCACTCTATCACCTCATGATTACTTTTGTTTGAGAGCCAGCTGGACGTCTTTGGCTCATGTAGCATTGTCCTCATTACTGGTAATTTGATGATGCATAGATCAGTGGTATTGCTGACATGGCATCGACCTGTGCACATCAGCCCACCATTTGTCCTTCTTCCCTCACCCCCCGCACATTCTCTGTGTCCGGTTGAGGGCTCTCGCCTCCGTACTGTTATGAAGAGCAGGTGCTAGCATGCAATGCATCTTCGTTCCATGACGGCAGTGTCCTGGTCACTTGCCAATAGTGTGCCACTCCCTACCAGCAGATCTGGCCACCAGAAACACCAAGAGACCACCTTCAATGCGCATTACACTAACTTACGTCACATACAGTTAGGATGACTGTAGGGGCGAAAGCGTGTCAATGACGTTACACCGCTGGGCCCTGCTCAAAAAGGCTCGGCCGCGTGAGCGCCTAACAAATAGGGGCAGGGAACAAAGTGAAGGGACAGACAACAGGCTGGAAACAAAAGACAAAGGAAGTTCCAGACTCTGAGAACGTCTACGCGTCAGTGACATCTACCGCAAAAGCCAGGGCATCCCACTAAAGCCTGCCCCGATACAACTCGAAGAGGTTTCAAGCACCTTTTGGAGGATCTGCTCGTTCCCGCTCCCTGTGTTGCTACTGCACGCTGGGCCAATGATCACCTGCATGCAGCTTCGTCTCCCCTAGCCCAACATCGCTGGCAGCGCAGTCTGTCACGCTGCTGACCGTTGCGCCATCCTCTAGTGTCGGCCGTGTTGAAGGCGCCGAGCCGCAGCCTTAAGTTCGAGCGCACGCACACACACTTCCTTCGGCTGGTGCGGCCCCTGGCCTGCACTAGCTGTAGGCTGGAATCATGTGCGGTACGCGGCCGCAGACCTGTGTTCAGTGGCAGGATCTCAGGGGTCCCCTCTGCCAGCTGCATCCAGCTGCGCCCACTCGTATGCTGCATCAATTTACGCTGGCACCTCTGTGACAGGTATCGGCTACAGGTCAGTCGCTGTCTGACGCAGTTTGAGGACGGCTGATCCCAGCTCCAGCTCCTCCAAGGCTCCTAGCAATTCCCTGCACCAATTGCGCCCTTTGTGCCCTGCCTGACAGCGAGCTGCATGTCGGCCGCCATGGCTGACGCCATGAGTGGACTGTCTCGCTGTGCTGCTGGTGTTACTGCTGCGTTGTAGAAGCGAAGTACATGCTGCCACCAACCTTGCTGTAACGGCTGGATCTGCAGCTTCCTCATGACCCCCAGCTGGGAGCGGACGTAGGTAGCCCTGCAGCCTGGCGCAGGGGAATCTGGACAGCATCCTGCTGTTGAGGCAGTGCCGCGGCCTGAGGTGATCGGTGGCCCACACCACATCACCGTAGTTGGCTGCAGGCACTGCATAAACAGACGCCAACCGGATGCATGTAGACTACAGGCAGATGATGCCTGAGGTGCACCTTGGCGGCCATGCGGCGGACACGCTGCAACGCGGCAGCCCAAGGCACCTCTCTACCTTGCATGGCCTTCCTCATGCTGCCGCTCTCATGCTGAATGATGCCCAAGAACTTGAAATCCTGGACAAAATACAGCACTATCCTATCGAGGCCATACACGAAAGGATGGGCTGTTTGCCAGCCCTGTGCAGCGAAGCGGCTGCCAAACTCCAATATCTCTGTCTTGTTGACGTTGACATGGAGCTGCTTGACCGCCGCATATTCATGTAGGGCATCTAGCATGCGCTGCAGCCCTGCCGGGCTGCTGGCTAGCAGGATGAGATCATCCGCATACAAGAGGCACCTGAGTCAACTCCCCGCCCCCAGCATAATGCCCTCTGCCGGGCACTGGGCTGCGATCATGCCCGGCAGATCGCTGATATGGAGACTGAAGAAGAGGGCGAAGGCGTGTGTACCGTACTGTTCTGAACAACTGGTCCTTTGTTAGGTTCATGGCAAAGATCAAAGTCGTCACCTGAAAGGTAGCTCATGGTTGTCCAACCTTACCCAGAATGCTCATTCCTGGTGCTGGCTGCGCGAGCCAGTGGGTGGACACACACGCCTGGATGTGCCTTGGTGAGGCATCGCTTGCTTGATCCCTAGGGGGATGGTGTTGAAGGCGTTGGCTGGAGGCAGGGGCCCGTGCGTGGCCTCTTTTCCTTCGGTCAATCCCATGCTACCTGAACGTTCCATCTGTCCCCGCACCTACTGTATCCCAGACCAGTCCATGCGGCCATGTGAGGAACTCACCGACGCTGGTTCATGCCGGATACACAATCTTTGAACCCGTCGATGAAGTAGCGACCCTAGAAAAATGGGAACGATCAGCCTTAAAGGCTGTCGGGTTTCCGGTGAAGAATTTTGCATGGCAGCCGTCTTGTGGGTACATTTTACCTCATCAGAGCGTAATGGGGCAGGAAGTTAAGAGAGAACAAGTGAACGTGTGGCCTGGAGCACTAGCACTCTAGCGTCAATCTGCGTACCTCAGCGACCTTACAGAAGTACGAAAGTATGGAGCCAGAGGGTATGGAGTGGAGTAATCAAGAAAAGTTTCTCGGCGACTTAACGCCATTCAGTCTAGAAAACCTCGGGTTCCAGTTCCAGATTTTTACTTTATAGGCAAGAGACAGAGTGAAAAAAACCCTGGGGACTGAAGATGCTGTCAGGTGCATGGACCCTCTGAGGCTGAAAAGTGAACACCCAAGCTTTGTAACAACAACCCGTTAACCAAGCACGTTTCTCCTCCTTGAAGCTTACTACTTTTCATGCCAATTGCAGTGTCACCCTCTCATCCCCTTGACCAGCTGTCCAAGGATGAGATCTCCACAGCAGCGAAGCTCATCAAGATCTACATGGCCAGCAATCAGCTCCCAGAGCCACGATTCAATGTCATCACCCTGCAGGTGAAATCAAATGGAAGAGGGAAGAACCCGGTAATGGGACACTTGAATCAAAGCACACAATCTGCTGTGGCCATTATAACTGAATGATAGTGGACCCCATGGTATTTGGACACATGATGACCAGCGCACAAGCACGGGGGGCCCCTACATATGGACCCGTTCACGGTAAGGATGATTGCTGTCTTGCCATGGCTGATGAATCTATTGCTGCTCATGCTAGCTTGTCTATCACACTATGTTACTCTGGGACACTTCCATGCTCCCGACCACCGGGGACTGTATTAATAAGCATCCAACAAGGTAGGCAGCAGCTGTCAAGGTTGCTCATGAGTGCTGGCAGTGGACATGATGGCAATGGGCATGCCCTGCTATTGTAGTGCCCTCTTGGCGGACTGTATCATAAAACACCCAGCTCCTAACAACTGGGGACTGTATTAAGAAGCATTCAACTAGATAGGCAGCAGCCTTCAAGGTTGCTCATGAGTGCTGACAGTGGACACCATGGCGATGGCCATGCCCTGCTATTGTAGTGCCCTCTTATAGTAGTGCTCTCCTTCCCTTTTATCGTAGTGCTCACCCGGCACTGTCATATGTGCAAGGGATTCCCATTAGACCCATCTTGACTTGACGCCATGCTCCCCTTATGCTACAACACTGATGAAGTTGCTGAGCGAGGCTACGACACAAGATATGCTGCTACTGCTACGCACCTCTCGATTCATGTGATACATCCAGGTGGCTCCTTGCAGCTGGATGCATCACATGAATCGAGAGGTACGTAGCAGTAGCAGCATATTGTGTGGAAAACCCTGTGGCTTCGTTCATAAGTTGAATGACTGGGAATAGCTCCAGAAAACCAAAGCCAACTGATGCAACCTGCAGTCTGCTGGATATTTAGGCGTAGCCCCTCGCTGCCTGAGCAGCCTCTGGTACGGCTCCTCCCTCCACATCAGTTGCGTGTCCACATTAGAGGCTGCTAGCTATCACTGCCTCCTACATGTAGTTTGTGAGACCACGCCTAAGAGGCTGCACTGTAGCACCACATTGAAAGGACAGACTGATCAGGAGCATTACCCCTTACGCCCAAACAGAGCAACAATGACGATGTTTTCGACCGAGTGGTCCAACTACGAGTGACCAAAGGAGACCCCATTGGCATACACAAAGTATCCATCGTTCCGTAGGCTGTTAAATTGGACCTCTTACTTTCTGTGTGTGTGTGTGTGTCCCTCCATTGCTGTGCCTCTGCGGGTTAAGCACCTCCAGATGCGTCCCTTCAGATCTAGGGTTCAGGGCATGGGTTTGACACCCCAGCAGATCCCAGCAGATTCCAGCATATCCAGCACACCTTGAGCTGTGTAACTTTAAAGTTCAGGGTTCATGATGTAGGGTATAGTGTCCCTCTTCATTTTGCACACTTTCGGCCACGTGTCCAGCTCCCAACTCCCAACTCCCAACTCCCAACTCCCAACTCCCAACTCTACTGTTGCAGGAGCCCTCTAAGAAGCAGCTCCTGGCTTTCGAGACCAGCACCTCGTGCGTGCCTCCACGCGTCGCCTTTTGTATCGTGCATACGCCTCCCGTCCGCGGGCTGTACGAGGCCAGTGTGGAGCTACAGAAGGGGGAAGTGCTCTCATGGACAAAGGTACGCAGAAGGGAGAGGTGCCTTCATAGAGGGAGAGGAACGTCATGAAGGTAGGTGCCTTCATAAGGGAGGTGCCTTCATGAAGGGAGGTGCTCTTATGGACGAAGGTACGCAGGAGGGAGAGGTGCCTTCATGGACGAAGGTCCACAGCAATGTATTTTGTTAGTGGACGCACTAGGCCACCTTTGGGGGCACTGCTGGGCAACCGCGACCGGGAGCTAACCGGGACCAAACTACGATCAAGCCACGGCTGGCGGCCCAAGCAATGGGGCAATCGCCACCAGCCATGGCTGTAGCTTAAGTTAACTGAAATGAACGCTGGTATGCAGATGCATGCAAACAGCATTGAGCACGCGTGTGCCTCCCTGCCTCTCAACTCTGCCCACCACTGGAGCGGCTGAGACGCATGTCTGCGCTCAAGCCCTGCGTCTTTGTCGCCTTTCCCTTGCCCCTTCTCTCTAGAACACACAATTGACGGGCCCTCTCCCCCATACCTCTCACCCACCCCTCTCACCCACCCCTCTCACCCATTTCTGTCTTGACATACAACGTGCATCACATTTCACGGTGAGATGTCCAGGCATGAATGCCTTGCTGTGGATATAACTCATAGAAGGCATGTTTACTGTGCAGGTGGATGGCCTGAACCCCCTGGCTACACCTGACGACTGCTTTGAGGCTGAGGTGAGCCTGCGGGACCTCCAGTTTCTTCAGGGTCGACAACACACGCATTCACACACACACACACACACACACATGTTCAGGGATGGGAGGAACGCATCGGCTGTGCACATGGCCCTGACCGACCCAGGCTATGTACACAATGTACATGATGTACATGATGTACATGATGTACATGATGTACATGATGTACATGATGTAGTGATTGGGGGGTCTAGCTCTGGGGCTGATGTGTGTTGTGTAGGGCACTCGGTTCTCGTTGGGAGGGTATGTGCACCTTTTTAAAAAATTGGCTTCCCTGGAGCAACAACCGACTAACCTCAGCCCTCTGACGAGAGCAGGGATGGGCTAGTCTGGAGTTCGACCAGAAACCTCAGCCTCTGATGCGATCAGGGGCATGTGCCCCCTCTTGCTCCCCAAGCATCCAGACCTCCCTGTTCTCATGAGACCTTGAAGTGCCCTCTTCAGGCCTTCAAATATTCTAATTTAGTACAAACATATAGTAGCTCACCTAGTGCTACGGTCGAAGGGGTGGCCTCCTGAATCCATGCCTCAGGGGCGCACGGAAATCATTTATTATTTATTAATTTCATAAAAGCCAACATGCCACATCTGCGCAGGCGATCGGCAAGGCTGACCCTGAGGTTCAGCGCCTGGTCCTGGAGCGCTACGGCATCAGTGACATGAGCTTGGTGGCATGTGACCCCTGGTCCATCCACGCCTCCCCGGTGGAACCTCGCTGCATCCAGCTCTTCATGTACCTGAGGAACAGGTGCTCTACCGCGCACAAGGCGTAGATGAGGGCTGGGATCCATGCCCTTTTGTTTCTCCATATTAGCTTTCAACCTTCGACCCTTAACCCTCGACCTTGTAAGCTTTCAGGCCGTAGACATTGGTCGGCTCCTCGTGAGGTGCTTCAGGTAGCAGGTAGCAGGTATACCCTTCACCGCGTAGCCGTCATTCAAATATGATGGCTGGCGGGTTTTGAAATCGCCTGATCCAAGGATGCTTCGTTTTGTTGACAAATGGGCTGTTCCCTCGGGTATTTCTCTCCTACTCTGGACTTGGAAATATGACGCCCCTGACGACTGAAAACGGCAATCTGTGGTAAGGTATGCCACTGCCCCAGCTAAGGTCTCTCTAGCACTGGACCCCCTCCTTCCTAAACCCAGGAGCTATGCAGCCCGGTCATCAATGTGCAAACATAGGGCTTGTTGCTGCCCATGGTACTCAGCACTGCCTTACCTCCCTCCCTACAGCACAGCCATGACAACACCGCTTAAGCCTTCAGCACCGCCTTCTCTCCCTCTGCCATAGAGCCATAGCGCACAGCCCATTGCCTAAGGCCCTCAGCCCTCCGCCCCTTTCTGCTACACAGCCATGATGGCAATGCCTAAGGCCCTCAGCTCTGCCAACAATACCCATGGCCCTCTCTCCCTCTCTCCCTCCCTCACAGAGCCATAACGTACAGCCCTGGCACCATCGCCCATTGCCCTCAGCCCTCCGTCCCTTTCTGCTACACAGCCATGACGGCAATGCCTTAGGCCCTCAGCTCTGCCAACAATGCCCATGGCCCTCTCTCCCTCTCTCCCTCCCACACAGAGCCATAACGTACAGCCCTGGCACCATCGCCCATGGCCCTCAGCCCTCCGTCCCTTTCTGCTACGCAGCCCTGACGGCAATGCCTAAGGCCCCTTTGCCCCTACCTGCTACGCAGCCCTGCTGCAGGGAGCAGGTGTGTGATTCACTGCGCTTTGATCATTCAAATATACATGAAGATACAGTCCATGGCTGATTCTATAATAATCCCTGCTACGCAGTCCTGACGACAATGCTTATGCGCACCCTGTGGACCTGCTGCCCATTGTGGACATGGACACCAAAGCTGTGATCCGCATTGAGAAGTCGGAGGAGGTGGCGCCTTGGAACAGGCTGGATCACAACTACCACCACAAGCTGTGCAAGGTGCCTTGGAGGGAGGACCTCAAGCCCATCAACATCCTGCAGCCCGAGGTATGAGCTAGGCTGTGTGCCTTTCAGGGGCAAGGTGCCTTGGAGGGAGGACCTCAAGTCCATCAACATCCTGCAGCCCGAGGTATGAGCTAGGCTGTGTGCCTTTCAGGGGCAAGGTGCCTTGGAGGGAGGACCTCAAGCCCATCAACATCCTGCAGCCCGAGGTATGAGCTAGGCTGTGTGCCTTTCAGGGGCAAGGTGCCTTGGAGGGAGGACCTCAAGCCCATCAACATCCTGCAGCCCGAGGTATGAGCTAGGCTGTGTGCCTTTCAGGGGCAAGGTGCCTTGGAGGGAGGACCTCAAGCCCATCAACATCCTGCAGCCCGAGGTATGAGCTTGGCTGTGTGCCTTTCAGGGGCAAGGTGCCTTGGAGGGAGGACCTCAAGCCCATCAACATCCTGCAGCCCGAGGTATGAGCTAGGCTGTGTGCCTTTCAGGGGCAAGGTGCCTTGGAGGGAGGACCTCAAGCCCATCAACATCCTGCAGCCCGAGGTATGAGCTAGGCTGTGTGCCTTTCAGGGGCAAGGTGCCTTGGAGGGAGGACCTCAAGCCCATCAACATCCTGCAGCCCGAGGTATGAGCTAGGCTGTGTGCCTTTAAGGGGCAAGGTGCCTTGGAGGGAGGACCTCAAGCCCATCAACATCCTGCAGCCCGAGGTATGAGCTAGGCTGTGTGCCTTTCAGGGGCAAGGTGCCTTGGAGGGAGGACCTCAAGCCCATCAACATCCTGCAGCCCGAGGTATGAGCTAGGCTGTGTGCCTTTCAGGGGCAAGGTGCCTTGGAGGGAGGACCTCAAGTCCATCAACATCCTGCAGCCCGAGGTATGAGCTAGGCTGTGTGCCTTTCATGGGCAAGGTGCCTTGGAGGGAGGACCTCAAGCCCATCAACATCCTGCAGCCCGAGGTATGAGCTAGGCTGTGTGCCTTTCAGGGGCAAGGTGCCTTGGAGGGAGGACCTCAAGCCCATCAACATCCTGCAGCCCGAGGTATGAGCTAGGCTGTGTGCCTTTCAGGGGCAAGGTGCCTTGGAGGGAGGACCTCAAGCCCATCAACATCCTGCAGCCCGAGGTATGAGCTAGGCTGTGTGCCTTTCAGGGGCAAGGTGCCTTGAAGGGAGGACCTCAAGCCCATCAACATCCTGCAGCCGGAGGTGTGAGCTAGGCTGTGTGCCTTTCAGGGGCAAGGTGCCTTGGAGGGAGGACCTCAAGCCCATCAACATCCTGCAGCCCGAGGTATGAGCTAGGCTGTGTGCCTTTCAGGGGCAAGGTGCCTTGGAGGGAGGACCTCAAGCCCATCAACATCCTGCAGCCCAAGGTATGAGCTAGGCTGTGTGCCTTTCAGGGGCAAGGGGCCTTGGAGGTAGGACCTCAAGCCCATCAACATCCTGCAGCCCGAGGTATGAGCTAGGCTGTGTGCCTTTCAGGGGCAAGGGGCCTTGGAGGGAGGACCTCAAGCCCATCAACATCCTGCAGCCCGAGGTATGAGCTAGGCTGTGTGCCTTTCAGGGGCAAGGTGCCTTGGAGGGAGGACCTCAAGCCGATCAAAATCCTGCTGCCCGAGGTATGAGCTAGGCTGTGTGCCTTTCAGGGGCAAGGTGCCTTGGAGGGAGGACCTCAAGCCCATCAACATCCTGCAGCCCGAGGTATGAGCTAGGCTGTGTGCCTTTCAGGGGCAAGGTGCCTTGGAGGGAGGACCTCAAGCCCATCAACATCCTGCAGCCCGAGGTATGAGCTAGGCTGTGTGCCTTTCAGGGGCAAGGGGCCTTGGAGGGAGGACCTCAAGCCCATCAACATCCTGCAGCCCGAGGTATGAGCTAGGCTGTGTGCCTTTCAGGGGCAAGGTGCCTTGGAGGGAGGACCTCAAGCCGATCAAAATCCTGCTGCCCGAGGTATGAGCTAGGCTGTGTGCCTTTCAGGGGCAAGGTGCCTTGGAGGGAGGACCTCAAGCCCATCAACATCCTGCAGCCCGAGGTATGAGCTAGGCTGTGTGCCTTTCAGGGGCAAGGTGCCTTGGAGGGAGGACCTCAAGCCCATCAACATCCTGCAGCCCAAGGTATGAGCTAGGCTGTGTGACTTTCAGGGGCAAGGTGCCTTGGAGGGAGGACCTCAAGCCGATCAAAATCCTGCTGCCCGAGGTATGAGCTAGGCTGTATGCCTTTCAGGGGCAAGGTATGGGATTGGTTGTCAACTGATGGATATCGGGCGTTTCTTTTTTCCTGACCAGAGGGTGACATACGTGCTAGGTTACGTTCCAGGCCAGGAGCATGTGCTGAGGTATGAGTTGATGAACAGCCCGTACCCCGAGGTGTGAGCTCAGCTGCCTGATAATCAAGGTACATGCTGGGTTGTAATCTAGGTCAGGGGCATGTGCTGAGGTGTCAGCTGATGAACAGCCCGTACCCCGAGGTATGTGCTGGATGCTGTGTAGAGGGGTGTCATGTATGTGCTGGGTTGCCGTTGTGAAACATGGGGGTCGCGGGCTTCACCCTCTGGTTAGCCACAGGTGTATCATAAATTCATAATCCGAGAAGCCCCCTTCAATGTTAAGTGGGCGTGACGCCAGCCTTGCTCCCCCACTTAAGTGCCGTGTGTCGTTCATGTCGAGGATAGGAAGCCATGCCCTACTGGGGCGTGGAGGTTGAGGAAACATGGCAGCTTGAAATGGTGAGGTGTGTGTGCTGGGTGCAGGGAGGGTGAATGAGATGTCCCCTGTCACGCCCTGGGCCCAAGGCATGTGCCTGCTTGCCAACGTGGGGTAGAGGGGGCAAAGTGCAAACACGGTGCTCAGGTGGAGGAGACGGCACTGCACTGTACTGCACTGCGCTGTACTGTGCTGCACTGTACTGTACTGTACTGTACTGCACTGTACTGCACTGCACTGCACACCAAGGGCCCAAGGGCCATTGAGAGGCAAAGAAATGATGCCCATGTTGCGCAGGGTGCTGCATGATAAATATTGTTTTTGCAGTGGCTACTGCATCCCTTTCAGCTACATTTCAGCTACACTGTGGCCTACGGCCACCAGCCCATGGCTCGGCCAGCCCTGCTGCTCGGGCTCTGGCCGGAGGCTGGTCCAGGTTTGGTGTCAATCGGCCCAGGGGTGGCCGCAGCACGGCCCATCAAAGGTGGTCCGGTAACTACTAAAACAACACTGATGATGAACATATGCCCTGTACATGTGACTGTAATGCACTGCACGGTACTGCACGGTACTGCACGGTACTTTACTGTACTGCACTGCACTGCATGATGAATACATGCCCTGTCCTGTACAGGGCCCGAGCTTTACCGTCATTGGTAACCATGTGTCGTGGCAGAAGTGGTCGTTCAACCTGAGCTTCAACTACCGCGAGGGCCTGGTGCTGCACTGCCTCAAGTATGCGGATGCAGGCAGGCTGAGGCCAGTAGCACACAGGCTGTCCGTGGTGGAGATGGCGGTGCCCTACGCAGACCCGAGGTGAGGCAAGAGGGGCTGGGGCTGCCCCGCAAACTGAAACCTAGTTGAGGCAAGGGGGGCTGGGGCTGCTTTTTAATAAAACCCTGAATCTGAACCTAGGCATGCACTTGCGTGGCATGGGCTGAGGAGGCTGGGCGTGAGACATTCAGCTGCCAAGCAAGCTGTGTGATGGATTGGTAATGGACCTTGCCCTAGCAGCCTCTGACTGTGTGTGAGGAAAAGAAAATGATTCATTTGGACCATTTTCGAAGTCTCTGGCTAGTGTCTTACAAGCACTGGCGTCTTGGGCTCCTTTTCTAGTCTCTCATCAGCTGCGTGTTGCCTCTCTAGAGCTCCTTCTCTAGTCTCTCATCGGTTGCTTGTTGCGCCTCTTGGGCTCCTTTCTTAGTCTCTCATCGGCTGCCTGCTGCACCTCCTCCCTATAGGGAGCCTTTCGTGCGGAAGTATGCGTTTGACGTCTTGGGCTCCTTTTCTAGTATCTCATCGGCTGCCTTTTGCGCCTCTTCCCCCCTAGGGAGCCTTTCGTGCGGAAGTGCGCGTTTGACGTCGGTGACTACGGCCTAGGCTACACTGTCAACTCCCTCAGCCTGGGCTGCGATTGTCTGGGGCACATCCACTACTTTGATGCCATCATGGCCAACAGCAAAGGAGAGGGCTACACGCTGCAGAACGCTGTGTGCATGCATGAGGAGGACGTGGGGCTAGCCTGGAAGCATGTCGACTACAGGTAAGGCCAGCGCACAGCGGCTGGGTGCACACACAGCGGCCAGCGATAGGAGGTTGAACGTTGTATGCATGTGGACTACAGGTACGATGTTCACACAGCGGTAGGGGTGCACACATGGCCACGGATGGGAGGTTGAACGTTGTTTGCATGAAGGGGAGACAGGGCTGGCCTGCACATTGAATGCATGTGCACACTGGAAGCATATGGACTATCAGTAAGGCCAGCGCACAGCGGCCGGGGTGCACACACGGCCCAGCTTCAGGGTTAAGGTTAAACTGGGTTTAAATTATCGTTTTCAAACCTTAACCCCGAACCCTGGATGAATGTGAACTGCTGGCTATAGGCATGTTCACTGCCTCTGGAGAGACCTCGGCTAGGTACATGAGGTGAGAAGATGGAAAGGTGGAGCATGCCTATGGATATTGAATTAAACGGCATGCATATGGTTAGAGCGGCCAAGATCTCATCTGGCACAAAGCCTAGGGTTACCCCTTGACAGTGCCATGCTCCTCCGATTGCCAACGACAATGTGTAAAACTACCAGACAAGGCCAGGCTAGGCTAGGCCTCGCTGCTGTCTCAATCCCCTTAGTGGCATCACCGCCCTCTCTCACTGTTCAATCTCGCTTCTTCCTCACTGCCCTCTCACTGCTCTCTCACTGTCCTCTCAAACCCTGTGGCAGCATGACTGCTTCGCTACTCGAAACGTTTGCTTCCCTCCATCAACAAGGGCCTCTGTGTGTGTTTGTGTGTGTGTGCCGTTGGGTGCTGTTATCATCCTAAATGCACGGTTACAATGTTGGATTGGGATCAACTTGATTTCACTCCACATGATTCCCATCAACCGACCCCACCCCCAGTTGACCCCCTCCTCCCTCCCCCTCCTGGGCCTCTCAGAACCACCCACCCAGTTGACCCCCTCCCCCCTCCCCCTCCTGGGCCTCTCAGGACCCCACCCCCAGTTGACCTCCTCCCCTCTCCCCCTCCTGGGCCTCTCAGGACCACCCACCCAGTTGACCCCCTCCCCCCTCCCCTCCTGGGCCTCTCAGGACCACCCACCCAGTTGACCCCCTCCCCCCTCCCCCTCCTTGGCCTCTCGGGACCCCACTCCCAGTTGACCTCCTCCCTCCTCCCCCTCCTGGGCCTCTCAGGACCCCACCCCCAGTTGACCCCCTCCCCCCTCCCCCTCCTGGGCCTCTCAGGACCCCACCCCCAGTTGACCCCCTCCCTCCTCCCCCTCCTTGGCCTCTCAGGACCCCACCCCCAGTTGACCCCCTCCCCCCTCCCCCTCCTGGGCCTCTCAGGACCCCACCCCCAGTTGACCCCCTCCCCCCTCCCCCTCCTGGGCCTCTCAGGACCCCACCCCCAGTTGACCCCCTCCCCCCTCCCCCTCCTGGCCTCTCAGGACCACCCACCCAGTTGACCCCCTCCCCCATCCCCCTCCTGGGCCTCTCAGGACCACCCACCCAGTTGACCCCCTCCCCCCTCCCCCTCCTGGGCCTCTCTGGACCCCACCCCCAGTTGACCTCCTCCCTCCTCCCCCTCCTGGGCCTCTCAGGACCCCACCCCCAGTTGACCCCCTCCCTCCTCCCCCTCCTTGGCCTCTCAGGACCCCACCCCCAGTTCACCCCCTCCCTCCTCCCCCTCCTGGGCCTCTCAGGACCCCACCCCCAGTTGACCCCCTCCCCCCTCCACTTCCTGGGCCGTTCTGGACCCCACCCCCAGTTGACCCCCTCCTCCCTCCCCCTACTGGGCCTCTCTGGACCCCACCCCCAGTTGACCCCCTCCCCCCTCCCCCTCCTGGCCTCTCAGGACCCCACTCCCAGTTGACCCCCTCCCCCCTCCCCCTCCTGGGCCTCTCAGGACCCCACCCCCAGTTGACCCCCTCCCCCCTCCCCCTCCTGGGCCTCTCTGGACCCCACCCCCAGTTGACCCCCTCCCCCCTCCCCCTCCTGGGCCTCTCTGGACCCCACCCCCAGTTGACCCCCTCCCCCCTCCCCCTCCTGGGCCTCTCTGGACCCCACCCCCAGTTGACCCCCTCCCCCCTCCCCCTACGGGCCTCTCTGGACCCCACCCCCAGTTGACCCCTTCCTCTCTCCCCCTCCTGGGCCTCTCTGGACCCCACCCCCAGTTGACCCCCTCCCCCCTCACCCTCCTGGGCCTCTCAGGACCCCACCCCAGTTGACCCTCTCCCCCCCCCCCTCCTGGGCCTCTCAGGACCACACACAACGAGTCCAGGCGCGGTCGCCGCCTCGTCGTATCCTTCATCTCCACGGTCGTCAACTACGAGTACGCCTTCTACTGGTACTTGTATCAGGTGCGCACGGATGGTAACGGCGCGGACGCGGCCTAGGCCCATGCCGCGCTGTTTCCTGAACCCTCACGCGTAGTTTTCTTTCTTTCTTATCAGGTGCGTCCTGGGAGTGGAGACATAATTGTACCAGGCACCTCATCGTGGGGACGTTTTCTTCTGTTAGGTACTTGTTTGTGATAATACGTGCTTGTGATGGTGCGTGTTTGTGATGGTGTGTGGTTCTGATTGTGAACTATGATGAGGATGCCTCTGACTAGGACGTCTAATCGGTGCGTGCTGGGGATGGTACGGGCTAACCACAGGGACACCTTCTACTTAGTACCCCATCATGGGGACGCCATCTTCTGGTGTCTGTTTGAAACGTGCTCATGATCGTCTGTGCTTGTGATGGTGTGTGGTTCTGATTGTGTACTAAGAGGAGGGCGCGTTCAACCAGGTGCATTATAGGGTTGGCCTCCTTCTTGTGTCTGTTTGGTCCGTGCTTGTGATGATCCGAGCTTATGATGGTGGGTGGTTCTGATTTTGAAATATGAGGAGGGCGCCTTCTACTGCTACCGGTATGCGAGGTGCGTGCTCATCCCAAGTATGCACCGCACACTAGTGCACATGAAGGGGTCCACAGTAAACTGGTGCACACGCGAGCTCCTGGTATACGTCTTTTTTGCTGGCCTGCCCCCCCGCTGGGTGGGCGAATCTTCCCACCCCTGCCAATTGCACTTGCACAGGGCCGCTTAGGGTTTGGGTTTATAACCCTTTCAGCCCTACACCCTGAAACATTCGCCTTAAAACCCTGAAACCTCAAACCATTTGCGCCTGCGCAGGACGGCACGATCACGCACGAGATAAAGCTGACCGGCGAGCTGTCCACCAACATGCTGAACCCTGGCGAGGCCGCGCCCGAGTACGGGACCCTGGTCGGCCCGGGCCTCAACGCGCAGCACCACCAGCACATGTTCTGTGCCCGCCTGGATCTGAGCGTGGATGATGCGGAGGGCGGGAAAGGGCTGGTGGTCACAGAGGTGCATGGATAAGCTTCGGGATGGTTGTATGGGGCAGGGCATGCAAGCATTTTCTTGGAGCCGCTGGGGAGAGTTACTTGGGGCAGGGCATGCAAGTATTTGCTGGGAGAAGCTGCGGGATGGTTGTATGGGGCAGGGCATGCAAGCATTTGCCTGGAGGCACACAGGCATTAGGCAGGACATGTATGCAGGTACAATGCACAATCTGAAGCTGAAAGGACTCATGCGTGTGCGCGCCATCCCTTTCGCCCTTGACCCTCCTTCGTTTGCCGTTCTTCACGCCCCCATCTCCCACCACACACACACACATACGACAGAAACGCACCACACACTAGACATGGCCTCTGCCCGAAATTGCATTATTGCCTTATCCTGAAAGACCCCTGTTTCACCACTCTGCCAGAATGATGTGGAGCCCATGCCAGCCGGCCCCGACAACCCGTACGGGAACGCATTTCGCTCTGTGGAGACGTCGCTTAAGAGTGTCTCCGAGGCGCAGCGCACCATCGCCCCTGAGAGGGGTCGGATGTGGAAGATCAAGAACCCGCAAGTTATCAACCAGGTGCGCAGTGCGGCCCCGGTTTAAGTCTCGTTATGGCAGGCAGCCATACCTGGTGTGGCCCCAGTTGAAGTCTCGGTATGGCATCAGCCCTGCTGCTGTTTAGCAATGAAAGTGAGGTGTAAGGAAATGCCATGAACCTGGGCAATCAGCCAGACATGGGGTGCGAGGTATGAACTAGGTACGCGGTGCTGCCCTATGTTTGGCATCATTTAGAAAATTGGCATCCCCCTGCGGCTTAAAAGCAATGAAAGTGAGGAGTAAGGCAACGCCATGAACCTGGGCAACCAGCTAGACCTGGGGTGCGAGGTATCAACCAGGTGCGCGGCGTTGCACTCAACATATAGGCACGCACTGTTTTTCTTCTATTTTTTGTGGATCCAGAGTTTCCATCTGCCCTGGAGGTAGATGCCCCAGCCTTGGAATGGAAAACTTGCTCATTCCAGAGCAAGGTCAGAGGGCAGGGGGAAGAGCCCTCCACATGCCGCTCAGGCCTTGCTCTGGAATTAGCAAGTTTTCTTCTTTCAGGGCTGGGACATCCACCTCAAAAAGAAAGTACATGCCCTCATGTTGAGTGCAACGCCCTCCACATGCCACTCAGGCCAGCCACCAGCTCACTGCCATCGTGCTAAGAAAGGTTGACTACGTCTGTTTGTTTATAGGCTAACCTTTTTGCTTCTCTGTGTTGCTGTCGTTGCGGTTTCGCTTTTGGTTTTTTGTGCTGGTTTCCCCCCCGGTTCGCTCTGCCTGGCCCTTTCGAAATAGCTGTGGGTGGTTGCGTGTACTTTGTAACAACAACTACGTTGCCCAGCTACTATATCAATACATGAAAATGGTGAATAAAGAAATATGAGTCGCTAGGTTCCAGGGACGCCTAGGGCTTGGACTCTGTTTCTTCTAGGGTGCTTCGGCTACAGTTCAGCTCCACCAGGGAGGCCTAGGGCTTGGACTCTGTTTCTTCTAGGGTGCTTCGGCTACTATTCAGCTACAACCAGGGAGGCCTAGGACTTGTTCTCTGTTTCTTCTAGGATGCTTCGGCTACAGTTCAGCTACACCCAGGGAGGCCTAGGGCTTGGACTCTGTTTCTTCTATAGTGCTTCGGCTACAGTTCAGCTACAACCAGGCCTATGGCCGATATGTCTTGGTGTGAGCTTTGGGTGACTGACCAAAGGCTGGTCGAGGTTTGGCCTCCATCTCCCCAGTGGTGGCCGCTCAGTGAACCCCAACCTTGGTCTGACGCGCACTAAAAACAATCACTGTGCAAAGCATAAGGTAGCCCCCCCTTACATTATAGTATAAGGTTAACCCTAAAGACTGCCCATGGAGTAAGGGAGCCCCCCCTTCCATTCTGGGTAAAACATGAGGTGTGGCTATCCTCCTTCAGACGCAGTACGTTCATCTGAGCGATCATCGTCCGTACCTTTCATTTCCGGCACCCCAGCCAGCTGGAATGCACCCCTGAAGGAAGGATAACCATGAATCTAGATACGAAGGAAGGATAACCATGAATCTAAATCTGAAGGAAGGATAACCATGAATATAGATCTGAAGGAAGGATAACCTAGATCTGATCCTAGATTTGAACCTAGATCTGAAGGAAGGATAACCATCAAGCTATATCTATTTAGTTTGTTGTTATCAATGTTATTATCAATGTACAATACCGGCAGTTGAGAATGTTACACCTTGGTTCTAAGTAGTTCATAATTCGCGGTAGGTGAGAACGCTGCACCTTGTTTTATTGCCCTGGAGCGCAGGTGTCTCAGCAGCCTGTGGCATATAAGCTGGTGCCTGCAGCGCACCCGCCACTCATGGCCCTGCCGGACAGCCTGATCTTCAAAAAGGCGCACTTTGCGACGAAGAACCTCTGGGTCACGCCCTACTCGGAGGATCAACGCTTCCCTGCGGGAGAGTATGTGCTGCAGGCCAAGCGGTGCACAGGACTGGCCGAATGGACGGCACAGGTAGGCAGCATGGGCGTATGTGGCCATGGGTCTGCAGTCATGGGCTGGGGTCTGTCCCTCCAGTGTCGATTGACAGTTCGGATGCTATTGCTCTGCATGGGGCTCCAAGCTACTGAGGGGGTTACAGCACCTGGATGTGGCCTCAGCCCCACACACAGTTTTGCAGCTCCCTGAACGTCCACACGCCCGGGGGGGGCGCTGTTTGATTTCTTTCAGGAAGGGAATTTCAGGCCAACTCTAGGCCATCATTAGGCCATCATTAGGCCATCATTAGGCCATCATTAGGCCATCATTAGGCCATCATTAGGCCATCTTCCCTCTCCGTAAGGTCATGACTAAATTAATACAATACAAAGCCATTGTGTGGACGCCTACTGGTAACTGTCACATTGGACAGAATAACAGTTATGGGCAGCCCATGCTGACAGTGGGCTTGCAAAGATAGAACCTCCTCAGGCGTGGATCCAGGCCCTGACAGCTCCCCGGTGCAGGGGAGGTACAGGTAGCTGAATAGCAGCTGGGCCGGTCAGGACCAAGGCATGAGGTGTTCCTTTTCCAGCTACAAGTCCACCTTCGGCAGGCCACCCCCTGGCCGCCAAAGGCCCGATTGGGACCAAACTTGTACCAAAGTAGCTTGGCTGGCCGGAAACGGGGCCTCCGGCCAGAGGCCGGAGTGTAGCTGACATGTAGCTGAGTCTTGAAAAGAGAAACACAGGTGCGTATTCTTTGCGCCCAATGGTCAGTAGATTCTTGTGTGGCATCTGAAACACGTAGCCCACAGTATAGGATCTGTGGACAGAAGAATTAACAGAACAGCCTGTTAAATTAATAAAGCTGCTGCCAGCATGCTCTGCCGCCGATCATGCAGGATCTAAAAGAAAAAATGCTTTTATGCGGTGGAGCAACAAAAAAATATTACCGTATGTAGACACCAACAAATTATTAAAAGAACTTATTATGCGTGTTTAATTAAGCAACCTGTGCCAGCACTGTGCCGCCGCTTCATGCATGTAGGTTTCAAAAAAGAAAAGAAGAGACAAGTACATATTTTATTAATCAAGCTGATGCCAGCACTCTGCTGTTGCTGCTGTCCTGCAGGATTTAAAATTGTCAAGAAGCAGACGCAGGTTTAAATAATCAACCTGTTCCAGCTTCATGCCGCCGTTGTGTGCATGCTGGGTTAAATATCAAAGAAGCAGATGCATGTGTGATGAATCGATCTGATGCCAGCACTCTGTCGCCGCTGCTGTCTTGCAGGATGCCTCCCTTCAGAACGCCGACCCGGTCATTTGGTACTCATTCGGAGTGACGCATATTGTACGCGTGGAGGATTTCCCCGTGATGCCTTGTGAGGCAGTCAGCTTCACGCTCAAGCCGTTTGGGTTCTTCGAAGCCAACCCGGCGCTGGACATCCCCCCCAGCAAGAACGAGGCCAGCCGCTGCTGTGTGTGAGGCCTGCTTGTGCCGCATCATACGCCACTCTGCGGCGTGGGTTCCGAGAGCGATCGCCGGCATTGGGTTGCCCTGGTGTCTCGCATGAACCTTTTGGATTGGCTGACGTATGCCAAGTTCGACAAATAAACAACGTGAATCAATATCATAATAAAAAAACTAGGGACCTGCTGCTGTTGTTGGGCACGAGAATAACAGGTGCACAATCATGTGGCAATGTGGTGGAAGGCAAGGGCTAATGGATCCCAACCTACATCCACACCAAGGGGTGTACATACCTGCACAGAAAATTTACACGAGGGGTTATGTTTTGGTAAACTACTTCCTCCAGCGCTGGTCCCACTCACGGGCTACGAGGGCTGCTGCTACTCGGGAATACGGACTCGGCGGTCAGATTATTTTGTACGGAAGAAACGGGAGTTATTAATGGCCCCTGTGATTCTTGCTTGCAGAGGCCAGGGCTGATGGCACTAGCCTCAGGCCAAGCCACGACTATGTGGCGGGCAGGGCTGCGGCCTTCCAGGAATACTCAGACTGAAGCTGCTCTGCACTGTGTTTAGAACAGTGCATACCCGTGCGCTGCTTTGAATGCAGGGTTCAAGGTTTCTCACAAAGTCAAAGCAGTGCACCTGCTTTCCATGGCGCGTCGCCGGCGTGGCCGAGCTTTATTTAAGCAGGGCCCAGAGGTGTAACGTCATTAACTGGCGTGTCGCAGTGTTTGTCTCAGTGTGCACCTGAACACCTTCGGGGGGATGCTGGTCGCTGTGCTGCCTCCACAGGACCAATGAGGACCAAACATTGACCGGCGGTTGTCCTATGGCCCAAGCAGAAGGGCTTGATGCACCAGGCCCCCCTGGCCGAAGGCCGCACGTCGCTGAATTGTGGCTGAAGCAGACGACAAAGCCAGCTGTGGTGAAGTTTATTTCAATGTCGGATGTTTGGATGAATAACCTGGAGAATACCATAAGTATCATGTGTCAGCTCTGCATGAAGAGGCCTTCAGTAGTGCGGTCAGGCTGTTGACTGATGCCTCCACTTGCATTTGTTCTGGGCTCAAAGGCTATGCCCATGCTCATGCTAGACCTCTCCCTTCGGGCATGGAGGATTGGGGTTGGTTGTGCTCAAACCCATAACAACACCTAGACCTTGACCTGTCTAAAAGTTCCTTCTGGCTCTGGCCAGGTTCTCTAAGAACTTCGCCCTTGGTTCCGGCAACGACTTACCTCACATTTTCAACCGGGTTACACTGTCCTTGTGCGGATGCGGGCTAGCAGAGGGCTTGATCCTGTTCACAGGGGTTTCTCACGTCTTTCCCTCCTGTCAGATGTGCTTTCGTTTTCCTGTCACGGCTGGCACTTCCCTACTTGCTCATGGGAAGGTGGATTCCTTGTTCATCCACACAAATCCTGGCATGAGTATCACCATACAGGTGGGCGCCCCAGCGGCTGAGCCCTTTCGGCAGGGCCCAGGAGTGTAACGGCATTGACAATGTGGCATGGCTACCTGACACCAGTGACCCCAGTAACCACTTCACCAGACAAGGGGTTACACGCTTCAGTTAAACAATGCAGAATGCACGGTATATAGGGTGGTGGGGCGCTGCGCGAGTAACGTGCGAGTAGCTGCATCGTGCAATGCCGCAGACGCATGGAACCTCAGAACCCTAGTGCGTGTCAGCTGCAACAGCGGCTACACTTTGTATCACACTTTCCCCCGCTTGACACTTTTTATACTGACACACACGCGAAAGGCATAAGAAGGCAAGGCGACAGGGAGGAGTCAAAACTCACAAGTCGCAAACACACCTAAAACAGACACACACAGATTTCACTGCCAACCCCAAGATGCAAATGACCACGAACCTTCCTCTAAGGCGTCCACAAACCTCCTCCATGAGGGCAACTCGGCCTCGACTGACAAGGAATACAACTTCCGCCCTGCGATTGAGGATGAGCGATATCTTTGCCGGTCAGGCCAGATATGAAGAACTCCTCGATTTTTCATGCGCAAAGGTCACGTCAGCACGTCGCGTGTCTCTGCTCTCTCGTATTTCAGGGGCGGTTGAGCTGCAGGTGATTGTGAAATAAGCGTGCATGCTTGCAAATACGTTTCGACACGCAGCAACATCTACTAGTGGCCACTTTACTGACCTACACACTTTGACACTCATAAAATGTGAACCATGCATGCATGGCAGATTGACGCGCTTGCAGACGGCACCCGGGCTGTTTTTTGTGTTCGCGTCTCAGGTTTTTAGGGTAGGGCGGCCGGTCTCACACCTTGTTAAGTCCTAGCAAAAGAAAAGACGTTTAAAAGGGCTCGTCAGTAGTGATGACAAGTTTGAACCCTTTCCTGCCCATGTCAGCGCCTCAATTGTTCACCAGCATTCTTTACTCCATTCTGCAGGCATCCATTCAGAAATTTGAAACGCTGGCTGGAAGGAGTGCCATGCTGGGTTTCTTCTCCCTCATCTCCCAAGAGCTTTCTGCGGATGGGGCATCCCCAGTAATTCATGGAGACTACCAGGTTGTGCTAGCCACCATGCTCTTGACTGTGACTACAGGTGAGAGATGGAGGAACTTCCCCTGCCCCACACAACATGCATGCTGCCCTGACAAGCACGTCCTATCCAGCTTTAATTCCTTTAGCCAGCCTGCTGCCTCTGACTTTTGCAAGTTTCCTGACTAGCTTGCCGTACCTGCTGAACTGCATGCAGCCGTCTTCTTCGCAATGAAGCGTAAGAGGCTCGCTGGCGGCCTTCTCCTCGAGGGTGTGACCGCGAGCTTGACTTCAGCCCAGCGGTCAGCATCATCATTGACCAGCAGCAAAACAGTACCAGGCAGCTTGGACCTGGCTGTAGACAAGGTGACAAGCGGGAGAGGAGAGCATCTGGCTAAAGGGTATTTGCATATTTAATGTGCTTGTTCAATACGGGCATGGGGAGTATCCAAAGATTAGCATTAGATATGACCAGACACCACTCATGGGCTGGCTCTGTAACTTATATCATGTCACCATGGGCTGGCTCCGTAACTTATATCATGTCACCATGGGCTGGCTCCGTAACTTATATCATGTCACCATGGGCTGGCTCCGTAACTTATATCATGTCACCATGGGCTGGCTCCGTAAATTATATCATGTCACCATGGGCTGGCTCCTTAACTTATATCATGTCACCATGGGCTGGCTCCGTAACTTATATCATGTCACCATGGGCTGGCTCCGTAACTTATATCATGTCACTTGCACCTCTTCCGCAGGTAGTTGACCGGCTTATCTTCAACGATCATATCATGCAACAATGACCAATGGCCCTGGTTTACTTGCAGCCGGGCATGGAGATCGAGAGGTCCATTGTGGAGATCAAGGGGTCATCAAGTCATGTTCAACATCATTATAACAAATTGATACATGAATTTATTTCGTTCCAAGGCAGTCATTTTGTGTGTGAATTGGCTGAGCCTTGTGTATTTACTTGAGGCTTTATGGCGGGCCTGGCCACTTGAGCAGTGGGTCCTTCGTCCCCTTGTATGTGGACCTTGGCTGAATGGCTTATGCTCGGCTCTTCATGTGGCATTGTCATAAACAGTCTAGTCAAATATTTCCATTCATTGCCTCAAAAAAATACCGGTATACATTTTCGTGATTTTTCTCAAATTTAGGGCTTGATCAGGAATTGGCCTCGAAAAGAATATGTAGACATTCCAGCTCATTACTTTTTATCGTAAGTCTGAGTAACGTGTGATTCTATTAATAATGCAATCCTTGGTGGCAATGTTGGATTCTCATGGCTATCTGGCAGCATCCTAATTCTTTTCATAACCTCGCCAGCTAATGAGGAAATGTAGCGAGGCATGCAATGGCATCTCCTTACTCTCAAAGGCGAAGGCCTGTCGCATCAGTCCCACACACCATTATTCTGGTTTTGCAGTACTTGGTGTAATCTTTGCGCTGGATATGGGACAGTACAGGTTGCTGCACTGCAGGGTTATTAACTTAAATGTCTTACTTGCTGCCCTCTTTCTCTAAACATGCCTTCCCTAACAACGGAACTGGTGGGCGCACAAGCGGACAAGCTTTTTGAGCAAAGCCCAGAGGTGCAAAGCCTGTTGGCAATGGCGCCCGTCTTACATTGTGGTCCAGAGGGGCATAATATTTGATGTGAGGGATAGGTGCAAACCGGTTCAAACAGAAGAAAACTTTGGCAGAGAACAGGGGAACCAGTGCCCCCAGGTCGTGTCGTGAACAATGGCGTTGTGGACCCTGCACTCTGGCTGATGCAGACAGCCTCTCTAGATTCCAAACATGAAGTCAGGAGGCAGAGGCGCAGCAGTTAAGCCTGACAGAAAGCACTTGCAGCTCCCCGCCAGCCAGGGCCGCTCCCACACAAGTCCAAAGACAGTACCGGTAAGCAGTCTGAAGCATGTACGGTATCAGGGCACCCCAAGGACTGACATATCTCTCAAAGACCGTGTTTAGAACAGTGCATACCCGCTGGGCCCTGCTAAGCGCAAATACCGTGTGTGACAAGCGGAGCCCAGCCCTCATGCCTCACTCCCCCCCCCTAAGGGTGAAAGCTGTGGGTCATGAGTGAGCGTTGGATGTGTGTACAGTGCGGGTGTCTATGTGCAGTGGAGCTGTGTGTAGTGCATGCATCGATGTGCAGTGAGTGTCCCCCCCCGGTGTGTATTGAGTCCCACCTCATCCAGC